>CM062813.1:439038672-441438672 GCA_031772625.1 Pinus tabuliformis | reverse complement strand
ACTTGCATCCCCACACTTCTACAAAAATTCTCAAGGGATAGTAAGTGCTCTTGCAAACCAAGAGCCGATTTAGCAATCATAATAAGGTCATCTACATACAAAAGAAGCCTCATAACAAACTTGCACAAACAGATACCATCACCCCCTTGCGAATTTAACCACTCCTCAAGCTTGTCGATATATAAACCAAAAAGGGTAGTAGACAGTGGGCAACCTTGCTTGACCCTGATATCGCTTCTAAAACTTTCAGAAATGCCTGCTGAAGTTCTAATTTTGACTTTCACCTCTTCATACAGCCTATGCACAACTGCTCTCAAATGTTTATGAACCCCAAATTCCTCCATTCTTTGCCAAAGTTTATCCCTAGGAACTGAGTCAAACACTTTTCTGAAATCAACAAAGCAACAAAAGACTTCTTCCTTTTTCTCCCAAACTTTTTCAATGATGTGCCTTAAAGTTATGCAATGATCAATTGTGGAATGTTTAGGTCTAAAACCTGCTTGCCCTTTAGCACACTTATCTCTTTCTTCTTCCCACTTGCTAATTTGGTTTTCTAGCATGCTTCCAAATAGCTTTGCAAACAAAGGGTTTATCATGATGGTCCCATAATTGGAGGGATTATTGACGTCACCGCTCTTGACAAGAGGTATTGCCAGACTAGTTGTCCAATCTATGGGTAGCCCTTGTTGTATGATGTTGTTGAAGATTTTTGTAATGTGAAGTGCAAAAATCTTTGAGCCCCACTTTAGATATTCTGCTTGGAGTTCAGCTAAGTCTTTTGCTTTTCCAACACCCAACTTCTTGATACCCATCTCTACCTCTTGTACTATGAAGGGTTTAGTATCAGTGTTGACCAAGGGCGATGGGTCAACCTTGGGAACCTGCTCATAGAGTTGTCTTGCATAGTCAAACCATTTAGAAGCTGTAATATTATTTCCAATTTGTATCTTTTTCGGTTGGAGCTCCTTCCAAAATAATTTGGGATTATTTTCCCCAAGGAATATTAGTTCTTCCCCCCTTGAAACCATGAAATCAACCTTTTTCTTGCTTAGTAACTGCTTGTAAGATTTGAGCTTTATGTTATCCTCGTTTGACTCTTTCCACATTCTCCTTGCCTTTTTGCATTCCTCGTCAAACCAAGCATTAACCGGAAAGCAATTTGTTTCAGACTTCTTAATTTTTGTTCTTTTGCACTTTGCAAGTACGCATTGAATTAAATGTGTTAATTCATGACTATGAAGGCTGTGAATTGTAATTTTCTTCTTCTCAAAGATCCTCTCTAGCGTCATTTTGAAGGTGTTACAATTTTCTAGGGTCAAAAGAATTCTGCCCTGTGGGAGATTTTGTTGGACACGCTGAATTTTTGACTCTAATTGTTTCTTTCCAATCCCAAGAGAAACATAAATAAATTGGCTTGTGATTTGATTTCAAATCCCACAGCTGATCTCCAACCAAAACTTCTTCCATTTTCTCACACAAACCATGTGAGCAAATTACATAATCTACCACACTTGCTCCATTGTAAGTATTGCAAGTGAAATTACCAGACTTTGCCCATCTAGTCAAGCCATTACAAATGATTAAATCAAAGGCCCCACATAGATTAAGCAATTGTTCACCAAAGAGATTGCAGCCCTTATCCTCTGAAATTCTTTCCCACTGATAATTACTTTCTTTTGTAAGCCAAATAGAGTCACAATCATCTTTACAACAAAGAATGCTAGCTTGCTCACTTGTAGTCCTAGCATTGAAATCACCCACTATAAGGACTTCACCTAGCTGCGAATATGTTGCAATATCCGCTTTTAAAGCTGCAAATGGATCTTTTTGGTCAAGCCCTCTATCTTTGTAGATTTTTGAAACTTGTGGCACAAAATAACACGCTGCAATTCTAATATGGTTTCCATTTTATGATATTTTAAACCAAATGAATTTCTTATTTGAGTCTTCTTTTTCTAAATGAATGAGACAACCTTCTTTCTCCCTTACTAAAACCATGATACCCCCTGTGCCCTTTGCCATTCCCTGCTGCCTTGTTCCACAGTGCCATCTTCCAGTATCCTTCAAACAAAGGTGTCTTGCACCCTTCATGCTCATGTGTTTCTATGAGGCAAATTATGTATCTATTTTCCGCAATAGGCCCTAACCCAGGTCCTCGTCTCCATGGGTAACCTCTGCAGTTCCAACAAACTAATCTTAAGGAAACCTGGGTATGACTTAATTGCTATTTATTTTGACATGCAAGACTCACATTTGAATCTTTGTCCCTGTTTTCCCATACCGACCTTGCTTTCTGATTTCTTGTTGAAGAGTTTGTTGCCTCTTCTTTATTACCATCTTGCTACTCTATTCTGGAAGGAGGTCCAAATTTTACTATCACAGCTTTGCCTTTATAAATCTATGCTCTCTTTCCTTCATCTCTTGCTACCCTAACCTTTAAAATTTCCTCCCTTCTTTCCTCCTGTTGTTTTACAGTTAAATCTTCTTCTAGAAAAAACGAGAACCCCTCAAGAGATGTTTTTTGCTTAGAATAATATATTTATCACGCAAGCTAGGCATAATGACTTTTATGGGCCTGGCTCTCTCCCCGTTAAACTTACCCACCCTCCATGCTTGGCATATTTGTCCTTTCCATAGTAAATTGTCTTTCAAGAAGTCTTTTGCAAGGTCAAGAGTACATTCATTTTTCCCATAGTCTTTCACCCCTTTAATAATTATGTTTGTTGCCCTATTTTGTCTTTCCTTGCCTTTACAATCTTGCATGTTGTCAACCTGAATATTTGTTTCTCCTTCCTTATTAGCAGAATTGCTAATAACTCGAGCCCAAGTTTTGGAAACTTTGGTGGAATTCCCTTTCGTTTCTTCTCTTGCGTTCTCTTCATGGTTGTTTATTTGGGCAATCATTTTCCCTTTATCCTAGGATGATTTCACATTCACCACCTCTGTACTTTCCACTATAGATTTCTTTATGTTTTGCACATTTGCTTTCATGCGTTGCCATTCTATTTTCCCTATCAGGAGAACTTCCGATAGCAATGCCACTTGTTATTTTAAAATTTTATTGCTTTCTGCTAACGCTTTGTTCTCAGCCGTTATTATATGAATTTTATGATCTCTTTCTTACCCTTTAGCTTCTAAAACGTCCAGCCTTTGTTTTGCATTTAACAATTCTTTCACATAAAGATCAGATGACTAGGTGAGATGTATGGATGTGGGACTATATAAGGCAGAATCATCGACGACTTTTCCTTTGGACTTCTTGTTGCCACATGCTTGTGGAGGAGACTTGTTTGAGTGCTTTTTGCGAAGGGCTCGATTACTTTTATTTTTAAACCGTTTCTTCCTTGTTTGCTCCCATTTTAGACAGGCTATTCTTCGTTTTAAAATGCCCCGATATTGTTTGGCATTGACCCAAACCCACTTCCCAGCTTTGGCAGATGAGGCAATTGTCACTTGTCCTAAATCATTTGTCTCCACATGTTCTAAAATTTCTGGTTCATTTGTCATGTTTGAATGCATTCCCTGTTGCTTGCTTGCTGCTCGATACCTCTTCTCTCACACTGCTCATTGTTCACTGCTCTCACTGCTGCCCACACTACTCACATTGCTTTGCTCATACCGCTGACCACACTGCTCATGAAAACATTGCTCATTTTTTCCTTTGCAATAGTGCTCACTCTACCATTTGCACTTAATCCTCTATTCCCTCTTGCAGAATGCTATTCTGCCCTTTGCACACAGTGCTATGTAGTATGCAAGTTCTCTCTATATATAGATTCTAGATATGCCAGAAGGAAAGATTGCCAGAATGAGTGAGCATCCATTGTACAGGAAAACCATAGCAAGTTGACAGCTCGATCCAAATTTGCAATGGAAGAACATGTCGCCTCGATGACTATCCAATCAGAATGAATCAGAAGAAAAATTGGAAACAGAAAATGATTAAAGAACCAATAGCATATATGCGAAACGTTTAGAAATTATTAAGGTTACTGAAACGAAAACCAAAAAATTAAATATGGCAATTACTGAAATCAAATTTCCTTCGCCTCATATATCCAATCAGAAGAGGAATGGAGATTGTGTTGGCCAGTTTTCTTCAGCTATCGAACGGCCCAAAAATACTTCGGCCTTAGGAATTTTCCTATTCCCTCGACAGTGTGACGGTCATTCGCTGCCTTTAATCTTCTAAATTTCGTGTCCCTGATCTCTTCAAGGAATTGAACTATATTTTGTTATCAGTGTTGCGCTTTGTGTCTCTATCAGGAGCAAAATCATCGTTTCGAGCTAAATTCAGCAGCGAAGCAATCATTCAGCTCTCATTCCATGGACATACCTGTTATCGCTTCAAATGCTAGGAATAAACTCATTCGACACTAAATGAATTAGAATTAAAATAAAACAAAAGTTAGAATTAAAAACTAAATAATACAAAACCAAATTTTAATAAAGCAAAATTAAAAGGAATCAACGAGAGGTATGTGAGGAAGGAGTTATAAGGAGGAATGGAGTGGTGGATGGGAGGGGGGCCCTTCTCCCCACAACCAATATTTTTGCAAAAAAAAATGAAGCTCGTATGTTAATGAGGGAGCCTAGGAGCTTGAGTGGTTAAGAAATTGACAATTAATTTTTTGTTTCAGGCTCCGCGAATTTGTTATTTCATTTTTGTATGTTATTATTATTTGTTATATTTGTTAACACGTATACATATAATGATTAATCTATACCTATATGGTTTTGTACAATGATTAATTAATAATTAAATTAATTAAATAATAAAATTTAATATTTACAAATTATTTATAATTAATTTAATTAATCTAGATTAGTTGAATAAAATAATAATATTTATGAACTAATTAACCCAATTAATTAAATAATTTATAAAATATACTATAATACATTTTTTACATTTTTAAGTCTGGATGGTGAAAATCACACAAACTTTGAACAAGTGTCATTTACAAACTGTAAGTTCAAACTTAGCAAAATTAGGGTTGTTGGTAAGCTAGCTAGAAATTGCACATAATGAAGAAACCAAAGAAAAAAACCGAGACAAAAGAAAATCCCACAAAAATAACGAAATAAAAGCATGAAGGAAGTGATATGACCAAAACTTTCATAGAGGGTGCCCATTACTATTATAACGATAATAATGTAAAAATGGGGGTTGTTTTTTTTCCACAATAGAACCCCACTCAACAATTCAAGAACCCAAATTTTATTCGGAGGCCATTCAACCCCCAAATAGTGTAGAGGGATAGGAAAATGGAAGAATAACCTATTCAACCCACGATAAGGAGAGAATTTACTGTCCAAATAAATGAATCATATGATGATCTCGATCAAGAAGAAGACATCAACTAGGTTGAGGACCAATATCCCACTTTTCATCTAACAAATGTCGATTACACAAATTCTTTGGCATTGTAAGAAGCTTATGATATGCAAGATGGGTGGGGAGTATTTGTCATACAATATCAACAGATGACACATGTGATAGTGACATAATTGCAGAAGAAATATGAGTTACGCTCGGGACTAGGTAGGCTAGAAAGAGGATAGAGTTAGGCCAAAGCATCATTGTCCTAAATGGATCCTTATCTATATCACCCATCCAATACCCAACCTTCTAATGGAATGAGGAATCCATAAGAGCCCTCATACTAGAGGACACCAACTAACCTGAATAATGAAGTTCATAATTCATAAGAACCTATGCTACAAAGTCCACAACCATAATTTTCCAAATAAAATGAAAAAACTTTGATGCTATTGTTCAATCTTGAACAAGAATTGAAGAAAATCAAAGTCCTAGTCCCATTATTTGAGTTAGCCCAACACCCAATTTACAAATATCATATCAGAAAATTCATCGACTCTACTAAGCAACCATCACACAATAACACCCTCAACATACAAGAAGACTGCATGACTATGATCTGTGGCCCTCAAATGGAAGAATTGGAAGACAATATTCCCTCTTTCTACATCATAATAAACATACATGATAAACTATTGCACAATTTTATGCTTGACTCGGGTGCATCTCATAACCTTATGCCAAAATCAATCATGTTAGAATTGGGTCTCAAACTTACCAAACCATACCATGACCTTTATTCTTTCGATTCTTGAAGATTCAAGTGTCTAAGCCTTATAAAAGACCTCATCATATCCCTCACTCAAATCCCCACAAATAGTATCATTACGGACATTGTGGATGTTGATATCCTAGCCACTTATGTTATGTTATTATCTAGATCTTGGGTGGGAAGACTAAGAGACACCTTGCAAATGGACTTATCGTATGCCACCATACCAACCTTTGGGGGACTAGAGAGGAGACTGTATAGAAAGTCAAAATTCCAATATGTGATCAAAAACTCCAAGTCAAAGAATTTGACCGTCTACACAGTGGCGGATTCTATGGGATGTTACAATCTATTTATGGACCTAAAAAAGACCTCAAAAGTAATTGAACTTCCAATTTAGGCAAAGATAGTACAAGACCCATATGCAATTTGGAAGTTATTATTTGATGGTGCATACTCCAAGGAAGGAATAGAGTAAGGGGTAGTTCTTATTCCTCCACATGGATAAAGTATAATGATGTTTTTCAAACTAGAATTTCATGCTACCAACAATGTTGCAGAATATGAGGCATTGATATTAGTCTTGGAAATAACAAGGAAAATGCGGGCTAAAAATAGATCAACATTTAAAGATTTTGAATTTTTAGTATTGTAGATAAGGAGTGAATACACTACCAATCACCTCAAGATGTGGTCCTATCGAAATGATGTATGGGACATAGCTGAGAATTTCTTTGAAGCATTTAATATCATAGTTTTCAACAGAGATGAAAACTAGTCAGATGACACATTTGCTATAACCACTAGTTCCTTCAATCCACCCGAAGAATTGAAACAAACATGAGGTAGAGATGCGGTATAGGCCATCAATCTTAGATAATATCAAACACTAGCAATTATTCGAGGACAATGAGTAGCTACATAGATTCTTGGGGCTTGTAGAGGAATTTTCAAACATCAACATTGATCAAGAAAATCAAGGGTTAGAAGAAAAGGAAGGAAGGCAGGAGACAAGAACAAGAGGAGAAGAAACATGCTTCTTGAACCAAATCAAGGGCCACAAAGTGATCGAATTGAAGAACAATTTCATACCGAAAGCACTTGTCCTCGTGGAACAAATATTTCATCTCAATGATGTGTCCACTAGGCTGATTTTAGTCGGTGATAGAGAATGTGGAAGAACAAAACTTAGGTAAATCTTTCCAATTATTTGGAGTCCACATGCAAAAAGAGGTATGTTGAATTATTTAAGAAATTTAAAGATGTATTTGCATGGAGTTATGAGGATTTAAGGACATATGATATTTCTATTATAACACACATAATTCCCTTGAAGGAGGGATCTAAACCTATTTTGAAGAAACTAAGGAGGTTCAATCCCATTCTTCTACCCATGATTGAGAAGGAAATCAAGAAATTGTTGGATGGGAACATCATTGTGCCATTGAGATAATCTGAGTGGGAAACCAACTTGGTGCCTGTCAGAAAGAATAATGGGGACATAAATATATGTGTAGATTTCAAAAATCTGAATGAATTCTCGTTGAAGGAAAATTATCCATTACCTAATATGGACCATTTATTGCAAAAGGTGATAGGAGACCCGAGAATATCAAATATGCATGGTTTCTAAATCTATGATCAAATAGCCATTCATGAAGCAGATAAAGAAAAGATATCATACACAACACCATGGGGTACATTCATGTACAAAAAAATGCCCTTTCGATTGATGAATGTGGGAGAAATATTCCAAAGAGAAACATACATTTCATTTGTTGGTGAAAGGGATAAATTCATCATCATTTACTTAGATGACATGACTATTTCTCAAAGATAGATGATGAACATATAGAGAATCTCAAGCAGGTATTTATGAAATGTAGAAAATATGGATTTTTCTTTGAATCCTAAGAAATATTTATTTTCCATCCACTAAGGGAAACTATTGGGACACATTGTGTCAAAGGAAGGAGTGAATATTGATCAGGAGAGAGTAATGTCTATATCAGAGATAGCGCTACCCAGAAACAAGAAGGAAGTACAATCATTCCTAGGGAAAATTATTTTTTTGCAAAGATTCATTCCAAATTCAGCATAACACCTAAAACATATCCCAAGAATGTTTAATAAACATAGTTATGTCAAGTGGAATACGAAAGTTAGGGCCTCTTTTGAAGAGATAAATAAAGCTATCATAGAGGCATTGGTCCTAGCTAGTCTAGACTTCGTAAAGAATTTCAAATCTTTTCTTTTTCCTTAGAACATATAATAGTAGCAATGTTATTACAGAAGAGCAAGGATATGAACATCCAATAGAATTTTTTAGTCGTCCATTGCGAGGTGGAAAACTTAAATACATCATATTGGATAAGTAGGCTCATGAGATGTAAAAGCATTTAAAGCTTTCATAGAATATGCCTTGCACTCAAAGGTGACAACTTATGTTCCCTCAACATCGATAAAGGAGATTCTCACATAGCTAGATAGTGATGGAAGGCGTGGGAAGTGGATTGCAAAGCTATAAGAATTTTATATGGAGATCAATCCTACTAATCTAGTCAAAGTCCAAGAGTTAGCCAATTTTCTAATCAAATGAAACCATGTAGCACTTGGAATGTGCCTTAATGAAGAAATTTGCAACATATGTGGAGAAGAGAATCCAAAAGAACCTCTTTCTTTGGATGAGGAGAATCTACAAGAACCTCTCATTCTAGTAGGAAGGAATACAAAAGAACCCTTCCCATTGGAAGAAAGGAATCCACAGGAACCCTTTTCAAGAATCTAGATGGTACAAGGATATTCTTCTTCTTATAGAACCTAGAATAACCACTTGAGCTGCCAAGATCAAAATGTGAATCTCTGAAACTCAGAGAAATCAATTTTTGTATTGTAGGAGGCAACTTATTTTGGAAAGACCCTACTAGAGTACTACTCACATGCATTATTGAATACAAAATACAATATCTCATTGAAAATTCTCGTTGTGCCATTTTTGGAGGACACCAATATTAGAAAGTTATTTCCTACAAGATTTTAAGATAAGGATACTATTGGCCATCCTTATTTAGAGATACCAGTGCTACTATCAGGTCCTGTCTCAAATTCCAAATGTTCGTCGACAAAACAAAGTTGAAGTCTCTTTCATTGAAACCAATAAAGTTCCAAGCTCCATTCTAGCAATCACGACTAGATTTTATTGGTGAGATTCATCCAAAATCAAGAGGACAACATAAGTAGATCCTCACAGTCATAGATTACTTCACCAAGTGGGTGGAAGCAATTCGTACCTAGAAGGTTGACGAGAATGTCATAATAAAATTTTTGGAAGAGAACTTTCTTGCAATATTTGGTTTCCCAAGAAATAATGTGACAAAAAATTCCAAGGCTTTCAAGTCATTCAAAATGATATAATTTTGTCAGGACTATGGCATTGAACTGATGCATTAAAAAACTTATTACCCACAAGTTAATGGAATGGTTTAATATTTCAACAAGAATTTGATAAGAATCGTCAAGACAATGTTGAAGACGAACAAGAAAGCTTGGGATGAAAATCTTAAATATGCTCTATGGGTAGTGTTGTGGCCACCAACAACCCCCCTCTTTCTTTAGTATTAGCAATAACACTAGGTAAGTGGGGACCCTTAGTAAAAAATTCAAAAAATCAATTAAGGCTCACGTATTTTACTCCTTAAGAAACATCGCATCGCGCGAAGAATGATAGGACATTTCCTTATGAGTAAAAATGATAAACTGCGAGATTGCGATGTGAACTCCATCACATCGCATGCATTAAGAAACGCTCACATTGGAAAACCTTAAAAAAATCGCCGATATGCGATATGCGATATCGCATATCGCAAAATTGCATGAAAAACACATAACGATTTAACGATTACAGCGATCTGCGATTTTGCGATACTGCGATCCGCGATCTTGCGATAGCGCGATCAACCAACCTTGCGATAGCACAGCACGATGAAATTGCGGTAATGCGATAACAGCGAAATGCGATACTGCGATACAGATCGCAGAAACATTCCATCGCAAATTTTCCTGGCTCAATATTCAAGAAAAGTTTTCCATAAACCAAGAACTGGATATGCGCTTTAATGATAATTAATGAATTATATGCCAGTTGTTAGGAAATATGGTTTTGTGTTGTTCGAAGAGTCAGTTCACGTCAGGTGGCATGTTTTTGTACATCCGTAGAGTTTAAAGCTTTCCTGTCGATTTTTATTGTCATTACTCTTTCCTCACTTGTGAACTGCAGGAACGAAAAACAGAAGTTACACAAAGCGATGTGCAGGAAGCTATGAGGAAAAAGGGTAACGCTCCAATGTTCAAAGACAGAGAAAAGATGCCCTCATAAACAGATACCGCATGCAACAGAGCCGCAGATTCATAGAACACTGCTGAGCCATCCATTACAGATCTTTCATTTACAGCCATGGTTGAATGAGTATTGAATGATGCTGATATCAACAGGCAGTTTAATGACTCAAGGTCAAGAGCTCACGAAAGCATTATTTTTGCAAATTTTGAAGCTTTATACCCAGTAAAGAAAAAGGCGCAAAAGGCAAAAAACGCATCAGAGAGGCCCGGATCAAAGAACGGAGGCAGTTTCCGATGCGCGATTAGCGCCTAGCGCTAATCGCGCATCGCTGAGAAAATTGTGCGAGAAGGAAAGCCTCTAACTACTCAGTCACCTGTAAGCCCGAGAAATGCAAGAAAGCAATGGTAAAGAACAAACTGGAAATAGAAAGCTAAAGAAAAAGGCAGAAGCAATTCAAGGGTTAACCAAGTTGAACTTGGATTATTACTGGGCATACGCAGTAAATCCACATAGTCAGAGGATGACTCTCGAGTATATCATCGATTTTGCTGAAAAGATGGTGCCAGCTCTTACCATTTCTGTTTGCTTAGTTCAACCAAAAGCGGAAGACAGTTAACCGACTCTACCCAGGCAAATATTGAATGCTTGCAACATTAAGGAGCAAATGCAGAAATAGTTAGATATTAGATTTAATTTTTAGAAATAGTTTTGTTTTATTTTTGCTTAGAAAAAGGGCGGTCATTTAAACCGTATCCTGAATCTGTGTAATTAAGTTATTTAGTTAGTAGTATTTAAACCCTTCTCATGCATTTAGAGAAGGGTCCAGAAATTTATCAAAAACTTGTCCTCAGAACATGCACTTTTGCACCCTCAGAGGAGGTTTTGGTGAATGAATGGATCAATATTTGTTGATGTTTGCATTTGATATCTGCTACTGATGTTGCACTTCTGTACTCTTAGTGGATGTTAGAGCAAGGAGAGATAAATCATTGTCGCTTGAAGCTTATGAGTAGGACTAGTCATAAATGGTACTTTTATCTCTTGACCATTTCTGCTTATATGTTAAAGTGATATACAGTTTTTAGTTGTTTATGTATTATTGCATGAATGCCTGAGTTATCATTTGTCACTTTTGTA
Source organism: Pinus tabuliformis (assembly GCA_031772625.1). NCBI lineage: Eukaryota > Viridiplantae > Streptophyta > Pinopsida > Pinales > Pinaceae > Pinus > Pinus tabuliformis. The sequence goes on along the minus strand of CM062813.1, from coordinate 441,427,101 downwards.
TGGTGATAGCTATTTATTTATGCTTAATGTATGAACAACTCATTATGCGATATGTTTTTCACAACTATTTCGTATAACTTTTTATGCGAAGTGGTTCATCTTGATTGATTTCCTTTCTTATAATCGCTGAATGATCTTTATTACCAGTTGTTATTTGAAATCTCTTTAGATCGCATAATAGAAGAATTACATCCCGGGTTAGTATAGACTTAGATGTTACTGCTTATTAGATTACAATAGCATAGAATTAGATTAAAGATAGAATTAGAATATCTTAAATAGGAACTGTTAGATCAGCAACATCAAATTCTACACACACACACTCATAGATTGGGAAACTGGTCCATTATCCCGAGTTGGACCTGCTATTCCAAACAGATAAGGAGCTTCCAACCAAGGTCCGGACCGGGCGGGTATCCCCCTTGTTGTCGACCCGATTTTCGAGGCTTCAACATATTTGGCGCTAGAAGGAGGGCTTGAACTATGAATGGCAAGTAAATCTAAATCTAAATACCATTCTGAGAGTAAATTTCCCTCACCATCTCCCCCGACTTCTCCATTACACTTAAATCCAAAGTTAGAATTCGCTCAAGTATCAACCGCTGCTACGCACCCTGACATTTCAGAACAATCTACCGTTGAACTTCCAGAAGTCGAATCTCTGATTCACAAACTTTAGCGATTTTCCATTTCTCCTCAAAGGTCTGATAAATCTCAAGGCAGCGTGACTTCGCAGTATAACCCTGCTCATCCCCTGACCAGGCTAAAGAGTGAAACGTTTAGCGTTCAGCCAACCAAATTACCTCTTCCAACCAGGAAAAGAGCGAGGAAATCACCTAAAGAGTCAGACAGCGAGACTCTTTCGTCAACATCGTCCATCTCAACTTCTTCACTGCGAAGTCAACCATCCACTCCACCACTCCAGATCATCGTCCATCTGTCCACTGGAACCCCCACAACCCCTCTCCAATCATCTACAATCATAGTATCCTCATCCTCCCAGCCACAGGGATCATCTTCTGCACTTTCCTCTGTTAGCAGTTCAATAATGGCCCAGTCTCCATGGAATAACCCTAGGGCAGTCTTAATGCCTGTACCCTTGAGTCAAATACCGGCCCATCCTGAGAAATGGCTGCCTAAGTTTAACCCTGAGGCAGGGATGCTAGCAGAAGAGCACATAAACAACTTTATGCTATCCATTAATCTCAATGGCGTTACTAATGAAGATGTTGTTGTTCGAATTTTTCCTTATACTCTGCAAGGAACAGCCGGGTCATGGTATTTTTCATTACCCTCTAGATCCATCACTAGTTGGGACATCTTCCAGGAGCAATTCCTGACCAAGTTTGGTGATGACAGGCCTACGACAACGTTAATCAATGACCTATCCAACCTTAGAGCCGAATCTAGAGAGCCTATCAAGGATTTCAATTTACATTTCAACAAAATCTTCAACAAAATTCCTACTACTTCCCAGCCCACCGAAGAAGTACGACGTGAATGGTATATTATCGCTCTACCATCAAAAATAGCAATCTTCATGGACAGGGCCAATAAAACAACCTTAGCCGATAACATGAAAGAAGCAATAACAGTAGAGAAACGAAAAATAGCTCTTGAAAAGAAATCCGCGATAGAGGAACGTAAATCCAAAAAAGTCACCTTCAAGGAAGACTCCAAGAAGAAACAAGCAAAAGATCCATTCGATTTGGAAGGATTGCAGAAAGTTCTAAAGACCATGTCCAATGAAATGGTCGACATCAAAAAGCAAGTAGCAGAAACTTCTTCAAAAAATCCTATAGAGCTTTTAAAAGAGGTCCTTCAACGGATTCAAAGCCACCCAATGCCATTTCAAATGCTGAATGTGAGGAAGAGGAAGAGGAAATTGCCACTGAAGGGCAGACTGATGACGAAGAAGTTGTGGAATTACAAGGAATGTGGGATTTCATCCTCCCACAAGAAGAAGATCAAGAAGTATTCCCAGTTAGCACACGAAGCAAAAATCAGCTTGATCCTCCCCAGACTACCCTTAAGCCGAAGAGCGCAAGCTCTGCAATAAAGGATAAAGTTGCACCAAAGAAAACGACATCTAAAGCGACTCAAACCAACCCAGTCCAAACAGATGAAACAACTCCATCTAAAACACTGATAGTGTCGGAGGAAATGGAGTACAATATTATAGAAGACATGAAAAAGACTAAGGCCAACATCACCCTTTACGAACTGAGCAAGTTAAAGCATCAACAGAAGATAATGATGAAAGAATTACATGCCGTGCCAGTTGCACCTTTGCCTACCGCTGTACTTTCTCAAGCTTCCCATAACATGGGAAGACCTCCAACTAATGCGATCAATAAGATTGATCCAAATGACATCGCTCTAATTGGAGGAAGATCAAGATCTCACACTCCCACGTTCCTCCTTACTTATGAAATCTTCAACAAAAATGTGCACAATTGTTTGGTAGATTCTGGTGCTTCATCGAATATTTTACCCAAATCCATATGTGCCAAGTTAAACGTTCAACCACAGAAATCCGCTATGCGCATAGTTCAGCTAGATCGATCTCAAGTCGAAGTGATTGGCGAACTAAATCAAGTAACCATAAGATGGTCATCCAACCCAAAGGTATGTCAAGTTATTGACATTTTAGTTGCTGACATTCCTGAATTCTATGGCTTAATCCTTAGCAGGGATTGGTCAGAAAAACTTCATGGATATTTTGCAATCGACTGGTCGCACATGTGGCTGCCCTACAACGGTAAACCGAATCAAATAAAAGTTGAACGAGAGCTACATCAGAAGTACATAGTAACAGAGCTAGAGGGGGAAAATGAACCAGTAGCGTACAACAGTAGCATTATTGGCAATTACTCAGTAGATTCTTTCCTCGGCAATTTCAATGCTCATGCGTCACCCTATTTAGAACACTCTGTTTTGTCCCAAGTCGAAAATTTTTCTTGAACTGATAGTTCGAAATGTATTAATTTTTTAGATAAACCTGTAAATAAATCTTTGTTTTGGAAATTATTTTTTTATGGTTCTAGATCTAACGAAGTAGCAGGAGCAGGATGCGTTCTGATTAGTCCAGAAGGAGATAAAATCATGCTTACATGCAGACTCGAATTCGATTGCACCAACAATACAGCAGAATATGAGGCTTTGGTCCAAGGCTTGTACAAAGCAATCGGGTTAGGCGTCAAGTATCTTCAAGTTTCCGGAGACTCTGAGATTGTGGTTAAACAGGTACGTAACACTATACATTGCTTATCAGGTCATTTAAAACATTATCAATCCTTGGTTCAAGATCTGACTGAGCATTTCATAGCGTTTAATATTTCTTCAATCCCCAGACTCCAAAACACAAGTGCAGACCTTTTGGCTAATGTAGCTTCTAAGCTTATTCCTTCCAAATATTTTAGTCCAGATAGATTCTTAATAGAATTAATCTTTAGACCATCCATTCTTGATAACATCACAAATTGGAGAGTATTCAATGACGATCCTGATATTGTAAATTTCCTCACATCGGAAGGATCCTACTCCAATCAAATAATTGACGAAGACCAACATGATCGACAATTGCAACAAGATAGCACTAACAATTTAAGTCGGTGGTCAAGTTAGAAGACTTGTACGATTTGAAAGATCGGTTTAAGAGGTCTACCAATTCAAAACTCCAAATTTCAACCTTGAACTATGAATTAGTAAACCTAGGAACCGATGCTATACCACAAAACATTAATCTAGGCCTCAGCCTAACCCCTGAAGAAAAACTAGCATATATTCGTCTTTTGAGACAATATAAAAATGTTTTTGCCTGGAATTATGATGAGCTCAAAACATACGACACTTCCATCATCCAACATACTATTCCCATGATCGATAATGAAAAACATGTCCAACAAAAGCTAAGAAAGATCCACCCCAATTTAGAAAACCAGATAAAAACTGAGCTTAATAAGTTATTGAAAGCCAAAATAATCTTTCCCGTTAGACATTCTAAATGGGTCTCTAATATGGTACCTGTTAGAAAGAAAAACAGAGATATTAGGATCTGCATTGACTTTCGAAATCTTAACAAGGCCTGTCAAAAAGATAATTTTCCTTTACCACCTATGGAACAGATACTGCAGGCAGTGGCGGGCTCAGAATTAATGTCTTTCTTGGATGGATTTTCAGGATACAATCAAGTGTTGGTACATCCTGATGACCAATTGAAAACCACATTCAGAACTAAATGGGGCACATACGCATATCGAAAGATGCCATTTGGTTTTATTAAGGCCGGTGCCACATTTCAGAGAGCCATGGACATCGCATTCAAAGGTTTAGTCAATAAATCTGTAGTAATTTATTTGGATGATATAACAATGTATTCGAAGAAGCGAAGCGACCATCTCAAAGACCTGAAACAAATCTTTCAACGGTGTTTAAGGTATGGAATTTCACTTAACCCAAAGAAATCTTTTTTCGCACTAAGTGAAGGGAAACTTCTAGGATTCATAGTGTCAAAATCCAGTATTCACATCGATTCCGACAGAATCAAAGAAATTTCTGAAATATCCCTACCTCACAACAAAAAAGCCATGCAATCTTTCCTTGGTCAGATCAACTTTGTAAAGAGATTCGTTCCAGATTTTTCACGAATCGTGTCTCCTTTGCAAACCATGATTAAAAAGAACTCAAATTTTAAATGGGGCCAAGATGAACATGAAGCATTCAACCTGATCAAACAAGCTATTATTAATTCTCCATCTTTAGCAACTCCGAATTTTTCAGAGCCTTTTATTTTATACACATTCGCCTCAGATAAGTCATATGCTGCGATACTAACTCAAGCAAATCAAGAAAAAGCGGAAGCCCCAATTGCGTTTTCCAGTTCAAATTTACAAGGCGCTGAATTAAATTATTCAGACGTGGAGAAACAGGCTTATGCTGTTTTCAAAGCGGTCAAATACTTCAGACCTTTCTTACTTAAAACCCATACTAAAATCATAGTACCGTTTCCAGCGGTAAGGAATCTTCTAGTACAGAAGGATGTGGGTGAGAAAAGGGCCAATTGGGTTACTGCCTTACATGAATATGACATTGAGATTAAACCAATAAACATTGTAAGAGGTCAAGGCTTCTGCAAAATTCTAGCTGGAGCATCGCAAATTTCTGAAATTCCATCTGAAGAAGTACAAATGTGCGAGGTAAGCCTAAACGACGCAGAGTCATTATACGCTGATATCATTTATTATCTTAAGAAAGGGTATGCTCCTTCACACCTCGATCATACTAAGAAAAGAGCTCTAAGGTTGAAAGCCAAACATTATCAGCTCATAAATGATATTCTTTTTAGGAAAAATTATGATTCTGTTCTTCTTAGGTGTCTTGAGAAATCTGAAGCTGAAAAAGTTTTGCAGGAACTCCACGATGGGTCAGCAGGCAGACACTATGCTGGAGATGCTACTGCACATAAAATCTTGCGTGCAGGATATTACTAGCCCACATTATTTAAAGACTCGCACAGTTACGTGAGGAGATGTCAAGTGTGCCAAACTACCACTGGAAGACAAAAGAAGCCATCCTTGCCACTACAGCCGATAAACATCGAGCATATTTTCAGTCAGTGGGGATTGGACATAATAGGTGAGATCGTTCCTCACTCTTCTAAGCAGCATAGATACATCCTCACAGCAACAGATTATTTTACTAAGTGGGTAGAAGCAGTTCCGCTCAAGATGGCTAATTCTGAAAATATCATTGAGTTCATAGATCAATTTACAATCACCGAGTTTGGATTGCCATCCGCTTTAATGTTTGACAATGCATCATACTTTTTTGGAAATGCAATGACTGAATTCACACTTAAAAGAGGATTCAAACTTAAATATTCGGCCAATTACTACCCACAAGGCAATGGGTTAGCTGAGTCAACAAATAAAAACCTAATCAGGATTATTAAAAGAAAAGTTGACCAAAATCATAAGAATTGGCACAAGGCTTTGATATATGCTTTATGGGCAGACCAAATAACGCAAAAAGCTTCTATCGACACTTCTCCCTTTAATTTAGTTTATGGGAAAGAAGTGGTTCTTCCAACTCACTTAGAAATTCCCTCTTTGTCTTTAGTTCAATACATTGATGAAGTACCCACTTCCTCCTTACAGCTGAGACAAATGGAAATAATTAAATTAGAAGAACAACGAGAACAGGCTAGGAAAACGCATGCTCATCATCAAGCACTAGTAAAATCCTCTTTTGATTCAAACATAATGACCAGAAAAGATTTTCAGATGGGAGAGTTAGTTTTAAAGTGGGACAAGGCTCATGAAGAAAAGGGCAAACATACAAAATTTCAAAGAATGTGGCTTGGTCCTTTTCAAATTGTAGAAGTCATAGGTCCATCAACGTTTGTGTTATAGGATTTAGCAGGTAAGAGGGATCCTTTGCCTGTTAATGGACAAATTCTAAAGAAATATTTTCCATAAAAGATTATTCTTCTATTTTTTGTAGAGTAATTATTTTTCTTTTTCATAATAAAACCAATTGTGAGTAGTTACATTAGGCATTTACGAAAAAGACACCAATTCTCTTTTAGATTTTGAACTCTTCGCTTGTATAAATAGCAAATCTTTTGGAAAATTGATCTTTATTATTGATAGATACAGTTAAAAACTCTAGCCTAGATATGATACTAGTTTCAACTTCAAAAAGTTTGATGAAAACAACCTTTAGTGAAGAAATTGTTTTATCTCAGTACAATGAAAGGTATCAATAACAAAATAAAGATTCTCTGTAGAACAGCTGTTTCCAAAAACTCTATTATTGTCGTCCAGAGCTATCTTAAGGAAACAATGACTTCCTCCCTGCTAAGGAAATCACAACTTTCAGAGGAACAACCCAAGGATACACTTTATCTTGAAGAATAAGAGGTCTCATCACGAGCCGGCTTATCATTATCACAGATATTATAACTTGCTGACTTTGCCAATACTGTACACCACAACAGGGCAATGACTCAAGATTGTTGCAATAAAAAGACAAGGGGTTTCATCACGAGCCAGCTTGCTCAGAAAAGTTATAAATCAAGTGAATGACTGTGTCATAATTTGGCTACCAAACCAAGACATTGTTCTTTAAGAATAAAAATAAAATCAAAACAATAAGTGTAGATATGGATTTTTATTTGAAAGTTGTAGGCTGCCTTAAGTAGGATACAGGATCATTGCTGGGTAACAGGTAACCCTGTTGAGGCTATAAACGCCTGCTGGCAGCAAAGGCTCTACCTACGACAAATGAGCATATTTAAAACTGGTTTATAGAGGAGACTTTGTTTTATCTTTACAAAACCAAGTAATGACTGATGTAAATACAAGGACTAACCTGAGGAAGCAAATAATCAAAGTGGAAAATGGTTGAAACAAAATATCATTGACAGGTTAGAGCATAATGTACTTTATCTTTCCATAATAAAGTTTAATTTTCTGAAAAATTTTCTGTTTTGGAAGTTTAGAAAATTCAATAGAAAAACAGAGATAACTGGTTCTTCCAAGTGAATCGCCAATTGTTGTGGCCACCAACAACCCCCCTCTTTCTTTAGTATTAGCAATAACACTAGGTAAGTGGGGACCCTTAGTAAAAAATTCAAAAAATCAATTAAGGCTCACATATTTTACTCCTTAAGAAACATCGCATCGTGCAAAGAATGATAGGACATTTCCTTATGAGTAAAAATGATAAACTGCGAGATTGCGACGCGAACTCCATCGCATCGCATGCATTAAGAAACGCTCACGTTGGAAAACCTTAAAAAATTGCCGATATGTGATATGCGATATCGCAAAATTGCATGAAAAACACATAACGATTTAACAATTACAGCGATATGCGATTTTGCGATACTGCGATCCGCGATCTTGCGATAGCGCGATCAACCAACCTTGCGATAGCACAACATGATGAAATTGCGGTAATGCGATAACAGCGAAATGTGATACTGTGATACAGATCACAGAAACATTCCATCGCAAATTTTCCCGGCTCAATATTCAAGAAAAGTTTTCCATAAACCAAGAACTGGATATGCGCTTTAATGATAATTAATGAATTATATGCCAGTTGTTAGGAAATATGGTTTTGTGTTGTTCAAAGAGTCAACTCACGTTAGGTGGCATGTTTTTGTACATCCATAGAGTTTAAAACTTTCCTGTCGATTTTTATTGTCATTACTCTTTCCTCACTTGTGAACTGCAGGAACGAAAAACAGAAGTTACACAAAGCGATGTGCAGGAAGCTATGAGGAAAAAGGGTAACGCTCCAATGTTCAAAGACAGAGAAAAGACGCCCTCATAAACAGATACCGCATGAAATAGAGCCGTAGATTCACAGAACGCTACTGAGCCATCCATTACAGATCCTTCATTTACAACTATTGTTGAATGAGTATTGAATGATGCTGATATCAACAGGGAGTTTAATGACTCAAGGTCAAGAGCTCACGGAAGCATTATTTTTGCAAATTTTGAAGTTTTATACCCAGTAAAGAAAAAGGCGCAAAAGGCAAAAAAAAATACATCAGAGAGGTCCGGATCAAAGAACGGAGGCAGTTTCCGATGGCGCTAATCGCGCATCGCTGAGAAAATTGTGCGAGAAGGAAAGCCTCTAACTACTCAGTCACCTATAAGCCCGAGAAATGCAAGAAAGCAATGGTAAAGAACAAACTGGAAACAAAAAACTAAAGAAATAGGCAGAAGCAATTCAAGGGTTAACCAAGTTGAACTTGGATTATTACTGGGCATATGCAGTAAATCCACATAGTTAGAGGATGACTCTCGAGTATATCATTGATTTTGCTGAAAAGATGGTGCCAGCTCTTACCATTTCTGTTTTCTTAGTTCAACCAAAAGCGGAAGACAGTCAGCCGACTCTACCCAGGAAAATACTGAATGCTTGCAACATTAAGGATCAAATGCAGAAATAGTTAGATATTAGGTTTAATTTTTAGAAATAGTTTTGTTTTATTTTTGCTTAGAAAAATGGCGGTCATTTAAACTGTATCCTGAATCTGTGTAATTAAGTTATTTAGTTAGTAGTATTTAAACCCTTCTCATGCATTTAGAGAAGGGTCCAGAAATTTATCAAAAACTTGTCCTCAGAACATGCACTTTTGCACCCTCAGAGGAGGTTTTGGTGAATGAATGGATCAAGATTTGTTGATGTTTGCATTTGATATCTGCTACTGATGTTGCACTTCTGTACTCTTAGTGGATGTTAGAGCAAGGAGAGATAAATCATTGTCGCTTGAAGCTTATGAGTAGGACTAGTCATAAATGGTACTTTTATCTCTTGAACATTTCTGCTTATATGTTAAAGTGATATACAGTTTTTAGTTGTTTATGTATTATTGCATGAATGCCTGAGTTATCATTTGTCACTTTTGTACGGTGATAGCCATTTATTTATGCTTAATGTATGAATAACTCATTATGCAATATGTTTTTCACAACTGTTTCGTATAACTTTTTATGTGAAGTGGTTCATCTTGATTGATTTCCTTTCTTATAATCGTTGAATGATCTTTATTACCAATTGTTATTTGAAATCTCTTTAGATCGCATAATAGAAGAATTACATCCCGGGTTAGTATAGACTTAGATGTTACTGCTTATTAGATTACAATAGCATAGAATTAGATTAAATATAGAATTAGAATATCTTAAATAGGAACTGTTAGATCAGCAACATCAAATTCTACACACACACACTCATAGATTGGGAAACTGGTCCCATTATCCCCAGTCGGACCCGCTATACCAAACGGATAAGGAGCTGCCAACCAAGGTCTGGACCGGGCGGGTATCCCCTTTGTTGTCGACCCGATTTTCGGGGCTTCAACAGGCAGTTAGGATAAATGCAAAGAGATCCATAGGCACGTCGCCTTATCAACTAGTATACATCATGAATGTGGTATTCCTAGTAAATTTGGTTGTACCAGTGATGAACTTAAAGCAAGAATACTGGACTAACAGATTAATGCAAAAGAGGATATACCAACTCATCGATGCTCAACAACAAAGGGAAGAGATCCTAAATAAGGCATAAGCATACCAAAACAAAATGAATGTTGCATTTAACAAAAGGGAAAAAGAAAGGAATTTATTAGAGGGGGATCTAGTACTTAAATGGGACTCAATCTACATAGATAAAAGAAAGCATGGGAAATTTTAAAATGTTTGGATTAGCCCATTCCAAGTAGAGAAAGTCTTGGAAAACAAAACATACCAGTTAGAAGATCCAGAAGGAGATTTTTTAGGGAGCCCTATCAATATTAGGCTCCTAAAGAAATAATTCACTTAAGTACATCTTTGTTCCAAAAAACAAAAAAAGAATTTTGTTTTGAGAATTTAATTTGCAATAATTTTCTTTTAAATGTTTAAATTTTCCTAGAGTTTAATAAGAAAGTTACAAGAGGAGGAAAGAAGTCTGGTTGAAGCAAACTCCATAGCCCAACAAAGGCACTAGAACTGCAAGTTATCAATAGGGCGCAAGGACCTATTTTCCCCCATGGAGTTGATGTTGGTGCCAAAATGCACCACCCTGAAAAAGCTACTACTCATGGTTTCAAAGCTAGAAGAGGCCCCAGATGAGCCCAAATGCCCAAGGAGGAAATTTATAAAATGACCCCAGGAGAGATATTGCAAGGCCCCCAATGGGCATACCAACATGCACCCAACAGGAGCGAGGCATGCGACAATGTGGCATCACTGGCCAGCGGATCACACATCGATAATCGAATGGGCGTGGGTAAGATTTATGTGCACCTAAGATTGGATGATGGGTGAGGGAGTAGATCAGATGACCTGAAATGCTCTGCACTACCAAGTTTTAGAAGGTAATGGCCCAACAGGGTGTGAAGGAAGACGTGTTTCCCTCCAACCCTTCGCATTGTGACCTGGCTTTCAAATGCGAGTCAAGAGGGCATGCGATGGGTGCCACATCGACCCACCATGTCAACCTTTCACACACCACGCAGTCCCACCACGTGGCCAGCCATCCCCACACACCACATCATATGTCATATTAGCCAACCATCCCTCCTCGTTGGCCTGTCACCCACACCATGCCCCACACTACATCAGTTATCCATATCATACCTCTCACACAACCACCCTATGTCGTGTGACACCACCCTGGTGAAACGTGGTAGGGTCAACCTTGTCATGTTGATGTCATCATGATGTAAGCATGACATTAGCCCAAAATTTTTCCAGTGACATCCTGAAACGTGTCAAGGAAATATTGTTTATAAAAGGACACCAAGCCCATTTTCAATGTTATTTTGTCCACTTCATCGTTGATTCATTGTCCTAGCATGATTGTGAACTCAACCAACTTGATTTCAACTCCTGTGAGCTCAAATTTATAATATTGAATCAAAAATTTTTCCTAGCCTCATGAATTCAACCTACTAAACCCTCGTGCAAGCTTAAATTTGAGCAAATTCGACCTTGAAAAGTAATACTAAACTACCTATGTGAAGAAGTTCTCTATTTCTTGTGAAAGCTCAATTTTGTATACCAATTCACCTTTCATTTCATAACATTAACTCACATACATCCTAAGCACCCCTAAATTTGCCAATTCTAGCACAAAATTTCATAAAAACCCTTAATTTGATACTCACGTGTTCTACGTAATATGTAGCTCGCCAAGTTCAAATTAAATATCCCTCCATTGTATTGGCCAATCCCATTGAGCCACATGGCAGTTGCACATTGGCTAATTATCCCCACTTATAAGCCTAGCATCTTGTCATCTTCCTCATTCCACTAAGTGAACCAAATTCCCCATAGAAAATCCCTCATCTTTAATGGCTACACCACCGATACCAAGTTCCTCTGATGTGCAAATCTCAAAAAAGGCTAAGGATCATGATTTCTATGACCATAATGTTGATGTTTGAGAGCCCTGTTATAACCACTTATGACATGAGAAAGGCCATACGACCGGTACACAATACCTTTGATTCGATAAGGGATCATAATAACCTATTTGAATCAACCATGATCTTGGTAGTGGTCCCGCAAGCTATCTACTAGATCAGACAGTCATGATTTCTACTCAACTAGGAGATGAGTCAGTCATTAATGTCACACCAAAATCTATTGCAAATATGTTACCATTATTGGATAGGGAAAGCACATAGAATTTGGACAAAGAATTACTAGAAGATCAATAGAAGGGCCTCTCCCTAGAGGTCAAGCAGAAAATGATCCACATAAATGTAAAAGAAGGAGTAGACTCCCCTTCTCAACCTCCTACCTATCCTATCACGATATTTAATTATATGCCCCAAATATATTTTTCCATAAACACTCAAGTCCTTGGTCTTAACACTGATGTCCAAGAAAAAGAATTGGTCTTAGGTTTCCTAATTACTTTATGTCATCTGGTCACTAAGGCCTGCATAAAATATGATTTTTCCTAGTTCCTATATGATTAAATCCAAGCCCAATTGATAGAGTTTGCGAAATATAGGTCTTTATGATATCAAGCCTATTTGGTCTATCTTTGTATTCAACCAAACTATTGTTACCTTGGGAACCTGAAGCCCAGGATGGTCAATGAAAAAAATACCATGTTTCTTGTCTTCGAGTGGTTTCCCATGGTGAGAAAACCATACAAAAACAAAGGATTTGTCAAGTATGTGTCATCATTTATGTATATTGTGTATACTTTGTTGCACAACGGACCTATACCTAGAGCCCCTAATTTCCTTAGGGTAGTATTGTAGTTCAGCCCTGACACTAGAATAGGTGATTGGTACCTCTTCCATGAGTACACAATCATAAGGATATATGGGTTTGAAGGAAGACCATAACAGTTGCCAACATTTCTCAATTCGCATATCTTCTTGCTGGAATACATAAGGCAAATATTTAGAAGTGATAACTTGGATTTTATTGCTAGAAAAGAAGTTGCTACATTTAACCTCCCTCATGAGGTGGGGCTATTTGTGGTAAATACAAGGAGTGTCCTAAATATAGTAGATTATATCCTAAAAGGATTCAATTTCCCATAAGCGGGTGCATGTAAATATGACCCTCACAATATCATATATGAAAGAAGAAAGGACAAGGAAAGAAGAACACAAGCATGACTCCAAACCCACAGTGGAAGAATGTGAAAATAAATCCACATGGGATGAGGTCAAGGCCATTTTGCATCCTATAGAATCAAGCACATCTCGCCTCTCGGGAAATAAAAGAAGAAAATCAGATCACATGGATATAGACCAAGGAGAGGAATGTAGCTCTAAGAGGGCCAAAGGAAAATAATTAGAGGGAGATGATGAAGATGAAAAATATGATGAATATACAGAACCCCAAGCTTTTTTAATGTATAATATCCAACTTGAAATCCAAGTAAAGCCAACTTTCACTATTAAGCACATGACTTCTGTTATGTCAGCATATGAGGAAACAAATTTAGGTGAGGTCTCCAAGATTGAGCAAATGTCAATCATGGACCAATTTTAGGCAATGGCCAAGCAATCATCCAAAGAAAGAAAAGATGCATATAAGAATATTTTAGAATCAACCACTTCCCAGAATGCAAGTCAAAAGGGCTTTGGATCATGAGAAGGGGATTTCCAAATTGGCATTTTTGCATTCTAAAGAATATACATGAAGGCCTATAGGGGATTATGAGGTCCACCAGATGTCCCTACTAGTTGACCATGTTCCATCCACATATCTCATGGAAATCAATATGTAGGTGAAACACATGATGCATAGGCAAATGCACAAGACCAATACCATAGCAAGAAAGTTGCAAGAGATGTACAATAAGGAAAGTGGTCAACTGAAGTATGAGAAAATGGTTTGCAAATCTAGAAATGCCAGGATAAAGAATCTAGAGGATAAGATCACTCATCTGGCTACACATCCTCGTGACTTCAAAAATTAAAAAAAAATGTTGGATGACAAGGAGAGGAAGATGTCTTCCCTGAAGAAGCAACTGAAGATCCTAGATGCACACCCTATGCAAACTGATGACCTAGCAAAGGCAGAAAGGGAGAATAAAAAGCTAAAGGAAATGCTCTATGATATATGAATAAAGAATAAAGAGTACAAAGACTAAATTGTGTTATTGGAGGCATAAGTTTAGGGAATGAAAGAAAAGTTAGGTGATAAATTTGAGTCCCACCAAACTCCTGATTCTTAGGAAGGACAAGTTGAATCAACGGTGGTGTGAGATGATGCCAAGAAATTGCAGATTCTACTCTCTAATCGAGAGCAAGAATTAAAGAATAAGGGAGAAGAATTGGAGAGAACAAAAATAGAACTATGCCTAAAACAAGAGGATTACCAGCAAATCAAACAAAATTATATGTGTTGAAAAGGAAACACCTTAGTAAATCCTCATTCAAAGCCTCAAAGGTAATAATATAGGGTAGAATAATAAAGACTATGGAAGAAACTTGGGACCACATAGAGCTACTTCAAGAGAAGATAGCTACCATCAAAATGGCTAATAGAGACATGAATGCAATAAAGAATGATATTGGAGATTTCTCCATCAAAGGTAAAATAATACTAGATGAAGAGGAAGAAAAAGATGGTGGCAATGGTAGATAAGAAGGCTAGGGAAATTGCAGAGTAGATACTGGAAATCAAGGACAAATGTGGGATTTTATACAAAAGGAAATTCCCATCATTCTTTCATGGAAATGGAGACTTGTAACCCAAATAGTATCTCATGAAGATCTTATTTGAAATCAAGAATTATCCAAAAGGATTTGGAGAAGAAGATAGTTCTCTACAGGGAAGAGATATTGTCAACATTTACGTGGATTATTTTGATTTTTTTTTTTCATTTTAAAGAGAAATTTCAAGGAACAAGGTCGAATGGATTATGATGCAGTCACTAATTTGGATGGAGCCATTTTGGATGCACAAATATGTGACATCATGATCAGAAAAGAATAGCAAGAACCAATGGAATTCCATAGAATCACCATTAAAAGGGCACCTACTCAGTCCCAAGTTAGAGGGACATAACCACAAGCATCTAAAATGGAGGTAGACTCAAACTCTAAGCCAGCCCTACAACAATAGGCACAACAACAACCACAAGCGCCAGCTTAGCTGAGGGAACCCCCAACAACACTCTTGTCATAGTAATGTTTCCTCCGACCTTCCAACGCACATGCAGAAGAGACAGAGAGGCCATTACAACCAAGTTTGGACAGCCAAGGCATGGCAGTACCCACCCTAAAATTGGAATCTTCTAGCACCTCACAGCTGGAAACTTCTAGAAGAAGTTATTTATGAAACTACCAGTTGTTTTGTAAAAGGTTATTGAATACCATTAGTGGTTTTACGTTAAGGTGTTCAATTTAGAGAGCCTATATATAGGCCTCATCTTGGCGTAATTAAGGAGGAAACAATTGTGTACTGAAACCCTCCCGCAATTTTGTTGGAAAAGAAATTGGGATATGTTGAAGTTATTGTAAGGGAAAAATTTTGAAGTACATTTTGGGCTATTAGTGATCCTATGTTCACATGTAATTCTAAAATCCTCTTGTAATTTGAATTCTGCATGATATTAATACAATTATAGAGCTTTTCATGCAAATGTTTGTACACTTGATGCTTGTGTGGAACCTGACTGTAATTGTGTGGAATGAAGGAAACCCAGAATCTGTAAGATTGTTTTCTTTAATTTCTGTGAATTTTATCAAGGTCACATGGAGTATCCTTGTTTATTTTGGTAAATTCTCACATGGGATGAAATTAAAAGGTATAAATTCAAATTATTTTGTATTCTACATTATAATTCTTGATTTATCCATTGTTTCTTTGATGTTAGTAGTCTAGGAATGGATTTTTAATTGGTCATCTTAGTATATTGATATTTTTTCTCCATGCTTTCAATTTCTCTCATAAAACCCTCATAACCTTTATGTCAAACCCAAAGTGTATCAAAGCTCAAACCTGAAAATATGTGGAAAACATACTCAAAAATATCTTTATAAACTATTGGTAATTTCATACATAGTATCCCAGAACAAAACAAAACACTTACAAAAGAATATTAAAAATTAAATTTATATGTTACCAAGATCCACATTGTAGCATAGCACCATGTGACTCTAGGTCACCAATGTGGTTTCCAACCTTTCAGCACTGCTTGATCTCTTTCCTTTGTATTAGTATTTCCTCCATATTGCAACCCATCTCACCCTTTAAGAGACACCACTGTGATGAGTGGATTTCCAATGCCAGATATTTTGTCACTGTCTCCTACTTTGCTTAAGTTGCTTCCATCAACCTTAGAGAAAGATGCATAATTTTATACCACGCATCTCTATGGAAAAAAATCATTTTATTCTTCTCCTCATGCTTGTTAAACAATGAAAACCATGAGCTCCTTTTCCATCTCTTCACACTTCTTAAACTACCTAAAAATGTCGAGTTCTTTACATTCCTTCCTACTTAGTCAAAATGAAATATGGCGAGAAATATATTTTATATTCTCATGCTCGTTAAACCAGGAGATATAAATGAGCGTACCTTTATCTGTTTTTGAGCCTCGCTATAAAACTCATGAAAAATACACCATTATGAGTATTCTTTTAACTCTTCTTCAATTTCATGCTTGATAAACTATGAAGGAGATCCACTATACAAAAACGAAAGGGGGAAAGCATCTTTTGTTTATTTTTTATTATGGTAGTTGTTCGTCACCCTTGAACATGGCACTTGTTTGAGTCATTCACTTACAATTGGTCTTTGCCAGGCTTTACAGTCGCACCATTATCTTGAGTCAAATAACTATATTATGTCAGTATCTCACTTGATTGGTTACCCTTCCAATTTTTGAATTGTGGTGATGCCTCCTATGTCACCACTGTGTATATTTCGTATTCTTTATTCCATGCTACCAAGTTCACATTTGTGTCCTATCGTTATATGTTCAAGGGAAGTCCTAGCTAGAGTTGACCATCTATAAGTATCATTATACCTTTTGTGTTAGTCATCCCTGTGTTAGTTGTGCATCATTTATTCAACTACAATCATCAAAGACCTCATATTGGTGTTAGTTTCATGTTGAATGATGGAATCAACATCCTTCTTTGATGTATCTCTTCCAATTGACACCAACACATTATCTTGGATATAGATCTAGAAATAGATTAGTACCTTGGAGCTTGTAGTTCTTAGTGGTGAGATTTCCTCATAGTTGATAATGGGTTCCCCCATTAGCCCATATTGACAGATTCTATGAGTGCTCAACAACATCTCATTCATTTTCATCATGTATATTATGCTAGGCACCTTTGGAACCATTTTTATCATTGGTGGTCTCCCTCACATATGTTAATGGGATCCCTTAATGCCCGATAATCATACATTCTGCATACATGCTTGACATCATCTTGTTCATTCATTGTAGTAGAATCATGTTAGAAAATTGTTGTCATTGATGTCAAAGGTGGTTTCAGGTCAAGGATGGAGCATAACTTTGGAGAAATTTTAACTATATAAAATCAACCTATATGCTTCTGAAAAGTAATCAGATGGATAAATCTTAGAAATACCTTTCCAACATTATATGGAACTTAGAAAATATCCCAAGGACAAAGGCGATAAAGTATTTTGAAGTTATGCAGTTATTTCAAGGGTTGAAATTCATCCAGGACCCTGAACGAGTGTGGGGTCCATTTCTTGCCTTTGGTTCTTCAGACCTTTTGGGAAGTAGACAGGAGTGAACAACAAAACATCTTTAACTCTGAACACCTGAACTAACATAGGACCTAGATTGTACTCATTCAACTATTTAGCTATGTAAATTATTCGAGGGTGCAGGTGGAAGCATGAACTCAAACCCAGGCCGAAAAGTTTAAACTCCAGTTTTTTGAAATTTTTAATGTATTTTAGTGTTTGGCGTTAAGAAAAATTATAAAGGAAAATTTATTTTTCACCTCGACCTAGACCTTGTTCTATCGTACAAGATGACATAGCACAAAGATAAATGGTACAATTCTATTAGCTAATGAAGATAATGCGGTAGCTAGGGTGGCAGTCCATGTGGCATGCTAACAATAGCAAGACATCAACATGATGTTAGCAGATGATGTGGCATATTCTGTATGGGTGACATGTGGCAGAAATATTTGGAGTTTTTGGGTAGCCAAGTGGGCCAAATCTGGGCGACATGTAGCACCATCTAGGAGGCATCGCGTGGCCCAATTTAAATTAGAAGAAATATGTGGTAGGTGACTTGGATGTATGGCAGATGATGTGGAAAATTCTCAAGAATCATGTCAGGTGGATGTGTTGGTAAACAATTTCATGTGTTAATATTTTTTTATGGAAAAGCCATGTGATAGGGAAGTGGGCCCATTTACATCTTCCGACCTTCGAGATTTTGAGCCATTTGTGCAACATGCTCGAAATATGGCTTAGGACCCACATGCATTAGGTAGTCTGAGCCTTCAAGAAGTTTGTAAAGCACAATGGAAGTGAGGCTTGAATCCAAACAAGGATGTTTAGCCCCGAAACAAAAGATATGACTACGATTATGGTGTTCAGTGGAAGGTTCTACAACACAGGTACTTGGGTGAATTAGTGTATTATTATATATTTGGAAGTTTATTCCATATTTGGAAGTTTACCAAGAACTACAGTTAAAATTGGAATTGAAATAAATACTAAAATTGGAGTGAAACAGATTTATAACACAAAGTTTAAATTCCAAAATAGCATGCAAGGAAGAAAATCACATGAAAACAAAGAATTAATTTGCAAACTGAGTGAAAAATGGTAATAAAAGGATAATCAAATATAGAGCCGAAGATTAAAGAAATTGTTCAAGCCTAGAAATTGTAAATCAGTTGAATAAATCAAACAACTAAAGTGAAACTAATTGTTAAACTAAGAAATAGAAAATCAGCTGAAGAAATTAGCATTTCTAAAATCTTTATAGGTAGAAACTTGGCATGGATAGTGATATGAATCATAAATGTGTGATAAATATTGTAGAGAAGGAATTAGAATCAGAAGTGTATTGAGAGAGGTGATTTTGGTGAGTAGGACAAAGAATTATTTTGTAGCTAAAAATCCTTCACAATCTGAGTGTGAATATTATATGAAAGAAGGATCTAGAGGGATGTGCAAGTTGTTGCTTACACAATAGGGAGTTGGAGCTTCCTTCAGGTTGGTGCCTAAGAAATCAACAACTTGGTTCTTGCAAACAGAGGGAAGGTTGGAGCCTTTGTGGGTTGTATCCTACACAAATAAATTGATGTAACTTGAAGTTGCAGCTTTATTTTTCATCATAATTAAAAAGAATTGGTGGTTTTTCCAGTTGAGTTTCCATGCTATATCTTGTGTCCCAATTTATGAGTTTGATGTTTTGTTATTCATTATTGTTTTTGAAGTATTTGGATGTTGAGAAAATAATTTTAAAATTTTCAAAAAAATGATTCACCTCCCTCTTAGTATTTTCCAAGTTTCTAACAAATAGTATCAGAGCCAAGTTCCTTTGAGATAAATTCAATAATTGGAATGAATATCAGGGATAATGTCTAGCCATGATAGAGGAAACACCAACAGGGGTTCCATGTTCATTGGGACAAACTAAACAGTTTGGAAGGTAAGAAAGAGGAATTACTTACAATCTCTTGGTGCATATGTGTGGGATTTGGTGCAAGATGGCTATGAAAAACCTCTAATGATGGTAACTAGAGATGACAAGTTGGAGTTCACATATAATGATAACTTAATAAATGCACTTCTTGTTGGATTTCCTAAATCTGAATTAGTTAAAGTTGTGGATTACACTACTACCAAGGAAATATGGGAGAAAATGAGCAACTTCTATAAAGGAATAGATAAGCTAAATAAGGCCAAACTCCAAGGCTTCAAGATGCAGTTTGAATCTCTAAAGATGCATGAATTTGAGGAAATATCCAAGTTTTTTCCACGAGTGGATAAAGTGGTTAATGTTAAACACACATGGATAGTAAAGACAATAGGAAAGATAAATCATTCAGTACATTTTTTTTATTAACAGGAGATGTACATTTATAATACAATGTTGTGACTCTTGGGTTTCAGATCCCAAGGTCTCTTGGACTGCTTAGTCTTTTTAGCTTCCACACTAACCCTTTAGGATTAGGTGTCCAACATTCCCCCCTTAATCCGAAGGGTTATGTATGAGTCCAAGAAGAGAGCTGTAATACAAAATGTGCAAAAATGCATGGCAACACTAGGCTGAATATGCTCTATGAAATGTTGGTAAAAAGGGCGGTGGTTTAAGGATGACCACCAACACTGGAACGCTTAGTGCAGTTCCCGGAACTCTTCCAAAACTGGCAAGAAACTGAAGTTTTCTGCTAGAGGAAGTGATCCTACTGTTTTAAAGAGGGAAACCTTCAACCATAAAAGGGAGGTCTCACCCCGCATAAAAGGTAAAACTTCAACCTGAAAAGGGAAGTCTCAACCTGTGATGGTTTAAGGATAACCAACAACTCTGGAATGCTTAATGCAATTCCTGGAACTCTTCCAAAACTGGCAAGAAGCTGGAGTCTTCTACTAGAGGAAGTGTTCTCAATTGTGTTCCTGGAATGCTTCCGAAACTAGCAAGAAGCTGAAGTCTTCTGCTAGAGGAGGTGTCCCAGATTGCCAACTGAAGGCATGTTCAGGGGCATCTTTGTCGCTGGCTACAACTCTGAAACTCGTGTGGTAGGTTGTGGCTCAGGCTCACTTGATGTGACTTTGAAGCTTGTAGATGACCATCATTTCCCCCCTTGTCAGATACAAGGTGAGATGATGGAGAAAACTCAACTGCAAGACTGTTCAATATTCTGGAACAAGTTCTGACATGTGTTTGGAATATCTTCTTGGCTGTTGATGCCCATTGCCAAGAAGCGATCCATCCAAGATGAATCTTTGTTCTTGCAGGAGGGTTGTTTCTGAAGCATCTGTGTGAAGAATGGCTGGTTTTATGACAGTGCTTACATGGATGAAGATCAAAACAGTGATCTTTCAGATGGCCAACTCGATCACAGTTTTGGCATTTCACAATCTGTTGTTTTTGTTGTTGCTGTGGAAGAGGGGCAGATTCTGGAACAGCTGAAGCTGAACTGTCATGAGAAGTAGGTGAACTGTCATCAATGAATCCGGCACTCTGAAACTGAATGGGCTTGGAGTAGTCTGGAATATGAAAGGACAAGTCCTTGTCATATCCAAGACCAATTATGTGCTTGTTGTGGACAAGCTGTTCCCAAGGTCTGATGATGGGCTTGGGAAGTGCAGACTGAACCTCTGCATCTGCATGTAACTTTGCTGCTTTATCTGAATGAACTGTAACATTATTGACTCGCTGTTTATGGGAGTCTGTTTCAATCTTCTGAACAGAAACAGGTTCAGAATGATGACTCCACTGCTGTAATTCTTCCTGCTGTAGCTTTGTTTCCAGCTGCAAAAACTCAATATTTTCTTGTACATTTTTTAAACAGATTTGAATGTTTGCGACAATGGCTTTATCAATCATAATTGTATTGTCCATGGTAGAATGTATTAGAGTATTCAGTAATTCTAATACAACACCCATTCTATCCATTTTGACAATAATATCACTGCAAAAAATTGATTGGTGTACCACTTTGTCTTCAAAAAAAATCTTCAAGTATGTAGCTTTTCAATATACTTCCATATACCATGCAATTTCATACCATGAACATATTGTGCGCAAAATTACACAGAAAAAAACATCTTAGCCAACAGACTGTAATGAAGAAGTAGCTGGGAAGTAGAGAACTTGGTTACACGATGAGACGGATACAACATATCTCTTCAGAAATCCAAATAAGTATATGACAACCCAACCATTAGCAGAGGTCTATGCAGCTAGACTTGAATTTCAAACCCGTTCAAATAGTGTACAGGGATGGAATTGCAGCCAAATGCTTCAAGAAAGATGGTCTACTAACAATTATCACCAAAAAGTACTTTATGTCACTAACCCTTCACAGTACGCATGTAACAATATATGGGCAGACCCTTTTACAACACTGCTAGATATTCCAATGATTTAACTCCATTGTTCTCTGCTCATCACTCCAATACATGGATAGTTATTAACATTGCACAACTGGTAAACTTCAATTCAGGAACAGGGATCCGCTTCAACATCCCTCATTGCATCTACTTGTCAAGGCTAGATGACCCAAACTGGGCTCCAACAACACACTCAGTAAGAATTAAGGATGCTTATACCCCAGTCCACTTACCAACGATACAACTTCAGCAAAGCATCATTCTATATAAGAAAAATCATGTGCACAGTGTCAAATTCGCTCTGATCCCTTTATTTGAGAATGATCTTCAATGATTACAATGCAGAACCTGAAACTTGCTCCAGCTGACACGAAAGCAATTAATTTCCTTAATCCAGTGCTAGTACGATGCCTGGAGATCACGCTTCAGCGATACTGGGTTAATTCAGCCTCCTGGACAATATAATTCAGCCACCAATAAAGTCTGCTTCAGCACTTGAGATTGACTGATATACCAATTGGAATGATAACAACTTTCAACCTGCTGCAAATAAGGAATCAGACCTCTGGAAAGATGAATTCGTCCTTGGCAGAGATAAGGTCTGCACATAAAATAAACTCAGCTCTTGACTCGGTTTGGTTGAGTATACCACGTGTGAGGAGGCGAGTCTGCATTACTTGTAGGCAACCATCTTCTAATTCAATTGGGTCCCTCCTAAACATATCTCTCTATCCATCCAAATGAACGGATTCTCGCTGTATATATATATATATATATATATGTATATATTCTCTGCCCAAAGTCCACGCTCTCTACAGCCCCTTTACTGTGTGCTCAAAGGCATCGGATTGCCTCATTCTCCCACCGCAATGCTCCCATGGCGCACGCTCAAGGGTTCTGGGACTACCATTCCTTTATCACCGCGGCGGCCCACTACGAACGCAAAGGATTCAGAACCACGGGCGGAGATATCGTGCAGAAGAGGGAGCTCGCTGCTTTCTTCGCCCACATTGCCACTGAAACTTCGTGTGAATCGTTGATGGCCCAGGCTGCCAGTACCGCACCCAGCGATTCGCCCACCAAGTGGGGATTATGCTACAAAGAGGAACTCAGCCCAGACAGCACTTATTGTGAATCAAGCCTAGTCTACGGTGAAAAGAAATTCACACTTATTGTGAATCAGGCTCTGGGCAGCAATGGTTGGAATCAGGAATTATCGGAGGCGCTCTGGACAATTTCCAACCACTTAAGAAGTTCTATCCGGTCTACGGTGAAAAGAAATTCGCCATGGGTGATGAAGTATCAGCCTCTGATGTGCACTATGAACCTGAATTTCTTGATTATGACGCCATTGATATTGATACGGAGGCCCAAGAAATCTTTAAGAACTCCAAACTCGTATTAGCTGACTACCGATCATTCACGGCCAATGAGAATGGTAACATAGAATCGTCGCCTTGTCTAACCCTAACGGCCCTTCTTCAATCTCACCGTTTGGCAGGTTCCTCGGTGTATGGTCAGAATTAAGATTCCTTGCGTTACACAAGAACTGCGAATTGAATTGTAACTCTATCTCTCAGGCGTTATCGATAGATTCATGGGTAGCATCTATAATAGCTTTGCATTCAAAACTTATATTGTTTCATTTGTAGGTAGCCTTAGTAGAGCAATCTCAACCATAACACTTAGCCCGTCAATTCAACATCATCATCAGACTCGGTCCATTGGCATAGGTCGACCCCACAGCCACGCAATTTCATTGCAATCTGATATGAAAAGAGGCTCTGAAATCTGTTCCTCCGATTTGTTCTTCATGAGAGAAAATCGACCCTGGGCTGATACTATGCCGAGGCATTAGGGACGTTGCACTTCTTTTATGTGATTTGAACTGCAGTCGCAGAACGAGCATGACACCATTGCTGACAGTAACGCTGAGTATCAATGATATTAATCAATGGCGACCTTCTCGGAGGCTCCTCCAGGCGACGGTAAGGCCGGAGAAAATCATCTTCAAAACTAAATGTACGCAATGCCACACGGTTGACATGGGTGCAGTTATCAATATCATGTCAAATTGAATGCATTATTCTGGGTAAAGAACACGGTAACGCATGAAAGTGGAGGAGCGTGGGAGGCTATACCAGGAAAATTGACAGAGGGACAGAGTCAGACTTCTGAAGAAAT
Source organism: Pinus tabuliformis (assembly GCA_031772625.1). NCBI lineage: Eukaryota > Viridiplantae > Streptophyta > Pinopsida > Pinales > Pinaceae > Pinus > Pinus tabuliformis. The sequence goes on along the minus strand of CM062813.1, from coordinate 441,402,856 downwards.
GGCAGAGGGATAATTTTCTGAAACCGCTGGGTGCATGTAAGAAGTAGACCTGATAGACAGGGGTGGCAGCGAATAGCAGACAACCGTTATGGCAGAAAGCGCACAAAGCTTATCTTGGACAGCGCTGGTCAGGCAGACAAAACGCAGAGAAAGGAATATGGAGGAGCAGCGCAGGTATATGCAAGAGGTGGCAGCTAAATTCTAGCTGAGAAAATATTCATAAGTGATGGCAGAAACCATAAAACAAATGGTTCAAAGAAATTAGGCAGGGCAGGAATATGCCTGCTCTGATACCATGTTAAACACACATGGATAGTAAAGACAATAGGAAAGATAAATCATTCAGTACATTTTTTTTATTAACAGGAGATGTACATTTATAATACAATGTTGTGACTCTTGGGTTTCAGATCCCAAGGTCTCTTGGACTGCTTAGTCTTTTCGGCTTCCACACTAACCCTTTAGGATTAGGTGTCCAACAGTTAATATTATATGAGGACTTGATGAAGAATTGAAGGATTCATTCGTAGTTCAAAAGGTGTTGAGATCAATTCTTCAAAGATTCAATCCCAAGGTATCATCTAGAGACGAAATGAAATATCTCAATACTCTTACAATGAATCAATTAAATGGTATCCTTACTGCCTATGAAATGAGGATTTCAAAAGGAATATCTACAACAAGAGATGAAACCTTCAAAGCAGACAAAAGGCCCAAGGAATATCATGATGACTCATGATATGAATCAAATGAAGAGGAGGCCAAGTTTGTCATAAAGTTGAAGAGAGGATCAGGTAAATATAAAGGTAAGCTTCCCTTCAAGTGTTTGAATTGTGGTAAAGTAGGTCATTATGCTTCTAAGTTTCTAGATAAGAAATATAATGAACATGAACCTAGGGAGTATGATAAAAAAGTTCAAAAGGAAAATACGACTAAGAAGAAAAGTTTCTATACTCAAGATAACAATTCTTTAGAATATGAAGATAGTCCATCTTTTGATGAGGACTGAGCTCAAGAAATATCAAAGGATTTCATGCTCATGGCCATAGGTACTTTATAAAAATATCATAGAGACCGATGAAGAAGTGGCCGAAGTCAACTTGGAAGGTGAGATGATCAGTACCTTAGAAGAGATTCAAAGGCTAAGAAAGAATAATAAGTTGTAGAAGGAAATGTTGGCCAAATGTAATTATGAAAATGTGGCACCTCTTCTCCTAGAAATAGAAGAAGCAAAGAAGACTCAAGATACTCTACAATAGAATCTCAAAGATAAAGAAAGAGCATGGAAAAAGATCAAGGAGGAGGTTGTCACTCTTAGAAAAGACTTAGACAAAACAATAACACTGTTGAGTTTAAATTCAAAATCTAGCATAGGGACCAAGAACCTCGATGTAATAATCAATGTCCAAATACCCCCTCATGTTAAGTTCGGATTGTGAAGGTGAATCAATTTTAGCAACAACTCTAAAGGGAAAGGGACCCATCAAATTTGTTGAGGTTGTAAAAGGAATAGATAGCACAATACCTATAGAGAGTACAACTCAACAACACAGAGTAGCTAACAATCTATCTCATCAATAAAAAAAGGGCAAGGATATAGACAAATATTTAAATAAAAAATTTAGGAAGAGTTGTAAGGAAGAATAATTACAACTAGCAACAAAAATTGAATGTGAATTACGACTAAAATAATCAAGCATGATTTCAATAGAGATTTGTTGTACCTTAGAGAAGAATACATCAAAGCTTCAAAAATCAAATCACTCCTAGGTATGAAGACATATTTCTCAATTATTGTATTTCATGTTTGAATTATGGTCACAAAGCTTTCCATTTTAGGGTGAATTTAACCTTTAGGAAAATTAGTAATCAAAGAAGAAATTCACTTTATTAGTTTAACAATGGATTTTTTATACATAGGAGAAATCTATCTGGGAACAATAATATGTTTACTCTGTTGTATAACATGTTGGAATATTATTTTTTCCATAATTATAGGAATAAGGTAACTGACTGCAAAATAAAAAAGATCGGACCACCCCCTGAGATCAACAAAGCAAAAGAGCAATTTAAGGAATGGAAACAAAAGAAGAAGGATGAAAATTATGATCTTGTTTTGTATGCACATAATCAAGGCAACTATTGGTATGTGGACAACAGTTGTTCAAAGCATATTATAGGGGATAAAAGTAAATTCCTATCAATAAAATAAGTAAGCAAAGGTAATGTCACATTTGGAAATGATGCACTAGGTAAAATAATGGGAAAAGGCGTTGTCAGTCTAGCAAATGGAGGAGGTACAACAAGTAATGTTTTATTTGTTGAGGGATTGAAACATAAATTGTTGAGTGTTTCCCATATGTGTGATTAGGGATATGATGTTCTGCTTCAATCTAAAAACTTCCAAATTAAGTTTGCAAATACAAGTGAAGTAGTGGTTGAAGCTCTTAGAACAAGAATTTATGTCTATGTTCTAAAAAATAAAATTGAGAAATGTTTATTGAGTAAATTGATGAAATATGGCTATGGCATAGAAGATGGTTCCATTTGAATTCTGATCAGATTGTGAAGTTGGGAAAAAGAACATTTTCAAGGGCCTACCAAAGATTTCTAAGCCTAAAAATACAATTTACAATAATTTGTATTGGAAATAAAACTCATGTTCATATCAAATCTAAATAAAATTCTACCACTAGGCCATTATATTTAGTTCATATGGATCTGTGTTTTCCTTCAAGAATGGAAACATCAACAAGTAAGATATATTTCATGTTGATAATTAACGATTACAATAGGATAATTTGGGTTGCATTCTTGAGGGAAAAATCAAATTCTTTTGAGATGTTCAAGAGCCTTAAAACTATGGATGAAAATGAGACTTACTGTAAGATAAAGTGAATAAGATCTAGCAATGGTGGAGAGTTCATCTTTAAATAATTTGATGACTACTATAAGGAACAAGGCATTAAAAGGAAATTCATAACTTTTAAAACTCCATAGAAGAATGTTGCAGTTAAAAGGGCCAATAGATTAGTGCAGCAATTGGCGAGAGCTATGATGGACAAGAGAAGAACTCCACGAAGGTTTTGGGATGAAGCAATACACACAACAATAACTATTTTAAATAAAGCACATTTTAGTCCAAACAATGACAAAACCCCCTATGAACTATGGTATGGAAAGACAACAACAGTAAATCACTTCAAATTAGGTATTTGGAAGCAAGTTCTACATCAAGAATAATCATGAGAAGATTGGTAAGTTTGACACCAGAGTAGATGAAGTAATTTTCTTGTGTATTCTCATAACAAAAAATGCTACAGGGGTTACAATCAAAACTCGAGAAAAGTGGTGGAATGTATTAATGTCAAAGTGGATGAGCAATCTCCTCTTAAAGATAAGTAGCCAGCAGATAAAAACAAAATTAATTAAGCCAACATTGAATATGAGACACTTGAGGAAGAAGTTAATGAAGAAGTGGAATTACTTGAACCAAAATACCCCTCAAGGTATGATCAAAAGCATCATCGTACTAATCATATTGTAAGTGACTTGCATGCAGGAGTTCAAACTTGAAGATGAGTGATGAATACCCATAATCAAGTACATATACACCTATTGTCCATGATTGAACCAAAATATATTTCTCGGGAAAACCAAGATGATAATTGGGTAAAGGCCATGAATGAAGAGCTAGATCAAATTGAGAAGATTCAAGCTTGGGAATTTGTTCCAAGACTAGTAGACAAGAATGTCATTGGCACAAAATAGGTATTCAGGAATAAGTTGAATGAGGATGGATAGGTGGCGAGAAACAAGGATAGGTTAGTATGAAAAGGTTATACTCAAGTTGAAGGATTGGATTTCGATGAAACCTTTGCTTCTATTGTAAGACTAGAGACTATCAGTTCCACTCACAAAAAGTTCAAGATCCATCAGATGGATGTAAAATCAACCTTCTTGAATGGAGAACTACAGGAAGATTTTTACATTGAAAATACTAAAGGTTTTCAATTGTAGAGAATTATGATTATGTATGCAGGCTGAAAAAAAATTTGTATGGTCTTAAACAAGCACCTAGGGCATGGTATTCAAGCCTAGATAAATATCTGCTACATTGTGGATTTAAAAGAGGTGCAACATACCATAACTTATATATAAAATCTGAAAATGAAAAAATTTTAGTTACTTTTGTTTATGTTGATAATATTGTTTTTGGAAGCGATGCAAATGAACTCAGTCAAAAAATTGTAGTTGTTATGAAGTTTGAATTTGAAATATCTATGGTTGGAGAACTTTCATACTTCCTTGACTTACATATTACAAAATCAACCTAAGGAATTTTCACCTCCCAAGGCAAGTACCTCAAAGAAGTGTGAAATAAATTTGGCATGGAAGAATTCTCACTGGTCAATACTCTAATGGTCATAGGATGCAAACTCAGTAAAGATGATGAGTCACCTAAGGTGCATCAGACACTGTATAGGTCACTTGTTGGTAGCCTATTATATTTAACAACTTCAATACTAGAAATTATGCAAGTTTCTGGTGAAGATTTCAATCAGCCCCTAAATAAAGTCATCTACTAGAAGAAAAAAAAGGAATACATAGATATTTGAAAGCCACAATGGATTGTGGACTATGATATCCGAGAGGTAAAAAATTCTTATTAGCAATATATACAGATGCATACTTTTCAGGAAATGTAGAAAAGGAAAATAAAAAGTCGAGGTGCTTTCTTTCTTAGAGAATGCCTAGTGGCATGGTTAAGCAAGAAACAAACATCAATCTCTCTCTCTAATGTTGAGGTAGAGTACATTGCAACAAACTCTATTTGAACTCAAACTTTGTGGATGAAGGGGACTTACAAGATATAAAGGTAATATATGTAGAACCTATTTCCATTATATGTGATAATGCAAGTGCCAAAAACATATCTAAGAATCTTTTTCTAAACTCAAAGACAAAGCATATTCCTATCAAGTACCACTTAATTAGAAAGCAGGTTGTAAATCAGGTTGTGAAACTAGAATATTTTCCCACAAAAAGAGCAAGTTGCTAATATTTTCACCAAACCTATTATCATTGGGCTAGAAAGTGTTGGGCTTTGTTAACCTTCAACCCAACATAACTATTTCAAACCAACTTTTGACTGGAAGTTAGCCCTTCCAATCTGAGAGGGCTCTCTCAAAATATTTATGAAATTGATTGTATAAAACTCAAAGTTCAGATGGCCAACTTTGGATTTTTATGTGATTTTTGCGAGTGAAAGAGAGTGATGGCTATCACCATTGGGCATGGAGTCAACTAAGAGAAAATTCAATTACAAACAACATTGTTTAAAGGAAGCTGAGGCATTGAAATGGAGTGAATTAAACTTTTACAGTAAAACATAGCACATGAAGGAAGTTGGAGCAAGTCTGACATGAATTCCAAGTAATCAATATGCTATGAACATTGTTAACAATATAAAAACATGATAAGAAAACATAAATCCAAAACTGAATCTCAGGTAGAAAAATAGAGTATGCTGCAAATTTATATTAACTGGATAAAAATTTACATAAAGTGGCCTTCTCACATCATCAATCAACCATTCCCAAAGTCAAATATCTATTTATTTATAAATAAAGTATCTCTTTACGACAACTTTCCACCTGAGCCATATTCGATTCACTGTCTAAGAGACCTATTTCTATTTTTCTTCTAACTGACAAAGTCCTTATAGGGATTTTCCATTTTTGTTGGCTTAAAGGGGCCTGACCCAGGTTCAGAGTTAATCGCGCTAACCAACAAAACCCTAACTGCTGGCCCTTTAGGGAACAACCTGCATAATGTAGGTTGTAGTCTCACCTGGAGCAGTATTGGGGGATGCTAGAACTAGGTTTCTACATCCAGATATTGTGTGATATGCATTCCAAAGCCCTTGTAGCTCATATCTGCGTTCACGCAGATCGGTGTCTTCCTATGGCTCACTACTGCAATTCTATCCAAATGGCTTCCAGACCTTCGCGAAGGTCTATGATTAGGCTTTTCAGACCTAAAAGAAGTAGACTTACAATTTTCACATAGTAAAGAATAACCCTAGATATGCCTTCACGCAGATCTACCCACTTGGACTAGTTATATTACCAAATCTATCTAATGTCTTCGCAAAACTAATTCATTACTTATTTTATTCATAGCTAATGAAGATTAAATAGATTCATGCAGGAGATACTCTTTATTTCATAGAAAACATATCATTAGGCAATAATGCATAAACTTAAACAAAATTACGACAAGACATAGATGCAATAGATTTGGTCCAAAATTAGTCTTTATTAGATTCAAAGTTCAAAGTACAGACTCTTCCACCCTGTTCACCCAACTGCAAGGGCCCGCACACTCAGCTGCAGGAACCTTCTCCTTTTGTTTAAGTACAAGAAAAAAAGATTTACTGCCTTAGCACTTGCCCTTACACTTGCTCTCCTTCAATTGATGATATCTCTAGACTCGTTATGACTCCATTACTTATAGCTTTTCTATTACAATACCATGGCCCGTGACCTATTAGTGAGTCTCAAAACCATCCTATTACCTACCCATACAAGGGGCTAAACCCCCTTTGACTCCTACTTAGCTGCACGGTCTGCTTCCACATTTCGCAGAGACTTTACATTATTTACAAAATTCTATCCAAAAATTGATTAAACTATCCCAAAATTGACACTAGGGCCCTATTCCAATAGGCCCCCAACATAAATATGGTGACTCACCCTCGAATCGCTCAGTTGGCTTCTTGACTTTGTGGTGGAGCTCACTGAACTATTGCTTCAATGCGTTCATCCCCATGGTACTTTGTACTGTAGCCTTCTTCGACCAGCTTTTCAGTAGTTGGTCCCTCTACTGCAAGTCGCATCATCCAATGAGTCTGTTGTAGATCTTTCAACTTCTCCTGAATGGCCTAAGAAATTTGGTCAGCCTCTTCTATCCAAGGTTGAAGCTGAGCCTTTAATGTTGATTTTTTTTGTTGCAATTTCTGTACTTGGGCCTGTATCAACTTCCCTTCCTGTAGGCGCACGAAGCGCTGGACTGGTGCCAATGTGCACGTAGTCGCCTATATCTCATCATACTTCTGTTGGGACTCTTTGATTTCAGTGCTCAATCTTTGCAGGATTGGGTCCTCTTGCAAAGTGTCGCATAATTCCATGGCATAGTTAAAGAGAAAATCACATCCTTTAACTGCAATCTCAAAAGTATTCATATGTTCCTTAATGGTTGCATTCCGTTGCTCCCTAACCTCAGGCGAAGTAGTTGGTTGTAGCTTCAACTATAATTATGATATATTCATCTAGAAGTCGAATGTGACTCTGCCTATCTCTTCTTTTGATTCGAGGACTGCAGAAGCAAGTTTCGTGATCTTTGTTGTAGTTGTGGCATCTTCTGAAATATTTAACTCTGGGACTGAATTACACGCATGTGCGATTGTTGTTTCCAGGCTCTGATTTTGTTCTTCTAGCTCTTCCTTTGATTTCAAAGCCTGATCCTTCTCAGTGAACCTCTGTTTGTTGTTTACCTTAAATTCGTTGATCACTGCAAGTGCGCACTGCTCTCTGATTCAAGCTCATCCGAGACCCCTTGATGCAATGCATGGAGAGTCTAAAGTGGTAGCTGTTGGCTGCTCGAATTGTTTATTTATTAAACAGTTGAGTACCACATTAAATTGTCAACCCAGGAAAGTCCTTTTGTTTCAAAGGTGATTTCGTACTGTATGCACTTAATTCTAAAAGTATTAAAGGCTGTAGTATAAACAAATCTACTTTTTATCAACCCTTACTCTGTGTTACAGCAGTTATGATCTATTGCAGAAATGAAATGAAAACAATTAACTAAAGGTAACAAATCTGCTGAAAGAAATGATGGCTGTCTTGTAACAGAGGATCAGGACACTATCCTCAGGGTAAGGATGTTCAGCACCTGCCCCTGTGATCAATTTTCCAATGCACATTGCAATTCCTAATCACCGGTGACACACTCTTTTACAGTGCCAATTGATTAAGAAAACAGAGTATCAGCAAAGGGAAATATCAGAAGCAATGCCACACAGAAGTCACATACACACTCAACAGAAAAGAAATGGGTGAATCTTGTGAAGAAGGTGGGCCCTGTCCCTCTCACAAGATTCCCCAGGACACAGATGCTAAGTAAAGATGCTCAGAACAATGCTTTATTCATCTACCAAAATGTCAAGTTACAATAAAGATTTAGACTTGCTCTGTACTACAATACCCCTGTTACCACCCCCTTTACCTAATGTAGATGTCTCCTCTTTATAGAGGAGACATCTATTACAATAGATTGTCGTTACCTGTTTAGTTGACCCTTTTGTACAAAAATAGGAAATCAGTTCCTGTTATAGCATGCTGTTACAACAGTATGTAATTTTATCATCTTTGTTAATCGGATCCTTTTGCTGTTGCAAAGCTGGTAGATTTCGACTGTCCCTTTGAGATCCTCGTACAATACTTGGTTGTTCCACCATTGTTGTTGATCTGGTAAATCTTAACTGTTCCCATAAAGTTCTCGTGCTGCTCCTGGTGTTCCAATATCTGCGACTGTGTTTTGCCAATTTTGGACAGTGGCTGATCATGCTATATCAGCCTCTGCAACGTATTGTTCTGGCAGCTTCAGACGGTTATTGCTCCTGCTAGGCAATTACTGTTCCAGATGTTTCAGCCATTGCAAAATGAGGATTTACCCACTTTAGTCAGTTGCTGTTTCTGGTATGGCAGCAACTGCACAGTTGCTGTTTCTGGTGTTCCAGCAACTGTGAATTATAATTCTGCAGACTTTAAACAGTTTCATCAATTGTCAGCGACTTAGTCAACTTCCAAAGATTAATTATAAAGATAACATGAATATGTGTTGAATAATTAAACTTATAGTAATGAGGAGAGTTACTTCATACCTTTGGAATAATTAGGTCAAAATGTTATCAAGGCTTTCAACTTATGGGCTAAAGAGGGTAATATAATAACAAAATACAAGGTCAAAAGTAGACAATATGGAGTCCTAACATCCCCCCCAGCTGAAATGGTTGCATGTCCTCATGCAACGTTTATTCTGAATCGGAGTCGGAATACTGGGATGAAGAGTGTAAGTTGCTGATACAGTAGCTAAAGAAGGTGTTGTCCATCTTATTTCTGAACCCACAGACATTCTGTATTTGCTGCCATACTGCCACCTCCTCCTTTTTGGTCAGTTTGTAATGAGCCTTATATTGCTGACCAGGTATCCACAAGAGCGGAAAATGAAAACAGTACCCAATCCACTTTTCAGCACACTGTTCCATACATCTGACATAATGGGGTATTCGTGACATTGCTACTGGAAGATTGAGGGGATTGTAAGGATGATATTCCTGTCTCTCTTTCGGACAATGCTCCCAAAATAAATTGTTTGCTTTGATGGCCAGAGCTCCCTTTGTTTTCACATAATGCTGGCAGTCCTGTAAGACTATTGCTTGAAGTTGTCTCATATGATCAAGCATGCCTGGTTTAGTCAGATTCTGTTGATGTTGTGCAATAAAGATGGCTGCATTCCGTGGTTCACTTCGAATCCAGAGGAGGCAATTCTGCTCATTATGTGTTGCTGACATAAAAGCATTTTTCCAGGTGAGTTGGTTGGCAAGGAAAGAGATGAAAGCTCTTATTTGGATATCACCGACGATAGGGAGTATATTCATCACTCTATCTTCAGGCATAGCCTCGTTGTGAAGATAGAGTTCACAGAGCAAGTTTTGATCATTATTTGGTGCCTCTGTGAATGTTTCAATAAATTGATCAGGTCTAGCAACTTGATAAGGTCTTCCATCTCTGATTGCCTTTATTTGTAAGAACGCTAGGCGTTCTCTTAGAAATGCTGCATAGTTAAAAGAGGGTTTTCTTGTAGCCAGTACCCTCTGGACCAAGTCAAAGATATTGGACAGCCTTTCTTTTAATTTCCTGTTTTCTTTGCGTTGAGCTTGAAATTGTTCAAGTGCATCCCAATTTTTGTATGCATAGCTGAACCAGGTTGACTTTTGCTGTTGGAATGCTCTCCCTTGTGAAAACTCATATTCTGTTCTCCATGTATCCTTTAGTTCTTGAAAACTAGAGGTCTCAGTGTGAGCATTGCTGACACAGGGAGATTCAGTCTGTGTAAAGGCATCAGTAAAGGATTTATGTTCTGTAATAGTTCGGGTAGGCCGGGGTGGTTTTATATCCTCCTCTACAATTCTTGAGGAACCTGCTGGTTCTTGTGTAGCAGCAGGTTGTTCTGTTTCTTCTTTTTCCATTCTTAGAGAGCCTGCTGGTTCTTGTGTGACAGCAAGTTTTTCTGTTTTGATTACAACAGGGGGAGTTTGTGAGCTGGCTCCAGTCATCGGAACTTCGACTATCTTGTATCCCGCTTGAGTGTAAAGCTCACCACACTCACTGCACATATATTCATTGTATTGACTTTTTTCGGCTGCAGATGCTACCCGTGCTAAGGTGTGCAAATTGAATTCATTTTGATAAGATTCCTTAACCATTATTATCTCCTGCTGATAATCCTTAATTTGAGACTTTAAAAACTCAATTTCTTCCTGCAGGGAGGCTAAAGTGGTCGGGGCTTGTGTATCTGCAGATTCGAGTGGAGGCAGGGGTTGTTGTTCATCATCAATTTGGTCATTGGCATCCCCAACAGGTGGTTCTTGTGTATCACCTGTTGGGTTAGTGGCTGGTTCTTGTGTATCAGCCACATGTAGGTCATTATCTTCTTGTTCCCCAACAGGTGGTTCTTGTGTATCACCTATTGGGTCAGTGGCTGGTTCTTGTGTAACAGCCGCTTGCCCAATATCAACTTGGGTGTCTATTTTAGATTTTTCGGCAGCTGGTTCTTGTGTAACAGCTGCCTCTTTTAAAGAAAATAATGTCACAAAACTGTCAATGCTCTACATTTCAGCAGCAGAGGGTGAGGGAGATGAATGCTCAGGGCTTGTTAGGATGCGGGATTTTAGGATGATGGGTGGGGAACTAGGGGTAATGGTTTCAGTTGCTACAGAGGATCCTGTTCGTCATCTTGGTAAGGAGACAGGAAAATCAGTGATTTTTCTCTTACCACTACTTTCCTTTAAAATAGGAGAACTATCGGCAATAGCAACTTCTTTAAATGAAGCCCTGGTTCTTCTTCTTTTTGGTGGGGTTACAATTTCCTGCTGTTTTTTCCTTTTGCGAAAGATGATGGGTTTATTATCATCGGAATCATCGGTGGAAATATGGAGTACAGGGGTAGATGGTTGAGCTTCATTGGGGGATGGGGTCCTCTGCAGGGGTGTTTCTGCTTGTTGATTTTCAGCCGCCTGTTGGGAATTTTCTTGGGATACTTGCTCTGATTGTTGGGGAATTTCCTGGGATATTTGCTCTGATTGTTGGGAAATTTCCTGGGGTATTTGCTCTGATTGTTGGGGAATTTCTTGGGGTATTTGCTCTGGAATTTCCTGGGGTATTTGTTCTGGAATTTCCTCTGCTTGCTGAGGAGGATTAACGAGGGTGGGTGGGTGGTTTAGAGCAAAGCCTCTATTTATCAGAAGTTGGGCTAAGCGATGGTGTTTCAGGGAAAGGAGCCGATGCTTTGAATTTGCAGTATAACGTGACATAGTTTTTAGACAACCCAATAGATAATAAGGCATATTTATTAACTGACCATGCCTCAAATGATTTAACAAAACGAAGTTGTGTTGGTGAATTACCTGATAACGACCTTCGCATGTCAAATATTGCTTAACGAACTCCGCAACCTTTGGCCACGGTGGAGGCAGTGACCGAAGTGCGACCCCTCTGCCTTTGGCTTCAACATGTTCGCCTGGTAGGAGAAAGTCTTGCTGCGCATTCAGAATAAGATGTTTTCTACTAAACCAGCGCGTACCATTGGTTGGTAACCCGGAGACTTGGGCTATAGCTTCTTCTGTCACCGGAATTTGCACTCCCTGGACGATGGAAAATCCTTCTCTTAAGTTGCATGCGAACTCTAGAACTTGCTGTGAGTTAAAATCCGGCAGTCTTCTGAAATACTCTACCCATCCTGCTTGAAGAAAAATCTGATAGGCTTCCGGGTAGAGTTCCAGCAATGTTGTTGAACCAGGTTCATGCGTAATTAGATTTCCTCCCATAGTTGCTGGTTCAGACAACAAACATAGTGCAGAGCCGAGTAGCCGAGATCGAGACAGAGTAAACCGTTGCAAATGAGGTTATGACACGGTATGGTACAGTCGAGGTGACTTAGATACTACCGGGAGAATTAGGGGCGGCGGTGATTGACGTGTTATGTTATCATAACAATATTTTCATAATCCCCCCAAATCTACGGCTGAATGATCTGATTGGTACTACAATGATTTTGGTAGTCATATCAACGTCTCCACATTAACTATAATTTAATACCCACACTTAAACATGCGTACCTTTATATTTACCTTTAGTTGTTTGCGCCATAAAGTCTTATCTTGTCTTTTGTTGGATCAATAATAATTAAAAAATGTCTAAACTTATAAAAATACGGGCGGTCTTTATTATTGGCAGGAAGTAGTAATAGGGAAATGTAATTATCGGGGTGCATGGCTGGTTCCTTTGATGATGAATGATATGTTCCATTAGAATAATGGTTCATTTTTCGGGATCACAAATGAGGAAGTTGGTAAAAGAATGAAGAAAATTGGTGTTAAGCATTGGAATGCAGTGTTTTGGCAACGGGGAATGGTGTTGCGGCAACGGGAAAATGGTGTTGCAATGGAAAGTGGTGTTGCAGCAACGGAAAAATGGTGTTGCACGGAAAGTGGTGTTGCAGCAACGGGAAAATGGTGTCGCAGCAACGGGAAAATGGTGTTGCAGCAACGGGAAAATGGTGTTGCAGCAACGAGAAGTGGTGTTGCAGCAACGGGAAGTGGTGTTGCGGCAATAGAAAAATGGTGTAAGGAATGATTTATGGTCTGAAAGATATTCCCAGGCTGCAAAGTGATTCCTTTGGAATTTTTGTTCTCAGCCATCCTCCGAAACTAAAATCTGCAAAAGAATTAATTGTAACATGGCAACACTTGACATGGATTATTAGTTCAAAAAAAAGAATCTAATCTAAAAAATACATAAACAGGAAATTAAGTGCATTGAGGGGTAGCAGATTCCCCCAAAAAGGTATAGTGTATTTCTGTCATGCAAGTGGCTTTGAAATCCTCCTTAGAAATAGGCCATTGATATAAATGGAGTCGATACCCATTCACTAATAATGGTGTTCTGCTATCATCAATCGTTAGGAGTCTGACTGTTCCATTTCGAAAAACAACATCTACCTCATAAGGTCCTAGCCACCTTGTTCTTAATTTCCCCTGAAAATTTTCAAAACGGGAGTCGTACAGTAAGGCCCAGTTACCTCTTTGGAACTGCTTGTGCTTAATAATTTTGTCATGCCACCTAGTTCTTTGTTGTTGTATCATGGTTGTCTGATGGATGGCATCCAATCTTTTTTCATCCAATTCCTGAAGCTGCTGCAACCTGGCTGTTTGTGCATCTGTCAAATCAAGGTTAACAGCTAAAGCAGTCCTTAAGGTTTTGATCTCAAATTCCACAGGAAAAACAACATTTTTACCATAGACCAATTCATAGGGTGAAAAACCGGTAGTGTTTCTCCAAGTGGTTCTGTAAGCCCATAATGCCTCAAGCAACCTTTGAAACCAATCCCTCCTATTCTCCTTGACTGTCTTTGTTAAAATGGCTTCTATGACTTTGTTTGTACTTTCTACTTGCCCATTTGCTTGGGGGTGATAAGGTGTAGTCATCTTATGCTTAATGTGATATTTCTGGAGCATATCTTTGAAGCCATGAGAATTAAAAGGAGGTCCTCCATCTGTGACTAGTTCTCTAGGCAAACCAAACCTAACAAAGATTTCTTCAAATAAAAAAATTAACACAGATTCTTCATTAGCCTTGATAAGTGCCTTAGCTTCTACCCACTTAGTCATATAATCTGTGCAAACCAGTATATAAACTCTTTGATTGGATGGAGGATTGATGGGACCTATAAAATCTAGCGCCCATCTTTCAAAAGGTTCAAGTATTACTTGGGAGTTAAGAGGCATTTCATCCCTGTGATGAGGCTGGCCCATTCTCTAACAGCTATCACAAGCCTTGACATATTTCCTTGCATCCTTAAAAAGTGAGGGCCAATAGTAACCCATTCTGAGAACTTTATGTGCTGTCCTTTTGTCTGCAAAATGCCCTCCACAAGGGCCATCATGGCAAGCCTTCAGTATCATAAACTTCATCTTCTCTGATGCATCTTCGAATTTCCTGATCAAGTCCTGTGTGAAAGAGACACCCACTTATCCAGCTGTACCTAGCACTTTGCTGAATGATCTTCCTTTTCTCTCTGTGCGATAGATGTGATGGTAGTTTTCCTGCAACTAAATAATTGGAAATGTCTGCATACCAAGGTGAGTGAGCAGATACTGCAAATAAATATTCATCAAGAAAAGAATCATCTATTGGAATGTTTTCATCAGTCTTTAATCGAGAAAGAAAATCAGCAACTACATTTTCTTTACCTGGCTGATCTACAATTGTGATATCAAATTCTTATAATAATAATAACCATCTATTAACTCGAGCATTTGTAACTGATTTGTTCATTAAATATTTAATGGCCGAGTGATCAATGTGCACAAAAGTAGTATAGCCAGTAATATAATGTCGAAACTTGTTAATAGCATAAATGACTGCTAAGAATTCTTTCTCGGTGACTGTATAATTAAGTTCAAAAGGGGTCATATTTTTACTAATAAAATAGATTGCATAGGGAAGATTATTCTCTTCTTGACCCAAGACAGCTCCTATTGCAGTGTCTGAAGCATCAGAGGATATATGAAAGGGGAGTGCCCAATCAAGTCCTCTTAAAATGGGAGCTGTAGACAATTGATGTTTGAGTTCATTGAATGCTTTTTGACAATCATCAGTCCATTTAAATTCAGCATTTTTCATAAGTAACACAAACAAGGGAGAAGCTATTTTAGAAAAATCTTTGATAAATCTTCTATAATATCTAGCATGTCCTAAAAAACTTCTTACATCAGTTTGTGTTTTTGGGATAGGCAAAGTCTGAATTACTTGTACCTTAGTTGGATCAACTTGAATTCCTAGGAATGAAATGAAGTGTCCTAAAACAATACCTTGATTCATCATCATATGACATTTTTCAGTACTTAAGGCAAGATGTGCTTCTATACACCGTTTGAGTACTTTTTCAAGATTTTGTAAGGCATCTTCAAAAGTCACACCATAAGGAGTAAAGTCATCCATAAATATCTCTAAGGAATCATTAAGCATATCAGAAAAAATTCCTATCACTGCCCTTTGAAATGTTGCTGGGGCATTACATAGTCCAAATGGAAGAACTTTATAGGCAAAAGTTCCCCATGGGCTAGTAAAAGTGGTCTTGTCTTGATCTTGGGGTGCAATCTTGATCTGATTATAACCCACTAAACCCATCCAAAAAGGAAAAGAATTTCTTACCTGCCAAATTATCTAGCACCTGATCAATAAATGGTAAGGGAAAATGATCTTTCTGAGTAGCCTTATTTAGAGCTCTATAGTCCACACACACTCTCCATTTTCCATTTTTCTTAGGTACTATCACTAATGGTGAACCCATTCGCTATCAGATATAGGATATATGAATCCTGCATTCAACAGTTTTTGAAGTTCCTCTTTCACAATTTCCCTTAAATTGGGATTCATTCGTTGTTGGGGTTGGCAGACTGGATGGGATCCTTCTTTAATATAAATTCAGTGAGTACATAATTCAGAAGAAATTCCCTTCATATCTGTGTAATCCCATGCAAATGCTTGTTTATTTTCGTGGAGTAACTTCATTAACCGTTGTGTTTCAACATCTGTTAAGTTAGGGTTTATATGTAATGCTTTGCCAGGCTCGATTTCGACTGCTATACTTTTGGAGGGGGTATCAGCTAATGTCTGAGACAAGTTTTCAGTTTTAAGATTCTGCTGTGATTCAGATTCCAAGATTGCAGTCAAGTGATCATGTAATTCAGAGTTAACCGAAGAAGGTTCAGAAATAAAACTACTAATTAATTCATCTTCGGTCGAATCTTTAAAAGTTAGGGCTTGTCTGAAAGTCAAAATGGGTTGAGTTTCATCATCCTCATAATCTAACCATACTGAATTATCATTGTTAATCATAGGTGTGGCATGAGGGTACAGAGTAAGCTGCTTGGTTTCAGATCCATTAGAGATTGTCATTGATCCTGACCTATAGCTAATGAAGGCATCTGTTGTAGCCAGCCAAGGCCTTCCTAAAATCAATGGATGACCCCCCAACTTATTTTTGGTCTGTAATACAACAAAATCAGCTGGGTAGTTCCAAGATTCTACTGAAATTATCAGGTCTTCAATGACTCCTTCTGGTTTAATTGTGGAGCAGTTAGCCAACTCTAGAATGGTTGGGGTTTCCCTAATAAAATTTTTTAACTGCAATAACTGCGCTGTTTCAAGTGTCATGATGTTTATTGCAGCACCGAGATCTACCATAACTCTAGAAACAAAGGTTTTACCAACCTGGACTGTAACTGTAGGGTGACCAGGGTCACCATATTTTACAGGGGGGTTTTTTTCTGACATTAGAGCAGCTAGATCACCCATCACATGAACTGTGAGGGGGTCCTTAGCTTTTCTTCCAGGTTTCTTAATACAAATATCTCTAATAGTTCTAGCATAAATTGGTACATCTCTTAATGCTTGCAGAAGTGGAATTTTAACATACAAATTCTGCAATTCTCCTAACAAATTAAAAGCAGGTGGCTCAAGTGTTTTGGTAAGATCCAGACGTTCAGGGAATGGTGGCTCTGCTGCTTCAGCAGTCTTTTTAGAGGATGTTTCAACTGTTTCAGCATTATTATTATTAGAGGATGATCCAACTATTTCAGCATTAGATGATTTTTCTTTTCCGATTTCTTCTTTATCAGAATCAGAAGTGATGTCATCAATAATGGGTTCAAGTATTCTTCCTGAGTGTAAATGAATGTCATTGCATTGTAGATGGGAAACTAGTTGGTTTTGAACATCAATTACTTGCAGAGCTTTATTATTATTCAGGTTGGGGTTAGGTTGTACAGGCAGCTGAGGTCTTATTGTCTGATTATTAGGTGGGGCATTTGATGGTAAGGGGAGAGATTGCTGATATTGAGGTAATTGGTTTGGAAATGGGATCTGTGGAGCTGTCCAACTTGGGTTCCATTGATAGGGTTGCTGTAAAGCCCAGGGATTCCACATTGTAGGATCAACAAAAGGAGGATTCGGTTGCTGCATGGGTGGGAAATTCATTTGATTAAAGGGTGGGTATTGCATTTGATTGAAGGTTGGGTAATTTGCTTGAAAAGGAGGATGATTATTCCAACGATTAAATGGCATGTTAAAGTTCATACCTTGTCATCGTGGTTGCCATTGTCTTCTCTGTGTGAGGAGGTACATTGCTTCAGCTTCCTCTTCAGTTGGCTGCAGTGCTGCTTTTATTCCTGGCAGAGAAGGGCACTGTTGGGTCTCATGGTCCTTTTCGCAGATAGTGCAAATTGGTACCTTGTCCAGGGGACATTCCCTTAGTGGGTGTTTCTCCCTGCATCTAGAGCAGAAAATAGCCAGAGCAGCTTCTGCTTCTGCCTGCTTCTTTTTAACCTGCAAGGTATCAATTTGTGAAGCAAAAGAGCTTAACATTTCAATTTTAAATTCTTCAAGTAAGTTACCTATTTCAGCCCGTGTTTCTCCTCCACTTGCTAATTTCTGGACTCTTGAATACGTACTGTCTTTGCTCCTTGGTCTGCTTGCTACTCCTCTTGAACATCTTTTACAGAGATCAATAATCTCATCATAGGATTCCTTAGATATGTCTCCTTTCCCAAGCATGTTTAACATATCTAAACAGTCATCTCGTACCCCTCTTAGCAGTATTGACTTGAGAATATCCTTACTCATCTCAGGATGATCAGATCGCTATAAGTTATATTGTAATATTTCCACGAAGTCTTCTAGACTTTCGTCCTCTTTCTGAGTCATCTTGAATAATTCCTCCTTTCTTTCTCTTGTTCGAAAATAGTCTTGGTATTTAGCCAAAAATTTCTCCTTCATCTGATCCCATGTTGTAATCACATGAGCTCCCTGGCTCATGAACCATCTTAATGCATTCCCTTTTAATGTAGCTGGAAACAATTTTAATTTTTGAGCAGAATTAATATAGTCATAGCTTCTACACAGTATATCAAATTCAAAGAGAAATTCATCAGAATCTTTTGTGGATAACCCATGGAAGTTGGGTAATGCTGAAAGAGGGATATTCTTCATAGGAGTTGCACCTCTGGGGAGATCTCCAATGGGGAATTCCAGGGTGGAGAGAGAATTGTCTCCCCTTCCCTCTATTCCGCGTCCTCTACTGAAAAGTCCTTCATTATTATCCTCCATTGGTTGTTTCCCTGATGCGTTTGCCCGGTCTTCGGAATTTTCTGTTGGGATTTCAATGTCCTGCACTGGTTCCTCCACCTTAACTTCCTCTATTGGTTCTTCTCTTGGTCGTTCGTCTTCTTCCACCAGTTCCTCAGTGTATTCTAATGGTTCTAGAACCCTCTCTGGCCCCACTACTTCCTCTGTCTAAAAATCTGTCTGGGAAGAGTGTTGGATCTGTGGCCTCCGAGAGCTTAGCCTCTGGGATGTCTCAGCTTTTGAAATAATATCGTCAATAAAAGTTTTTCTTCCTCCTCCTTTGCCTTTGCCACCTGAATGGTTAACCTTCTTGTGTCCTCTCATGCATCCTGCCTTTCTAAAAGAAAGAAAAACATGTTAATACCTTTAAAATTTTCAGTCGCCTTCCCCGGCAACGGCACCAAAATGTTGGCTGCTCGAATTGTTTATTTATTAAACAGTCGAGTACCACATTAAATTGTCAACCCGGGAAAGTCCTTTTGTTTCAAAGGTGACTTCATACTGTATGCACTTAATTCTAAAAGTATTAAAGGCTGTAGTATAAATAAATCTACTTTTTATCAACCCTTACTTTGTGTTACAGCAGTTATGATCTATTGCAGAAATGAAATGAAAACAATTAACTAAAGGTAACAAATCTGCTGAAAGAAATGATGGCTGTCTTGTAACAGAGGATCAGGACCCTATCCTTAGGGTAAGGATGTTCATCACCTACCCCTGTGATCAATTTGCCAATGCACACTGCAATTCCTAATCACCGGTGACACACTCTTTTACAGCCCCAATTGATTAAGAAAACAGAGTATCAGCAAAGGGAAATATCAGAAGCAATGCCACACAGAAGTCACACACACACTCAACAGAAAAGAAATGGGTGAATCTTGTGAAGAAGGTGGGCCCTGTCCCTCTCACAAGATTCCCCAGGACACAGATGCTAAGTAAAGATGCTCAGAACAGTGCTTTATTCATCTGCCAAAATGTCAAGTTACAATAAAGATTTAGACTTGCTCTGTACTACAATACCCCTGTTACCACCCCCTTTCCCTAATGTAGATGTCTCCTCTTTATAGAGGAGACATCTATTACAATAGATTGTCGTTACCCGTTTAGTTGACCCTTTTGTACAAAAATAGGAAATCGGTTCCTGTTACAGCATGCTGTTACAACAATATGTAATTTTATCATCTTTGTTAATCGGATCCTTTTGCTGTTGCAAAGCTGGTAGATTTCGACCGTCCCTTTGAGATCCTCGTACAATCCTTGGCTGTTCCACCATTGTTGCTGATCTGGTAAATCTTAACTGTTCCCGTGAAGTTCTCGTGCTGCTCCTGGTGTTCCAATATCTGCGACTGTGTTTTGCCAATTTTGGACAGTGGCTGATCATGCTATATCAGCCTCTGCAACGTATTGTTCTGGCAGCTTCAGACGGTTACTGCTCCTGCTAGGCAATTGCTGTTCCAGATGTTTCAGCCATTGCAAAATGAGGATTTACCCACTTTAGTCAGTTGTTGTTTCTGGTATGGCAGCAACTGCACAGTTGCTATTTCTGGTGTTCCAGCAACTGTGAATTATAATTCTGTAGACTTTAAACAGTTTCATCAATTGTCAGTGACTTAGTCAACTTCCAAAGATTAATTATAAAGATAACATGAATGTGTTGAATAATTAAACTTATAGTAATGAGGAGAGTTACTTCATAACTTTGGAATAATTAGTTCAAAATGTTATCAAGGCTTTCAACTTATGGGCTAAAGAAGGTAATATAATAACAAAATACAAGGTCAAAAGTAGACAATATGGAGTCCTAACAGTAGCGCGGCTAAGTTCACCTTGATATATTTGATCGTGCTCAGTAGAGCATGGTCTTCCTCTATTTCCACGCAGAATCATCCGTCTGGTAATGAGATGACTCTGAGGTCCAGAGTCCTTTCCAGCTCCAATACTTTCTTGCCCCCTTGCGCCAGGCTCACTTTCACCTGTTCACTTGCCCTATGCTCACTTGAAGCATGCCTGTTTGGATCTGCAGCTCACGCAGATCATTCTGGATGCTCCCTAGCATTTTCACGTACTGTTGTTCAAATTTCTACAACATCTCTATTGTGGTGTCTCTGACTTTGTCCCCAATTTCATCGAGATCCCCTTCTGTGAGGATCATTGGATCAATGCGCACATGTTTATCTAATTTGTGCTTCTTCCTTGGCCTAGAAGATATCTCCTTACTGCGCTTCTTCAATGTGAAGGTAGTGCTCTACTCCTCTCCCCCATCTCCACCCCGCTCGAGTAGTTCCTACTCCTCATTATGCTGGGAAGCTGATGGCTCGACTTCCTCTGTGTCATTGCACTCAGTCTCAGCACGCTCTTTCGCAGCGCACTCTTTTTCAGTAGCTACCTTAGCAACAACTTCTTTCTTCCTCTGGTCGTGCAATGCCGGTGCCACTTTCTATGCTGCTTCTTTGCACTTTTACACAGTTGTATTCTGCACGGCAGAGCTTTCTCCTCCTTGACTGGTACCTACACCAACATCCATGGGTTGTCACCAATCTGTTGGCCAACTCCCCACAATTTCCTGCAAATTTGTCTTTGAGACTAAGTATGGAAACTTGTGTCATATATGTTTAGGGTCCTGCCTCACTTTGATCGATACATTATGGAAGTCGGCCTTAAAATCCATGAAGACCTCAAATTCTTGAACAAGATTGGAGATAACCTTGGTCATTGATTGATTACTGTGCGGAGGTCCATTTCAACCAATATCTAGAAAATCTTGGATTCCTTGATCCTCTCCAGATCCTTTGTCGCCCACAGCAAAGTGAACTTCACTGCCTTTGGTAATTTTTCTTCCTCAAGAGGAAACTGAGTATCCTATGGCAAGCTCCATGCTACTAATAAAATTAGCAACAGGTGCCAGGCATAATGAAATGGCTTCTTTTCCTCCTGTGCTTCGTGGTAGTTTGCGAGGAATTCCTTACATAAATACTACACCTAGTTGTACTGTACTCCCTTCATGCACTGGGCAAACAATGACACTATTGGCGCCAGAACTTCATCTGCACGACATTGCCTCATAATATTTCCTGCTAGAATTTTGGCAGCGAACTGCACCACCTGGTCTTTAATGGAGCAGATAAAGTATCCTCGCGACTTTTTTATCTGCCAACTCTTTTTCTCCACTTTTTCCTCCAAACTCCTTCGCAGGGTTCGCCCCTTTATAGGGCAGCTTCGTAATCCTATGGATGATCATATTGGTTATAGGGATGGGTTCTCTGAGTCATAAGCACCCATCATGCACCAGAGCGAGAAGTTGGCACACACACATAGTGTTGATAATCAACCGGTGGAAGTGTGGTACACACAACATGTGCAGTAAACCGACCTACTTGACGTCTTTGACCCATTTCATGGGTTAGAGCTGTGTAACCCTAGTTTCTTCATAGTAGATATTCATCATGTATTTATTAGTAGCTAAGTGAGGGAATTTCTCATGGTCAGCGAGATCCCAATCCTCCATCTTCAACACTGGGATGCGCGTTAAGACCGCGCCTTAAAAAATGACTTGTTCTGGTAACAGTGGCATCGAGACCATAAATTTTCCAGAGTATTGGTATTTGGTTACTTTCGTTTTTCCTTTCCGCGAAGGGATATAGTCTGGGAGCCAAGTGATAGGATCACCCTCGTTATCATCTAACTCCTCAACTCCATCACGAAGGTATTCTGCCTCCAAATCCACAACTTTCTCCGGTTGCTTTTCCTTATCCTACTTCTCCTTCTGCTAAACCTCCGTGTTTTTCCTCAGTGAATGCCTCACTGGTACAGATTACTTTTGCTTCTCCTTAGCAGCTGATTGCCTCGTCCTAGGTGACCTCAGCATCGTAGGCATGAAGGGCGTAGCTTCCATTCTCGTAATTTTAGGGGTTATTGCATTGGAGACAACAACTTTAGAACTAACAGCTTTTGTGGGATTTGTTGTAGTCATTCGTTCAAAAAAAAAATTTCACGAGATTCTGTAGAGAGGTTTGTGAATGATGGTCATGACAAGATTTCTTCCCAGTCTTCGTGCTTCGTTCGCACTTCAAAAACTTAAAATAATAGTGCTCAAAGACAATTCTCAAAATGCAAAGTGTTTCTTTGTAGACCGAGATGCCATATTTATAGGGGTTTTCGAATTCAAATTCGATCGTCCCCTCTATTTCCAAATCATAAATGCATCTTTGGTGGCAGATCTCCAAATATTTTCACCATAAATGGTGTCTACCCACTCCTCTTAATGTGTTTTTTTCCATCAAATCATGAATAGTGACTCCAATGGCTACTTTTGGACCCGACTGCGTGGTACCTTCTCCTGCGCTGCAGTACATCCAGTGCAACTTTACCTATCACACTCCTTTCTTTCGTTGCAACATCCTTACTATATTTTCTTCCCCTTCGCGTAGTGTAGTTTATAGCCCTGCAATCCCTTATAGCTGCCTATATAACTAAGACTATTTTGCTACCATGTAGTCATTGCACAGGGGTAGGATCCCCTGTATACAGCTTCAGCCTACTTCCATTCACTTTCCCAGGGAATGGCTCCCCATTCAGCGTTGCGAGCTAAACTACGCCACCATCCGTGATCTTCTTAACAACATATGGACCCAACCAATGCATTTGAAATTTCCCTGGAATTTTTTTGAACTTTATGTCATATAGCAACACTAAGTCATCTGCCTTGAAAGTGCACAGCTTAATATGCATACCATGCCACTTTTTTTCGCGTTCCTTTTGTACTTGCTGGTGAAATCCTGCAAGAAAGTGGTGCTCTTCTAACTCCATCAGTTGCGTGAACCATTCCTCCAAAGTCGTGTGATCTGCCATCTCTGTCAAAGCTATATTACATAGACTTGGCACAATATACTCCATAGGCATCACCGCTTCAATTCCATAGACCATCCTAAACAGTGTCTAGTCTGCCAACTTCTTACAGGTCATCCTATATTCCCATAGTATTACTGGTATGAGCATATCCCAGTCATTCCTCTATGTATTACAAACATTTGTCAATGCATTCTCCAAGGTTTTGTTAAATTCTTCTACTGTTCCATTTGCCTGTGGGTGATAAGGTGTACTCTTTTGATGATACACCTGAAATTCTTCAAGCATCATGCTGATCATTTCATTCAATAAGTGTGTACCCCTATCACTCATCAATATCTTAGGGCATCCAAACCGTGTTAAGACATACTCAAACAAAAACTTCACGGTGGTGGCAGTGGTACAATCCTTCACTGGTTGTGCTTCCTCCCACTTGGTTAAATACTCTGTTGCAGTAATGATATACTGCATGCCTGCCTTCATTCTTGGTGGTTGTATTGGAACTATGAAATCAATGACGCATTTATCAAATACATACAATGAAACCTGAGTATTTAAAGGCAATTTATCTCTTCACGAAGGATTTTGATCAAAGGTTAAAATTCCTGATCAGGCAAGCCAATATGGTGATTACAGATTCCCAACATCATGATTGATATATAGTGTTGCTCTTGCTGCACTTAAGAGTGCCCCTGTCACAACAAAAGATAGCAACGCAAGCAGAAGCCTTAGAAATTGTGATGAGGATGGATGCCTCACTTGTACATGATACAAACCTTAGAGTGCAACAGATTCACTCACAGCTAGAAAACCTGCACTTGGAGTTGTAGAGCCTGAAGAAAGGAAAGGAAGCCTTGCCAGAAGTGCACACTGAAGTCTAGTGCTTGAAATGCAAGAGTCATAGGCACGATAAGCACCATTGCCCAGTTTATAAGAACTATCTTATTGGGGGAGGTCCTGTTCTCCTAAAACCACAGAGTAATGTTGGGTTGAGCGCGAGAACCGTGCCATGGTGCGCTATCTATCACGTTACAAGGACAACATGAAACTGATAATTTCCATTTACTACAAAAATTTGTAAAGACCCCTCAGAAGTTGATTTGTAATTTCTATAAATCTGTGGGACATGATGAATGCCATTGTAGGAGTTATGAGATGATGATGGATAGAACCCTGACCTACCAAATGTAGGAAGAAAGTTGGCCTCAGGATAAAGGTGCAGGAGCAATGCATAGAGGATTCCAAGGCTGAGGACAAGGAAGAGGGGGTAGAACTAGTTGAGGATGTGGGCAGATAATTTTCTATAACTATGGCGAAGAAAGACACTTCGCGCGATATTGCGAAAACCCCACGCATTTGTCATGTTAGTATTGTCGACAATTTGACCATGTGATAGAAGAATGTCGAGTCCTTATGGCAAAGATGCAAGAAAAGAAGGTGCAAACCCAACATCCTACGCAGAAGATCCAAATGATGAGGGCGGAGCCCCACGAAGAAGATCAGAGCATAAATATAGTAACAAGGAGTGGTATGGCCACTGGTGTAGATAAGGGAAAGAAGTCTGAGGTTGATGGATGGGTAGACAAGGTTGTTGAGAAAGAAATAGACTTTGACCTTAATCATGCTAAAGAGACCCTCATGGAAGCAAAGAAGAACTTCGCCGAGGTCTCCACCTCAGGAAGTTAGGGGAAAATGCCAAAAACTAGTACAACACAAGAAGTAGATCCTTCAGTCTTAGCTACTTTTCTAAAGACCTGTATGAAGTTACTACGCGATAAGAAAGTAGTAGAAGGGATGAAAGACTTATTCGACAAGTGCGAAAATCTAGAAAAGACCCCTGCTGAACATCACACCGTGAGGAAAATTGTTAAGCATAAGAAATGAACGGGGTGCAAGATGAGGCTGACTGTGTAAATAAGAGAATATGAAATGGACCCATAATATTGGATCTGGGTTCTGATGCAAACATCCTACCTAAATAGATGTGGGAAATGATGGGGAGACTTGCACTGCAGTGGTATCCTATTCAGCTGCATGGAAAATCGACAAAAGATTCTTATGATGGGGC
Organism: Pinus tabuliformis; assembly: GCA_031772625.1. Taxonomy (NCBI): domain Eukaryota; kingdom Viridiplantae; phylum Streptophyta; class Pinopsida; order Pinales; family Pinaceae; genus Pinus; species Pinus tabuliformis. The sequence continues at coordinate 441,377,404 of CM062813.1, read as the reverse complement.
GTTTATATGGTGTAATGGTAGACATTGAGGGTGCAAGCGTGCAGGATAACTTTGAGGTGATTGAAATAGTGGATGACAGTAACCCGTACCTCGCACTACTAGGAAATGACATTTGAACAGAAGTCGCTCAGGGTTGTAGTCCCACTAGACCCTGCTGAAGGAGCAAGTTATACTGAACCTGTTCACGAATTTGTTGAAAGTGATGATGATATGGATTATATATATAAGATCACAGTGCGAAATGAAGATTGGATCAATCCTACGGCCAATGGATGAATTGTGTGGGACAACAATATCTCCTGCACCTCACACTCGGATGAAGAGCTTGAACACTAACAGAATCGATTGCATGAAGTATCTACGCTCGGTTGCAATAGGATGACCAAATCACTACGGTGTCTCAACTGAGGTAAGGAAGCTTCCACATTATGATGGTTTCACTGATGTGGATCTACTTTTAGATTAATTTGAAAGGGAAGTACCAAAATAACATCTCTTCCAAGCACTGGAGTTGGCACTATGCGCTACGCCTGCCCGTTCGTGGGGTACGCACAAGGAGAGCTTGTTGGATGGAAGGAATACAAAAAAATCATGAGATTAAGGTTCAGGTATGCTAATACCTAGATGACAGAAAACTATAGTGGGAAGGATGATCTATGCGATCATTTGGCATGATGGACTAAGGCCTTGGGGATAGAACCACAACGAGAATGAATGTACATTTTCTATCATACCTTAGATACAATTCCAATGAACTGGTATTTGGAAACGGAGCTTCTCCATGGGAAAAATAAATGAGACATTTTAAGAGAGAGATTCTTATTGACTTTCAACTTTGAGGACGGGCTTGAATGCATTGATGAAGTGCTCCAGGAGATAAAATTAGATATATTCATAACGCCTAAGGAGATGGTCGAATGGGCTTAGCCGGATTGGAGTACAAAGCTAAGCCATGTGCTAGAATGTTCCAATGTGACTACTGAAGAGGAACAAGAAGACCCACAGAATATTAACATCCCAGAGACAGAAGGACAATGCAAAGTCGAAGGACCAAAAGCTGAGAACACAAATATATCAGAACATCTGAAAACTAGACAAGTAAACATTGGGCCTGAAGAAGAGCCTAACTTCGCGAAGATAGGGTTGTTAGTGCATTACTTAATGTACCATGTCAATGCTCGATCTTGTAAGGTTGTGACCAGATGTGTTTTCTTGATACTGTCATCCATAATATGTTGTGTCGTCCATATAGCTCCTGCAACAAACCAAAATTTTTCGGGGTCTTCTCTCCCTACCCCTTTAAAAATCAACATCTTCATCGCGTTCGCCATGTTGAATGGTGGCAGAGGTGGAGGTGGAGGCGAAGGTGTAGGCGTATGAGGTGGAGGTGGAGGAGGAGTGGATGGGTGAGGTTTCCTCGGGATACCTTGCTTAATTAACTGAACTACACTTCACGGTGTAGTCAGCACTATCACTTCGTCGTCACTTGAAGGGGGTTCAATGAGCGGACTGTATTCTAATCTTGATCCTTCATTTCTTCTAAACAATCTCCCACTTTTCGTAGGCCCAAACATCAAGGTAACTGCATAACCCTCTTTTCACATAACAACATTTTAATCCAAGTCTTTATTGATTTCAAACACTTACCTCGCAGTCCCTTAAAGAGCCTACGTTCTGCTTCGCTATAGTTGATATTCCTATCGATCATGAACTCAGTCACAAAACTTCAAAGAGTGAGATCAATCCAATGATCCACGGTCTCGCGATATTGCTTCATGATGCTTCCAGACGTCGTACCAGTTCTGGAGTCCACACTACAGGGTCGTCAAGCCTCCATGGCCCATAAGAATCGGCCAATTTAGACAACTACTCATGTAGTTATTCAGGGAAGAAATAGAAGAATGCTTCGGTCTTGTTTGTGTATAAATATCTCTGCAACCACTTCTCCTTGGATAATTTAGGGCTCCTATTCTCTTGAGCCGAAAACGCTTGCACTTTTCGGTCAATCCACTTCTCAATATCTATCTTTGTAGGAAACCATTTATCACACATCTCTTAGACAGACTCTGATCCTAGCAACAAAACCATATGTTGGCTAAAGGGGGCATGACCCAAGTTCAAAGTTAATCATGCCAACCAACAAAACCCTAACTACTGGCCCTTTCGGCAACAACCTGCATAGCGTAGGCTACAGTCTCACCCGAAGTAGTATTAGGGGATGCTAGAACTAGGTTTCTGCGTCCAGATATTGGATAATATGCATTCTAAAGCCCTTGTATCTCAAATCTGCCTTTGCACAAATTAGTGTCTTCCTATGTCTCACTACTGCAATTCTATCCAAATGGCTTCCAGACCTTCACGAAGGTCTACAATTAGGCTTTTCAAACCTAAAAGAAGCAAACTTACAATTTTCACATAGTAAATAATAACCCTAGATCTGCCTTCGCGCAGATCTACCCGCTCTGACTAGTTAGATTACCAAATCTATCTAATGTCTTCGCAAAACCAGTTCATTACTTATTTTATGCATAGATAATGAAGATTCAATAGATTCGCGCAGGAGATACACTTTATTTCATAGAAAACATATCATTAAGCAAAAATGCATAAACTTAAACAAAATTACGAACAAGCATAGATACAATTGATTTGGTCCAAAAACAGTCTTTATTAGATTTAGTGTTCAAATTACAGAGTCTTCCACCCTGTGCACCTAGTTACAGGGGCCTGCGCACTCAGCTGCGAACTTGTCAAGGTCTCCACGCACTTAGCTGCAGGAGCCTTCCCCTTTCACCTAAGTATAAGAAACAAAGCTTTCCTGCCTTAGCACTTTCCCTTACACTTGTTCTCCTTCAACTGGTGATATCTCTAGACTCGCTATGACTCCATTACTTATAGTTTTTCTATTACAATACTATGGCCTGTGGCCTATGGGTGAGTCTTAAATCCATCCTATTACCTACCCATACAAGGGGCTAAAACCCATTTGACTCCTACTTAGCTGCGCAATCCTCTTCCACATTTCATGGAGACTTTACATTATTTACAAAATTATATTCAAAAATTGATTAAACTATCCCAAAATTGACCTTAGGGGCCATATCCCAACAATTTTACATAATTGGAATTCAACTAGGACTCTAGTAGATTTTAAAACTCTAACTACTTTCTATTGATGAAGATAATCGAGCTCAACTACTTGCTGAATTTGCTGGAGTGTCATCACACCTTCGACATGTTGTTGATGACTAAATTTCTTTTTGTTGACTGCCTTCTTTAATGAGTTGGCTATTACGATGATGTGGTTATGTTCTCACTTGGCATTCTAAAAAATAGGATTTTTGCATGATGAAGTGGACATTATTAAATACTTTATGATGTGTAGTAATCCCTTGATGGAATTGCTATCAAACTATTAAGACCAAAACTATCAAAACACAAAGAAAACATAGTTCTGTCAAATTTGGTAGCAGACTTTCGTAGAAAATTCAAAAAACCACCCCTATGATGTCATTTTGATGCCTTTTCTAATTCTGAGGTGTTTAGTAATGTATCTTCATTAAAATTATGCCACGTGGATGTTGAATTGGTTGAAATGCTGACCTGGACCTCCACCAAGTCGAATTTCAAAATATCTAACTAGGAAACATTCTGTAAAATAGGCCTCAAAGATAAGTGTGTATTATCCAAAACCTGATAGCTGCGTAAACACTAAGAGAGGTTTCTGTAGATGATTCGGTGATGAAAAAAAATTCCTTCATATTTCAAAAATTCCTTACCATTTGGTTAGAACGTGAACTTGAAGTTTACTACTAAAACGGTCATTTCGAGAAATTTTGTAGCAAAAAAAAAAACAAAATGTAGCAAATTCAAAGAACACCTCTCTGCTACCTCTCTGCAAGTTCTTATGTCTTCCTTGATGTGTGTAAGCTGAATACATGCCTTTAGAACCCCTTTTTCTAAGTTTTGAACCAACCTTAACCTCCATGGAAAGCTACAACAGTTTCGTAGCAAATTTTGGTAGCAACTTCAAAAAACACCCTTATGCTACCTCTTTTCTCTCTCTGCTAGTTCTGAGGTCTTCTTTGATGTTTGTAATTTAAACATATACCTTTATAGCTATCTTTTCTGAGTTTTAGACCAACCTTAACCTCCATGGAAAGCTACAACAGTTTCATAGCAAATTCTCAGCTTCATTATGGGGAGTTGCTACGAATGTTCAAAATTATGATTTTTTCGACTTTTCGTGATTCTTAATGCCTCCTTATTACTCCTAATACCATGTTGAATATATATAAGGTTTAGTTTACTGTTTTAGGTATAGTGAAGACAAAATTGATAATTTTACCATATCATCGAGTAGCACCTACTTCAAAGATGATCTTGAGGTTTTTCTTTTTGGAAAGATTGCTTTTAATGAGCTCTGCTTGTGCTTGCAAGTCTTTGTCTTAAGTTTGTAACTTCCCTCTATCAACTTGCAACCACATGTTCCTTCTATACATATTATTCAACATCTTTTGCAGTGGTATAATTCTCTTTCTCTTTTCCTAGCCTCTTTTTTAATTTTCTCATCGAAATCTAGTTGCTCCAACACTTGCTTCTTCATTTCTTCAACTTCCAATTTGGCCTCTATCAACTCTTCTCATTAATTTATGTTTGTGTTATGGTTGCAACACGTCAGGAGTTGTTTTTGAGCTTCTTCCTCTTTTACTACAAATTAATTTGAGAATAACTAGATCACCCTCAGACCACAGCTAGACTCATTTTGACAGCGTAAAACCCTATTACAGTGACAACACTTGTCAACTTTGGTAGCAACAAATGGTATAAAATGGAAAAGGAGAGGTAAGGGTGAATGAAAAGAAGTGGAGGACGTGAGAATAAATGAATTTTATGACTCAACACAACTTTGACATCACTAACAATCATTTAAAATAATACTGTTACACAAAAACTGACTTTCATAGAAAGACAAGTGTTAGGATGGACCATTTTTCTACGGAACTGTCAGGGACTTTCGTAGTGAATTCTAGGTTTGTTGAACTGGAGTTGCTATGAAAGTTTGTAAAATTGTCAAATGACTCAATTATGAAATGATGACCTCTATACAAATGGAATTATGACCTTTACCCTTTTATGATGACCCTACCAAACACTAAATGTACCATATGACAAATTCTACATGAACCTAAACATAAAAACCTATCTAAAATGACTAATCATCCTGAAAATTGTTTCTAAAGGTTATCATGGATTACAATGGCTCCAATGGGGATGATGCACCCTTGTGGTGCATCAAAGAACCAACATACCAGTTGCTTGACCATTGGGTTGATCCAAATTTGAAGACTACATTCAAACCCACTCACCAAACTGAAAATCACACTACAAACCAATTGGAAACCAACTACTACTGCTGCAATGTGATATCAAACTGTTGTACAAACTGAAACTGACAACTACAAAATTTAGCCTAAAACTTAAGGAAATGCTTGCCCAACAACCTTATTTATGTACCAATAACCCTACTTTAACATTTGAAAATCCGCCTGCTTAATTCAAGCATTATGAAACCTCCAATATAACTAGTCAAAGGGCTGATCCAACACCTGGGCTCCTTGACTATATTTAAGTGGACCATCTACTGGTAACTCAGAATAAAAATATAATCCATCACCTAAGCTTATAAATAAAAGAAACTCCACCTTCACTGCTGACTCAAAAATATTTACCAAAGTATCTTGATAATCATGAAAAATCACCTCTTCTTGGTATGTAAAACCATGAGGGCTAAATTTATTCATAACTAATGGATTCTTTTGTCCTATGTCTTCAGTTCCAAGAAAATCATCAAATAAAAAGTCAACAATAGATTTACCTTGCCTTCTATGTAAATCAACAAAAATATCCATACATTCTTGAGCATCTTCAAACATGACATCCATATTGTGTACATCAAAACTAATCTTTAGCTTATCAAACAATTCTGATTTGACCATTGGTAATTTTGCTTGAGGAATGTCATCTTGATTCTGAATACTAACATCTCTATACAAACAATTTTATGCATATTGTCCATGTCATTTTGATGCTCCTCAAATAGAATAGGTAAAACCTGTATATTTGGCTCTTCATGTAACTCATGTTTACCTAAAAGTGAACTTTCATGCACTTTAACTGGGACAACATCATTATGATCTTCAATGGAAAAAAGTTCTTGTTTTGGTAGACAAATTTCATCACATGTTACCTCACTATTCAGAATCTTCATGCATGTATTTTTAACAACCTGATCTTGAGGAGTTTCTTCTTGACATAAATTTTCAAAAAATGAATGGGTTGAAAAACCATTTGAATGATTTGGCTCATACTTTTGACTGCATGTAGATTGGCAAGGCTACAAATGCTCATGGATTTCATGTACTATGACTTGACTATCAAATTGTTGATTCATTTCATCTTCACTAAAGAAGATACATCTGCTTGTTGGAAAACTTCTTGATCATCATGACAACTAACTTGTGAATAAAATTCACAAATTTCCTCTAATATCTCATCATCATCCATACATTCTACATCATCATTAATACTTTTGAGATATTGAATGAAACCTTTCCAAAAATTACAACAATCTTGGAACAATGATGATGAAGGATGAGACTTCCCATAATGTCAAAAACATATTCTATGGAAATATTTAAGAGAACACAAGCTTCCTGATGGCAACCCTTCATACCATACTCTAGTTTTGTCTTCTAGGGTAGCCATAAACATCTTCATGAGACAATCCTCAGGAAACTCAACCCTCAGTCTACATACATGTATATGGAATTTAACCAAATGCAGACCAGCATCATCTTTCTTTTCATCTTTGAACATGGGAAGATGGGTTGACCAATCAACACAAGGCATAGGATTTGGAAAACCATAGATGTGAGACTGATCCATAGGAGCATACCTGACATTTATTCTTGCAGTAGAACTCATCTTGGAACTTCTTCAAACTACTGATCTTCAAGTAGTGGAGTCACCATGAAGCTTTGATCTTCTGTATCTTTTGAGATTGGAGTCGCCAGGGTAATATCACAACCTTAAGAAAACTCTAATTTCCTGTTACCCTCAAGAATCAGAATGAAGATACTCAAAGAAAATCCGGGAAATGGAGCTTTTAGGCTCCTAGCAGATGCACCAAAATGTTATCACTAGGCTAGAAATGGTTGGGTTGTGTCAACCTTCAACCCAGCATAACTATTTCAAACCAAATATTGACTGGAAGTTAGCCCTTCCAATCTGAGAGGGCTCTCTCAGAATATTTATGAAATTGATTGTATAAAACTCAAAGCTCAGATGGCTAACTCTGAATTTTTATGTGATTTTTGTAGGTGAAAGAGAGTGATGGCTTCCACCATTGGGCATGGTGTCAATTAAGAGAAAATTCAATTACAAACAACACTGTTTAAAGGAAGCTTAGGCATTTTTGGCTTTGAAATGGAGTGATTTAAACTTTTATAGTAAAATAGAGCACATGAAGGAAGTTGGAGCAAGTTTGACATGAATTCCAAGTAATCAATATGCTATGAACACTGTTAACAATATAAAAACATGATCATAAGAAAACATAAAGCGAAAACTGAATCTCAGGTAGAAAAAACAATGTTGCAAATGTACATTAACTGGATAAAAATTTACATAAAGTGGCCTTCTCAAATCATCGATCAACCCTTCCCAAAGTCAAAAAGCTATCAATTTATAGAGAAAATATTTCTTTATTTCATCTTGCCACCTGGGCCAGATTCATTTCACTATCTAAGAGACCTATTTCTATTTTTCTTCTAACTGACAGAGTCCTCATAGGGATTTTCTATTTTACATAGTTGGAATTCAACTAGGCCTCTACTAGATTTTAAAACTCTAACCACTTTCTGTTGATGAAGATAATCGAGCTCAACTGCTTGTTGAATTTTCTGGAGTGTCATTACACCTTCAACATGTTGTTGATGACTAAATTTCTTTTTGTTGAATGTCTTCTTTAATGAGTTGGCTGTTATGCTGATGTGGCTATGTGCTGACTTGGAATTCTGAAAAATAGAAGTTTTTCATGATGAAGTGGACATTATTAAATACTCTCTGATGTGTAGTAATCCCTTGATGGAATTGCTATCAAACTATTAAGACTAAAACTGTCAAAATGCAGAGAAAACATAGTTCTTTCAAATTCGGTAGCAGACTTTCGTAGCAAATTCAAAAACCACCCCTGTGCTGTCATTTTTATGCCTTTTCTAATTATGAGGTGTTTATTAATGTTTTTTCATTAAAATCATGCCACATGGATGTTGACTTGGTTGACTCGCTGACCTAGAACTCCACCAAGCTGAATTTCAAAATTTCCGACTAGGAAATATTTTGTAACATAGGCCTCAAATATAAGTGTTTATTCTCCAAACCCTGATAGTTGTGTAACAAATGAGAGAGGTTTTTGTAGATGAGCCCGTTCAGAACCAAAACATCCTTCATATTTCCAAAATTCCTTAAAATTTGGTTAGAAAGGGAGCTTGAAGTTGACTACTAAAACAATCATTTCCAGAAATTTCCTAGTAAAATAAAAATAAAAAATTGTAGCAAATTAAAAAAAAACCTATCTGCTACCTCTCTACAATTTTTACAAGTTCTGAGATCTTCCTTGATGTTTTTAAGCTAAATAAATGCCTTTATAACCCCCTTTTAGTTTCGTAGCAAATTTAGGTAGCAACTTCAAAAAACACCCTTATTCTACCTCTTTTCTCTCTCTACTAGTTATGAGGTCTTCTTTGATGTTTGTAAAATAAACATATACCTTTAGAACTATATTTGCTGAATTTTATGCCAGCCTTAACCTCCATGGAAAGCTACAACAGTTTTGTAGCAAATTCTCAACATCATTATGGGAGTTGCTACGAAAGTTCAAAATTCTACGTTTTTCGAATTTTCCTGATTCTTAATGCCTCCTTATTACTCCTAATACCATGTTGACTATATATAAGGTTTAGTTTACTGTTTTAGGTATAGTGAATACAAAATTGAAAATTTTACCATATCATGGAGTAGCACCTACTTCAACAATGATCTTGAGATTTTTCTTTTTGGAAAGATTTCTTTTGATGAGCTCTACTTGTGCTTGCAAGTCGTTGACTTAAGTTTGCAACTTCCTTCTGTCATCTTGTAGCCACATGTTCCTTATATACATATGATTTAACATCTTTTGTAGTGGTAGAATTCTCTTTGTCATTTCCTAGCCTTTTCTGTGATTTGCTCATTGAAATCTAGCTGCTCCAACACCTGCTTCCTCATTTCTTCAACTTCCAATTTGGCCTCTATCATCTCTTGTCATGAATTTCTATTTTTGATATGGCTGAAACACGTCAGGAGTTGTTTCTAAGTTTCTTCCTCTTTACCTGCAAATCAATTTGAGAATACCTAGACCATAACTAGACTCGTTTTGACAGCATAAAACCCTATTACAGTGACAACACTTGTGAACTTTGGTAGCAACAAATGGTATAAAATGGAAAAGGAGAGGTAAGGGTGAAAGAAAAGAAGTGGAGTACATGAGAATAAAGGCATTTTATGACTCATCATAACTCTAACATCACTAACAATCATTTAAAATAATATTGTTACACAACAACAAACTTTCGTAGTGAGACAAGTGTTAGGATGGATCGTTCTGTTACAAAACTGTCAGGGACTTTCGTAGCGAATTATGGGTTTGCTAAATTGGAGTTGCTGCAAAAGTTTGTAAAACTGTCAAATGACTAAATTATGAAATGATGACCTCTATACAAATGGAATTATGACCTTTACCCTTTTATGATGACCCTACCAAACACTAAATGTACCATATGACAAATTTTACATGAACCTAAACATAAAAACCCTATCTAAAATGGCTAATCAAACTGAAAATTATTTCTAGGGGTTATCATGGATAAAAAAACCCATGGCACAAGAACAATTTAAGTATCTAAGACGGATATTGGGAGTAATTAATCTCTTCTCTCTTAACTAAATCTTCTCTATAGGGATAGATGACAACTGTCTAGATATGTATAGAGATAGTTGAAGTGATCAACATAAGGAGTTTCTAGGTCTACAAGAATGCACTAATTGTAGGGGGAGATTAGTTAGGGGGAATTTTTTTTCTTTACCATTGACTTCAAAGGGGCATTACAAGAAAACATTGGTATAATATGTTTTGTGGTTTTTTATAGAGGGAGAATAATAAAACATTGAAGGAGGGTGAGGAATATAGTTCTTAATAGAAGAAGAGGTGCCTCTCAAGAAGAAAGGGAGAGAATGAAAAAATCAACAAAGAAGACGAGAGTGGTTTTTCCATGTTTAATTAATATTGACATCAATGAATATTCCATGATTGGTAGAAATGTCTAGTGTTGCCATCAATTCCAAAGGGGGAGATTGTTAGAAAAGTGTTGTCATTGATATCAAAGATGGTTTTAGTTCAATGATGGAGCATATCGTTGGAGAAATTTTAACTAAAAAACATTAACTTGGAAGCTCCTGGAAAGTACTCAATTGGATAGATCTTGGAAAGAAATTTGAAACAGTGTATGACACTTAGAAAATATCCCAAGGATGAAGCAGATAAAGCAGTTTGAATTTATGTAGTTATAACAAGGGTTGAAAGTCATCTAGTGTGGGACCCAATTCCATCCTTCGGGTCTTCAAGCCTTTTGGGAAGTAGATAGGATCGCACAATGGAACACCCTGAACCCCAAACCCATGAACTAGGGTAGAACCAAGTTCGTATTCATTTGGTTGTTCAGGTTTGTAAAGTATTCGGGGATGTAGGTGGAATCCCAGACCCAAATCCAGGCCAAAAATTTTAAACTCCAAGTTTTTTTAATGTTTGAACGTATTTCAGTGTTTGGCCTCAAGAAAAATTTATAAAGGAAAAATGCATTTTTCATTCGGACCTGGACCTTGTTCTATTGTACGAGATGACAAGGAACAAATACAAATGGCACAATTATATTGGCTAATGAAGATAATGTGGCAGCGAGGGTGTAAATCTATGTGGCGTGTTCACATTAGCAATATGTCAGCAGATGATGTCGCATGTTACATACGAGTGACACGTGGAAGGAAAATTTGGAGTTTTTTGGCGGCCAAGTGGGCCAAATTCAGGTAACACATGGAACGACCTAGGAATTTTCATGCAACCTAGATGATGTTATTAGTGACATGTGGCAAGTGACTTGGCTATATGATGGATGATATGGCAACTTCTCAGTAATCATGCAGGTGGATGTGTTGGTAAACTATTTCATATGTCAATATATTTTATGGAAAATGTGTGTGACATGGAAGTGGGCCATTTTCATCTTTGGGCCTTCGGTATTTTTAGACATTTGTGCAGCAAGCATGAAATAGGGCTTAGGGCCCACATGCATTAGGAAATTCGGGCCTTCAGGTAGTTTGTAGAGCACAACAGAAGCAAGAAAGTCCCAAACTTGAATAAAGATGTTTAGCCTCTGAAACAAAAGATAGGGTCACAGCCATAATGTTCAGTGGATGGCACTATAACATAGGCACTTGTGTGAATTAGTGCATTATTAAATATTTGGCGGTTTGTGCCATATTTGGAAGTTTACCAAATTTAGAATTGTAGTTAAAATTGGAATTGAATTAAATACCAAAATTGGAATTAAGAAAATTTCTAACACAAAGTTTAAATTCAAAAACAACATGCAAAGAAGATAATCACATGCAAACAAAGAACTAATGTGAAAATTGAGTGAATAATAGTAATCCAAAGATAATCAAATACAAAGATGAAGATTAAATAAAAATTTCAAGCCCATATATTGTAAATCAAATGAATAAAGAAAAAAATTGAAGTGAAACTAATTATTAAGCCCAGAAATAGAAAATTAGTTGAACAAATTGGCATTTCTAAAATCTTTATAAGCAGTAGCTTGGTATAAGTAGTGACATGAATAAGAAGGTGTGAGTAATATTGCAAAGAAGGAATTGGAATCAGAGGTGTATTGATAAAGGTGATTTTGGTGAGTAGGTGACCTGTAAACTACCATGGATATTCCTTTGGATAGCTCATCACAACAGATATGATAAATTTATACTTAAAATCCAAAATCTACAATATTACAATTTTCTTTCTCTTTATATTTATAAATTTATAGATTATTATTAATAGTGTATGCATGGGAATTAAATTATGCAAAAAATAGAGAACAATGAAATAAAATCTCATACACAAATTTGACACAAGATAGGACCTGGGAAACCCTTTCAAGAGAAAAACCTAGTTAGAAGGTTAGGTCATTATGGTCTCTTTCTTTAAATAGAAAATGTTTGTGAGTACAAAGAAGTATCACATGTGTCTTGTGCACTACTAGAATGCACAAATCCTCTATATATGCTCTATCTCATACCTATATCGATTATTTTTGTTGAGTTATGGAACAAATGCACTTGAAAGAATGGAACCCCTTTTCCTCCTAGTGGCTTGATTATAACACAGGCTGATAGCCTACTAGTGGTTAGGTTTGACTACCTCAACCCTTAACTAGAGTTACAATATAGACTCTTCTAGAGTCTTCTTCATAATAATCACATGGCTAGCCCTTTTTTCATGAATAACGGATGTTGACGTGGCATCTTCATGAATTATATTGGTGAAAAAAGGAAAGTCAACTTCTGACTGGCATAAACAAACTTTGATTGACATGATTATTGCATTGTTGGTAAGGTCTTTGTGTGTAGAATATGAAAAAGATGGTGCAGTGCTAAAGCAACAAATTTTTACCCCCCAAAAAATGTATTTTGATGCCTCAAAATGCTCCTAGTTGGTTTTAGACCCCAATTCAAACTAGATATCGTCGGTAAAAAGGTCCCTATGAGCTTATTCCTCCACTTTTTCCACTCTGAAATAATTGATATGGATGAAAAAAATTATAATGATCTAATTCAATTCTGCAAGACAGAGAATTATTTTGTATCTGAGAATCTTTCATGATTTGATTGTGAAAATTATATGAAAGAAGGATTTAGAGGGTTGTGAAAGTTGGTGTTAGCACAATAGGGAGTTGGAGATTCCTTAAGGTTGGTGCCTAAGAAATCAACAAGTTAGTGCTTGTAGACAGAGAGAAGGTTGGAGCCTTCAATGCATTGTAGCCTACACAAATAAATTGATGTAACATGAAGTTACAACTTTATTTTTCATCATGAAGTTACATCTTTATTGGTGGTTTTCCTAGTTCATTTTACACATTATGTATTATATATTGATTTATGAGTTTGGTGTGTTTCTATTCATTATTGTTTTTCTAAGTATTTGGATGTTCAATGAATAGTTTTGAAATTGTCAAAATATTGGTTCACCCCTCCTCTTAGTATTTTCCTAGCTTTTAACAAGTCATACCATTAAAATGAGTTGAATACCTTAGGGCATGGGGTTACCTCACTCATGCACATTGCCTTCCCCTTCATTGGATAATATATTATGTACTTTGAGGGTCATCTTATGGGAACTCTTTTTGGTGTCTGCAACGTTATTGATAGCTATTGTGCCAAAGATCTACATTGTATCATTTCTAATCTTGTATGCCATGAGTCTACAATATGTTGTGTGGGTGGCCATGCTCTATTATCTCAATATCGAGTATGGTTATGCCTACTTTAGGGATGCACTTTGTATGTACCTGGCTATGTCTTTTGTAGCCTCTATAGATTATACATCTTTGGTTACCTCCCTCTACCTTGCTCACTGGTTTTATTGTAATGTATTTTGGCCATCAATTTCTCTTCTATCCTCATACATTAAGGGGGCTCTGTTATAGCTCAAAAATTAACCCCCTTGGGTTCATTAGATGAGAAAAACATATTTCAAGTTAGGTTGCAAAAATTGGTCTATGGAAGCTTCTGAAAACCCATAACTTTCTCCTTCAATGCTCCCCTACTACTAGTAGACAAGATTGTTAGACTCAACAATGCTCCTAATGGTCTGACAAGGTGAACTGGAAGTATAGCAATGCACCAATTGCATTGTAAAAGAGAAATAGAGTGATAGTGTGAATGGATAATCTCAAACAAGGTCAAATATGATCACTCTTAATGGATAAGAATGAAAAGACTAGACATTGTTAAGAAAGTGTCTAGATTCAATGTGATCACTCCACAAATATATTTATAAATCAAAATTCATCCATAGATCAAAGGAAGGAAATTTTTTCATAATGAAGTGCTGCCAAAACTTAGACCTGAGGGCTTCCTTACAATAAGCCATTAATATTTTTCATCTCAATAATGGTTGTGGTGAGAGGGATACTATAGATAAGAACTACAGAGGAGTGACCATGTGCCTCTTAACTATGGTATAAAATAATCAGTTGATGCTTTCCCCAACTATATCATTGTATTTGTATTGGTTTCATACTAATGTATTTGATTTCAATTATGCTTCAATGTTAATGGGTATTGCGAAGTGTTGGATTTGGTAGATTGTTGTGTGCATCTAGATCTTCAGTGAAGGAAATTGAGGAGAAAAAAATATCTAAAGGAAATTCATGTTGGCTACAATAAACATTTGCTTCTCTTAATAGAAGGTGTGCCTCATTCCTCCCCTTTTCTATTTCCGTATTTTCCTGCGTGTGTGTGGGTTTGATTAACTGTAATCCTTATTGTTTGGATAAGTCCTGGGAAGGATTGTTGGTGTAAAGTAATATACTTCTATAGGTGAAATATCTATACAAACACCTAAGTGCAATGGAGAAGTGATTCTCATGAAGAACCAATTATAACATGGATGGAGAAGGTTTTCCATAAAATATGGAAGTTGAGAAAATGGTGGATATGGGTAATCCATTCATTGTTTTCTTATGTTCTTTATCATTTCCATTAAGCTTTCAATGTTGACCAGTGTTTCTATAATCTTGTTTGTGCCTTAGGTAGCATTTACTTCTCTTGGTCACATTTTATATTTTTTAGTAATTTTTTCCCTTATCTTTTCCCTTTCCAAACCCCCAAGAACATTTTCCATCCCATCAATCAATGTATGCATAAGTCCCATAAAATTAGCAAGTTTCATACATGGTTCCATTAGCAATGTCATATAACCTATAGGGCACACCTACTTAGGTTAGGTAGGTATGTTTTCCCTTCTTTTTCACCTCTAGCATTTTGCTTTTAATATTTCTAGCTTTTAGTTTTATTTTCCATTTGCTATCCTAGTAGAATTTTAAGGAGAAGCAAACTATTAACTACATGACCCAATTTTTTACTACATATGCCAATTGATTAAGTTTTTTTTCTACTCACCTTAGAGTCTAGTTCTTCGAACCTCACAAGGAAGAGTTATCCCATGGATGAAGCCAAATGTTATCACCTAAAAAGGTTAATTTCCCAATACTAATTATAACACCGCTTGTCTAGGCCCTTGTTTTTGTAATGATTGTAAATATTAAAATAATTTTATATTAAGATGGCCTAAAGAGAGGGATTATAGATCCATGATATCAGGGGAAAACAATGAGTGGTGTGGTTGGCACCATTTAACAACTGGCTCGCAATGATGGCCATAGGAGATGCTCACATTTCCCACTTTCATGACATGAAGGGGAGGGGAAGCAAAGAGTGTTATTTACATGCTTGAGTAGAGGAGGTGAGTGGAGTAGTTTTGGATGCAACCATATGTTCCTCTTCATGTCTAGTCTCATCCTCTACATGCATTAGATTTGAAACAAGAAAGATTATAATTAATAAACCATTTTCAATTAAATATTTTTAATTGTAATCCATACTACATTTTTTATAACACATGAAATACCTCCAATACCGAGTTGCACACCACCTTCATTAGGTGGCACTGCATCATTAGTAGGTTGTGTTTCTTCATTTTTTCCTACTTAAAACAAACAAACACATTAATTTATGGTCAAAAATAATAATCAATTTTTTCTACATGTAATAAATTATAAATAACCTTTGTTGATTTTATTTACCTATGTGTCAATTTGAGTGTCGGAAGGTTGTGTTTGCTCGAAGCTCTTTCTACGTTCAACAACACCTTGGTATCCGTGCTTCAAAGTAATATTGAGGTCTTCCATTGTTGGTCTTTCTTTGAACTCCAACCTTTGGAATTTTGCATAAGAACATGAATTTTTCTTATTTTGTGCAATTAAATTAAAATTTTTAACAATTTATTATTTGGGTGCATTAATTGGTTTCTTTATACTTACAATTCATATGGACAATTTGGAGAAACCACCTAGGTCAAGTTTTGTTGCTCGTGTTTTTCTATTATGGCCATTGTGGATTTGCTTGTGTATGGGAGCTTGTATTGAAATGTTTCAAATACATAATTTGATGTCGCAATGATGACAAAACATCACAATTACATTATTAGAAGTGTCACATACTTTCTTGATCTGGGTGGTGTGTTTCCTTCTTTTCATAGCACCTTGTTCTTTACATCTTACACAAAGGCCCTCCACTCTATGTTTGGAATCATTCGAGGATGCTCATACTTAAGGTTCTTTTGCAGATGAACCCTATATTGGTCCCACAAGTATTTTAAATATTTGCCTTCTTTTGCAGTGAATATGGATTTATTAAAGGAACTGTCACTAAACATGCCAACCAACTTGTTAATGAGTTCCTCTTTTAACTTGGAAATTTGGGAATTCCACCTTGTACATATGGTGGGCCCAAATATATCCAAATTTATTCCATTTAAGTGTTTATATAATATATCATTTCCTACAAAATGATATTATCATTAGTTAAAATAATCACACATTATACATAAATTTCAATTAGATTGTACATAATAATGAAAACACTTCTTAGATACCTAAAACCTTTTGTATTTTCATAAGGATGAGCTCATCATCTACCAAAAAGGTAATTGGTTGTTCTTATGTTAGGGACATGGGAACATCTAGGAAAGCATGCATCAAGATTTGCAATGTCACATTCTACATCCACATCATCCCATGCACAATTTGACGTGTGTTGGCTAGGGGGTGTAGGATTGACATCGACCCTGGGGTGTGTACTGGTCAGAGTGAATGATGTGCCACTCATAGGTAGATATTTTTGTTGTGCAGGTTTAGAAATAATGCTTCTACCAACACCACCATCCATATACATATCCCACAAAACAAAATTATCCAAAATATCTTGTAAAAAATAAAGATTTTTTTATAAACAACTTGTAAGAGTATAAAAATTAAAATAATAAATAAATAAATGGTACAATTGAATATCTTACTTATGCCATAGTGATGAGTTTCCTCCATCAAGGCTTTAATTCCTTCATTTATCTGTTGTGTCTATGGTTGAATCTTCACCAAAGCATGTAACTTGGTGTTTTATTTACTCATGATCTTCCTTATTGTTTGCATTGGGTCGGTGAAGGAAAAAAATTCTTCTTCAGTAAGCTCTTCCCTGGTAGGATCTATGGAGTGCTCTAAGGCTGGTGCCTTCCCCTTGCCACCCTAGGACAATGGTGTTTCCAATAATGCAATATCATATTATTGTTCATAAAAGTGCATACGCAATTAAAAAATAATAGAACTTGGAAATGTAGCCTGATATGGTTGTAGCATACCATGAAATATGACTTCCCTTGAAATAGTGATCCTCTTAAAATTTAATGCATCCCTTCCACTAGAACTCAGTGTCTACATTTGCATATGATTTTGATAAGCGAAGTTATATAGCTCTTCATGGAAAATTTGGCCTTTACAATAAACCTAATTTAAGGATCAACTATAAATATAATGCATGTATTTCTCACATATTCACTGGACTAAATCTCATCGTAGGGAAATGCAATATAGATTTTCCATATGAAAGAGAGTTAATACATAGATAAAATATGAATATGAAAGAAAATCCCTCATGGACTGATTATTTTTTGCAAAGAATAATATATTTATTTTGTCTGTCTTAGGAAAAAAAAAGTTGCAACACATTTGTGATTAGTCCAATATCCAAAATTCAGAACATATATACATAAAAGCTAGATAAAAGTGAAATATTTCTCTTAAATAAATAAATAAAAATTCATATTGATGAATACCAAGAAGAATTTGTTACGTAAGAAATCTTGAGAGATTTTAGGATGTATATTTCTCTTCTCATTTATGAGATAACATGATATTAAGACTATAAAATTCCCATACTTAATTTTGATGAGGTTCACAATTTACTGAAAAATATGCTAGATGGAAGTATAATATCATTAAAGTATCTCATACTGCAAAAGGCTAGTATACCTTGTAGTTTAACATTTGATGGTGGGTCAAATAAAGAATAATTTGGCTAGGAAGTTCTTCTTCATAACACACCACCTGGGAATCTGCATTCCATTAACTCAGATAAAGATGACAAGTCGAGTAATGAACATAACATAATCCAAGGGGATCATAATAAGCTATATTTTCTACCATTGTTACAAGGGACTCCTATCTCATAACTTCGTACTCTGGTATTTTTGTTAAAATAATTGGTTGTGAACCTCAAAAATTTACATATCTTGCATGGAAAGAGTTGGTTATGAACCTTGATAATCAATATATTCTCTATGAAAGCATCCATACATCTGGAATTATGTGTATCACAAGCTTCACATGAATCATTGGCACTTTCATACTTACTGTTGGTCACTAAAAGGTTCTTCCTTTCCTTCATATCAACCTAATATTTGTTAATTCTAATGTTTGGAGAGATATATATATGTTTGAGATCAAGATTAAAATTTTCAAGATCTCGCTTCCTATTGGTTTTAATCCTTTTATGATTGGTTTTCATCTTTTAAAATCATAAATATAACCCAATAAACATGTGCACATGACAATTTTAAGGAAGATAAAACAAAAGAATTCATAAGGATCTGATAAACTACTTAGTTGCAACGTTGCCATAGTGGCAGAAGAGGAATACAAAGTGTCTTGACTCTCTATGTTATTCACACTTGCTGTCTTATATTTAGGAACTTTTCCCATGCATTGGAAATTTCACATAAATTCCATACTCCACGGGTTTTAAGAAAAATAAGTCCATCCTCTATTATTTCACTAACATGGAACTCCTTGAACCAATTAAAATTGTTACCATAGATTGTGGATCATGATGTAGTAGTGTGTTTATTGCTATGGGGTACCAAAGACACCTTCTTTGTAGTTGGTTGTTCCTCACAAAGAAAACACAGAGAATTGATTGTTGTTAGTGTACAAACATGAGTAAACAAAGCACTATAAATGGTGAAAACAATGCATACATAAACATAAACTAAAAACTAAGAAATAAACACATAAGCAATGCTTGATGAAGCAAACATGTCAACAAAGTAATGGAAAAGGGCTCCCTTTATTGACTTCTGAATGTAGAAGAAATATAATAGATGAATACTAAAACACTTGGAGAGAATAATTTGAGCAATGGTGCTCAAAACTCCTCAACCAAGAGGTTCCTTTCCTCGATCTCTTTTCAAGCTTATTCTATCTCTGAAAGAAGTATGAAGACACTCTCAATGGTGAAATCCTCTTCCCACTATAATGTTGGATTGTAGAGGAGCAATTTTTCCAGCATAACAATGCTCTACTTCTTTTTGTTTTTGGTTCTCCAATGGCCTATTTATATAGAATTTTGAATTCCTCTTCCCTCTCTTGGTTCATTAATGAAAAAATGACTTATGAGTAGGACAAGAGGATCCCTTGGGGGCTGCATATCTCCAGGTCGACTCGAAATTGGTTGTCCTTGACTGGTACATGTCAGGGAATCCCATCTTCCAAGTGTGTGAAGTGGTCCTAGACTGTTGACTCAGACTTTTATTCGACCACGCAGCTATCGAAGAAACAGTCGTGCGGTCGCTAATTTTTTCCTTTGAATGACTCGTGTGGGTAGACTTTATAATTAAAACCTTTGGAGAATTTTTTACTTTTGTACTTTATGATATTTTTAGTTGGAAAGTCTTCACCTGTACATTCTGATGGATGACTTTGGGCGTCATCTGAATTGCACAAATATTTGTACTATTTTTCCATGTTAACACATGATCAGGATCCCTTTCACAATTATTTTTTTAAAATATTGATATTTTCATTTAGCATTGGCCACAATTACAAATATAAGTTTTCACAATTGCAAATATAAGTTTTCAACATTGTAACATGGTTGATTGTTGCTTTGTTATTATAACTTTTGTTCTCAAAATAATTTATCAACATTGCACAAATCATGTACATTGATAACTTGTAAAAGTTTCAAGAAATAAAAATCAAGAAAAATTGTAAAAATAAGCTAAATGTGGAAAGACATTTTGTTTGAAAAGTTGATTAATCATTGATTCTAGTAAAAAATATGCTTATAATGAGAAATATAGTAGATGAATACTAAAACAATTTTTGAGAAAATTTGGAGAAATGATGCTAAAAAATCCTCAACAAGGAGGTTCCTTTCCTCAATCTCTTTGCAAGCTTCTTCTCTCTCTCAAATAAGTATGAACACTCTCTCAATGGTGAAATAATATTCCCACTAGAATGTTGAATTGATAAAGAGCCATTTTTCTAGCATAACAATGCTCTAATTTTTCTTTTCTTTTTTTCGGTTCTCCAATGGCCTATTTGTATATATTTTTGAATTCATGTTCCCTCTCTTGGTTAATTAATGAGAAAATGACTTATGAGTGGGACAAGAGGATCCCTTGGGGGCTTCATATCTCTAATTTGACTCAAAATCGATTGTCCTTGACTGGTACATGTCAGGGAATCCCATCGTCCAAGAGTGTCAAGTGGTCCTGGATTGTTGACTCGAACTTTTGTTCGACCACATGGCCATCGAAGAAATAGTTGCACTATCGCTAATTTCTGCCTTTGGATGAGTTGTGTGGGTAGAATTTATAATTGAAACCTTTGGAGATTTCTTTATTTTCATACTTCATGATGATTTTAGCTAGAAATTCTTCACCTGTACGTTTTGTTGGATGACTTTGGGTGTCATCTGAATTGTATAAATGTGTGTACAATTTTTTTCGTGTTAACAGTTGCCCCATGATCTATGAGGTTAGGGTCAAACGTATGGCTGAAATACATTACATTTTTCTATTCTAACTGAGAGTCCGATCAACTTATTTGAGAGATAAAATAAATTGTTGTAGAGGTGAGTAGGGAAAAACCTTAACTAAGGATGAAAGATAACCATACTTTGAAGGAATGCCAATAAAAAAGTGTATATATGAGGCAGGCATATCCCTTGCTCATTATGATGACATGTGATTAACTATTACAATTATATAGGAAATATTCATGTCAAGTCAGCGTAGTAGTGGATGACATGCTCATGGATGATGATGACAACTACTTATGCCCTCAAGGGTGCTTCTGACAAATAGACTGAACAAAGTTCCCCTATGCATCAAGAGTGAAGCACTACTAAGTGAGGTGCTCATGTATGCATGGGTCTTTGACTCTGGGTACCTCCCATGCATAAAAATGTAAGCACTACTAAATGAGGTGCTAAGCGATGCATAGGTATTTGACTAAATGATAGAAATACAGTGGTCACAACGTATGATACTACCTTGACATGAAAAGCTTATGATGGTGTCGAATGTCAAGGATACCGATGAAATCAGTGGGCGATAGTGATTCCCATTGTGCCACCCAAGGATGTCCCGTAAGGGGGGGAGAACCCAAGGTACTACTTTGATCATAGAAGATGGGTGTTCAAGTCAACAAGAAAGAAACACCAACCACCCAAAATGTTGATTCGGGGTATCAAGATGAATGATAAATATGACTATAATGTGGTGGGTTAACAAGGCATGATAATGAAAGCTGACAATATGAATGGATACATGCAACTACCCGAGGTTGGAGTTGTAATGCGAGTGGAAAAATTCAAAAAAATTCTTCTGGGTGGGAAGGTCCTTGGAGTTAGTAGGAAATCCAGGGTAAGTATAAGCATTTTGTGACTAGCGTGGTGAATGATCAATGAATGGTGTGGTGATCAGAGAAATCCAACCAAGGGCTACTAGGTACTATCACTAGGTATGAGACATCAAAATATGGGTGGGAACACTTTTCCTAAAAAAATTGTAGACTTGCAAAAGAATGTAAAGGTGGTTTGGGATGTACATACATGGAGATGAGTTCCCAAAGAAAAACAGTGACCTGCGTGATGATTTAGGTGTTGAAAAATGTAACTAGGTTCATCTTCATAATGACATGTAATTATGATTTTATGTAATGATATGTAAAGAAGAAAATAAAATTATTGTATTGCTTTCTTCATGGGTTTCATGACCAAGAGATTTTGTTTTTGAGTCAAGACTCCCATTGAGAGTCTTTAGGAATTATTTGTCATATAGTCATAAAATGATAGAGTCATTGTCATCTAATGAAGTCATGTTACACTTTATAAAAGGTCAATATTTTCTATGTAAAGTATCCTCCAAGACCTTGTCACTTATCCTCTTCAATTCGGCCTACAATGATGGAAGAACATGCTAGAAGAAGTCAGCCTAAATATTGTGATCATGTCAGCCTAAAGGACATGAGATGAAGTGTATATATAGCCACACTCAACCTCACTTAGAGGCAAGAAACTTGACAAGGATTTGGTGAAGAAGTGCGAAGAAGAAGGCTACAAAGAGAAGTGTGAAGAAGTGATAAGGAAAGTTTCTTCTGGGAAAACGAAGGAGGATTCTTCAAGGAGAGTGAAGGAGGATTCTTCTGGGCCAACGAAGGAGAGATTCCTCTGGGTCAAAGAAGGAGATATTCTTCTGGGTCAGTGAGTAAAGTTTCTTTTGGGATAACGAAGGAAGGATTCTTCTGGGGCAGTGAAGAAAGGGTTCTTTTGAGATACTTATTATGGGTGACCGAGATAGAAATCTAGAGATCGAGATTCTCTATAAAAATCCAGTAAGATCATAGAGACTGAGTTTATATATAGAAAGTCAAGGAGAAGCCAATGTGAAGGATAGTGACTGAGTTTCTCTAGAAGGAGCAGAGGAGAACAGTTTGAGATCAAGAAAAAAGTCGAGAGAGGGAAGAGATGGAGCATCAAGGTTAGTGACAAGGTTTTTTGGAGAATAATATAGTCAAGGGTCTTTGGCATGGCCTTCGTACTCATCAATTGAAGATATAGAAGAATAATTTTGATCAGGTTTTCCTATCAAGAGGTGAGAGGTTTTGGTTGTGGCTAACAAGCCTACATACTATGTCACTTGTCTTTTATTGTGCATATTGTTAATTGTCTTGATGAAAAGAACACAATAATAAAATAACAAAGAAAATACTATAAGCTAATAATTAAAAGTATATCACAAGAAATTATCAAGCACATAATTATTTTAACTATTCATGCCCTAGATTTCTCAACATGGAATCAGAGTTTACATGCTGAAGTCAAGAAGGGGAATTCAAAGCATTTAGACACATGAGAATCGAGCTTCAAACAAGGATCAAAGCAAGTCAAAGAACACCAAGCAAGAAATCAAGATCTATCAAAACCCTAGATCGAAGAAATATACTCTAACAAGAGTCTTGAAATTATCTTCAAGAAGGAAGCAGGAAGAAACACTGAAACCCTAGAAGCACTTCAGAGATCATAACTCATACATCACCAAATAAGTGGAAGCGATTCAAATCTAAGGAATGTTAGATCAAAAGGAAATCTTCTCTCTATTGAAGCAAGGATCTCATTTGGAAAAAGATCATCCAAAAGAAGGCAGTCTTCCCTCTCCGAAGTAAGAACCTTCTTAAAAGGATCATATGAAGAAACAAGTTTGTTATCAAGTTGAATATTATATCTTCACAACTAAGTACCTTTTTATCTAATCTAGTAAAAATGACTTCATGTTTTAAGGACAACCATAAGCTAGTTGGGATATCAAACTTCATTTCTTGGAAAAGAAGGATAGGCATAGTCCTCAAAGTAAATGAAGTTATTGATCATGTCGATGGAAAGGTCTCCAAGCCATTTGAAGAAAAAGCATTATCTGAATACATGGAAAGGGATCTCAAGGCTCAAAAGGTTATTAAGGAATCTATTAAATATCCTCTCATTCCCTATGTAGCTAACCTGGAGACATCTAAAGAAATATATGATAAACTGGTAGAACTTTTCTTTGAAAGCACAATAGAAAATATCATATCACTTAGATCTGATCTATATAAATTCAAGGTCTCAAAGGATGAAGGGATGTCATCATGCCTTTCAAAAGCATCTAAAATAAAAGGTCAATTGCAAGATCTAGGAGAAATGGTATCTAATAAAGAAATGATCTCCATTATTCTAAATGCATTGAATAAAGAACCAGGTAACCTCATATCTACTAAGGAAGAGGAAGTTATCCCATTCATCAAATTATGGTCTCTCTGCAAGGAAGAGGAGGACATCTTGAAGAAATAAAGTGAAAAATAGCAGATAGAAGGGATCAATTAGTGACAAGAAGAAAAGGGAAATTTGGAAAGTTTTGTCCTCTAAAGAACAAGAAGAACATGGCTAAGGAAAGATGCTATGGTTGTTAGGAACTTGGAAACTAAATAAGAGATTTTCCTAAACATAATAGGTACAAGGAAGAAGCCCATATTTCAGAGGAAGTGAAAGAACCTAAGACAAATAAACTTAAGAAGGAAGAAGTAAAAGATCTCTACTATGGATGAGATGATCTTCTTCACTAAAAGGTACTTTCCATTTGTAGTTTATAGATAGAAGGAAGTGTAAATAATATAATATGCAAATAGAATTATGATAGAAGCATTAGAAGTAAGAGCTCATGACATGGGAAGCAGAAAGAATGTCTGAAATAAATTCTATTGTTTACAAAGAATAAGAAGCTCTTGTAAACCTCATTGAAATCTCAAGCATAGAAAGAAGTAAAGGTCATCATCGACTGGGATCATCACATTATAGTCAATAAGGAAACATCTACCGGGTGAGGATATGAAATATCCTCAAGTTTCTCTGATGGAATCCTCATCAAAGGATTCACCAATCTAAAAGGAAAGAAAGTGTTTCATCAGGAATTCCAACTCGTGGGATTCAAGGGATGATGGTATGATACATAACAGTGGAGCAGGATAAAACTTGTTCATTCAAAGGAAGCTGCTACAGGAATTCTGGATGACCCAAAGGAAAGATATTATGAAATTCATGTCATATGGTTGTAGATAATATTATGCTTATATAGGATATTATGAAATTCATGTCATATGGTTGTAGATAATATGGATCACTATTTCCATCTTGGAAAACATGATCAAAAGATGAAGGGATCTCCTCCTCTAAAATATTGCAGAAAGGCATAAGTCACACTAGATGAAATCAACATAATATGTTCTCATATGAATCATAAATGAGATGAGTACAATTAAGGAAATCTGATTGGAAGCATCTAAAAATGAAGTGTGTAAAAAGAAAGGAATAGATCATGAAAATATGCAACAAAGGCAGAAGGCATTCAACATCAGAGACCAAGGAGAGTTGACTAGAATATCTCCCAGAAAGATATGAAGACTCTAATAGGAGTCAGAAAAAGATGGAGACCCTTGACAATGAATATATGTAGGAGATGTGTCAACATGCATGCAGGACCATTGATGCCTACAGGAAGATGTCATGAAGAAAGACCACCATAAAGGTAATTTTGATTTAAGTGTTCATTTATTATTTTTGAACTAATATCTGGATGGGCTTATATAGGATTGCCAAAGGGAAGATATATGGATGACTTCTAGGAAGACCATATTGATGGATGTAAGATCCTTCCAGAAAATATGGCATAAAGAAAGTAGCATGACATGAAACAAAGAAAGATGGAAAAATTATAGATCACTTGTTGACGAAATAAGGACATGACTAAACTCATGGATGAAAGTGATGGATGGTCTGTGCCCTATGAAGAAGTCCCCAAAGATGAAGACTCCATGACAAAAGGAATTAGCGACATCAAGGAAGAAAGGAGTTCTTCAAGTAGTTGGTAGACCCAACATCTCCACCTGAGAAGATGTTGCAGGTCCCTAGTTAAGAGGGGTCCTGAAAATAAGTATCTTGCTTGGAAGAAACTTGAAATTCCTAAGTGAAGAGGGAGCTTAGGTACATTCCTTTATTGGAATATGTCCTCCCTAATTGATAGGGAGAGATAGACACATCATTCTAGTCTTCCCCTGGGAAGAAAGAATGGAGGATTGGGTAATAATTTGGAATCCGATACTCTTTGAGGATGAGATAGGGAATCCAATAGAAGAGTAGCCGTGGAGGACTAATAGTCTTTGAGGGATGGGGAGTCCAATATAAGAATAGTCCTCATGGAACACACCTTGAGTACCCGAGTAGGGGATGTTCCGAGAGAGACAATGATGAGAGAGCCTATGAATCATTGGTCTCGCCACCATTGAGCTCAAATCTTGTGGAGAGATGGATTTGTTATTCAAGGCCTTTCTATGTAACAATGCTAGTTGATATGATGTTACAAAAATGAGTTATCAATCCAAATTATTCTTATGATAAATTCTTTAGATTGTGAAAGTCCAAGTACCAATATGAATACCTCCCTAGTTAAGAGCGAGTGTTGAAAAGTGTAACTAGGTTCAGTCTTCATAATGAAATGTAATTATGATTTTATGTAATGAGATGTAAAGAAGAAAATAAAATTATTGTATTGCTTGCTTCATGGGTTTCATGAGCAAGAGATTTTTTTTTGAGTCAAGACTCCCATTGAGAGTCTTTAGGAATTATTTGTCATCTTGTCATAAAATGATAGAGTCATTGTCATGTAATGAAGTCATGTTACACTTTGTAGAAGGTCAATCTTGTCTATGTAAAGTATCCTCCAAGACCTTCTCACTTATCCTCTTCAATTCGGCTCACAACGAAGGAAGAACATGTTAGAAGAAGTTGGCCTAAATATTGTGATCGTGATAGCCTAAAGGACATGAGATGAAGTGTATATATTGCCACACTCGGCCTCACTTAGAGGCAAGAAACTAGACAATCATTCGATGAAGAAGTATGAAGAAGAAGGCTACAAAGAGAAGTGCAAAGAAGTGATAAGGAGAGTTTCTTCTAGGAAAACAAAGGAGGATTCTTCTAGGAAAGTAAAGGAGGATTCTTCTGGGTCAGTGAAGGAGAGATTATTTTGGGTCAGCGAAGGAGATATTCTTTTGGGTCAGTGAAGTAAGGTTTCTTCTGGGATAGCGACGGAAGGATTCTTCTGGGGCAGCAAAGAAAGGGTTCTTCTGAGATACTTGTTATGGGTGACTGAGATAGAGATATAGAGACCGAGATTCTCTAGATAAAGGCAGTAAGATCATAAAGAGCAAGTTTCTCTATAGGAAGTCGAGGAGAAGCTAGTGTGAAGAATAGAGACTGAGTTTCTATAGAAGGAGTTGAGGAGCGCAGTTTGAGATCAAGAAGAAAGTTGAGAGAGGGAAGAAACAGAGCATCAAGGTTAGTGACAAGGTTCTTGGGAGGCTACTAGAGTCAAGGGTTTTTGTCATGGTCTTGGTACTCATCAATTGAAGATCTAGAAGAAGAATTTTGATCAGGTTTTCCTCTAAAGAGGTGAGAGGTATTGGCCCTGGCTAACAAGCCTACATACTGTGTCACTTTTATTTTATTGTGCATATTGTTAATTGTCTTGATGAAAAAACAACAATAATAACATAACAAAGAAAAAATATAAGTTAAGAATTAAAATTATATCACAAGCAATTATCAATCATATAAATCTTTTAACTATTCATGCCCTATATTTCTCAACAGTAGGTAAGGTTTTTTGTTGAGGGCGGGGGCCCCTGTTGGCTGGTCTCAGTGCTATGTTAATGAGGCAGATGAAGTGACACAAATAATCTATGCCATATGGAGGGATGATAGGTCAAATTTAGAATGTGAGAGTGTATTTGACTTGATCTGAAAAAAAAAAAAAAAAAAAAAGGTGGTTTGGGAGTAAGGTTGGTAAGAAATAAGTAAATAATAGGAGAACGAGGTTGATCTTCAAGACATAAGAATGACATGACTCTTGGCCTTGACTGGATTGTCATGGATCCCAACAATGTGTGAGGATCTATAAAATGGGGTGATCCATGAATGGGAAGGTACTCTCGACTAGCATGGACATTTACCATGTGTAAGGAAAGGTGGTGGTAAATGCGGTCGAGATGATGGACCCTATGGTGAATTTCATAGAAATGATGTCAGGATATACAAAGCTTTTGGGGGAAGCATATCATGCTGAGTGAAGAATGATACCTTAACTATCAATTACAAATTGGGAATTGATTCTACTGTGAATTTTTTGATAACATACAAATTCAAATGCCAATATCCCAAGTGAAAACATCCATCTATAAATATATGAAAATTGGAAAGAAGGATGTACAAAAAACACAAGAAGGCACACCTGATGGGTTCTCTGAATGAGTGAAGCTAACGTTTCTTTTACCTAACTGAGTAAGCACTAGGCCATGTTTCAATATGGTGTTCCATGATGGTGGGACTAATGCCTGACATTTCAGAGTAAGTCCATGCAAAGACATCCCTATATTATTGGAACAAGGCTTTGTATGAGGCCACCTCCTCTAGGGAGCATGATGACCCCAGCAATATCTCTTCAACTATGCGAGGTTTATTTGAAATATCAACCTTGATGGTAGGTGATATACTTTACATGTTACCCTCCTCAAATGAATTTGGTGTCGGGATGGGATTTTTAAACCAATCTACTTGTCCTAGTCGTAGGAAATCCTTTGATTCTAATGTGTAAATATCATGCCTGGGTGCATCAATAGGCACAAATGCTTTTGCAGGTAGAAAGAACAAATGGTTATGCATGACGTCCTATGTACATTCAGGTTTTGTCATGGCCTTCGAAATATCTTCGTCTGAGTGAAAAATATTATCTAATGTCGAACTGGGTTGTGCGAGGTCGTGAGGGTGTATTTCGGGCCTAGTTGTGCTAGTAGATGAGCAAAAAAATTATTCGATGGTTGATTCCATAAAATCCAGTGAAGTTGACAATGTGCAGATGGGATGGGTCTGCACAGTCGATAGCGGTACCACCATTATGGTGGGTTTAGCAGTCTCAACACCAAAAAATGATGATCAGAAAATGCAAATCAGGGTTCCTACGGAAGAAGAAATGAATCATATGTGATGTTGCATGTCATCAGTATTAGGTGGTGGTAGGATCTTCATAATGCCAAATTAACGATGAGTGGGATTAATTTCCCATGATAATTTTGGTGTCCTAGGAGCCAATGCACCCTCCTCCATGAGAGGCTGGTGTTCAAGGATATGGTGAACTAGCGGATGTCAAATCCTAAGTTGTCCAAATGTTCGTAATAGAGGACATGTCTCAAAACTATGAGAGTTGTTGGTACAGACATTGCATGCAAGACTAGTGATAATGTAATAAATGATGTGGGTGCTAACATCTCCCATAGCACGAGATGATGATACATGGATGGTGCCATGAGATGGGGCACTCATAGGTGATGGCCACCTCCAAAGATTAGTATTAGCATGATGTGTTCCCCCAATGTCAGTTTGTCTCAATGTTGCTCTTGTTGCTCGAAAATTTGGAAGGTATTAGAAATTCCACGTATGATGTGCTTGGGAGCATATGTGACAATGATTGCAGGAGAATCTAGATTGATTTGAGAAAGTAGGTCAAGGAATATGGACCAACAAGAAAAATATGTCTCTAATCTTGCTCCATTCCTCGCATTGAGTGACCGGGTGTCTAGATTTGTCACATAAGGTGCATGTGTCAGGAGGTTTGACAATATTGCATGAGGCAATTTTTTCATCCCTTTAGATCTCGACCGAGGGTAGAGGGTAACATGGTGATGGGTGCCTGGATGAACCGCTCGCGGTGATTTTTCCTTAAACACGCAAAAGACTATTTTGAATCCATCGTCCCTCATTGGGGTGACATTATCTTGGGATTGGGCATCTTCTTGGATAAATGTTGAATTCTCAGCAATGTATTGGCACATAAAAGACAATGTTTCACGGAATTGGGGAAGGGTCGGGCAAAACCGAGTATGGTGGTTTCACGTACAAATGTGGAAACTATGGTGTTTTTACTTGGGTCAGTTGTTAGGGACAAATTGAGGGGTCAGGTACCATTTCCTAAGTTCCCACAATTCGGGACATTGGTTAACCACATGTTCCAGTTCATCACATAAGATGCATATGGAGTTAGGTTGTAGTGTCACTAATTCTGGTTCCCTCCTCATATGGTGGGAGGTTTCATAACTATGGGTGTAAATGGAATATGAGCATGAAGCATCTTTCTAAAAAACAAAAAATATGGTTTTAGATCCATCATCTACCACTGGCGTGGCAGGAAGTGATGGAGCCACGGTATTGGCTTGAATGAGTGCACTCAATGCATCTCGATATCAAGGTATTTCGTGGCAATGATGAGTGTAATTCTCATACTCCACGCATATAGTGCATGCATGGTTAGTACGCAATGCCTTATTGCATGTTGGTGTGGCCTTCTCTCCAGCAGGTGGAGGTGGGGTCACTAGCATTTTTGGGGCATGCAAAAGAGCTTTTAACTCCTCTAACTCGGGGCACATATTGGTAGGGTGCCCAAATACTTCACACAAAGCACATGGTGGAGGTACCCTGGATGAGGAAGCATTTGATGCTTCCACCTTCTTTCCTTTTTACTTATCCCTCTTGTTGGCACTAGTTGGTGTCGATGCAGAAGTTGCTCCTTTTGGGGTGGTTTCCTGAGGAGGGGCTATAAGAATGATTTTTATCGAGGTGATACCTGAGTTTTCCAACATATCTTGAGGGGCCAAATATCAAACCAGTATCGCGAGATCCATATTCGGCAACGTAAGGGTCACCATGACCTAGTTCGAGACAAAACCAGATGGAGGGTATAAGAATGGTGTTTTGGTGATAGTATTATGGTACGAATATAGAATCGGTAGTTGTAGCATTAATGGTGTCTGGAACTGGTTCCTAAATTTGGGGGGTTTTTTATGAAATCATCATGCACATCGGAGCTCCTAAGGCTACAAGAATGGCCTCCGGCAAAGGGGGGTATCCAGGGTATGTACCGAGGAGAGTTGATGGTTTAAATTGTCTAGGTTTGAATTCAATGAAGGTTGTGATCAACTCAGGGGAAGATCCTACGAAAGGTAGCACACCATCAAGGGTGGTGGATATATTCTTCTCATAGTATGTGAGTTGGTCAACCATAACAATTTTCCCATCATGAGGGAACATCATTATCCTGAATATAGAAGATGCCACTGTAGTCATTTCATACATGTAACTTTGGCCAAGAAGGATATTATAATCCAACTATGCGTCTAGGACTTCTATGTCAATGAGCATAGTTGTACAAGTGAGTTGCACCAAAAAGCCTTGGAATAGTCCTACGGGAATAGAAGGGTGCATGTCATATGCTCTAAGAGTTATGTCAGATGGTTTGAGTTTTGGAGATCTAACTTTTTTCCAAACTATTTTTTACATAACGCATGTAGATTCTCCTACATCAATTATGCAACGGTGAATGTTGATGTTATGGATTGTGACCGGAATTTGGAAGGTGACTATTGATAGAAAATACGGGGGAATGTTATCCAAGTCTAAAGCCATTAAACAAGGATCGACAATGTTGATTGCGCCTAATGTGGAAAGTAATGATTTCTGTTTGGTTGGGCATGTTTGAAAGACTTCCAATGCTGACATAGCCGATGGAGATTGAGCTAAGTCATCGACTATGTTGTAGTAGTGAGAAACCTTTGAGTTATGTCTTGTTCCTCGTAAAGTCCCTTTGACCATTTTCAGGATGGGTTATATAAGATGTTAAGGGATTTTCAAAGGCTATGTAGGTGTTGCAGTTGTCGAGGTGGAAGGGTTGGTTTCTGGTGGAGTTCCATAATCCCGGTTCCACGTTTGAAGGAGAATTTCTTCCCTTGCCATGTAAATATTGCGACTTGAGGTATTTTGGGAACTTCCTCCAGGATGATTTTGATATTGTCGCCGAGAGGGTTCCTACTAATTATGTACCAGTCCTTGATGCGGGAAAGGATTCTGAATTACTATAGTTTGTTAGTTTTTTACCCCTTCCCCCCTAGTATCTTTCATCCTCTTCAACTCAGGGAGTTGAGGGAAATGGTGGGTGTAATGATCATATTCCCCACATATGGCACAAGCATAATTAGTCTGTAGGCTGGGGTTCTTGTTTTACCTTTGTGGGTTATTATTGGTTTGTACCTAGTTTGGATTCCAGTTGGGGTTTCCCCCAACCGGTGTTCATGGAGGTTGTTGTTGATTTTTGTCCCCTGTCCAGGCTCAACCTTTGGCTTGTTCTTTATTTTTTCTTAACAATGTTAGGTGGGTTAGACATGTTCAGTTTTTCAAGTGATTGTTGTTTTTGAGGGAGGTAAGGTTGCACAAAATTAACCCCTACATTAGTCTATGTTGGCAGGTTATTTTTTTGAGGCGTTGGAAAAGGGAAATATTGACTCCCTTGTCCTTGGATGGCATATGTGTTCTGGGAAGTGTAAACCACTTTAGCATTCCTAAGGGGGTACATATTTCCTTGTATTGGAGGATATGAGCTACCCTACATGGGAGTGTATTGGCCACCCTGCGTGGGATTGTATTGGCCACCCTGCGTGGGAAGGTATTGACCACCCTATGTGGGAGGGTATTGGTTGAACTGTATAACAGGATTCTACAATATAGGTGTATGTTGACAGGGATAATATCTTTTGATTTGTGGTGGTTGTGTTGCAAGTGTGGTACCAAATGGTTGGCCACTGTACATATTTACAGAGTACTGGAAGGTGTTTCCTGTTTGATTTTGGGTTATGCTCTCGATCAACCCATCTACAACACTAGATGCACCCAATAACTCTGGCTTAAAATTTTACGGGCCGGGTGAATTTGGAAGGACATGGTAGAGGTATCCAGATTTCATGTATATGAGCTATAATTGATGAGATTTTCTAATAGCCTCTTCCTCATTTTTTGGGGAGGAATTTGCCACATCTTTTGATATTTCTGATGTGAGGGATCTCAAAAATAAGTTAAGGAGGATTTTTTCTTCCATATGAGCTTTGCACAAGCTACGATGTTTCTGCCATTCATGGATGTGGTCTGATATTTGTGTAGTAGATGTTTGCTTGAAATGAGTTAGAAGTTCCAGTCTAAAGTCTTGGTGGATAGGGAGCTGAAAAAATGTGAGGAATGTTGTGGCTAGAGAACCAAAATACCCATGTGGCCCCAAGGGTTGGCCTATGTACCACTTTGTTGTGGCCACTATGAGGGTGCCTTGAAACGGTCGTAAGAAAATAGTGTCTTTGTTAGATGAATACCAAAGGTGAAAGTTCATAACATGGTTTCTCGCATATTCCCCTTATTTCCCTTCAAATTTTGGTACATCCGAAGGTAACCTGGTTGGCACGGGTGGCCAACTCTTACCATGTGAAATAGGGTCATTAGTTAACTGACTTAAATCGGGGAGATTTAAGGAAGCTAAAAATAGGGCTTCAAATTTGTTTGCCATCAAGAAACGATTTTGAAAAACTATATGTAAAGGAGTTCCCTGATGAGAGTGGTTACACTGGTGGGAACCGTGTGGACTCCCAGGAGGAGTATTGTGTGGTAATGAGAGGGGTCCCTTGAGGGGTAGCATGTGGATTCCCTTTAGGGATATTGAAAGGAGTGTTTTGATGAGAAGGGGTCCCAATCAAAGTTTGACCAAGAAAGAATGATCCTATAATGGTGGTTGTGTGGTGTCTTCTATGCCTAAATGGTGAGAGACCTGGCACACCTCTCGGTAATGGGGGGAGGTTTTGGAAGTGCCTAGAGTGACACGGAGTCGTGGGTTCCCCTATGGTGTCGAATAGAGTGTGTGTCACTTTATGCGATGAGGGAAGGAGATAAGTATCAAAGAAAGTAAATAAAATACAAAAAATAAAGAGAAAAAATAAAATTATTACTTTCCCTTTAACTTATGCTATGTGATCAATCAAACAAAAAAAAAATGGTTTTCCTTTTTTTTCATATGATAAAAGATCCTATGAATACTTATTGGTCCTTACCACTCTCAAAGTAATTGGGCCTTATGGAGATATATTTTGATGGGTACCAGGGAAATTTCCTGAGAGAACATGCGACACTTTCCAGCAGCCAAAGAATCAACCAAGGCAATGGATGAGGCTTTAGTGTTTCCCGCACCTCCACCTATAGGGAAAGGATTCCCTAATATTTTATACTAAGATACCTTCATCCCATGTGAGAAGTTGAGTATTTAGCTTCTTGGTAGTCAGTTACGATTATCGAGCATTATACAGGTCGGGTAGCCTCATATAATACCGCATGCATTATACCTAAGCTAAACTCCCTCTGAATTGGGTCTTTGATGTTCTCTGGTAGTCTTTTATGTGGGATGATGAAGGATTTGAAGCACCCTAAAAGCCAAATTATATGTTTCAAATATGTAACATAACCATGGAAGATTATGGGATGCCTACCCCCAATGGTCCTAACTTGAACTATAATTATTTTTTGGTCCCTATGGGGAAATTTAATTGGTTCAATTTATGATTGATTTTAGGAATCTTGCTTCACTTATAGTGTGAGATTGTAAGCTGAAATAAAATAAGTATAAAAAGCTTCTGAAAATTAGATGCCCTTTTTTACAAACCTTATATAAGCTTAGTGTGTGACATGTAATGTGTATGCAAGTAGAAAAGTGAATATACAAAGTGTGATAAGATGTGGATATTTAATTATCCTTTACAATACCCTCTAATTACACTAAGTTTTGATTGTTCTTTGCATGAAAATGAAAAAATATGTGGATAATGGGCCACTTACTCTTTTCCTATTACACTATGTTTTCCTAAAGGGAGATGGAAAACTCAAGTTCTTTAATAAATATTTCATATGCAAGCCTAAGTTCATCTAAAAGATGCAAGGGAAGAAAATATTACTTACTTTTCGTAGTAACACATGGTCCTAGTCGCAAAAGCTAATGAAATAAAAATTCTTTGGTTAGTACCAAGATATGTGGAATGTGGCCACTTACTTTCCCCTTAATCAATTTAGGTGATAAATGAAAATAAAAATCAAAGGTTATGTAATTACTCTACTAATAGTGATTACTAAAGAAACTAGGCAATTTGAGCTAACTGGAAAAAAATTGCAGAGGTGAAAGAAATTCACTAAAGGTTGCCAATCAAATATGAAAGAAAATTAAAATGGTTTATTGTGCTCTCTATAACCCACGCGGGTTTTCCTTTGCACATATGCACGCACATGTCTATCTATGACAAAAGTTGTGTGACTGGTGGAAATAATTGAATAGTCAAGCTTCTCAGCCGAAAACAAGTCTAGAAGGTCCTTCGAAAATTCCAGAGAGGTGATACATGCATAGTGAAGTGATAATGCAGAGAGGTCCTGAAAAAACAATCGTTACAGTAAAGAAAATAAACCAGTGGAGTCGCCAAATCTATAGTAGTGTGTTTGTTGTTATGGGGTACCAAAGACACCTTCGTTGTAGTTGGTTTTTCCCTACAAAGAAAACACAAAGAATTGGTTGTTGTAAGTGGAAAAATATGAGTAAACAAAGCATTTTAAATGGTGAAAAAAATGCATACATAAACATAAACTAAAAACTAAGAAATAAACACATAAACAATGCTTGATGAAGAAAACATGTCAACAAAATAATGGAAAAGGGCTCCCTTTATTGGTTGTTGAATGTATAAGAAACACAATAGATGAATACTAAAACACTTGGAGAGAATGATTTGAGAAATGGTACTCAAAAATCCTCAACAAGGAGGTTCCTTTCCTCAATATTTTTTCAAGCTTCTTCTCTCTCTCAAAGAAGTATGAAGACTCTCTCAATGGTGAAATCCTCTTCCCACTAGAATGTTGGATTGTTGAGGAGAAATTTTTCCAACATAAGAATGCTCTAATTCTTTTTTCAGATCTCCAATGGCTTGTTTATAAATAATTTTGAATTCCTCTTCCCTTTCTTGGTTCATTAATGAGAAAATGACTTATAAGTAGGACAAGAAGATCCTTTTGGGGCTTCATATCTACAGGTCAACTCGAAATCGGTTGTCCCTAATTGGTTCATGTCATGGAATCCCATCTTCCAAGTGTGTGAAGTGGTCCTAAACTACTAACTAAGACTTTTGTTTGATCACGCGACTATCGAAGAAATAGTCGTGTGGTCGCTAACTTCTGCCTTTGAATGAGTTGCGTGGATAGACTTTATAATTGAAACCTTTGGAGAATTTTTATTTTTGTACTTCATAATGTTTTTACTTGAAAATTATTCACTTATACGTTCTGCTGGACGACTTTGGGCGCCATCTGAAATGTAAAAATTTGTGTACGATTTTTCTATGTTAACACATGAATCATGATCCCTTTCATAATTATTTTTTTCCAATATTGAGATTTTCATCTAGCATTGGCTACAATTGAAAATCTAAGTTTTCAACATTGTAACATGGTTGATTTTTTCTCTGTTATTATAACTTTTGTTTTCAAAATTATTTATCAACATTGAAAAAATCATGTACAGTGATCAATTGGAAAAGTTTCAAGAAATAAAAATGAGGAAACTTATAAGAATAAGTTCAATGTGGAAAGGTATTTTGTTTTAAAAGTTGATTAATCATCGATTCTAGTAAAAACGTTGTTTATAATCCCAAGAATAGGTGATCTAATTGACTGTCATATCTAACGGAAAGTTGTCAAATTCGAACGTTCCAACTCCCTTTCTATTTAAATTCCCTTTCAAGAACACAAAAGAGAGCTTGGTTAGAGCTCCTTAACATGCCCAAGGGTGAACTCCAAGGCTACAAGAAACCATATCTACTACCCTTAAGCTAAATAAATATCCAATTGTTGATGTCACTTTATGATTCATGTTGTATCACACCTATATATTTATTAAAATGTCTTTAAAACCTCCAAAGATGACATAATATTTTTGAGAAAGGTGAGTCGGGTTAGTGAAAACATGGCACTGCTAATGTTTTTGTGGGAGACAAGCTAGGCCAGTGAAATCATGTCACTACTAATTGTGTTGCAACAAGAAAACCAGATCAATGAAAGAAAAACATTGTCAATTGTGTCTCAAGAGGTAATCTAGGTCAATGAAATAAGGGCATTGTTACAACCCTCACTAGGGTTCAATTCCTCTTATATAAGTGACCTTATGGAATTGGCAGACCTCCTTGCGGATCATTGTTTTGCTATTGAACCATCATTAAAAAATGTTTGACATTATAAACAATGTCCCATCTCTTGATAGTGCAGTGGATATTATAGGCTTAGGTAAAACTTGGAAGTAGCTTCAATACTTACAAATTTGTCTATATATTGAAAAAATAATAAATGTACTGTGCCCTAAAATATACACTTTAGGCATATAATATCATGGTTCATAGGTGAACATGGTAACATGTTATACTACCCACAAAGGTTCAACTCTACAGGAGGCATGGATAAGTGATTGAGACCAAGAACAAATATAAACTTCAGGATGATGGATTCTTGTTTCAAGGATGAAAAATATCACATGTTAGACCAACCACCAAGTTTCAACTCCACAAACAAATAGAATAAGTGACTGAGGTCGAGCACAAGTTCTAGGTAAAGTTTATGAAACTTGATCACAACTTGAGGACCATTTCACCTATGCAAACAAAATTATTTTGGTGCCCAATATTTAGGCTAGATGTGATGATTATTATAAAAGTTGGGTCATGTTTATCACAGTGTTTCCCATTAAAATTCATAAATAACCTTTCCATATTAACTTCCATTAAAACCATAACAGGTTATAACTCTCACTGGTTTTTGGATTTAGAAAAGGATAGGGAAAAAAAACCCAGGCATCCATGGACAACATCAATAAGTGACTGAGGCTAGGCTCAAGCTCTCAGTAAATGTCATGCACGTGGACCAAAACTCAAGTATTGTTTCACCCATGCAAGTAAAATATTTGTGACACCGAGTCTCTTGGGCTAGATGAAATGATTCTTCGAGGTGTCAAACCATTTTTATCAATGTGCTTCACATTATACTCCCCAAAGAACCTTTTAACATTAATTCTATCAAAACCATAACAGGTCATATCTCCCATTCGTTTCAAAAAAGGGTTGGGGAAGAAATATATAGGCCTCCATGGATGGCATGATAAGTGGAGTCCAACCATAATCTTTGGGTAATTTGATGCAAATGATCACAACTCAAATATTGTTTCGACTATGCAAGAAATTCTTATAGTGCCTAATATCCATTAAAACCCTAACAGGCTATATTTCCCACTAGTTTCAAAAAAGGATTAGGGACAAAATATCCAAGAATACATATGTAGTAAGCACCAACCCTTTACCACAAAAAACAAAACCCATGAAAAGTTAAAAATAAAAGAGAGCTAGAATTGTGGTAGAATTTCAAGAAAATAACATGAAAAGATGCTAAAAGAAAAAATGAAATCAGAGGAAGAGGGGTAAAAGTGATACCTGGATTGTGGGGAAAGTATTAGATTGGAAAAAAATTTATAACATATATGTCCTATAACAATGTCGAACTTATAGCAGTGTCGAACAAAATATGTTCAATAATGAGACTAAGTAGATAGACTTTAGCTAAATACCAAATGGTTTATACTAGAACCTAGCCTCTTTAATGTATAGATATAATGATAACTTAATTAATGATTACTTATCGATATGTAATATTATTTTATAAGAATACATGGTTTATGGACTAAACCATCAACATATGCACAATTAATCAATAATTACCAAAATGGTCATCACATTCTTCATTGATGTGTGATTTGCACAAACCTTTTGGTGATGGTCAACTATGGTCAACCATTGTTAAGTATGTCACAAAGTGATGAAAACATGGTTAAACATGGTCAATCATTGTCAACCATGATCAACCATGGTCATCTTTGGTCAACCATAGTCAACATTGAAAATACATGCTCTATCCACTCATCATGACCAACCATGGTCAAACATAGTCAAAATAGGTCTCCATGGTTAAACATGGTCAAGCATGGTTACAATGGTCAAATATAGTCAACGTAGGTCTCCATGGTTGAACATGGTCAACCATGGCCATCAATTGTCAACATGAGAAGCCATAATCTATAATAGAAAACTATGACCAACCATGGACAAATTTGTCAAACCATATTCACCCATGGTTAATGGTGAGCTCTAGTATTGTAGCAATAATGCTACAACTCCTGGGGCTTCCTGTCTCTCATTTTATCAACCCGGTAGTTCGTAAAAACTTGGAAGCGACGGTGCTATATGCACAAGTACTAGCTCTTGTCGCAGCTGTCACTTGGTCAGCTGGCACAAGTCCGCTAGGGCTCAAGCCAAATTCTATAGGCTCTCAGAAGAAGCTTGCTAATTGATGGACGAAAGCTATTCTCAAAGGAAAACTACTCTACTTGACAAAATGGACTGAAAGCAAATCAAAGCATGTAAACCTAGGAAACCCTAATTTAACTAGTCTAACCTCTACAATGCAAGAAATGTGAATGAAACTTCTACCAATGCTGCTGTTACCTCTAATAAGTGAAAATGCATGGATCTAAGCTGCTTGCATCATAAAAGACATGTTTTTGTATTTTTCCTTTAAGTGTGTGGAATGATTGTGATTGTGTGCTAATTAGGGTTTGGTTGTGCAGATGGAATGGAGAAGGAAGGAGAACGTGGGACAGGTTGGGAAGGCTAGGAGAGGTCCCTAGGGATCCTTAGCATCCATCCACAGAGGTTCCTCACATTCAGAAGCTCAGCAACCGAGTGAGTGGCCTCCTACAGGATGTCTGCAGGGGATCCTACAGGATACTTAGAGGTTTCTACAGGATGTCTATAAACTGCTACAGGATGACCTACCGTGAGTGTTTGAAGAGATGGAGGAGTGATGGAATGGTAGGGGGAGATGTGCAAGGTGGGAATGAGGCTGGTGATGGCTCTAGAAGTGGAGGAATGGGATGAGAAATGAGTGTAGGGAGTAGGTTGGAAGATAGAGGGCTAGGTCAACAAAAGGGCTAGAGAATGGAAGTACGTGAGGAGTGAAAGACTTTGGGAGATGACAGAGTGGGGTAAAGGTCGAGGAGATGCGTTGCATGCATGATCAAGATGGAGAATGAAGTAATGGACGAGAGAGGGCAGTGCAAGTGAAACAAATGCTTGTGACTGTTACCAAACCGAAAATGCATTAACCTAAACTACCTGTGCTTGTAAATTCAATGAACAACAATCCAAAACGCGAAGGAGAATGTGCATGAAGCTGTGGTAAAGGAGTGTGGTGCAGGTGTGTGTTATAGACAAATTTGTGCCTTACAGCAACAAGCATGAATTGTCAATAATCCAAGGGATCCAAAGTTCCCTAAACATGATGTTCCTACTCCTAGAGGAACAAGGTCAGCAAACCAACAGCTCTCAGATCAGTTCTCCACCTGAAAACACTCAAAAACAAGCAATCCTGAAATCAAAGCAGGTGCTCCACTAGGTTTCTGCGCTGAAACTCAGTTGCTCCATGGTGTACCTGCGTTGCAAAGCAAGTGGAACAAAGGCCACCTGCGCTGAGCGAGATGGGACAAGTGGCACACTGAGTCATTGCTCTGGAATCTTCCAAAAATGACACTTGGATTAGGTATTTCGCCTTGTGATGAGTCAGAGGCTCTGTTTCTCCAAGTGGAAGCAAGGTTCTCCAAGTGGACTCAAGAACTGAAGATCAACTAAAGATTAACTGAAGAGAGAGAGGACACAAGGCAGCTACACATCAGTTGCAAGCTGACTCATCCTTTCTCAATTCATCTATATATTGAGCTCTCTCCTATGAGCTCAGGAGGCTGGAATTTTGTGCAAAGTAATGATATGCTGTTGGTTTCACTATAGAACTATTGGGTGATTGTTTGAGAGAGGTGAAGAGGAGAAATTCTTTCTGCTGGGAGGTGTTGCTGGGTTGGAGCCTTCAATGGTTGTAATACTCTCAGAACCTTTACTTCTTCATTAATAAAAGCTATTGAGGTTCTTCTATGTGCTCTTGTTTCAATAATATATTGTGATGATTGCATGTTTGGTTTACACTAATCCATGAACCAGTTATGATTGCATGCCTCTTGTAGTTTCCTTCTTTGTTATTTTGCAGGATCTCATTGTAGCTGGGCAAGCAAAAGAACAGGGAGCTAGGAGCAAGCGGCCAAAGAGAAGAGTTTGGATTCGACATTAAGCGCAAGGCAACGGTTAGTGCATTTCTCCATTCTCTTTTGCTTTCATAAAGAAGTAAACCTTAAGTAGTTTGTTTTACAGTTGTTGCTAAGGAACTATCACCCTTAGAGTGGGATAGGGTCATCCGAGTCGGATACTTTTCCCTACAACAAACTGGCGACTCCACTGGGGATCGTATCTGTTTGATTGTTTGTAGTATTTTGCTATTCATTTCCTGAACAAAAGAGTACCAAATCGAAAAGCTTTTGACTATATCAAAAGCGAAGTAGAGGGCAGCTACTCTAGCTCATTTCTGAGCATGTTCATGATTTGAAGAGCTGATCTACAAGGACTCTTGCAAGCTCTTAGTGATAGTTTTTCATCCTCCTTGTCATCCCTTAGTGTGTACTTGACTGATAGCTTCTGATTTGAGCAAAAACCGTGAATTTTTGAGAAAATTGTGACCCGGAGACTGAGAAAACGCAACTTTCGTTTTCCAAAGCAGGCAGTACACAGGCTACCTGCTTTGCAACGTAGGTAGCCCCTTCGGGACCTGCGCTGAATGTCAAACAGGCAGTGTACTACCTGCTTTGATCCAGTTTTGCCTAGTGCTACTGGGGTTTCCTCCTGTTTCTTGCCCTGTTTTCACCATTGTTTTGCAGTCGGTTACCAGTCCATGTACCTATCTGAAACCAACTTTACTTGCCATTATTTCGCCTCAGTTATATAAAGAAACTGTACTTGTTCTTTTGTATTTCTTACATCATT
Organism: Pinus tabuliformis; assembly: GCA_031772625.1. Taxonomy (NCBI): domain Eukaryota; kingdom Viridiplantae; phylum Streptophyta; class Pinopsida; order Pinales; family Pinaceae; genus Pinus; species Pinus tabuliformis. Next base: position 441,335,360 of record CM062813.1, on the reverse strand, counting down.
TACAGTTTCCCATAACGAAAAGTGAACTAGTCTTGCTTTGGCCTCTTAGATCCGAACCTGTGTTAGGCATTTTGCTGGTCTAAAGAGTTAGCTTGTTTGCTGTCCATAGCTGATTAGTCTTTTTACTTTCGTCATTATGGTTTGATTTCATGTATTTCAGTGATTAAACAAGTAAATCTTAAGATGTCTTTTGATTTTGGACAAGCTTGTTTGTTTTTGCTTTAAATCGAAATCAAAGTTATATAACAACTTTCTTTTTGTAATACATCAACATTAAGAAAGGGAAAAGAAAATACATGCATTGTGCATTTTGCATTTGAAAAAGTTTGCATGATGATTTAGGAGAAAGTGCATTAGTTTGTGCTGTATGAACTGTGTGAAAAGATATGCCTTTCTTCTCCCTCAGTAGTTAAGTTTTTCATCAGTCAAAAAGATTTGAAAAAGCTTGCTTCTCATCTTAGGCTGCATTTAGGAATTTGTCACATACATCTCGTGGTGAACCTTGAAAGGCAAACTTTAAAAAGATCAACATTAAAATATACTGAATGAACCTAACAACGCTTTGAAACATAACGCAAACACATAAAGGTCTAAGCTAGAGACGTGTTCCGGCATCGTTAAACGTAGTGACTGTCGATCTCGAAGAAGGTGGGTGATTCCTCCTGAGAGTCGGTGGCACTAATACGGACTTGTGCTCCCACGTACCGTCGAGTATATATTGGGAGACCCCTATAGGCATATATCCTTTATCCTTAGGAAGCCGTGTCGACCGCCCTACTGATCGCAATGCAGTGAACACAGCATTCACGAAGATTGACCACACGTACCGTAAAACGTATTCCGTGGTTTTGCGAAAAGTTTGGCACACCCTCTGCCTAGATCTCCAGAGCAGTTTCTTTTGGCCTTTTTCAAACTCTATAACTAAAAAAGTCCATCCGAGCATTTGTCACTTCGGGCTCGTTAAAACATCGAAGGAGACTAGAGTCATCTTTAGCTTTTTCTCGACTCTTTAAAACTGAAAAAGCAAGTTGTGTCTAAAGCGTCGTTATAAAATTTATTTTAAGCGGAATAATCATCACCTTTCCCTCGTTGATCTTCGAAGTTAGTCCACCACAAGTGGAAGTTCCTGAAGAATCGCTAAGAAATCTTTTGGATAGACTAGATATGTCTGAACAACCATCGACATCTAGGACTATGTCGTCCGACACAGCAGCAGCAGAGCCTCCTGCTGCTACTCCAACGATGTTCGCTGGTATACCATCTGTCCCGGCAAATTATCAACAAAAAGCCGGAGTCCAATCAGGGACAACGACATGGTTAGTTCCTATTTCTTCATCCAGATTATCATCTGGTATTTCTTATGTTGAAACTCGCCAAATTGATCCATTTGGAGGTCAATCTGGGCAATCAATCCCCTTGAGTTCCGGATTGATACCGTATGGGGGGCAGTATGCCCTTTCATTACCTCCTCCGGGAGGATACCCATACGTGAGTTCACAACAAAGTTCAGGTCAAACTGGAATTACATCCAGCGGTTGGGTACCAATACTGCCTCAGCAACCAGGGGTTGTATATTCAATGCAACCAGTACACCCTGTGTCGAATATTCCCACCATACCTGCTATAATGAATGTGTCGCAAGTCTCAACGACTCAATCACAATCTCAGGGTAGTGCCTCCTTATCTGGAGCGACTCAGGCTCAAACAAGTACTATGACTCCTCATCCTGGTCAATCATCCAGTATTGGTCAACAGCAAATGGTCCAACAACCAGAGCTGGTTCAATCTCAACAACCGCCATTCCAGCAATCATATCAAGGACCTGAGCAACAAGTCTTTGTAAGTAATGGGCAACCATGCTATAATGGTTATGCCCATCAACCTTGTCAAAGTTGTCAGCATTATGCTGGTCTGCAAAGACCCATTGCTCAGGCGATACCATCTTATCCTGGATATGCTTCGCCTAACCTGAACCAACAGTTGCCCTTTGTAGCAACTCTAGAACTACCAGATCTAAACCGGCTGACGAATGATCCAATTGCTTATGCCCCTTGGTGGCCAGCGATTCCGCATAAACTTCCGTCAGACATTCCTAAATTTAATGGAAATCTGGGTGAAGATCCATCGAATCATGTGATGACATTCCATCTATGGTGTTCATAAAACACCCTGAATGATGATTCGATACGTCTTCGCCTCTTTCAGAGGACGTTAACGGGTCCGGCGGCAAAATGGTACATTGAATTGCCTAGAGCTTCGTTCAACAACTTCAGTACCTTAGCCACAACCTTTTTAACCCATTTTCAATTACCGATAAGGTATGAAACGGGAACAGAACTCCTTACCAACTTCAAACAGACGACTGCCACCCATATATCTGATCATATACATGAGTGGCGATGTCGTCGTAGGATGGTAAAAACATACGTTCCCGATCAGCTATTAGCTGAATGGTTTATCAAGTCATTACTTCCTGCCATCACGGAAGATGTGGCAAAGGGGGGAGTCGTAACGGAAGAGCAAGTTATCGCTCGTGCGCAATATCTGGACTTAGTTTATACTCAGTCCGGCACGCTCTACGACAAAATACCTGATGCCCCTAGACCGGAATTCTCAATTCCTCCTCCTCCTAAATCAAACAATGACTCTCGCGCCGGCGATGGCGTGACTGGCAAACGCAAAATCTCTAGTCAAAATGCAGATGAGGAACTTCTTGCCTCAGAAGTAAATGCCATGTCGACCGACAAGGGCAAACAACTGAAGCAACCAAGGGGCAAGAAGAAAAGGAAAGGGAAACCCCCGACAGGGTGTCATATATGCGATGAGGATCATTGGACGAAAGATTGTCCACATATAGCTGAAGTTAAGAAACTCTTCAGGAGTTCAAAAACCCCAGCAGTATTGACTGATCCATTTCCTAATCCAAGACAAAATCTGGTTGCTAATCAAAATGCTTCCCGATCCCAAGTGCTTATGTTGTCTACCTCAAAGCAGCAGAATAATGCTTTGACAAGGAATAAAGATTACAGGAATCCAAAGCAGTTGAACAACAAGGAAAATAAACAACCTAGTAGTTCAACAACAACTTTGACCAAAGTTGTGCCACCCATCATTCCTGAACAAACGATAAAGTCGCAAAAGGGAGTAGTACACAAATCGACATTTAATCCTCGTGAAAAAATAACACAGGATTATAATATAATAGAGGACCTGGCTCAATCGTCGTCCGCTATGTCGACGCCTGAGGTACAGCAAAATTGCCCCTCCCAAGTGCAAGCTTTATTATCAGCTATAGGTGGGATTGGCCCAATGGATTCCAATCTAGTGGCCTTTGATCATAAAGGATATGACCCTCAGTTACCAGCTCAACAAGCTTTCCTTATTCAAGTGAAAGCCCTCAACAAAACTGTTCATCGAACAATTATTGATGAGGGGGCATCTACATGTCTTATGTCGATGAGTTGCTGGAAAAATTTAGGCTCACCACCCTTGTCGAAATCATCAACGACCTTAAAAGCATTTGATGGACGATCATACACTCCATACGGGATTTTAAGTAACTTGCAAGTTGAACTGGGGGGCAAAACAGTAGAAGTTGATGTTGAAGTAATCGACGGAAACGTCGATTACAACATCCTACTGGGAAGGCCTTGGATATATGCCATGGCTGCAGTTGTGTCGACCTACTTCAGGAGGATTGTATTTCCTTTTCAAGGAAAAATTACAATCGTCGACCAACAAACATTTCTCCCCAACAGTTCTCGAGTTACGGGAAGCAGCACAATGGTCCATGAAAGTAATCAATCACTCCAAAATATCGGAGTAGGTCTCCTAAAAGACCCTGCCTTAATGGGTACTTTTGCCCTACCGCCGGCAAGTAATCTGGCGGAAGTAGCCCCAGTGGAAACCTACAATGTGAAATCTTCTATATCTAACGGATTTGGAAGATTCCTAAATATTTTGTCAGCATGGATCATCGCCCTAATGGAAATACTGTAAACACAGTGGGCCCCGAGGACGGTTCTTATCTCGTGTCAACCTCGTTAAAAAATGAAACAAGGAGTCATGAGGATAGTTCTTTTACTATGTCAACCTCATTAAAAAATGAAACAAATCCCCTTTTTCAAAATTCAAAGGTAAACCTTCATTCCAACCACCAAGTTGAATGAAGCTTGGGGGGCACCCTCCTTTGACATGCGTTATTATGATGCTGGGGGCATGCAAGAATCGAGCAGTTTTAGCAATGTTCATGCTCGTTAAAAAATAAACGCAAGAATCGAGCAGTTTTAGCACACAGTTCATGCTCGTTAAAAAATAAACGCAAGATCCGAGCAGTTTTAGCACATAGTTCATGCTCGTTAAAAAATAAACATAAGTTGTGAGCAATCTTCCCCTAGAGTTCAAGCTCACCCAGAAAAAATGAACCTGTAAATAACCTTGGTAAATGTAACCTTTGACAGCCATATTAAAGCCCTTGGTCGTGTTCTTGCAGTCTCACCTCCATCCGTTCATTTGGCCAATCGTTCATCTCCATATGTTTGTTTACCCATTTTGAGGAACAGCTGCGAAGAGTGATTTCACTAAGCCATCCTTGTGACACTGCCGTGATTGGAATATTCCAACCTGTACCTGGAATCTGCTGCTGCCCTGTTAATCACTCGTTCCTCGAAAGACGAGTCGTCTTTAAGCTCTTTTCACTGACTCGTAAAATATGAAAAGATTGCCGAGTTTTGGCCTTCCAGCTCGTTAAAGTGACCAGAAAGCTATCCCTCCTCTAGATTTTAATCTTTTTGGACCTGAGGGATTATTGCACAAAAAGATCGAGTGCTTGTTTTGTTCGGCTCGTTAAAGCAATCGAAAATTCATCCCTTCTGTATTGTTTTATACTTTTTCGGACTTAAGGGATTAGAAGACGAAAAAGGAATTTTGGAGTTAACTTTCCGTACCTTTTCAGACTCTCTAAAAATGAAAAGGACCGAGTTTTCCTTGTCGTTAGACTCGTTAAAATGATTAAACAGCGACAAACTTGTCTTTAGACAAGAACGAGTTTCCCTATCGCTAGGCTCGTTAAAACATAGCGATGGGCTTGCCCGAAGGGCAGGTTATAGAACAAGCATATGTTATCCTCCTCAAGCTTGACAAAAATAAAGAGGTACTGGTCAGCAATGACTGGGGAAAAATTGGGAGAACCTCACAGCATTAATGGTAGCAAGTCACTCTTGAACATGACACTTTTTCCTCCGTATCACATCGGGTTGGGTTGTTTCATTCACCGGTCTCATAACCATGGTCCTCGCCACACCATCCACAATTGGGGTAATGCTACCAATCCATCACATCAGTGTCGTTATATGTTCAAGAGATGTGGTTCTGCAAAGAGTCAACCGTGTCCCATCCACTGCCATACATTATCCTTCATCCACTTCATGACCGCCACCCTGAATCATACATCACAGTTTGTTTTCACCTCATCACAATCACTAGCTCCGTTCCGTGTCACTGATGTGGGATTCATTAAGGCCCTCCTTTGACGGATCGCTCCTTGTTGACATCAGCTCATTATCCAAGGAGTTGATCTAGGAACAACCCCTTCAGTACTTTGAAGCTTGCATGCCTCAATGGCAAGTTTCTCACTTCCGGCGACAGGTATACGTCAATGACCTTCGACCAGAGGATTTTGCATGGTGGTCGACGCCAAGTCCTTTATTCCCACCATGTGAATTGTACTGCTGTACCTTGAGGGTCATCATCCTTATCGGTGATTCCTCTCGCGCTTGTTAACGGTTTACATCATTGGCCGGTAATCAAGCGATGTCTTTCCATGTTCGACTTCAAGAAATTCTCACATGGATCGACTTGTACATCGAGTGAAGATCGGAAGAGATTGAAGACCCCGGATCTAGTTTCATCCATCCGGGCTGCGATATATATTCAGGATATAAAGACATTTGATATGTACATCATTGCATCAGATGATCATCCTTCTCAAAGGATGATAATTTCAGCAGAGAATTATCAGTCTACAATCAGACGATCGTCTGTTCTATGTACCAAAATGTATTTATAAAGCTGAGCATGGGAATGCCCACCTCAGCTAGATCATGAAAATGTATGAAAAATAATGTATCGTATTGTGTCTTATTACAGGACACTTCTCAGCAGATTGAATGAACTTCGGATCCTCTCAATAAAGCATTTCACCCGATAAACGACCTCATACTTTAGGGGGCATCTGTTATAGACAAATTTGTGCCTTACAGCAACAAGCATGAATTGTCAATAATCCAAGGGATCCAAAGTTCCCTAAACATGATGTTCCTACTCCTAGAGGAACAAGGTCAGCAAACCAACAGCTCTCAGATCAGTTCTCCACCTGAAAACACTCAAAAACAAGCAATCCTGAAATCAAAGCAGGTGCTCCACTAGGTTTCTGCGCTGAAACTCAGTTGCTCCATGGTGTACCTGCGTTGCAAAGCAAGTGGAACAAAGGCCACCTGCGCTGAGCGAGATGGGACAAGTGGCACACTGAGTCATTGCTCTGGAATCTTCCAAAAATGACACTTGGATCAGGTATTTCGCCTTGTGATGAGTCAGAGGCTCTGTTTCTCCAAGTGGAAGCAAGGTTCTCCAAGTGGACTCAAGAACTGAAGATCAACTAAAGATTAACTGAAGAGAGAGAGGACACAAGGCAGCTACACATCAGTTGCAAGCTGACTCATCCTTTCTCAATTCATCTATATATTGAGCTCTCTCCTATGAGCTCAGGAGGCTGGAATTTTGTGCAAAGTAATGATATGCTGTTGGTTTCACTATAGAACTATTGGGTGATTGTTTGAGAGAGGTGAAGAGGAGAAATTCTTTCTGCTGGGAGGTGTTGCTGGGTTGGAGCCTTCAATGGTTGTAATACTCTCAGAACCTTTACTTCTTCATTAATAAAAGCTATTGATGTTCTTCTATGTGCTCTTGTTTCAATAATATATTGTGATGATTGCATGTTTGGTTTACACTAATCCATGAACCAGTTATGATTGCATGCCTCTTGTAGTTTCCTTCTTTGTTATTTTGCAGGATCTCATTGTAGCTGGGCAAGCAAAAGAACAGGGAGCTAGGAGCAAGCGGCCAAAGAGAAGAGTTTGGATTCGACATTAAGCGCAAGGCAACGGTTAGTGCATTTCTCCATTCTCTTTTGCTTTCATAAAGAAGTAAACCTTAAGTAGTTTGTTTTACAGTTGTTGCTAAGGAACTATCACCCTTAGAGTGGGATAGGGTCATCCGAGTCGGATACTTTTCCCTACAATAGTGTGAATGACAAGGAAGCATCTAACATAACGTGACTGTGTTTGCAGCAATCATGAAATAAAGAAATGCGTGTTTTTGGTGGTTAGTCATGGACTGCACTCCAATCCCAGATGAGACGGCAGTGAGCCTTAACAACCCTTTTTGTTGGAGCTCCAATCGATTATATCTATCCTCTACTACACTAAGCAAGTGGAAACAAAGTCATCATAAGCAACTCCTATCTAACTCATGAAAAAGACCAACTTAACAACCTGTAATTCGAATTGCATGTGCAAATGAAAAGCTCAAAGTGCTGAAATGAAATGGAAACAACACTACAGCAGAGGGGATCTATGGCTCTCAGGTTGGGCCCTAACCTGAGAGCTATAGTCTCCTTAAGAAAACTCAGAACTAGATCACAAACTGCCTTCTTTATTCATAATCTGATGTCATGCCAAATTGGCTTGCAAAAAGGGACGAAAACTGAACTGTGCTCCAAAATTACAATAGCAATACGAGAGTTTCAACAACCTATCCAAGGCTAAGGCCTCTACACTTATACAAAAACGATGATCCAACAAGTGTCCTTGATTTTAGGAGCTCGGCTGTCCAACTAGAGTTTAACTGCTGATCCTGTAGGACGGTCATAACTGTTGTTCCTGTAGAGCAGTTTATAACTGTTGTTCCTGTAGAACAGCTGGCTGCTTCTAAGCTCGGAGGGGAGATGGATTGGAGCTCGGAGTTCTTGGTGGGAATCACGAGGAATATCCCCAAGACCGTGGACATCCTCTCCTAAAAGTCAGCAGTGCCACCTCATTGTCTCTTTATCTCCTTTTTCGTTGTCTCTTGCTCCCTTTTAATGCCAAAACCTGGAATCATAATGCATTAGTCACGTAGATAAAGTGCCTACCCTTCTTCCTACAAACAACATGAATAAACTAAGAAATTCATGCATAAGCAGTAAAAAATGAATGGTTTGAGCAAGTAGAATAGGCCAAAATAAGCCCAAATTGTACCAAAATTGGGGCTCATCATCACCCCCCAGCTGAACCATTTGCTCATCCTTGAGCAACCTTGCTCCTGCTCCTTGTCCTTGGCCGAGGACTCGGGACCGGAACAGACTCTTTCTTTTCTGCTTTTGATGGCCCTGCCTTCTCTACCCCTGGTGGTGACGAGGGTGATGCTTCCTTCCCCTTTCCTATTTCCTTGAGTCGGGCTTCGGAAGGCGACTGGCCGATCTTTCGTGTCCAGGAAGTTATTTTTGGGCTCCCCTTTTCGGGGGTAGCTGATGTTTTAGAGGGGGTCCTTGCACTGGGTGAAGTAGGGACATCCCCTGAAGTGGTTTGGCTGCTGGGTGGAGGCTGTGGCTTGCCCGCGGTCATCCTCTTGCTTCTCCTGGCTTCAGGTGGTAGAGGGGTCTCCCTCTCCCTTTTCTCTTTCGGTTTTGGAGGTGTGTTGAGGGCAGCCAGTGCCGCTGCTGCCTCCTTTTCGAGAATGCCAGCCTTCTCTTTCCTGCGTTTTGCTCTCTCGGAGCTCCTTGTAGAGGGCCCCTCCTTTTTAGATTTCGGGCTTCCTGTGGAAGACCCTGCTTTGCCCGCTTCCGGGCCTCCTGTAGAAGATTCTTTCTTTGTCTTCGGACTCTCTATAGGAGGCTGTTTCTCAATGACCTTCGGGCCTCTTGTAGAAGCCCCTCTTTCCAATCTCGGGCTTCTTGTAGAAGCCCCTGTCTCTGTCTTCGGGCTTCCTGTAGAAGCCTGTGGTTGCACTTTCGGGCTTCCTGTAGAAGCCTTTGTCTCCGTTTTTGGGCCTCCTGTAGAAGCCTGTTCTCCAACGATTTTCGGGCTTCCTGTAGAAGCCTTGGTCGTTGCTCTTGGGCTTCCTGTAGAAGCCTGCTCCTTACTGATCTTCGGGCTTCCTGTAGAAGCCTTTGTCTTTGTTTTCGGGCTTCCTGTAGAAGCCTGTGTTTGTGTTTTCGGGCTTCCTGTAGAAGCCAGTTTTTGCATTCCTGCAGATGCAACTCTCACCACCTTTTCTTGCTTGGTTGCATGGATTTTGGTTTTGGCTTTGACTACAGGAGCTGACGAGGTGCTTGGGCTGACAGGGGCCACCTCCGCTTTGTCCATTCTGCTCTTCATCCTCTGTTCTCTTGCTGTCAAAACAGGTGTGTCACCCTCCTCTTCGTCTTCCTTTTCTTCTTGCTTCCTCTTTTGTTCCTTCCTCTGCACCGTGGCAGGGGTCTTCTGACCTGGTTCCCTCTTTTCTTTGGCCACTGCCTCTGTGTCTTCACTGCTGGAGGAGCCACTATCTTCGACCAGCATTTTGATGTCCCCATCTCGTGTTAGATTTCTAAATGACTCCCAGGAGAGGGGAACTTTATAGGAGTGCAGTGCATCCTGTACAAGCAACTTGATCAGCCCATGGTGTGCCACCTGATCTAGGATGCCACCCTTCATCTTCGTAGCACATTCCATTAAAGATTGCAACAGGAAATAAGGAATGCTTAATTTCTTTTCTACAGGAAGCTCACTTCGGTGCCTTAACTCGTTCAGCAATCGGAAATGGTACCCGTAGACGATGCTATAGCGCCCCTCACATGTAATATATTTCATAATCTGCAAGCTGACCTCGTTCCAAGGTGGTGAAAAACTATTCCTTCGTACTCCATTCTTATATTCAGAGAATTCTTCCTCAGGTGGAAAGAATTCCTTCTTCGCTTGCTGGCTCTGTTTTCGTTCTTCTTTATCCCACGGGAGACCCATAGGAAGCTCAGTGATTCTACTGATGGACTGCGAGGTTATCTTGAGGCTTAGGCCTCTGAAATTGACTGTGGCCAGCACCTTGGATTTTGGCCTCAGGGCCTGCAAGAATTCCTCGGCCACTTCCTCATCGTACCCCTGCAACTTATCACAAAAAGACATCCACTGTGCTTGTGTAAAGAGCTCCACCACTGCCTGATTTCTCCTCAATGTGGTTGAATCAGTGGGCTCTCGTCTGATAAACCCACCAGGCATGATGAACACAGTGGTTTTGACCAAAGGCGGTAGATACAAAGGAAATTCGGTCTTATAAATAGAGCATGCAATGAATTCACAGACCACAGTCTAATTATACTGCTATCCTGTAGAAGCGATAGTATAGGCACGGCAATCCAATATTTTTTATGACCAGAATGTGAATAATGACCTTGCCACCTTTGAAAGCCAATTGCGGAAGGAGTTTCAGGGTTACCTCTTTTCTGCCACCTTTTCTTACGTGAAGACTTCACCTTCCTGTAGATACTGCTTCCTGTAGGACTGCGTTCCTGTAGAAACTGTTCCTGTAGGAGCAGTGCGCAGACTTCGGGGGGAGCTATAATTGGACAGCGGTCGAGAGGTGCCTTACAAGCATTCAGGTATCCGAGAGCTTGGCGTATCAACATGCAGAGGTAATCAGAGGAGCTACTCGAGTTTTGGAGTGAGGTTGATGGATATACACGCTTAATCGAGCCGATTAGATTTTGAATCGGTGCAGCTCGTGGCGCGGGGGGTGAGCTGTCCCCGCCGGACCATTGGGTGACGTCACCCATCATCCGCCTGCACATTCGCTTGCTGCCGCATTCATTCCCACAGATCTGCCGCCGCCCTTTTCGGTTAAACTCGTTTCACGGTTGACGGGACTAATCTTCACATGCGTGCTACGTGTGTCTTTTGTCGTGGCTGCCACCTCATCATCTGACTATCCTTTCACTAGCCGATGTGGCCAGTCAACTGGCCTTACGGCCGCTCAACCATTCACCTTTATGCCATGCAAAACAAATCAAAGTAATATCCATGCGATTTGATGGAGAGAAGGATTAGAACACTTACCTGCGCGCGGCTGCACATGATTTCCAGTTGGTGGGCGATGGATTTACCTGCTGCACGCGGCTTACACAGACCCGGAGGCACATGGCTACCGGTTGCTGACGCTGGAGTGGATGGTTTCGCATTCATGCGCCCGTGTTTTATCTCGGATGGCGGTGCTGTGGACGGTATTCACTCGAGCAGGTTGAACTGTTACAGGATCCCCGCGAGGGGTCTTGTCACAGTCCTTTCTCCTTGGGTACATGCTGCATGCTGGCGGTTCTGGCTTCTCGATCACGATCCCAACGCTTCTGATGCATAACGTGGATGTGGTATGGCTCTCGGTGCTTGGTTTTTCTTTGACAGATGTTTTTTTCACGAGAACTCATTGCTTTGTTGTGCTGCTGCAGGGATCTTAGTTGCATGGCGACGAGGATGGTGGAGCAAGATAATAGCAATGTTCAGGGGTGCCATCAGTGGCATGCATGCGTTCAATCCACTCCTCAGTCGCTAGATCTTCACTTGAAACACATTTCGGCCGTCGCAACCTTCTACAGGAAGTTTCCTGTAGAACACAGAGCTTCCTGTAGAAATTTTGCACTTTCCTGTAGAAGATCCGCGTCTTCCTGTAGGAAGACTGTCTGTTCCTGTAGAAAACTGTATCTTCCTGTAGAAGATCCAAATCATGATAAAATTGCACATACCTTGAAAAGCATTGTTATTCTTGGAGGATGTGTTGATGACATCCTTTGATAGCATGATGAAGGCCCCTGGCTTGGAGTGGAGAGGCTTCTTCTCCTCCATAGAACATCTGCATGCAAAAATTTTTATTGTGCTTATTGTTTTTTTCTCTCTCTTTTTTTTTTTTTTTTGAAAAGATAGCAGGGGCGCCCCAAAGAGGTTTTCACCCTTGCTACCTGCCCTGAGCGCCTCAAAGAGGTTTTCACTCAAGGATCTTTTTTTTTTTTTTTAACTTTCTTCTTTTTTTTTTTTGAAAGACAATAGGAGCGCCTCAATGAGGTTTTCACCCCTACTGCCTGCCTTGGGCGCCTCAGAGAGGTTTTCACCCAAGGATCTTTATTTTTTCTCTCTTTTTCTCTTTTTTTTTTTTTTTTTTTTTCTTTTTTCTCTTCAGGGTATGCCCAAAGTGGAGGCAGAACCCTTCTCTATGACCAAAACAGATTTCTCCATAGTGCTGATAAACTCTTGTCTTGAGAGAGGTCTTCTGTAGATCTTCAATCGGTGCCCATTGACAAGCATGGGAATGGCTTCCTCATCAATGGTTCGAATGAGGACAGATCCATTGTCATGGCACTGTTCCACTACATATGGTCCTAGCCATCTGGTTCTCAACTTCCCCTTGAAATCTTTGAATCTGGAGTCATACAACAAAGCCCAATCTCCCGGCTGGAACTGCTTGTCATGGAGATGTTGATCATGCCACACCTTTCTCTGAAGTTGAACCACTTCTGAGTGAAGGAGGGCCTGCATGCGGTGCTCATCCAGTCCATTCAGCTGCAATAACCTTTCTTGCTGTGCATGGCTGAGATCTAGGTCCAGCTGAGCTGCCATCCTCAAAGTGTTATACTCAAACTCAATGGACAGCAAAGCTTTCTTCCCATAGACCAGCTCATAAGGTGTGAAGCCGGTGGTGGTCTTCCAGGTGGTGTTGTAAGCCCATGTGGCCTCAACCAGGCGATCTGCCCAGTCCTTTCTGCTGCTGCTCACCACTTTGGTCAAGATCCCTTCTAATGCTCTATTGGTGACTTCCACCTGCCCATTTGCTTGAGGGTGATAGGGGGTGGAAGTCCTGTGCTTGATCTTGTGATGAGCTAGAAGATCTTCAATCAAGTTGGATGTGAACTGGCTCCCCTGATCGGTCACCAACTCTCTTGGGTAGCCAAACTTGTAGAAGATGTTCTCTCTTAAGAACTCGACCACCTTCTCTTCTGTTGCTGCTTTGATTGCTTTAGTCTCTGCCCACTTTGTCAAGTAGTCAGTACACACAATGATGTAGGACCTCTGCCTCGAAGAGGGATTGATTGGACCCACAAAGTCCATGCCCCACTTCTCAAATGGCTCAAGAGTCACTTGAGGTTGGAGATGCATCTCATCCCTTTGGGTTGGTTTCCCCATCCTTTGGCATTGGTCACACTGGCTGACATATCTTCTGACATCTTGATGAAGTGTGGGCCAATAGTAGCCTGCCTGCAGGATCTTGAAGGCAGTTCTCCTTGCTGCAAAATGTCCTCCACAAGGCCCATCATGACAGGTGAGGAGGATGTCAAAGACTTCCTCTTCCCTTACACAACGCCTTAAGATCTGATCAGGGCCAAGCTTGAACAGGTTGCCCCCGATCCAAGTGAATGAGGCACTTTTTCTGATGATTTTGCTCTTCTCTTTTGAAGAGAGGTGCGGAGGGAACTGAGCTGAAACAAGGTAGTTCGCTATATCAGCAAACCATGGAGAGAGTACTGAGATAGCAAACAGATGCTCATCAGGCATCTGGTCATCCACCGTCCCATCTTCACCTGCAGACAAATCCAATCTAGACAAGAAGTCAGCAACAACATTTTCTCTTCCTGGTTTATCAACAATGGTTAGATCAAACTGCTGCAATAAAAGTAACCATCTAATAATACGAGCATTCACATCGGGTTTATTCATCAAATATCTAATAGCAGCATGGTCAGTATGTACAAAAGTCTGGTAACCAGTAATATAATGTCGGAACTTGTTCAGTGCATGGACCACAGCTAAGAATTCCTTCTCGGTTACAGTGTAATTCAGCTCTGCTTTGGACAAGTTTTTGCTAACGAAGTAAATGGCATATGGAAGTTTTTGCTCAACTTGTCCTAAGGCTGCACCTATGGCTTTGTTCGTGGCATCAGTGTGGATGTGGAAAGGTAGGGCCCAGTTTGGACCTCTCAAGATTGGTGCTGACACCAACTTGTCCTTTAACTCATTCAAACTCTTCTGACAATCGTCAGTCCACTTAAACTCCACATCTTTTGCCAACAGGCCAAACAATGGCGAGGTGAGCTTGCTGAAGTCCTTAATGAATCTCCTGTAGTATCCCGCTAATCCCAAAAAACTCCTAACATCCCTTACCTTTTGCGGAGGTGGAACCTTCTTGATTAGAGCAATTTTGTTAGGATCCACCTGTAATCCTTGGCTAGAGATGGTATGGCCTAGCACGGTCCCTTCAGTCATCAGGAATTCACATTTTTCGGGACTGAGGGACAGGTTCATCTCAATGCATTTGGTTAGGACTTTCCCCAGATTGGACAATGCTTCCTGGAAGTTGGCCCCATAAGGAGTAAAGTCATCCATATAGATTTCCACTGCATCATGGACCAGCTCCGAGAAGATGCTTAGGACAGCTCTCTGGAAAGTAGCAGGAGCATTGCATAGCCCAAAGGGAAGGACTCGGTAGGCAAAGGTACCCCAAGGGCAAGTGAAGGTGGTCTTATCTTGGTCTTCCGGGCTGATTTGGATTTGATTGTACCCGCTAAACCCATCCAGGAAAGAGAAGAACTTCTTTCCTGCCAGTCCATCCAACACTTGATCTATGAAAGGTAGAGGGAAATGGTCTTTTTTGGTAGCTTTGTTCAGCTCACGGTAATCTACGCAGATCCTCCACTTCCCATTCTTCTTGGGAACCAACACTAGAGGGGACACCCATTCACTATCTGAGATGGGGTAGATGAATCTGGCATCCAACAGTTTTTGCAATTCTTCCTTGACAATGTCTTTAAGGGCTGGATTCATTCTCCTCTGAGGTTGCCTAACCGGTTTACAGTCCTCTTTGATGTATATATGATGAGTACAGACCGAGGGATGGACTCCTTTCATCTCCTTATAGCTCCAAGCAAAAGCATCTAAGTGGCTGGCCAATAGGCTACACAACTCCTTCTCCTGGGAAGGAGATAGGGAGGAGCTGATCTTTAATGCTCTCTCAGGGCCGAACTCCACACTTTTGACTCTGGGAGTGACAGGGCTGGTTGTACAAAGGTCCACTAAGGTGCTAGCTTGGGCATCCCCCACCAACTTCTCTAAAGATAGTGCACTGGAAGGTGGATTCTGGATCAGGGTCTCAATCAAATCATCCTCGGTTGGGGGATTTCTTCTAGTGGTATCTAGGGTACACAGAGGTGCTGAATACACCTCGTCTTCTTCTCCTTCCTCCAACCAGAGTGGTAAATCATGCTCCAAAGAGGGTTGGGCAGGAGGGTATAGGACAAGTTGCTTGGACATAGGACCATTTTTGATGGTCATATTTCCGGCACGACAACTGATATAGGCATCTGCAGTGGCTAACCAAGGCCTTCCCAAAATGAGGGGATATCCAGTAAGCTTTGCCTTTGGTTGCAGAACCAGGAAGTCTGCAGGATACTCCCAAGAGTCAATAGAGACCAAGACATCCTCCACAATCCCTTCGGGAGTCACAGTGGAGCGATCTGCTAATTGCAGTACTGTCGAGGTCTTCCTCAAGGAACCTTGAAGATTGAGCTTGAGCATGGTATCCCTGGTCATTACATTAATGGCAGCCCCCAGATCAATCAGGGTGTGGGGTATGATGGTGCCATTGATGTGGACATCTACTACAGGACTTCCAGGATCTAAGTACTTTGGGCAGATGACTTGTCCTAGCATAAGGTCAGACAGTTGTCCTATGACATTGATAGTTGAAGCATCTTTCTTCCATCTGCCTGGATGTTTGAAACACTTCTCCTTAACCAGCTTGTTATAGATTGGCACATCCTTGATGGCTTGGAGAAGGGGTATCTTCACACACAACTGCTTGAGCTCTCCCAGAAGCTCATCTTCTTCTGGGTTGGGTTGTGTGGTGGCTGTAAGTCTCTCAGGAAAAGGTGGAATAGGCTTTGGTTCACTTTCCTGATGGTCTTCCTCATCCTCTAGGGGAGGAGGTTGGTGATCTGGAAGAGTCTTTCCAGATCTAAGATTGATCTCCTGGATCTCCACAGCATAGGTAGGGCATGAGGTCTCCCCAGTATATACTTGCTGAGCCTGTCTATTGTTGGGGTTCGGGTTCGGTTGAGCAGGCATCTGAGGTTGCCTTGGAGGAGCAGGAGGTAAAGGCTGAGGTTGAACTGGTGGTGGAGGCAAAATGGCAGGAGGAGTGTTGTATTGGGGCCTCCACCCCGACTGAGGAGCACTCCATTGAGGCTGCGACTGGGTATGTGAGTGATATGGATGAGAAGTAGGTTGAGTAGGGTACTGAGGTGGATAAGACCATGGAGGAGGCATGGACCAAGAAGGATGAGCAGGGGGACCCCAGGAAGGCATGGGAGTCGAGTGGTTAGGGTTGTAATAAGCTTGAGATGCCCCTTGCATCCCCTGCTGATAAGGTCTAGATCCTTGAGGCCTCCTTTGGTTGATGAAGTAGAGAGGTTCAGTGGGGGCTTCGGTTCCTTGGTACATGGCTTTAAACCCAGGTAAGGTTGGACACTGATTTGTTGGGTGGTCCTCCTCACAAACGAAACACACTTCAACCGAATGCAATGGACATTCGTTCTTAGGGTGTCTTCTGGTGCACCTAGGACAGAAGACAGCCAAGGCTCTCTCAGCTTCTTCTTTCTTCTGCTGGATCCTGAATGTGTCCAGCTGCATGGCAATGGTCTGTCTCACCTCACTCTTAAGATCTTCTAATTGGTTTGTAAACTCATGTTTGGAGAAAGGGACACCGGTGGAGAGGGGATTTCCTCTACCTCGTTTTCTAGCTGCCCTAGAATGATTTCTAAACACAGTTTTGATGTCCTCATAAGGCAGTTGGTAAATGTCCCCCCCAGCTAACATGTGAAGGGTATCTAAGAGATCTTCAGGTACTCCTCGGAGCAGAACCAACTTAAGGGATTCAGGGTCAAGTGTGCACCTGGCCCGCTTGTAACTAAGTTGGAACCTTTCCTCATAATCCTCTAAAGACTCATCGTTTCCCATGGTCATTCGAAAGATCTCTCCCTTGGTTTCCTTGGACCTACAATAATCCCTATACTTGGTATTGAAGGCTTGCTGCATCTGAGCCCAAGTAGCGATGCTATTCCCAGGTAATCCCATGAACCAGCGTAGTGCTGCATCCTTAAGAGTGGAAGGGAAAAGCTTCAGCTTTTGCTCATCTTCAGTATAGTCATAGGTTCTACAAAGGACAGCAAACTCAAACAAGAAGGTATCAGGATCCTCAGTGGTCAGTCCATGGAAGTGAGGCAAGGCGGAGGGGCTAATGTTTTTCATTTTCATATCTCCATTGGTCTCTCGGATGGGGAAAGCTCCTTCTATTCTCTCATCTTCTCTCCTATTATCAGCCATGGCTTCAGATGGAGTGGTCTCTAACTCTTCTTCTTCTATAGGGTCTTGGTATATCTCAGGACGTTCACCTATAGGTTCCTCTGGGTCATTGTCACCAAAGAAGAGAGAAGGGTGACTAAGTGATGTGGTGGGGGTGTTAGGTAGGAATTTGCCTGATCTATCTCGGTTCCTACGAGGCATGAAATGGGAAAGACTTTTCTTTTTTTGATTGCTTTTGCTTTTTCTTTGGTACCTGCAAAACTGAAACAAAGTGATCTACAACTAACTATATCGCTCAAATGAAATTGCAGAATTAGAAAGCTAATCTAGGAAAGCGAGAAAAATTACTCTAGGAAAGCAAGAAATATTAGTCTAGGAAAGCAAGAAATATTAATCTAAGAAAGCAGGAAATGCTAATCTAGGAAAGCAGGAAATACTAAGCTATGAAAGCAGGAAATACTAAGCTATGAAAGCAGGAAATACTAAGCTACTTTTGCAGAATGGAAATGAAATAAACTACTGAGCAAAAGTAAGAGTACGAAAGTAGAAGAAAAGCAACAATTACTAATACTCTGACGCTTCCCCGGCAACGGCGCCAAAAAGATGGTGAGCTCCAGTATTGTAGCAATAATGCTACAACTCCTGGGGCTTCCTATCTCTCATTTTATCAACACGGTAGTTCGTACAAACTTGGAAGCGACGGTGCTATATGCACAAGTACTAGCTCTTGTCGCAGCTGTCACTTGGTCAGCTGGCACAAGTCCGCTAGGGCTCAAGCCAACTTCTATAGGCTCTCAGAAGAAGCTTGCTAATTGATGGACGAAAGCTATTCTCAAAGGAAAACTACTCTACTTGACAAAATGGACTGAAAGCAAATCAAAGCATGTAAACCTAGGAAACCCTAATTTAACTAGTCTAACCTCTACAATGCAAGAAATGTGAATGAAACTTCTACCAATGCTGTTGTTACCTCTAATAAGTGAAAATGCATGGATCTAAGCTGCTTGCATCATAAAAGACATGTTTTTGTATTTTTCCTTTAAGTGTGTGGAATGATTGTGATTGTGTGCTAATTAGGGTTTGGTTGTGCAGATGGAATGGAGAAGGAAGGAGAACGTGGGACAGGTTGGGAAGGCTAGGAGAGGTCCCTAGGGATCCTTAGCATCCATCCACAGAGGTTCCTCACATTCAGAAGCTCAGCAACCGAGTGAGTGGCCTCCTACAGGATGTCTGCAGGGGATCCTACAGGATACTTAGAGGTTTCTACAGGATGTCTATAAACTGCTACAGGATGACCTACCGTGAGTGTTTGAAGAGATGGAGGAGTGATGGAATGGTAGGGGGAGATGTGCAAGGTGGGAATGAGGCTGGTGATGGCTCTAGAAGTGGAGGAATGGGATGAGAAATGAGTGTAGGGAGTAGGTTGGAAGATAGAGGGCTAGGTCAACAAAAGGGCTAGAGAATGGAAGTACGTGAGGAGTGAAAGACTTTGGGAGATGACAGAGCGGGGTAAAGGTCGAGGAGATGCGTTGCATGCGTGATCAAGATGGAGAATGAAGTAATGGACGAGAGAGGGCAGTGCAAGTGAAACAAATGCTTGTGACTGTTACCAAACCGAAAATGCATTAACCTAAACTACCTGTGCTTGTAAATTCAATGAACAGCAATCCAAAACGCGAAGGAGAATGTGCATGAAGCTGTGGTAAAGGAGTGTGGTGCAGGTGTGAATGACAAGGAAGCATCTAACATAACGTGACTGTGTTTGCAGCAATCATGAAATAAAGAAATGCGTGTTTTTGGTGGTTAGTCATGGACTGCACTCCAATCCCAGATGAGACGGCAGTGAGCCTTAACAACCCTTTTTGTTGGAGCTCCAATCGATTATATCTATCCTCTGCTACACTAAGCAAGTGGAAACAAAGTCATCATAAGCAACTCCTATCTAACTCATGAAAAAGACCAACTTAACAACCTGTAATTCGAATTGCATGTGCAAATGAAAAGCTCAAAGTGCTGAAATGAAATGGAAACAACACTACAGCAGAGGGGATCTATGGCTCTCAGGTTGGGCCCTAACCTGAGAGCTATAGTCTCCTTAAGAAAACTCAGAACTAGATCACAAACTGCCTTCTTTATTCATAATCTGATGTCATGCCAAATTGGCTTGCAAAAAGGGACGAAAACTGAACTGTGCTCCAAAATTACAATAGCAATACGAGAGTTTCAACAACCTATCCAAGGCTAAGGCCTCTACACTTATACAAAAACGATGATCCAACAAGTGTCCTTGATTTTAGGAGCTCGGCTGTCCAACTAGAGTTTAACTGTTGATCCTGTAGGACGGTCATAACTGCTGTTCCTGTAGAGCAGTTTATAACTGTTGTTCCTGTAGAACAGCTGGCTGCTTCTAAGCTCGGAGGGGAGATGGATTGGAGCTCGGAGTTCTTGGTGGGAATCACGAGGAATATCCCCAAGACCGTGGACATCCTCTCCTAAAAGTCAGCAGTGCCACCTCATTGTCTCTTTATCTCCTTTTTCGTTGTCTCTTGCTCCCTTTTAATGCCAAAACCTGGAATCATAATGCATTAGTCACGTAGATAAAGTGCCTACCCTTCTTCCTACAAACAACATGAATAAACTAAGAAATGCATGCATAAGCAGTAAAAAATGAATGGTTTGAGCAAGTAGAATAGGCCAAAATGAGCCCAAATTGTACCAAAATTGGGGCTCATCAGTTAACATGGTCAAACCATGGTCATCATGCCCAAATAGAGTTAGACATGGTCAACCATGATCAAACATGGGAAACCATGGTCAATTGTGGTTAACCATTGGCCATCATAATCTATCATAATTAAGTATAGTTTGATGTGGACAAGCATATTCATCTACATTCAATTATATGTTGACCATAATAAACTCTTGTCAACCATATCTTGAATAGATTTGGCCATAGTCAACCATGGTCAACCATTTTCTATTAATCTTGCCCATGCACATTGGCCATAAACTTGTGCAGCCACATTAGTAATTGTGGTTGATATATGTTGACTAACATCATTTTCCACCTTTTATATGTCAATCAATTTATGAAAGTAACACTACTTGGCATATATCAACCACACTTACTAATGTGGTTGTGCTAGTAGTACTCGTTTCAAATAAAATGAGAGTTGAAAGATTTCTGGAATTGGTTTTTTCTTTTTAATTGAAAAGAAAAGGAAAAATGAAAACCAAACTTGGGACCATAATTGAGTAAAGAATTGTCAATTTATAAAATTGCTCTTCATTTTAAATTCAAAATTGAGAATCTAAGGATACATATACTATTACATAAATGTCAAATTTCACATGCATCATGCTAACACAAGTAGTTGATCATATCTTTATTATTGGCTAAGTAGTCTCCACACTTCTTTTCTCCATCTGAGAAAGTTATAAGATTAGAAAATTAGGGAATTCCATGTGTGCACATGAAGATTACAGATATATGATATTGGTTGCAAGACATAAAGAGATATTTGAGGAGATGAAATCGATGCAAATAAGCTTATATATGCAAATAGAAATTAAATAAATATAAAAGTGATGCAATACCCTTTCCCTATCATAACATAGGGAAAGACAAGAGGAATATAACAATATGAGGCACCTAATTGCAACCAAATGTCATGGTCACCTAAGTTTTTTTTTTTTCCATCATATTGTGTATGCCTTTTCCATTCAAATGACCAGGATTATAATGAGACTTTCTTATTCTCCACATAGTATTTATATCCTATAGTAGAGTAGTACACAAATGATTAATATGGAAGAGTAACATCATTTACTTTTTGGAAAGAGATTTTTTTTTTTGAAGAAGTGTTGATTCGGATTGGATCATTATATTTTTGTCATCCATCTAGATGCATTTGGAGTTGAAAAATTGGAGGAATCATCTCACAAGACCATTTTACCAGTGAGACCCAGTTTAGAAAAACAGGGTCTGAAATCTTCCTGGAGCATTTTGAGGCATCAAACGAAGCTTTTTGGAGGTAAAATTGTGTTTCTTTAGTGCCACACCTTTTTGCGTTATTTTACACATGGATATATTTCTAACAGTTCAAGGAATGTGTCAATCGGAGTTTGTATGTGAAAGTTATGGCACTTAGAAGTTGACCTTCTTGTTTTCACACCCATAATCGGGAGGATGTCACATCAACCCCCATTATTCATGGAAAATGGTCTATCCACGTGAAACTTATGTAAAATTATCTAGAAGAGTCTATATGGTAATTCTAGTTAAGAGTTGAGGTAGTCAAACCTAACCACTAGTGGGCTACCACGTTGTGTTATAATCAGGCCACTAAAAGGAAAATGGATTGCATTCTATCAAGTGCATTTATTCCATAGCTAAGAAAAAATAGCCAAGAGGGATAGGAGGTAGAGCACACAAAGAGGATTTGTGACTATAGCAGCCCATGGGTCACAGGTCTTACTTCTTTGTACTTGCAGCCATATTTCGAAACAGAGAAATATAGTGGAGCGGCCTCACCTTCCAATTGGTTTTTTCTCCTGAAAGGGTCTCCCAGAGAAAATATTATGTCTTATGTGTGTGTGAGATTTTTATTTTGTCGTTCTCTATTTTCTACATAATTTCCATTCACGTGCATGCAATATTTACAATAAAATCTACAGATCTAGAAATTTAATAAAACATTGATAGTGTAGGATTTCATATTTTAAGCATAATATTATCATATATGTTGTGACGAACTATCGAGTGGAATATCCACTACAATTTAGGGATCAAGTGTAAAATTCATAAAACCATTCATAAACTTATATGTAAATTATGTCTCTAATGAATCAACAAATCATTTTTTGTTTTTAATGTAAAATATAATCCAAAACTACTATAATATGAAATGTAGTTGCACGACATCTATTATAACACAATTTAGTTTAAGGTTTCCACATTCTAAATGTATATCCAATCCATTAATTATGCCACCAAAATTAAACATGGTAATATTTTGATAGGAGGAAAAGAAATATTTGATACAATGTCTTATAACCATAATTAACAATGTGAATTATGAGATTATAAAGGAACTCATAATTAAAATAATAACAAAATAGAAGTTATGAAGATTATTCTTGTTTTTTTTTTACTCTTAACCATAATTAACGGTATGAATTATTAAATTCTAATGATACTCACAATTAAAATCAAATTATAAGTTATGGCCATTGAGGTGGTAAGCACTATTTAGTTGTAAACATCTTATATAAATTTTTCAATCTTTTAACTCTAATAAGAATAAATGTGTAAGGCTCAAACTCAAGTACTTTCAATGTTACAAGAATTCAAATACCATTTGCAATCTAAACAAGATCCCTTATAAGAAGAAACATGTCATATTCATACTCCCCAATCTCCACATGTATAGATAAAGTAAATACAAAATTGGTTAAAGAACATAATTTAAATAATTTAAATGTTACTTTGTACATCATTATCTCATTTTTAGAAAAATAATAATAATTCATAAAGCATACTCTATTTGAAAATACCTAAAATATCCCATAAATAAACTCAACAAAAATCAATATGTATATAGTTTATAGAGGAGAAAAACAAAAAATGGACTATTTTTATATCTAAATATGGAAATCAGTGAATGGGCTACGAAACAATTTAAATCTTTCAACATTAGAATTCAAAATGTAAACAAGGGCAGCTGCGAGGCAGCGAGTCCCTGCATCAAGTTAACATTTAAGGTCTACTGACTCCCGGGCACATGAGATCTGCATGCTTAATCAAGGACATGTTGAGCAGCGTGTTTTCTATAGAGATGTCTGCCTGAAATCCCGTCTGAGCCATGTGGGCATGGACGCGTTTACCATCTGCAAGGGCTTAGCAAAGAAGTATAAACAGAGGAGTCACACTGGTCACTCATTGATGATGCGAGTTGCGGTAACAGTGTGATGCCTGGTAGTTAATGAGATGAACGACACTAAAACACCCCCATAGGGACAGGGACAGGGACTTTACCAATGGAATTAAGGCCGAGAGGAGCAGCGAAATCAATCCGAGCCATGGAGATTCCCAAGGCATCTCAAGATGCTTCTGCATCTGCTTATCAAATCATGAGTTACCTCTTGCTTAACCATGAAATGGCTAGGCTCACGAATCTTCTTCCGTCTCCTTCAAGGGAAATACAGGATTCCATACAAGATTATTTTCTCACCTTCATTGAGATTTTGTATCACAATGTTGTAAACCAGGAAGCTTAAAATCTGCGTCGAGGCTAAACCATATTTTCTCATCGTCTTCACAAGAATGAAATGCTTCTGCCATCTAAATGTATTATTATATGAGGCTTTGTTGTGAGTCGTATCTTTGCAGCTTTATGTTGACGTGCCTTCGGATTTTCAGACAAGACTCAAAGCGTCCTATGCGGGTATCAAGCCTCACTTCTTCAAAGGGGTAACTACAGAGTTCAGTGCCACGAAATCCTTCACAGGCTGACAAATCTCAGCTCAGAAGCATACACCATTTGGTATACATGCAGGTTGTCGTTCAGCATGAGCGATACTCCTGCAATTGCTTGCAATATTAGTCACTGCTTTTTTTAAAATTGCAGCCTCTCTTTTTGAGTTTGAGAGCTAGACACAGAATCTTCAATGCCAAAAAATCAATTATATGTTACAATAACCCAATAATAATATCTTAAAGAACTCAGAGCGTTGCATACGATTCCAACCGTCGAAGAACTCCACGAAACGCCTGTTTCATGAAACAGATGTATGTACGCTATGACTATCATGGGCATATACTTCTTTGTCACATGATATAAATACTTCTGTTGATTTATTCGTTTAGTAATTTGATTGTTTACATGTCAATCTCCATGTTAAGTTAATGAACGTGAAATTAATCACAAAAAATCAATTATATGTTACAATAACCCAATAATAATATCTTAAAGAACTCAGAGCGTTGCATACGATTCCAACCGTCGAAGAACTCCACGAAACGCGTTTGCAAGATATGATTAAAACTGAGTGTTTCCAACGACAGGTGTTGGAAGGAGAGGCACAGTGCCCATGCAAAGAACGAAGGCTTCTCTTAACTGAGTGTTTCCAACGACAGGTGTTGGAAGGAGAGGCACAGTGCCCATGCAGAGAACGAAGGCTTCTCTTTTCTTGTATTCGTGTGTCAGCAGCTCCCATGGCTTCTGCAAGCAAACTCTTTCTCATATGTCTTCTGATGATGGTATTTGTTCAGGTAACGACCATGTAGTTTGGCTCTTGGAAGTCTTATTTTATATTTGTAGCTCATTACTGTTTCATGAAACAGATGTATGTGCAAGCTGCCGAGAGTGGAGCTTCAACCACAATTCTGGTGTTTCTCCTAAGTCTACTGATCGCCATCAGAAAATTTACAAAGAAACAAGCCTTCCAGCTCCAGTGCCTACTAAGAATTTACCTTCCTTACAAAGGAGATCAAGGAGAAGTATGACTTCTGTCACTAAACTGCATTTTGATTTTGCATCTTTTGTTTTAGTATTTTTCACGTTCCTCCATTGCTTAGATTCAGGTGTTGAAAGATCTTTGAGTTCCCTTGAATCGCGAAACCAGTAGGATTTACATGGATTTGTCTATTCTTTTCATGTCCAGTTTTGATATGAAACTATGTAACGGAGAAGCTTTATTGGCAATGAGAATGTAACCGAATGCACAAAACTGATTGCTGAAGTTATCAATTCTTATCTCCCTCTAATTCATCTTGTTCATGCCATTGCAGTATATACTGAATCCTTTAAAAAGACCTGTTTCATCTTCAAATCCACCGTCATTGAATCGCAGCTCAAGGCTTCTACAAAAGATTAGGCGGTATACAAAATTCACAGGAATACAAGCGGTTTTGTGCTTTTGTGCTTTTGTAGCTTAAATGGGCGGTATACAAAAGTCAGAGGAATCCAAGCAGTTTTGTGCTTTTCTGCTTTTATAGCTGAATTGGTGCGCGTTTTGTGCTTTTACCAATATACAATATGCAGATCTAAGCAGATTTGTGTATGAATGAACGGGTGTTTCTCTCCTCTCTTCTTTCTGTCGGACTGTGCGGGTGCCATATACTTGGCATACTTGGTGGACTGATCGTACTGGGTACGCGATCCTACCTACTCTCGGCTAGTGGCTCTATCGTTGCTCAGGCAACCTCTCGCTCAGGCAACGTAGCAACGTAGTGGATGTAGAGAAAGAATGAAACTCTCTTAGGTAAGTGCATTAGATACTCTGAATTGAAAATTTTCATTTTCTGCTCATTCAAAGCCAGTAACATTCTGATGGATGACTCTCTGAACCCTAAGATCGCAGATTGGGTTGGCTAGGCTATTCAATGACAAGAAAACTCACATCAACACCAGAGTTGCCGGAACAATGTAAGATTGAATTAGAAGCTTTGATTTTGGTTTGCTGACCACTATGAGAAAAAAGGAAAAGGACAGAAGCTGGAAAAGGACAGGTATTACCTGCGAAAAGAAGCCTGCAAAAAGGCTTTTCCAGGTATTACCTGCGAAAAGAAGCCTGCAAAAAGGAGCCTGCAAAAAGAGCCTGCAACAAAGATAGGAAGAGAATGCCTCTGCGAAAAGAAGCCTGCAAAAAAGAGCCTGCAACAAAGGTAAGATATAAATTTACTGTTGATTCATAAATTTACTGCTGATTCATGTGCAAAAAAGAGCCTGCAACAAAGGTAAGATATAAATTTACTGTTGATTCATAAATTTACTGTTGATTCATGTGCAGCTTGTCATCTGATACAAAAGCATCCATACAGAAGATGTCTAAAACAAGTGAGAATGAAAATGAGAGAAAGCATTACCTGGTATGTCTAAAAATTAATAGCTCACAAGCGTTCCATGGTTCTCAGCTGCTGTTGTTGGTTGATGAATGAATACTTGGGTTGCGAAGCTGATATATAATGAGTCAGTGCAGAGCATAACGAGCCGGTACAGAGGCAGAGCAGGTTCATGACACCTGCCGACATCCACGGACACCTGCAGCTTAACAACAAACCTTACGAAACCTTAGCATACCCCTGCAGATAATACGAATTAATGGAATTAATGTTAACATTAAAACCAGACCGTTGACGGTTAGGGATAATGCACTGGGCAT
Organism: Pinus tabuliformis; assembly: GCA_031772625.1. Lineage (NCBI taxonomy): Eukaryota > Viridiplantae > Streptophyta > Pinopsida > Pinales > Pinaceae > Pinus > Pinus tabuliformis. The sequence goes on along the minus strand of CM062813.1, from coordinate 441,308,790 downwards.
AAAGGCAATTTAAGCTATGATCGAGCCTCTTCCGCCTCGGGAAGAGGCCAAATAAGATGGCGAAGCGTCAGGTGGAAATGAAACTTAGGTTATCTCGGCACATCCTCGCATAGGGCATTTGCAAACTTTATGATAAACAGCGAATAACACCGGGCTAAGAACTAAGAACTAATGCTAGCAGGGACCTGTTCGATTACTATAGTCCCTGCCGAATGCCAGATGGCAGGGACTAATAAAGCAATTAATTATAAATCCACTTTTTCTTATATATAATATATATAAAAAAATTTATACTAAAATATGCAAATAGCTACCTCTTATATTTAATTAAGACATTATTTATATTTTATAATGTAAAACTCACTGGAAGAGAGAAAAGGGTTAAATCATGAATAGGTTTCTCTTATGAGATCAATTTTACTTGTCAATCAAGATCAATACCAGCCCTTAGATCCCATCAGATCCCAACTCACAAATTAAGGTCTCTCTCTCCTTTCTCGCTGATGGACATGATATTTTGTGTATCGAAAAACACACATTCTATAAATTTTTAAATTATTATTAAAACCTTATAAATTAACTTGCATGAGACTCCACCTCATATTCACGTCGGATTAAAGACGGAGGTTAGTTTATGAACATGTTTCAAGTCCAATGTAATTTACCGTTGTCCATCCAAATTAATTCTAACACATTGGTTTTAAACCTCAAATGCTTCTCTTCCCGATCTCATTATAAATTGCCTATTAGTAAATTTATTTATTTGAATATAATTCAAAGTTCTAGTGGGGATTCATTTTACTTTTATTTTTCTAAATTGAAAAAATAAAATTTACTATACATGAGAGTATATTCCAGATTTTAGAGTTATCACGTACATATTAATTTGAGTTTTTTATTAATAAATTTATTTATTTGAATAAAATTCAAAGTTCCAGTGGGGAGTCATTTACTTTTATTTTTCTAAATTGAAAAAATAAAAGTTACAATACATGAGAGTATATTCCAGATTTTAGGATTATCACATACATAGTAATTTGATTTTTTTTTACTAATGTTTATTGGAGAAGGAAAATCATGTTGAAATGGTTCCAACACACTTTGTGCCAATAAGATTTTATGACTATGTTAATTTTATGACTACGTTATTTATTTATGTAGTTTTGATATATATAGTAATTTTTTGTAATTATTTTGTGAATTTTATATTTTTATATTTCGATATATGGAATGGTTTAAATAAGTTGTCACGACATCATTATAACATTACTTAATTCATTTGTCTGTTTAGATATATACTATCTAAAGATATAATTACATACCATTGTATGTGTTCATTTCTTTTTTGTGTGTTCATATTATTATATCTTGGTTTCGGTTAGTGATTTGATACTTGATATGATCATTGTTCTTTCATTGCAACTATTTCTTGAATTATTTATCTTTAGATATATACTATCTAAGGTTTTTAATTCAAGATATTTACTTAATTTGTTGCGGGTTGATATATAGAAATACATGATATTTGAATTATTTCATTACACTTATTATGGTGAATATTTATTTATTACCACTGATATATGTGTTACTTTTACTTTTATGTCATCTTTTAGTTATGTTTTAATTATGTTATGTTATTTGGAATATTATTTATCTTAATTGCATTCCTTGAGTTTACATTAGATTCATGGATCGTATATTTTACATAAGTTGCATTCACTTTAAAGCTTAAAGGCTCATTTTTAAAAGGCTCTTTTATGTGTAATTTGGCTATATTTATTTGCTATTATAGAAAATTTATATAAATAATACTAAATACATGGAATACCCCCTGTGGTTGGAGAAGGTCGGTCTTCAACCTAAAGGGGGCGGACTGTTAGATCTTCATTGGATTCCTTTATGGTTGTTTATTGTCGTTGGAATAATCCAAGAGAGAATAAATGTATTGAAGTTGTGGATTGTGTGTGTGTTCATGTTTGGAAGGATCAAAGGAGATTTTTCGGGCAATATATGCTTGTTGAGAAGAAAATGGTTCATAAACCACTAAGTGTTTTCTAAGGAGGTTGATAAACCACTTAATGCTTTCCAAGAAGGCTAATAAACCATTAAGCAAGGTAAAAATTCGTCGGGGTGCTTCCTTAAAAGGTTGATAAACCACTAAGTTCTTACCAAGAGAGTTGAGAAACCACTCAGGTGCCTTCCAAGTAAACTGATAAACCACCCATACTATGAGCTATAGGTTCCTACAATGCTTTCCTTGAGAAAACAGGTGATAAACCACTTTAAAAATGATCCCATACTCCTAGAGTTGAGCATTATTCCAACTGAATCTAATTGAAATCCCTCTTATCGTGGATATGGCTCAAAGGTGGACAGATGCAAGAAATGGTATGGTGCAGTTGGCCTATGATTGGGTGGAGAGTTGAAGTCCCACCTTCATTTTCTAGCCATCTCTAGCCATTCAGATAAATGTCATGGCTTGTGTGTAATGGACTTATATCATTTTCCTGGATTAGTAGGCTAATTAAATATGAATTGCTTTGTGTTATCTTGAATGGCTATTGGAAATTGTTGCATGTTCTTGATAGGAGATAGACCTTGATCTTCTTTTGGCTAAGTTGGAAATACTAGCTTTATGTAGATATTTATGGATAACATGCTTATAAACTAAAAAGGTTACTTGTCTTGCTTAATATGGTAACATACTATTTTTATGGAGAGAATGGATCATACATCGAGTTATATATATATATATATATATATATATATATATATATATATATATAATCGAAGGTTCTTCCTCATTATAACATCCTCCAAGCTACTTCAAATACAAGGAAAGGCTCGATAAAGTCACAAGAACCCTTAGAGTCCCTTTGTCTATATACTGCAAGCCACGAAATTGTAGTATGGTTGAGTAAGTCCTTTGAAATTGTAGTATGGAGCGACATGAAAGTTCATGTCGTTCTACGTCTCCTGACACATGTTAATCATTTTGAGAAGGAGCGTTGTTGATAGAAGGCATGGGATAGAGTCTCCCCTCCATCATTTGTCAATCATTTTGTTGTCGCACCATGCCCATGGTGGAGGTGGGATGGAAATATCTCATTCCCTAGGAATGGAGAAAGGAATTTGGTAGTTAACAATGAAATCATGCCATGGGCATCAAAACCATTATAATGTAAAATATTGGTTTTGCACAAAAGGTCTTGGCCTTGTGGGACCTTGGCCCAGATTGAGGTGGAAATTGTCATGTATATAGGCAAGCTTATGCGGACACCATGAGGCCAAGTGATGTGGTGAGACTGTTGACATAACATACTATTAGAACGACACCTGTCATGTATAAAGGGCCCTTTTGGATGGATAAGTGTTCATTTTTGGATGACACATGGCACCACTAAAGGATTCCATGTGGCAGGAGGATGTCACCTTGATGTTGATATGACGTTAGCAAGACATAATAGAAGTGGGTAACGTGGAGACCTATGCTAAAATGACAAGTGACACATGGTAGTAGTGAGTGGAGCTTCTTAACATAGGGTTACTATGTGATGTTGACATGTTGGCACACGTGTTTAGGAGCCATGTCACCATGGATCTCGGGACCATGGAGGTATCATGTAGTTCCTATTGGATCTAATGATTGTAATTGTGTATTAGGATCAAACATGCACATGCATTAATTGCCTGACTATCACCCAATACAATCTGATGCTTGTGAATTAATGAGATTGATAGTTGTAGTTTATATCATGTGCAAATTGATCGAATTTTAAGCTCTTAAGGGTTACCTGATGCATCCAACAGATTGTATAATTTTCATCAAACATATGAAATTCAAGTGATTGTGAAACATATTGGTGGGTTGTGGTGCCACCTGGAGTGGGGTTACCAAATGGTACTAACATGGAAGTTGACGTGGCGGGGTGACATATCATCACAAACCACAGACCCATGATGAGGATTTGTAGTGTTATTTTTGGTTTACCACAAAGTTAATAAAAGTTGTGGAATGAGAACTACACCCATTGTATAACATGAATTTTCACGTCCGAGTGCACCGTGGAGGGTTGAAGTGGGATACAATTGTTGGAAATAATACTGAGAGGGGGGTGAATCAGTATTATCAGATCAATCATTTTATTTCCCAAACATATTTATATATGCTACTTCAGCTAAGTGAACTAGCATGTACATGCGACTCTACTTAAAGAAACCAGCATATATGTAGAGAACTTTTGATTTAGCCAATTTATCATGCATTGAACTTTAACCAGTATATCAAAGATTTATTAGACAGTGTAGTAAAAGCAAAAGAAAGCATCACACATAAGCAACACACATGAACACCAAGATATAAGTTGGAAACACAGTGTGGGTGAAAACCACCTACTATTGTCGTCTCTATCTTCTTTTAATAATAAGAAAATCTGTTTACAATCTTGTACTGGTGCAGACTCATACCAAAATGCAGGCTTCTACCTGTAAAAGGTTACAACCTTCTCTCATTCTCCAGCTTCTACTATAAGGGAGCTACAACCCCCTAGCTCTTGTACTAGCCGATATGTTTACTAGTACGTAGGCGATAACCTACAGAAGGCTACGGCCTTCTTTCTTCCTCCAAGGACTGCATTTCATAAATTTTTAGACTGGATCCATCAACAACATCATAACTGCAATACAATCATCAAATACATCTGCATCAACCAATCACTGAAACTCAATCATCACTTTTTGAATCAACCACAACTGAATCAATCAATCACTTTGACAACCCATCATCACTGTAGCAAATCACAATCAATCTGATCATTCATAATACTATCACCAGAATACAGTCACTAGAACCCAAAGCAGAACCCAGAACTCTGCAACAGCAAACAGAAACAACTGAAACATACTTCATAAGGTATACGCTACTTTCATGTGTCGAACTGGCGTGTATACACACTTTTATCAAAGCCAACTAGCGTACACATATGCAAATATTAATTCATAATTCTGCCTCTATTTCGAACTTCAGTTATACCCAGATCATAATATTTACAAAATAACACATGCGTCAGTATTCAGATCTAGACTATACATGATCAAACCACATAATAATAATTCATTTCAATCCTTAAGATCCCGATCCATCATTAGATCTTATCCCTCATCAACCGCTAAGGCTCATCCTTGGTTCAAATCAAGCACAGCACCATAAGCCAATAACCTACATACTAGATCTCACACTTCATCAGATATTCGATACTTGCACCCCTGGCCTAATGATCCTCTCCTCCTTATATAGTTTTAGGCATTTCTCAATACCATGGACCAAAACCACTTAGGACCAATACCTTGGACCAAATACCTAGGGTCAATACCTCTCCAAATACCTTGGATCAAAATATCTTGGACCAAATACCTTGGACCAAAAATTTAGTTTTCTAAGATATACGCACTTTTCCTTCTGTGAAAGTGTGTGTGTATGTATACACAACTTGTGTTCAGTGAACCTGCATGTATACGCAGCTTGGTCAAGGTGAACCTGCGTATACCTCTCTTTCTTCATTCTTTGTAGTCTGATCTATAATTCTTTGTTGTTGACATGTTGTACTATGATCTTTCATCTGAGTGAGTTTCCATCAAGGACAACACATGTATCATAATGCCAACAATCTCCCCCTTTGGACTTGATGGCAACAACAACACCAAGTCACTCTCCCCCTTTGACATCAAGGGCAAAGGGTGGACCAAGATAATTTCTCCCTTTGACATACATTATGTTGGTCATGCTCCCCCTAAGTACATGCTGAATTCTCTGATTGAGATCCCCTTTTGTACATGTTGAGATGCACTGAAACCGTCCATGCTCTTCTTGAGCACAAGCAGAATCTACAAAGAAAATATTTTATAACATGACTCTATAACTCAACTATGTGAGGATGACCTTCCTATCACCAATGACTCATACATACATCCATCTCCCAACCAAGTGGGGATATACCAAATTTGACTCATCCACCCAACCAAGTGGGGATATACCAATTGTTTATACATGACAGAAACAAGAAATATTACATCATCCATCCCATGTAAAGTGGGGATACAAATTACATCATTTGTCCAAGAGGACTCATTCAAGACATATCACACCCTAGACTTTTACATGACTTGAGCAACAAATGGTATAAATATCTGAAGCCATAGCTGGACTCGGCAACCATAATGCCAACAATGCTGAATGTACGTGAAGGCTAATGCTCCCCCTGAACCTGTGCTACCTATGCATTGTTAACGGTTCAATGATCAAGGCATCTTTGTCAGTCAGATAAAATTAATGAATAGAGCATATAGACATTGATCATCAATATCCGTCAGAGCACCCATATCATAGCCTGCCCCACTATTTTTCTTGTCTGAAACACATATACGCTCCTTGACCCACAGAAACCCATGTGTGTATGCGACTGTACTTCATGAAACCCACATATAATAACCTTTCTCTGGAAAAATTGGATTTAATAGCAGGATGATGCAACAACTACTCCCAACTTTTGTCTGAGATATTCAAATGTCTCTCTGGGCAGTGGTTTAGTGAATATATCAACAACCTGTTCTTTGGAGGGAACATACTCCAATTTGACCTTTTTTTCAAGCACTTGTTCATGTAGAAAGCGTTATTTGATGGGTATGTGCTTGGTCTTGGAGTGCATGATTGGATTCTTTGAAATACTGATGGCACTTGTATTATCACATAGAATGGAGATGGGTGGAGTACATGTGATCTGAATGTCTTGCAAGGTTTGCGTCATCCAAAGTAGTTGTGTGTAGCAAGATGTAGCAACCACATATTCTGCTTCAGCTGTAGATAACACAATTGAACTTTGTTTCTTGCTGAACCAAGATACTAACCTGGAACCCATGTAGAATGCACCACCACTAGTGCTTTTTCTGTCATCAACACTTCCTGCCCAATCTGCATCTGTATATTCATGAAGAGTGAGATCTGTATCTCTAGGATACCATAAACCAAATTTTTGTGTTCCTTGAAGATATTTGAAAATTATTTTGACTGCATGAAGATGTGATTCCTTTGGATTTGCTTGGAATCTTCTAACTATTCCTACTGCATGCATGATGTTAGGTCGGGTACCCGTTAGATAAAGCAGACTGCCAATCATGGATCTGTAAGTCGGTTGATTTACTGCTACTAATTCATCATTTGAGTTGAGACTGCATCCTGTTACCACTAGGGTACATACATGTTTAGAATCTTCCATGTTGTACCTTTTCAAGATTTGTTTGAGATATTTGGTTTGTGAAAGAAAAATACCATCTTTATTTTGTTGAACTTGTAGACCAAGAAAATAGGTAAGTTCACCAAGCAAGGACATTTCAAATTCTTGCTGCATTACTGAAGCAAAATTCTGACTCATGGATTCTTCATTGCTACCAAAAATGATATCATCAACATAAACAACAATAATCAGCAATTTATCAGTGTCAATATTTGTATATAGATTGCTATCTGCTGAACCTTCTGAAAAACCTTGTTGGTGTAGATATTTGTCAAGGCGGAAATACCAGGCCCTTGGAGCCTATTTCAAACCATAGAGATCCTTTTTGAGTCTGCATACAAGTTTTTCATCATTTCCAAGAGTGAATCCTTCTGGTTGTTCAATATAAACTTCTTCTTCTAAATCTCCGTTAAGGAAAGAAGATTTTACATCCATTTGGTATACTTTGAATTTCTGAAAGCTAGAAAGAGCAAGAAACATCCTTATGGCTTCAAGTCTAGCAACAGGTGCAAAAGTTTCTTCAAAATCTATACCTTATTGTTGAGCATACCCTTTACAAACAAGTCTGGCCTTGTTTCTAATGACTTCTCCATTTTCATTCGACTTGATTTTTGAATATCCATTTAGTTCCTATAATATTTTTATCATGAGGTCTAGGAGCTAATTCCCAAGTATTATTCTTTTCAATATGCTCAAGTTCTTCATTCATGGCCTTGACCCAACATTCATCTTTGCATGCTTCATTTACATTTTGAGGTTCGATGGAGGATAGTAATGCTAGATAGCTTGAGGTTTCTATAATAGTTCTTCTTGTCTGTATACCTGCCTCTTTTTCCCCTAAAATTTGAGTTGCTAGATGATTTTTCTGAACATACTTGGATAGAGTATTTTCTTCTATCGTTATCTCTTCTTCTGGTGATTCATTGGTTTCTTCTTCAATATCATTGTGATTTGATGTGGGAAAATACTCCCCATCTTCTTCATTGTCATAATCTTTTGTTTTTGTCTGTTTTGGATTTTTGCATGCTTCATCAACTACAACATCAATACTTTCAACAATTTTCCCAAGTCTTTTATTATAACATTTATACCCTTTACTTCGGGAAGAGTAACCAAGAAGAATACCTTCATCTACTATGGGCTCAAACTTACCAAGTTTTTCATCAGTCCTTTTGATATAACATTTGTTTCCAAAAACTTTAAAGTATTTTACAGTAGGAGTCTTACCATACCAAAGTTCATGTGGAGTTTGAGTGCTATTTACCCAAACATTTGCTTGGTTGAGAATAGTTATGACGACGAATGCAGCTTCACCCCAGAAGGTTGCAGGAGTTCCAAATTCATCTAGCATAACTCGAGCCATTTGTTGAATAGTTCTGTTCATTCTTTCTACCACTCCATTTTGCTGAGGAGTCCTTGCGGTGGAGAATTGTCCTTTTATTCCACGTTGTTCACAAAAGTCAAAGAATTCATCCGCGGTAAATTCCCTCCTTGATCGGATCTGAGACATTTGATTTTTCGATCTGATTCATTTTCAACCAAAGCATTGAAGGCTTGGAACTTTTCAAATGCTTCATCTTTATGCTTTAGCAGACCTATCCAACACATTCTGGAAAAATCATCAATGAACAAAATAAAGTATTCTTCTCCACGAGGTGACTTTTTCCTTGATGATCCACATAAATCAGTATGGACAAGTTCAAGAGGCTTACTAGCTGACCCTTCTTTTTCAATGAAGTGAACTCTAGTTTGCTTACCGATTTGACATGGTTTTCATATTGTATTTTCAAGGATGCTGATATATGGAAGATCACGAACAACCTTGAATCTACATGCTTTTCTTATTTGAGAAAAACTCAGATGTCCCAATCTTCTATGCCACATCCAGTTTTCATCATTTTTGCTTAGATAACATTGTTGTTGTCCTCCCTTGAGTATGTATAAGTTGTTTGGAGTTCTTGTACCTTTGATCATGGTCTCCCATGTATAAATCTCACGAACAACACATCCGTTTGATTGAAACACCACTTCATTTCCTTGATCACACATTTGATTGACACTCAACAGGTTATGCTTTAAATCATCTACATACATAATATTTTTAGCGTTAACCTTTTATTTCAAGAAAACAGATCCTTTACCTTTTATGACAGCAGGAGTGTCGTTTCCAAATGAGACATTCTTTTCCTTTTCTAAGGCATTATATGAGTGAAGTTTTTCTTTGTCACCTGTCATGTGTTTTGAGCATCCACTATCGATGTACCACTGATTTTCTTGTCCTTCTGCATACAAGGCTATACCACATCTTTCTATTTGAGATTCTTTCCTTCTCCATATTTTGGGGTTTAATGGAGTTTGCTCCTTTTGGGATGTTTGCCAAAATTTTCTCCTATATTCAGATTCTTCATGGCCAAAGTTGTTACAGATTAAGCATTCTATTTCATTTTCAAGAAGATAAAAGTTATTATAGGAACTTTTCTTGACCCCTGTTACATTCCTTTGATTTCGTGCTTCTCTAGTCATGATGGTCTTATAAGAAACACATTGAGCAGCTTTGTGTCCAAAATTATGACATGAAAAACATTGCCCATTAAAGAAGTTCTTGCAACTATCGAATCTATTTACCTAGTGATTGTAGTTTCTATTGATATTCATCTTTGGAGAAAATTGAGTATGATTTACCTGAGGTTGGTTGTGGCTTCTATTCATCCTTGGAATAAATTGAGTCTGATTTCCCTGGTGATCTGATTTATGCCTTTGTTGATGATTGTCATACTATTCAAGGGTCTTTGCTGCATTAAGATAGCTTTTAGTGGAGGTTGACAGCTTCTGTGATTGAGATGCTTCTTCAGTATATCCAAGACTTGTCTTTATCAGAGGAGAACACTGCACTTTGATAATTTCATTTAAGGTTTCTGATCCTTTAGCAAATCTAAGATTGAGAGATTTCGTTTTCTCAAGATCCTTTCTTAGACCCACAATTTCACATTCTAGTTTTTCATTGTGTTTTTTTTTTTCAGCAAGTTGGTATGTCAAGGTATCTATAATCATATTATTTTCTTCTAAACAAATTTTGAGTTTAGAGATTTCTTCATGAAGGTCATATTCTTCTAAAGCATCCCAAAAATTATCATCGTCATAAGCCATTAGAAGTCTATAGTCATTACTATTTTCATCTTCATCACTATTTGATAAACCATCGCTATCTTCATGAGTATAGTAACTCCTTTTATTTACAACTTGTTTTCTATTCCATTTTGTATATTCCTTCCCTTTTTCATATTTATCTTTATGAGGACATTTGGCAACATAATGCTCGACTCTGCCACAGGCAAAGCATTTGAAGGGTAGCTTACCTCTAAATATTCTAGAACCCCATTGAAGCTTCTTGACAAAGTTTACCTCATCTTCTTCTTCTGAAATATGTCTTGATTCATTGTGTTCTTCCTTTCCTTTTGCTGAAGCTTTAAATGCAGCTTCTCTCATGTCTGATGGACCTCCTTTTCTCATCTCAAAGGCAATTAAGATTCCGTGAAGCTGTGTCATAGTGATAGTTTGCAAATCCTGTTTTTCTTCTATGGCAGACACTTTTGATTCAAATTTAGCAGACAAGAATCTCAAAACTTTCTCAACTAAGGTAACTTCCTTTATATCTTCACCCAGATTCTTCATAAAATTAACAACCTCATCTATACATAAGAACTAACTAGCTATACTTTCATCACTGTGCATCTTAAGAGTTTCATACTGAATTCTGAGAGTTTGAAGTTTAACACATTTTATCTCCTTCACAGCTCAAAATGATTTTGTCCCATATTTCTTTGGCTGATTTGAGCTGCATGACTTTGACAAACTCTGATTGTGATAGACTTCCCAATAAAGTATTGACTGCCCTGGCATTGGTTTCATATTTCTTTTTACCTATTGTATCTATAGGAATTGCTGTTGGAAATGTATATCCTCCTTCCATAATTTCCCAGACATCCATTCCAAGTGATTGTAGATAGGCTGTGGTTCTTAGTTTCCAGTAAACAAAGTTTCTCCCATCAAAGATTGGCAGTCTGATGGATCCCACGCTTTCTTGATAACTTATGATGATGGATCTCCCTTCTATCTATATTAGATGGGGCAACACCTATATCATAATGCCTATCTATATTACATTAATCAGAAATCCACGATGAGAATACAATGCTTATTCTCACAAGAACAATACCTGCACAAGTATAATCAACTCTCAACTCACAAGATAGCTCAAGCCAAACTCTCGGCATATTCTGTAGCCCTCCAATCTAATATTTCCTTTCGCAATTCCTAGAGGAATTAGCCTCTATTTAATGAGGAAATCCTTCTTCCATAAATGTGAAATCCAAACTTAGGTCCTCAACGGATTACATGCACCATCTGTACAACTCGTAAAATTATACAACTGATAGTACATTGTCCCTGCACTCTAGTCTCAACTGGGTCTTCCTATGAACTAACATGCATGGGTTATTCTTGAGTGAATCTCCAGTTAACTGGAGTAGCACTGAGGGTGCACCAGTGCACCAACTCACTACTAGACCTCTACTAGTTTAACTGACTATAACTCAGTCAAACTGAGTTATCTAATTACAACTCAAATAAAATCATCCTAGACAACTAAAAATTAGGGATCAAACTTACATGACTCCAAATAGACTTCCAACTCGAAATTCCTAAGTTAACTAAGTCAACATAACTTAGTTAACTATTACAAGGTCCTATGAGAAAAGAGTTACAATTTAATTCAAGGACAAATTAAATTAGAATTTCTAGATGTTATTTGCTAATATTTCTTGTTGCTATTTTCAACACTCCCTCTCAACAAGAAAGGAATTCAACTCTATCTCAATCTTGAACCTTTGGAATATTCTGCATGCAACACTTCTCTCTAGTGTTGTTCCTACAACAACTCCTGAAACTGATAAAAAAAAAAAAACACCATCCAACCTGAATCAGTATGATGTTTTTTTCATCAAAGTATCTAACTTCTACTACCTCTGTTGACTGAAACCTCCGCGCTTATGTTGACTCTACCTTTTTACACTGTTGTCAACCCTTCTTTGCACTCTTCAGTATCTGACTACTCTAGCCTTTGTCACTCTAATTTCTGATTACACCAATCACCATTGATTCCTCTTGCTACTATGTACTTTGGGCTCCCGTAGCAAGGTACGATCCATGAGATAAAACCTCTCAATGGACCCTACTCAATTTCAGCCCTCTTGGGACTATCACTTCACATTGCCCCACCTCACACCTGGAGGTATGGCTGCATGTGCTCCCTATGCCCACTTGGCTCAAAATTCCCCCCTATTAGAGGTCTCTGCATGAGTGGATGCCTCCACTCGGTCTCCTCTCTGCTTCTCAAGTTGTGGCTGCTCCAAAACTTTCTGAGACTACTTCTTTTGAGGTTGCATGTTGAGAGGTAATTCACTATCCATCTCAACCACCAAGTCTCTAACCTTAGCCTTGCTCCTCAAGGCTTTGCATTTATCTTGTACCTCAAGAGCATATAGGTTCTTGATTCGTGCATCGATATTTTTCACCTCTCCCATGGCGATGTGTCTAAGGAAAACCTTTCCCTTACTAAAAATCACATCATAGCCACGATCTTCCAATACTGCGACTGAAACAAGATTCTTCTTTAGCCCTGGAACATACATCACATCTGTGATTCTGAGAGGGGAGCCAGACTCCCTTTGAAAGGAAACCATACCCAACCTGGTAGCACTATACCTCCCATCATCTCCAAACTCTATGTTCTTCTTGAGTCGTTCTACTCAAAATCACTAAAGAGATATTTGTTCCACGTCATATGGAAAAGGCACCACTATCAAGATACCACACGCCTCCCATGACATTGTTGTCCATGCATACAATGAGAATGAAATCAAGTTTGAATTTTGAAGCTAGAGATTCACTTGCTGTGGCTACTGTAGTCTCCTTCTTGCTTGCTTTATTCTCTAGGCAATTCGTGGCATAGTGCTCATGCTCCTGATAGTGAAAACACTTGACTTTCGACAAGTCCATATTCTTGTTGCTTGACTTGCCTTGGGACTTCTTTCCCTTGGCCTTCTTTGCCTTACTTGCTAAGGCAAAGTCCTCTTCCACTTCTTTGGAAGAGGTCCAATCTCTGGTGTTTCGTTGAAACTCCTCTTATACCAAATATGACCACACTCGTTCCCAATCTGGCAACTTCTCCCTCCCATTGACAAAGTCCTGATAACTATCTTGGGAAGTTCTAGAAGAGCTAGGCTCACCATATCATCCTTGAAAACAATGATTACAACACTTCTAATCTCATCCCAACAATGGGTGAACTTGGTCAAGTAATTTGGAATTGAGTCGCCCGCCTCCATTTTAATTTTTCGAAGTTTATCCTTTAGTTCTAGCTTCCTATGGCCACTGCTATTCTGAAACATGTTCGTCAATTATTTCCACATAGCATGCAAAGTTTCCTTTCCATGGAGACTCAAGAGAATGTGGTCTTGGACTCCGTTAAGGATAATTCACCTTTCCCTTGCCACACACTTCTTCCATTCAGCCAGATCTTTTGCATCTGATGCTGGTGGATTAGGAATGTCTTGATCAATGAATTTTGTGAGACCATTATCCTCAAGCACTGCCTCCATCCCATCCTTCCAGGCTATGTAATTTGAGCTTCCATCCAAGGCATACTCAAGTTTCACACCATAGAAATCAATTTGTCGACCCTGAAGTGTGAACTACAAATTCAAATTTCACCTGTAACCCAAACTCGAAATCTCCTCTACTGTACTTTAATCAGCTCTGATACCTTGTAGTTTTTCCTGTAGATTCACAACACATGTAATTTCCTAAAACACAAGACAATAATCTACTCTACTCTTTACATCAAAAGCCCATAAATATCAATGAAAATGGTAATCGACAAGAGGAAGATAATCAATGGCACATAATGTAGGTTTTAACCTCGTACAGAAAGTACCTGCATACGAATTCTAAAAAACAGAAAATAAACAATGGAAAGAGCATAAAACATAAAACATATATACACATATATTTTCCCCTGGATCCCAAAACCGGGACTACCAGATTGATTTTTCATTGTATTCCTTTCAATGTTACAATACATATATATACATGTCGAAGCATCCATAAACACCAATCCATTAACCCAGGATTAGAATGTAACCATAGTTTCCTTGACCAATTCTACAAAATACCATGGACAGAAAACTATCATGCCCAAATCCATGTGTGAAATCCATGCACAAAACCATAGGTAGGTCCACCCACCTAATATACGATCCAAAAAAAAAATTTGGGGGCACTACCCCAAACTGCGTGCAGGGGGGCTACCGCCCCCCCTATACCTCCCGCGTGTGGGGTAGTCATGGAAAGAATATAACACACAGCCAACATTCTCCCACTTGTTGTTTTATTTCCGCAGGAGAGCTTAGTCATTGGTCCAGCCCTGCAACGCCCATTGTTTCTCTACACCAAGAGAACTTCTTAGTGCTCACAGACTTTGTCAATGCATCTGCAGTGTTCTTCAAAGTGTCCACCTTTACCAGCAATACCTTTTTATCCTCAACCATATCCTTCATAAAGTGATATTGAACATCAATGTGCTTTGTCTTTGAATGATAAGGGTTCTCTGCTAAGAAAATTACACTTTGGTTGTCACAGTCTATCCTTATAGCTCGATTTCCTAACCCCATACTTGAACACAATATCTGCAACCAAACTGCTTCCTTGCTTGCATCAGTGGCTACTATGTATTCTGCCTCTATAGTTGAAACTGCTAGTACAAACTGTCTCTTACTCATCCAACTGACTGCACCTCCAAATAAGTTAAACACATACCCACTTGTATATCTTCTCTGATCTAGATCTCTAGCCCAGTCTGCATCAAAAGAGCCACAAATTTCCAAAACTCTGTCCAGTCTTGGTCTTCCTTGGTAGCAGAAACCATAATCACTAGTGCCATGCAAATACCTAAAAACTAGCTTCACTGTTGTCCACTGCTCCTTCCCTGGTTTTGACATAAACCAGCTCAATACTCCCATTTCATGTGCAATGTCTAGTCTAGTATAGACCATTGCATACATCAGGCTACCGATTGCACTTGCATATGGAACACGGGACATGTCCTCTTCCTCTTCTTGTGTCTTGGGAAACTGTTCAGCAGATAAATTTACACCTACAGGAATAGGAACCTTCACAAGTTTATTATCCTTCATATTAAGCCTTTGCAGTATTGTATCGACATACTTCCTCTGGTTTAACCAAAGCTTCCTCTTTCCCCAATCTCGTTTAATTTCCATGCCCAAAATATAGTTGGCAGCACCAATATCTTTCATGTCGAATTTGGAGGACAATTGGGTCTTCAAATCCTAGATAATTTCTTTGTCATTTCCAACCAACAACATATCATCCATATACAAGACCAGATAAATAACATGGTCACCAATTAATTTAAAACGCACACAATGATCTACTTTATTTCTCGTGAAGCCAAGTCCCCATATAAATGTATCAAATTTCTGATACCACATCTTTGGTGACTATTTTAACCCATACAGAGACTTTTTTAACTTTCATACCAGTTCTTTCTTACCCTTCACCGCAAAACCTTCAAGTTGCTTCCTGTAGATCTCTTCTTCCAAATCCCCGTGAAAGAAATGTTGTCTTCACATCCATCTATTCCACCTCAAAATCGAAAGCATCATCAACAGATAAAAGTAATCTAATAGAAGCTACCTTGGCAATAGGAGAAAAAATATCACCAAAATCAATTCCCGACACTTGGGAATAACCTTTTTCTACCAACCAAGATTTGTATTTCTCCACCTTGCCTTATGCATCGATCTTCTTCTTAAACACCCATTTGCTTCCAATGGTTTTCCTTCTAGCTGGCAACTCCACCAGATCCCGAGCCTCATTTTTGTGCAAAGATGTCATTTCATCAACCATGGCCTCTTTCCAGATTTTTCCATCCTCTGAATCTACTACTTCCCTCGTAGTTATGGGATCATTATCAGTAATAGATAAAGAAAAAATTGAACATAAAGCAGATGGACTATACCTTTCTAGATGCCATCTTTCTTGAACTGATCTTCTCACAGCTAGAGTTTGTGGCTCTTCATCTTTTGATTCATATTCTACTGTAGAGTCTGATTCTTCCTCCTTTAGCTCAAACTCCATCTTCTCATGTTCATTTGGTAGGACTTCATGTTTAGTAACATATTTCACCTCTCTAAACACCACATCTCGGTTGTGCACAACCTTCCTTGTTTCTGGGTTCCAAAGCTTACAACCTTTTAAACCATCCTTATATCCAATAAATATGCACCTTTCAGATTTACTGTCCAGCTTTTTTATTTTCTCATTTGGAACATATACATATGCATCACATCCAAATACCCTTAGATGTGAAAGAGAATTTTTATTACCAGTCCATACCTCTTGTGGAGTCTTATCCTCCAACGCTGATGAAGGTGATATATTGACCAGGTAACATGGACTCTCCACCGCCTCTACCTAGAATTCATGTCCTAACTCGGCACCACTGAGCATGATTCTTGCCTTTTCCATCAGCGTACTATTCATTATTTCTGCAACTCCATTTTTCTGAGGTGTGTATGGAGTAGTCTTGTGTCGTACTATACCACACTTCTTACAGAACTCTGTAAATTCCTTCTTGCAAAACTCTCCACCATTATCTGTCCTTAGCACCTCTATCTTCTTCTTTGTTTGGTTTTCCACCAGAACCTTAAATTCTTTAAACCTGTCAAAGACTTCAGATTTATTCCCGAGGAAATATATCCATGTATTCCTTGAGAAGTCATCTATAAATGATAGATAGCACATAGACTTACCCAGTGTTGGAACCGACATAGGTCCAAACACATCACTATGCACAAGCTCTAATATCTGTTTCGCCCTCTTAGCACTAGTGTGGAAACTCACCCGATTCTTCTTCCCATATACACAATTTTCACAGAAATCAAAATAAAAAGAGTAATTAGACATGCCTTCTACCATACCATTACCATGAATTATTCGAAGGGCCTTCTCTCCAATATGTCCAAGCCTTTGATGCCACATCTTGTACAGAGTTCCAATCTAAACTCTCCGCATCAATATCAGTACTCCCCAAACCATCTTGTAGTTATCTTTCGTGAACATTGTTTTTACACTTGCATAATCTAACTTGCTTATAGAAATCAGATTTCTGGCCAATGCAGGAATATGCATAACACTCATAAGTGTTCTAATCCTTACACCTTGAAACTTCAACTTAACTCCTCCATGAACAATGATTTTAGCCTTCCCTCCATCCCCTAAGAAGACATCACCACCATCATATTTCTCATACTCACAAAACCACTCTCTATGGGGAGTGAAGTGAAAGGATGCACCTGATTCAATCAACCATGCCTCATGATATACATGTGTACTTCAAGTAGAAGCCAAGTACACATCCCCACCTTCATCTGAGGTGGTTTTCGCCTCTGTAGAAGGAGCATCATCAGATCCATTTCCTTTCTCAAGAGCTTTATATTTAGAGTCTCTTTTGAAGTTCCCTTCCTTTTCGCATTTCCAACACACCTTTACAGGTTTTCTTGGAGATTTAGATCTCCCACTCGATGACTTATTTTTATTTCTGTTCTGGGACAGTGCTCGTACAGACAAGGCATCACCATTTTGGCCCTCCATATTTTTCTATCTCATCTCCTCTGATAGAAAGGATGAGAGTAATTCATCAAATTGCAAGGTAGTTTCATTGCCACCTATTGCAACAACCAGACTGTCCCACGAATCTAGTAGAGAACAAAAAAACTAATGCACTTATCTTCATTTGAAATTTTAATATCAACAGATAATAACTGGCTTACCACAGTATTAAAGGCATTTAGATGCTTTGTCACCGAGTCTCCATCTTTCATCCTCATGTTATACAACTTTTTCCGTAGGAACAGTTTATTCACTAGAGACTTAGATTGGTACAAAGTCCCTAACTTGTCCTACAAATCCTTCGTCAAAGCTTCCCTTGATACATTCAGCAATATAGAATCTGAGACACACAATCGTATTGTGCTCTTTTCCTTCTGATCCAACTTCACCTAGTCTTCAGCTGACATTGTTGTTGGTTTAGTACTCAGATCTATAGTGATCCATTGATCTTTATCCACCAACAGATCCTCCATCTTGAGTATCCATAACTCAAGACTTTGACCAGCAAATTTCTCGATCTCTATCTTTGCACTGCTCGCCATATTCTTTCACCATAAGAATCGATCCTGCATATCTCCCACTGAATAGGGTCTACCACAGGCCCAAGAAAAAACCCTCAGCAGCAAAGGTGTCCCCTTGAAGCTGAAATAGCTTTGATACCAAATGTAGGTTTTAACCCCGAACATAAATTACCTCCATAAAAAATGAAAAATAAACAATGCGGAGAGCATAAAACATAAAGCAGATATACACAACGATTTTACCCTAGATCCCAAAATTGGGACTACCAGATTGATTTTTCATTATTGTCCTTTCAATGTTACAATACATATACATACATGCCGAAGCATCCATAAACCCCAATCCATTAACCCTGGATTAGAACATAACCATATTTCCCTTGACCGGATCTTCAAAATACCATGGAAAAAAACCATCATGCCCAAAACCATGTGTGATATCCATGCACAAAACCATAGGTAGGTTCACCCCCTTAATATAGGGTCAAAAAAAAATATTATCAAGGCGCTGAGCCCAGCGCAACATATAGGGGGGTTACCGCCCCCCTGTGACCCCACTGCGCGTGGGGTAGCCATGGAAAGAATATAACACACACCCAACACATAACACAATATGTATCTGAGGAAAGACATAGCTCAAAACTACTACTATCTATATTGCATTAATTAGAAATCCAAGATGAGAATACAATGCTTGTTCTGACAAGTATAATCAATTCTCAACTCACAAGCTAGCCCAAGCCAAACTCTTGGCCTATTCTGCAGATCTCCAAGCCACTATTTCCTTGCGCATTTCCTATAAGAATTAACCT
The DNA here is from genome assembly GCA_031772625.1 of Pinus tabuliformis. NCBI lineage: Eukaryota > Viridiplantae > Streptophyta > Pinopsida > Pinales > Pinaceae > Pinus > Pinus tabuliformis. Next base: position 441,289,419 of record CM062813.1, on the reverse strand, counting down.
CTATTTAATGAGGAAATCCTTCTTCCATAACTGCACAATCCAAACTTAGGTCCTCAATTGATTGCATGCACCATCTATACAACTCAGAAAATTATACAACTAATGGTACATTGTCCCTGCACTCTAGTCTCAATTGGGTCTTCATCTAAACTAACATGCATGAGTTATTCTTGATTGAATCTCTAGTTAGCTAAAGTATCATTGAGGATGCACCAATGCACCAACTCACTACTAGACCTCTACTAGTTCCTCCAACAGTTAGAACTAGTTTAACTGACTATAAATTAGTCAAACCGAGTTATCTAATTACAACTCCAATAAACTCATCCTAGACCCCTAAAACTTAGGAATCACACTTACATGACTCTAGATAGACTTCCAACTTGAAATTCCTAAGTTAACTAAGTCAACTTAACTTAGTCAATTATTACAAGTTGCTATGAGAAAATAATTACAATTTAATTCAAGGAAAAACTAAATTAGAATTTCTAGATGCTATTTTTAACATTTATTCTTTATATTTTCAACAAACCTACAACAAGCGAGGCATTTCAGATGGATGGGTTTCTTGCAACAATTCAACTTGGTGATAAGGTATAAGAAAGGTATATATAACAAAGTTGTTGACATGATATCTAGACCAATTATTAGTGCTTCAATTATTCTTAAGCATAATTCTATCATGCATGGGAGCTATGTTGAACAATATGCTTAAGATGATGATTTTAAAGATGTTGTTGATGGTGTTGGACCCACCAACATTCAGGGGATCTCCCTATTATGAAGTCCCAACTAGACCTCACACCGTTTGGTGTAGGAGTCCCATTCGGTACGATGGCTCGGTTGCCATTATCTTAGAGATTTTCCTTAGCTCGTGTTTTTCATCACATGAGAATGTTATTCTTGTAACCTCAAGAAAGTGAGGTGAGTATGCCTGGTGAGTGCGTAATGTAACTTTGTGTCCAGGTTCTCTTACTATAAGGGAGAGGGTAAAAGTGAGCCTCTAGATGAGAGGTAGTAGTACCACCCAGGGAGTGACACACGTGAAAATAACAAGGGTCTATCCAGCATCCAGCACAATAGTCCACAACAAATGCAGCAGTCGTTAAAACCAAAGTGTAAGGGAAAACACATACACCGTCCAGTGGAGTAATCAAAACGGGGGTGACGGTCGTTATAACCAAGGAAAACAAGAATGGCCTGTGTAATGTCCACAAAAGTAGTCCACACAGACGAGACAAAAGTGATCAACAATAAAACACATCTTCAACAATGTAAGTACTAAAATAACTGAAGTAGTTCAACTATCTTGGTAAAGGTTAAGAAAACATGCATTACAAACATTTAAAGAATAGTCTTACAAACGGATACAAAACATGCATGAAAACATGTTGGTGTGAGGTAGGCTTATAAATTAAGCAAAAGTTATAAGACACATCGGTACACAATACGTCACTAGTCCCAGTAGTGGGATGTTGGAGCCACTGCTCGCTCCTCAAAGAAAAGACTACAAACTCTCAAGACTATGCGGGAAGAGCCAAGGTAAAAAGTCATTTTCTCATACAATGAGGGGGTATATATAGCCAGGGGTGATGCTTGACCCTTGTGACCCTTGGACTTCCCTGATGACCATTCAACTTCCTATGACTTTTCAACTGACGTGACTCTTCAACTTCATATGTGCGTCTCTTGGACTTTCACATTACATTACATTTGATTACAACAAGTATGGCCCATAGTAGTGATGTGGCCGAGACAACTCATGACACAACTTGACATAACATTACTGACATGTACCAGCTGACTATGGTGTCCATAACGAGCTACTATGTTGTTGAGTGATGGATGTGCTCTCGATGTGTTGTGCCTTCACCTTCGCATGGAAAAATGTTGTGGGGTCTTCGATGGTCTTGGTTTTTTCTTGATGGTTCAGAAACATGTATCCCTTTCACTTGTTGCTCCATGTGCTTGGTACCTTCGTTCAACTGTGAGCAAGTCTTCTAGCATGCGCTCTTTCTTCATCCCATTCATCATCGCGCCATGTTCCATCAATGTACCTATGCTTGCAATTCACTCATGACGGAACGATATCAAATCCAAAAATATCTTAGTCTAGCATGATGCATTCTTTTCGGTTTCGGGTCCAGGTGACTAGGAGGGAGGACAAGACACTTAAACTTCATAGAGCAAAGATCAATCCAGGAAGAGAGGCTCTAGAATACTGCCAGAGAAAATTACGCAGAGGTCACTGGGAGGAAAAATTGCACAATCAGGGACAACAATGACAGCTATAAGGAGGAACCCAGCTGGACAAAACTGTGCAATTCCTGAGAGGAAGATAAGGCAAGGTATCCAAGGGAACTGCTAGACAGTTTTGTGCATTTTTCAAGGTGAGGATTGGTCAGGTCACTCGGGGTCTAGCTGACAATCTATGCATATTCTCTGAGGGAGAAATAGCTGAGAAGCAAGGGACACTCGCAAGAAATTCTGTACAATTTTCCAGAGTAGGGCATGTCGCGTTATGAGGAGTTGCTGGTCATAACAACACATTTATGAGAGATAGTTCAATATAGGAAGTTGTTGAAAATTTTCCAGAAATAGTGAAGAGTAGGGAAACAACAGGTGTACTAGCTAGATCTGTGCAATTTTCAGGGACATTGCAAAGCAAACTAGCTGGATGCCTGACTCAGCATGATTGCACAATTTCTGCAAGCAGTGCTGGGCAGAACGCTGGGAATATCTACACAATTCTGGAGAGGAGTGCAGCCTTGGGTCACAATGCAGTGAAGATCTCTAGTTGACCAGAGGGAGGCTTGATAACTGATGTTGCGGGAAGTGTGGATTGGATTGGGCCTAGAGACAAATTCTGTGCAATTCTAAGAGACAATCAGCGTGCTCACGTCCAAAATTACGTAGTGCAGGCTACCCCGGAGGACAACCTCAAGCTTTGCGTAATTTTGGGTAGCAGAGCGGGGTCATTGAGAGCTAAGACTATGAAGTGCAACTCAGTAGGGGTCCAGTTGAAGGAGGGTTGTCTAATCGAAATATTTTCAGGAAAAATGGCTAAGTGTGAGAGCAAGTGAACTTGTGCATATCATGACTCAACGACAAGACACGTCAAACCAACAAGATAAACATGTGCTCAGAGAGACTGTCTTAAAGGTTAAGAGTGACAAGTGCGACACTTGAGATAGATCTTCGAATGACTATGATGACACTTGCGCGACAGTGCTTGTAACTTTGTGTGTGAGTATGATCGATGTTCACAGAGTGAAAGCAACTCATGCACACAAAGACAAACCTTCAAAATTGCTAGAACAAGATCACAAGCATGGCATAACAATCAACATGCCAAAGGGCGGCTGGTGGTTGATCAAGAAAAAAGGGTGTAAACACTCGATAAGACCTCATGGAATGAGCCCGAGTGTTTGAAACCATTAGGGGAAAAACCAAGGAAGGCTTTGAAATTTGGATGCAGGCCAAAATTTTGGAGGGTGTTGCAGCTGCTACAACACTTGGTGACACACTGGTTGAATACCAGCTTCTCTGTTTCGGTTCATTTTCAGCATAGGGCCTTGGCCTTTCAGGGAGTATTGATTCATTGTGCAGGTTACTTTGGCTTCCCCACTTACCCCATGTACAGACATGGTTCACCTTGTACCAACTCAGTCAAACACAACAAAAGTTTCAACTAGATCATAGTGTTTCAAAATCAGGAAGGGTAGTTTGGCTCGCGAGCTTAAGATTTCAGAGTATAAGTTTTCATCTCTAGTGTTTCTCTAGTTCCAGCAAGCCTGGATAGTACCCTGACAGAGTCACACAGTAACACAAGCATTGCTCCATTGTTAGCGAACCTAGTCAGTACCTCGGTGGAGTTGCCTACTTCACCTCTCTGCATAGAAAGCCTTTCTCTTCTTTTGCTTTTGTATTTTTTTGAAAGAGGACTGTGTATAGGCACTTCTTTATTTTTGGGTGGAAGAGGGACCCCGACTTATTGAGAGCAGAAGAGGTTGTTCCTTCATAGAAGCATGTAAGACCTCTGATTTAGGTTTTTTCATTTAGATTTTTCCGCTTCTCTCTTTCTACTAGTTGGATAAGCTTGAACACACAGAGAAGAAGTCTGAGTACGAGCATGGGGTTTCCCAGTTTGGAAACAAGTTCATCACTTGAACAAAGCTTCCCTTATAGATGGATCGTATTTTCCGTCAAGACTTCATCAGCCAAAAGTTAAAACCAAGCACAGAGAAGTCGGAGACAAGATTGGCCAAGCGCTGCAATGTCACAAGACTCTTGTACTTCAACCACATACTTATTCAAAAGCTGTATCATAGTGCAGGAAAACACTTATTTACAAACGAAATGGCAAGAAATAGAAAAAAAGCAAAGAAAACAGAAGAAAAAACAGAAAAGAGAACAACAGAACAACAATAAACATGTTATGTATATAGGGTGGGCGTGGCCCCAGATCATTGAAAATGACATTTTAAATATTGGTAATTAATAGGAAGGTTTTAAATCCTCCCATCAAGTGACTGTAGACGATACATGTGTTGACCAAGTTTTTTGTGAACCGTGAAAGTACCAATCCACAAGGACTGGAACTTCGTGTGTTTTCCTTTGTCTTCATGGGGTTTATCCCACTTCAAGACTACGTCACCCACAGTGAAGCTGGTATTCCCTACATACTTTCGATCCAAACATCTCTTGATAAGGTTATGGTGGAGTGAAAAAATTTCTTTTGCTTTCATCCATTCTTCCTGTAACTTGTGTAATGTGTCCATCCTATGTTGACCCAATAGACACAGCTTGCCTTGGGATTCTTGGGATAACTGGAGAGCAGGCAAGTAGATATTTGGTGGGTGGATGAATTCTTTTCTGTATATAAGGAATTTTGGAGATGTGTTCAAAGAAGGTTTGGGTGTAACTCAATCAACCCAAAGAGAATTCATCAGAGTAGAGTGTCAATTTCTTTATTCAGAGTAAATGGTATCTTTTATGATGTGAATGGGATTTTTTTTTTTGTAGATTTAACAAGACCATTTCCCTGCAAGTAGTAGTTAGTTGAATGCTTAAGAAAAATACAATATTGGAAAGCAAAATCATAAAGTTTCAATGAAGAGAAGTAAGTTTCATTGTCAAAAACAAGTGATACAGGAACGTGTTGTGGCCACCAACAACCCCCCTCTTTGTTTGGTATTAGCAATAACACCAAGCAAATGGGGACCCTTAATAAAAATCCAAAAAAAAACATTTTATCAAAATTTTTGTATTTCAACTCCCTAAAGCTGTATCGCATCGCGAGAAGAGAGTGAAACGTTTTCCTATGCGCATAATAAGCTGCGAAGAAGCGACGCGAAATTCATCGCATCACACATATTATGAAGCACTCTTAAATGAAAAAACTTAAGGAATCTCCGACGGCCAATATGCAATGTCGCATATCGCAACATCGCATAAGCAGCACACAATGATTGGATGACTAAGCGGTATCTGCGATGTTGCGATCTGCAATGTTGCGATCTGCGATGAATGCGATCATCAATTCCTGCGATGACACATCTTGACGACGCGATCCTCGATACTGCGATGCGAGTCGCAGAAATCACCCATCGCAAAATTTCCTCGGCACAGTATTCAAGGAAAGCTGTCTGTAGACCAAAATTGGGCGCGCGCCTTAAAAGAAATTAATGATTGTACGCCAAAGTATCCAAGAAGGATTGTGTTGTGTTTTTCGAAGAGTCAGTTCGTTATGGGTGTCATGATTATGCATTCATTAGAGCTTAAAGCTTTCATGTCAATCTTTATCATCATTACTCTTTTCCTTTGCGTAAACTGTAAGACAGCAAATAACATAAAGCAATGTGCAGGAAACATCTAAGGAAAAGGGGAAAGCGTCAATGCTCGGAGAACAGAGAAGAGATGCCTTCGCAAACAGATGCCACATGCAACAGGACCACAGATTCCAGAGTATCACTCAACAGATACTGATGTCAATAGGCCATCCAAAACTCAGAATCAAAGGTGCACAAAAGCAGCATGTTTGCAAAAGATCCTGAAGCTTATGCCCGGTAAAGCAAAAAGAAAAAAGGCGCTAAAGAGGGAAAACGCACCAGAAAAGCTCGGAACAAAGAACGGAGGCAGTTTTCAATACAGAAAATTGTTCAGAGAGCAAAGTCCCTAACTTATTCAGTCATTCGCAAGGCCGGAAACCGAAATAGCAAAAGCAAAATCAATTTGAGAGAAATTTGGGTTATTACCAAGTATACACACAGTGAATACACCAAGCCAGAGGAAGATGTTCGAAAATATCTTCTAGTTTACCAGAAAGTGGTTCCAGCGCTTGTTATTTCTATTTTCGTAGCTCAAACGAAAGGAGAAGAGGACCAGCCGACTCTTCCCAGGCGAATGTTGCATGCTTACAGCACTAAGGAGCAAATACAGAAACGGTTAGGAATTAGATTCAATTTTTAGAAATAATTTTGCTTTAGTAGAAGGGCGGTCATTTAAAACCGTATCCTAAATTTATGTAATTAAGATTAATTAGTTAGCAGTATTTAAACCCTTCTCAGGCATTTGGAGAAGGGTCCAGAAATTTGTCAAAAAACTTGTCCTCAGAACATGCACTTTTGCACCCTCGGAGGGGGTTTTTGATGAATGGTTGGATCGAGATTTATCAATGTTTGCATTTGATATCTGCTACTGATGTTGCACTTTTGTACTCTTAGTAGATGTTAGAACAAGTAGAGATAAATCGTTGTTGCTTGAAGCGTATAAGTGGAACTAGTCATAAATGGTACTTTTATCTCTTGACCATTTCTGCTTATATTCTTAAAGCGATATACAGTTTTCAGTTGTTTATATGTTAATGCATGAATGTGTGGGTTACCATTTGGCACTTCTATATGGTGGAGTCATTTATTTGTGTTTGATATGTGAATAACTTATTATGCGATATGCTGTTCACAACTGTTTTGCTTAACTTTTTATGCAAAGTGGTTTATCTTAATTAATTTCTATTCTTATGATAGCTGAATGATCTTTATTACCAGTTATTGTTCGAAATCTCTTTAGATCGCATAATAGAAGAAATACATCCCGGGTTAGCGTAGATTAGATGTGTTGTTTCTCATTAGATTACAATAGCATAGAGTTAGTTTAGAAGTTTGACTTAAATTAGCTTTAAGTACTCTTAGATCAGCATCATCCAGCTCTACACACACACACACCCCTTAGATTGGGAAACTGGTCCCATTATCCCCAGTCGGACCCGCTATACCAAACGAATAAGGAGCTGCCAACCAAGGTCCGAACCGGGTGGGTATCCCCCTTGTTGTCGACCCGATTTTTGGGGCTTCAACATATTTGGCGCTAGAAGGAGGGCCCGAACTATGAATGGCACCTAAATCAAAATCTAAATACCATTCTGAGAGTAAATCGCCCTCATCAACTCCCCTGACTTCCCCAGTACGTTTAAATGCAGAGTCAGAAGTCGCTCGAGTATCAACCGCTGCTACATACCCTAATATTTCAGGCCAATCTACCATTGAACCCCCTGAAGTTCAAACTCTAATTCGCAAACTCCAGGGATTTTCTATTTTTACACAGAGGTCTGATAAATCTCAAAGCAGCGTGACTTTGCAGTACAATCCTACTCATCCCCTGACCAAATTAAAGAGTGAAAAATTTGGCATCCAGCCAACTGAATTCCCTCTCCCCACCAGGAAAAGAGCGAGGAAAACACCACCAGAGTCTGACAGTGAGACTCTTTCATCTACATCGTCCATTTCAACTCCCTCACCGCGAAGTCAGCCATCCACATCTTCATTCCAAACCACTCATCCATCTTCCATAACCCCTCCTCTTCAATCATCTAAGATCATAATATCTTCATCTTCCCAGCCTCAGGGATCATCCTATGCACTTTCATTTACTAGCAGCTCAATGATGGCCCAGTCTCCATGGAACAATCCTGGGGCAGTTTTAATGCCTCCACCCCTGAGCCAAATACTGGTCCATCCTGAGAAATGGCTACCCAAATTCAATCCAGAAGCAGGCATGCTAGCTGAAGAGCATATTAATAATTTCATGTTTTCTGTCAATCTCAACGGAGTTACCAACGAGGATGCTGTTGTCCGGCTTTTTCCCTATACAATGCAAGGAACAGCCGGGTCATGGTACTTTTCATTACCTTCTGGGTCTATCACAAGTTGGGACATTTTTCAAAGTCAATTCCTTACCAAGTTTGGTGATGACAGATCAACGTCGACGTTAATCAATGACCTATCCAATCTTAAAGCCGAGGCTAGAGAACCCATCAAAGATTTCAATTTACGGTTCAATAAAATCCTCAACAAAATTCCCGCTGCTTCCCAACCCAGCGAAGAAGTAAGATGTGAATGGTATATTACAGCCTTACCATCAAACTTGGCAATCTTCATGGATAGGGCAAATAAGACAACCTTAGTTGAAAACTTGACAGAGGCGATAACAGTAGAGAAACATGTAGTAGCCCTGGAAAAAAGATCTGCGATAGAGGAACGCAAATCTAAGAAAGTCTCCTTCAAGGAAGACCCCAAGAAGAAACAAACGAAAGACCCTTTCGATTTGGAAGGATTACAAAAAGTGTTAAAAACCATGTCCAATGAGATGATTGACATAAAAAAACAAGTAGCAGAAACTTTTTCAAAAAAGCCCTACAGAGCTTTTAAAACAAGTCCTTCAATGGATGTGAAACCACCCAACGCTATCTCAAACGTCGAATCCGAAGAAGAGGAAGAAGAAGAGAATACCATTGAAGGGCAGACCGATGACGAAGAAGTTGTGGAACTACAAGGAATGTGGGATTTCATCCTCCCGCAAGAGGAAGATCAAGAAGCATTTCCGGTTAGCACACGAAGCAAAAATCAACTTGATCCTCCCCAAACTACCCCTAAGCAGAAGGGCGCAAGCCCTACAGCAAAAGATAAAGTCGCAACAAAGAAAACGACCGCTAAAGCGACTCAATCTAGCCCAGTCCAATCAGATCAAACACCTCCATCAAGAACACTAATTGTGTTGGATGAAATGGAGTACAATATTATTGATGACATGAAAAAGACTAGGGCTAATATCACTCTTTATGAATTGAGCAAATTGAAACATCAACAGAAGATAATGATGAAAGAATTACATGCCGTGCCTACTACATCTTTGCCTACAGCTATAGCTTCCCACAACATGGGAAGACCTCCAACCAACACGATCAATAAGGTTGATCCAAATGACATCGCCTTGATTGGAGGAAGATCAAGGTCTCACACTCCCCCTTTTCTTCTCACTTATGAAATTTTCAATAAAAATGTGCACAATTGTTTGGTAGATTCTGGTGCTTCAACGAATATTTTACCCAGATCAATATGTGCCAAGTTGAATGTTCAACCACAAAAATCCGCAGTGCGCATAGTTTAGCTTGATCGATCTCAAGTCGAAGTGATTGGTGAACTTAATCAAGTGACCATAAGATTGTCGTCTAACCCGAAGGTATGTCAGGTTATTGACATTCTAGTAGCTGATATCCCAGAATTCTATGGCTTGATTCTTAGCAGGGGTTGGTCCGAAAAACTCCATGGATACTTCTCAACCGATTGGTCGCACATGTGGTTACCCTACAATGGTAAACCGAATCAAATAAAGGTTGAACGAGAGTTACACCAGAAGTACATAGTAAAGGAATTGGAGGGAGAAAATGAAGCAATAGCATACAACAGCAGTATCATAGGCAATTACTCGGTAGATTCTTTCCTCGGCAATTTCAATGCTCATACCTCACCTTACTTAGAAAATTCAGTTTTGTCCCAAGTCGAAATTTTTTCCCAAACTGATAATTCAAAGTGTGTTAATTTTTTAGATAAACCTGTAAATACATCTTTGTTTTGGAAATTATATTTTGATGGCTCTAAATCTAACGAAGGAGCAGGAGCAGGATGCATTCTGATTAGCCCAGAAGGAAATAAGACCATGCTTACGTGCAGACTTGAATTTGATTGCACAAACAATACAGCGGAATATGAGGCCTTGGTGCAAGGCCTATACAAAGCAATCGGGTTGAACGTTAAGTACCTTCAAGTCTTCAGAGACTCTGAGATTGTCGTCAAATAGGTACGTAACACCATACATTGCCTATCAGGTCATTTGAAACACTATCAATCTTTAGTACAAGATCTGACTGCACATTTCATAGCATTCAATATTTCGTCAATCCCAAGACTCCAAAATGTGAGCGTAGACCTGTTAGCTAACGTAGCCTCTAGACTTATTCCCTCCAAAGATTTTAGTCCAGATAGATTCTCAATAGAATTAATATTTAGACCGTCCATCCCTGACAACATTACAAACTGGAGAGTATTCAATGACGATCCTGATATTGTAAATTTCCTCACTTCTGAAGGATCCTACTCCAATCAGATAATTGACGAAGACCATCATGATCGACAAATACAACAAAATAGCACTGATAATGCTATACCTAAATCGGTGGTTAAGTTAGAAGACTTATATGATTCGAAAAGTCGGTTTAAAAGGTCTACCAATTCTAAGCTCTACAGTTCAACTCTGAACTACGAATTAGTAAACCTAGGAACCGATGATAAACCACAAAACGTTAATCTAGGCCACGGCCTAGCCCCTGAAGAAAAACTAGCATATATCTGTCTTTTGAGACAATACAAAAATGTTTTTGCCTGGAATTACGATGAGCTGAAGACATACGACACTTCTATCATTCAACATACTATCCCTATGATTAACAATGAAAAACCTGTCCAACAGAAACTCAGAAAAATCCACCCCAATTTAGAAAATCAGATAAAAACTGAGCTAAATAAGTTATTAAGAGCCAGAATAATTTTCCCCGTCAGACATTCCAAATGGGTCTCAAATATGGTACCCGTTAGAAAGAAAAACGAAGATATTAGAATCTGTATCGATTTTCGGAATCTCAACAAAGCCTGTCAAAAAGACAATTTTCCCCTCCCACCTATGGAGTAGATATTACAGGCAGTAGCAGGCTCAGAATTAATGTCTTTTTTGGATGGATTTTCAGGATACAATCAAGTGCTGGTACATCCCGATGATCAGTTAAAAACCACATTCCGAACTAAATGGGGCACATACGCATATCGGAAGATGCCATTTGGTTTGATCAATGTCGGCGCTACATTTCAAAGAGCCATGGACATCGCATTCAAGGGTTTAGTCAATAAATCTGTAGTGATTTACCTGGATGATATAACAGTGTACTCCAAGAAGCGAAGCGACCATCTCAAAGACTTGAAACAAATCTTTCAACGATGTTTAAGGTATGGGATTTCACTTAACCCAAAGAAATCTTTTTTCGCATTAAGTGAAGGAAAACTTCTAGGATTCATAGTGTCAAAATTTGGTATTCACATTGAGCCTGACAGAATCAAAGAAATTTCTGAAATATCCATACCTCATAACAAAAAAGCCATGCAATCTTTCCTTGGTCAAATCAATTTTGTGAAGAGATTTGTCCCAGATTTTTCACGGATTGTTTCTCCTTTGCAAACCATGATTAAAAAGAATTCAAATTTTAAATGGGTTCAAGATGAGCATGAAGCATTCAACCTGATCAAACAAGCTATCATTAACGCTCCATCTTTAGCAACCCCGAATTTTTCAAAATCTTTTATCTTATACACATTTGCCTCAGAGAAATCATATGCCGCGATTCTAACTCAAGCAAATCAAGAGAAAGCGGAAGCTCCAATCGCATTTTTTAGCTCGAATTTACAAGGTGTTGAACTCAACTATTCAGACATGGAGAAACAGGCATATGCTGTTTTCAAAGCGATCAAATATTTCAGACCTTTCTTACTTAAAGCCCATACTAAGGTCATAGTACCGTTTCCAGCGGTAAGAAATCTTCTAATACAGAAGGATGTGGATGAAAAAAGAGCAAATTGGATCACCGCTTTACAAGAATACAATCTTGAGATCAAACCAGCAAGCATTGTAAGAGGTCAAGGCTTCTGCAAAATGTTGGCTGTGTTGGGCATTGGATAATCTAGCACTCCCCGTTTGTTTCATGAAATGGACTAACCGCCTCTCGAGGATCCATTAACTCTGGCGATGCGTCCATTTACTAACACCTGCGGGTTTTGGTGTAATGGCAATCGTGATCCCAACAAGTGGTATCAGAGCCAAAGGTCTCGAGTTCGAATCACACCCGGCTCGCGCTGGGGGGGAGATTGTTGGGCATTGGATAATCCAGCACTCCCTGTGTGTTTCGTGACATGGACTAACCGCCTCTCGAGGATCCATTAACTTTGGCGATGCGTCCATTTACTAACACCTGCGGGTTTTGGTGTAATGGCAATCGTGATCCCAACAGGTTGGAGCATCGCAAATTCCTGAGAATTCATCTGAAGAGGTACACACGTATGAGGTAAGCCTAAACGATGCAGAATCATTATATGCTGACACCATTTATTATCTTAAGAACGGGTATGCTCCATCACACCTGGATCACACCAAGAAAAGAGCTCTGAGATTGAAAGCTAAACAATATCAGCTCATAAATGATGTTCTGTTTAAAAGGAATTACGATTCTGTGCTTCTTAGGTGTCTTGAGAAAACTGAAGCCGAAAAGGTTTTGCAGGAACTCCACGATGGACCAGCAGACGGACACTATGCTGGAGATGCTACTGCACATAAAATCTTACGTGCAGGATATTATTGGCCCACGCTGTTCAAAGACTCACACAGTTACGTGAGGAAATGCCAAGTCTGCCAGACTGCTGCAGGGAGACAAAAGAAACCGTCCATTCCACTACAGCCGGTAAACATCGAGCAACCATTCAGTCAGTGGGGCTTGGACATAATAGGTGAGATCGTTCCTCACTCTTCTAAGCAGCATAGATACATCCTCACAGCAACAAATTATTTTACTAAATGGGTAGAAGCAGTTCCTCTCAAGACAATTAATTCTGAAAACATTATTGAATTCATAGATCAATTTATAATCACTAGGTTTGGATTGCCAACGGCTTTAATGTTTGATAATGCCTCATACTTTTCTGGAAATGCAATGACTGAGTTTGCACTTAAAAGAGGGTTCAAACTGAAATATTCAGCCAACTACTATCCGCAAGGTAATGGATTGGCTGAATCGACAAATAAAAACCTGATCAGGATTATTAAAAGAACAGTTGACCAGAACCAAAAGAATTGGCACAAAGTGTTGGTAAATGCTTTATGGGCAGATAGAATAACGAAGAAAGCTTCAATCGGCACTTCTCCCTTTAATTTAGTTTATGGGAAAGAAGTGGTTCTTCCAACTCACTTAGTCATCCCCTCTTTGTCTTTAGTACAACACATCGATGAGGTATCTACTTCCTCCATACAACTAAGACAAATGGAAATAATTAAATTAGAAGAACAATGAGAACAAGCTAAGAAAACCCATGCTCATCACCAAGCGCTAATAAAATCCTCTTTTGACTCGAGCATAATGTCCAGAAATTTTTTTCAGATGGGAGATTTAGTTTTGAAATGGGATAAGGCTCATGAAGAAAAGGGCAAACATACAAAATTTCAGAAGATGTGGCTTGGTCCTTTTCAGATTGTAGAAGTCATAGGCCCATCAATGTTTGTGTTGCAGGATTTAGCAGGTAGAAGGGATTCTTTGCCTGTTAATGGACAGATCCTTAAAATATATTTTCCATAGAAGATCACTCTTCTATTTTGTAGGATAGTTTTAGTTTTTATTTGTTTTTCTCTTTCTTATAAATAAAACCAATTGTAGATGGTTACTAAACGGGTTCATGAAAAAGACACCAATTCTCTATCAGATTTTGAGCTTTTTCGCTTGTACAAGTAGCAAAATTTTTCGAAAAATCTGATCTTTATTATTGACAGGTAGAGTTAACTTTAGCCTAGATATGATACTAGTTTCAACTTCAAAAAATTTGATGAAATCACCCTTTGGTAAAAAATTGTTTTATATCAGCACAATGAAAGGTATCAATAATAAAATAAATATTCTCTGTAAAACTGCTGTTTCAAACTCTATTATTGTCGTCCAGAGCTTTCTTAAGGAAAAACAATGACTTCCTCCCTGCTAAAGGAAATCGCAGCATTCAGAGGAACAATCCGAGAAAACACTGTATCTCAAAGAATAAGAGGTCTCATCACGAGCCGGCTTATCATGATCACAGATATTATAACTTGCTGACTTTGCCAATACTGTCCACCAAAACAGGGCAACGACTCAAGATTGTTGCAATCAAAAGACAAGGGGTCTCATCACGAGCCAGCTTGTTCAGCAAAAGTGTAAATCAAGTGAATGACTGTGTCATAATTTTGCCACCAAACCAAGACATTGTTCTTTAGAGAATAAAAAAGGAAAAAGTGTCAAAAGGGGTTTTTCACTGAAAAGTTGTAAATAGCCTTAAGTAGGATAAAGGATCATTGCTGGGTAACAGGTAACCCTGTCGAGGCTATGGACGCTTGCGGGCAGCAGAGGCTCTACCTACGACAAATGGGCATATTTTAAAAGCCAGCACGCAGAGAAGACCTTATTTTATCTTTAAAAGACCAAGTAATGTCTGATGTGAATACAAGGACTAAGCCTGAGGAAACAAACAATTGGAATATGAAAAGGTTGAGACAAAATATCATTGATAGGATAAGGCGTAATGTAATCTATCTGTCCATAACAAAATTTAGACGTATGAAAATTTTTCTGCTTTAGAAGTTAAAATTCAATAGAAAAGCAGAGATAACTGGTTCTTCACAGTGAATCACCATTGTTGTGGCCACCAACAACCCCCCTCTTTGTTTGGTATTAGAGATAACACCAAGCAAATGGGGACCCTTAATAAAAATCCAAAAAAAAAACATTTTATCAAAATTTTTGTATTTCAACTCCCTAAAGTTGTATCACATCGCGAGAAGAGAGTGAAACGTTTTCCTATGCACATAATAAGCTGCGAAGAAGCGACGCGAAATTCATCGCATCGCATATATTATGAAGCACTCTTAAATGAAAAAACTTAAGGAATCTCCGACGGCCGATATGCGACGTCGCATATCGCAACATCGCATAAGCAGCACACAATGATTGGATGACTAAGTGGTATCTGCGATGTTGCGATCTGCGATGTTGCGATATGCGATGTTGCGATCTGCGATGTTGCGATCTGCGATGTTGCGATCTGCGATGTTGCGATCTGTGATGAATGCGATCATCAGTTCCTGCGATGACACATCTTGACGACGATGCGAGTCGCAGAAATCACCCATCGCAAAATTTCCTCGGCACAGTGTTCAAGGAAAGTTGTCTGTAGACCAAAATTGGGCGCGCGCCTTAAAAGAAATTAATGATTGTATGGCAAAGTATCCAAGAAGGATTGTGTTGTGTTTTTTGAAGAGTCAGTTCGTTATGGGTGTCATGATTATGCATTCATTAGAGCTTAAAGCTTTCATGTCAATCTTTATCATCATTACTCTTTTCCTTTGCGTAAACTGTAAGACAGCAAATAACACAAAGCAATGTGCAGGAAACATCTAAGGAAAAGGGGAAAGTGTCAATGCTCGGAGAACAGAGAAGAGATGCCTTCGCAAACGGATGCCGCATGCAACAGGACCACAGATTCCAGAGTATCACTCAACAGATACTGATGTCAATAGGCCATCTAAAACTCAGAATCAAAGGCGCACAAAAGCAGCATGTTTGCAAAAGATCCTGAAGCTTATGCTCGGTAAAGCAAAAAGAAAAAAAGGCGCTAAAGAGGGAAAACGCACCAGAAAAGCCCGGAACAAAGAACGAAGGCAGTTTTCAATACAGAAAATTGTTCAGAGAGCAAAGTCCCTAACTTATTCAGTCATTCGCAAGGCCAGAAACCGAAATAGCAAAAGCAGAATCAATTTGAGAGAAATTTGGGTTATTACCAAGTATACACACAGTGAATACACCAAGCCAGAGGAAGATGTTCGAAAATATCTTCTAGTTTACCAGAAAGTGGTTCCAGCGCTTGTTATTTCTATTTTCGTAGCTCAAACGAAAGGAGAAGAGGACCAGCCGACTCTTCCCAGGCGAATGTTGCATGCTTACAGCACTAAGGAGCAAATACAGAAACAGTTAGGAATTAGATTCAATTTTTAGAAATAATTTTGCTTTAGTAGAAGGGCGGTCATTTAAAACCGTATCCTAAATTTATGTAATTAAGATTAATTAGTTAGCAGTATTTAAACCCTTCTCAGGCATTTGGAGAAGGGTCCAGAAATTTGTCAAAAAAACTTGTCCTCAGAACATGCACTTTTGCACCCTCGGAGGGGGTTTTTGATGAATGGTTGGATCGAGATTTATCAATGTTTGCATTTGATATCTGCTACTGATGTTGCACTTTTGTACTCTTAGTAGATGTTAGAACAAGTAGAGATAAATCGTTGTTGCTTGAAGCTTATAAGTGGAACCAATCATAAATGGTACTTTTATCTCTTGACCATTTCTGCTCATATTCTTAAAGCGATATACAGTTTTCAGTTGTTTATATGTTAATGCGTGAATGTGTGGGTTACCATTTGGCACTTCTGTACGGTGGAGTCATTTATTTGTGTTTGATATATGAATAACTTATTATGCGATATGCTGTTCACAACTGTTTTACTTAACTTTTTATGCAAAGTGGTTTATCTTAATTAATTTCTATTCTTATGATAGCTAAATGATCTTTATTACCAGTTATTGTTCGAAATCTCTTTAGATCGCATAATAGAAGAAATACATCCCGGGTTAGCGTAGATTAGATGTGTTGTTTCTCATTAGATTACAATAGCATAGAGTTAGTTTAGAAGTTGGACTTAAATTAGCTTTAAGTACTCTTAGATCAACATCATCCAACTCTACACACACACACACCCCTTAGATTGGGAAACTAGTCCCATTATCCCCAGTCGGACCCGCTATACCAAACGGATAAGGAGCTGCCAACCAAGGTCCAGACCGGGTGGGTATCCCCCTTGTTGTCGACCCGATTTTCGGGGCTTCAACAGAACGCCAAACCTCGAAATGTTGTTCTGCTGAAGGAAGCTGATGACTTCCTGGTCATTCACCTGTTTGAGCGGAACTGCTTCTATCGACGCCGTGAAGTAATCTATAGTAGTTAGGATGTAGCGGTGCTTCTTTGATTATTGTGAGAATATTTCCCCAATGATATCCAAGCCCCATTGTTGGAATGGTTCGTCCATTGCAAAAAGCTGCAGCGGGGCTACTGACTTTCAAGTTCTGTCGACGCATCATTGACAGACCAAGAACTTGTAGGCATAAGCATGTGCATACTTGAATAATGTGGACCACTAGAAACTGACTCTCATGATTTTATGTGTTGTTGTGTTACCTGCGAAGTGACCCCCAGCTGGTCTGTCATGCAGATCATGGAACACTCTCTCTGAATCATGTGCTTCTAGGCACCTAAGAAAAATTCCATTGTGGTGCTTTCTGTAAATCACTCCGTGCACCAACTGGTAAGATAAGGCTTTTAGTCAGAGTTCCCTCTTCTATCACATAGATAAGTGAGAGGGCATGGAGTCGTGCTCAAGGTATTGGCAAACTTCTTCGTACCAAGAGTTACCGTGCGAAGTGGGTGGTGCTCTCTCTACATTGTACATGTCAATTTCTTGCTCCTAGTCGGTGAGCTCTTCTTCTTCCTCTTGCATGTGCATTGCTAGACTGTGATCCTTGACAATGTGGACTGACTTGATATCAAGATCATAATCTTGTAGTCGTTTTATCCAATTCGCATGTCTTTCGCCCAGCTCTTGTTGCACAAGAAGCGATCTGACTGTTGGGTGTGACGCAAAGACTATGCAATGGTTTTTCAGCAGGTAGGGTCTGAAATGTTTCACCTCCTTGTATACATCATATTCTTGTTTATCCATGGTGGGATAGTTGAGCTCGGGTCCCTACAAGATTGCGCTCATGAAGGAGATGGGGCGTTCGTTATTGAGCTCATCCTTTTGAGTGCGCACTACAGTGAGTGAAGTGTCGGAAGCGAATGTGTAAAGCAAGAAATATTTTTTTAAATCTAGTTTGTATAATGCAGGTGCTTCTATTATTTCATACTTGATATGGGTGAACGCACCTTTTTCCTTTTTTCCCCATTTGTAAACTACATCCCTCTTGATCATCTCTTATATAGGTTTGGCAATCTTCGCATAATCTGAGATGAACTTCCGAAGAAAGTTGCTATTTCCTAAGAAGGAATGCATGACCTTCTTATTCAGGGGATGAGGAATCTGCATGATGGTCTAGACTCGGTCCGGATCTACCTTGATCCCACTCTTGGCAATGATGTACCCTAGGAGGTTCCCCTCAGACACTGTAAAGACGCCCTTCTTGGGATTCAAGGATATCCCATACTTTCAACATCGCTCAAATATCTTCTTAAGATGGCGCAAGTCGTCTGACCATTTTCTGGAAAATATTGTCACATCATCAAGGTAAACCACCACACTCTGTCTGATGAGCCCGCGGAAGGCAATGTCCATAGAACGCTGAAAAGTTGCGCCTGCGTTTACTAGCCCAAATGGGATTCTTCGGTAAGCGAACATACCCACACTTGGTATGGAATTTAATTTTAAGCCTGACATATTCTTCTACCAGAACCTAGTTATATCCAAAAAAACCGTCAAGCAAACAAAACATTTCTGCTCCAGATACTGTCTGTAAGATGTGTTCCATAGATGGCATAGGATAATAGTCTTTGTTCGAGGCATGATTCAGATTTCGGAAATAAATGCACAAGCAGATCTCCCCAAACTTCTTTCTGACAAGAACTAAGTTTGAAATCCATGTAGAATGATGAACTTTGTAAATGATCTGAGCATCCAACAACTTATTCAACTCTTTTTGAATGAGGGGCTCTAGTGACAAGTACTTTCTTGAGCTTCTGCTGGAATGGTTTGGCCCCTTCCTTGATTGGAATGATGTGTTGGATTATTCGTGTGTCATATGTTTTCAAGTCATCATATGTCCACGTGAATACATCACGATACTATATGAACAAGTGGACAAAGGCTTGCCACTCTTCCGGTGTGCAACACATACTGAGATTCACGAACTTCAGATCTTTGTCTATTCCCAAATTAATTTGTTCATGCATCAATGTGGAACTGTGGGTTTTAGTGTTCCTGGGTCCCTTGAAGTGGTTCTACAAGTCATATAGCTTCTCGAGTGAAACCACACCCTTGGGGATGAGGTTGCCTTTACTTTCATCAACTGTGTCTTGCAAAGACTTCTCATGCATGTCTTCATCTATTGTTGTGTCCTTGAAGATGTCAGTGTTGGCCATGAAATGCAGTATATATTCATCATCATCAAAAACATGCAAATTAGTGATGTTGTTAGGGATATATGGCTTATACACAATTTTAAAATAAAATATATACCTAAGCAGTGTCATCCTAGCAGCTGCATTTGCCATAGCGTCTGCAGTTGCATTACGCATTCTTGGTACATAGATGATATTGAAAGCTTGGAAGTTAAAGATAAGCCGCCATACCTCTTGTTGATAACTCTTAAGATGAGGTGAAACACAATTTATGGTGTTACATACGTGTTGTACCATGATCTATGAATCACCTACCGCTTTCAGCATAGCAACATTGAGGCTGATGACTTTCTGTAAGCCCAAAACGAGTGCTTTATATCTGGCAATATTGTTCGTGCACTCAAACTCCAAGTGGATTGAGACTAAGAGTTTCCTATGACTTGGGTCTATTAAAACACACCAGGCTCTAGAGGCATCCTGTGTTTTGGATCCATTGAAATACAAGGTCCACAAGTCATTTGTACAAGGACCGCTTGTTGTGCTAGCACTACTAACACTAGTGTTACAATGTATTGTATAGGTTTTATTTTCGTCAGTTAGGAAAGGAAGCAGACCTAAATATGTGTTTGGTGGGGTGGGGCCTGGCTGTGAACGATAACACCCCAGCTGCATTTCCAGAAATCAATTGTCGAACATAAGTTCTGTGAAAGCCAATGGTTCATTTTGTTCATAAAGGGGAGTAACGTTATGTTTCATATATCTCTCCAACAACACCCTTATCTGGTTGTTTCTGCCCTTGTACAGAAGGCATAAGTGTGACCAGCCTGTAGAAAAATATCATTGCAACTTGTTGGACCAGTCTTTGCTGAGAAATAAGCCATATGCTTCTAGGATGTCCATGATCACAATGTTAATGCACTGATGAACTCATCCATTGGATAAAAACCATATGATCAAATCCTGGAGTTCACCATTGGCTGGTACACATGTTCAGTCTGTTGGGTTGTGTTATATTCTTTCCATGAGTACCCCATGTGCAGGGGGGCGGTAGCCCCCCTACATGGGGTTCAAGGCAGCACCCCGAGAATTTTTTTTTTGGACCCTATATTAGGTGGAAAGACCCACCTATGGTTTTGTACATGGATTTCGCACATGGGTTTGGGCATGATGGTTTATTGTCCATGGTATTTTTTAGATCCGGTCAAGCGAACTATGGTTATGTTATAATCCAAGGTTAATGGATTGGGGTTTATGGATGCTTCGGCATGTATATATATATTGTAACATTGAAAGGAATATAATGAAAAATCATCCTGGTAGTCCTGATTTTGGGATCCAGGGGAAAATATTTGTGTATATCTATTTTATGTTTTATGCTCTCACCATTGTTTACTTTCTATTTTTAGAATTCATATGTAGGTAATTTCTATATGGGATTAAAACCTACATTTGGTATCAGAGTTGTTTTGGCTTCAAGGGGACGCCTTTGCTGCTGACGGGTTTTTTCTTAGGCCTGTGGTAGACCCTATTCAGTGGGAGATCTACGGGATTGATTCTTATGGTGAAAGAAGATGGCGAGCAGTGGAAATATAGAGATCGGGAAATTTAATGGTCAGGGTTTTGAGTTGTGGAAACTCAAGATGGAGGATATGATGGTGGATAAAGATCAGTAGATCGTGGTAGATCCAGGTAATAAACCAACAGAAATGTTAGTTGAAGACTAGGTGACGTTGGATCAGAAGGAAAAGAGCATAATATGATTATGTGTCTCAAATTCAGTATTATTGAATGTATGAGGGGAAGCTTTGGCAAAGGTTTTGTGGGACAAGTTAGGGACTTTGTACCAATCTAAGTCTCTGGTGAATAAACTGTTCTTATAGAAAAAGTTGTATAACTTGAGGATGAAAGATGGAGACTCGATGACAGAGCATCTGAATGCATTTAATACTATGGTAAGTCAGTTATTATTTGTTAATATTAAAATTCCAGATGAATATAAGTGTGTCAGTTTGTTGTGTTCTCTACCAGATTCGTGGGATAGTTTGGTTGTTGCAATAGGTAGCAATGCAATTGCCTTGCAGTTTGATGACATAGTCTCATCCTTGTTGTCAGAGGAGATGAGAGGGAAAAATATGGAGGGCCAAAATGGTGATTCCTTGTCTGTATGAGGATAGCCCTAGAACAGAAACAAAAATAAGTCCTCAAGTAGGAGACTAAATCTCTAGGAAAACCTATAAAGGTGTGCTGGAAATGTGGAAAGGAAGGGCACTACAAAAGGGATTGTAAATCTAAAGCTCCTGAAAAAGGAAAGGGATCTAATGATGCTCCTTCTGTAGAGGCAAAAACCACCTCAGATGAAGGTGGGGATGTGTACTTGGCTTCTTCTTCAAGTACACATGTAGATCATGAGGCTTGGTTGATTGACTAAGGTGCATCATTTCACTTCACTCCCCATAGAAAGTGGTTTTGCGAGTATGAGAAATATGATGGTGGTGATGTCTTCTTAGGGGATAAAAAGAAGGCTAGAACCGTTAGTCGTAGAAAATTCAAGTTGAATTTGCAAGGTGAAAGGATTAGAAAACTTCCGGGTGTTCTGCATATTCCTGCGTTGGCCAGAAATCTGATTTTTGTAAGCAAGTTGGATGATGTAGGTGTAAAAACAGTGTTCAAGAAATATACCTGCAAGATGGTTTAGAGAGCACTAGTATTGATGTGATGAGTTCATATTGGAACTTTGTACAAGCTTCAAGGTAGCACTGTTATTGATGGGTGCAATAGTTTTGTGGTTCCTGAAAGTGGAGCAGAAAATCTAGTGGTCTTTGGAGAAAAGACCATGTTATGGCATCAAAGGCTTAGAAATATTGGAGAGAAGGGCCTTCAAATACTTCATGGTAATGGTATGGTATAAGGTATGTCTAAATACTCTCTGGATTTTGATTTCTGTGAAAATTGAGTATATGGGAAGCAGAATCGGGTGAGTTTCCCCTTTGGTGCTAAGAGGGTGAAACGAATATTAGATCTTGTGCACAATGATGTGTTTAGACCTGTGTCAGTTCCATCACTGGGTAAGTTTGTGTACTATGTTTCATTTATAGATGTCTTCTTAATGAATACATGGATATATTTCCTCAGGAAGAAATCTGAAGTCTTTGACAGGTTTAAAGAATTTAAGGCTCTGGTGGAAAACCAGACAGAGAAGAAGATAAAGGTGTTGAGAACAGGTAACGATGGAGAGTTTTGCAAGAAGGAATTTTAAGATTTATGTAAGAAGTGTGGTATAGCATGGAAGAAGACTACTCCATACACACCTTAGCAAAATGGACTTGCAGAAATAATGAACAAAAAATTGATGGAAAGGGAAAGAAGCATGCTCAGTGGTGTCGAGTTAGGACAGGAATTCTCGGCAGAGGCATTGGAGACTGCATGTTACCTGGTCAACAAATCACCTTCATCAGCATTGGAGGATAAGTCTCCACAAGAGGTATGGACTGGTAAGAAACCTTCTCTTTCACATCTGAGGGTATTTAGATGTGATGCATATGTACATATTCCAAAGGAGAAAAGAACAAAGTTGGATAGTAAATATGAAAAGTGCATCTTTATTGGTATAAGGATGGTTTAAAATGTTATAAGCTTTGGAACCCAAAAACAAGGAAGGTTGTGTACATCTGAGATGTGGTGTTTAGAGAGGTGAAATATGTTATTAAACATGAAGTCCTACTGAAGGAACATGAGAAGATAGAGTTTGAGCTAAAGGAGGAAGAATCAGACTCTACAGCAGAAGAGGAATCAGAAGATGAAAAGTCACAAACTCCGGCTACGAGAAGATTAGTTTGAGAAAGAAGGTATCCAGAAAGGTATAGTCCATCTGCTTTCTATTTAAATTTTTCTTTATCTATTACTGATGATGATCCCAAAACTATGAGGGAAGAAGTAGATTCAGAGGATGGAAAACATTGGAAAGAGGTCAAGGTTGATGAAATGGCATATTTGCACAAAAATGAGGCTTTGGATCTGGTGGAATTGTCTGCTAGAAGGAAACCCATTGGCAGCAAATGGATGTTTAAGAAAAAGATGAATGCAGAAGGAAATGTGGAGAAATACAAAGCTCGGTTGGTGGCAAAAGGTTATTCCAGGTGTCGGGAATTGATTTTCGTGATATTTTTTCTCCTGTTGCCAAGGTAGCTTCTGTTAGTGTCGGTATCTTCATCCCTCCATTAGAGATCAAATCCTCTTGTTGCATTTCATATTAGGCGTCCCGCCCAGTCATTTGCATTCCATTAGGCGCATGGATCGTCTAATGGTAATGGATTTCCTACAGTTTCCCTCATGTCATTTAACTGTTGGTTCACATCTGTTCATTGAAAAGCATATATAGTCTTCTTTTTATCTTAAAGATTGCAAAGGTTGTCTTCAAGGTTTCATTGTCAATTAGGTCTAGGGTTTCATTAGGGTTTCGTCAATTTTTTTTTTCAAAGTGTCTAATAACAACCAGCAGGCCATGAGGAGGTTTCAGCATCAATAAATTTCATCACCAAGTGTTCGAAAATGTGTTTTTCCTCAAAACTCTGTTTTGAGGAAAAAACAGAGTATTTTGCTTTTATTGTACAAAAATCATGAAATTTTGTTTTCTTCATTGTGTATCACTCCATCTGCAACCCTGGTTTCTTTCCTTAGCCCCAGTAGTTCCAACACCTGCAAAACAAGCAAAGCTCAGGTCATTTAGTTCATCACAAAACTCAAATGAAGTGAAAAAGTCCAAAAAACAGAGTTTGAAAATAAAGTCATTTTCAAAACATTATGAAAATGGGTTTTATGAGCCAAAAATTTAAAAGCTCCTTGTTTATAAGCCATTTCTTCATTTCAAGAGTTCATTTGCAAAATAGAAGCAAGGCAAAGTGATTTTGGTGAGCAAGTGAGGATATTTGGTGAAAATCGCTCCAAGTCACTGGCGTGGCGCACTGGGCAGGAGGCACGGCGCACTTACCAGGCGCGGCGCATTGGGCCGCATTTCTCAGTGCAAAAAGACATGGGCGCAACGCATACACTGAGCGTGGCACATTGGGTTGGATGCACAGCGCACACAGCCAGAGAGCCCGAAAACTGCCAGAACTTGCTCCAATCGCCCAAAATGCATGGATTGTCACTTGTCCAAGTAGGTTGACCCTTTGTCATTGCTCTTCATTCAAATTTGATGGTTGTTTGATGGTGTTTGTTGCATGGTGAATGTAACAAACCCTATCTCTTCAAAATTTTCAAAGGAGATTGCTGCTAGGGTTTTGTATTGGCTATTTTGCTACCAAGTATCCCCTCACCTCATCACTCCCTTATTTCATATTTTCCTTGCTTTCCCTATTCCCCAAATTCACATGCCCCTAAATTCACTAATCCCATACCCCAATTCCCTTTCCCAAAATCCCAAATGCACCAAACCCTAGTCTCATTCCCTGTTCCCTAATTCCCTGTTCCCTTAATTCCCTGTTCCCTAATTCCCTGGTCCCTTAACTAACCTTACCGGCCTATTTCCCTAAATTACCCCTCCACAATCCCTCATTTCACTGTTTTCCCTTGGTGGCAAAGGTCAAACACATCATCAAAGATAGTTCAAGACAGTTTAACACATCAGCACCTACAACTCCAAGACAGTTTATCCACCAGCAGACATGGCATCTGATCCTTCATATGATTATGAAGAGGAGACCCACGGTGACTCACCTACAAAGGGACATGCACCCAGGAGGCCTCATAGAGGTGGCAAACATATTAGAGAAGAACCAACCACTCTTGCTGAATTACAAGCCTGCCCTCTTGCCATCTCTTGTTTCCAACATCAGTCATGTTATGAATTTTGTGAGAAGGTTGCTAGCATTCAGTTTCATCATGAGTTGGCTTGTTTGTTTGTGCTGCATTTACATGGTGATCAAACCACTCTAGCTAGTGTCACTTTCACATTGACACTAGAATCCATTTCACTAGCAACCGATATTCCCAACATTGGAGAGCAATGGAACAAGAGGTAGAAAATTGACTGGCAGCATTATGAACCGTATATCAAGCCTGGCTTTTTGAGACAGCTCAAGAGAGTGTTTCCTTTTTGGTATCTCAAAGATGAATATGCTCCTTTAATGAAACTGATCATGAAGTATTTCAGCTGTGAGAGCTGGTTCTCCCATTTGTATGCTTATCACATCAGGTTGCCGATGCATTTTACCCGGGTATGGATGATGAACATCCCTTACTTCATGTGCCGAAACATAGAGAAGATGACCACCCTAGTGCAGCACAAGACTCCTCAGCAGCAGTTCAACAGTATTTACCATTTTTCTCTCATCAAAATTGTGGTCATTCATCATCTTGGCTTACAGGGCATCACTTGGGAGGACTTCATCTCTCGTGAGTTTTTTAGAGCTCAACAGGGACCTTCAGAGGCTTTGCATGAGACAGGTGGACCTTCTTATCAGCATGAGGGCCATGAGACACAGACCGCTAGTGTGCCGGTGTTCATCACCTATCAGAAGGGCACTAGACAGTTGTTTGCAGTAGCAAAGCGAGTGTTATCTCCACCCGGGGTGGAAGGGGCCTCGCTTTTGTCATCAGCATAGTAGGTTCAGGACCAAGGCAAGAGGCCACTACAGGAGGAAGGACCATCAGGTGAGCAGGAGACTGATTTCATTCTCATTGAGGGTGATGATACTAATATGGGCCCGCAAAGCACAAATCTTAGAGAAATCATTTAGGAGCAGCAGGCGGACATTGATGCCTTGTCTACCAACTTGGATAGAGCCCAATGGACAATACAGTACCTGGAGCAAAGGAATAAGCAGCTTGAGGACCAGCAGGTGATTATGGAGTTGCAAAACATTCGGGAGAATCGCCAAGCTGCCCAAAGGAGGAGGGTGGAGTTCACTTCATTAGAGCAAGAGATCAATGCCGATAGGGAGTCATGGCTTGAAAGAGCCAATATCCACTTGGAGAGGAAGCTAGAAAAGGCCAACAAGGAGAAAAACTTGTTGAGACACATGGCTGTTCATTACATGGTGAGGAACAAAGTTTGCAAGGCGAGAATCAAGAATTTGAAAGAAAAATTGAAGAAGGCATCAAAGAGGCAAAAGGAGCATGATCGACTTTAGATATTGGCCAAGGCTTCCTTGGCCCAACATAGCTCTTGATAGAGAAGACTCAGCCAAAATTTCAAAAAATTTGGAGCAAGTTTTGCATTTTGGAAATTTTTTGGCACAAAAACAGGATTTTCTACCCTATGCGCCACGCCACGTGGTGCTCACTTTTGCTAGGAGCCTCCAAATCATAAAAACTCAGCATTTTTGGATTTGGCATGAAAAATTATTCTTGCCTACCTATGGCCAAGAAATTTGGGCAAGTTTTGAGCCCTCACAAAGGTCAAAAACACTCAAAAAATGACCTCACTGCCCCTATTTTGACACACAGGAAGCAATGTTGGGAGAATGGACTTTTGGAGGGGAAAATGAAGGCCAAATTAAAAAATTCCACTTGGGTTGGAAAGTAGACAAGCAGAAATTTCCAGCAAGCACACCTAGAGCTCATTTGGACACCAAGAAGGCCTCCAAAAGTGGGTCCAAACAGGCGTGACGCATAGAGAATCAAGCGCAGTGCATAGAGGAAAATTTGCCAGTTTGACCAAGTTTTGCTCTGTTTTTCGCCCAGCTTTGGCTAGTTTGACTTTTTAACTTTCCTAATGGAAAATTTGTGATGTAATTTGATGGACATTGATGGATCATGATGTAAATATGTTAAATTTTCACTTGTAGAGGTAGATTCATCAGTTTAAAGGTTGTTTGAAATTGAATGAATCAGTTCCCTAGTTTCTAGAGGCATGCTGTTATACTGCCTAATTTCTAGTTCTTAGTTTAGAATTAGTTGGATCAGCTCCTAAACATGTGTGCTCAACCCTTGGAGGCAAGGATGAGCTATGTTTGTCTATATTATGTTGTTTTTCAATCATTAGCATGGTTGGACTCTTGAGAAAGAAAAGAACTTCATTATACATTCATATTAGCATTTTTGGCTAAGGAATTGAGACCAGGATTTGCAGCACTCTTTGGGATTCATGTGGAAATTTGTTTTGGTACAATGCTTCTCTTTGTAATTTTGAATTTGCTTATATGTCATGTATGCCATTCTCTATCTTGTTTCTTCTGAACTAAACAAACAAGAGTGTAAGTAGAATCCATTGAAAGTGCAGTGCTCTACTTGAAGTTTGCTTTAGTTATTTGATGTTTTCAGCTGTTTGGGGAGGATCCATGGTTTCTCTTGCCCTCTTCAACACCTCACCTGTCTATTCCTTCCATCTCATTCAATTTTAAGTGCCAAAAACGATTGCCTACCTTGCCCCATTGAGACCTCTGTAGGACTGAGCCTCAATCCCCGCACCCAAAATTTGCCTTTCCATCTAAGCCAACAAAATCATCATTTTATTCAATCAAATTCTCTTGCACATATACCTAGCCTAAGATCAGAAGATATTTCAGTCATATCAAGCCCCATCGATCATAATTTGTTGAGATTGACCCGGAGAGAGCCCTCTCCTAACCTGGTAGGGCTAGCTACCAGGCTGAGCGTGGTTTGATGTTGGCCCTGGATCCTACCTTTTCAGCCTGAGGTAAATCTAGGCACTAACAACTTCTATTAGATTACTTTATCTATTGCTATTATTTTTTATTTTTAGGTAGAATAGATGGATGTGAAGACAACATTTCTTCACGGGGATCTGGAAGAAGAGATCTACATGAATTTACCTGATGACTTTGCAGTGAAGGGTAAGAAAGAGCTAGTATGCAAGTTAAAAAAGTCTGTGTATGGGTAAAAATAGTCACCAAGGATGTGGTATCAGAAATTTGATACATTTATACGGGGACTTGGCTTCATCAAAAGAAAAGGAGATCATTGTGTGTATCTTAAATTAATTGGTGACCATGTCATTTATCTAGTCTTGTATGTGGATGATATGTTGCTAGTTGGAAATGACAAAGAAATTATTGAGGATTTGAAGACCCAATTGTCCTCCAAATTTGACATGAAATATCTTGGTGATGCAAACTATATTTTGGGCATGGAAATTAAACAAGATTGGGCAAAGAGGAAGCTCTGGTTAAACCAAAGGAAGTATGTCTAGACAATACTATAGAGGTTTAATATGCAAGATATTAAATCGGTGAAGGTTCCTATTCCTGTAGGTGTAAATTTATTTTTTGAAGAGTGTCCCAAGACACAAGAAGAAGAACAAGACATGTCCCATGCTCCATATGCAAGTGTAGTCAGTAGCCTGATGTCTGCAATGGTCTGTACTAGACTAGAAATTGCACATGTACTAAGAGTATTGAGCTTTTTATGTCAAAACCAAGGAAGGAACATCGGACAACAGTGAAGCGGATTTTCAGGTATTTGTGTGGCACTAGTGATTATGGTTTGTGATACCAAGGAAGACCAAGATTGGACATAGTATTGGACATCTATGGATTTGTTGATGCAGATTGGGCTGGAGATTTGGATCAGAGAAGATCTACAAGTGGGTATGTGTTTAACCTATTTGGAGGTGCAGTCAGTTGGATGAGTAATAGATAGTTTGTAGCGGCACTTTCAACTATAGAGGCAGAATACATGGAAACCACTCATGCAAGAAAGGAAGCATTTTGGTTGCAGAGATTGTGTTCAAGTATGGGGTTAGTACGATGAGCTATAAGGATAGATTGTGATAGCCAAAGTAAAATTTTCTTGACAAAGAACCCTGCTTATCATTCAAAGACAAAGCATTTTGATGTTCAGTATCACTTTGTGAGGGATATGGTTGAGGACAAAAAGGTGTTTTTGGTAAAGGTGGACACTTCGAAGAATATTATAGATGCATTGACAAAGTCTGTGAGCACTGAGAAGTTCTCTTGGTGTAGAGAAACAATGGGTGTTGTTGTGTTGGAGCAATGACTAAGCTCTCCAGTGGCCCCCTGTGGAAAGAAAACAACAAGTGGGAGAATATTGGGTTGTGTTATATTCTTTCCACGACTACCCCATGCGTGGGGGGGTCACAGGGGTGGCGTGATCCCCCCTGCACGGGGTTCGAGGCAGTGCCCCAAGAAAAAAAATTTGGACGCTATATTAGGTGGGCAGACCTACCTATGGTTTTGTGCATGGATTTTGCACATGGTTTTGGGCATGATGATTTACTGTTCTTGGTATTTTGTAGATCTGGTCAAGGGAACTACAGTTATGTTCTAATCCAGGGTTAATGGATTGGGGTTTATGGATGCTTCGGCATGTATATATATGTATTGTAACATTGAAAGGAATATAATGAAAAATTAATCTAGTAGTCCTGGTTTTGGGATACAAGGGAAAATCTTTGTGTATATCTATTTTATGTTTTATGCTCTCACCATTGTTTATTTTCTGTTTTTATAATTCATATGCAGGTAATTTTTGTACGGTGTTAAAACCTACATGGTCAAGTTGGATGATCTGCACAGTTGTACTGCTCCATTGCGCATTGATCTATTTAGTGATGGAGAGTGGCATGAAATTGATTGATGCGCTAGAGTCACCAAACATTTGTGGACATTGAAGTTAAATATTTCAAATGATAACAAAAATGGTGGCAAGAGTGAATTTTCTTCTTCCATGTGAAGTGTGTTGAGCACAAATGCAAGTGATCCTAGAGACTTGCTTGGTCCCTTGCTAGAAGAGGCAACACTGTATATGGAGGTTTGCCTTAGTGCACGAAAAATAATATCCTATTGACCCGTGATCTTGGTTAGCTCGTATAGAGAAATTTTTGCATGAGTCTTCTTCATGTCTTCAACAATATTGTAATCCAAAGTGGGGAGACTCGCCGAGGTGTCCAGGGGAAGACTTGTGTCCGTACTGTCTGGTGGAGTGTTTTGGAGTTTGTTGCTCATGGACATATCTTTCACTGTAGTTGTCTTCCCAGACTTGCTTTGAGTTTTTTGTGTTGAGGAGGCTAGTGGATCAACTATTCTAAGAAGTTGTCTAAGATTTTCTTTCGGTATCTCAAACACAATGGGAGCCCCTTGACTTCTCAAGTTGTATCGATTGTTATTCTTTAGGGGCTCCTTCTTGGTGGTTGTTTTCTTTTGGGCAACATTAAGACATTGATACACGTTAATTACATGCATAGAAATTATAGCTTCATCAGATGCCGCATCCTCTTCTTCATCTTCATCCTCTGGTTGAACCTGCTCATTGGCTTTAAAATGATTAGCCAACCTTGAATCCACAATGCTCATAACTCGGTTCCATTCTAGACAAGACTTATCTGAATGTCGGTCTTCGTGGATCACATAATAGTGATCATTCGCAATTTGGTCCATTTGGAACACAATATTAGAGCTCTACGTAGATTTAGTCGGGTGGCTACTGCTGCTACCTGATGTCACATTCTTCCTCTGCACAAATCTGGGAGGTCTGCTGCTCACAGTTGTCTGGGTCGTTTGTTTCTTAAGTTCATATACTCTAGTTGTTAAGGACTTGAGGAGACGAGTAAGGTTCTCAATTTCACATGTTTCCTTTTCCTTTACCTTACTAATAGCAATCTGAGACCTCCTGCCCGTGTCTTTGGAGTCCTTAGATGGTTCATCATCTACAATGACTCCAATAGCGCACATGACTTTCTCCACATTAATTGCTTCTTGGAAATTTTCCAAAAGTTTTGATTTCCCAGCTCGCTTGATGAACTGTGCAATGTTGATCGGCAGTGCAGACATGTAATATTCAACTATGATGGAGTCATGAGGTTTATGTCTACAGTGAACTTGTTCAATATATGGTTAAAATCTTACACTTTTTTATTTTTGCTCCATCTTGAGACTACCCAACTCTTTCAACAACATGGTGGGGGTTTTGTCCTCAACAAACTTCTCCAGGAAAATTCTCTTGAACATCCCCTAGTTTTGAATGGAGTTGACAAGAAGGCTATGGTACCATACAACTGCTCTGTCGTCCAAGGTACATGGAAATAGTCTACATGCAAAATCATTATAACGTACCTCGAGTGTCTGCAGATGTAGGTAGAACGTGTCTAAATGATTTTCTGCCTTCACTGTTTTGTCAAGGTCATACTTTATCAACAACTTCTCTGTGTGTCTTGGCATCTTATGAAAGGCACCAAAGAGTGCCAATGGGCCCTGTGTAATCCATTCTATATTTTTATCAACCATATTTTCCTCTACTTCATCCTCCTCCTCTTCTTCTAAATATAACGGTTCAACCTCTGAATCTGTTGGTTTATCTCCACCTTTGCCTCCTCCACTGCCTTCCCCTATGCTGCCTCTGCCAAAAACTGAGCCCAAGAGTAAGTTATACTTCTTCTCCTTCTAGGAAAATAGGAGGTTCCTCTTCGTTCTCAACATCTTATGCCAGCTCTTCAAGAGTGGCAAGGATTTCTTCTTCAACATATGAGACTACCACTCTTGCGGGTCTAGTCTTTTTCTTCCTCTACGAAGAGGGAAGAGTGTATACTCCTAGAATCAGTCCAACATATTTAGCAAACTAACAGGTGATGGGAGGAATAGCATAGATGTGATGATATGAAATTTCTTATTCAGGTCTGGGAGGTGAGGAGTAACCAACTTCAAAGTTTTGCATGGGAGAGAGGGAGTTCATGTTACTTCCTTGACCAGATGATAAATAATTGGGCTTGAGAGGATATTTAGCCATAAACTACTGGGTACCCTCCTTCTAGCGCCAGAAATTTTGACGTTGCAAGACCCACCAACATTCAGGGGATCTCCCTGGTATGAAGTCCCAACTAGACAATACACCATTTGTTGTAGGATTCCATCTGGTATGATGGCCCGATTTCCATTATCTTAGATATTTTTCTTAGCTCTTATTGTTCAACACATGAGAGTGTTATGCTTGTAACTTCAAGAAAGCGAGGTGGGTATGCCTAGTGAGTGTGCAATGTAACTTTGTGTCCGAGTTCTGTTACTGTAAGGGGGAGGGTAAAAGTGAGCCTATAGATGAGAGGTAGTAGTACCACCCAGGGAGAGACACATACAAAAACAACAATGGTTTTTCCAGTATCCAACATAATAGTCCACAGTGGATGCGATAGTCGTTAAAACCAAAGTGTAAGGTGAAACACATACATCGTCCAACGGAGTAGTCCACATGGGGGTGACGGTCGTTATAACCATGGAAAACAAGAATGGTTTGTCTAATGTCCGAAGGAGTAGTCCACACATACAAGACAACAATGATAAATAATAAAACACATCTTCAACAATGTAAGTACTAAAATAACTGAAGTAGTTCAACTATCTTAGTACAAGTTAAGAAAACATGCATTACAAACATTTAAATAGTAGTCTTACAAACGAATACAAAACATGCATGAAAATGTGCTGGCCCGAGACAGGGTTATGAATTAAGCAAAAGTTCCAAGACACATTGGTACACCATACATCACTAGTCCTAGTAGTGGGACAATGGAGCCATTGCTCGCTCCTCAATGAAAAGACTACAAACTCTCAAGGCTATGTGGGAGGAGCAAAGGTGAAAATTCCTTTGCTCATACAAGGCGGTGGTATATATAGCCAAGGGTGATGCTTGGCCCTTGTGACTCTTGGATTTCCCTCATGACCGTTCAACTTCCTATGAATTTTCAACTGATGTGACTCTTCAACTTCATTTGTGCGTCTCTTGGACTTTCACATTACATTACATTTGATTACAACAAGTATGGCCCATAGTAGTAATGTGGCCAAGACAACTCATGACACAACTTAACATGACATTGCTGGCATGTACTGGCTGACTATGGTGTCCATGTCGAGCTTTTATGCTGCTAAGTGATGGATGTGCTCTTAGTGTGTTGTGTCTTCACCTCCACATGGCAAAGTGTTGTGGGGTCTTCAGTGGTCTTGGTATTTGCTTGATGGTTCAGAAACATGTATCCCTTTCACTTATTGTTCCATGTGCTTGGTACCTTCATTCATCTATGAGAAAGTCTTCTATCATGCGCTCCTTCTTCATCACGTTTGTCACTAAGCCATGTTCCATCAATGTACCTGCGCCTGCAAATATTCACTCATGACGGGATGACATCAAATCCAAAAATATTTTAGTCTAGCATGATGCATTGTTTTTAGTTTCGGGTCAAGGTGACCAGGAGGGAGGACAAGATAGTGAAACTACATAGAGCATAGCTTAGGCCGGGATGAGAGGCTCTGGAGTACTACCGGAAAAAAATTCACGGAGGTCACTGGGAGGAAAATTTGTGCAATCAAGGACAATAGTGACCGCTGCTAGGTGGAACCCAACTGGATAGAACTGCGCAATTCTCGGGAGGAAGACAAGGCAGGCTATCTGGTGGAACTGTTAGAAATTTCTGTGCATTTTTCGAGGTGAGGACTAGGCAGGTCACTCAGGGTCCAGCTAAGAATCTGTGCAGATTCTCTGAGGGATACAGATTTGAGTAGCAAGGGACACCGGTAAGAAATTATACGCAATTTTCCAGAGAAGAGAATGTCGGGCTATGGGGATTTGCTAATCATAATTACACATTTCTTAGAGATAATGCAGGACAGGCAGTTGCTGCGCAGTTTCCAAAAATAGTAAAGAGCAGGGCAGCAGTAGGTGTACCAGTCAGATCTACATAATTTTCAACGATAATGCAGAGCAAGCCAGCAGGATGCCTGACTCAACATGACTGTGCAATTATGCAGATAGTGTTGGGTAGAAAGCTGGGAATATATGCGCAATTATGTAGAGGAGTGCAGCCCCGGGTCATAGTGCAATGCATATTTCTGACTAACTAGAGGGAGTCTTGATAATTGATGTTGCAGGAAGCATGGAGTGGATCGTACCTAGAGACAATTTCTACGCAATTCTGGGAGACAGTAAGCTTGTTCATATCCAGGATTGCGGAGTGTCGGTTGCCCTGAAGGGCAGCCTCAAGCTCTGCGCAAATTTGGGTAGCAGAGCGGGGTCATTGAGATCTGATACTGCGCAATGTAGCTTAGTTGGGTTCCAGTTGAAGGAGGGTTTTCCGATTGAAATATTTTCATGAAAAATGGCTAAGTGTGAGAGCAAGTGAACTTGTGCATACATGACATTGTGATCACACACTTAGCATGATTTGACAACAAGACACCTCAAACCAACAAGAGGAACATGTGCTCAGTGAGACTGTCTTAAAGGTTAAGCGTGATAAGTATGACACTTGAGATAGATCTTTGAACGATTTTGACAACACTTACGTGACAGTGCTCACAATTTTGTGTACGACCTATGTTCATAGAGTGAAAACAACTCATGCACACAAAGCCAAACCTTCGAAATTGCCAGAACACGTTTGCAAGCATTACATAGCAATCAAAATGCCAAAATATGACCAGTGGTTTATTAAGCAAAAAGGGTGTAAAGAATCAACAAGTGCTCATGGAATGAGCCCAAGTGTTTGCAACCATCAGGGGAAAAACCAATGAAGGCTCTGAAATTTAGATGGAGGCCAAAATTTTGAGGGTGTTGCAGTCGTTACAACAGATGTATATGCAACTTTGTGTCAAGGCAACCAAGTAGAGAATTAGATTACCATTTTCACGATAAAAAAATGTATCATCTTGGAAACCTATGCATTCCACAGGGTGAAAGAGTCAAAATCATAAGGGAAGCACATACTTCTCTTATTGTTGGCCATTTTAGTGTAGGCAAGATGGTGGCTTAATTACAAAGGTATTTTTATTGGCCTCGAATGAATAAAAGTGTGTCGTGATATGTAAGAGTATGTTCACTATGTGCTACAAGTAAACCTAGCAATAGAATGTTAGGATTGTATACCCCACTTCCAGTTCCTTCCTGTCCTTGGTAAAGTATTCCTATGGAATTTGTAGGAGGACTTCCTATGTCTAAAAAAATCTTGATTATCTTTATGTTGTGGTGGATCATTTCAGCATGTGTATTTTGATGCCTTGTAGGAAGTGGGTTACATCTTAATAGACTACACAAATGTTCTTTCAAAATGTATTCATACATTTTGGGTTGCCCAAATCCATTATTTCTTATCGAGATTCTCGATTTATCAAGAAATTTGTTCAAGCTTATGGGGACTCATGGACACCAAGTTGAAAAAGAGAACAACATTCCATCCACACATCGATGGTCAGACACAAGTGGTGAACAAAATAGTAGTACATCTTCTTCATGGTTATTGCAACAAACATCCTAAGTTTTGGGATGAACACTTACACTACATTCAGCATGCTTACAACCAGGAAAATAATTCATTGACTCAAACATCTCCATTTGAGTCATGCTTTGGATACTTACAAAAATCTCCTTTATATTTTATCTTTGGTAGATATGTTGTTATTGATGGTCATAGTGACATTGATAAGGCCAAGAGATTCATTGGAAAATTTCAATTGGTACAACAAATGGTTCAAGAACAGTTAGAAAAGAGGCAAGCCAAGTACAAGACAAGGCATGATAAGCATCATGTTGACAACACTTTTTAGGTTGGAGATGAAGTTTGGAATTGCATTAGAAAGAAGGGGCTTAAAGGAGAAGGTAAGACACTTAAACCAATAAGGTATGGACCTTTTAAGATTCTAGAAAAGATTGGTAATAATGCCTTCCGGTTAGATTTACCTCCATATATGCAAATGCATGCAGTTGTTAATGTTGAGAATATGAGATTATATGAGCCTCATTTGATTGATGATCAAGGAGAGAATGTTTATATTCCTTCAATAGAATATTTATCTCTTGAATTTCTTGAAGAATTGCAGCAAGACAATATCCTTGACATAAAAACAAGAACTTCAAAAAGAGGGAATGTGAAGTGCCTTTATTTGCGACTCAAAGGCACATATCCAAGAAAATCCAAATGGATTGAGATTGGAAGGATGAGGTAATTATACCCTCATCTGTTTGTTGACTAAAATTACTCTTTAGGAGGTCCAAAAGCTTCCAGTGGGGAGGAGTGATCCAAGGGATCAATAAAGTGCTCAAAATTCAAAGTGTTCAAAAGTGCTCAAAACCTATACTGGAGCGTATATCTCGACGACCTGAATCCAACGCAACTTGAATAGCTCAAAAACGATATTGTATGCTCTAGATATCGCGTTTTGATATTTTTCCCAAACATGTAAAAAAAATTGTAGGTTGGTTGTAGGACTGTTGATTAGGAAGTCCATACGATGACTGGGCAGGCCAATTGTACAATTTGGGAAAATGGTAGGATGGCACTTGGCCTCTCCATATTGGTTTGAAACTACGTGTTTTGATTGGTGGTTGAATTTTTATGTGGACCAATGGGGGGATGCCAAGTGGCCCAGTCATAGGCTGCCATGTGGCACCCCAGGGTCAACCAAAAAATTTTATGGTCAAACTGGCATCGGAGAGAATTAAACGCATGACTTATGAAGCAAAATTGTTGTGCCTTACCGCTAGGGCGCATGGTGGAACTTAATATGTATAGTTCCAAACTTGTATATAAACTTTTCATTGTTAATTGTTGGGGGACAAGGTCAGGGCTAAGCCCTAGCCCTCAGTCACCCCACGCCCATAAGACTGAAGGCAGGGGAGTTGAGGGCTCAGGCCTAGCCCCGACCCACAGATCCAACACTCGCAGTTACTAGACATTAGACCACATGCCAAATGCGTGGAGTGTTAACAATTGGGGGCAAAGTTTTGGGGACCAACCCATGGTCACCACGGAGCATGGAACCATGGTGGATTACAGTGGACGGCTCGGTAGATGGGTACGGAGAATAGGAATAAACCTCGGTTTTATGGTGGATGGAATAGAAATCCGCAAATTTAGGGGTTATGCTGATGGAGGCAGATGGTTAGCCCCAGCCCCCCGGGAGCATAGACCCATGTGGCCATTATTTTCTGCCACATTCCTTATTGGACAATTAAAGTAAGTGACATTTTGCACCCAATTCAACGCGAATCACGTCAGAGTCGGGTGAAATTGTCCCTCGGCACGCCCTAGAAAAGTGGAATTTGTAGGATGGTTAGCAGTTCAGTGTAGTTTGTAGATCAGTTAGCAAGGAAAACTTGGGGAGAGCATAACTTCTTCAGTTTTTGGCCAAATTGAGCCGAACAAGGGCCCAGCTACAGATTTTTTATTGTTCTAAAGCCATTGGAGACATAATATTTACATTCTAAGCATTGTAAATCCATGTAAACACAAATTTGATCACTTAATGAAGGAGGCCCAACATTGGAAGATGGACCAAGAGATGTAGCCCAGGAGAGGGGTGAACTCTTTTATCATTTGTGTTGTTATGTGTTTTTGATATGGTATATTGTCTCTGTTATTGTTGTTAACTAAGTTCAAAAATCATTATTTTATGTGTTTTTACAGTGATCCATTACCCAAAATACATAAAAAATTTCTTGCAATTTTTCCATCACCTTCAAGTTTGCATAACAGATTAGTTTGGTATCAAAGCCCAAGGTTATCTTGAAGGTTTGATTTTGTTCACAAGTGTTTTCTGATGCTTACAAGGTTGAAGCTTAAAAGAGGAGAATGAGAACTTGTGGATCCAAGGTCTCACATTGTTTCAAGGAGAACACTCATACCTCAAGCTTCACCAATCATGGCACATGAGGAAGGTCCGAAAGGGATGTCTGAAGATGAAAGAAATTTCAGAAAATCTTTCTTTGAAATGTTTGAAATGGTAAAAGTTCCTTGAGGAAAGGAACTCAAGGTTGTAAGGAGATATCTCAAAACCTCCAAAAGGATATGGAGAAAAAGGAGACAAACCTCCAAAAGGGAATGGAGGGAATGGTGACAAGCCACCACCGTCACCCCCATCATCCTCATCCTCATCCTCATCTTCTTCTACGTCTTCCCCTTTCACAAACACCTCAAAATTCTCCAAACGGACATGGTAAAACTCCTTTGTTAAAGCTTAACATAAAGTTTGAATTTCCTATGTACAATGGAGAGGTAAATGCTGAGAAATTAGATAATTGGGTTTGTCAGATTGAAGTGTATTGCAGGATACAAAGAATCAAGGATGATGAGACCAAAATTCAACTTGCTTCTCTTAGGTTGGAAAGTGCGCAATTATTTGGTGGGAGGACAAAACTCAAGCGAACATAAAGAAACATGGTAAGGTTTTATCCTCTTGGAATGATTTTTTTGTTGTAATAAGAAGACAATTTTATCCATTAGCATACATGAAAAAAACTATAATGGATTGGAAAAACTTTAGGCAAGCTAAGGGATAAAATGTGTAAAGCTATACTCAAGAATTTAGGAAAAGCGCTTTGATTTTATGTATAGATTTATCCTCTCAAGACACTCTACTCAAATATATTGGAGGATTGCATAGTTATTCGAGACATACAAGTCTCATGTTTAACCCTACAAAACTAGATGAAGTTTGTGTATAGGCAACTCATTTAGAAGAAAGAGGAAAGAATGTACCTCAAGAGGGAAGCAAAAATCCATTCAAGAGTGGAGACAAAGAAAAGGGGAAATTCAAAGGAAAAAGGAAGAAGATTTCTTCAATCAAGAAAGAGGGAGAAAAACTCACATTTAAACATTGTTATAAAGAAGGCCATGATGAAGACCATGTTGGAAAATTCATCCTGAAATGAAACCCAAACAGTTTAACAACAAAGGGAAAAAAAAGACTGTTGCAACTACACAACATGATTTAGGATCCGATTATGAGGATGAAACAAAGTCACAACCATGGGATTTAAAGTAAGTTCTCTATTGCAATTACTATTTCTTCAAGTAGCCTCAATGAAACTCAACATGAAAAAAGAAAGAATAGAGATTTTCCACATTAGAGTAATTTCAAAACATACCAAGATATACACATTGTTTGATAGTGGATCATAAGAAAACCTTATTTCAGAAGACATTGTTAAGAAATTGAATTTGGAAATCACTCCTCATCTAAACCTTATCCTTTAGGTTGGATATATGACAATGCAAAATTTCATGGGACAAAAAGATGTAAATTGAGATTTTCCATCGCTGCAAACTTTATAGATAAGGTAGAGCTTGATGGTATTCAACTTGACATTTGTGGTATTGCTAGGAAGCCCATATTTAATGATAGGAGAGCCATATTTCATCGCCATGAGAACAAATATCACTTGTTTAAATATGGGATTGAGTACATTGTTAGAGCACATAGAAAGAAGTTGAATTGATCTCTTGTGCATGTTGGACAAATGAAGAGGCTTATTAATGTTAGTAAGAATTTTGTACTCTTGATGATCAAACCAAAAGAGAATGTTGAAAATGAAGCCTTTCAAGGATGTGATGCAAGATTAAAATCTAATTTATTTCATGTTGTTAACACCTATGATGAGATGTTTCAGGAACCCAAAGTATTTCCTCCTAAAAGAGGAATCCAACATGAGATCCAATTGCAAAAAGATTGTCCTCTTCCAAACATTAGAATGTACATGATGTAAGTTATGGAGAATGCATAAATCAAGAGAAAAATCCAAGAGTTTCTTGATAAAGGGGTCA
Source organism: Pinus tabuliformis (assembly GCA_031772625.1). NCBI lineage: Eukaryota > Viridiplantae > Streptophyta > Pinopsida > Pinales > Pinaceae > Pinus > Pinus tabuliformis. Next base: position 441,249,588 of record CM062813.1, on the reverse strand, counting down.
TCATACCAAGAACATCTCCATGTGGGTCACCAATTGTATTAGTACCAAAGAAAGATGGTACATGGCGCATGTGTGTGGATTTCATAGACTTGAACATGGTTACGGTAAAGAATAGCTACCCTCTTCCTCAAATTGATTATTTACTTGAAAAGTTGAAATATGATGTGTATTTCACTAAGTTGGACTTGATAAGTGGCTATAATCATATTAGGATTGCTGAAGGAGACATATGGAAGACAATTTTAAAAAAAAAAACAAGGTTTGATTGAATGGTTGGTTATGCCATTTGGGATTTGTAATGCTCCTATAACATTCATGAGAGTTATGAATGATGTATTAAGGCCTTTTCTTGATGAATTTTTGATTGTCCACTTAGATGACATATTGATATTCCAAAAAACTGGTGAAGAACATGTCAGACATGTTAGGCAAGTCTTAGATGTCTTAAATAAAGAAAAGTTTTGTTTTTAAGATGTTTAAATGTGAATTTGGAAAGACCTCATTATTGTATTTGGGACATTGTTGGAGGGGGTGAATTGAAGATATATCCCTCAAAGTTTAAAGTTAGTGTCGATTTACCTAAGCCCAATAATGTAATTGAGGGTAGGAGCATTTTTGGAGCAACTCAATATTGTAGAAATTGCATTTCTAACTTTTCTTCAATTGCAACTCCATTAAATGCCTTGACAAGTGTGAAGTTGGTTTTTTAGTGGTGAGGTAAGCAATAGAAATCCTTCGATGCATTGAAGGAGAGAATCAATTAGCTCCAATTCTTGCACTTCCTGATTTAAGACAACCATTTGAGATACAAACAGATGCAAGTGACTATGTCATGGGAGCGGTCTTAATGCAACATGGTAAGCCCATATGTTACCATTCTAAAACTTTTAATGGTGCAATAGTTAACTATCCTACATATGATAAGGAATTGTATGCATTGGTTCAAAGTGTGAAAAAATGGAAACACTATTTGATGGTAAAGGAAACTATCATTCACACTGATCATCAACCATTGCAATACTCGTTATCACAAACCGAGCCACAACAAGTGAGGCATTTCATATGGATGGGTTTCTTGCAACAATTCCACTTGGTAATAAGGTATAAGAAAGTTATATACAACAAAGTTGTTGACATTATTTCTAGACCAATTGTTAGAGCTTTAGTTATTCTTAAGCATAATTCTACCATGCACGAGAGCTATGTTGAACAGTATGCTTTAGATGACGATTTTAAAGATGTATATGCAACTTTGTGTCAAGGAAACCAAGTAGAGGAATTATACTACCATGTTCATGATAAAATTTACATCTTGGCAAGCTATGCATTCCATAGGGTGAAAGAGTCAACCTCATAAGGGAAGTGCATACTTCTCTTATTGCTATCCATTTTGGTGTAGGCAAGATGGTGGCACAATTACAAAGGTATTGTTATTAGCCTCGAATGAATTAAAGTGTGTCACAATATGTAAGAGGGTGTTCATTATGTGATACAAGTAATCCTAGCAATATAAATTTAGGATTTTATATTCCACTTCTAGTTCCTTCCCGTCCTTGGGAAAGTGTTTCTATGGACTTTGTAGGAGGACTGCCTATGTCTAAAAAAAATCATGATTATCTTTATGTTGTGGTGGATCATTTAAGCAAGATGTGTATTTTGTTGCCTTGTAAGAAGCAAGTTACGACTGAACAGATTGCAAAAATGTTCTTTCAAAATGTATGAGTACATTTTGGGTTGCCCAAATACATTATTTCTGATCAATATTCTTGATTTGTCGGGAAATTTTGGTCAAGCTTATGGGCACTCATGGAAACCAAGTTGAAAAGGAGAATAGCATTTCATCCACAAACTAATGGTCAGACAGAAGTGGTGAACATAACATTAGTACATATTCTTCATGTTTATTGCAGTAAACATCCTAAGCTTTGGGATGAACACTTACACTACATTCAGCATGCTTACAATTGGGCAAAGCATTCATCGACTAAAACATCTCAATTTGAGGCATTCTTTAGATACTTACCAAAATATTCTTTAGATTTTATCTTTGGGAAAGATGTTTCTATTGATGGTCATAGTGACATTGATAATTCCAAGTGATTCCTTGAACAAGTTCAATTGGTGGATTAGATGGTTCAAGAACAGCTGGAAAATAACCAAGCCAAGTACAAGACAAGGCATGATAAGCATCATGTTGACCACAATTTTCAGGTTGGAGATGAAGTTTGGCTTTACATTAGCAAGGAGAGGCTTAAAGGAGAAGGTAAAAAATTGAAACCAATAAGGTATGGACCTTTTAAGATTCTAGGAAAGATTAGTAATAATGCCTTCTGATGGATTTGCCTCCATAGATAAAATTGTATGTGGTTGTTAATGTTGAGAATTTGAGATTATATTAGCCTCCTTTGATTGATGATCAAGTAGAGCATGTTCACATTCCTTCAATAGAATATTTCTCTCCTTAATTTCTTGAATAATTGCAGCAAGACACTATCCTTAACAAAAAAACAAGAACTTCAAAATGAGGGAATGTGGAGTACCTTCGTGTGGGACTCAAAGGCACAAATCCAAAAAAATCCAAATGGATTGAGATTGGAAGGGTGAGGGAACTGTACCCTCATCTGTTTGTTGACTGAAAGTATTCTTTTGGAGGTCCAAAAACTTCCAGTGGGGGAGGAGCGATCCAAGGGATAAGTTGCTAAAAATTAAAAGTGCTCGAAACTTGTACCAGAGCGTAGATATCGACAACATAAATACAAGGCAACTTGAATCACTAAAAACCGATATCATATTCTCTTGATATCACATTCTAATTGATTTCCCAAACAGGTAAAAAAATTTGCAGGTTGGTTGCAGGATTGATGACTGGGAAGTCCGTACAATGATTGGGCAATGTGACTCAGCAAGGTGACTATACAATTTGGGCTAATTATAGGTTGCCACTTGGCCTATTCATATTAGTTTGAATTTGTGTGTTTTGATTGGTGTTTTCATTTGTATGTGGACCAATGGGGGGATGCCACGTGGCCCAGTCATGGGTTTCCACATGGCCCAGTCATGGGATACCACGTGGTACCCCGGGGTCAACCAAAATTTTGTTATGGTCACACTGCCACCGGAGGAAATTGGACGCGTGACCTATGAAGAATAATTGTAGTGCCTAACCACTAGGACGCATGATGGAACTTAATATGTATAGTTCCAAACTTGTATATAAACTTTCCGTCGTTAGTTATTGGGGAACATGGTCGAGGCTAATCCCTAGCCCCCAATCACCCCACTCCCACGAGAAGACATGTACGGGAGCTGAGGGCTCGAGCCTAGCCCCAGCCCACTGTTCCAGCGCCCATAGTTACCAGCCACCGAACCACATGCCAAATGTGTGGAGTGTTAAAAGTTAGGGGCAGAGTTTTGGGGACCAACCCATGGTCACCATGGAGCATAGAACCATGGTGGATTTTAGCAGAGGGCTTGGCAAACGAGCGCGGAGAATAGGAATAAGCCTCGGTCTTATGGCGGCATGGAACCGAAAGCTGCATATTTAGGGTCTATGCTGACGGGTGCGGGTAGTTAGCCCCAGCTCCCGGGCACATGGCCCCATGTGGCCATTATTTTCCGCCACAAACCTTATTGGGAAATTAAAGTAAGTGACATTTTGCACCCAATTCAGCGCGAATCTCGCCGGCACCAGGAAATTTTTTTTCTTAGGGCCCCTTGGAAAGGCGCAATTCATAGGATGGTTAGAAGTTTAGTGCATTTGGCAAATCAGTCAGCAAGAAAAACTTGGGGAGAGCATAACTTCTATAGGTTTTGGCCAAATTGAGCCAACAAGAGCCCAGCTGGGGGTTTTTTACTGTTATGAAGCCATTGGAGACACAATATTTACATTCTGAGCATTTTAGATCCATGTAAATACAAATTTGAGCACTTAATGAAAGAGGCCCAACATTGGAAACTGGACCATGAGATGTAGCCCAAGAGAGGGGTGAACTCCTTTATCATTTGTGCTTTTATGTGTTTCTAATATAGTACATTTTCTCTATTCTTTCTATTAACTAAGTTTAAAAATCATTATTTTATGTGTTTTATAAAGTGATCCATTACCCAAAATACATAAAATTTTACTTGCATTTTTTTCATCACCTTCAAGTTTTCATAACAAATCATACCTCAAGCTTCACCAGGCATGGCACATGAAGAAGGTCCTGAAGGGATGTATGAATGTGAAATAACTTTTAGAAAATATTTCTTTGAAATGTCCCATGACTGGCGAAGCTTGAGGTATCAGAGCCTTCTTTGGTACTAAAACAATTGGTCACCCACATGGCGATGTGCTTGGTTGGATGAGCCCTTTATCAAGAAACTCTTGGATTTGTCTCTTGATTTATGAATTCTCTATAACTGACATCCTGTACATGCCAATGTTATGTTATGCAAACTTGAAGGTGATGGAAAATTGCAAGTAAATTTTTTTGTATTTTGGGTAATGGATCACTTTACAAAACACATAAAATAATGATTTTTAAACTTAGTTAACAGAAATAACAGATATAATATACCATATCAAAAACACATAACAAAAAAAATGATAAAGGAGTTCACCCCTCTCCTGGTCTACATCTCCTAGTCCATATTCTAATGTTAGGCCTTTTTCATTAAGTGCTCAAATTTTTATTTACATGGATTTACAGTGCTCAGAATGTAAATATTATGTCTCCAATGGCTTCAGTACAATAAAAAAGCCCAAGCTAGGCTCTTGTTGGGCCCAATTTGGCAAAAAACTAAAGAATTTATGTTCTCCCGAAGTTTTTCCTGCTAACTAATCTACCAACTGCACTGAATTGCTAACCATCCTATGAATTCTGCCTTTCCAGGGCACGTCAAGCAACAATTTCACCCAGTGCTGATGAGATTCACGTCAAATTCAGTGTAAAATGTCACTTGCTTTAATTTCCCAATAAGGCCTTTGGCAGAAAATAATGGCCACATGGGGCCATGTGCCCCAAGGCTTGGGCTAACCGCCTACCCCCTTCTGCATAGCCCTTATATCTGTGGATTTCAGTTCCATGCCACCATAGGACTGAGGATTATTCCTATTCTCTGCGCCCGTCTTTCGAGCCCTCCTCTTCAATTCGCCATGGTTCCATGCTATGTGGTGATCGTGGGCTAGTCCCCAAAACTCCACCCCCAACTGTTAACACTCCACGCATTTGGAATGTGGTCCAGTGGTTGGTAACTGAAAGTGCCAGAACCATGGGACGAGGCTAAGCTCAAGCCCTTAGCTCCCTTGCTTGTGGTCTCGTGGGTGTGGGGTGACTGGGGGTTATGGCTTAGCCCCGACCCTGTCCCCAAATAACTGACAACGAAAAGTTTATATAAAAGTTTTGAACTATACATATTAAGTTCCACCATGTGCCCTAGTGGTAAGGCACTACAATGTTACTTCATAAGTCATGCGTTTGATTCCCTCCGGTGGAAGTTCGGCCATAACAAAATTTTGGTTGACCCCAGGATACCACGTGGCAACCCATGACTGGGCCACATGGCATCCCCCCATTGGTCCACATACAAAATCAACCACCAATCAAAACATGCATATTCGAAAAAAAAACAAAGAGGCCAAGTGGTAGCCTACCATTGGCCCAAATTGTCTGCCCAGTCATTATACAGACTGCCCAGTTAGCAGTGCTGCGAGCGACTTGTAAATTTGTTTCCTTGTTTTGGAAAATGATCAGAACACGATATCGGGAGAACAGGATATCGACTAAGAGTGATTCAAGTTGCGTTGGATTCAGGTCTTCGAGATCTACGCTCTAGTATAGGTTTTGAGCACTTTTGAAGATTTTGAATTTTAAGCACTTCACTGATCCCTTGGATCACTTCTCCCCACTATAAGCTTTTGGACCTCCGAAAGACTACTTTCAGTCAACAAAAAGATGAGGGTACATTTACCTCACCCTTCAAATCTCAATCCATTTGGCTTTTCTTGTATTTGTGCCTTTGAGTCCCACACGAAGGTACTCCACATTCTCTTGTTTTGAAGTTCTTGTTTTTCTATCAAGGATAGTGTCTTGTTGCAATTCTTCAAGAAATTCAAGAGAGAACTCTTCTATTGAAGGAATCTAAACATGATCTCCTTAATCATCAATCAAAGGAGTCTCATATAATCTCAAATTCGCAGAATTAATAATTGCATACATTTGCGTATATGGAGGCAAATCCAACCGGAAGGCATTATTACCAAACTTTTCTAGAATCTTAAAAGGTCCATACCGTATTGGTTTCAATTTTTTACCTTCTCCTTTGAGCCTCTCCTTTCTAATTTAAAGCCAAACTTAATTTCCAACCTGAAAAGTGTGCTCAACACAATGCTTATCATGCCTTGTCTTATACTTGACTTGGTTCTTTTCCAACTGTTCTTGAACCATTTGATCCACCAATGGAACTTGTTCAATTAATCGCTTGGCTTTATCAATGTCACTATGAACATCAATAGCAACAGCTTTATCAAAGATAAAATATAAAGGAGATTTTGGTAATTATCCAAAGCATGCCTCAAATGGAGATGTTTGAGTCGATGAATGCTTTTCCTGGTTGTAAGCATGTTGAATGTAGTGTAAGTGTTCATCCCAAAGCTTAGGATGTTTTCTGCAATAAACATGAAGAATATGTACTATTGTTATATTCAGCACTTTTGTCTAACCATCAATTCGTGGATGGAATGTTGTGCTCTTTTTCAACTTGGTGTCCATGATTCCCCATAATTGACCAAAATTTCCCGACAAATCGAGAATCTCGATCAGAAATAAATGATTTGGGCAATCCATAATGTATCCATACATTCTGAAAGAACATTTGTGTAGTTTGTTCAGTTGTAACCTTCTTCTTATAAGGCATCAAAATAAACATCTTTCTAAAATGATCCACCACAACATAAATATAATCATGATTTTTTTTAGACATAGGCAGTCCTCCTACAAAGTCCATAGAAACACTTTCCCAAGGATGGGAAGGAACTAGAAGTGGAGTATACAATCCTAACTTTCTATTGCTAGGCTTACTTGTAGCACATAATGAACATCCTCTTACATATCGTGACACAATTTCATTCATTCAAGGTCAATAACAATACCTTTGTAATCGTGCCACCATCTTTCCTACACCAAAATGGCCAACAATAAGAGAAGTATGTGCTTCCCTTATGATGTTGACTCTTTCACCCTATGGAATGCATAGCTTGCCAAGATGATACAAAATTTTATCATGAACATGGTAATATAATTCCTCTACTTGGTTGCCTTGACACAAAGTTGCATATACATCTTTAAAATCGTCATCTAAAGCATATTGTTCAACATAGCTCTCATGCATGATATAATTATGCTTAAGAATAAAATAAGAAATTGGTCTAGAAATCATGTTAGCAACTTTGTTATAGATACCTTTCTTATACCTTATCACCAACTGGAATTGCTGCAAGAAACCCATCCATCTGAAATGTCTCACTTGTTGTAGCTTGGTTTGTGATTTCAAGTATTGCAATGGTTGATGATCAGTTTGAATGATATCTTCCTTTCCCATCAAGTAGTGTTTCCATTTTTTCACACTTTTCACCAATGCATACAATTCCTTGTCCTATGTAGGATATTTAATTATTACACTATTAAAAGTTTTAGAATGGTAACATATGGGCTTACCATGTTGCATTAAGACTGCTCCCATGGAATAGTCACTTGCATCTGTTTGTATCTCAAATGGTTGTCTTAAATGAGGAATTGCAATAACTGGAGTTGTATTAATTCTCTCCTCAATTGCATCGAAGGGTTTATGTTGCTTCCCTGCCCACTAAAAAACTTGCTTCACACTTGTCAAGGCATGTAATGGAGCTTCAATTGAAGAAAAGTTAATGAACTTTCTTCAATATTGAGTTGCTCCCAAAAATATCCTAACCTCAGTTACATTATTGGGCTTAGGCCAATCTACAATGACTTTGACCTTTGAGGGATCTATCTTCAATTCACCCCCTCCAACAATATTTTCCAAATACACTAACAAGGTATTTCCAAATTCACATTTAGACATGTTTAAAAATAAATTTTCTTTCTTTAAAATATCTAAGAATTGCCTAACATGTTCTTCACAAGTTTTTTTTAATATCAATATGTCATCTAAGTAGAAAATCACAAAGTCATCAAGAAAAGGCCTTAAGACATCATTCATAACTCTCATGAATGTTGCAAGAGCATTACAAAGCCCAAATGGCATAACCAACCATTTAAACAAAGCTTTATTTGTTTTGAAAGTTGTCTTCCATATGTCTCCTTCAACAATCCTAATCTGATGATAGCCACTTCCGAAGTCTAACTTAGTGAAATACACAACATCTTTCAACTGATCAAGTAAATAATCAATTCGAGGAAGAGGGTAACGATTCTTTACCGTAATCTTGTTCAAGGCTCTGAAATCCATACACATGCACCATGTACAATCTTTCTTTGGTAATAAAAGATTTGTTGACCCGCATGGCAATGTGCTTTGTCTCATGACCCCTTTATCAAGCAACTCTTGGATTTGTCTCTTGATTTCTGCATTCTCCTTAACTGATATCATGTACATGCCAATGTTTGCAAAAGGACAATCTTCCTGCATTTGGATATCATGTTGGATTCCTCTTTTAGGAGGAAATCCTTTGGGTTCATGAAACATCTCACCATAGGTGTTAACAACCTCAAAAAAATCAAATTTTAATCTTGCATCACATCCTTAGAAAGCTTCATTTTCAACATTCTCTTTTAGTTTGATCATCAAGAGTACAAAATTCTTACTAGCATTAACAAGCCTCTTCACTTGTCCAACATTCACAAGTGATAAATTCAACTTCTTGATATGTGCTCTAACAATGTACTCAATCCCATATTTAAACAAGTGATATTTTTTCTCATGGCGATAACAGATGGCTCTCCTATCATATAGATATCAAGTGGAATAACATCAAGCTCTACCTCATCTATAAAGCTTGTAGTGATGGAAAATCTTAGTTTACATCTTTTCGTCACATGCAATTTTGCATTGTCACATATCCAACCTAAAGGATAAGGTTTAGGATGAGGAGTGGCTTCCAAATTAAATTTCTTAACAATGTCTTCTAAAATAAGGTTTTCTTGCGATCCACTATCAAACAACGTGTCTATCTTGGTATGTTTTTAAATGACTCTAATGTGCAAATCTCTATTATTTCTATTTCATGTTGAGTTTCATTGAGGCTACTTGAAGAAATAGTACTTGCAATAGATTCCTTACTTTTAAATCCCATGGTTATGATCTTTGTTTCATTCCTGGAATCACATTCCTAAATAATGTTGTTTAGTTGCAGCCGTCTTGTGTTTCCCTTTGTTGTTAAACCTTTTGGGTCTCAATTCAAGATGAAGTTTCCATGGTCTTCATCATGGCCTTGTTTAGAACAATGTTTACATGTGAGTTTTTCTCCCTCTTTCTTGATTGAAGCATTATTATTCCATTTTCCTTTGAATTTCTCCTTTCCTTTGTCTCTGCTATTGAATGGATTTTTGCTGTCCTCTTGAGGAACATTTCTTCCTCTTGCTTCTAAATGAGTTGCATGTACACAAACTTCATCTAGTTTTATAGGGTTAAACATGAGAATTGTGTGTCTCAAATAACTATGCAATCCTTCAATGTATTTGAGTAGAGTGTCTTGAGAGGATAAATCTATACCTAAAATCAAATCTCTTTCCTAAATTCTTGAGTATATCTTTGCACATTTTGACCCTTAGCTTGCCTAAAGTTTTTCCAATACATTGTAGTTTTTTGCTTGTATGCTAATGGATAAAATTGTCTTCTTATTGCAACAACAAAATCATTCCAAGAGGATAAAACCTTACCATGTTTCTTCATGTCCTCTTGAGTTTTTGCCTTCCACCAAATAACTTCCCGCAATACACTTGAATCTGACGAACCCAATTATCTAATTTCTCAGCATTTACCTCTCCATTGTACATAGGCATTTCAAACTTTATGTCAAGCTTTAACAAAGGAATTTTACCATGTCCCTTTGGAGAATTTGGAGGTGTTTTTGAAAGGGTAGAAGAAGTAAAATAAGATGAGGATGATGGAGGTGAAGGTGGTGCCTTATCACCATTCCGTCCATTCCCTTTTGAAGGCTTGTCTCCTTTTTCTCCATCTCATTTTGGATTTTTTGAGATCTCTCCTTGCAACCTTGAGCTCCTATCCTCATAAAGAACTTTTACCATTTAAGAAATTTCAAAGAAATATTTTTTGAAAGTTCTTTCATCTTCAGACATCCATTCATGACCTTGTTCATGTGCCATCACTGGTGAATCTTGAGGTATGTGTGTTCTCCTTGAAACAATGTGAGACCTTGGCTCCACAAGTTCTCCTTCTCCTCTTTTAAGCTTCGACTTTGTAAGCATCATAAAACAATTGCAAACAAAATCAAACCTTCAAAATAAACTTGGGCTCTGATACCAAACTGATCTGTTATGCAAACTTGAAGGTGATGGAAAAATTGCAAGTACAATTTTATTTATTTTGGGTAATGGATCAATATACAAAACACATAAAATAATTAGTTTTAAACTTACATGACAATAATAACGAAGAAAATATACCATATCATAAACACATCATAGTAAAAATGATAAAGGAGTTCACCCCTCTCTTGGGCTACATCTCCTGGTCCAACTTCCAATGTTAGGCCTCTTGCATTAAGTGCTCAAATTTGTGTTTACATGGATTTACAGTGCTCAGAATGTAAATATTATGTCTTCAATGGCTTCAAAACAGTCAAAAAACCCTAATTGGGCTCTTGTTGGGCTCAATTTGGAAAAAAAATGAAGAAGTTATGATCTCCCTAGGTTTTCCCTGCTAATTGATCTACTAACTGCACTGAACTGCTAACCATCCTATGAATTATGCCTTTATAGGGCATGTTGAGTGACAATTTCGCCCAACTCCGGTAAGATTAGCATCGAATTGGGTGAATAATGTCGCTTATTTTAATTTCCCAATAAGGCTTGTGGCGGAAAATAATGGCCACATGGGGCCATGCCCCCGGGGATTGGGGCTAACCTCCCGCCCCCGTCGGCATAGCCCCTAAATCTATGTATTTTGGTTCCATGCTGCCATAAGGCCAAGGATTATTCCTATTCTCTATTCCCATATTCCGATCCCTCCACTGCTATCCACCATGGTTCCATGCTCTGTGGGCTGGTCCCCAAAACTTTGCCCCCAATTGTTAACACTCCACGCATTTGGCATGTGGTCCGGTGACTAATACCTGCGAGTTACAGAACTATGGGTTGGGGCTAGGCTCAAACCCATAGCTCCCATGCCTGCAGTCTCATGGGCGTGGGGTGATCAGGGGCTAGGGCTTAGCCTCGGCCCTATCCCCCAACAACTAACGATGAAAATTTTATATACAAGTTTTGAACTATACATATTAAGTTCCACCATGCGCCCTAGCGGTAAGGTGCTACAATGTTGCTTCATTGTTCATGTGTTTGATTCCCTCCAGTGGAATTTTGGCCATAACAAAATTTTGGTTGACCCTGGGATGCCACGTGGCAGCCCATGACTAGGCCATGTGGCATCCCCCCATTGGTCCACATACAAATTCAACCACCAATCAAAACACACAGATTCAAACTAATACAAGAGGCCAAGTGGAAACCTACCACTGGCCCAAATTGTAAAATCAACCTGCCCAGTCACCTTTCCCAGTCATTGTATGGACTGCCCAGTCAGCAGTCCTGCAACCAACCTGCAAATATTTTTACCTATTTGGGAAAACGATTAGAATGCGATATCAGGAGCATACGATATCTGTTTTGAGTGATTCAAGTTGCGTTGGATTTAGTTCATCGAGATATATGCTTTGGTGTAGGTTTCAACCACTTTTGAACACTTTTAATTTTGAGCACTTTAATGATCCCTTGGATCAAGTTATAATCATAAAAGCCAAGGTGTGCATATTTAGTGGTTTTTGGCATGTTTTCTATGCAATTTTCAACTACATTTCAATTTCTCTTTGATCTACCAATCACGAAACTATTTTAGGAGGTTACGGATAAGCTTGAGGCTACATACAATGTGGTTCTTTCAACCCTTTGAATGCCATACAAGTAGAAAATTGTTTACAAACATATGCCAGATTTGTGTGCTTATGAACAATGCTTTGAGTGCTTTAAACCAATAATTGAAATATGGCTTTCAATTCCAATCATAATGGGCATTCATCTTGATTCTTTGGAGTTGAAAAAGACCATAGTGTGATCACTTAGTAGATGCATCTTTTGTAAAGGAACTTTTGAGTAATTTTCAACAAACAAAAAAATCTCATTGACAAAATTAGAAAATAATGAAATCCTTTAAGGAATATATTCACATGCATAAAGCTAAGCAATGGACAAAAGTTTAGCCCTTGAGGTGGACCACAACACCTACAGTCATTGAGAGAAATTCATAGCCATCTTCCTCTTCCTTATGGTTGTAGAGTACATGAAATGATATGGCTATGTGCTTCAAAAGCATGGTTTGAGTGTTGAAATGGTTCCACTAGAAAATTGACATTGTTCTAAAAGCATGGTGCTAGGTTCCATTATCCCTAATTCCTTGAAGGCTTGTCCATCATTAGAATATCTTATATGCATCATGGCCATTAGTGACATTTTTGGAGGGGGGTGGGAATATGAACAATAGATAGGAGCTCCTCCCCTACATTTTCATGGCTTAGATGCACATGAAGGATTTTCTGAGAGAGGAGAGATAGCCAAAGAAAATGCCATGAATAGTGGAAATGTGTGTGGTAAACCTCATCGATTGTTTAAAGTTCACACATGGGATTCCTTTATAGCATAGAAAAGTGGTGGATACATATCATCATTTGAGCAAGTGTCATTGTAGTGGTGACATCCCTACTAAGAAGTTTTTGTATTAGCCTACACAAGGTTATTCACATAAGGTTACTTCTCCAAGATTATTTGCAACACTTTGTATATTTTTTGTTATGACATTAACTTGGATATGGATAGTTAAATATAATACATTTATTTTATATTTTTTGTAGTGGCATTGACTTGATGACTTAGTCATGAAATCTTGGCTCCACTATAGAATCTTCTCTTCCTTTGTCTAAATCCACTAAATTAGATTAACAACTATATCACTATCAACTAAAAAATCAATATAAGGTTAGATTGTTTAAGTAAAATTTGATTATTAAAAAAGCTTAAAAAATAGGTCACTTGTTGATTGCTAAGTGATAAGAGAATGAACAATATCTTGCTATATATATATATATATATTGGGAAGAGGGTGTTTTAATTTATATACTGATATTAATAAAGGTTTTACTAAAAAGAATTATAATAAAATTAAATTTGATTTTAAAACAATTATTAAATTAAAAAAAATGAAAATATTAATAAATCACAAATAAATATTTATATAATATGAATTAATTAAAAATATTAATATTAATATATTAAAAATATAAATAATAAATAATAAATAATTTTTTCAAATATTTAATAAAGTAAAAAATATTTAAAAAAAACTATAATCTAAAATAAATTAAAAACTATATCCCTTTATATCCCAAAAATAAAGGTCGTATACCATAAGTTTATTATGTCAACCATTATTTTTAAGCATAGAAATTTTACAATATTAATTTTTTTTTTTTTAATATAAAAACTCATATAATTACTTACAATTTTAATCATTCATTACATATTTTACAATATACATGTTTGTCAATTTTTTTAATATTATTAATAAATAATAATAAAGTTAAAAATTGTTTAGAACAAATAGTGATGAGATATATTATTAAAACACTTTTTGATTTAAAAAATACTAGTTCAAATATATCCCTAAAGTGTTTTATTTTGTATATTATAATGGTGTTATTCGTAAATTTTAATTATAACCTAATTAATTAATTATATTTAAATTTTCAAAATTAAAATAAATATATATATATTATAATTATAAATTTTTATTTTAAATATGTTTTTAAAGGAATATTAATTTTTTTCGTTAAATTGTCAAATTTCTTGACTTTGAAATAAAGTTGCACCTCAAAGGATTTGGTCTTTCTCGACGCTTACTAGATCTAAAAATAAGATAAATCTAGGTAGTAGTAGTATAATATATATATATATATATATAAATAATACTACCATTGAAATAAGTATGGGTTGGGAAAACAAATTCAAAACCACCAAAAGTAAATTGATTAATTTATATCAATTTTATAATAATTATTAATTTTTATTTTTTTTTAACTATATTTTTATTTTTATTTTTATGTAATTTGAACATGTCAAAATATTTAACAGTAGTGGAAGTTACAACATATCTTTCATATTAGACTCGAGAGTGCCTCTTAGGGCTATCATGTTAAATTTAATAATATTTTTTACATACTCTTTACAAAATAGTCTATATATAACATGTGTATAAACTATTAACTACAAGAGGCTGGAGTGGGAGGGGAGCATATAAACGTCGAAGAAAAATTTAAAATAAAGTTGGCCCGGGGCTTGGGAAAGCCATGAATAATCAAGTCGATGCGCTATCACTCTGGCAAGGCTTGAAGATCAACATCTCTAAAGGCATCAGGAATTTGATCATTATAGGTGATTCAATGGTGGTTATCCAAAAATGTATAAGTCTTTCTAGAAATGAAATCCTTTTTTATTCGGAAACCTCTCCATTAATCATAAGGACAATGTATCTCCTTAGAAAATTAGAAGAGTTCAAAATCTTTCATGTTAAAAGAGAAAATAATCAATTGGAGGATATCCTAGTCAACAAAGGTGTGGAATTAGAGAAATGAACCTTACTCATAGACCATCACAGTGTTATATGTCATGTCCCTTAATTAATATGTTAATCATAATGCTTTTGGATAACAACTGGAGCACGGGAATTAACGAGGAATAGCGGGGAATTAAATGTGGTAGCATTATGGGGTTTCGAAGGAGATCCTCAAGAGAGGATGTTGGTAGTTGGACATTAAACAACAGGTGTGCATGGGGGATTATGTCGGCCATGATACATGACAAGTGAGCTCTCTGCCCTTGGTTATTAAATAAGATCTCAGGTGAGTGTAATCAAAGTACCATCGCGGTTTGAGTTGAAAGGAATTTGGTGATGATGAAGAGGGTGGAAGGTGGGTTGCCTTTGTTGCATAATTAAAATGCATTTATGCTTGACAAGATGGGAAAGAATGTTCATAAGGATCAACTGATTATATATTGGATTTGGCTTAAGGAGCTCAATTATCGTATTACTCTGGTGCAGGGGAGAATTGCAAGGAAAATTCCTTCTACGAGCAACGGAAGTGGTAATGACATTGAGGAACTCAGGGGTAGAGGGAGTATAGAGGAATGATCCAAGTGGATATTGGTGGCCACTCGCCAAGTCCACTTGGACCCCCCACCATTGTTTCTTTCAGCTTTTCAGTTTCCTTAATTGTAGCACAATTTACTATTTTTAGCAGATTTTCGGGTCCTAAACTTCCAGAGCCGTTTTGAGGCCATAAACGATGTTTTTTGGGAAAACTATGAGCAACATGGGTCCATATCCAATGTTTCTCTTCCCAAAGTTGTAGTTCTCGAATAGGTCTTTCTAACAAGATATTGTGCGCATTAAACGGAGATCGTATGCCAAAGTTACGACCCCAGGAAGTTGATGTACCAATTTACCCAAACGGGGCCCACAGTTTGGCATTTCATCTTCTAGGGTTAGTTTTTGGATGTTTAGGGTTTTCCATTGTTTCTCAACAATAAATAGGCCTTTGAGCCTCATTGTAACACAGTTTAGAGGCATGTAGCTGCCACATCTCTTCTCAAAGATAAGCTACCATCGCCCTAACTAGTTTATTTCCATTTATGTTTGTAAGCATATTTCAGTATTTTACAATAATGAAATGAAGAATTATTTCTACATCATCTTTATATGTATGGATATATCTGTAATTTGTTGCGTTCCTGTTTAAATCCGGATCAGTGGTATCAAAGCGGTCTGCTCTTTCTCTGTCTTTCTTTGCATGTCCCAAACGAGGTCGAGATATAAGGAGTTAGGGCTTGAACTAGTTGAACCTTTGCAAGACCAGCATCGCAAATCCCGACAACCTCCCATGGTGGATGACAAGAAAGACGAGGGGGCAGGAGATACTATCAAAATATTTCTCGAAGAGGTCCTCGAGCGACAAAGGAACGTGGTGATGGACAGCTTTGCCCAGATCCTTCAGCGGCTACCAAGGGGCGACACATCTACTTCCAGTAGCTACTCCGAAAGTGCCACACCCTTTAAGGTACAAGTTAACTTTGACATTCCCATATTTGAGGGTCAGATAGATGTAGACGCCATAGATAAATGGTTAAATCTACTAGAAGTGATCCAAAATGGATTTTGAATAGACTCCTAAGTCTAGGTGTTCCTCACAGAGGAAAATGAAAGTCCAAGGAAGTTCCTGGAGACAGCCCCATTGCAAAGATCTTCTCCTTCTGAATCTACTGCAACTTGAATGGGCAAAAATGGACTTAGGATGCAGAAGTTATTGCAGAAAGAAGACACCCTATATTCTTTAGAAAAAGAGGAAAAATCCTCTAAAATGGGCAAAAAAAAAACCCTTATAAAGGGAAATCACATCGGAAGAGGGCCAAATGCGGACTTAAGCGAAAAGGGGAAGAAACCCCCAATTCCCGATCCTTGACATATCGGGTCGGAGGAAGGCACATGTGCATGATACAAGAAAAAGACCCGGGCCGATGCAACATTGCGATCGCTGATCGGCATTGGCGAGGGCATGGGACTTAAGGCGGGACCCTGGGTCGAGCGATATTGCGATCACCGATATCGGTGTAGGTGAATCGACGTCGGCATAGGCCATGCCATATGGAAAGACCCCAAGACTATACGATATGCGATTGCGATAAGTCACATCGCGACAATACAGAGGAGTGGGGCCATATATATATGCGACTTGTGATAAAGTCGGACCTGATGGGTCTTATGGGTAAAAGTAGATATATTTTGAGTTCCGTAAAAAGGAGTTTTTCAATGTAAAATCATGTTTCGTTAAATAAATGAAATACAAAAGGAATGCCCTCGATGCGATGAAGCCAGACCTAAAAGGGTTTGTAAATGTCGCTATATAGTATTTAAGGTCCGCCACAAAGCCATTTGTCGGGATTTTCCCGTGTTTTAATGTATTTTTCCAAAACAAAGGAAACCACGACACAGGGGAACTACAACTTGCGATAGCGATTACAGGCGGACCCGATAGGAGTCTAGGGTGGATTTAATGATATTTCAAGTCCGATAAATGGTAGATTGGCAGACTTTCCCGTGTTTTAGAGTATTTCCCTGTGTAAACAAAGAATGACTATTCTAAGGATTTCAAAGGCGCCGATGGTCCTTCCATTATAGAACAGGTGGCCACCATCCCTGAAGACGTTTAGCAATGATTGCTAACGCTTAGAGGGGGATTTGAGCGGACAGAGGCTAGGAGCCAGAGAGCCCAAAAGAGGAAACGAACGAACAACACTGATTGGCTTAAAATCCACGGAATGACAGAGACAGAGAGGAAGTGCTAAGACAGGAGCGCAAAAAGTTGAGCCAAAGCAGGAAGCAAAGGCAAAGAGAGCCAGAGCCAAGAGCTAGAGCAAAGAGCCAGAGCCAGAGCCGAGAGCCAGAGGAGCTGAGAGCTTCAAGAGCCAGGGATAAAATGGTGTCTAAACCCATTGTTTTTGTGTAAAACAGTGGAGTTGAGCCAAGAGCTTGTAAAAGGACTTTGCCATAATCCCAGAGAACCTAGTTGAGTTGACTAGAGCTCATAGAGACGTAGCCTAAGAGTTTTGGGTGAAATCCTAATTAAATTGTTCTCTTATGTGTGTTGTTTTATTGTTGCATTATATCTGCTGCTTTAGTTGCTATTATATCAGTTCAAGCAAATAGACTTAAAAACACATAAACATAAAACAATAAACATAAGCATACACATTATTTCAAGCACATATTTAATTCCACATTGGTTAATCATAAAGACTTGGGAATATTTAAAGATTTGGAAGTGGGAGAGGTTCTTGAGAATTAGACAAGAAGCCTAAGTGCCCCATTTTCAGATCAAGAAGGGTATTTTTCTGTTCATGATTTTTCTGGCCGAGAAAAGATTACTTTCGCCCTTCTCAAAGCCGTCCCCCACGTCAAGGACTGGTGGGAAACCTACTGCGAGCAAAAGGATGAAAGTACGACCTCACTGTTTTCAATCACACCCACTTGGAATTCATTCCAGATTGCCATCAAGGAGCAGTACTACCTTGTCAGAAGCTATGATGATCAATACATAAAGTGGACCATGCTGCGGCAGGGAAGGGACCAAGACGTGCCAGAGTTTACCAATATTTTCCATACCCTTCACACAAAGTTGGGTATCAAGGATTCAGAGCAGCATTTGGTACTCAAATACCACGGCTGCCTGCACAGGTACATCTAGGAAGAAATAGAAATCCTAAACATCTCCTCGCTAGGCACGGCATAATGATATGCTGTCAATATCGAGCAAAAGTTTAAACAAAAGAAGCGAGACTTTGGATTTGTGAATCCGAAGCAAGGGAAAGGTGCCCCCAAACCGCAAAACAAAGGACAAATCCAAGGCAGGGCAGCCCAAGACAACCCGCCAAAGCTGCAAGCAAAGAACAGTGTCTTGAGGATGAAAAAGGACACAGGAAAGTAGTGTGAGTTCCATAAGAGCTCCACTCACAACACAAGTGAGTGTCGGGCCAAGCAGTCACTGGTGGCCGAGCTAAAGGTTTCAGAATTAGATGCATGTTCCGACTCTGAGTCAGAACCCGACAAGGGGAATGACAAAGGGAAGCATATTATTGATGCGGAGCCCAACGTCACCATTTCCACCACAAATATCCAAAAGGAGGAACCCGAAGATCCAGAGGAGGAGTGTCTCTTCCACTCCCAGATGTCGGTAAAGGGCTCCCCACTATAGTTCATTGTCGACAGCGAGAGCCAAAATAATATCATTTCGGCAGAGGTCGTGAAGCGGCTAGGCTTACCGACCACAACACATCCACAACTTTACACCATTAGGTGGCTTCACTAAGGACAGGATCTTCACGTGAGCTAGCAGTGTTGCCTTCCATACAACATCAAGCCCTTCACAGATGAGGTATTGCGTGACGTTTCTCCCCTTGATGTTTGTGATGTATTATTAGGACAACCATACTTGTGGAAGCAACATGTTGTGTATGAATCAAGGCCCCGTGTTGTTATTGTTACTTTGGGAAATAAGTTGTACAGGATACCGGAGGTAGCACCACCTACTGCCATCTCTTTGGTTACTGCAAAACAATGCCGTAAGCTCATTTCCAAAACTGAGAATTTTTTTTCCTGATGATAGGCCCTCAAGGAAAGAAGAAGTCGGTGGCCACGACCTCCAGACAAGGCCCCTCCGCACAATAACTACAGATGGACAAGGTCATGGAGGAGTACGAGGACATCTTCATCTCCCCCGCAGGGGTTCCTCTGCACTGTCAGGTCAAGCACTCCATTGATCTAAACCCAGGTGCATTGCTGCCCAATCGACCAATCTATTGGTGCTCCATTTTGGAGAATGATAAAATCAAGAGGCATATTCAGGAGCTGCTGCAGAAAGGTTACATTAGTTCAAGTTCATCACCTTGTGGGAGCCCAATCATGTTGGTATAGAAAAAGGATGGGACTTGGAGACTCTGTATTGACTATCGGGCATTGAACACGATCATTGTCCATAATAGGTACCCGATCCCATAGATTGATGATCTCCTGGCCCAACTGAAGGGGGGAAATATTTCAACAAGATCGATTTGAAGTCAAGATATCACCAGGTACCAATCGAACCCTCCGATGTGTGGAAGATTGCCTTCAAAGCCAAGGAGGGCCTTTTCGAATGGTTGGTTATGCCTTTCGGATTGACGAATGCTCCTTCAACCTTCATGAGGCTAATGGATGACATCTTGCGGCCATTCACCACTCATTTGTAGTGGTATACTTGGATCACATCCTGATCTTCAACCGGAGCTGGGAAGAGCACCTCCACTGCATCCGACAGGTTCTCCAAACACTGTTACAACACAAGTTATCTGCCAATTTGGAGAAATGCACTTTTGACATCACCCAGGTTCAGTATCTGGGATACATTATTAATGAACGGGGGGTTCATGTGGATCTAGCCAAGATCCAAGTCATTCGGGATTGGCCATCTCCAACCACTCTAATAGAGCTCTGCAACTTTCTAGGTCTTATCAACTTCTACCACAGGTTCGTGTTGGGATTTTCTCATATCACTTGGCCCTTGAGTCAAGTCACCAAGGGAGGAGCGAAAGAAAAATTATTTTGGTTTAAATCTCAATAGAAGTCATTCACAGAGTTGAAAGATCGTCTCTGCTCAGCACAAGTGCTCACATTACCATACTTGCAACAACCGTTTGAGTTTGAGACAGATGCCTTTGACTATGCTATTAGGGCAGTCCTTACTCAACACGGGCACCCAGTGGCATATCACAGTGAGACACTTTTAGACACAGTCCGCAAGTATCCCACTTATGACAAAGAGATGTATTCCATTATGCAGGCATGCCGACAATGGAAGCATTACATTTTGGGGAAGGAAACGGTCATCCACATAGACCACTGACCCATGCAATTCATACAGACCCAAGGGAAATTGTAGAATGATCGCCATCAGAAGTGGTCCACATAACTACAACAGTTCCATTTGAATATCAAGTATAAGAAGGGAAGCACCAATAATGTTGCAGATTGCCTCAGTCGACCACCAATCATGGCATTAACCACTGTGCTCAACTCTTGTGGGCACGAGACTTTTGATTGACCACTTCTCTACAAAAGCAACCCAGAATTCGGCCACACATACCAAACACTCTTGGAGGGTCAACATATTCCAGATTTTCACCTCCAGGATGCCCTGTTATGCCACCTGGCTCACCTTTGTGTTCCTTCAAGCAAACGTGCCAAGATGATTTGGGAAGCACACTATAGTCAGGTTGCTGGGAATTTCGGGGTCGAGAAAATGGTGGCAGTACTACAAAAGTATTTCTATTGGCTGAATCTTTGACAGGATGTCGGGAAGTACATCAGATCATGCACTGCTTGCGCCATTGCCAAATCGACCATCAAGAAGCAAGGCCTCTATACCCTGCTGCCTACCCCTAGTCGACCTTGGGAATCCATCTCCATGGATTACATGTCGGGCCTTCCTTCTACTAAGCATGGAAACGACTGTGCTTTTGTGGTCGTCGACAGGTTCTCGAAGATGGCCATTATGGCGGCCTGCAAGAAGAATATCACAACAGAAACCACTACTGAACTCTTCTTTGAACGAGTGTAGGTACACTTTGGGATCCCATAGTCTATCGTCTCAGATCGGGACAACAGGTTCCTCAGTACATTTTGGTCAAGTCTCAGGTCGATGTTGGACACCAAACTCACTAAGTCCACAGCCTTCCATCCTCAAACTGATGGCCAGGCAGAGATTGTCAATAGGATCATCGTACACATTCTGTGCATGTACAACTCAAAAAATCCACGCACATGGGATGAGAGCTTCCCCTATGTTCAACACAGCTACAACCGGGCTCTCCACAACTCGACTGGCCACAACCCTTTTTAGATGGGCTTGGGATTCCAGCCATTATGTCCAATTGATGTGGCCATGCCATTTGCAGCTACTCACGCAGATTCAGCTCATTTCCAGTCCGAAATAGATAAGGCAAACAACTTCATTAAGCCAATCCAACATATTCGCCAGTAGGTCCACAACATTTTGGAGAAATCAAATGCCAATTATAAGCAGCGACATGATCAACATCGGGTGCCACACAAGTTTCACATGGGCAACAAAGTCTAGTTGCATTTGTAAAAGGAACGCCTTACCAGAGCCTATCGGAAACTCAGACCACTCTGATATGGTCCTTACACCATTACCAAGGTTGTGGGAGACAATGCATTTGAGCTCAACATTCCCCCATTACTTGGCCTGCACCCAGTGTTTAATGTGGATTGCCTTTGGCCATACTTTCCACCATTACTAGACACATTCGACATTGCAGAACATCTCACACCCACAGAGTTAAATCCAGATTGCATGGAACAAGCTGCAACTGATTAGATCATGGACACACAGATCAAGCACACTCGCCGACAAAATATCCAACTATATTGAGTTGTCAAAGCAAGCCAACTTCTCCACCAGGGCAAGTGGCTCACCAGGGACCAAGTTCAGCAGAAGTTTCCTCATCTCATGGAGAAACTCAACGCAATAGGGACCATTGCTTCCTAAGGGGGGAGGAATGATCCAAGTGGATATTGGTGGCCACCTGCCAAGTCCACTTGGACCCCCCACCATTGTTTCTTTCAACTTTTTAGTTTCCTTAATTGTAGCACAGTTTACTCTTTTTAGTAGCTTTTCGGGTCCTGAACTTCCGGAGCTATTTTGAGGCCCTAAATAACTTATTTTGGGAAAACTGGGAGCAACATGGGGCCATGAACCGATGCTTCTCTTCCCAGAGTTGTATTTCTTGGATAGATCTTTCTAACGAGATATTGTGCGTGTCAAATGGAGAGCGTATGCCAAAGTTACGACCCTGGGAAGTTGATGTACCAATTTACCCAAACGGGGCCCACAATTTGGCGTTTCATATTCTAGGGTTAGGTTTTTGGATGTTTAGGGTTTTCCATTGTTTCTCAACAATAAATAAGCCTTCGAGCCTCATTGTAACACAGTTCAGAGGGATGTAGCTAGCACATCTCTTCTTAGAGATAAGCTACCATCACCCTAGTTTGTTTATTTCCATTTCTGTTTGTAAGCATATTTTAGTATTTTACAGTAATGAAATGAAGTATTATTTCTATTACATCTCTATATGTATTGTTATATCTGTAATTTGTTACATTCCTGTTTAAATTCAGATCAAGGAAATTGTTGACAGTTCTTGCAACTAGTTGTCAAGAACACTGTCAAGGAGATCAACGAAAACATGGTTGTTGTTTTTTCTCAGTTATCTGGCCTCGGGAAGGACATGGAGCTGCTCCAAAAATCAATGGAACATCTGAATACAGGTGTTCTGAACCTGAAACATAAAGTGGACAATATAGAATTACGAGTGGAAATAGCTATTATAGGGGTGTTGAAGGAAGTGTTCGGTCTCTGTGAAGGATTTACTCCAATGGCAGAGGGAAACATTGATGCTGCAAGTCGAGAACTGGAACCTAGTGCTAGGAGGAGTGTGGAATTGCGCATTCCATCTGAGGCAACTTAGGAATAATTTGAGCCTGGAAGTTTCGGGTAGTTATTTCCTATAAAAATATAATTTTATGTTTTGTCGGATAGTCATGTACTGTGAAGATTTTTGGAAAATATATAGTTTGAAGGATGTAAAGAGTATATATATATATATATATATATATATATATATATATATATATATATATATATATATATATACATATACATATACATATAAATAAGATAGGTAGCAATAGGGTCTCTTTATTTTCATATTTGCACAAATCTGAGACAGAGTTCTCCATGATTATAAGGGACCTGGCCCAATACCAACTTTATTAATGAAAATTGCTACCCGATTTTTTGAAAAAAATAAAAAATAAACTATTAACTAATACGATATTTGCTATTTAATTACTAAATATAATATTTATATGGTAATTTTATTAATTATTCAATTTGACTATTTTGAAAATAAATCTCAATCTTTGATTTATGAATACTACTAAAAATATTTTATGGAGGTTAGATCTGATAGTCCACTTGATAATTACTAATAATTAAATTAAAATTGTGGAAACCCTATTTCAAAATAAACAAACCAAAGCAATGTCCATTTATATAGCCAAATTTCTTTTTTAAACTAGCATAGATCCATCTTAACTCCAGATCTACCAAGTGCAGTGAGGGATAAAATTTCTTTTCGCTCTAAAAGATGTTTGCGTCTCAAGAGATTTGATACCTCTCAGTGCTAGGTGGATCCAGAGTTAAGATGGATCTAAGTTGGTTTAATTTCTCCCTTTAAATAGGCTATATTCTACTTGAATACCATGGGTTCCCATAAACCTAGACCTCAAAAACCATAGGTAATAATAATAATAATAATAATAATAAATATTTTGACCTAGTTAAAATATTTATAGGACATTACAATATCTTTACCATATTTAACTGAAGGGTGCTTCTTGGCCCACGCAATTAATTTTATTATTTTATTTTATAATTTTATTTTTATTTTTATGTAATTTGACCCAGTGAAAATGTTTACATAGCATCACATTACAACATCTCTTCCATACTAGCTTAAAGAGCAAATATCTTTTTTGAGTGCAAAACTTGAGGTTATTTTATTTTATAATTTTATAATTTTATTTTTATGTAATTTGACTCAATGAAAATGTTTACATAACATCACAGTACAACATCTCTTCCATACTAGATTAAATAGCAAACATCTTTTTTGAGTGCAAAACTTGAGGAAAGGTTTGCATCTCGAGAGATTTGATCCCTCTCCGGGCTGAATAGATCTGAAGTTAAGATGGATCGGCCCATAGGGTTCACCTAAATAAAACCTCTTTTTTGAGTTTTTGTAAATATAAAGAAGTTTATAGAGTAAATATAAAAATAAGTTTTATTTATTTAATTATATTTTCATTTATTTATCATATCTTTGGAGTAAGTATAAAAAAAGGTTTTATTTATTTACCATATCCAGGGTTTATTTATATTTTTAATTTCCCTAATTAAACCTCTTTTTTGAGTTTTTGTAAATATAAAGAAGTTTATAGAGTAAATATAAAAAGAAGTTTTATTTATTTATTTATATTTTCATTTATTTATTATATCTTTGGAGTAAGTATAAAAAAAGCTTTTATTTATTTACCATATCTATAGTTTATTTATATTTTTAATTTCTCTAATATTCGTAGGAATTTATTGAAATGAAAAGCTTGATGGATAATCCATGCACACTCGAAGTGCCCTAGGGGTTTTCCAAAGTGCCAAATACATATATACAGTGAAAAAATCAGTTTAAATAACACAAATTAAAATTTCACCTGAATCTTAATAATTCAAATATTATAAAACTTTATATTTTAAAATTTAAAATTAAAATGTATACATTAAAATTTTACCAATAATCCAATATATAAATAACTCCAAAATATATCTGTGATCGGGATCAAAAACATTAGACATCGACTGATTTGATAGAAAAACTTGAAATATTATGAGCTCGCCAATAATCCAATACATATTAAATTTGAATTAAAAAAACACAAAATGTCACTTCGTTGGAAAACACCAGCCAGTGGCCATAATTCTAGCGCATTGAGCTGCCCGTCGGTGGCCATAATTCTACGTTACTTGATTCTGAAATAAAAAAACCAAAAATCACTTCGTTGGACAACGCCTACCAGTGGCCATAATTCTACGGATTTGAGCCGCACAACTCTATGTTGACAACAAATTGTGATAGTTCACAAATTATTTCATAATTTGTTATTAACAAATTATGACCATTTTTATATAATTTGTTATTAACAAATTATGACCATTTTCACATGAGTGCAATGGTCACGCGGTTGGGGAAGTCGACTTTCTCGCACCTCGCTCATGATCGAATCTCTATGTTGCGCTGCACGGCAGCCTATGATATATCAATTGAGAATGTATATTGGTTTGAATGTGATTGATGTGATGGATCTGGGGTTTGTACATAATGTATATATTGTATATTGGGCCTAATACAAGCTTCTTAAGGGGACCTTGCCCTCCCCATTTAAAAAAAAAACAATCTGCCATAGTTCGGAAAATGTCATTGGGCGTAAAGTTGCTTCCTCCTCCTTACCTAACTTTCTTCCTCCAAAGTTCAGAAAACTCCGGTCCGTGATGGCCGAAAGATTTAATACCAATAATTGTAAAACTTGATTAGTTAGTTATTGATGATATGAGAACACTAAAGTTGGATTTTACCAAACAAAAAAAATCAGTAGAGAAAAACAAAACACTTTCATATTAATATGAATGTTTTACATATTTGATTGGTTTTTAACCAGAGTGACAACACTTCTTATTATTAATGATTATCGCAACAAATAATTTAGAATTTTTAACTTAAACTTGTAATTTTAATAAATAGTTATTAAATATTAAATAAATTTATAAACAAATTTACACTACATAGATTGACTAGGTGGCCTCAACTTGTTCATTGAGAAACCAAGTGTGTTGGCCACCTATCCGCGTTGTATGTCATCCGAAAACAAAAGTTTTCAGTGTTTCTATCCAAGCTATATAAGTCTTTGTTTCATGACCATACTCTAGATTTCTACCTATACATATTCTTACATGAGGAAAAGTAAAAGCTATCCATATATAAAACAAAATTAAACAAGGGAGATTATCTAGTCATTTTGTTCCTCTGAGGCCGATTCCACATGCGCAGGGTCTTTGACATTCGATCCAGACATCTCGGACAATTCCAAGATACATGGGATATGTTTCTCAATTCTGCCCAGTCTGATATCTTACTTATGGAGTTGAAACTGAACTTTCTGGAATATCTGTTTGTACCTTGGCATGCCTTGAATAGTGACGTCCATGCCTACCAAAATCTGCTCCATAGCCTTGCCCAACAGGCTTTTCATAAACCAATAAAGGTATAAGGTCTGTTTAAATTGAGTGATCATGCCTCTAGTGTTACCAGGATCCAGGTCTAGGGCCATTTCCGCATATGTCTCAGTGTCGTGCTTGACTTCCTCTTTCCATTCCTCTAAAATTTTTCAATTACCTTCATCTGTGCCCTCACGATATGCCTCTGCAGCCTTGCTAATAAGCCTTTCCACCGATTTTCCACCCCCACTAGGCTCGGGCGTGCTCGGTTCCTTATCATTTTTGGGCACCTAGGCCTGTCTTCCATGGCCATGGATTTTCGCAGGACGAGCCATGGCAGAGATGCCCCAATCTTGTTCAGTGCAACAATTCATTAACCAAAAACAATTCAACATGGTATAACAATGATCACACCCATGGGTTATACTATCACGGATAACCACCCCACCTTGCTCCTCCCCTTCCCCTTCGGTGTCGATGTCAGAGCCTTCGTGGTCATAGGTCCATTTCCCACGAGGGGCCAACCTATTGCCACCAACAAAGAGCCTTCGTCGCTACACCCATCTCCTCACAGTCGCAGGCAAGTTATCTCCCCCTCACTAATTACCAGTTGGTAATCATTGCTGCTTGCCAGCGTTAGGCCAGCGATGGTTTGTATACCTTTCCCCTCTGCCCAAGATGCAAGTGGATAGCCATTGATATTTTCTTGCTCGACTTCCCACCCATGATTCCCAACATTTCCCTCTCTGCAATGATAGCTATATACCTCCCAGCGACTACCCTTGCAACTACAACAGGGACCAACTCCTAGGCTGCAACTTAACTGACACCTGTGCCCCTCTGCACCTGTCTCTCTACCTCTACCTGCAAGACCCCTACAGGAATCCCCGCTCGGTCCTCAGTCCACAATACCCAAGGTCCCCATGCGAGACAGAAAGAGTTCGAAATAGAGGGAAACTGAAGCTATACAAAGCATTTGTAGAATACAAACACAGGCCCAAGCCAAATCTACCAGGCGCCACCTCCAGTTCCTACGTTGTTTCTCAACTTCCCAATTTCCATACCTATTTTTCCCCCGCGCCCTCCAGCGAAAACCCAAACAGGTCAACATTGTTATGGAAGAGAGAAACTGGAATACATACCCATGAATACTTGCAAGTCATCGACAAGCTTGGAGCTAAGAATGATGTTGCCAGACCTGCCTAGAGCACCAACTTCCTTGTCCCTAAACAAACCCAACTACACCACCCACCTGTCTACCCTCTCTTCTGTTAAAGCCTTCACCTCTACCACCCTCGCTGCCACCTTTCCAACCTCCTTTGCATGCAATCATGCCAAGGGCCACCGCATCCATCGCCTCGAGCATGTGGGGGGTGGTGGTACAATACTCAGAAATACCCTACATTAATTCCCATTTGTTATCCCAACCACCGGTTCACACCCCGATTGAGATCATTTATATTTAATTTTTAAAATAGAATATTATTAATTATAATAAAATTTTGAGGTTTTATAAAGTATAATTTTATATAAATTTAATGGTAAAAGATTTATCTTTATGAGAAATTGTAAATTCAAATTTAGAAAAGTAATCATCGAGAGAAACTAGATCCTCTACTTACAAATAATAATAAAAAATCATAAACTAATTTAACTTTATTATAAATTAAAAATAAATAGTTAACTTTATTATAAACTTAAAATAAAATAGTTTTATTAAGACCTTTATCTTATTTATTAATTAAGTTTTAAATTTCCAATAATATAAATAATCACTTATAAAATATAAATAATAATTCATTTTTAGAATTGTATAAATAATAATTCATAATATTATAAATATTAAATAATTTTAAAAATTATAATTATATATAAATATAAAATGGTTTTCTTGAAAAAACTTATTAACAAACTAAAAATCATAAAAAATTATTATACATATTTTTTACTAAACAATTAATAAATAATAATTAATAATTATTGCAATATTTTATTGTTAAGCAATATTATAGCATGATATAATTACAATTATTTAATTTGTTTATATGTATATTTTAATGAAAAAAATGAAGTATATAATATAATTCAAATGTAAGAGGGTATTAGATGAAGTTGGGCGAAAAATTAAAAAAAAAATAAAAATTGAAATATTATTATTTTCATTATATTATATATTTTTTCATCTAAAATATGTATGAATATTTTGTTACAGTACTATGCAAAAATATTTAAATAAAATAATTTTAAAAAACAAGTTTATTTTATTAAATTTATATAATGGACTTTTACCTTTAATATAAATATTTGAGGAGCCCACGGGGCTTTGGATTGACGGTGAATGGGTGCGCTGTTAAGGTACTCCTTGCGATAGGTCACCGGTTCAATTCCCCGTGGGTACTTAGTTTAGTCTTAACATAGAAAAAAATATATATATATATAAATATTTGAGGAATGAATAGAATATCTAAATTCTATCGGTTACCTTATCAGTAGAGCAAGATAATACATTTGTTACACCTAATATTTTTATAACTATATAAAATAGTTTGAAAATAAAAAGTGATGTCAATATATTGTGTTTATTAATAATGTAAATAGATATGAATCACTTCAAAAGATATTTTTGTTGATTTGATTCTTCAATGATGGGAATATTTTGAAGAAATTGTTTAGAGATTAAGAAGTGAATTGCCGTCAAATTTCTTCGATATTCAAGTACATGTTTTAATGTATTTGGTGGATGTTATTGAATTATTTGGTGTTATGAAAATTGATTGATGTTTTTTGGAAATGTACATGAATAAATTAAATCCATTTGTAACCCATGACCTTTTTATTTTTAGGGAAAAGATTTCACATCAAGTACATGATCATTTGTATTAATTTTCTGGATTTTGTATATTTATTTTATAAGAAATACTTTACTGCTTTAAATATAAATATGAAGATGAAGATTATTTAATATTTATGGATACTTTTAATCATTTGTATAGGAATATGAATGTAAGGCCTTAAATTCACCCAGGAAAGCCTAATTTCAAATGGAAAGTGCAATTTTATTTAAAGATTCTATGTTAATTTATGTTAGTCTTTATCTACACCAACATAGATAATTAATTTGAAATGTTCATGTCTTCAATAGTGTTGAAGAAAGATATACAACATGAATTTGAATCCTATAAATTCGAAGGCTATTTCAATTTATGAATACACATAACCAATTTATGAAATGAAACTCAACATGCAAAAATATATTTAAACTAGAATTTTACTTCAAAATTCATCTATAACTTCGAAGGCTATTTCAATTTATGAATACACATAACTAATTTATGAAATGAAACTCAACATGCAAAAATATATTTAAACTAGAATTTTACTTCAAAATTCATCTATAACAAAAATATTAGCTCAATTTCATAATTATAACCAAAAGCCAAAAAGAAAGATGGAACACTAATCCTTTTATCAATATGTCCAAGAAATTGGTTACATGTGAGCAATTTCCACCCCACTGTAGACATCCACTACAATTGCCACCACAAGGCCAAGATATGAAGATACAAGGCAAAGGAAATTAGTTAAGGCCTCTCACTTTAGTCAACTAACCCAATTATTTTTAGGATCAACCAAATTTTTCACCAAAAGAAACTTTATCTAGCCATTCAATTAACATAAACATGTCACTCTCTTCCATATTTTTGCATGACATAAGGAATATATTTATATTTTCTACTCAGTAATCCATTAGAATTATTATTCCTTCTAATTCTCTTCAATGTTGATATATAGATTCCAATCTATTTTCCACCTTTAATAGTAACCTAATAGAGTTATACCTTAATTTTGAGCACCAAATGAGCAAAAATTTATAAGTAAAAGGGTATGTTTCCTAAGTAACATATCCATCTCTTCTTTGAGGTCCATGATTTCTTCTTTCATAGTTAATTTTTTCATTTATAAGTTTGAGTCTCAACATTATCATAAGCACACAATCTTTAGAACTACAGAGATGGTTATTGCATGAGCATACAATAAGAATGAGGGTGTTGAATAAGAACAAAAAATGTGTGGTAACCATAAGTGACCAGAAAAGAACCAATTAAAGTTAGCATCAAGGAAGAGTGCTTACTGATAGAGGGGATTTTAATTCCGGTAAGGATGGAGTCTCTTATACACCTTCCTCTTATTTTACTCAAACCCCATTCCCTCGTAACCATGGAAGGTGGACTTCTTTACCAACCACCACATGCATTCAATCATTGGTGGTCAAAAAGCCTCAATAAATAACATGATAATAAGGAATGGGTTAAAAGTTTAAAAAAAAAATAGCTAGCTTGGAATTATTATTTCTCCCTTGGGCCCATTCATCTTCCCCTCTAGTCACACTCATAGCCCCTCTCATGCCCTCCATATCTAGCTTGAATTTTTATATTATTTTTTGAAATAATGTTTATATATCTTATTTATTTCATGGAAATCATACCACACCATACCTAGCAATCATAATTTTCATTGTACAAAATGAAGGTAGAAATATAAATGGGAATACACACATAGAGATATAGCATAGAGAATTTTGATATAGTAAAATCCAAATTTTATTAATAAATGAAATGTAAAAAACGATTAAATTCAAACTAATAAAAAATAATGAGGATTGTGGTATCTTATCTTTTAAGAGAGATCGGTTGACTATGCTCACTTAGGAGAAGAAGACTATAAGAAGCCAAACATTCTTATAAGCATAAAGTATGATGCCCTAGAATGCCAAGACCTTAAAGATACAAAACCTTAACCATAGCATATGATGTGGTGAAAGGAATGTAGGCCCGAAGAGGCTAGTTAATATGTTTACTTCCACAAGGGTGAAACTTTTGTAGACAAACTCCATTTTAGGATTTTCTTGGAACATTTCATATTTTAATTCATTTTCTGTGAGTTTGGTATGGCCTATACCAAAAATTTGAGGGATATTCCCAAAAAGAACGTTAAACTTTTAGGACTTGAAAAATTGTAGTAAATGTGCATAAACCACTTTGAATTAGTAGAGAAATGGGATGGCCACTAGTATTTATTTGGATCAATAACCCCCTTGGATAAGAAATGGCTCAGGCCATTGCATCAAGTTCCTCCATCATATAGGGAAACTTCTATTGAATCTTTCAATAAGTCACTTGTCTTGTTGAAAAAGTTGCCCTAATTTAGAAACATAATATAATTATATGTTCTACTAATTACTACAACTCATCTTTGTGTCCATGATTTGGTTGCTTGTTTTCGGCTTATTTAGTCAAGATTTATTTTTATTAGTGCCAAGTGTTAAACCACCTGTGAGGCTTCTAAGAGAGGTGGAAAATAGGGTCAAAGTAGCTCCATATTAAATATAACATAAAATCCAAAGAAAGGTGGAATACTTAATTTAGAAGCATTCTTGGTGATAGTGTAAGGACCATATCATAGTGGTAAGACCCTCTAATGGGGTCTTGTGAGGCACTGTGTATATAAATGCAACTATACCTTATCTACCACCTAAAACTTGTGTGAAACATGATGTTGATGATGGTACTACTTGTATTGACATTAGATCTCCACAAGCTATTGTGAACTTGTTGTTGGATGTGTTTTATCTTTTCAAAAAAATTGGCTTCTTGATCATCTTCAATCTATGTTTGAGAGGATTCTTAATATGTAGATGCAATTGGACAATCTATGTTAACTAGGGATAATGGTTGGAGATCTAATGATGCCTAGACATGTTTGTGGTGAATAGGGTAATGAAGGGATTTGTTATAGGTATGTTGAGCATAAGGAAGGTTGTCATCCCATGTGTGTGGACATTTGGAGTTGTACATTTTTAGGATATGAATAATCACATTGTTGACTACCTTTATTTATCCATAATTTTTATGGTGGAAGAAATTCCATTTAGTTAGGTTGGTGCCCATTATCAACCATAGGGTAAGCTAAAAATTACTTAGTAATTTTCTATCTTGATCTAAAATAATTGTCCATGGGAGGCTAAAATGAACCCAAAAATTCTATAAGAATAACTTAGTAAAGGCCTTTATTATGATGTTCTTCTTATAGGGCATCAAAATGACCATCTTATAAAACTAATCAATAACCACAAACACACAATCATGTCCTTGCTTGGTTTACGGTAGGTCAAACATGTAGTCCATGGATATGAACTTCTAGGGGTTTTTTGGGGTGACATAAGAGTGTAAAATTCCTACTAGTTAATGGTAGGTTTCGCAATGGCATAGGTGGGACATAATCAAATATACTTGTTGACTTCCTATCATAATTTTCATTGGTAGGCATAATTATATAGCACTAAAATTATCTTGTCCATGCTAAATTACCTTTAGACTTGACTATAATGCATCTCATAAATAAAATTCTCACATTCACTTAGAGAAATATAGTGATGGCCAAAATGGAATAAAAATCCACCTTGGAAAAAAATCATGAGACCATTTCTCTTGTGCCTAGTGTTCGATAAGATGTAGCAATGTTAGAGTTGCTTTCATAAAGTTGGGACCACCTAAAGGTCTTATGTCCACAAGAGTTGAGTAATATAGCTAGTTCCATAATCAGAGGTCAATTGAATTAGTATTAAATTCAATTGTGTTTCAGTTATTATACTTGATGCTCAGGTGAAACTAATGTAGGTATGTGGATCACTTCTAATGATGGTATTTTTGTAACTGTCGATTTTAAATGAGCTACAGATGCTTGCTATTAGTTTGTATGATCATATCATCCCTTACTACGTAATTCTTCCATTGGCATTAGGCCCACATAATGGAGTATGTCTTCTTTTTATAGGCGGGGTACTTGTAAACCACATCAAAGAGTGTCCCATTATGATAGGCCATTGAATGTCAATGGTACTAAGGAATTCACTAATAACATAATTTAAATCATTTGTCTCAATCTCAAATAATTGGTGTAGGTGTATTAGAGTAAGTATCAGTACCAAATAAAGATGATGTTTCATATCCTTGAATTATTTCTATTGTTACGATCCAAGTGATATGAAAAGACCCCCAATACTAACCTAAATAGAATTTGTTGAGGCCTAGTAAAATATGGAGCTTTGTTGGATTTGTTGGGATCAATAGATTTTGAATGACTTAGTTTTGAACTAGATCCACAGGTAGACCATGTTCATCCATGATGTATCCTATATGTTGAATACTATACATATTGAATGATAATTTCTCCATATTTTCATATAAATTGTGTTATTGTAGGGTGTTCATGATTTATTAAATGTGGTGTAAATATTTTACCTAAGTTCTGTTAAATATGAAGATATAATACAAGTGCACAACTAATTTTTTTTTTTTTTTTTTTGTAGATGACAATAAGATATCATCCATCTTCATCATGAGCATTGTTTGAGAATTAGGGAAGCCAAAGGGTATGACCAACCACTTGAACAAGCCTTTATTAGACTTGAAAGTAGGCTTACGTACACCAATTTTCTCAATGGGCATATGGTGGTAGCCTGACATAAGATCAATCTTGGTGAAAATAATGTCACCCTTCAACTAATTAGGAAAATAAATCTAGGGATTTAGATATTATTTCTTAATTATGACTATGTTCATATATGTATAATTAACATAAATTCTCCTTATGTTATCCTTCTTTTGCATTGACACAATTAGGGTCATCTAAGCTAGGAAGCTTAGTTTAATGTGACCATTTGGCTGAGGTATTGAATTTAAAATTTGATTTCTTCATTCTCTAAAATAGAGCATATGTATACTAGGTCATTATGAAAATGGGCACAAGGTATCAAATCAATTGAATGCTTGATTTAGTAGTGTAAAGTGACCCTTGTAGGAAATAAAAATATATATATTTGTATTCTTCCTATATTTTATCCACCTACATCTACTATATAGGGTTCCTATGTAGAGCTAACAGTAATTGTATTGATCTTCAATTTACCTTTGAAATTAATCATGAGGAGGACAAATATCTTTTTTCAAGAGAGTACCTTCCTATAGTACTTCATTGAGATTAAAGAAATGGAAATAGTTGTTACTACCTTTATCACGCTATAGAGATGATGTCCCAAAGTAACAATGACACTACAATTCTTAGACTCATAAGCAACATGATGCTTCCATATATACGATCATCCTAAAAGTTGAACATAAAGTTCAGGCCATGCAACATCACACATTACCTTTTTGAAATCCCTAGTGTCATAGGGTACATGATATTTCTATCTAATGAAAATCTCTCTTCTGTAGATTAGCTAATCAATGGTGTATGGATAAGGTGTAGCATTATGGGTAACTTAAATCTCTTTATGACTTCTACTTAGTAAATATTCATTTGGCTGCAATTGTTAATAATGAACAATAGTTGAGTCTCATTCACTAACATTGATGAAATGAAGTGGCACTCACTTCCTTGGGATCCTCTAATTCTTCTAATTTGATATTATGGTTGCAATGGTAGCACTAGGTTCTCCATCAATGATCGAATTTCCCTTATCTTTCTCCAAATAAGATTCCAAGGAAAAGTTCATCTCTAAGGCTTTCAGCTAGGTCAACAATGCTTGTTTTCAACAACATTTTTTATTATTGAGATAGGAGCCTTTGTGGTATTCACACCACTTTATAACATCCTTATTTGACTTCTTGTTTCCCTTATTTACCTGCATCTTATATTAGTTATCCAAAGTTTGGTTATCCTTGCTATATCCTTAGTTACACAAGTTAGGTCCACTATTTTCATGCTTTTGTTGCAATGGTTCTATTGATCCAAACTCCCACTTATACTTAAAAATTTCTTCAATTTTGATAGCATATTGATAGTGGATCGAAATGAGGAGATGTTTGGGAGCTCCATTTATATTTTGATGTAATTTTGTAGGCCATGATGGTAATTTAAGACCAATTTTCACTCTATACATAGCTTGGAGCACAAGGTATGGAAGATATCACTAAAAAAATTCACTATTTGGTCTCTCTCCTAACATAAAGTTATCCATATTGTGTACTAGTCATCATAGTTTTTGAGTAATTATTCTTTGATGAAATCCAAAAAATCTTCCAAAGTGGATTATGACCTGAATGTTATAGACTCATCTCCTTCATGCCTCTCCCTATAACCTTCCCACCAATATATGACATGGGGAAGGAACTTAATAAATGAAAAAGTAATATTTTCACCACTAAGATAAAATTGGATAAAATAAAACTCTTAGATTTAACCAAACTTCATCAAATAATATACGTATATTTGGCATTAAATAGAGAATTGGTAAAGTTGACCTATACTTTAAATGGTATTACAACTCCAAAATGGTTGTTGGGTAA
Organism: Pinus tabuliformis; assembly: GCA_031772625.1. Lineage (NCBI taxonomy): Eukaryota > Viridiplantae > Streptophyta > Pinopsida > Pinales > Pinaceae > Pinus > Pinus tabuliformis. The sequence continues at coordinate 441,213,495 of CM062813.1, read as the reverse complement.
AGGTGACTCTACCACTATTTGAAAGCATCAAAGAATCTTAGTGAAATCATTCATCATCTCATTTTAATGTCACACAATTGAATCCTTGAGTAATAGCTTAATAGGATTTCCAAATCCATCATCTCTCATTTCTTCCATTGTGGAAGGAAACTTTGGTTAGCATGGGTGGTATTCCATAAGTTTAGTTAGTTCAAGATCCAACTCCCTATATCCTAACCTCGTTAGGGACATGCACAAAGAAAAAATGAAGAAAAAAATGCAATAATACCACTAATTTAGATTATGTACAAAACTAAAACAAGATAGAAATATAAATCGAAACACAAACACATGGGCATTGCAAAGAAAATATTGATACAACAAACCCAAAATTATATTAATGAATGAAATGGAAAAATAGAATAAAATGTAGAACAATGCAAACTATCTAGAGTGGTGGAAATTTATCTCCAAGGAGAGATGTATCAATTCTTCTCATTCACTAAAGTTACGAGATCCCTAGAGTGAATTTTAGATATAAAATATGATGCCATGGGGAGGTTATTTGATATGTCAACATCTTAGGGGCACAAATTTTGCATACAAACTCCATTGAGGGATTTCATGGACCATTACAAAGCTCAATTCCTTCTCTATGAGAGTTGAAGGCTAGCTTATGTCAACTACCAAAAATGTAAGAAAATTTCTTGAAAAACCTTTTAAAAGGTTGGGACATAAAAATTGTACCACTTCCAAGATGTGGAACTATTATGAATAAGTAAATAAATGGGTATTCATTAGTATCCACTTATATCATATTCATATATACCTAGATGTAAATAAACTTTTTTGAACACTGAGAAACTTAGGCACTAATAACACAAATGATGAAAATCATAAATAATGATCTAAATTGAAGATCCTCTAATTCTTCTAATTTGATATTATGGTTGCAATGGTAGCACTAGGTTCTTCATCAATGATCCACTTTCCCTTATCTTTCTCCAAATAAGAGACCAAGGAAAAGTTCATCTCTAAGGCTTTCAGCTAGGTCAACAATGCTTGTTTTCAAAAACATTTTTTATTATTGAGCTAGGGACCTTTGTGGTATTCACACCACTGTATAACATCCTTATTTGACTTCTTGTTACCCTTATTTACCTGCATCTTATATTAGTTGTCCCAAGTTTGGTTATCCTTGCTATATCCTTAGTTACACAAGTTAGGTCCACCGTTTTCATGCTTTTGTTGCAATGATTTTATTGATCCAAACTCCAACTTATACTTAAACATTTCCTCAATTTTGATAGCATATTGATAGTGGATCTGAATGAGGAGATGTTTGGGAACTCCATTTATATTTTGATGTAATCTTGTAGGCCATGATGGTAATTTAAGACCAAGTTTCACTCTATACATAGCTTGGAGCACAAGGAATGGAAGATATCACTAAAAAAATTCACTATTTTGTCTCTCTCCTAACATAAAGTTATCCATATTGTGTACTATTCATCATAGTTTTTGACAAAATATAATTATTCTTTGATGAAATACAAAAAAACTTCCAAAGTGGATTATGACCTGAATGTTATAGACTTATATCCTTCATGCCTCTCCTTATAACCTTCCCACCAATATATGACATGGGGAAGGAACTTAATAAATGAAAAAGTAATATTTTCACTACTAAGAGAAAATTGGATAAAATAAAACTCTTAGATTTAACCAAACTTCATCAAAGCATATACATATTTGGCATTAAATAGAGAAATGGTAAAGTTGACCTATACTTTAAATGGTATTACAACTCCAAAATGGTTGTTGGGTAAAGGTGACTCTACTACTATTTGAAAGCATCAAAGAATATTAGTGAAATCATTCATCATCTCATTTTAATGTCACACAATTGAATCCTTGAGTAATAGCTTTATAGGATTTCCCACTCCATTGTCTCTCATTTCTTCCATTATGGAAGGAAAATTTGGCTATCATGACTGTTCTTCCCTAAGTTTAGTTAGTTCAAGATACAACTCCTTATATCCTGACCTTGTCAAGGACATGCACAAAGAAAAAATGAAGAAAAAATGCACTAATACCGCTAATTTAGATTATGTAAAAAACTAAAACAACATAGAAATATAAATCGAAACACAAACACGTGGGAATTGCAAAGAAAATATTGATACAACAAACCCAAAATTATATTAATGAATGAAATGGAAAAATAGAATAAAATGTAGAACAATGCAAACTATCTAGAGTGGTGGAAATTTATCTCCAAGGAGAGATGTATCAATTCTTCTCATTCACTAAAGTTACGAGATCCCTAGAGTGCATTTTAGATATAAAATATGATGCCATGGGGAGGTTATTTGATATGTTAGCATCTTAGGGGCACAACTTTTGCATACAAACTCCATTGAGGGATTTCATGGACCATTACAAAGCTCAATTCCTTCTCTACGAGTGTTGAGGGCTAGCCTATGTCAACTACGAAAAATGTAAGAAAAAATCTTGAAAAACCTTTTAAAAGATTGGGACCTAAAAATTGTACTACTTCCAAGATGTGGAATTATTATGAATAAGTAAATAAATGGGTATTCATTAGTATCCACTTATATCATATTCATATATACCTAGATGTAAATAAACATTTTTGAACACAGAGAACTTAGGCTCTAATAACACAAATGATGAAAATCATAAATAATGATCTAAATTAAGGATGTAACTTTTGTATTTTCATTTAAATTAATATTTGACTTATATCAACCTTATGCATGTCTACTTCTATAGTGTAGTGAGTTTTTCATGAAAGAAATTCTATTCTTCAATTATATAAGAAGTACATATTTTTTATTTTGATAAAATGGTCTACAATTTCATTACAATATAGTTATGAGAGTACATGAAATTCATACAATCTTAGACTATGAATAAAAATACCATGAGATAAGGCTATAAGGAAAAAATAGTTAGCTATAAAATCACACTCTACAAAGTATCCAAAGCTAGAGTAATAAAGAGTTGAGTGCTTGAGGCAAATAAAATTAAACAGAATTGAAATAGGATTATATTTCTCCATATAACAAAGTACCCCACCCTCTAACCCATAGGCAAGGTTAAGATCTCCAAGGCACAAGTTACAACAATATACTCAACAGGAGTTAATCATGTCATTTGGAGGAATTGAACCTGGGTGGGGAAGGATAAAAAGCATTCCTCCCAACCACCCAAGATAAACTTGATTGACTATGACTGAAACTGGGTTACTATAAAGAACAAGTAATTAGATCAATAGTAAAAATAGAGCAATGATATAATGAAATGGTAAATAAGAACACATTTGTGGAATTTCAACATTATATAATTTTTCACCATTATGAAGTATATAAAAATAGAGAAATTATTAATAATATATATTATCACTTAATGCAATGATATACTATATTTTTTCATGAATTTATACAATTCTCTAAACATCAATTTTACAAATTAGTTATGATATTGAAAACACTATAATTTCATTGACCACAAGAGTCTTTGCCAAGCACATGCTTTCAAAGAGTGCATGATATAGGTACCTTATTGTTTGTGGTATCATTCTTATTTAAGCTTCATGTTGTTGTTCGAACTTCTCAACCCCCATGATCATACAAGATGAAGGCTATGCAATTTTTGCTAAATTTCTAGTAAGATCTTCTTTGTGTATAGGCACCATAATTTCACCATTTTAAATCTATGAGGTATTCACAAAACATAATTACCCATTTTAGAATAATGGTTGTGTACACATATCCTATTGGTTTAACATTAGTTATTATTCACATATCATCCTTTAATGATATCTCTTGTGCAATCCCTTCCCTTTTACTCTTCTCCCCTCTTTAGAGTGATGGGATGCTAATCCACATCAAAGATTTTTTATCTCTTTTTATTTTATTCACCATTATATTCAAGTGAAATTCATAATTCGCTGATAGGTGTATATATTTCAACTTTAGGTGGATGGAGGTTGGTTGACTTTTTCTTTTCAATATTGATGAATGGCCGTGATTAAATGTAAGAGAATATACCAAGGATATGCTTCGTCTGAGTGTTAAATCCATGTCTCAAGCGTTGGGGAGCGCTAACCGTTCAAATGAAAATTAATTTAAAGTGAAATGGATTTTAAATGATGATTTGTGCTTTGAATTCAACATTATTTCATTCGGCGCGCTTTCATTCGACAATTGGCTGACAATTTCATTCGCTGTCGATCCTAGAAAGGACGCTTTCATTCAACAACTGGCTGACGGTTTCATTCGTCACCAATCCTGGAAAGGATGCTTTCATTCTACAACTGACCGACGATTTAGGAGAAGTTAGGAAATCTTGTCGAGCTAACTCAATCTTATTTGAAACTGTGATGGAAGGTTACCCACTTTCAACATGAATGCATGGGACTATCTCAGAAGTGATCATCAAGAAAATGAGAATTTTTATATGGCTCTAGCTAATGCATGGGTGTTGTAGGAGGAAAAGGATCATCCTTCTTAGGCTCGAAGATGCCATGAAAGTCACGAGAGGTCCCTACTTATTGAATTCCTGTTGATAACCATGTTTGATCCATTACATGCTCGGTTTTAATTTCCACTAGTTTTGATTTAATTTTATATATGGAGGTTCGTGTAGGTTCTAATATTTCGAGTTTAATTTTGTACAAATTCATTAAATTGACTTTGTTTAAAATTAAATAGATTCTAAATGCATTATAAGTTAAAGTTGAAAACAAGACATTTTTTGCACGTGCGCCGCTGCTCCCTCTGCGACCGTCCCCCTGCAATCCCTCCCCTCATCCATGGCTCCAGAGGGAGGCTCTGAGCCTCCTTCCTCCCTCCCCCTTGAGCTCCTAGCCTTCAGGAAGCTAGTGGGTGAATGCAGCAAGTGCCCAATTTCGGCCTCCCAACAGAAGTTTGTCAAGAAGATGGAAACAATACCAACGATCGCTCTCCCAGTTGAAGAGCCCTATCATGCTACCCTGAATATTGCAGAAAGAGGACTCATCAACCAGTTCACTGGGTTATGGCCATCACCAAGAGCCATTGAATCGTGGGTGCAATGCAACTGGAGACCGTTGGTCTTAGAAGGAATAAAATGTCATTTTGTCCGTAAGGGTTATTTCGTTTTCATTTTTTACTGCATTGAAGACAAGAACCTCATTTTCAGAAATGAGCCATACTTCATGGGACCTCAGGGCCTTTACCTAAACAAATGGACCCCGAACTTTGATCCAGCCCAAGATGTGTCCTCGGCTGTTCCTGTTTGGGTGCGCCTCCCCCATTTACCCTTGAACTATTGGAGCCCGAAGACTTTAGAAACCATTGGAAACACCCTTGGAAATTATATTGACAGAGCAGACAAGAAGGGACAATACTCCTATGCTAGAATATGTGTTGAGGTGGATCTGGAAGTTGGGCTTCCAAAAGCTATAAAACTAATAGTGGCAGATTGGTCACATGTGCAAGAACTAGATTACAAACAATTGCCCTTCAAGTGCAAGCACTGCCATGGACACGGGCACTTTTCAAGAAACTGTAAAAAGAAAACTAAAGAAGAAGCAGAGTAAACAAAAGGAGACCAATGGACAATGGTGCAGAAAATAACCACATCAAAGCAGCATAACAAATAGAAAGGGAAAGGGGCACAAACCAGAAATAGTGAGCCATCCACAGAATTGTAGCCAGAAGGGGCAACACTCCCATGAATAGACCTTCCTTCAAATTCCTTCGTAGCTCTTAGCACACAGGAGGAAAACCCTATTACGGAAAGTGATGCAAAACAACGGGCAAGCCCCTCACTAATTGAGGAAGGAAATGCAGGGGCCTCTCTGATCCAAAATGACTCCCCAGAAAGAGAAAACCCACCATCCTCTTATGCACACATGATAAGAAAGAAGCCTCTGGAACTAACAGGCTCATTGAAAGAGGAGACAAATGAAAGACCCTCAAAGAGGGCAGGGAGGAAATCCCTCAATGAAGCAAGAGAAGAAGAAGCAAAAAGACAAAAAATGCACGGAATCCAGTCCACTCTAGAAATGACCATAAGTCGAAACACCAGAGCACGACCACCAAAGGGAGGCCTCTCCTCCACCACCCCAAATAAATAATGCATATAGTCTCTTAGAACTGCAGAGGCTTGGGGAACCACATGAAGGCTACAACTATTAAAGATCTCATGAAAACAGAAACCCTAGAGATCCTCATGCTCTAAGAGACTAAAAGAGAAGGGGAAGCCCTTCTCGAGTTAAGCAGAATGACCTGGAAGACTAAAGCTGGATGGTAGTAAGCGCAAGGGGAAACTCAGGGGGAATTGCCACAGTTTGGATGGAGGAACTTTTCCAGTTGGAGAATTCCTTCGAGACTCAACATTGGATTTACACTGAACTCATACACAAAGCAAGTAACCTCACTCTCGCCCTATTTAATATTTAAGTTCATGTGCTTTACCTTGAGAAAAAAGAGTGCTGGCAAACACTTATCGATTTTGTAGAATGCTATTCTCCCATGAACATTGTAATAGAAGGAGATCTAAACATCGTTCTTGACCCAAAATAAAAAAGAGGGGGCAACAATAGCAAATATCTATTGCTACCCCTTGTGGAGGACATAATTCAGCAATGGGACCTTCTTGATCTTAAACCCAAAATGGGGAGATACACTTGGACCAATAGTAGAACAGGGACAGCTCACATCTCAGCCAGGCTTGACAAATTCCTAGTGCATAGCACTCTTTTGATGGATAAGAGAATATTATCAATGAGAATCCTACCAAAGCTCACCACGGACCATAAACCCATTCTCTTACAACTAGACGATGAAGAAAACCTGGGGCCCATACCATTTCACTTCAGCTCCTTGTGGATAGAGCAGGAAGGGTTCATGGAAGTCGTTGACAAGGCCTGGTCTACCATGGTCATCGGGTCACCCAGTTATGTTTGGGAGAAAAAAATAAAAGCAACCAAAGCAGCTCTGAAAGAGTGGGTCAAAACGCCTCCCAACACCTATACCACACACAGAAAAGAAACTATCCAACAGTTAGCAGATCTTCAATTGGAGATGGAGGATAAAGACATAACCACACATGAATTGGAGAAAGAACAAGTAGCCCAACTTGCCTCATTCAACTCTTTCAGAAAAGAAGAAGAATTCTGGAGGCATATGTCCATAAGCATATGGGTGAAAGTAGGTGATCGAAACACAAACTTCTTCCACAGGCAGTTCAAAGCAAGATTCTCCCGGAATCACATCTCAGAAATCATCACAGCAGATGGCACAGTTGCCAAAGGTTTCGCCCAAGTTAAAAAAGCTACTAAAACTCACTTTCAGCGGTTATACTCAAAGGATGGAACAAGAGATGAAGTGATTTCCAATGACTTCCTCTCCCATATCCCTTCCTTGGTCAACGAGGAGAATAATTCAAATCTTATGAAACCATTCACTGAGGAAGAAATCAATAATGTAATTTGGGACATGGAGCCTGACAAAGCCCCAGGGCTAGATTGTTTCTCGGCACACTTTTACAGAGCTTGCTAGACAATCATCAAAGCTAGCCTACTAAGAATGGCAAAGGCTTTTCAGAAAAAGGCTAAAGTGGGAGGCAATACCAAATCCACCTTTCTCACCCTAATACCCAAAGAAGTGAATCCAGCTACCTTTAACAGATTTAGACCCATTTCTCTTTGTAATGTCTCTTACAAAATTCTTGCTAAACTGCTTGCAAATAGAATAAAACCTTTGCCATCTAAGCTCATTTCTCCCAGTCAAGGAGGATTTGTAGCAAGAAGACATATTTTAAATAATGTAATACTTTTTCAAGAAACCATGCACTCCAATCATCAGAGGAAGGAGCAAGGGATGTTGATCAAGTTGGATATGACCAACGCCTTTGATTGGGTAAAACTTTCATTCCTCTCCAAAGTTCTTTTTACCTTCAGATTCAACCCAGCCTTTATGAATCCGATCAAGGCTTGCACTGACAAACCATGGATTTCCAAGTTGGTAAATGACCAACCCACCTCATATTTCCAAGCTTCAAGAGGGATAAGGCAAGGATGCCTGTTATCTCCCTTTTTGTACATAATAATGGTAGACACCCTAAGTAGGAAATTGAAAGTGAAAAGAAACAAAGGTACTCTCTCGGGCATCCAATCGACGATTGGACTAGAACAAATCAACCATGCCTTATTTGCAGATGATTCTCTTCTCTTGGGAGGAGCTTCCACTAGAATAGTAAAGGAATTCAATGAGACCCTGCAGAGCTTCTGCACCATTTCAGGAGTGCTCATTAATAAAAGAAAAATTGTAGTGTACAGCTAGAACACAGAGGAGAAAACCACACTCTGAATTGCTAGAATCCTAGACTTTCAGGGATATGCCTCTTAGGACAAAATTCAATACCAGGGACTGCATTTAACTCTGGGGGAAAACCGAGCCTCATTATGGAATGAAGCCATTAGCAAGATTAAAACTAAGATAGCTGCTTGGGGTGGGCAGTGGCTTAACTACGCTGGCAAGTTAACCCTCATAAAATCCGTCCTTTCCTCTCTCCCTATCTATCAGGCCTCTTTCCTCCTGGCACCAAAGACAATCACGGATTAGATATCACAGCTGCTCAGAAACTTCCTGTGGCAGGGAGGCAAGGGAAATGAAAATAAATTTCACTTAGTAAGTTGGGACAAAGTGAAAAGGCCAAAGATGGAAGGTGGTCTCCAAATTAGAGATCCTGGACTGGCTAACATCACTTTAGGTGAAAAAATCCTTTGGCGGCTCTACTCCAATAAACATCACCCAGTTAGTCAACTCCTCTGGAATAAATATCTCAAAGGAGTCTCATTGAGAAATCTCCAAGCAGATAAATTTCCCAAAGGCACGCTGCTCTAGAATATCTGCAGAAAAGGGCTTGCCACCTTTCAAAACCAGCTCTACAGGGTGCTTGGAAACAGAGAAAATATCATGTTGTGGCAAGATAAAATTATGGGCAATTCCCCCCTTGAACACACAGTGGAGTTAGCTGATCTCCGTGACTGGCTCTCTCAACATGGATTGCACAGTCTAGTCACCATTTCTGCCTGAGACAGTCAAGGGAACTGGGAATGTTGGGTCTTCCATGATCTACTAGCACATTTACTACAAAAAAAGCACCTTCTCTTGGATAAGTTGAAGGGCTCGGCACCAGTTAACCTTCATACACCAGATCTCTGGAGATGGGGGAAGACAGGGGTCTTTACCCCTGGGCTTGGCTTTGTTGTCTTGCAACCCATGCAAAATCAAGTCCTCAACCCCTCCATTTGGCAATGCACACGGGACACTTATGGTATACCCAAGGTGAATTTCTTCACTTGGTTACTTATTCACGGGAAAGTGCTGACAGGTGAAAATCTTGCCCATAGAGGCATTATAGGGCCACACTAGTGCATTCTGTGCAGATCGGCTTCCGAAAACATAAATCATCTCTTCTTAAGCTACACCTTTGCCCAATCAATATGGGCCCTCGTCCTTCAGGGTCTAAATGCACCTGCCCCTATCCAGTGCACAGTAGTGGAACTTTTCTCCACTTGGACTGAAAGGTATCCTAGGGCCCTCAGAGCAAACTCTCTGTGGAATCGGATCTAGCACTCCATTCCCAAGTTCATTTGCTCGAATCTTTGGTTAGCCCGAAATAATTAGACATTTAACAATGTATCATCCTCTCCCTTATCTGTGGTAGCCAAAGCTAAGGTGACCCTGATGGAGACTCTAGGGAACTACCCTAATAAGTTAGATGACACTCTCATAACTGAAAAGCAAAGCTGGCTAGGTACCCTTCTTGCTAGGGTCAGCAAAGAAGTTCCTGTTCGACCCACATTTAATCCTACCTGGTGCATCAGAACACAAGATACAGAGTTTCAATCCTGGTGGAGGAAGCAGGGAAAGGTAACCGTTTTCTTCGATGGTGCCTCCAAAGGCAACCCAGGGATCTCTGGTGCTGGTGGTGTGGTCTACTCTCAGGATTGCTCCCGTATAGATAGCTACAGCTGGGGACTAGGAAAGAGTACCAACAAACAAGCCGAAATTTTAGGGCTTCTTAAAGGCTACCAGATTGCCTAGGAACATGGTCACACAGCTCTCCAGGTCTTCGGAGATTCAGAACTCTTGATAAAGGCAATAAACTCAGATGAGCATCTAAGCAATTTGGCACTCAACAACGCTCTCCAGAAGCTAGAGGGCTTGCTGAGTTTCTATACCTCTTCCTCTTTCTTTCACATTCTCTGCACCTCAAATAAAGAGGCAAACATCAAAGCCAACAAGGGATGCTATTTGACTCAAGGATTTCTCAAAAGAAATTAAGATGAACCAGTGTGGACCACCATTCCATAGCTTAATAGTGATGAACCAAGCAAAACACACCTCGAGCAACCGTTGGATCTCAGCAATCAAAGGACCAGATTCAGCATCTAGTGAACTAAATAGAACTACTGGAATAGATCAATGGAAAAGATCAAGGGTCATCGCTCGTGAAAGAGCGCAGATGTTAAAGCAGCACAGGGTGGTTTTCTAGCCAAGAGTGGGTTTTCAGGCGGCATTAGCAGTGGTAAGAGGTATCGTGAGCTTGGCTCCAATTCCAATAAGCAAAGGACATGAAGCAGCGGCAGATGGTGGGGAAACTGCTTTATCAGGTGATTAACCCACGAGTGTGTTATCAACACTCTTCGCATGCATGGTTTCATCCATGGTGGGAAGTGGTTGGTTTCTTGACAGTGGAGCTTCCTTCCACATGACCGGCGACAATAGTTTGTTCAGTACTTTGGAGGAGAAAGATCTCTAGATACTCATAGCGATGGGTAATGATGAGAAGTATAGTGTCTCAGGTATAGGCACGGTTATTTTTCAGAGGGAGCATGGAGCTCGCCTTACCTTGACCGATGTCAAGTATGTACCATGACTGAAGAGAAACTTGGTGTCCATTGCGATGGTGGAAGACGGAGGCTATGATGTAGTCTTCAGTAAGGGAAAGGTTTTCCTTAGACACATCATCACTAGACAGGTGAAGCAGATTGGTTCACGGGTCAAGAACCTGTATGCTCTTGAGGTTCAAGATGCATGCAAAGCCTTGAGCAGCGAGGCAACTGATGGAGACTTGGTGGTTGAGAGGGAGCGTATATTACCTCTCAACATGCAGAGCCAGAAGAAGTCTCAGACGATTGTGGAGGAGCCACGATTGGTGCAGCAGCTTCAGGAGGTTGTGGAGTAGCCACAACAAGGGAAACTGAGAGGAGATCGAGTAGAGACATCTACTCATGCAGAGACCTCCAGTAGGGGGAAACTTCGAGCCAGGTGGGCTGAGGGATCACATGCAGCCATACCTCCAGGTAGGAGGTGGGGCGATATAAAGTGACCATCCCAAGGAGGAGGGGCAGGATCCTTGAGGTACCCAACCTCTTGGATGAGACCTTGCTACAGGAGCCCCGATGTGGAGTATCAGGAACTGACTGATTGGGTAGAGACAGATGCGGATGGAGTGGTAGAGAGAGTGATAGTGTAGGGAATCCCATGACAGCGCATAGCTAGTAGGCTGCAGCAATGCGAGAGGCACAAGTGTTTTGCACAGTGCTAGGTGGCACAAAGAAGTGTGCAATGGTGCGAGATGCATGGAGATGTTGCAGTAGCGCAGATGTCAGAGAGGGAGCACTTGTCAGTAGCAGGTAGAGCTTTAGCATCAGAGTATGTTCCTAGCCCAACGGAGTGGTCAGTTGGGAGTGTTTTTATTCCAAGTGTTGTTGGAGCAAGTGGACCGGGCAAATGTGTTGCATGCAGAACATTCCAGAGTTGCAGGATAGGGGTTGCAGATAATCCATATCTTGTTGAGAGGGAGTGTTGAAAATGCAACAAGATGATGGAGCTTAGTGAAAAGAAGTCGCCTTCACTAAGTGGGTCCACATGCTATTTTTGGCGCAAAGTCTATTTTTAGACATATGGATCATGGTCTATGAGTTGCAGGATGCTATTTGTGGATGATTGGTCATGTTGGTAAAAATAGATGGACTTCTATTTTTAGACATATGGGCGGAGTCTATTTTTAGACTACTAGGCTAAAAATAGAACAGTCAAATATTATTAGCTCTTAATAATATTTGGACTATAAACATTATCTTATCCTCTTGGAGCACTTCAGTTCGAGCTACAGATGTGGCACATGCAGCTGCCAGAAGGAAATACGTTTTTCTTATGGGTTAGTTGAGCTATTGCGTGATGGACTTCAGTTAGAACTCAAGTGGTTTAGTTTGGTGGAGTTGATTGAGGAGTTGATGGAGTTGTGTTCAATTTGACTTAGTTGAACTAGTTATATTTAGTCTAACTACAGAATACACTAGTGATGAGTGATGTGAATTAATTATTAATTAATTCACTATTTATTAACTCATAAAGCAACTAAAGAATACATCAGTTAACTCAGTGCATGGACAGTTTAGTGGAGACAAGTGTTAGAGGTGGGTGAAAGAGTGAGACTGCTATCAGTTGTGACTATAGCTGTGCATGAGATTTGCACATGCATTAATGGAGATTGCCAATGAGGATTCCGCAGTATAAGCCAAGGAAAACGAGCTTGGATCATTCCTATTCTTGCATTGGATTGCGCAGTAGAGGTAGGCAAACAGTGGAGGAGATTTGAACCTGTGACTTGATTCAGATCTAAACTAGTTTGTGTGTAGCAGGTGGAGATAGTACTGAGTACTTGTGAGGAGTATTGTACTATGTATTGTTACACGTTCTCTATTATTATAATATACAGATAGTTCGGGGTTTTCAGCTGTATGCTTTCCCCATTACATACTGTGTTAATGTGTGCATGCGATTGATGCTTTATTGTTTTTAATTCCGCAAAATTGATGATCAACATAGAGGAGGTTATGTATTATGCATGCATTCCGCAATAGTGTATAATCGGGATAATCTCTGTGAATAAGTGTTATATTATTCAAAATTTCTACATTTACAATATTAATCCTTTGGGTTTTAGTAATAATCCCTTGTGTTTATTAGTGCCTTGGGTTTATAATATCATCCCTTGGGTTTATTAATCTAAGGGTTCATATTCCTAGGGTATAATATTATTGATAGGGTTTATAATAGTAATCCTAGGGTTTAATATAAATCACTTGGCTTTATACCCATTGGGTTTATAATATAAATTCCTTGGGTTTATAATATTAATCATGGGATTTATATTCCAAGGGTTTAATATTAAGCCTAGGGTTTATAATATTAATCCCTTGTGTTTATTAATTTTAGAGTTCATATTCCTAGGTTTTAATAGTCATCCTAAAGTTGAATGTTATTCCCTTAGGTTTATAATCACTTTGGCCTTTAATATTAATCATAAGGTTCATGATATTAATCTTAGTGTTCAATGTTTATTTTAGGATTCACAAGATTTATGTTAGTGTTTATATCCCTTGGGTTTATAATATTAATCCCTTGGATTTAATATTATTCCCTTAGGTTTATAAAATCAAGAGTTTAATATTGTGACATTGGAATGGTACAAAAATGTATCCAACATCACATTGTGACAAGCATTGTCTCAATGTGAAAATGAGTGTAACAATCAATGTTGCAATAGTACATTACATTGTAAGTTATTCAATGTCACATTGTTACATCACAAAACTTGGGTTTAATACAAGGTTTATAATATTAGGGTATTTTTATATTTAGTTTATATATTAAAGTTTAAGATTGAGTTTATAATTTGTGGTATTAGGTTTTATATTATTAATCTTAGGGTTTAATATTAATACCTTGGGTTTATGAATACCTTGGGTTTTTAATATTAATCCCATAAGTTTATTAATCCCTTAGGTTTCTTAGGGTATAATGTTATTCCCTTGGGTTTATAATCCCTCGGGTTTTTAATATTAACCCAATGGGTGTATTAATCCCTTGGGTTTATAATATTTATCCTAAAGTTTCTAATATTATTCATAGGGTTTATATCCTAGGGTTTAATATTAATCCTATGGTTTACAATATTAATCTTAGGGTTTAATATTAATCTCTTGAGTTTGTAATCCCTTGGGTTTATTAATCTTAGGGTTTATGTCTCAATATTGTCTCAATATGAAAATCAATCATGGTAAACCATGATCCAACGTCATTTTCTGACAAAGATTGTGTCAATATGAAAATTAACCATGGTCAATGATGGTTAACCATGTTTATTTTAGGGTTTATAATTTTATAGGTTTATATACCTTTTGTTTATAATATTAAACCCTTGGGTTTATAATCCCTTGGATTTTTAGTATTAACCCCTTGCGTTTATTAGTCCCTTGGGTTTATTAATCACTTAGGTATAATATGCTTAGTGAAGGATTATTAATATTATAATTATTAATTATTTATCTTAATATTTTATTAATATTAACATTAATATGAAAAATAATATTAAGATTAAGATTACTAATTATTAGTATATCTTTTAATAGGTTAAATAATAATAATATATAATTTATAAATAATAATAAATTTAATAATGTTAATATTAATAAATAAATAATAATAAATGTGGTGTCTATCAAGTTTATCAATCATATTTACTAATATGGTTGTGCTAATATATTTCTTATATAAAACACTCATTTTAAAATATAATTTTCATTCATAATTTTATTTTTTACTATTTTATCAACAATTCTTTAGTAAACAATTGAAATCTAAATTATGACTTTTTTTTTACCCATATAATAAATTTACAAAAATGTCTTAAAAAAATTGTTGTAAAAAGAGTTTCATATTTTAAAAGAGTTCAAAAGATAGACAAAATTACAACTTAAACAAATGAATTATAAATATTCATCAAAATAAAGTTGAAAAAGGTTTTACTTGTAATAGAAATTTGGAATATAAACATTTCTAAGTAATTTTAAAGAAAAATGGATCAAAACTATAAATGTTTTATAATTTTAAATTTTAAATTAGCTTAATGTACTCTATCCAAATCTTCTCTTAGAAGTTGATTTGATACCATTCAAAATATGGTTATGATTATATATATAAGGTGCCCGCATAAGATAATTAATATGAAAAATAAAAAAATTGGAAGCATTGCTTTAAATTGTGCTCAAATCACTTGCAATTTAAGACGAGATGACATAAGATAATGACAATTAGAAGAGAGTGTACTTTACATAATATAAATACAATAAAAAGTACTCTCATATTTAAATCTAAAAAGAAATCGTTGTGAATAAAGAATAAGAGAAAATTAAAGTAGTAGATAAATAGAGGCTATTCACCCCATCATATATATATATATAATAAAATCAACATTCATAAAATATGAACTAACTCCACTAATTTTAGAGTGAAAAGTGAATATTAAATAAATCTTGAAAATTGTGGGATAAAAGAAATTATCATATTTATGATATGAAAAAGTAATTGTTTTTCTTTCAATTTCAAAATTTGTATAATAGTATCAATTTTCATATTTCTAATTTATCAAAAATTGTGAAATTTAGAGAAAAAATCTTTAATCTTTTTCATTATAAAAGCAAAAGCAAAAGGTTATATACAGCAAAATCAAAATTCATAAAATATGAACTAACTTCACTAATTTTAGAGTGAAAAGTGAATATAAAATAAATCTTGAAAATTGTGGGATAAAAGAAATTATCATATTTATGATATTAGAAAGGAATTGTTTTTATTTCAATTTCAAAATTTGTATAATAGTATCAATTTTCATATTTCTAATTTATCAAAAATTGTGAAATTTAGAAAAAAAATCTTTAATCTTTTTCATTATAAAAACAAAAGGTTAAAAAAAATAATTTTAGGTATCACTATTTCTTTAAAATTAATAAACTAAAATTAATATTTTTATTTAATAATCATCAATATTATATTAAAATATCAAATCAATCTTATCCATATAAAATAAATAAATAAATAATAAAATTTTGAAAGTATTACTTAAAATCAACCTTATCTATTTGAAAATAAAAAATAAAGTTTTGAAATTGTCACTAATCGATACCATTGACATGGCTAAGATCTAAGCTCAACCACTATATCACATGAACACGAATGTTAATTGTTTTAGATTACACTCAGGCAAAAGCTCTACACTTGTGAAAAAGATAAATACTTCAAATATATTAGGATTAAAAGTGATATCATGCATATTTATTTTTTTTCTCTGCAAATACTAAATAGTTGAGGCCTCAAAGATCAGAGCTTGAGGGCACTCAACACAGCAGAACTGCCCCCTTACAAAAAGAAGCTGGGGAGACCAGTTACATATAGCTAGAAAACAGATATAAAACCCAGAGGATGACTTGTATAGCGGAGATAGAGACATTGGCAACAAAAGCTTAAATTCATTGCAAACCAGCCAGTAAGTGAACCACCATTTCCCCGAAGGGATGCCAAAACAACAGGCCATAAATGCTGAACCTTGATTGTGAGCGAAGATGCCTGTAGGTGGTCATCTGAGCAGTAGCAAAAAACAAAAAGGAAAGAAGCGGTCCCAGGTGGCGCTAAACTTCCTTAACCTTACCAAGAGTCTTCTCCTCAACCAAACACGCACTACCGATCCTCAGACTCTCATTGCCATCCATTTCGCTGATAGGGATCGCCATGGAGTGACTTGTGGCGCCAAGAGTCCCTTCCTCATCAACTGGGCTTATGTCTTCAAGGGGCGGAATACTTTTAGGAATTTCCTCCTGACCAAACTTATCACTCTTCCAATTCTTCGGGCTATCTTTATCCATGGAATGCTCACTGCTTTGGGAAGGATCAGGAGCGATGCATGCCAGAGGGGAGATTTGATTTTCTTCTTCCAAAAGGATTATAGTAATGTGAGTAGTAATCATAGGCCTATTCAAATTGCTTTGAAATTTAAAATGCGTGGTTTGGAAAGCGCTATTAGGAATTGGCTTGCGCCCAGAGCTCAAAGGTGGCACAACCTCATGAGAGGGGGGAAGATTAATAGGCGACTGCTCAGGTTCCACAAAGTGACCGACGGTTGAGTGTATGCCACTACCACGACGCCCCCGGAGCGACTCCTTTTACCATGTCGAACCATTATGAAAGACGAAGGGTAGGGCGTAGAGAGACCAGAGACAACAATAGAGGGATGGTAGAAATGACACAGATACCGAATTGAATGCACAGAGAAAGCCCAAGACGGAGACACAATACTTCCAATGCTGAAGTCAAGAAGAGCTTGCCTCTGTGTGCAAGAATCAGCCCGTCACCATATACCACAGCTAACTAGGTCCCGCAAGATGTGAGGAAAACATATAGGATCGACATGATTATAACAGCCATAATGTTGCGTTGAACATCGCACTCCATAAACGCAGATATCCTACCAAATCCAGCCTTAATAACTCCATCCCTCTTGCGCGAGGTGAAGTCTTGGGAAGCCACGCTGCTCTGTAGCTGGTAGTACTAGAATTTACTGTTCTGCATGATGAACATTTAAAGCCATAGTGCCACCCGCATCCGGGGAATATCATGCATATTATGAAATATAAATTTTTAAATAATATTTTATTTTTTTAATTATGGTAATAATAAAATAAGATAAAAATAAAAATATCTTTTTCAAATATTAATGTTATTTTATTAAAATTTAAATAATATTAAAATTTATTTATTAATATTTTATTACATTTTAAGTTACACAACTATATTATATTTATTTTGATACGTACAATACTGTAGTGGAATCTTTATACATCCACGTTATGTGGAACTGGGCATCTGAATGGTCTATATCAGACCTTTTATCTGCAACTTCATCACTTTTCTTTGCTCTCCCAGACATCTAAATTGTCCTCATACCACTTTATCTGTAAAAAGTGACTTTCAATTTACGATGAATATGTACATTATTATTGATGTATACCCTGCTTCCAAATTATAACGCAAACGATGCACACCTTTCGTCTGTAATAAGTCACTAACATCTTCCTAGAAGCATACAAATTGTGTGGAGCCTAGATATTTACTATCCTCTCATCTTTATGACATCTAGAGTTTGTCCACACACCTTTCCTTTGTAATAAGTGGCCTGAAATCTCCACATTAAGCTGTACAACTGACATCGATACCAATCTGTCCAGTATCAGTCTAGATAGTGTTTCATATATTTTAAGTGAAACAATCGTATCACAGTAATCTTATATAAAAGGACAAAAGCTAAGTTATCTCGAGTGTAGATTCTTTAAATATTTGGGAATCAGAGGAGATGGGTGAGGTCAATTTTTGACAGCCCATGTCTTTCGGATTTCCAAATATTCAGGGAATCTGCAATGGACCACCGAATTTTATCTGAATTGAATTTTTATTTTTTAAAAGATGGAAGATAATAAATAATTTATATTTAATAATTTTAGAATAGTCTAATAATAGTATACAATCATGTCTAATATAATTTTAATAGTGTACAATCATGAAACTAAGGATTTAGTAATAGTTTTTCAGTTTCATTTCTACTACTCATATAATGAGTTACAAATTTTCATAGTTATAAATAGAAAATAATTATTTTGATAGCTATTAACATAGGGTTATCCAAGTTTTAAGGTAATATAATTATATTTTTCAAAAATTATTAAGTCATATATATATATAAGGAGGGTGAGATAAGTTCAATTAGAATACCTAATATTTTACCAGTGTTTAAATCTTCAGATCTCTGAAGTTTTGGTGTTTGGAATAGATTTGCAAAAAATCTTACTCTTAAACAATGAAATAAATATTATGTAAACAATAAAAATTATAATTCAAATGCAGTAGTTAGATTTGTGAAAAAAAAAAAATCTTATAAATGTAATTCCTTCCTTAATTTCAAAAATCTTATAAACAATGAAATAAGTATTATGTAAAGAATAAGATTTATAATTCAAATACAGTGGATTTGTGGACGGGGAAAGAGATCTTAATGTGATTCGTTCCTTAGTTTCAAAAGTCTTAACAAGTGCTTATTGGGGCTTGATTAATTCCACGACATTCACTTCATCAACTAAGCCTGTAAATGGTCTGCTGGGCAAACAGAAATTGGAAGTATAACAATATGATGTATAAAATAAGATAGTCGCTGTATTAATCAACCATTCTTCTTCAATTGAAGTCGGAGTGGAAAACAATGAATCCGTAATATATATATATATTACTGAAATTATGCGTACTTTTGCATGTGAAAACAAGAGGTATGAAATTATGCGTTGAGAGTTAATGGGGACCAGTAAGACGCATTAATCCTAACCTATTTCAGGCGGGCAATATTGCGGCTGCTGGTCCGTCCCTCCCACAGTCCTCCTCAATGAGAGCAGTTCGAGCAGATTGCATGACGAGGCCATTGGGATGAAGATCGAAAACTTTGGGATCTGCCCAGTCTTTCAAGCGATCCTCGTAGCCCCATGTATCAGGTATCCACACATTCCCTGCCACCTGCAAGCGGTAGTTCTGTAATCTTTCTCGTGCGCCGCTGTTGCTAGTCGACCGTTCATCACGCGCTGCTACAATTTCTTTCTGATCATCGATTTTCTCAGTCATTTCTGCAACGCCATTTGATGACGAGCAATCAATTAATGGAACAACAACGTCCCGAGTTCGATTCGTGCTCGTGTTCTTCTTCTTGAAATTCTCAATCTCTTTGCAGGCTTCTGATCTTTTTCGGCACTTGATCATGATCTTCAATCGTGAGCAATTGGATACAGATCTCAGGATTCGTCTGCCAGTGAATCTTCTCATGTACAATGCCAGCTTTACCGCTCTGCTGCTCCTGTGCCTCAACATATTTCAACCATGCGCTGTCCTCGACTCAACTAAAATAGCTGGAGCGCATCGAACATATATAAAATAATATTTTCGTATCCGGGACTTTGTTTTTTAGTCGATAATGAAGGAATGTGTGGTCAGATAGAGAACGATATCAGAAACCCTAGCGGAAGGGAAAGCTGGTTTATGTGGAGAAAAGTGAGCAAACGTGGATTGGAGTGTGAGATGACGTGTCCGCTGCTCTCCCAGTCAAATCTCAATTGCGTTCGAGATACTTTATCTTATTGTGGAGGGGAATCCATTAAAGGCGCGGAGGGTTTTTGTGGGATGTAGCGTCATTCTAACCACATACCTCTGTGTATACGTTTTAATTTGTGCATGATTGTACCTATTTGTACTGAACCATGGTCAAACACAGACATGTGAACATTATATGTCTAGCTCGTGGTCAAATCATAACCTCATATTGATATCTTGTGGTGAGTAGCGTAAAACCAATTGAACTCTAATGATTCCTGGGGAGATTTATCCACTTAATTTAGTCAACTTTTTTTTATGAGCATAGGAGAGAGGATTATATAAATAACATTTAATCAGGAGAACCGGTAGAGAGGATTATATAAATAACATTTAGTTAGGAGAACCAGTAATCAACTGAAGGTTATGAAGGTTATTGCATAGCAAATTTATGGCGACTCCTATTTTGTAGACCATAGCAATATTAACACGGTCTCTCTCATCACCGCGCAGCGTGTTGTATAGTCTTATATCGGCCCCATGTCAGACCACATTAATATTGCTATGGTTTACAAAATAGGAGTTGCTGCAAATTTATTAGGTATCTGAAAAGTATTTCGGGAGAATAAAAGAAAATGAAGTATAAATTATTATGAAACATTTAGATAGATTTACAGGTGTTTATGGGTTAAATTAAATGGGATATTTTTTATTTAAATTATTTTTTATATAATAGTGATTTTATTTTATGTTATATTTTGATTTATAATTAAGTTAGGTATATATCTTATTTATATTGAATTGTTATTTTGTAGATTTTTTAAAAATATTATATTAAACTAGCTCATGTTAAGTGTTGTATTAGCATTATATATAAATAGTACACTTTTTTCTCTTAATAGGTTGTAGATTTCATTTATTTTTTAGTTAAGGAAGATTAATCTAAAATTTCATATGAATAACTTAAACATGTCACAACAATTTAAATTCAAATGACTTTTTAAAGTCATATGGTTGTTCAAAGTGAGTTTAGCATGGTACATCAAATAGCATTATAAATATGAGAGTATTATGATAAAGTTCTATATGATGCTATTCTCATATATGTTTGTCATTAGTTTTTGGGAACACCATCTTAATTTAATAAGAGAATAATTTATAATAGGAAGAAGAAGGCATATGTAGTCAATAGGGATGGAAGAAAAGTTCATTTACTCCCAATAAAGATGAGGAACCTAAAGAAGCCTTGTAGTTGTTGGTGAAGAAAATCTCAAATGGATTGAAAAAATAAGTGTTCCATCATATGTTAAGGATGATGGACAAGTAACATGAGATAATTAACAAAGAGCAACAAGATGAAAATCCAAGAAAAAGTGAAGAAGTTGGTTGAAACATATAATGACATATATAGTGCACATGTATTAGCTAGATGTATTACCACCAAAAACAAAGAAAGTACATTTGATTGACTTGGTTCTTGGTGTAACACTATTGTATCAAGCAATAACCATATCAAATTGGAAGGAAAACACCAAGTTGAAGAGTTATGTAGGCAAGTCAATGTCAAAGTGGTATAATCCCAGAGGGCATGAACTTATGCATGATTTTAGCATTGATCACATTAATGAATGAAGGATCATGGTGGTTGTATTCAAACTCCAATTTATTGAATGAGATCATAATCAAGTATAGGTTTTTCATTGCTAATGATGGACCATTTCATAGAAATATTTCGTGGCCCTAGATGCTTCAATAAAGATAGATTTAAGGAGAGATCACTAGATCTAATTGGGTATGGTATTGAGTAGAATATTGCATTCAAGAACAATGATATATTATATGAGTCGTTGGCTATGTCATTTTGAATGACTAAAGTGCTAGGACATTCATATGGTTGATGACATATTTGTTATGACATTATATTGTAACATTTTGGTTTTTTACTTAGTTAACATAAATTTTCAATAAGACATGAAAGGAGAATATTTAACATATGAGGTTGATGTTTGAAACATTGAGCAAGAAGTAACTGTGAATGTTGTCACTAAAGATGGGAGAAAATTTCAATTACTCCCAATTAAAGATGAGGAACCTGAAGAAGTATTGTAGTTTTTGGTGAAGAAATTCTCAAGTGAGGTGAAGAAAAATAAGTGTTTCATCATATGCTAAGGAAAATGGACATGTAAGATGAGATAATTAACAAGGTGCAACAAGATAAAAATCCATGAGAGAGTGAAGAAATTGGTGGAAACATATAAGACATATATTGCACTTTTATTAGCAAAGTATTGCCACTAAAAAGAAAGAAAGTGAGTATATTTGGTTGAATTGATTCTTAAGGTGTAACATTATTGTATCAAGCAATAAGCATAACAAGTTTGATGGAAACTATCAAGTTGAAAAGTCATGTACGAGGGTTGACCTCAAATTGATATAATCGAGAGAGCATGAACTCAAGCATGATTTTAGCATTTATCACATTAAATAATGAAGGATCATGGTTGTTGTCTACAAACTCTAAACTTTTGAACATGATTATTTTCAATAATAGGTTCTCGTTGGTAATTATGAACCATTTGATAGAAATATTAGTAGCCCTAGATACTTCAATAAAGATAGATTTAAGGAAAGATTGTTAGATCTAGATTGGATACGGTATTGAGTGGAAGATTACATTCTAGATTGGATATGGTATTGAGTTGAAGATTAGATTCAAGAACAATGATATATTATATAAGTGGTTGGATATGTCATTTTGAATGAAGGTGCTATGGACATTCATGTGTTGATGACATATGTATTGTGACTTGTTATTGTAATTTTGTGGTTTTTCACTTAGTTGACGTAATAATTTTTAGTAGGACATGAGAGGAGGATCTTTGAACATATGAGGTTGGTGCTTGAAATATTGAGCAAGAATTAATTGTGAATTAATGAGAAGAAGTATAAATTCACTAATGAAAAGTTGGTGTACTTTAGGTTGTTAATTCTAAGGATGGGTTGCACTATCTCCACACATGGTGAATTTAGTGCTATTGGACTGTGTCATTTAATGTCATAGAGAAGAGCATTTTCCATTGCATTTTAAAATTTCTGAAGTATGTTCATAAGATAATTTAATGTCTAATATAGTGTATTTTTTAGTGGAAAATTTTTACAAACGAGTTACTTTTTGACAATTTATTTTGAAATATAACTTTTCTAAATGTCATTTTTTTTTTAATATTTCAACCATTTATATATAATATGTGCTTAGATTGATGATATTCACTAAAAATTACAATGATTAATATATATATATATATATATATATATATATATATATATATATATATATATATATATATATATATATATTATCAAACTAATATATTTATCTAAAATGCTATGCTAACTAAAATTTATTTCTTTAAAGTTTCCCTTAATCCAAAATGCACATCAATAACAATGAAAAATGCAAGAAATTGAAGGGATTCTAGTAGCATGGTAATGTAACAATAGATTTTTAGATTGATTTTTATAATTCAAACACATTGATTATAGGTTGAATAATGAACATAGAGGGAAGGCTAATAACATTTTTTAAATGATGCATGAATCCCTTTTTTGTCATCATGGCACTCCATGATAAATTATTTCCTTTACCAATGAATTATTAAATTAAATTTGAAACTCTAATCAATTATATAATTTTGAATTCATATGCACAGTAATAGTAATAATAATAAGAGTTCAGAGGTAGCAGGTTGGAGGAAACATGCACTCTGAGGGTTTACAATTCTTCACCAGCAGTAGAGGCATGGCGAGATCTGGCAGGTCGTGGCGGACAAGCCATAAGGTTCAAAGCCAGGCCCCCCACATCTAGGATTATCATCCGCTTCAGGTTCATGCTCATGCCCACGTGCTTGGTCAAGGCCCCTCAGCTCATCTTTTGCTTCTCGCAGACACAGGCTCAGGAGGCGTAGCCCTATGCTGCTCAGGAAAAGCCCAATGCCGAGAGGCAGGACATCACTGTTGCGTAATCCAGGAGCGAGAGATCTGAGGGCGTGGGTTGTCGGAATACCTTCTTACGCTGAAGTAGCTTATCTGCTTGGCAGTCGGGGAAGTTATGGCAGCCCTAGACAAGGATTTCACTCCCCAGACAATAGAAACAAAGGCAACCATGCAGAATACGCCAGACAAATGCTGATCCGAAACAACCATCATTCAAAAACAGACAGACCCATTCATGGGCAAGGATTGATTGCTCTTGAGCCGGATCAGAATTTTATCCATGGATGGAGACACATCCCATCAGATCTGATCAACCAGAAGATAGATCTGCCCTCGATCTAGCAAGATCCGGAAGGATCTACCTAAACCAGCAATGCCCAATACCATTTCGCTGACGCTAAGATAAATGGAGATAGAGGGATGCATGAAATGTCCGGCAGCTTACTTCTTGATCTTTTGCTTCACGCTTCTGGGCATTTAACAACTGATCACCACCCCATATTAAGAGATAAGCTCTACACGAGGACGGATCTGGATTATCTCCAAGTTTTACCAAATCATGCAGGAATACTACGAGCCTACAAACAAATTGGCCCATATCTACAACAAGCTTTGGTGATTGAACATGAATGACAGGAAGAGGTGATCATCCCATCACTGGTTCTTGAAGCCCCGATAGTAGAGACATTCGAAGGTAAAAAAATTACCCTTTTTATTAGATCTATGGAAGGAAACACAACATACATAAAAATAGGGAGTTGGGAAGAGATCAAAACCCTCAAACAGAGGATACATGAAAGGATAGGCACTTCACCTTGCAAACAACTCTTGATCCATTCAGGAAAACTATTGTAGGTGGAACACAAGCTAAAAGAATACGACATAGGCAGAGACTCAACTATCTACCTCAACACAAGACTCTGTGGTGGCTGCTCTAGTACAAGCTCCAAAGGACCTGTTTCTTTCAAAGATGCAGTAAAAGGGAAAATGGGGCCTCAAATACAATCAGAACAGCAAGCCACAACTCCTGGTGCCTACATCGTCGAGCAGACAACTCAGAACCCTGCTCTATCAATCACTATACCTAAGGTAAATGAAATACATGATGATTATTTATCAAAAGCAGTGATATGCAGATTTAATGGGTTTTGGCCCAAACCGGAAGCCCTAAGTCAATGGATTTACTCCATATGGACAGAAAATTGTGATATACACCTATGCTCAAAAGGTTTTTTCATTGTCAAATTCTACATAGTCAATGACAAGGAATATGCATTGAACGAGGGACCATGGTTCTGGGGTAATGCTGGCCTTTTCTTGACATCATGGTTTCCGAAATTTGATCCAAATACCATGGTGGTCTCCAAAATGCCTGTGTGGGTAAAACTATATAACCTACCTCTACATTTTTGGCACATCAAAGTATTAGTAGGCATTGGAAATGCTCTTGGGAAATTTTTAAAAGTAGACAGTGAGTGTCTTACCAAGGACATCTACACCTTCTCCAGAATCTGCGTGGAGGTTGATCTCAGTCAAGGGTTACTAGACCACATTTTCTTATTCCACAATGAAAAGAAATGGTCCTAGCCTCTTGATTATGAAAACACTGCCTTCAGATGTCGCATTTTTCATCAAACTGGTCATCTACAAAGTGCTTGCCCACAAAATAAAAAAGACAGGAAAAGAAGACAACCACCAAAGCCAAAAGGATGGCAGTTTTCAGCCTCTCCGGTAGATGATATAGAAGAGGAAGAAAATGCAGAAACTACCACAAACACCACATTCCAAGAAGAAGAACACCCAGAAGCAGAACACCCAGGAAATATCTCAGCTTTCAATGAACAAAGCACCCAATTTAAATCACAAAATGATGAGAACCAGAACTGCTCCGCTTTAGTTCCAAGGACAACCGACCCACAGCAGAAAAGTGAGCAACTCATTCCAGGGAAAGAAATCGGTGGCAGTAAGTGAATACACTCAATAGAAAGCTCAGATTTCGACAAAGAAACCCCAACTACTACCAAAGAGGCAGAAATGTCCATTGTAACATCCACTCCCAACACTGGAGGTTGGCGGAAAGTGGAAAAAAAGAAAGGTAGGAAAGCATAGATAGTCTATAAATTAT
This sequence comes from Pinus tabuliformis, assembly GCA_031772625.1. NCBI lineage: Eukaryota > Viridiplantae > Streptophyta > Pinopsida > Pinales > Pinaceae > Pinus > Pinus tabuliformis. The sequence goes on along the minus strand of CM062813.1, from coordinate 441,187,347 downwards.
TGTTTTTTTAGATCCTGTGTATCAGGACAAGTTTATACAACATATGCTAATTTAGCATCTACAACATGTAATTTTGCTCAATATGAATAAAATTACGATTTTTCCCTTGGAAAAAAAAGTAATAATATATAATATATACCTTCATTTATAGTATCATACCGTACCCATTAAGTTCAATGTACCACACATCCTATTGTAAATAGCAAACATTTAAAACAAAATTAAATATGGATACTTATTTATAAATGAATGCAAGTCTACCAACCATCACATGCATTCAATGATTGGCCTTTAAGTCAAAGTTGTTGATTGATATTTAAATAAAATACATGATAATAAAGAAAATGGTAAGGATTAGTAAAAATACGGTTATTTATCATCCGATTTCTCACCATTTCTACTTCCCCTTTCATGATATCATGGACCACCTTGTTGCTTCTTCAAGCAATTTTTTTAGTGGATATTATATTATTAATTAAATATAAGTACAATATGAAACATATAACAACCACATCATAATCATAAACCAAATTGGGGTTCAAACATTCATGAATTAGGCATTGGCATTGATATTTACTCTATGACTATTTACAAATCAGTTACATTGTTTACAAATAGGTGATTTAAATCAACCAACAAGACTTGATTCCCATTAAATATCCTCATATAACCAAAACATAATAATGTAACATGTTATAACATTTAGTAGTTGAAACCTAGATATTGCCTTTCGTGATAAGTCAAGAATGAAGAACAATTTAAGCATTATGCTTATGAGTTGAAATTTTATATGAATTTATAAGGGATAAAATACTCGAGTCACTATTTATTCTTACAAGAGTTAACATTTAAATAGACCATATGACACTAAAATTTATCAACACTTAAAGGAAGTTAAATGAATGATATGTGGAATGGGCGAAATTTCTATATAATACACATTAATGTTGAAGAATGTGATTAGGAAGGATAAAAAGGCCATGAGAGAATGAGTAGGAGAGATTTGATGTTGCTAATGATGAAGAATGAGATAATTAGATTTACATATATTTGTATGTGTGACAAGGAATTTGGGAAAGTTATGGAGATATGTAAGAATTCCATGATGAACAACACGAAATTGTAGCTAAATTATCTCATTAATCATATTTATTTGTTTAATGGGAAATTGTTATACCTTAGTGGGAATGATGAAGGAGAATTTGATTTGAGAATTGAGAATTGCACCATAAAAACTAAGCTAAAAAAATTGAGTGTGATAAGGTCGAAGCATTAATTGGGAAGATATATTATTATTGAAGTATTAAAGAAAGAGGTTTTATCAAAGCACAATGTTGGATTTATCAAATGAACAAGAGAGTGAGACAAAGCATAGAATTGTACACAACAGTCTTGATCCTTAATATAATTAATTTGGGAAGATATATTAGTGGATTTTGTGATTAGACTATCAATAACGTATTATGGGTTTGATGTAGTGTTCTTTGTGTTTGATAATTTTTTGAATCAGATGCATTCCTTTCATCTTAAAAATATTAATGATGTAATTTATCAATAAATACTTTCTCTATGTTAGAGCCTAGATTTGCCTTAGGCTGAAAAGGAAAGCTTCTAGGTCCACATCAAACCACACTCAACTTCGTAGCTAGCCCTACGAGGACAGGAGAGGGCTCTCTCCAGGTCACACTCAGTAAAAATACACAATAGGATCTGAGATGACTCAAAATGGGAATTGATTTTAGGCTAGTAAATAGATATGAAAGAGGTAGTTTAATAAATGACTGAGTTTTCAGGGTTGTATGCGACAAAGAATAGCATGAGCTAAGAAATTAAATCAAAGACACAGATTGTTTCATGAGGCAAGATAGGCAGGAAGTTTACCAATCAATTTTGAAATAATATGGAGTCGAAAGATTGTTAAGAGGCTGAAAAGGGCATACATAATGAATCCTTTTCAGACAGAAGAAGACACACAGAGGATGAATGCTTTCCAAGGCAGAGCAATAAATTGGATTCTACCTTTCTTAATTAGAAAACATTCAACTGAAAATGACTATGAATGACATGTAAAACATAACAGGATACATATGAAACAGAAGGAAAAAACATATGCTAAACTCATACCACATGAATCTCATGAATCAGAGCTACATCATTTCATTAATTCTCTGCCAAAACTGTACAATGAAAACGTTGGGTTTTTCCTCCACACTACTCCCAAAACTCAGACCCTTTACAAAATGATTTTCCATATATTAAATAAGCTTAGAGGTGGGAACAGATCGACACAAAATAGGGAGTTGTTTAACATCATGAACAAACAGGAGCCAATCATCTTTTCTGAAGATAAGCAGCGTTACATTTTCCACTCAAATGACCAATGGAGAGGTGGAAGCTGTAGCTGTAAATCCCTTTGAGTTGCAACTGAAGACAGAAATAGACCATCTGTTCTTATTTCTCTGCTATGATAGTTATCTACGCTTTATATTTAGGCATTCGGTCTTTGACTGTTCGCTTTCCTTTTTTCCGTTTGAACAAAAACTAATTCTTAATAAAAATGGTTGTGAACTAAGCTTTTGCCTTTAATAAAGGAGAAAACATGTCAATGAACGATCCCAACTAGAAAATCCACACGTTTTTGGGCGATTGGAGTGAGCTTGGGCAATTCTTGGGTTTCCTAGCTGTGTGCACCGTGTGGCAGGCCCAATGCGCCACGCCACACCAGTGCATCGTGCCCATGTAAAAATACATTGCGTGGAGGCGCCCAATGTGCCGCGCTTGCTCAGTGCGCCGCGCCACCTACTCAATGCGCCGCGCACACTCTAAGCACAGTCATAGCTTGAAAATTCACAAGTTTTTCCCTCTCTCCACTAAACTCCGACTTCAATCGACCTCTTGAGTGCAAATGGCATGGATAAACATAGAAATATTTATATCAAGTCATAGCTTTGACCTTTGCTTTATAAAGACCCATTTTTGGTAATGTTTCAGGATTGGCATTTCTTGACTTTGATTTTTTGGCTAAAACGATGGATTTTTGGTTGATTCTTGCAGGAGATGGTGGTATGTCTTCGGCAAAGGATGACCAGAGGCTGTAGTTGAAGTACTTCATGACGGAGGACTTTTAAAAAGACATACTCATTACAAACAATTAATTTGACAATTTCCTCTTCAAAACAAAGTTTTGAAGAGGAATCATCCTTGAGCATTATTGATGATGAAAATCGGAACCTCCCTCTGGCCTGTTGGCTTTATTGGACACTTTGAGGACATAATTTGTGAAACCCTAGACCTAGTGACTGAAATGACTCTGCTGATCAAAAGACTAAAACAGGATTGTAAGTGACTTTAAAAGCTTGATTAAAAGACCTGAGCCAACAAGTATAAGGCATGAGGGGTAATGAATAACAAGACCCTCCTGTCAAATTATGGCATGCCCCTAGCGGAATGCAACTGAGTGAATTGAGCGAGACACCTAAAAATGAAATGCAATAAGAGAAATGATCTCTGACAGAGGGATGTAAATACCGACTCTAACATTGGCTCCAATGGGGATGGTAGCTCCTTAGAGGTGCCAAGAACGGCAGATCTCTGGGAGAGATAGACAGTGCCTTCGTCCATTGGGCAATGGAGTCAAAAACTCAAGCTGAAATGCATGACTTGACAAACTAACTCAAAATACTAAGACCAGAACTTAAAACTTAAAGCTTGATGGCAGTACATGGCCACCTGTGTTTCTTGCAAGACAATATACCATCAAACTATATCAAAATGCCAATGTAACCAATCAAGCAGATGCCTTCTTGATTGATTCTCCTGATCAGATCTTTTGGTCAACAATAGATACTAGTAACTGGGCATCCAAAAATAGAATTGACCATGATCTCCTTCATCACCGAATACTGCAATAATCACCTTCACTGCTGACTGCAACAGATTTGCCAGAGGATCTTGAAAAACATGAAGATTTACCTCCTGCTGAAGAAACAAGGTGTCTTTTTCTTTTGATTCTGATCTTCCTTCATAATGTGCTTCAGTAAAAGTATGTTCCTGGTCCTCAAATAATTCTGAACAAGTAGATGAGCAGATTTCTTCTTCAAAGAACACTTCAAAACATGAGACATATGAAGAAGAATCTGAAAGGGAATCCCGAATGTTCTGATCTTCTGTAGTCTGAATATATTTTTGATCATCTTCATATGATATAACAACTAGATTGTCATGTTTCTCATTACATTCATCAATCATGAGAAAAGAAACTTCAAATGTTTCGTGAAACCCAACACTATCATTTCTATCATCTACCATAAATTCATCCAGAGAAACTTTTTCACTTACTTGAGCGAAGATCTCGTCTTGTTTTTCACAGAGGAAATGAACTTCCTCCTCATGAAGATCTAGTGTTGGTGAGATGAGATCATTTAGTTCTGCAACTCTGTTTTCTTCATTTGAGGCAGTCGTGACAGTACAACTCTCTTTTATGAGATCCGGAACAACATGTTTTGCCTCATCACAATTTATCTCTCGATCTAATTTATCATCATCACTTTCTGAGATTGGAACATCAGTTTCCTGCGTATCATCCTTTGTTTCAACCAGATATAAAATAAAACTTTGTCTTTCATCATTTGCAGCAATATGGAAATCTTCAACCTGCTGATCTTGATAAGTGTCCTCTAAGATTTCTGTGTGCTGCTGAAACAGATTTTCATACAGGGCTTCCATGATCTCTTCATCCATGAAATTATCATCTTCATAATATTTCTCAAGGCTTTCAATAAAACCATAAGCATGCTTGCAACAGTCTTGAACTAAATTTAATGATGGATAAGATTCTTTATATCTTTTAATGAACATGGCATGAAAATCCTTTAAACAATAAATACAAGCACGTGGAAAACTTTCATACCAAGTTTGGGCTTCACCTTCCAGAGTGGCCAGGAATATCTTCATCAAGCAATCTTCAGGAAAATCAACCTTCAACTTGCAAATATGCATGTGAAATCTAACTAGATGTAAAGAAGCATCCTTCCTATCATCATCTTTAAACATAAGCAAATTCTTTGACCAATCTACCTTCGAAATTTTATTTGGAAAGCCTGGAATGTGATCTCAACTCATGGGAGTGTATCTTCTTGCAACCCGTTCCATCTTGAAAACCTTACAGCTACTAATCTTTCTGCAGTGGAGTCACCATGAAGCATTGATTTCTGAATTTTTCAGTGAATGGAGTCGCTAGGTGAATGATTTCATCCTTCTTATGTCTGATCGTTGTCCACCATCAACAATCAGATCTGAACTTGATAGGGCAATTAACAAGTTAGATGTCACGTTTACAAGCTAGACCGGAGATTGACTGAAGCATCGTTTATCTACTTCCGCTACATCGCATAACTTTAGGCTCCGTTTGTAGCTATAAAACAAATGAAATCAATAAGCAAACCAGTTTCTTCCCCAGTATGGTCGCCACTATGTTAGAGCCTATATTTGCCTCAGGCTGAAAAGGAAAGCTTCTAGGTCCACATCAAACCACACTCAGCCTCGTAGCTAGCCCTACAAGGACAGGAGAGGGCTCTCTCCGGGTCACACTCAGTAAAAATACACAATAGGATCTGAGATGACTCAAAATGGGAACTGATTTTAAGCTAGTAAATAGATATGAAAGAGGTAGTTTAATAAATGACTGAGTTTTCAGGGCTGTATGGGACAAAGAACAGCATGAGCTGAGAAATTAAATCAAAGACACAGATTGTTTCATGAGGCAAGATAGGCAGGAAGTTTAGCAATCAAATTTGAAATAATATGGAGTGGAAAGACTGTTAAGAGGCTGAAAAGGGCATATCTAATGAATCGTTTTCAGACAGAAGAAGACGCACAGAGGATGAATGCTTTCCAAGGTAGAGCAATAAACTGGATTCTACCTTTCTTACTTAGAAAACATTCAACTAAAAATGACTATGAATGACATGTAAAACATAACAGGATACATATGAAACAGAAGGAAAAAACATATGCTAAACTCATACCACATGAATCTCATGAATCAGAGCTGCATCATTTCATTAATTCTCTGCCAAAACTGTATAGTGAAAACGCTGGGTTTTTCCTCCACATTACTCCCAGAACTTAGACCCTTTACAAAATGATTTTCCATATATTAAATAAGCTTAGAGGTGGGAACAAATCGACACAAAAAAGGGAGTTGTTTAACATCATGAAAAAACAGGAGCCAATCATCTTTTCTAAAGATAAGCAATGTTACGTTTTCCACTCAAATGACCAATGCAGATGCAGAAGATGTAGCTGTAAATCCCTTTGAGTTGCAACTGAAGACAGAAATAGACCATCTGTTCCTATTTCTCTGCTATGATAATTATCTACACTTTATATTTAGGCATTCGGTCTTTGACTGTTCGCTTTCCTTTTTGCCGTTTGAACAAAAACTAATTCTTAATAAAAATGGTTGTGAACTAAGCTTTTGCCTTTAATAAAGGAGAAAATGTGTCAATGAACGATCCCAGCTGGAAAATCCATGGGTTTTTGGGCGATTGGAGTGAGTTTGGGCAATTCTCGGGTTTTCTGGCTGTGTGTGCCCCGCGGCAGGCCCAATGCGCTACGCCGCACCAGTGTGCCACACCCATGTAAAAATACACTGCGTGGAGGCGCCTAATGCGTCTCGCTTGCTCAGTGCGTTGCGCCACCTGCTCAATGCGTCGCGCACACTCTAAGCACAGTCATAGCTTGAAAATTCACAAGTTTTTCCCTCTCTCCACCAAACTCTAACTTCAATCGACCTCTTGAGTGCAAATGGCATGGATAAACATAGAAATATTTATATCAAGTCATAGCTTTGACCTTTGCTTTGTAAAGACCCATTTTTTGTAATGTTTCAGAATTGGCATTTCTTCACTTTGATTTTTTGGCTAAAACGATGGCTTTTTGGTTGATTCTTGCAGGAGATGGTGGTATGTTTTCAGCAAAGGATGACCAGAGGCTGCAGTTGAAGTACTTCATGACGGAAGACTTTTAAAAAGACATACTCACTACAAACAATTAATTTGACAATTTCCTCTTCAAAACAAAGTTTTGAAGAGGAATCATCCTTGAGCATTATTGATGATGAAAATCCAAACCTCCCTCTGGTCTGCTGGCTTTATTGGACATTTTGAGGACACAATTTGTGAAACCATAGACCTAGTGACTGAAATGACTCTGTTGATCAGAAGACTAAAACAGGACTGTAAGTGACTTTAAAATCTTGATTAAAAGACATGAGCCAACAGGTATAAGGCATGAGGGGTAATGAATAACAAGACCCTCCCATCAAATTATGGCATGCCCCTAGCGGAATGCAACTGAGTGAATCGAGCGAGACACCTAAAAATGAAATGCAATAAGAGAAATGATCTCTAACGGAGGGATGTAAAGACCGACTCTAACACTCTAAAGAGGTGATGTGACTTCATATTTTTTTCACAAGTACAATCTTATATAATCCATATGAGGAAGTTACATATAATGTCAATATTGTCAACATATGTCATGTCACTCACAAGAATTGAACCTAGGGAGGAAGATTTCATTCCTTCCTCCCAACCACCTGAGATAACCCTAATTGACATGATGTGACTTCATATATTTTCAAATTCAAACATATTAGAGAGAGATTTTGTAGAAGAGTAACATGATGCATTGTAATAATGTTTATCATATCACCTACATATGAATAGACATATCAATGTGGAAAACAAAAGACTTGGGAATATCATGAGTTGCTTAATTGGAGATAAACTAAAACAGAGTAAACGTGTTTCCTATATTTTTTCACAAGTTGACTTAATATATAACAACTCTAAAAAAATGTTAAAAGGAAATTCACCATTCATAATTATACATAGTAAAAATCCAAAATAAGTTGCATATTTAATTGATTTTCTAACATATATGAAAAGGAGGAATATGTATGAGGAACTTGTAGAGGATATGTAGCATGTATATGAGAAGGTTCGTGATATATTAAAGGAGAAGAGCATAAAGTATAAAGAGAACATAGATTCACAATGAATATAGAGAAATTTCAAAGTTGTATATTTCATCATGTTGCATTTTACGAAGGATTTCTATCCTAGCGGTGCATGCAAAAATCTCAACATGTAGAATATTAGAACGTGTAAAAATTAGAGATTGCACATATGAGGTTGATTTATTGAAAGTGTTTGATATATCATTCGCTTCAATGCCACATATTTATATAAATACAAGGAAGAAAATTCCATCACATAAGAGGATAATGAAACAAATAAATGGAAACACAAAGGTTGGTTGAAGGAAGAAAATGTTGAGGATGAAGGGAAAAGAGGTTATAGGAGTCTTGAGTGAGAAATTAATTAGTATAGAAAGAACTAAGCATAATTATTACATACTCAAATCGAATAACACTCCAAACACAATAAATACATGGATTTCTAGGTACCATAAATATTGCAAGGGAAATATTATTACAAAGTATGAAGGATTAGTGAGGATGTGCATTATTTATTAACTAGGAGAAGGATGTTAGAGTTGGAGATCCTTGAATATATTAAAGATGAGGACATGAAAATAAAGTGTAATTGAATTAAGAATGATATAAGTAGAACTATGATAATGGAAAGATGTAATAGAGAGAAGCTTAAAAGAAGAAGTGCAAAGGTGATATGAAATCATAATCGAGTAAAAATGAAAATTACATGAAAGACAAAGGGGCATGCATGAAAGTGTGCCAAAAAATGGGCACAACATGAGTAACATGGTAGAACACTAAAGAAAGACATGTTCTATAAGATTATATAAAGGAAGGTGAACAAATAAAAGCATATATCATAGATCATATTGAAAACTAAAAAGATGAGGAAGAAGAAAATATTCTAAGAAGCTATATAATTAACCAATGAAAAAAATAAAATTATAATTAATAATAAATATTAACTAATAAAATTATATATAAGATAATATTGGATAATGAACGAGAACGAAGCTTCAACAATACACAAAAAATGAGAAGAAAAAGCTATGTTATATAACTTATACATTATTGTTGATATGGAAATGTATAAACCCTTATCTTTAAATTCATAAATCCAACTTTATTATATTATTTTAAAATATGGCATTAATATGTTTTTGTTATAAGTAGGAATCAAAATTATTACTATGGTGAATTGGTAACACATTAGAGTAATATGGGTGTGGTGGGTGGGGTAGGCTACTCCTTAAACCTTGTCACAATGGGACAAAAATCTGAAACCAAGTGAGGGAGATAGCATGTCATTGTACCAACTACTAGTTAGAATATTAGAGATAAGACACACAAGAAATTTAATAGACACAAGATGAAATCAAACTTTATTGATTCACCAAAAATGTTTTTACAACCATTTAATTTATAGGTATACATGATCCTTTTCTCGGACATTCTAGATCCAAGAGATCTAAAAATGTTTATTGAAAACTCAACAACCTTATCAGCTTGGAAACTCAACAATCTTATCAATTTTATATACTCTCGTCTTCGATATAGATTCTTTTGCCTTTCCAGACTCTTCCACCTTTCCATTTCTACATTATTCTAACATCTCCCCTATATGTATAAATGGATTTTTTACAAGGCCTAGTTGCTTTCTACACATTTCAAATTTCATCTTACCAAGTGGCTTGGTAAAGATGTCAGCAACATTTTCATTTGTATTACAATAGACTAGATCATTTTCTTTTTACTGGATCTTTTCTCTTACAAAGTGGTGTTTAATTTCAATATGTTTTGTTCTTGCATGATACACTGGGTTGTGTGTCAATTTAATGGAGCTTTGGTTATCATACTTAAGAATGGTTGGCTTGGTTTGTTCTTCGCTTACATCTTCAAGAATGCATCTCAGCCAAATAGTTTCGCAAGTCGCACTTGTCAAGGCTTTGTACTCTACTTATGTTGATGACAAGGAAATATTTGGTTGTTTCTTGTTGCTCCTTAACATGATCCCTGATCCAATATTGAATGCATAACCAAAGGTTGAATTTCTATCAACAAGCTTTCGTGTCCATTCAGAATCAGGATAACCTGCCAACTCAACACCAAACTCATCAGTGTACAAAATACCAAAATTAATAGTTCCCTTCAAATAACAATGGACCTTCTATGCTTCTCATCGATGGCTTTCGTTAGGCTTAGCCATGAATTGACTAAGGATTTTGACAGTCTATTCTATATCTAATTTGGTAATGGTGAGGTAGTTTAAACTTCCCACCATATAATGATACAAAGTACCATTTACATATTTAGTGCCATCATCACCATATAATTTAGCATTTTTCTCTAAAGGTGTTGACACTACTTTACATTCAATCATGTTGAATCTTTTGAAAAAAATCTTATATACTTGTTTTGAGCAATGAGTGTCTTTCCAGATTCCCTCCAAATTCCAATACCCATATAGTGATGCAAATCACCAAGGTCCTTCATTTCAATCTCCTATGACATTTGTCCTTTAATTTATTCAATTAATTGTGATGCATTGCATGTTATGATGAGATCTTCAACATACAAAGATATCAAAGAAATATTCTCCTTTTCATCCTTCTTAATGTACAAATTAGGATCACCCTTATTATTCTAAAAACCTTTCTGATGGAAGAAAAAATCAATCTTTTCATACCATGACCTTAGTGCTTGTTTTAAACCATATAAAGCCTTTTTTCAATTTACAAACAAGATGCTCCTGCCCCTTTTCAACAAAGCCTTCAGGTTTTTCTAAATACACTTCCTCTTTTAGTTCACCATTTAGAAAAGAAAATTTCACATCCAACTGATGTATTTTCCAATGATACTTTGTAGTTAATGCAATCATGATTCTGAATGTATTTAACTCAGCTATAGGTGCAATTATATCTTTATAATCAATTCCTTATTTTTGTGAATATCCTTTGGCAACTGATCTAACTATGTACTTATTTATACTACCATATGCATTAAACTTGGTTTTATACAACCATTTTATAGCCTATGGGAAATTTATATTTAAGTAATTCAGTTTACTCCCATGTGTCATTTTTTATTATAGAGTTATATTCTTCATGCATTGCATCTCTCCCCTCTTTAAATTATTTAGCTTCTTCATAATTTGAAGGTTCAAAACACCCTATTGTAAATAGAAAACATTTAAAACAAAATTAAATATGGATACTTATTTATAAATGAATGCAAGTCTACCAACCATCACATGCATTCAATGATTAGTCTTTTAAGTCAAAGTTGTTGATTGATATTTAAATAAAATACATGATAATAAAGAAAATGGTAAGGATTAGTAAAAATATGGTTATTTATCATCCCATTTCTCACCATTTCCACTTCCCCTTTCATGATATCATGGACCACGTTGCTGCTTCTTCAAGCAAATTTTTTAGTGGATATTATATTATTAATTAAATATAAGTACAATATGAAACATATAACAACCACGTCATAATCATAAACCAAATTGGGCTTCACACATTCACGAATTAGGCATTGGCATTGATATTTGCTCTATGACTATTTACAAATCAGTTACATTGTCTACACATAGGCAATTTAAATCAACCAACAAGACTTGATTCCCATTAAATATCCTCATATAACCAAAAAATAATAATGTAACATGTTATAACATTTAGTAGTTGAAACCTAGATATTACCTTTCGTGATAAGTCAAGAATGAAGAACAATTTAAGCATTATGCTTATGAGTTGAAATTTTATACGAAATTATAAGGATAAAATACTCGAGTCACTATTTATCCTTACAAGAGTTAATATTTAAATAGACCATATGACGCTAAAATTTATCAACACTTAAATGAAGTTAAATGAATGATATGTGGAATGGGCGAAATTTCTATATAATGTTGAAGAATGTGATGAGGAAGGATAAAAAGGCCATGAGAGAATGAGTAGCAGAGATTTGATGTTGCTAATGATGAAGAATGAGATAATTAGATTTACATATATTTGTATGAGTGTGATAGGGAATTTGGGAAAGTTATGGAGATATGTAAGAATTCCATGATGAACAACACGAAATTGTAGCTAAATTATCTTATTAACCATATTTATTTGTTTAATGGGAAATTATTATACCTTAGTGGGAATGATGAGGGAGAATTTGATTTGAGAATTAAGAATTGCACCATAAAAACTAAGCTAAAAAAATTGAGTGTGACAAGGTCGAAGCATTAATTGGGAAGAGATATTATTATTGAATTATTAAAGAAAGAGGTTTTATCAAAGCATAATGTTGGATTTATCAAATGAACAGGAGAGTGAGACAAAGCATAGAATTGTACACACCAATCTTGGTCCTTAATATAATTAATTTGGGAAGATATATTAGTGGATATTGTGATTAGACTATCAATAACGTATTATGGGTTTGATGTAGGTTCTTTTTATTTGATAATTTTTTGAATCAAACACGTTCTTTTCATCTTAAAAAGATTAATGATGCAATTTATCAATAAATACTTTCTCCAAAGAGGTCATGTGACTTCATATTTTTTTCACAGGTACAATGTTGTATAATCCATATGAGGAAGTTACATATAATGTCAATACTGTCAACATATGTCATGTCACTCACAACAATTGAACCTAGGTAGGGAAGATTCCATTCCTTCCTCCCAACCACCTGAGATAACCCTTATTGACATGATGTGACTTCATATATTTTCAAATTCAAATATATTAGAGAGAGATTTTGTAGAAGAGTAACATGACGCATTGTAATAATGTTTATCATATCACCTACATATGAATAGACATATCAATTTGGAAAACGAAAGACTTGGGAATATCATGAGTTGCTTAATTAGAGATAAACTAAAATGGAGTAAACATGTTTCCTATATTTTGACACAAGTTGACTTCATATATAACAACTCTAAAAAAATGTTAAAAGGAAATTCACCATTCATAAGTATACATAGTAAAAACCAAAATAAGTTGCATATTTAATTGATTTTCTAACATATATGAAAAGGAGGAATATGTATGAGGAACTTGTAGAGGATATGTAGCTTGTATATGAGTATGTCCATGATATATTAAAGGAGAAGAGCATAAAATATAAAGAGAACATAGATTCACAATGAATATAGAGAAATTTCAAAGTTGTATATTTCATCATGTTGCATTTTACGAAGGATTTCTATCCTAGAGGTGCATGCAAAAATCTCAACATGTAGAATATTAGAACATGTAAAAAATAGAGATTGCACATATGAGGTTGATTTACTGAAAGTGTTTGATATATCATTCACATTCAATGCCACATATTTGTATAAATACAAGGAAGAAAATTCCATCACATAAGAGAATAATGAAACAAATAAATGGAATCATAAAGGTTGGTTGAAGGAAGAAAATGTTGAGGATGAAGGGAAAAGAGGTTATAGGAGTCTTGAGTGAGAAATTAATTAGTATAGAAAGAACTAGGCATAATTATTGCATACTCAAATGGAACAAGTTACACTCCAAACACAATAAATACATGGATTTCTAAGTACCATAAATATTGCAAGGGAAATATTATTACAAAGTATGAAGGATTAGTGAGGATGTGCATTATTTATTAACTAGGAGAAGGATGTTAGATTTGGAGAATCCTTGAATATATTAAAGACGAGGACATGAAAATCAAGTGTAATTGAATTAAGAATGATATAACTAGAACTATGATAAGGGAAAGATGTAATAGAGAGAAGCTTAAAAGAAGAAGTGCAAAGGTGATATGAAATCATAATCAAGTAAAAATGAAAATTACATGAAAGACAAAGGAGCATGCATGAAAGTGTGCCAAAAAATGGGCACAACATGAGTAACATGGTAGAACACTAAAGAAAGACATGTTCTAGAAGATTACATAAAGGAAGATGAACAAATAAAAGCATATATCATAAATCATATTGAAAACTAAAAATATGAGGAAGAAGAAAATATTCTAAGAAGCTATATAATTAACCAATGAAAAAGATAAAATTATAATTAATAATAAATATTAACTAATAAAATTATATATAAGATAATATTGGACAATAAACGAGAACGAAGCTTCAACAATACAAAAAAAATGAGAAGAAAAAGCTATGTTATATAACTTATACATTATTATTGATATGGAAATGTATAAACCCTTATCTTTAAATTCATAAATCCAACTTTATTATATTATTTTAAAATATGGCATTAATAAGTTTTCGTTATAAGTAGGAATCAAAATTATTATTATGCATTAGAGTAATATGGGTGTGGTGGGTGGGGGAGGCTACTCCTTAAACCTTGTCACAATGGAACAAAAATATGAAACCAAGTGAGGGAGATAGCATGTCATTGTACCAACTACTAGCTAGAATATTAGAGATAAGACACACAAGAAATTCAATAGACACAAGATGAAATCACACTTTATTGTTCACCAAAAATGTTTTTACAACCATTTAATTTATAGGTATACATGATCCTTCTCTCGGACATTCTAGATCCAAGAGATCCAAAAATGTTTATTGACAACTCAACAACCTTATCAGCTTGGAAACTCAACAATCTTATCAATTTTATACATTCTCCTCTCGATCTAGACTCTTCTGCCTTTCTAGACTCTTCCACCTTTCCATTTCTACATTATTCTAACATCTCCCCTATATGTATAAATGGATTTTTACAAGGCCTAGTTGCTTTCTACACATTTCAAATTTCATCTTACCAAGTGTCTTGGTAAAGATGTCAACAACATTTTCATTTGTATTACAATAGACTAGATCATTTTCTTTTAACTGGATCTTTTCTCTTACAAAGTGGTGTTTAATTTCAATATGTTTTGTTCTTGCATGATACACTGGTTTGCGTGTTAATTTAATGGAGTTTTGATTATCATACTTAAGAATGGTTGGCTTGGTTTGTTCTTCGCTTACATCTTCAAGAATGCATCTCAGCCAAACAGTTTCACAAGTCGCACTTGTCAAGGCTTTGTACTCTGCTTATGTTGATGACAAGGAAATATTTGGTTGTTTCTTGTTGCTCCTTAACATGATCCCTGATCCAATATTGAATGCATAACCAAAGGTTGAATTTCTATCAACGAACTTTCGTGCCCATTCAGAATCAGGATAACCTGCCAACTCAACACCAAATTCGTCAATGTACAAAATACCAAAATTAATAGTTCCCTTCAAATAACGATGGAACTTCTATGCTTCTCATCAATGGCTTTCGTTAGGCTTAGCCATGAATTGACTAAGGATTTTGACAGTCTATTCTATATCTAGTCTGGTAATGGTGAGGTAGTTTAAACTTCCCACCATATAAGGATACAAAGTACCATTTACATATTTAGTGCCATCATCACCATATAATTTAGCATTTTTCTCTAAAGGTGTTGACACTACTTTACATTCAATCATGTTGAATCTTTTGAAAAAAATCTTATATACTTGTTTTGAGCAATGAGTGTCTTTCCAGATTCCCTCCAAATTCCAATACCCATATAGTAATGCAAATCACCAAGGTCCTTCATTTCAGTCGCCTATGACATTTGTCCTTTAATTTATTCAATTAATTGTGATGCACTGCATGTTATGATGAGATCTTCAACATACAAAGATATCAAAGAAATATTCTCCTTTTCATCCTTCTTAATGTACAAATTAGGATCACCCTTATTATTCTAAAAACCTTTCTGATGGAAGAAAAAATCAATCTTTTCATACCATGATCTTAGTGCTTGTTTTAAACCATATAAAGCCTTTTTTCAATTTACAAACAAGATGCTCCTGCCCCTTTTCAACAAACCCTTCAGGTTTTTCTAAATACACTTCCTCTTTTAGTTCACCATTTAGAAAAGAAAATTTCACATCTAATTGATGTATTTTCCAATGATACTTTGCAGCTAATGTAATCATGATTCTGAATGTGTTTAACTCAGCCATAGGTGCAAACCTATCTTTATAATCAATTCCTTAGTTTTGTGAATATCCTTTGGCAACTGATCTAACTTTGTACTTATTTATACTACCATATGCATTAAACTTGTTTTTATACAACCATTTATAGCCTATGGGAAATTTATATTTAAGCAATGTAGTTTACTCCCATGTGTCGTTCTTTATTATAGAGTTATATTCTTCATGCATTGCATCTCTCCACTCTTTAAATTATTTAGCTTCTTCATAATTTGAAGGTTCAAATCATCCTATTATAAATGTCATTAGTGCATAATATTTATACCTTATAGGAAGTTGATTTTTTCGTGTTGACCTTCTTATAGTTCTCATGCTTTCATATTTTTCTCCATTTCTCGGAGTTCTTTTGCTTTAATTTTATTCTCCTCTTCTTAGAGTGCTATGACTGCTTAATGCTTCTTCTTCTTGAACATGTACCTGTCTTTTTCTTGTTCCTAACCTAGTCATGTTCAACACTTGGATCTATCTTGACATAATCATTATTATCAAAATATGTATTCTATGCATCATAATTATTATCACTGTCATTTGTGTTCTCTTGAAACACCACATCCCTACTTGAAATCAATTTAGTGATTTGGGATCAAACAATTTATATGATTTATGATCATCATAATGACTAATAAATTTGCATCTAACTGATTTTGTACTAAACATCATTCTTTCATCTTTTGGAATATGAGCAAATGCCTTGCAACCAAAGACTCTTAAATGACTCACTTTTGGTTTATATCCATGAAATACTTCAAATGGTGTTTTGTAATCTAAACTCTTGGTAGGACTCCTATTTTTCAAGTAAATATTTATTTTAATAACTTCTGCTCATAAACCATTAGAAATGTTTTACCTTTCAACATGTTGTGAGCACATTCCACAAATATTCTATTCTTTCTCTCAGTGACACCATTTTTCTAAGGTGTATTAGGCACTGTAAATTGTTGTTGGATTCCATGACTTTTATAGTAATTAATGAAAGCTCTTGATTTGTATTCTCCCCCTTGATATGATCTGAGGATTTTGATGTATTTACCTGTTTTTTTTTCAACCATAGTCTTGAATTCTTTGAAATATTCAAATACATCATTCTTTCTTCTAATGAAATAAACCCAAGTGTACTTGGATCTATCATCAACAAAAATAAGAAAGTACCATGCACTGCTAAGTGATCTTGTTTGCATTGCGTCACAAACATCAATATGAATTAACGTAAGTATATATGTTTGTATTTTCTCATTGTGTATAGGGAATTCATCTCTATGTTGTTTTCGTAAAGAAAATGCTTCACATTCCGTATGTTCATTTTTCAAAATAGGTAGTCCTTCAACCATTGATTTTTTTTGAAGTAGCACCAAGACATTTTTATTAATATGTATATACCTCTAGTGCCATAATTATTTCGTTGACATTGTTGTAGCTCCTAACTCTTGATGTCCTTCTTTGGTCACATTCAAATTATATAATCCTTCAGTCCTTGTACCTGTGGCAACAACCCTGTTGTGATTTCGGATACCTTTAACAACACATCTAGATGTTTCAGGGAAAACTAGTGTCGATTCGAACTGCTAGTCCCACTAAGACAGGTAGCTATCTTAGAAACAAACAATGAAAGCTTTTCAAGAGTTCCTTTAAGTGTGATAGATGGAAGAGAAGAATAGAGGATCAACCTGGATCCTTCACTTTGATCCTAGCTTGATTTCTCCTTTCCTTGATAGAATTTGCCACTCCTCTCCTACTTGTCTCGCTTCAAAGAGTACCTGTAGAGTCAAAGTAACAATAAACTATCAAAGCATCGCTATCTAAAACATCATAACCAATATGGAATCAGAAACACATTGACCATACAATTGCATTCATAAACAATAAGATTCACAAATACAAGATCATATGGAGGAAAACTCAAAGAACTTTATTAATAGTAATGTAAGAGAGGATTACAACCCAGTTGTCTGATCCAGCATCATCCTCCCAGTTGTAGAAGCCCTCTTCACCTCATGAACAAGCAAATCACCCAACAATGCAATGTCTCCTCTCAACAAACCAATAGCACTTCCTTACAAAATACAAAATTCCAGCGTCTAGATCTCTCAGATGAGTGATCCAATTATAGATGTCTTGCAAGGGTGTGAGTCAATTCTGGTTTTTTATTAGTGTCATTCCACTGATAGTTCTTGGTTCCACTTGGAGATTTCATGATCTCTTACTCATCCCTGGGTGAATTCAAAGAGGCAAGTATCACAGGAGAAGTTTCTGAAGATTCCATGATCATCCACCTTGCAAATTGTCTCTTCCATTTGTCTATTCTCGCTCATCGCACCCCACAAAAGGCCATTTCAGTATGCATCGCACCTGGCTAGTTAGGTAGTCAGTATGCATCGCACCTTGTCCATGGAACAGCCTATATGGTCCAGTTTTGAGTTTTGAGTAGTTTTTCAGGTGGAACTTCTGAGAAATGATGTAATTAGCTTACCATGATCCTTTAGGGTATGAAGCAACACTTTTATGGACTTAAGGAGTCCTTAGTTTATGGACATATGAGTTTGGGTTTGCAGTGCCCAAATATGTCTATAACACCAGACTTAACAAATTTCACTTTTAAATCTTGGTCAGTGACAGTAGAGACAAATATTAAGCTCTTTTTTATTCTAGGAACATGCATTACATTATGAATCTCTTCCATTGTCCCATTAGGTAAGTTTACACTTATCAATGCATACCCTTGTACTTTAAGTGAGTTTTCGTCTCCTAAATAAACATATCAAGGTTTTCATAATACTCATCAAACCAATCCCTGTTATAGGACATATGAGTTGAGGCGCCCAAAACAACATACCATGCATTGACACCATTAGTTTTTTAGACAAAGCAGCTTGTGAAATGAACAATATAAGAGCTTTAAATCCTTCATTGGTTGAGGTATCATTGTTCACAAAATTACTACTATGTTTTCTATTTCTTTGTTTGGACTCATTGTATTTTATTTTATAGCAGTCTTTAGCATGATGCATAGGTTTCTCACAATAAAATCATTCACAATTCTTCTTAACATGAGACTTAAATTTAGATGGAGCTATACCTTTTTACTTTGCTTGATATCTGATGCCTTTGTTTTTATCCCATGGCTTACCTCTATATGTTTGTTTCCCTTTCACTACGAATGCCAAATCTAAACTGGTAGAGCCCCAATCAAAGTTACTCATCCTCTGTTCCTCTTGAAGAAGAATCCTTATCAATTCATCAAATGTAGGGGGCTTCTCTCTAGCTGAGAGACTTGAGATAAAAACCTAATAATCTGGTACTAAAACTTTTAAGGTGATTGTTACCAAATTTGTATTAGAGACCTTTTCGCCAATATCACCTAATTTGGCACTTAAATATTTAACACAAGAAATAAAATGCTTATACTTTCATGTCGCTCCATCTTGATAAACAACAACTTACTCTTTAGAAATAAAATCTGATTTGAATTTGTTGTTTCATACAAGGTTTTGAGCAGTCTCATATCTCCTTGGATGTTTTGAAATCTCTGATATGAGGAATGATGTTGTCTTTAACATAAATTTGCAGCAAGCCCTTTGCTTTCAGCTCGTGTTTCTCCCAATCTAAGATAGTAGCAGCAAAAGTGGGTTTGGCTTCATCCCCACTCAGTATGGTCCACAAATTATATATGCTTCCAACACTGTTAGTAGCTTAAATTTCCAATTAGCATAATTTGTGCCATGAAGCTTCGTGGACTAGTTCAAATATGTGTCAACCAATGGATTTGACATTATTAAACAATGAAGGGTGGTGAACAAATTTACAATAATGCCTCCTTAAAAAAAATAGATTTTTTTAAAGGCAACAATCCACATCCAACAACAATTATATATTTCAATATCCAAATATTTTTTTCCGCAGCTTATTGCTTAATACCAGCAGCCGATGAACAAAACAAGTGGTGGAATTATAAAATTAGTAGCGAATTAATCTTTAAGCAATTCTCCATTTCATCCTTACATAAAATTTTATTAAAATGATTAAATTATAATTTAAAAAAACTAATATTTAAACCACTTTACTTCTTTCACCTCCTTTTAAGGATAATACCATTCTTCATAGAACACACGTGCCCCCTTTTTTTAATCCTAGAAATTTCACTTCATAAAATTATCCACTGCAAGAAGGTAATGGAATGTTACATGCTTTAAATGTTTCTCCTGATACTCAAACACACTACGGCTTTGTCTTGCCATCCATGCCAAATTCTGCGGCAACTAAGTATCATCTCCTTCAAGAAAAGGTAGTGATTGTCCATGTGCCCTTATAGAAAACAATCTTGCTAGTAGTCTCAACAGTTTAAAACAATTGGACAGTGATCCTCCTCAAGCAATTCCACGCTTTTCTCTAGGCATTGCTACACTTGTGCAGATCCTCTAGCAATTTCCTTTTGTAGCGAGCTCCCATAGATTCAGATAACACATAAAACTACACTTTTCTACTTCACATTTCCCTTTCGACGATGGCTCACGTCCTCTACAACTCTTACTCAACAAATCTCTCACCGGAGTGATCCATGAGCACCAGCGTTCTATAAACAAAAACTTTGGCCCAAAAATCTTCCACAGCAGTAATTCAAGCCTCCACAACTTCACAGCAATCTTATAACTATCATATTCCCTGTGAAGCACCCTCAATCGGCATTGATTTGATCTAGCACTCTTACCACATGCTCTAACACCAAGTTAGAACATCAGAGATAAAAGACACAAGAGGTTCAATAGACACAAGATAAAATCACACTTTATTGGTTCACCAAAAATATTTTTACAATCATTGAATTTATAAGTACACATGATCTTTCTCTCGAACATTCTAAATCTAAAAAATCTAGAAATCTCTATTGACAACTCAACAACCTTATCAACTTTCTATACTCTTCCACCTATCTAAATTCTTTTGTCTTCCCATTTTTACATTATTCTAACATTACTCAATTTCAAAAAACAAAATAAATATAAAAAATTATTAACTTTTAAACTAAAATGGATGTATTTGACATGCCATGGCCTAATTTGTGCCAACATGTATCACATAGAATGAATAACTTTAAATTGATTTCTACAAAGTACCTTGATCTATGGTGTCACTTTGGAGATATCAATATTAATTTTGATTTAAATATTGTTAATATTAATCATTCTCGGTGCCAATAAAATAAATCTACTCTTCACTATATTTAAAAAAAATCCAAAAGTGAGAAATATTAGTATTTACACATGAAGAGAGAGAATTGTAAAGAGGCAAGCTATTTGGAACAACGTATTTTTTTTAGTAGATTAAAAATAGGAACAATATATGAGGAGTATAAAAAAATTCGTATGATTGTTTATGTGGTAAGAAATTATGTGCTCTTTCCATGTCGATCCCCGCGCCTTTGTCAAGTCATTCCTATATGTTGTAGGTTAACACTACTCGACCAGAAAGAATGAGGACAAGAGATGTAGAGGACTCTGCAATTTTTCCTTTATGGTGGGACTAACTCATTTGGGACCAATATTGATGGGTGGCTTTAGTTGAATAATATATTGCACTAATAAAATAAAGGTATTACATTGCAAAGTTATAAAAGCCTTGTATTAAAGATAAACTGTAGTTCCTAGTGCAACTAGAGTGTTTATTTCAAATTTCATGTTATTCAAATTGCATGTTGTTTATTTCAAATTTCATGTTATTCAAATTGCATGTTATTCCTTTGTTTGGTAACTATGTAAGTACAATAATAGAAAGATTGAATATTTTAATGAGGTTTTTTCAACTATCCCTTTAAATGTGCAATATAATTTGATCTATAACTTAGTAATTTTCAATACCCAAGGTTAATTATGTCGTTGTTTATAATTTAGTAATTTTCAATACCCAAGGTTAATTATGTCGTTGTTTATATTTATTAGTTGTTATTTCTTGGAAATTATACACGTGTTTAATAAATTGGGTCACTATTTGGATATATTTCTATAGTAGAGTGGAACTATTATTTATAAGGGTCTACGGTAAGCACTTTAGAAATTTAAAAGGACCATCTTTCATAGAGTTTTGATATATTTATAGTTATTTTAATGTAACATGTAAAAATGTCATTCCAAGTATATGGGGATGTTGTGATTGTACATGCACAACAAGTGTATGATGATTTCATTGAATACCTTGATCTTAGGAACAATTTGTAAATAGAAATATATCCACATTTGAAATCATTCTATCTAAAATTTTACATAGTAGCTTTTGTAAATGGCCAATTCTTAATTTGAGACAATTGATGAACATGAAATGTGAGTGTATCCATATTTGTACATAGAACAACATAGTTATGTCCTATGTAGACTTACTCTTATGATAAGGCACACATACTAAAATCTTGAGGAAATTGTCAATGACTATAAAGGAAACATAAAAAGTGTATAATGGTTGATGACCATATAAGAAAGCACATTAAGGAAATCCCCAAGGCCAATTTGGACTTAATAGATGGGCATATATTAATTATTTGCAATTTGTAGATTTGGTAAATTGCACAATATAAATGAGCATAACTATATAACACTACATCATTGTAGTTCTCCATCAACTTAATTCTATCAAGCATCCACAGGGACCAAAATGTTTTTTTTCTACATTTTTATTTTTTAAAATTCTACATGGTAATGCAATCATCTCAATCTCCCAGATGTTTAATGAGCATATATATACTTAATAGATGTTTCTTGCACATGATTTGCCCACATTTCTTCTTTTATAGGATGACACAACAATATCCCACAATACCCTTATTGCATGCTATGTTGTTTAATTTCTATTAACATGTCAATATTTGTTTTTTTAATATAATTTATTGTGAGTGATGTTGTATCAATATTATCCACATTGTTTCATTAACCTAATACTAATTTTGTAAAAATGCTTATCAATACAATTATTACAAAAATTTAAATATAAAACTATTTTTGTAAAACAATACATAATTTAAAATAAATTGTATTATTCTAACTAAAGCAATAAACCTGCAAAATATGATTCTAATCATACAAAACACCTTTTATCAATTTAAAAAATAAAATAAATAAATAAATAAAATTATAAAAAAATAATAATTTTTTCTTCTGAATAATAACATCAGACCATATCATATCAAAAATAATTGTATTACCTCTATCATGCACTATTTTAAAAGAAAACTAAAAATATTAATTTTAATAAAATATTTATCAAATCATTCAAAAAAATATATTAACATTACTATATTTATTTACAAATAAATTTTAAAAGATAAATAAAAATAATTATAAATATACATTTCGGAGATCATAAATATCATGGAACACGTATAAGACCAATATCATTGAATGCATTTAGAAGATGCTCATTTTTTTTGTGACGACAAAATTAGGACAATAATTTTTGTGTAGAGATGTAATATACTAACATTATAATCTATAAGTTTATCCAATTATATGAGTTCTGTGTGGACAATTATGGGAATATTTTTACATTATAAATCTATCATAATATTAATTATAGTTATGACAAATCATAATAATGAGGTTATGATTATTTATTTAATAATTAATATATTTATTATATAATTTTTTTCTATTATAAACTATTATATATCTATCTTAATTCTATATTTATTAAAGAGAGGGATGTAATTTTTTTTGTATTTAACAAAAAGTTTGTACCTAAAAATATTTAATTCTTTTATGATTTTGGTAGATCCGGAGTTAAATTGATTTATGTTGGTTTTGAGTAACACACTAATAAAATGTTTTAACTAAAATTGTTTTTCTTCACTTGTTTTATATAATATATACATAGTTGATATTGAAATATTTTATTTATAATTCATCTTCTACACATTAAAATGTTAATACTTCCTCCCTCATACTCAAAAGTCTAAAATATATCTCTCTATATATGTTGAATTATTTTTGTTATAATTTTTTATAAATGTTATATGTTTATCTAGATATATATGTATGTATGTATAGAATTATTTTCACTATTAAGATTTTTTTAAATGTTACATGTCAATTCCTTACAAAACATTGAAGAAAATACAAATCTCCATCATACCATGAATTAAAAATGACATATTCATATCTCTCTCTAATAATATTTTTAAATTGTTACATATCTACTTTGAAAAAAAAAAATTAAAAAAAATCAAACATTTGATTGGACCATAACTTGAAAGCCTTATTGCAGCCTTTGCATAATATAATGTCATGTAAAATTGTCTCACATATTTTATGTCATAACTTATGGGAATGGTTGCAATATTTATGCATGATTTTTAGATATTTTTACATTGATTTTTTATTCTTAAGCTTTGCACTTACTAAGAGTTACTTCCAACCATTATTTATGTCTTTTTTAGCATTTAGGTAGGAATTTTGATTATAAATATATAGAATTACAAGTGGTTACTACCCATCAAAATTTATGCAAGTATTTGTGCCTGAGCAAGCAATTAATTTATCCACTTCACATCTCAATTTAATCCTACCAAAGAAAAATTATAAGATTACATTTGTGTATTGACCACTATTAATTAAGCATTGACCAATACAACTTCTAACTTGAGTAGTAGGGACTAAGCTACCCTACAAGACTTTTTAATATGGACATTGAAATATTTTATATATGGCTAATAGTAAAACCTTTTTTTGTTATTAATATATTTTGTTTTAAATACTACATGTCAAATGAGCATATAATAAATTACACATCATGTAATGCCAATAATATTATTTTTGCATCCCAAATATTATTATAATTACCTGATACTGAAATAAATAAATTAACATTTAATTAATATTAATATATATTATATTAATACTATAATATTAATATTAATATTAATATTAATATTAATATATTATTTTTAATTATAATATTAAATAATAATATTCAATACTTCTCAACACAATAATATCACAACAACATAATCATTTGGGCAATACTTCACACCAATGTTTTCTCTATATATATTACTACTTCCAATACTTTTCCTTAAATTCTTCTTAGACACACTATATTTTATAACATAGGTTTGTTAGTGGAGGCATTGATTATGAGTTAGTATGTGTTTGAGTAATCAAATAATAAGTTTATTGATATTGGTGTATGAAAATTGTTAGGTTTAATGGACTATCGAGTGTATGAATATGTTTCATAGGTTGGACTTCAGCCAAAGAAGAAAGTGCATAACAAATAGCACTAGCTCATGTCATATGGATCTTAAAGGTTATCAGATGTGGCCTAAGATTGATGTGGCTTAAGATTATTGTTAAGTATGAATAAGGAGATTATTAAGTATGAATAAGGAGATTATGAATTTTTGTGACGTTTATTTGTGGAGTTGAGAGATTTATTATATAGCATAGTATGATGTGTAACATTTTTTGTTTTTAAGGTTGAAATTTTGCTTATGTTAGATCTATATTTAAAATGGATCTATATTAATTATTACCTAAAAATATTGAAAATTCAAACTTTATTCGTTGAGATCCACATCTAAATTAATGTACACCAAAAATAAAACTAGCATTCATAAAATACAAAGTAAGTAGCTTGGTAAAAGCTAAACATATGCTATTGATAAAAGCAAATCAAGCATCATATCTAAGTTTTATAAAATTATTTGTTTATTTATTTATTTACCTTATATAAATTTATTTTAATGTTAGGATTTTAATGTTATAAAAATATTTATTTATTTTATATAAATTCATTTTAATGTTGGATTTTAATTTTGGTTTGGTTAAATAGTGAAATAAATTTAAAATATATGAAATGTAAATCTTTCCAAATTTAAAAAACCAAATTTAAATAGATTTACATTATTATTTATATGATAATATTTAATAGTTTTTTTGTTTTGTTATATATATAATGGTTATTTATTTATTTATAAATAAGATTAGAATAATTATATTTCTATCAAAAACATTAATATATATGGATGATTGTTGTTATTAGTCGGTGATATAGAAAACTAGATTAGTAACATTAAAAAAAAAAAATTGTTATTGTTCATGTTATTTTTAACTTGAAACTCTGATAACAAAAAAACTACATAGAGTGATACATTAAAAACCAAAGATATACTAGAAAACATAAAAATACTATCAGAAATTAAACTTATACTACACGGTGGTGCCTTATTGATCTTTATTTTGTAGGGGTGTCCGCTAAGCCATGAAGTTGTGTCTTTCTATCATAGTATGATGTAGAAGGGTCCATGTTTGTCAAACTCTTAATTAACAGTATAACATTAGGACTCTTCTATTAGATCTTTTATGTGCCAATATAAATTGGCAGTCTTCATGTTGGAGGAGGCTCTACCTCTAGAGAGTTCCTAATGTATGGGATCGAGTCTCTAGTTTCTTGCTCCACGTTTGTGTCAGGAATGTACCTCTAGGATTTCCTGACTTGTTCTTCCACATCAAAGATAGCTCTCTAAACAGTTTTAGAGATGATATCCCTATATCTTTCCATTGTTTCTCTAGAAGCTAATGGAGCACGAGTGTCGTGAATAGAGGGAGGATTGAAGTTGAGATGAGAGGAAGGGTCAAATCAACCCTACATACCTCTTCGAGGTAGCTTTGATAATTTGTGTCTAGTGATGTAGAGGAGAAGGAAAATAAGGTTTGGGTAGAAGGGGAAAGTGACTTGGGAGGATGGTTGGGAAGGAGGGGAATCATGAAGCACAACACAGGGAGGGGGAAAGAATTAGAGCAATGGGAGGGGAGAAGAATGACAAGGGAGGAGAAGGACATGAGGATGAGAGGAGCGACTAAAAACTCGACTAGAGAGATAGGGGAAGAGACCAGAGAAGGAGTGTGAGAGGAGAACAATGGGAGGGACCAGGAGAGAAAATTAAGACATAAACATACCCCACAATACGATTAATCCTAGTGAGGGGAGAAAAAAACAGAAGCCTATAAAACCTAAGAATGAATGAAAACCATTGATAAGAAAATTCAAGATCAAAACAAACTTCCAAGGGGGGGAACCAAGAAACAAAACCTGTAAGTATTGGTTTCTCTCTAGGAGGGTGTCAGAGAAGGAGTGAAGAATCTGAAATAGTCATTGCTTAGGACTAGGATTAGACTACCTAGCCTAGATTGTTCCTTGGATTAACTCTATTATTATGAGAGATCGATTTTTTTTCCTCTCGTCAAGGTTGGCTACTTAAAAGCATGCAGATGTACTCTTTCCTTACCATTCGATCTCCCTATTACCACTTTTTGACATTTTTTGTCTGCCTCTGCCCATGACCTCCCATAATGAAAATCCACCTTCCTTCATTGCATTAAAACCAATGCAAAATTACCTTCCCTAAACTATGCATAAACCAACTTTGTGACTTTGAAAAAACTACTAACTTACCACATACCCATCTCCTTGTGCGACAACTCAGTCTCCATGCAGGTTGCCAAGTGGAAGGCAACCTGCCCTCCCTTGTGTTTAGAACTACTCTCATCATAAGGCCAGGTGAGATGCCCCATCTATGCACCCACCGTGGGGTTAATTTAATTTATTTTAATTGTTAAATTAATTATATATAAAATCTTTTTTAATAAAATATTATTTTTTCAAGGGAAGAAAACAACTTCCCTCTTAGTCTGAGGGCTAGAGTGAGGTCGTTTAAGAGTTCACAAGGCTCGAAGTCATTACAAGTATATTTATCAAGGCATTATAGCTCATCGTGTTACTACTAGATATTTAAACTTGAGTAAGAAAGATAACAACTATTCTTCCCAACCACTTGAAATAATCACAATTAAATTAAATAAAATATTATTTATTTATATAAAATATTAAATTTAGATGCCCTAAATTACATTTATGATTATCATTGGTTTTTTATCATATTAACCTATATCACAATAAATAATGTTAACTTCATACTATTTACTTTATGAAATTACAATTTTTTTTTAAACTATCCATATATACAATGCTATAAAGCTATTATAGTGCACCCATTAGATTTAAGCATATACAAAATACAACTAATAACATATATATAACATTGTATATATTTGTTGACTCATGAAATAATAGAGCCGTGGAATAATAGAGTGTTGGAAGTAATATGATATGACAAGATCCTCATCACTTGATTTTTATATTTTGAAATGATGAAAGTACTTTTATATAGGGAACACATGGCCTCACATTTGAATATCAATGATGTGAAAAATGGTTGTACTATGGATAGCCCATAGAAATTCACTATATGGCCTTCAAAGTCAAGTGTGGGTCGACTAACTAGAGGGGAGGGGTCCATAAGGAGAGGACGTAAATTGAGTTTACTTAACTAATTACGCCGTAAGGCATTTCCCTCTGAAATCAACTCCCCTCCTTGCTTACCTGTCATTTTGTGCACCATACGATTAGATGTTAGACGATTACACAAATTTCAAGCGTTAGATCAATAGCAAGGGGAAGAGACACTGGCGGAATGGAGTGGTCACTGTGATTTGAATTCATGGTTATTGCCAATCGCAGAACCTGCGCATACCTCCGCAATGCCATTGATGCCCTTCGTTTCCCCGGCATTGCTCTCGTGTCTTTGCGTATGCGTGGATTTTGGAGGTAAGATGGACGTTTCCTTGAATTTATTTCCCTCAGCTGCTGCATTTCTTTTCTTGATTTCCGTTTCGAAGTAATTCTCGGTGGAGTCTGAAAATTTTGATCAAGAAATGGCCGTATTTTGTTAAATTCAAACTGTTCTGTCATTCTTCCGGTTTAAAGGCTCCATCAAGGAATTTGAGGTTTGAGGATGATTTTGATGAAATATTTGCAACAATTTGAGGTTTGAGGATGATTTTTGATGAAATATTTGCAACAATTTGAGGTTTGAGGATGATTTTTGATGAAATATTTGCAACAATTTGTTTTAAACGAGCAATTATTGTGAAGATTAAGCAAATTTTCTTTAAATTTATAAGATATAAGATGGAATGGTAAAAATGTGTGTTAAATGTTAATCCTGCTGTTTAAATGATGATTGATGAATTTTATTTTCCTTCATTTGAGGAAGATTTAGGTTTATATCGAGCAAAATAGGCTTTGATGCTTTTAATATGTTTTATTTAGAGCTCAAATAATTATCAATGAGCGTTATTATGGTTCTTTTGATGAAGATCCAGTGTCATTTTGAGCAAAATAAGCTTTGAATCTTTTAATAGAATTCAAATGATGATCAATGGGCCTTCTTTTGGTTAATTTGATGAAGATTTAGTTTCAAAATTTCTGAGGCAACAATTTGAGGTTTGAGGATGATTTTTGATGAAATATTTGCAACAATTTGAGGTTTGAGGATGATTTTTGATGAAATATTTGCAACAATTTGTTTTAAACAAGCAATTATTGTGAAGATTAAGCAAATTTTGTTTAAATTTATAAGATATAAGATGGAATGGTAAAAATGTGTGTTAAATGTTAATCCTGCTGTTTAAATGATGATTGATGAATTTTATTTTCGTTCATTTGATGAAGATTTAGGTTTATATCGAGCAAAATAGGCTATGATGCTTTTAATATGTTTTATTTAGAGCTCAAATAATTATCAATGAGCGTTATTATGGTTCTTTTGATGAAGATCCAGTGTCATTTTGAGCAAAATAAGCTTTGACTCTTTTAATAGAATTCAAATGATGATCAATGAGCCTTCTTTTGGTTAATTTGATGAAGATTTAGTTTCAAAATTTCTGAGGCAACAATTTGAGGTTTGAGGATGATTTTTGATGAAATATTTGCAACAATTTGTTTTAAACGAGCAATTATTGTGAAGATTAAGCAAATTTTATTTAAATTTATAAGATATAAGATGGAATGGTAAAAATGTGTGTTAAATGTTAATCCTGCTGTTTAAATGATGATTGATGAATTTTATTTTCGTTCATTTGATGAAGATTTAGGTTTATATTGAGCAAAATAGGCTTTGATGCTTTTAATTTGTTTTATTTAGAGCTCAAATAATTATCAATGAGCGTTATTATGGTTCTTTTGATGAAGATCCAGTGTCATTTTGAGCAAAATAAGCTTTGACTCTTTTAATAGAATTCAAATGATGATCAATGAGCCTTCTTTTGGTTAATTTGATGAAGATTTAGTTTCAAAATTTCTGAGGTTTTTTAATATATTTTAGTTAGATTTCTGTCCTTGAATTGCTGTAAAATTCCTTGTTCTAGTGGAGTTTCGTGAATATTTTCGTGGCTCTTGCTTAAACATGCAATTTGAAAGTTCAGCTGGATTTCGTTAATTAGTTTGCTGGGAATTGAAATTTGAGGGCTGGCCAGGGTTTAATAATATTTATGCTGTTGAAATGCTCTGAACAAAGGCTTTCTTTAGCGACTTCTGTAGGAGCATGGGTTGGATTAGAGCTAGGTTTGCCAAATCTTACGTTAATGGCCAAGTTTCTTGTTCGGATGTGTGAATAGCATTTGGCTGATAATTATGTTTTTTGAGAGATTTTATTCGAGCCATACGTTGTAAAATATATATGAGATCTCTGCTCTCTGACCGCAGGAAACTTTGCAACCTGGATCAAATGGCTTTTATCGTTTATATTGGCCTTGCTTTTCTCGTCTTAACATCGGTTTGTGCGGCTAATGACGGCTTAGCAAGAATTGAATTGAAGAAAAAGGGATTGGATCAAAAAACTTTACAGGCTGCAAGGATTGTTGCAAGGGAAGGGGGGCTTTCTAATGAAGCTAATAGAAGGTATGGTCTGAGAGGGGATTTGGGCTACTCCGAATCTGCAAAAGGAGAATATGTTCCTCTGAAGAATTACTTGGATGCTCAGTATTATGGAGAAATTGGTCTTGGTACTCCTCCTCAGAAGTTCACTGTAATTTTCGACACAGGAAGCTCTAATCTTTGGGTGCCTTTATCGAAATGTTACTTGTCGGTATGACTCTTATTTTTTAAGATTTTATTTATTTGAAATCACGACTCTTATTTTTTAAGATTTTATTTATTTGAAATCACCGTTATCTATTGACGTTTCAATAGCGTTTAGTCTGTGCATCAGTAATCAATAACATCATTATGACCCCTATGAGATTGAGATTAAGAAATGCTATCTCCTAATTTAGGATGGATTATTAATGTGGAATGAAATCCCACCACTATGGTAAGTAGTAAGATAGCTTTCAAGATCAGATAAGCAACAACTACAAGTCCATAATGGTCCAGAATTCATGTTAGTCTCTTAGACAGAGTGTCATAAATATCATTCCATCTATTTACTTGAATTCAATTTGCGTGTCTTGTAAGCAAACAGAGATTTCAATCTCTTGTGTGTCTTCAAAATATAACAAACGATATGTCTATACTCCTGAATTCAGTGTGTGTATGGATGTGACTGTTCGAGATACTTCTTAATTACTCTCGGATTAGGTGAACTGGTTATCCTTCTTTCCTGATTTGTTGGTTTGCAAAGAAATGGGATCCTTTGCTCACTTCTTCTTTATATGTTTGCCGAGGATTTAATGGTGAGTGGGTTGCATGTTTGGGTTGTGTGCTTCTGCTATTATAGGGCTGATATGTTGGTTAACGATAACATGATTGTATAGAACAATTTTTGATTTTAAGGGATTGATGGAAAGCTTTCAATTGTTCTTGCTTATTTTGTGCAGATTGCTTGCTATTTTCATTCAAAGTACAAGGCAAGCCAATCAAGCTCCTATAGTGTCAATGGTAACATGCTTATTTACCTTTTATATTTGCTAATGACTTGCCTATCGTTCTTTTAATAAGGGGGATTGTTTGTTTTTATCAACAAATAGATTAGCTTATTTTCATTGTATATCAAAGGTTGTTTGCATGTCTACAATGAATAATTGGTGAAGAGGGTACGTACCATGTAATTGAGTTTTGAAACCTAAAAGATATCATCTTCAGATATTTGATGAGTAAAAGTACAGGAAAATTCAAAATTAACAATATATATATATATATATATATATATATATATATATATATATATATATATATATATATATATATATATATATATATATATATATATGGAAGTAAAAGAGAGTTTGATGGCCAACATTCAATTTATAAATTCAAAATTAATCAATTCAATATCAATAATGGTCATGGCTATAAGTTGGTTATGTTTGGTTTGCATTGTAGTGAGTCATAGGAAGAGGTTGCCATGAATCTCCTGGAGCAGAGTGGAGACATTGTCTGTTGCAACAGTTTGGTTTGAAGGAATACTGTCTAACCCCTGCTTTGTCTCTCAAATCTGCATATATATAAGGTCACTTGAAGAGAGCATATATATAAGGTCACTTGAAGAGAATCAATTTGCTCTTACCATTAGTGGATGACAGCACAGAAAATATGCTAAATTCTATCATCCTTTGCATACTTTCAACTCAGTTTGTTGCTGTTTTCGTAGGACCACTTTTGTGGTTTCATTACGTCGTAAGGCGTTTCCCTCTGAAATCAACTCCCCTCCTTGCTTACGTGTCATTTTTTGCACCATACGATTAGATGTTAGATGATTACACAAATTTCAAGCGTTAGATCAATGGCAAGGGGAAGAGACATGGGCGGAATGGAGTGGTCACTGTGATTTGAATTCATGCTTATTGCCAATCGCAGAACCTGCACATACCTCCGCAATGCCCTTGATGCCCTTCGTTCCTGCGGAGTTTCGACCTTTAAACTGCAGACCACCTTTGGTGGCCACCCTTCCCGTTTCCTGTACAGGCAGGAACAGACGAAGGTGAGCCAATCTCAGTTTCAGTCCCACCTTTTCCCTCCTTCCCAACTATTCTTCCAATGGCAGGAACAGTTGCAGTATTTGAACGCCCACCCTCCTGCCGGGCAGATATCGGTGGAGGACGGCAGGAGATTGCTGAGATTCGTCCGGTTGGAGGATGCCAAAAAAAGAATACAGTGGATTCACGACGACCGCATTTCATAAGACGAGCTGCTGCGAGTTTGCATGGAGTCGCTGGAGGGGACTTCAGAGGAAGAAGCGAAAGGAATAGCGAAGCTTCTTGACGAATCGAGCCATGTTCTCGTATTGAAAAAGACTATCTATTTTCGTCCTTACAAGGTATATCTAAATCAGAGCTTCTTTAGCATTTCCAGGGCTCACGATTCACTGATTTGGGATTTTTGGTTGTGGTTTCACTGATATTCTTTTTCTTTGGTGTGGTTTCAGATAACAAGAGATTTCGAGAAGATCATGCCTACGCCCCTTGCAACGAAGAGCGATCCTTACAAGGAAGAGCTGGAGAGACTGGAGAAAGAAAAGGAGATTGCTCAGAAAGCTCAGAGTCATGCCATGACAGAATTACTGTTGGGGTTGGGGTTTTTTGGACTTCAGACAGCGGGTTTAATGAGGTTGACATTCTGGGAAGTGTCGTGGGATGTGATGGATACCTCCACAATGCCCTTAATGCCCTTCGTTTCCGCGGAGTTTCGACCTTTAAACTGCAGTCCACCTTTGGTGGCCACCCTTCCCGTTTCCTGTACAGGCAGGAACAGACGAAGGTGAGCCAATCTCAGTTTCAGTCCCACCTTTTCCCTCCTTCCCAACTATTCTTCCAATGGCAGGAACAGTTGCAGTATTTGAACGCCCGCCCTCTTGCTAGGCAGATATCGGCGGAGGACGGCAGGAGATTGCTGAGATTCGTCCGGTTGGAGGATGCCAAAAAAAGAATACAGTGGATTCACGACGACCACATTTCATATGACGAGCTGCTGTGAGTTTGCATGGAGTTGCTGGAGGGGACTTCAGAGGAAGAAGCGAAAGGAATAGCGAAGCTACTTGACGAATTGGGCCATATTCTCGTATTGAAAAAGACTGTCTATTTTTGTCCTTACAAGGTATATCTAAATCAGAGCTTCTTTAGTATTTCCGGGGCTCAGGATTCACTGATTTGGGATTTTTGGTTGTGGTTTCACTGATATTCTTTTTTCTTTGGTGTGGTTTCAGATAGCAAGAGCTTTCGAGAAGATCATGCCTACGCCCCTTACAACGAAGAGCGATCCTTACAAGGAAGAGCTGGAGAGACTGGAGAAAGAAAAGGAGGAGATTGATCAGAAAGCTCAGAGTCATGCCATGACAGAATTGCGGTTGGGGTTGGGGTTTTTTGGACTTCAGACAGCGGGTTTAATGAGATTGACATTCTGGGAAGTGTCATGGGATGTGATGGAGCCCATTTGCTTCTTTCTTACATCAATTTACTTCATGGCTGGATATATATTTTTCCTGAACACATCCAGAAATCCTTCATTCCAGAGCTTCTTCAGCATTCGCTTCGGTGCCACGCAGAGAAGACTGATGAAGAAAATGAATTTTGACATAGAACACTTTAGAGAACTCCGGAGGTTATCCAGGCCTGGGTTGAAGCCCCCTTATTGTCGCAGGCGTCTCTGTAACTGTGATGATATCTAAGATCCCTAACTCTGTAATTTTTTTAGCATTTTCATGCTGACGATTTGTTTAGAATTATTTGGAAATGCTATGAAATGGATTGGTTCACCAGAATAATGGATATAGGTTACATTGTTACTGCTTGATTATTGAATGATTAGTTCTACACTGTAAGACTGTTTGCGCTATTGAAAGACCAGACAACCTTTATGCTAGAATTGCTATCTTATTATTTGAACAGAAAGGAAGTTTTAAAAAATATATATATATATAAAATGTAAAAAATTAAAAAACCTTAGTGATCTACTAAAATTTAGGGAAAAAATCTTCCCATAACATTACAGTGTCTCCCCATAACATTTCAGTGATAACAAAGCAGAAATCGTGCCAGCTTGGATGGTAATTAAAGATGGAACCACCGGAAGCAGTTTTTTGGCAAAAATATGCAAAATCGTGGGCCCTAAAATTCTTCTCATAACATTACAGTGTCTCCCCATAAAATTTTAGTGATAACAAAGTAGAACTCGTGCCAGCTTGGATGATAATTAAAGATGGAACCACCGCAAGCAGTTTTTTGGCAAAAATATGCAAAATCTTGGAGGAAGCTGGAAGAACAACAAAGTCTTTGAGGAAAATGGAAGAGCAACAAGCAGAAAATATCAACAGTTTCCCAGAATGGAACAAAAGATTAGAAGAATTTAACAAAATGCCACATCTAAGAAAAACAAGATGGGACAAATTCTGGAATAACAGCAAGAAAAATGAACCAAATGATACTAATGATAAGTACTACAAAAGAAATTATAAGAAAAAATGAGGCGAAAGAAAAGGTGTGGACATAGTTATCTCCCCCTAAAAATATGGATGATCCGAGGACAATGGGCCCTGTGACTGAAGCATCTGAATAAAATAATCGGTCAATAGGTGATAAGTGAATGGTGTTATTTCATAGTATTGCATGGTATATTAGTTGCTGGTTGAAGACTGGTTGGCATATCAGCTCATAAATTAGAAATGCAATATTATTTAGTTCTGGGTTATTTGCATTGGTGAAAGGTGCTTCTTGTCATTGTATGGTATATATCAGAATTGTATCTTTGGCTGAAATCTAATATTAAGGTTGTTTTCAGAGATTAGGCTTTCACCTTAGGCTTTCAGAGATTAGGCCTTCACCTGTGTAAGGGGCATTTAGGGACATGAAAAGAACAAAAAGAATTTTTCTCTGCTGTTTTAATTTTCAGTTGCAGATATGCCATCTCTTCATGGATTTTGTGATTGATGGTATCAGGTTATAGATAGTTTGTGTGCTATGGTGGGTATATGTTTTCACAGTGGCATTCTCCTCTGTAGATTGTTGGATGAATTTGCTATTGCATATGTTACGGATTGAATCTTCTTTTTTGGGCTTTTGGACGAGTTTTTAATATTTATTTGATGTGTAATGAGTTTTGAACCCTAACACCCAACTTAATATAATACAGTAACCTATTTTAGCATGGCTCCCAACTCAGCATTAACACAATACAGTAATTCATTTTAACATGGATCCCCAACTCTGTATTAATAGGGGTAACGTCGGGTTCCAAGTTTGCATCAACATATACTAACTATTGCAGCCTATAGATGCACCATAAAACAAGTTACAACAAATATAAAGTAGAAGAGTGTTTTGCCTTCACACAGCTGCTGTGTAAACATCCAACCAAAAAACCATGCCAAGCCCCAGACATCCATACAAGTTGAAAAGAAATAGGGCTTTTTGATAACACAGTAAAGCTCAAGGAAAAAAATACTACCATATATTTCTAGATTTTCAGTTAATACATGGTAATATAAAATTCAGGCTTCAACAAATAATTTGGGCCTTGGATCTTCAGACAATACACTCTAAGCTTATTTATCCAACTTCGTTTTTTTCTTGAATCAGGTGGAAGTAACACTAAGTTACATTGAGTTAACAACAACAAAATTTTAAATTGAGTAACACACATTCCAAGTTAGCCCAAGGCCTTGTGCAGCAATTATCCCCGAATTACCCCTTTCTAACAAGAGGCAAACAAATAATCATGTTTATCAGGGATAGCAAATGCAGGAAATACATCAACTAAAACATGCAAGATGAATATACTGAATGTTAGATTTTTTGTTAATCTTCACATATCCTCTGGACCTGCATCTCCTAGAAAGCAAGGTTTTGTCTTACTGTCTATGTAAGGACAGTTGAATAGTACTTTAGGAAGGTTAACTGACCCTTGCTTTATGAATAGCCCTTTAGGAAGAAAAATCATTTTAGCCTTTATCTATAGAGAAGTATTGAATACATTTAATTAAATAATAAAAAAATATATAATGAGGCAAAAAAAACTGTCACAAAAAAAGACAGACAGAGGAGAATGCAACAGAGAAGACAGCATGATAATCAGGGAACAACTTGAATAGATAAATTGTAGTCACACTCTGTAAGTGTGGGAGAATTCCAAATAATGTAAGGTTGACTCATGCATTTTATTTCCAAAGCACTGCAATTCTCTATCGTATATTTTTCTCTCTAATATTTGTCCACTGTGAATACATCATTTTTCTGCTAAAATTAAAATATTTCAGTGGATGGTATGTCTTTTATTTGCTGTACATTCATGCCTTAATCAATAAATTTGATTCCAATTGATGAGAACTCTAGTGTTGCGAACACAAGCTCAATATCTCTCTTTGATCACTGGAATTTTTTCCAATATTTGATACCAAAGCTAATGGTCTGTTCATAAGGAAGGCCAAACTTTAATTTTCAGGTTGGTTACCTATTTGAAAAAGAACAAGCAATACAACAAACACCCATGCAAATTAGAAGTGTCAAAGTACACCAAAACCATGGCTGTAGCTAGCTTGACTTTCTTCTTTGTCTAAAACAGATCTGGTTGTAAAATTTAACAGCATGGGATTTCATCTGGAAGCTGCAAATGGGAATTCCATTATTGAACAAGATCATTTAGCATTCTGGAAGAAGATGAAGTCAAACATACCATATGAACTACTAGAATCAACAAATGGGAAACTAATAATCACAGGACTCTTACTTGTAGCATTTTGAGCATTAATGATCAAATGACTCACGTCAGCCGTGCCAAAACACCAAAAGAAAAATGGGGCACATGTGTGTGAAAATAAAGCTATAACTGTGAGATTTGTCTGAGGGAACTTCACCAAATAAAGAGGAGGCTCCTAATATGTAGCCAAACACAACAATCAATTGAAATTCAAGATGTTTAACATTTATGAATATCAAGCTGTCATCCTAAGATATAGCTGAGGAAGTTTTCACAAATAAAGATGACAACATAAGATGTGGCCAACAACATCAATCACTTCAAAAAATTGTTAGAGATGCTAGCACCTGTTGAGGCACCAATTCAAAATGTACATGCAGTCATCACCTTGCTTGCATTACTAGCCTAATCTTATGACAGTCTAGTCACTTCATTTGACATAGAACCCAGATCGCCATAATAATGCAAGAGAAGACATGAAAGAAATATTCAAGGTTGATAACAAAAAACACAGTTTTCTTTCAGCAAGTAGGAACAAGAAGTTCGAGAAAAAGGTTTTTGATCTGACACGAAAATGAGATTCACTTGCAATTATATTTTTTGTTGCTAAAATAGCAAGGTATAATTCATTTATTGCAGAAAGCAATGGCACCACACCAAAGGAGCATTGGAAAATGTTTTCAGTTGAAAAGGAGGATAAAGCAAATGTGGCAACATACTTCAGGTAGTCTGAGCCTACTTCTTACATCAATGCTCCACCGATTGGCAACCTTGCATTTTTCCATGGTCATCCTACCTAGCAAGCATGTGAAAATTAATGTGCACCAAATTCCTCTCACAGAATTGAATATATTTGTACTCAAAATCTCACCCCAATGAAAAGCCCAAATAAACCATGCACCTGGCAAAGTGCACAGGCAGGCACAGTGGATGCAGGAAGCTTGCAATGGTGGTGGTTTAGGATTATCTGATTTTCATGGCCTCCATGGCTAAGTGGGTAGTACACAATCAAGCACATTGGATGCAGGAGCTTGAGTTTGCAATTGTAATGGTGGTGGTTTATTGTATTTTTTTTTCAACTAAAAAAATTGTGTTTGGAGCAGTTTTCAGATATATATAATTTTGCTTGAGATTGGACCGCGTTTGGAGCAATAATTTTCAAATATATATAATTTTGTTTGAGATTAGACCTCCCTACTTAACTATTAACCATTAAAACATGTCCTAAAAACTATTGAAGATGTCTGAATGGCTAAGTGGATCGTTATAAATCTGGTAACTGATTACGATGCAATGGGAAAACACCTTCAGTGTCGCTTGAACCTGCGCCCAAATGGAGACCTTGAATGTATATGTTTTGCAAGACGCTGGGAGCTGCCAATGCAGACAATTTATAGCAGCACGGGGTGGGATTTGTATGCATGGGCCTTCCGGGCACCTGCCAAAATGGTGGATGTCATTGTTCACAGAGTATAATTTACCTTACGCCTAGGGCACAGCCTGTCGGGATTCAGCACCGCGAGCGGACCTGCGAGGTGAGAAAGCACCGTGAGCAGGAGAAACGAATGCTCAAGAGGACCTGTTCCGGTTGTCCGAATGGAGCAAATGAATGTTTGGTGTGAGGGATCGTTTGAAATTGCACGGGTGTTGGTTGCCAAAATGGTGGATGTCATTGTTCACAGAGTATAATTTACCTTACGCCTAGGGCGCAGCCTGCCGTGATTCAACACTGCGAGCGGACCTGCGAGGTGAGCAAGCACCGTGAGAGGGAGAAACGAATGCTCGAGAGGACCTGTTCCGGTTGTGCGAATGGACCAAATGAGCAAGCACCGTGAGCGGGAGAAACGAATGCTCGAGAGGACCTGTTCCGGTTGTGCAAATGGATCAAATGAATGTTTGGCGCGAGGGCTCGTTTGAAATTGCGCGGGTGTTGGTTGCCAGCGCAGCGGGTGCCAGCTCGGAGGTGGTGGGTCAAAGAAGCGTTAATTAGTGTCATATGTTATTGATGGCTTTACATAGTGTTATATGTTATCCATTGCCTTACGGCGTTTTCTTTGCAACGTCTGTTGCAAATGCTAGTTATTTTTTCATGTTGTAGACATGAATCAAATAACCTTGGACTCATTTATCATCTTCGTTAATTATTGATTTATATTGCATCTACCAAAAGTTGCTATAAACATTACTCTATTAGTTGATAGATATATTTCCATATTATTTTTTTTGGTTGGGTTTAAAAACAGTTTAACGATATAAATTGAGGTTTTTAGGTTGGAGATTGTTTTTCAGATTCATCGTATAAAATTTTAGGATTTTATCAACGTTTCGAACCTATTTGTGGGGTTTGTCTTATTTGTGAGATTTATTATCAAAATAAGAATAAGAAAGTGATATAATAATTATTTAATTTTAAATGGTTATAATGGACTTTTATAATAAATTAAATTTTGATTAAAATTAAAATATAAATATATTATTTATTAATTATTTTTTTAAATATGAAGAACCCTAGCTCTGCCGCCGCCATGCCCTCGGCCGCCATCGGTTCTTGGATCGACCCTGTTGCGGATGGGCTCGAGAAACTCAAGCACGGGTCAAGGGATTTTTCCCTCTCTGCAGACAAGCAAAAGGCTCATATCATGAACGTCGGTGCCGCAAACTCTAATATTCGCGCGGATCTCTCTGCAGAGAGCTCTGGGGTAGCACGGCCTCAGCTCCCTGCTTTCACAACGAGCTTATGGAGCCAACCTCAGACTGCCGGCGCAGCAGCCAAGGGCGTTCAAGCAGTACCCCGCGCAGCCTCTCCTCTGATCTTGGCTATTGGGAAGGAAAGGACTGCATTGATTGGCTGTAAGCCTCTTCCGCTCATGAGGCAAATCCAGGAAACGAACCATCACGCATGTGGCCTCTCTACACAGATCTGCAGTGGAAAGAGGCATACGGACTTTTCTGCCTCATTCCAGATACAAATCAAGCTCATTACAGGCAAAACAATGCTACAATGGGTTAGCCAGACGGATCTAGTGCAGAATCTCAAGCATACACTGAGCATCAAACTGGGAATCCCCTCTGCAGCTCAAAGGCTTCTCCACGAAGGTAAACAACTTGAGGATCCCTATCCTATTTCTTTTTATGGCATTAAGAAAGATGCATCCATTATTTTAACCCTTCGCTTGAGGGGAGGAGCTGCTGGAGAGTCATCTTCAGCTAAGGCATTTTCATATAAAGATGCAGTCCATGCTAATAAGCCTGGAAAGACAGATCCGCTAGTTCAGGCTCCTCCCAAGCCTTTTCTGGTTGACAAAGCGGAAGAGGTCCCCTCTGTTGAGATCTCTTACCCTGACCTAGCAGATGACACCCAGCAATTCGCTGAAAGGGCCATCATCTGCAGATTCAATGGGCTCTGGCCACGCTCAAAGGATCTTTATGACTGGATCAAGGACAACTGGACTCACCGCTGCAAGATTTACTTCTGTGCAAAGGGGTATTTTATAGTGCTGTTCGACAATCTCGAGAACTACCAAGATGCCTTAGAAGAAGGCCCTTGGTTCATGGGTTCGGCAGGCCTCTTCTTAACTCCATGGTTCCCAGACTTTGATCCAGCTTCAGCAGTTATCACTAAAGCCCCTGTCTGGATCAGACTTCCAAATCTCCCAATTCACCTGTGGCGCACAGAGGTATACAGGAAAATAGGCAACGCTTTGGGGTGCTTCTTAATGGGGGATTACGAGAGGGAACGGCAAGGTCTCTACACATATGCCAGAATTTGTGTGGAGCTAGATTTAAGCAAGGGATTGCCAGAGCAAATCAATCTCAAGATCAAGGACTCTGTTTGGACTCAGCTTCTAGACTATGAAAACACTGCCTTTCGGTGCCGCCATTGTCACCTTACAGGGCACCTGCAGAACTCCTGCCCATCGCTGACAGCAAGATCGAAAAAAGGATTCTTCGCAAAAACCAAACCCAAGCGTTGGGCTCCCTGCCCTCCGCCGCCAACTGGGAGCCCCAGCTCCCCAGGTTCGAAGGATGGGGAAAGCGACTCAGAACCTGATCAGGCGCCTCAGCCGATGGATCCTCCCATGGACACTATGGGACACTCCCCGGACATAGCAATCGCCCAGAAACGCAGACATGAGACCTCATCTGAATCAGAAAAGGAATTCCCGATGACAGAGAATTCCAGTCTTCAAGTTGTCTTAGCTCATCCTCCCCATGATGGCTGGACAAAAGTCAACAAAAAGAAAGGGAAAAAACAATGTGTTGTAGTTTCTACCCCTATAGGGTAAAGATCAGTTAGTATGTCTGTAATTTCAAGTTATCTGTTGTTGCCATAAGTTTGAATCTTTTCACCGGGACCGAGGTTGATGGATACATCATTTCCGGTCTGCCGGTCTCTTGCTTCTCCTGATTGTACTATATTTACTACCTAATAGAATTAGTCTTTATCGAGAAAAAAAAATTAATTTTTTAAATATAAATTAATTTATTAATTAAAAATTAACACAGATTTATTTTAAGTATTGATTTAATATGAGTCGAGAGATCGAATTTTTTCATGTGCAAGTTTTTTTAGAATGTAAAATATAATATCTAATTTTTCATTATTTAAATTGTATTTTTAAATGTTATATAGAATAGATATAGAGCAAATAAACATTATATATATATATATATATATATATATATACACGCACACACACATAAATATAATTTTTTTAAATGATATATAATATAAAAATAAATGACATTAAAATATTTTACATAACATATATAGGGGAGAGATGTCTAATGTTGTGCAAGGATCAGTAATTGATATAGTACTGGTCCCACCAAACCACCAGAAATTGAGACTTTTGCAACCAATATTTAAACAAAGATAAATAACATTAAGTGCAAATAAGTATTAATTTATGTCCAAAATTTCCCAAAACATTGACTGGGCCCACAACTGTCCATAAATAGTATCTTAATACTTAAGAGTGCAAACCATATTAACCCAACTAGAAAACAGATAAAACCATAAATGCTTCCAAAATGGTCTATTTCAGAAGTACAAAGTAGCAGTCACTTCAACCCCCACTCATCAGAACTAAAGCTTTGTATGACAAATAAATATCCATACCTGCACATAATAAAAGTGACTGTATGTCAGCCATAACTTTTGTGTTGTTCAACATTTAAACCCCCTATGCTCAATAAATGACACCCAACCCAATAACATTTAAACCCACTTTGTTCAATAAATAACACCCAACCCAATAACTTCAATAAATGACATCCAACCCATTCTATTTCTCATTAAAACAAATCAAAGCACATGGATCAACAAATAATAAATTCCCAACCATTAGATCACATCAAATTAAATCTAGATCACACATTCAAAATGAAGCCAATGCAATCCATGTCCATCCTTACCACCAATTAAATTCAACTGCCAAAAACTATAACAGAAGTTCAACCACTCTTGAAGTTGCATGTTATTCTTTCAAGATATTCACCAACCTTGAAGACAAAACATCACAGAACAGTTGCCAGTATATCCAGGTTAGTTATATCAATTACAACACATTTTTCTTACAGTTCTATTTTCATTTCTCACAGTTCTTACAGATTCAGTTTCAGTTTCATGAAAATCAACACACAGCCTAGGGTATTCTCTCTTAGGTCCATAATGCTTATTTTAAGGGATGGATAAAGACTAACAATATAGAAAGCTAATGGGACGATATTAATAGTATCAAGTTGGTAAATTAAAAAAATATTGGTAGATGAGAAAAATTAATGAAGAAAACGACTCTAGTCAGTACATGAAGAGAAACAGGGTGACACTTGGTGCCTTTAGCGCATCAAGAATCTCATGTTTAAATACAAAAGCAACATGCAACAATAAAAAGTTGAGTGAAAAGAGAGGAACATGTTGAATGGGGATTTGGACAAAGAAAGCCTGAAGAACCACTTAGGTAACATAACACATTGAAGGGATTAAGACAAGATGGGAGTCTGACAAGGAATGATGTAGGGATTCAAACAAAATGCAGCAAAATGTAAGAAGTATGCCTGCAAAATATTCACCCACATTGACGTGAAGATGGAACTGCAATTCATGTACATGGATTTCAACTAAGCCCACCTTTGAAGTAAAGATATTCCACAAG
Source organism: Pinus tabuliformis (assembly GCA_031772625.1). Taxonomy (NCBI): domain Eukaryota; kingdom Viridiplantae; phylum Streptophyta; class Pinopsida; order Pinales; family Pinaceae; genus Pinus; species Pinus tabuliformis. The sequence goes on along the minus strand of CM062813.1, from coordinate 441,143,663 downwards.
ATAGATGGTTGAAGATACATCCATATAGAGCTTGTTTTTCCTGTTTTAAACCTTTAATGTCGTTGAGACGTTTGGACCCATTACCCAGGTAAAGGCTTCTCATTCATATCTGAACAATTTAGATATCCTATCCACAATGAACAAACAAACCTAGAGACAAAGTTTCAAATACATTTCTATCTCTACTGAATGTAAAAAATGCGTTTATAGGATACCACTCCAAATATCAGAGTACATAGCATAAATGAGGTTAGAAATGCCATGCATCTCTGTGAAATTAACATTCGAAATTTAGCATTTTTTATATGATTTATGAATTAACACACCAGACTAGATTATTCTGAGTTCTCTCTTAGGTCCATAATGCTTATGTTAAAGGATAGATAAATATTAAAGACTAACACTATAGAAAGCTAATGGGACTATATTAATAGTTTAAAGTTGGTAGATAAGAACAAAGAACTGGTAGATGAGACCCATTAATAAAGGGAACAACTCTAGTCAGTAGATGAAGAGAAATAGGGTGTCGCTTGATGCCTTGAGCACATCAAGAATCTCGTGTTTAAATTACAGAAGCAACATGCAACAATAAAAAGTTGAGTGAAAAAAGAGGAACATGTTAAATGGGGATTTGGACAAAGAAACCCTGAAGAACCACATAGGTAACATAACATATTGAAGGGATTAAGAAAAAATGAGAGTCTGACAAAGAATGATCATAGGGATTCAAACAAAATGTAGCAAAATCTAAGTATTCCAGAAAAATATCCACCGACATCAGCGTGAAGATTGGACTAAGAGCTATCATCCTTCCTAGAGTTAATGTAAGCACAAAAATGTACATACAAGATCCATTAAGAAAAGATGAGCATGTGCTTCACCTCATTTACATATAGAGAGGAAGTTGAAAATCACCATAACTTGAAAGGCCCCCAACTTTTAATGGTAGCACCTTAGGTATTGCAGTAGAAGTTTGGTTGCTTGGACATTTCTCTAGTGACATGAAGGCTAAAATAGCAACTTATCATAAGAAAGCATGCAAAAATATGTAGGAACATGATGATCAACTCAATTGAAATTTGTTTACCCATAATTTCACAAGGCAATTTCTTTCTGAGAATCATTTTTAACAAAAGCTTAATGAAATTTTATAATAAGAAAAAAAAACTATGGCCCAATTGGAAGATAAGCATAGATTTATTGTCCTTGTGTTGGCTGTAAAATATTGTCCTTGTGTTGGCTGTAAAATAGATCAGAAGCTTCAGATGAGTTGCTTAATTAGTGGTCAACTATTGCAATACAACTTTGGGTGTTGGAACCGAAAACCTTGTATGAGGCCACCAATAAACATCATCAAGACTAATGGTAGCATAAACAAGACCTGCAAAATAAAGTGAAGAAAAAGTTGAAAGGAGAAAAGGAAAAGGGGGTTTAGATCATTCTTGAAATATGATCAGAAAGTAAACAAAACAATGTAAAAGGAAGAAAATAACATAAACAAATGAACAAGAAGCAGTGGAAGGGCCCTATTGGAAGGTTGTTGTACACAAGGGGAAACCTATCAGAATGAAGGACCACAAAGAAGGCACAACCAGACTTCAAGAGTTTGTTATGATGCCAAGTTGTGATGAAGAGTGCTTCAGGGGGTCTCAAGTTGGAGCCTTGATCAAATTAAATACCATGCTTGGTTTGGCCAATGATAACTCATTGATAGCCAGAGATCCATTTATGGAGAAGTGCATCCTTATAGAAAAAAGAAAAAAACTAGATAATAAATGTTAAGAGGGATAGGTTGTAGTGGGAGGAACTCGAATTGAATTGAACTTAGAACTTAACTAAATGTTTAACTGAATGGGAGGCTGATCTGAAGACCTACAAAAGCAACACTCTAGTTCACTGAAGGTGACACATGCATGCACCCTCTACCAAACAGTAGCCTATATTTCTATCCAATTGCACTCTCATTACTCCTATTCACTTTATCTAATTTGATATATGAGGTCAATAATTACTCAAAACTTTACAAATTGATAATATGCTTTCCTGATTTAAGAAAAAGACATGGCCTCTCTTATATATGTAGACAAGATACAAATAAGAGTTGTAGTTGAAATTAATGTTTACATGACTAGAAACTTCAACTGTAAGTGACATGAGGAAAAAATTTGTTATGGTGCCAAGTTGTGATCAAGAGTACTTTAGGGGGTCTCAAGTTGGAGCCTTGGTCAAATTAAATACCATGCTTGGTTTGGCTAATGATAACTATAACTATAACTATATATATATATATATATAAAGATAAATAAATAAATAAAAATAAAAATTAGATAATGAATGTTAAGAGGGATAGGTTGTAGTGGGAGGAACTAGAACTGAATTGAACTTAGAACTTAACTAGATGTTTAACTGAATGGGAGGCTGATCTAAAGACCTACAAAAGAAACACTCTAGTTCACTGAAGGTGACACATGCATGCACCCTCTACCAAACAACAACTTATATTTCTATCTAACTTCACCCTCATTACCGAAGAACAGACCTAGAACATACCTAGAAGGCATTATGCAAGTCCACTTGGTGAGACAGCGGGGGCCATGAATGAATTCAATTGTGATAACAAACATGAGTCTAAACAAATTAATTCAAACAACAGTAACTACCAAATCTTCTCATGGTATCTTAACTATAAAGACAAGCTATCAAAACAACAAAACAATATTTTAAGTAGTCAAACCAAACAAGAGCATTGTTGGGAAATGCATAACAAAACCAATCAATATAGTCATGGTATTTTAAGTGTAAAGACAAGTTATCAAAACAACAATCACCGATAATTTTGAAGACATACAACAAAATGATTCTGTATATTTGATTTTTCAAGGATACTAACATACATGTTGATAATTTCTTGTAATAAAGCAGAAGTATTTTTGCCTTACCCATAAGCATAATGCCTAAATTGTTCTTCATTCTTGACTTATCACGAAAGGTAATATCTAGGTTTCAACTACTAAATGTTATAACATGTTACATTATTATTTTTTGGTTATATGAGGATATTTAATGGGAAACAAGTCTTTTTGGTTGATTTAAATCACCTATGTGTAAACAATGTAACTGATTTGTAAATAGTCATTGAGTAAATATCAATGCCAATGCCTAATTCATGAATGTGTGAACCCCAATTTGGTTTATGATTATGATGTGGTTGTTATATGTTTCGTATTGTACTTATATTTAATTAATAATATAATACCCACTAAAAAATTTGCTTGAAGAAGCAATAAGGTGGTCCACGATATCATGAAAGGGGAAGTGGAAATGGTGAGAAATGGGATGATAAATAACTGTATTTTTACTAATCCGTATCATTTTCTTTATTATCATGTATTTTATTTAAATATCAATCAACAATTTAAGCATTATGCTTATGAGCTGAAATTTTATACGAATTTATAAGGGATAAAATACTCGAGTCACTATTTATTCTTACAAGAGTAAATCTTTAAATAGACCATATGACACTAAAATTTATCAACACTTAAATGAAGTTAAATGAATGATATGTGGAATGAGCGAAATTTCTATATAATACACATTAATGTTGAAGAATGTGATTAGGAAGGATAAAAAGGCCATGAGAGAATGAGTAGGAGAGATTCGATGTTGCTAATGATGAAGAATGAGATAATTAGATTTACATATATTTGTATGAGTGTGACTAGGAATTTGGGAAAGTTATGGAGATATGTAAGAATTCCATGATGAACAACACGAAATTGTAGCTAAATTATCACATTAACCATAGTTATTTGTTTAATGGGAAATTGTTATACCTTAGTGGGAATGACGAGGGAGAATTTGATTTGAGAATTGAGAATTGCACCATAAAAACTAAGCTAAAAAAATTGAGTGTGACAAGGTCGAAGCATTAATTGGGAAGAGATATTATTATTGAAGTATTAAAGAAAGAGGTTTTATCAAAGCATAATGTTGGATTTATCAAATGAACAAGAGAGTGAGACAAAGCATAGAGTTATACACACCAATCTTGATTCTCAATATGATTAATTTGGGAAGATACATTAGTGGATTTTGTGATTAGACTATCAATAACGTATTATGGGTTTGATGTAGTGTTCTTTGTGTTTTATAATATTTTGAATCAGACGCATTCCTTTCATCTTAAAAACATTAATGATGCAATTTATCAATAAATATTTTCTCCAAAGAGGTGATGTGACTTCATAGTTTTTTCACAAGTATAATGTTATATAATCCATATGAGGAAGTTACATATAATGTCAATACTGTCAACATATGTCATGTCACAAGAATTGAACCTAGGTAGGAAAGATTCCATTCCTTCCTCCCAACCACCTGAGATAACCCTAATTGACATGATGTGACTTCATATATTTTCAAATTCAAACATATTAGAGAGAGATGTTGTAAAAGAGTAACATGACGCATTGTAATAATGTTTATCATATCACCTACATATGAATAGGCATATCAATGTGGAAAATGAAATACTTGGGAACATCATGAGTTGCTTAATTGGAGATAAACTAAAACATAGTAAACATGTTTCCTATATTTTGATGCAAGTTGACTTCATATATAACAACTCTAAAAAAATGTTAAAAGGAAATTCACCATTCATAATTATACATAGTAAAAATCCAAAATAAGTTGCATATTTAATTGATTTTATAACATATATGAAAAGGAGGAATATGTATGAGGAGCTTATAGAGGATATGTAGCATGTATATGAGTAGGTCAATGACATATTAAAGTAGAAGAGCATAAAATATAAAGAGAACATAGATTCACAATGAATATAGAGAAATTTCAAAGTTGTATATTTCATCATGTTGCATTTTAGGAAGGATTTCTATCCTAGGGGTGCATGCAAAAATCTCAACATGGAGAATATTAGAATGTGTAAAAATTAGAGATTGCACATATGAGGTTGATTTACTGAAAGTGTTTGATATATCATTCACATTCAATGCCACATATTTGTATAAATACAAGAAAGAAAATTCCATCACATAAGAGGATAATGCAACAAATAAATGGAATCATAAAGGTAGGTTGAAGGAAGAAAATGTTGAGGATGAAGGGAAAAGAGGTTATAGGAGTCTTGAGTGAGAAATTAATTAGTATGGAAATAACTAAGCATAATTATTACATACTCAAATGGAATAACACTCCAAACACAATAAATACATGGATCTCTAAGTACCATAAATATTGCAAGGGAAATATTATTACAAAATATGAAGGATTAGTGAGGATGTGCATTATTTATTAACTAGGAGAAGGATGTTAGAGTTGGAGAATCCTTGAATATATTAAAGTTGAGGACATGAAAATCAAGTGTAATTGAATTAAGAATGATATAAGTAGAACTATGATAAGGGAAAGATGTAATAGAGAGAAGCATAAAAGAAGAAGTGCAAAGGTGATATGAAATCATAATCAAGTAAAAATGAAAATTACATGAAAGACAAAGGAGCATGCATGAAAGTGTGCCAAAAAATGGGTACAACATGAGTAACATGGTAGAACACTAAAGAAAGACATGTTCTAGAAGATTACATAAAGGAAGATGAACAAATAAAAGCATATATCATAAATCATATTGAAAACTAAAAATATGAGGAAGAAGAAAATATTCTAAGAAGCTATATAATTAACCAATGAAAAAAATAAAATTATAATTAATAATAAATATTAACTAATAAAATTATATATAAGATAATATTGGATAATGAATGAGAATGAAGCTTTAGCAATACAAAAAAATGAGAAGAAAAAGCTATGTTATATAACTTCTACATTATTATTGATATGGAAATGTATAAACCCTTATCATTAAATTCATAAATCAAACTTTATTATATTATTTCAAAATATGGCATTAATATGTTTTTGTTATAAGTAGGAATCAAAATTATTACTATGGTGAATTGTAACACATTGGAGTAATATGGGTGTGGTGGGTGGGGCGGGCTACTCCTTAAACCTTGTCACAATGGGACAAAAATCTGAAACCAAGTGAGGGAGATAGCATGTCATTGTACCAACTACTAGTTAGAATATTAGAGATAAGACACACATGAAATTCAATAGACACAAGATGAAATCACACTTTATTGATTCACCAAAAATGTTTTTACAACCATTTAGTTTATAGGTATACATGATCCTTCTCTCAGACATTCTAGATCCAAGAGATCCAAAAAAATTTATTGACAACCCAACAACCTTATCAACTTGGAAACTCAACAATCTTATCAATTTTATACACTCTCCTCTCGATCTAGACTCTTCTGCCTTTCTAGACTCTTCCACCTTTCCATTTCCACATTATTCTAACATCTCCCCTATATGTATAAATGGATTTTTTACAAGGCCTAGTTGCTTTCTACACATTTCAAATTTCATCTTACCAAGTGGCTTGGTAAAGATGTCAACAACATTTTCATTTGTATTATAATAGAATAGACCATTTTATTTTGACTGGATCTTTTCTCTTACAAAGTGGTGTTAAATTTCAATATGTTTCGTTCTTGCATGATACACTGGGTTGCGTGTCAATTTAATGGAGATTTGATTATCATACTTAAGAATGGTTGAAGTGGTTTGTTTTTCACTTACAAATTCAAGAATGCATCTCAGCCAAACAGTTTCACAAGTCGCACTTGTCAAGGCTTTGTACTCTACTTATGTTGATGACAAGGAAATATTTGGTTGTTTCTTGTTGCTCCTTAACATGATCCCTGATCCAATATTGAATGCATAACAAAAGGTTGAATTTCTATTGACAAGCTTTCGTGCCCATTGAGAATTAGGATAACCTACCAACTCAACACCAAATTCATTAGTATACAAAATACCAAAATTAATATTTCCCTTCAAATAACGATGGACCTTCCATGCTTCTCATCAATGGCTTTCGTTAGGCTTATACATGAATTGACTAAGGATATTGACAGTCTATGATATATCTAGTCTGGTAGTGGTGAGGTAGTTTAAACTTCCCACCAAATAATGATACAAAGTACCATTTACATATTTAGTGCCATCATCACTATATAATTTAGCATTTTTCTCTAAAGGTGTTGACACTACTTTACATTCACTCATGTTAAATCTTTTGAAAAAAAAATCTTGTATACTTGTTTTGAGTGATGAGTGCCTTTCAAGATTTCCTCCAAATTCGAATACCCAAATAGTAATGCAAATCACCAAGGTCCTTCATTTCAAACTCCTATGACAGTTGCCCTTTAATTCTTTAATTAATTGAGATGCACTGCCTGTTATGATGAGATCATCAACATACAAAGATATCAAAGAAATATTCCCATTTTCATCCTTCTTAATGTACAAATTAGGATCACTCTTATTATTCTCAAAACCTTTATGATGGAAGAAATAATCAATCTTTTCATACCATGATCTTGGTGCTTGTTTTAAACCATATAAAGTCTTTTTTCAATTTACAAACAAGATGCTCCTACCCCTTTTCAACAAACCCTTTGGGTTTTTCTAAATACACTTCCTCTTTTAGTTCACCATTTAGAAAAGAAGATTTCACATCTAATTGATGTATTTTCCAATGATTCTTTGTAGCTAATGCAATCATGATTCTAAGTGTGTTTAACTCAACTATAGGTGAAAATCTATCTTTATAATCAATTCCTTATTTTTGTGAATATCCTTTGGCAACTGATCTAACTTTGTACTTATTTATACTACCATATGCATTAAACTTGGTTTTATACACCATTTACAGCCTATGGGAAATTTATATTTAAGCAATTCAGTTTACTCCCATGTGTCATTTTTTATTATAGAGTTATAATTTCATGCATTGCATCTCTCCACTCTTTAAATTATTTAGCTTCTTCATAATTTGAAGGTTCAAAACATCCTATTGAAAATAGAAAACATTTAAAACAAAATTAAATATGGATAGTTATTTATAAATGAATGCAAGTCTACCAACCATCACATGCATTCAATGATTGGCCTTTAAGTCAAAGTTGTTGATTGATATTTAAATAAAATACATGATAATAAAGAAAATGGTAAGGATTAGTAAAAATTTGGTTATTTATCATCCCATTTCTCACCATTCCCACTTCCCCTTTCATGATATCATGGACCACCTTGTTGCTTCTTCAAGCAATTTTTTTAGTGGATTTATATTATTAATTAAATATAAGTACAATATGAAACATATAACAACCACATCATAGTCATAAACCAAATTGGGGTTCACACATTCATGAATTGGGCATTGGCATTGATATTTACTCTATGACTATTTACAAATCAGTTACATTGTTTACACATAGGCAATTTAAATCAACCAACAAGACTTGATTCCCATTAAAGATCCTCATATAACCAAAAAATAATAATGTAACATGTTATAACATTTAGTAGTTGAAACCTAGATATTACCTTTCATGATAAGTCAAGAATGAAGAAAAATTTAAGCATTATGCTTTTGAGTTGAAATTTTATATGAATTTATAAGGGATAAAATACTCAAGTCACTATTTATTCTTACAAGAGTTAATATTTAAATAGACCATATGACACTAAAATTTATCAAGACTTAAATGAATGATATGTGGAATGGGTGAAATTTCTATATATTACATAGTAATGTTGAAGAATGTGATTAGGAAGGATAAAAGGCCATGAGAGAATGAGTAGGAGTGATTTGATGTTGCTAATGATGAAGAATGAGATAATTATATTTACATATATTTTTATGAGTGTGACAAGGAATTTGGGAAAGTTATGGAGATATGTAAGAATTCCATGATGAACAACACGAAATTGTAGCTAAATTATCTCATTAACCATATATATTTGTTTAATGGGAAATTGTTATACCTTATCAGGAATGATGAGGGAGAATTTGATTTGAGAATTGAGAATTGCACCATAAAAACTAAGCTAAAAAAATTGAGTGTGACAAGGTTGAAGCATTAATTGGGAAGAGATATTATTATTGAAGTATTAAAGAAAGAGGTTTTATCAAAGCATAATGTTGGATTTATCAAATGAACAGGAGAGTGAGACAATGCATAGAATTGTACACACCAATCTTGATCCTTAATATAATTAATTTTAGAAGATATATTAGTGGATTTTGTGATTAGACTATCAATAATGTATTGTGGGTTTGATGTAGTGTTCTTTGTGTTTGATAATTTTTTGAATCAGATGCATTCCTTTCATCTTAAAAAGATTAATGATGCAATTTATCAATAAATACTTTCTCCAAAGAGGTGATGTGACTTCATATTTTTTTCATAGGTACAATGTTATATAATCCATATGAGGAAGTTACATATAATGTCAATACTGTCAACATATGTCATGTCACTCACAAGAATTGAACCTAGGTAGGGAAGATTCCATTCCTTCCTCCCAACCACCTAAGATAACCCTAATTGACATGATGTGACTTCATATATTTTCAAATTCAAACATATTAGAGAGAGATGTTGTAGAAGAGTAACATGACGCATTGTAATAATGTTTATCATATCATCTACATATGAATACACATATCAATGTGCAAAATGAAAGACTTGGGAATATTATGAGTTGCTTAATTGAAGTTAAACAAAAACATAGTAAACATGTTTCCTATATTTTGACACAAGTTGACTTCATATATAACAACTCTAAAAAAATGTTAAAAGAAAATTCACCATTCATAAGTATACATAGTAAAAACCAAAATAAGTTGCATATTTAATTGATTTTCTAACATATATGTTAAAGGATGAATATGTATGAGGAACTTGTAGAGGATATGTAGCATGCATATGGGTAGGTCCATGATATATTAAAGGAGAAGAGCATAAAATATAAAGAGAACATAGATTCACAATGAATATAGAGAAATTTCAAAGTTGTATATTTTATCATGTTGCATTTTAGGAAGGATTTCTATCTTAGAGGTGCATGCAAAAATCTCAACATGTAGAATAATAGAAGGTGTAAAAATTAGAGATTGCACATATCAGATTGATTTACTGAAATTGTTTGATATATCATTCACATTCAATGCGACATATTTGTATAAATACAACGAAGAAAATTGCATCACATAAGAGGATAATGCAACAAATAAATGGAATCCTTTCATAAAGATTGGTTGAAGGAAGAAAATGTTGAGGATGAAGGGAAAAGAGGTTGTAGGAGTATTGAGTGAGAAATTAATTAGTATAGAAAGAACTAAGCATAATTACTACATACTCAAATGGAATAACCCTCCAAACGCAATAAATACATGGATTTCTAAGTACCATAAATATTGCAAGGGAAATATTATTGGAAAGTATGAAGGATTGGTGAGGATGTGTATTATTTATTAACTAGGAGAAGGATGTTAGAGTTTGAGAATCCTTGAATATATTAAAGATGAGGACATGAAAATCAAGTGTAATTGAATTAAGAATGATATAAGTAGAACTATGATAAGGGAAAGATGTAATAGAGAGAAGCTTAAAAGAAGAAGTGCAAAGGTGATATGAAATCATAATCAAGTAAAAATGAAAATTACATGAAAGACAAAGGAGCATGCATGAAAGTGTGCCAAAAAATGGGCATAACATGAGTAACATGGTAGAAAAGAAATACATGTTCTAGAAGATTACATAAAGGAAGATGAACAAATAAAAGCATATATGATGAATCATATTGAAAACTAAAAAGATGAGGAAGAAGAAAATATTCTAAGAAGCTATATAATTAACCAATGAAAAAAATAAAATTATAATTAATAATAAATATTAACTAATAAAATTATATATAAGATAATATTGCATAATGAACGAGAATGAAGCTTCAGCAATACAAAAAAAATGAGAAGAAAAAGCTATGTTATATAACTTATACATTATTATTGATATGGAAATGTATAAACCCTTATCTTTAAATTCATAAATCCAACTTTATTATACTTTTTTAAAATATGGCATTAATATGTTTTTGTTATAATTAGGAATCAAAATTATTACTATGGTGAATTGTTAACACATTGGAGTAATATGGGTGTGGTGGGTAGGGGAGGCTACTCCTTAAACCTTGTCACAATGGGACAAAAATCTGAAACCAAGTGAGGGAGATAGCATGTCATTGTACCAACTACTAGTTAGAATATTAGAGATAAGACACACAAGAAATTCAATAGACACAAGATGAAATCACACTTTATTGATTCACCAAAAATGTTTTTACAACCATTTAATGTATAGGTATACATGATCCTTCTCTTGGACATTCTAGATCCAAGAGATCCAAAAATGTTTATTGAAAACTCAACAACCTTATCAGCTTGGAAACTCGACAATCTTATCAATTTAATATACTCTCTTCTTAATCTAGACTCTTCTGCCTTTCTAGACTCTTCCACCTTTCCATTTCCACATTATTCTAACATCTCCCCTATATGTATAAATGGATTTTTTACAAGGCCTAGTTGCTTTCTACACATTTCAAATTTCATCTTACCAAGTGGCTTGGTAAAAATGTCAGCAACATTTTCATTTGTATTACAATAGACTAGATCATTTTCTTTTGATTGGATCTTTTCTCTTACAAAGTGGTGTTTAATTTCAATATGTTTTGTTCTTGCATGATATACTGGGTTGTGTGTCAATTTAATGGAGCTTTGATTATCATGCTTAAGAATGGTTGGCTTGGTTTTTTCTTTGCTTACATCTTCAAGAATGCATCTCAACCAAACAGTGTCACAAGTCGCACTTGTCAAGGCTTTGTACTCTGCTTATGTTGATGACAAGGAAATATTTGGTTGTTTCTTGTTGCTCCTTAACATGATTCCTGATCCAATGTTGAATGCATGACCAAAGGTTTAATTTCTATCGATAAGCTTTTGTTCCCATTCAGAATCAGGATAACCTGCCAACTCAACACCAAATTCATCAGTATACAAAATACCAAAATTAATAGTTCCCTTCAAATAATTATGGAGCTTCTATGCTTCTCATCGATGGCTTTCGTTAAGCTTATCCATGAATTGACTAAGGATATTGACAGTCTATGCTATATCTAGTCTGGTAGTGGTGAGGTGGCTTAAACTTCCCACCATATAAATATACAACATACCATTTACATATTTAGTACCATCATCACCATATAATTTAGCATTTTTCTCTAAACGTGTTGGCACTACTTTACATTCAATCATGTTGAATCTTTTGAAAACAATTCTTGTATACTTGTTTTGAGTGATGAGTTTCGTTCTAGATTCCCTCCAAATTCCAGTACCCAAATAGTAATGCAAATCACCAAGGTCCTTCATTTCAAACTCCTATGACAGTTTTCCTTTAATTTCTTCAATTAATTGTGATGCACTTCCTGTTATGATGACATCGTCAACATACAAAGAAAATGGTAAGGATTAGAAAAAATATGGTGATTATAAAGAAAATGGTAAGGATTAGTAACAATACGGTGATAATAAAGAAAATGGTAAGAATTAGTAAAAATACAGTGATAATAAAGAAAATGGTAAGGATTAGTAAAAATAAGGTTATTTATCATCCCATTTCTCACCATTTCCACTTCCCCTTTCATGATATCATGGACCACCTTGTTGTTTCTTCAAGCAATTTTTTTAGTGGATATTATATTATTAATTAAATATAAGTACAATATGAAACATATAACAACCACATCATAATCATAAACCAAATTGGGGTTCACACATTCACGAATTAGGCATCTGCATTGATATTTACTCTATGGCTATTTACAAACCAGTTACGTTGTTTAGACATAGGTGATTTAAATCAACCAACAAGACTTGATTCCCATTAAATATCCTCATATAAACAAAAAATAATAATGTAACATGTTATATAATTTAGTAGTTTAAACCTAGATATTACCTTTCGTGATAAGTCAAGAATGAAGAACAATTTAAGAATTATGCTTACGAGTTTTAATTTTATACAATTTTTATAAGGGATAAAATATTGGAGTCACTATTTATTCTTACAAGAGTTAATATTTAAATAGACCATATGGCACTAAAATTTATCAACACTTAAATCAATGATATGTGGAATAGGCGAAATTTCTATATAATACACATTAATGTTGAAGAATGTGATTAGGATGGATAAAAAGGCCATGAGAGAATGAGTAAGAGAGATTTGATGTTGCTAATGATGAAGAATGAGATAATTATATTTACATATATTTGTATGAGTGTGACAAGGAATTTGGGAAAGTTATGGAGATATGTAAGAATTCCATGATGAAAAACACGAAATTGTAGCTAAATTATCTCATTAACCATATTTATTTGTTTAATGGGAAATTGTTATACCTTAGTGGGAATGATGAGGGAGAATTTGATTTGAGGGGTAAGAATTGCACCATAAAATCTAAGCTAAAAAAATTGAGTGTGACAAGGTCGAAGCATTAATTGGGAAGAGATATTATTATTGAAGTATTAAAGAAAGAAGTTTTATCAAAGCATAATGTTGGATTTATCAAATGAACAGGAGAGTGAGACAAAGCATAGAATTGTACACACCAATCTTGATCCTTAATATAATTAATTTCGGAAGATATATTAGTGGATTTTGTGATTAGACTATCAATAATGTATTATGGGTTTGATGTAGTGTTCTTTGTGTTTGATAATTTTTTGAATCGGACGCATTCCTTTCATCTTAAAAAGATTAATGATGCAATTTATCAATAAATACTTTCTCCAAAGAGGTGATGTGACATCATATTTTTTTCACAGGTACAGTGTTATATAATCCGTATGAGGAAGTTACATATAATGTCAATACTTTCAACATATGTCATGTCACTCACAAGAATTGAACCTAGGTAGGGAAGATTCCATTCCTTCCTCCCAACCACCTAAGATAACCCTAATTGACATGATGTGACTTCATATATTTTCAAATTCAAACATATTAGAGAGAGATGTTGTAGAAGAGTAACATGACGCATTGTAATAGTGTTTATCATATCATCTACATATGAATACACATATCAATGTGCAAAATGAAAGACTTGGGAATATCATGAGTTGCTTAATTGAAGATAAACTAAAACACAGTAAACATGTTTCCTATATTTTGACACAAGTTGACTTCATATATAACAACTCTAAAAAAATGTTAAAAGGAAATTCACCATTCATAATTATACATAGTAAAAATCCAAAATAAGTTGCATATTTAATTGATTTTCTAACATATATGAAAAGGAGGAATATGTATGAGGAACTTGTAAAGGATATGTAGCATGTATATGGGTAGGTCCATGATATATTAAAGGAGAAGAGCATAAAATATAAAGAGAACATAGATTCACAATGAATATAGAGAAATTTCAAAGTTGTATATTTCATCATGTTCCATTTTAGGAAGGATTTCTATCCTAGAGGTGCATGCAAAAATCTCAACATGTAGAATATTAGAACGTGTAAAAATTAGAGATTGCACATATCAGATTGATTTACTGAAAGTGTTTGATATATCATTTGCATTCAATGCCACATATTTGTATAAATACAAGGAAGAAAATTGCATCACATAAGAGGATAATGCAACAAATAAATGGAATCATAAAGGTTCGTTGAAGGAAGAAAATGTTGAGGATGAAGGGAAAAGAGGTTATAGGAGTATTAAGTGAGAAATTAATTAGTATAGAAAGAAGTAAGCATAATTATTACATACTCAAATGGAATAACCCTCCAAACACAATAAATACATGGATTTCTAAGTACCATAAATATTGCAAGGGAAATATTATTACAAAGTATGAAGGATTAGTGAGGATGTGCATTATTTATTAACTAGGAGAAGGATGTTAGAGTTGGAGAATCCTTGAATATATTAAAGATGAGGACATGAAAATCAAGTGTAATTGAATTAAGAATGATATAAGTAGAACTATGATAAGGGAAAGATGTAATAGAGAGAAGCTTAAAAGAAGAAGTGCAAAGGTGATATGAAATCATAATCAAGTAAAAATGAAAATTACATGAAAGACAAAGGAGCATGCATGAAAGTGTGCCAAAAAATGGGCACAACATGAGTAACATGGTAGAACACTAAAGAAAGACATGTTCTAGAAGATTACATAAAGGAAGATGAACAAATAAAAGTATATATCATAAATCATATTGAAAACTAAAAAGATGAGGAAGAAGAAAATATTCTAAGAAGCTATATAATTAACCAATGAAAAAAACAAAATTATAATTAATAATAAATATTAACTAATAAAAATATATATAAGATAATAATGGATAATGAACAAGAACGAAGCTTCAGCAATACAAAAAAAATGAGAAGAAAAAGCTATGTTATATAACTTGTACATTATTATTGATATGGAAATGTATAAACCCTTATCTTTAAATTCATAAATCCAAATTTATTATACTATTTTAAAATATGGCACTAATATGTTTTTTCTCTAAGTAGGAATCAAAATTATTACTATGGTAAATTGGTAACACATTGGAGTAATATGGGTGTGGTGGGTGGGGGAGGCTACTCCTTAAACCTTGTCACAATGGGACAAAAATCTGACACCAAGTGAGGGAGATAGCATTTCATTGTACCAACTACTAGTTAGAATATTAGAGATAAGACACACAAGAAATTCAATAGACACAAGATGAAATCACACTTTATTGATTCACCAAAAATGTTTTTACAGCCATTTAATTTGTAGGTATACATGATCCTTCTCTCAGACATTCTAGATCCAAGAGATACAAAAATGTTTATTGAAAACTCAACAACCTTATCAGCTTGGAAACTCAACAATCTTATCAATTTAATATACTCTCTTCTTGATCTAGACTCTTCTGCCTTTCTAGACTCTTCCACCTTTCCATTTCCACATTATTCTAACATCTCCCCTATATGTATAAATGGATTTTTTACAAGGCCTAGTTGCTTTCTACACATTTCAAATTTCATCTTACCAAGTGTCTTGGTAAAGATGTCAGCAACATTTTCATTTGTATTACAATAGACTAGATCATTTTCTTTTGACTTGATCTTTTCTCTTACAAAGTGGTGTTTAATTTCAATATGTTTTGTTCTTGCATGATATACTGGGTTGTGTGTCGATTTAATGGAGCTTTGAGTATCATGCTTAAGAATGGTTGGCTTGGTTTGTTCTTTGCTTACATCTTCAAGAATGCATCTCAACCAAACAGTGTCACAAGTCGCACTTGTCAAGGCTTTGTACTCTGCTTATGTTGATGACAAGGAAATATTTGGTTGTTTCTTGTTGCTCCTTAACATGACCCCTGATCCAATATTGAATGCATGACCAAAGTTTTAATCTCTATCAATAAGCTTTCATTCCCATTCAGAATCAGGATAACCTACCAACTCAACACCAAATTCATCAGTATACGAAATACCAAAATTAATAGTTCCCTTCAAATAATGATGGACCTTCTATGCTTCTCATCGATGGCTTTCGTTAGGATTATCCATGAATTGACTAAGGATATTGACAGTCTATGCTATATCTAGTCTGGTAGTGGTGAGGTAGTTTAAACTTCCCACCATATAAAGATACAACATACCATTTACATATTTAGTACCATCATCACCATATAATTTAGCATTTTTCTCTAAAGGTGTTGGCACTACTTTACATTCAATCATGTTGAATCTTTTGAAAACAATTCTTGTATACTTGTTTTGAGTGATGAGTGTCTTTCCAGATTCACTCCAAATTCCAATACCCAAATATTAATGCAAATCACAAAGGTCCTTCATTTCAAACTCCTAGGACAATTGTCCTTTAATTTCTTCAATTAATTGTGATGCACTGCCTGTTATGATGAGATCGTCAACATACAAATAAAATGGTAAGGATTAGTAAAAATATGGTGATTATAAAGAAAATGGTAAGGATTAGTAAAAATATGGTGATAATAAAGAAAATGGTAAGGATTAGTGAAAATAATGCGATAATAATGAAAATGGTAAGGATTAGTAAAAATACGGTTATTTATCATCCCATTTCTTACCATTTCCACTTCCCCTTTCATGATATCATGGACCACCTTGTTGTTTCTTCAAGCAATTTTTTTAGTGGATATTATATTATTAATTAAATATAAGTACAATATGAAACATATAACAACCACATCATAATCATAAACCAAATTGGGGTTCACACATTCACGAATTATGCATCGACATTGATATTTACTCTATGACTATTTACAAACCAGTTGCATTGTTTAGACATAGGTGATTTAAATCAACCAACAAGACTTGATTCCCATTAAATATCCTCATATAATCAAAAAATAATAATGTAACATGTTATAACATTTAGTAGTTGAAACCTAGATATTACCTTTCGTGATAAGTCAAGAATGAAGAACAATTTAAGCATTATGCTTACAAGTTGAAATTTTATACGAATTTATAAGGGATAAAATACTGGAGTCACTATTTATTCTTACAAGAGTTAATCTTTAAATAGACCATATGGCAGTAAAATTTATCAAAACTTAAATGAATGATATGTGGAATAGGCGAAATTTCTATATAATACACATTAATGTTGAAGAATGTGATTAGGAAGGATAAAAAGGCCATGAGAGAATGAGTAGGAGAGATTTGATGTTGCTAATGATGAAGAATGAGATAATTATATTTACATATATTTGTATGAGTGTGACAAGGAATTTGGGAAAGTTATGGAGATATGTAAGAATTCCATGATGAAAAACACGAAATTGTAGCTAAATTATATCATTAACCATATTTATTTGTTTAATGGGAAATTGTTATATCTCAGTGGGTATGATGAGGGAGAATTTGATTTGAGAAGTGAGAATTGCACCCTAAAAACTAAGCTAAAAAAAATTGAGCGTGACAAGGTCGAAGCATTAATTGGGAAGAGATATTATTATAGAAGTATTAAAGAAATAGGTTTTATCAAAGCATAATGTTGGATTTATCAAATGAACAGGAGAGTGAGACAAAGCATAGAATTGTACACACCAATCTGTTCCTTAATATAATTAATTTGGAAAGATATATTAGTGTGTTTTGTGATTAGACTATCAATAACGTATTATGGGTTTGATGTAGTGTTCTTTGTGTTTGATAATTTTTTGAATCAGACGCACTCCTTTCATCTTAAAAACATTAACGATGCAATTTATCAATAAATATTTTCTCTAAATAGGCGATGTGACTTCATATTTTTTTTCACAGGTACAGTGTTATATAATCCATATGAAGAAGTTACATATAATGTCAATACTATCAACATATGTCATGTCACTCACAAGAATTGAACCTAGGTAGGGAAGATTCCATTCCTTCCTCCCAACCACCTGAGACAACCCTAATTGACATGATGTGACTTCATATATTTTCAAATTCAAACATATTAGTGAGAGATGTTGTAGAAGAGTAACATGACGCATTGTAATAATGTTTATCATATCACCTACAAGTGAATAGACATATCAATGTGGAAAACGAAAGACTTGGGAATATCATCAGTTGCTTAATTGGAAATAAACTAAAATAGAGTAAACATGTTTCCTATATTTTGACACAAGTTGAATTCATATATAAAAACTCTAAAAAAATGTTAAGGGGAAATTCACCATACTTAATTATACATAGTAAAAATCGAAAATAAGTTGCATATTTAATCGATTTTCTAACGTATATGAAAAGGAGGAATATGTATGAGGAACTTGTAGAGATATGTAGCATGTATATGGGTAGGTCCATGATATATTATAGGAGAAGAGCATAAAATATAAAGAGAACATAGATGCACAATGAATATAGAGAAATTTCAAAGTTGTATATTTCATCATGTTGCATTTTAGGAAGGATTTCTATCCTAGAGGTGCATGCAAAAATCTCAACATGTAGAATATTAGAACGTGTAAAAATTAGAGATGGCACATATGAGGTTGATTTACTGAAAGTGTTTGATATATCATTCGCATTCAATGCCACATATTTATATAAATACAAGGAAGAAAATTCCATCACATAAGAGGATAATGCAACAAATATATGGAATCATAAAGGTTGGTTGAAGGAATAAAATGTTGAGGATGAAGGGAAAAGAGGTTATAGGAGTCTTGAGTGAGAAATCGATTAGTATAGAAATAACTAAGCATAATTATCACATACTAAAATGGAATAACACTCCAAACACAATAAATACATGGATTTCTAAGTACCATAAATATTGCAAGGGAAATATTATTACAAAGTATGAAGGATTATGGATGTGCATTATTTATTAACTAGGAGAAGGATGTTAGAGTTGGAGAATCCTTGAATATATTAAAGTTGAGGACATGAAAATCAAGTGTAATTGAATTAAGAATGATATAAGTAGAACTATGATAAGGGAAAGATGTAATAGAGAGAAGCTTAAAAGAAGAAGTGCAAATGTGATATGAAATCATAATCAAGTAAAAATGAAAGTTACATGAAAGACAAAGGAGCATGCATGAAAGTGTGCCAAAAAATGGGCACAACATGAGTAACATGGTAGAACACTAAAGAAAGACATGTTCTAGAAGATTACATAAAGGAAGATGAACAAGTAAAAGCATATATCATAAATCATATTGAAAACTAAAAAGATGAGGAGGAAGAAAATATTTTAAGAAGCTGTATAATTAACCAATGAAAAAAATAAAATTATAATTAATAATAAATATTAACTAATAAAATTATATATAAGATAATATTGGATAATGAACGAGAACGAAGCTTCAGCAATACAAAAAAAAAATGAGAAGAAAAAGCTATGTTATATAACTTGTACATTATTATTGATATGGAAATGTATAAACCCTTATCCTTAAATTCATAAATCCAACTTTATTATATTATTTTAAAATATGGAATTAATATGTTTTTGTTATAAGTGGGAATCAAAATTATTACTATGGTGAATTGGTAACACATTGGAGTAATATGGGTGTGGTGGGTGGGGCAGGCTACTCCTTAAACCTTGTCACAATGGGAAGGAAATTCAATATCTAGGCCATACCATTAGTGGCAAAGGCATTGCAGTTGATTACAGTAAGATAGAAACTATAATGACTTGGCCCTCTCCCCGAAATGTCAAGGAAGTACGTAGCTTTATGGGATTGGCAGGCTACTATAGAAGGTTTGTAGAAAGGTTCTCGCAGATATCTAATCCCGTCACTCGCCTCCAAAGGAAAGGGGTTAAGTTTGAATGGACAAGTGAGTGTGAGAAAGCATTTAATGAGCTAAAGCATCGACTAACAACAGCCCCAATATTAAAGGTACCTGACATGGACAAGGACTTTCTTGTATGCACGGATGCATGAGAAGAAGGATTAGGTGCAGTCTTGATGCAAGATGAAAGGGTTATCGCTTATGCTTCTCGAAAACTTAAGAACCATGAAATCAATTATGCAACTCATGATCTGGAATTAGCAGCGGTTGTAATGGCCTTGAAATTGTGGAGACATTATCTAATGGGGCGTCAATTTGAGTTAAGAACAGATCATAAAAGTCTTGAGTATATCTTCACACAAAAAGATCTTAATGCTCGACAACGACGCTGGAGTGAGTTATTTAGTGATTATGATTTCAAGATATCCTATATTAAGGGAAAAGAGAACAAAGTGGCAGATGCTTTAAGCAAGAGACCTAGACTTCATTCAATGTCGACATTAAAGATAGACTTGAGGAGCCGGATTCTAAATCATCTAGTAGGAGACCCACATTACCAGCAAATCAAATTTGCCTTACAAGAAGAGGTACCTGTGGCAACCAAGTGGGAGGAATACACCTTAGAAAATGATGGATTGCTACGATATAAGGGTAGGATTTATGTTCCAGAAGATGATGATCTTCGAAATTTAATAATCAAGGAAGCCCATCAAGCTCCATACGCTGCACATCCAGGAGTCCAGAAAATGTATGCAGACTTAAAACAACTATTTTTCTGGACAGGAATGAAAAAGGATATAACAATGTTTGTGGCTCGATGTTTAGAATGTCAACAGGTTAAAGCTGAACATCGTCACCCGGCAGGGCTTTTACAACCCCATGATATACCAGAAACTAAGTGGGAAGTTGTTTCGATGGATTTTGTTGGAGGCTTACCTATGACGTCCCAGAGACATGACTGTATTATGGTTGTGGTTGATAAATTAACTAAGAGTGCTCACTTCATTCCAGTCAAGACCACCTTTGAAGCATCAGCTATCGCTCACATTTTCCTGAAAGAAATAATTCGCCTTCATGGAGTACCACGAAAGATAATATCTGATAGAGACACACGTTTTACTTCCAGATTTTGGAAAAGTCTATTACAATCTATGGGAACACAACTGAATTTTAGTACAGCATATCACCCAGAGACAGATGGTCAAATAGAAAGAGTAAACCAAGTGTTGGAGGACATGTTAAGAATGTATGTCATGGATCAACAAAACTAATGGGAGAAATACCTCCCCTTAGTAGAGTTTGCCTACAACAATAGTTACCACAGTTCAATACAGGCAGCTCCCTTCGAGATCTTGTATGGAAGACCATGTCGTACTCCGTTAAGTTGGGATCGATTAGAGGACCGAGTCATGTTGGGACCTGAAATGCTCCAAGAAATGGAAGATCAAATGGCCACAATTAAACAGAGACTAAAAGAAGCCAGGGATCGCCAAAAAAGTTATGCTGATGCAAAGAGAATTGATAGAAACTTTGAGGAAGGAAGCCAAGTTTTCATTAGAATCAAACCCTTTAAAAGTTCCTTTAGGATGGGTAAGGGAACAAAGCTATCACCTAGATTTGTTGGGTCATTCACGATCCTAGAGAGGATTAGACCAGTTGCTTACAAGCTCGAGTTGCCTTTCCATCTAAGAAGGATGCATAATGTGTTTCATGTTTCTATGCTTAGAAAATATGTACCCAACCCGTCCCATGTTTTGAAATTTGAAAAATTGCAGGTTTCCGAGGAAGGAGCCCTTCAAGTCGAACCATTCTGTATACTGGACCGCCGGGTTCGTCGACTCAGGAACCGTGAGTTTGAGCAAGTCAAGGTCCAATGGGACCAATATAGCCCAGGGTCAGCTACCTGGGAAGATGCAGCTGTTATTTTTCAAGACTTTCCTTATTTACTTGATTAAAATGTGTGGTGAATAGTGCTCCTTAGCTAAGACAGATACTTTTATGGAGAATCTAAATCATGTTTTATTGTTTAAACTTTAGGATACATACACTATGATTTCCGTTTAGTTTAATGAACTGTTAAGATGTTGAGTATAATGGTAAGGGAATAATGATGCACATGTGTTCTTATAGTGATGATGTATCCTTATGATTATGATGTTATGTCGCAGTCTATTAACATATTCATTTACTACATGATGAATAGGTATTTGATGTTGATGTTATAAATTATGATAGTATTTCTTGAGATGAAGCATGTATTTGCGATTAACTATGATGAATGCAATTTCTATGATACTATGATGGTATATCTAATGCGTTGGTTGCATGTTGAAGTAATGATGATTGACAGGACTCCACAATGGGCCGAGAGGGCCGGTTTATTTGATGATCTTGTGCGAGCCCATACGCACAAGGGAGAATAAGTAACATCATATGGGTTGGGGACAAACTCAATCAACACTACATATGCCAGTGGTTCCTTTGTCTTGTGTATAGCTCTTGAAGAGCTATGGGATCATCTTGAGGAGGCCAAGTGCCTGATGTTCTAGGCTAGGTGCTTGTTATTGGATTGAGATGTCGAAGTCTGGAAGGAATGTAAAGGACTTCGATGCCTGGGGCTGTGCGCCTTAGTAGTTGTGGAGGGAGTGGGCCAGCCTTGTGAGATGCCCGGGGTCATTGAGTACCGGACCGGATGCCTGCCTTGGGGCAGATGAGGTCTGAGTTAGGCACGAGCCTTGGGGCCAGCCTTGGACTAGGATACAGACCGGGTCAGGCTTAGCTTGGTGCCGAAAGTGGGAAAAAGGATAGAGATTCCTTGAGATTTCCCAGGTTGTGGGGACTTTCGATGCCTGCTGGTTATACTAGTTCAGCAGAGGGTGTTGGCAACATGAAGTAAATTGAATAATAAATAAAAAATAATAAAAATAATAAATAATAAATAATTCAACTTAACTTCGGGACGAAGTTCCTTAAAGTGGGAGAGTATGTAATATCCCTCCCCTTAATAATAAATAAAAATAATAAAAATAATAAATAATAAATAATACAAAAATAATAATTAATAAAATAAATTATAAATAATAATAAATAAATCACTTAATAATAATAAAAATAATAAATCATAAATGTTAAATAATAAATAAGATTAAAAATATATACAAAGAAATAAATAAATAATAAAATAAAATAGTAATAACCATACTAAAGCTCTAGATAAGAATAAGGAAAGTATAAAAAAAAAAGGAAATAAAACAAGAAAAGGAAACTATCAAAAAGAAGAAAAAAAAAACAAGAAAAGGAAACTATCAAAAAGAAAGAAATCAAAAGAAAGTTGCATGAGACTTCTATTTAATAGAGGGCAAGGAAGATGAGAGGCATTATTTTTTTTCGGCATTCTATCAGTCATTCTATCTTTCATTCTCTTGGATAATGGTATACTAAGACTTAGGAGCACTGGTAGTAGTACGTTGATTGAGGCTCGAGGGTGGCCAGTTGTAGCAGAATCCTTGCACAATTGAGCCTACGGTTGGGTGGAGAGTCGTCCCCACAACCTTGTTGTCATCTTGCAAACCTTGATCACAGGTAACATAGATGTAAAATTATTTTTCAGCATATTTTTCTATCAAGAAATTAATTTATATTTTTTTTACTATTACAGAAACCAAGTGAGAGAGATAGCATGTCATTGTACCAACTACTAGTTAGAATATTAGAGATAAGACACACAAGACATTCAATAGACACAAGATGAAATCACACTTTATTGATTCACCAAAAATGTTTTTAAAACCATTTAATTTATAGGTATACATGATCCTTCTCTTGAACATTCTAGATCCAAGAGATCCAAAAATGTTTATTGACAACTCAACAACCTTATCAGCTTGGAAACTCAACAATCTTACCAATTTTATATTCTCTCCTCTCGATCTACACTCTTCTGCCTTTCTAGGCTCTTCCACCTTTCCATTTCTACATTATTCTAACAATTCCCCTATATGTATAAATGGATATTTTACAAGGCTTGGTTTCTTTCTACACATTTCAAATTTCATCTTACTAAGTGGCTTCGTAAATATGTCAGCAACATTTTCATTTGTATTACAATAGACTATATCATTTTCTTCTGACTAGATCTTTTCTCTTAAAAAGTGGTGTTTAATTTCAATATGTTTTATTCTTGCATGATACATTGGGTTGCGTGTCAATTTAATGGAGCTTTGATTATCATACTTAAGAATGGTTGGCTTGGTTTGTTCTTCGCTTACATCTTCAAGAATGCATCTCAGCCAAACAGTTTCACAAGTCGCACTTGTCAAGGCTTTGTACTCTACTTATGTTGATGACAAGGAAATTTTTGGTTGTTTCTTGTTGCTCCTTAACATGATCCCTTATCCAATATTGAATGCATAACCAAAGGTTGAATTTCTATCGACAAGCTTTCGTGCCCATTCAGAATCAGGATAACCTGACAACTCAACACCAAATTCATCAGTATACAAAATACCAAAATTAATAGTTCCCTTCAAATAACGATGGACCTTCTATGCTTCTCATTGATTGCTTTCGTTAGGCTTATTCATGAATTGACTAAGGATATTGATAGTCTATGCTATATCTAGTCTGGTAGTGGTGAGGTAGTTTAAACTTCCCGCCATATAATGATACAAAGTAGCATTTACATATTTAGTGCCATCATCACCATATAATTTAGCATTTTTCTCTAAAGGTGTTGACACTACTTTACATTCAATCATGTTGAATCATTTGAAAAAAATTCTTGTATACTTGTTTTGAGCGATGAGTGTCTTTCCAGATTCCCTCCAAATTCCAGTACCCAAATAGTAATGCAAATCACCAAGGTCCTTCATTTCAAACTCCTACGACAGTTGTCCTTTAATTTTGTCAATTAATTGTGATGCACTGCCTGTTATGATGAGATATTAAACATACAAAGATATCAAAGAAATATTCCCATTTTCATCCTTCTTAATGTACAAATTAGGATCACTCTTATTATTCTAAAAACCTTTCTGGTGGAAGAAAGAATCAACCTTTTCATACCATGATCTTAGTGCTTGTTTTAAACCATATAAAGCCTTTTTTCAATTTACAAACAAGATGCTCCTACCCCTTTTCAACAAACCCTTTAGGTTTTTCTAAATACACTTCCCCTTTTAGTTCACCATTTAGAAAAGAAAATTTCACATCTAATTGATGTATTTTCCAATGATACTTTGTAGCTAATGCAATCATGATTCTAAATGTGTTTAACTCAGCTATAGGTGCAAACCTATCTTTATAATCAATTCCTTATTTTTGTGAATATCCTTTGGCAACTGATCTAACTTGTACTTATTTACACTACCATATGCATTTAACTTGGTTTTATACAACCAGTTATAGCCTATGGGAAATTTATATTTAAGCAATTCAGTTCACTCCCATGTGTCATTTTTTATTATAGAGTTATATTCTTCATGGATTGCATCTCTCTACTCTTTAAATTATTTAGCTTCTTCATAATTTGAAGGTTCAATACATTCATTACATGAGTCATTAGTGCATAATATTTATACCTTATAGGAAGTTGAGTTTGTCATGATGGCCTTCTTATAGTTCTCATGCTTTCATATACTTCTCCATTTCTCAGAGTTCTTCTGCTTTAATTTTCTTCTCCTCTTCTTGGAGTGGTACGACTGCTTAATGCTTCTTCTTCTTGAACATGTACCTGTCATTTTCTTGTTCCTGAGCTATTCATGGTCAACAATTGGATCTATCTTGACATAATCATTATTATCAAAATATGTATTCTATGCATCATTATTATTATCACCTTCATTTGTGTTCTCATGAAACACCACATCCCTACTTGCAATCAATTTATGTGATTTGGGATCAAACAATTTATATGCTTTTTGATCATCACAATAACTAATAAATATGCATCTAATTGATTTTGTACCAAACATCATTCTTTGATATTTTGGAATATAAGCAAATGCCTTGCAACCAAAGACTCTTAAATGACTCACTTTTGGTTTATATCCATGAAATACTTCAAATGGTGTTTTACAATCTAAACTCTTGGTAGGACTCCTATTTTTCAAGTAAATATTTATTTTAATAACTTCCACTCATAAACCATTAGAAATGTTTTACCTTTCAACATGTTGCGAGCACATTCCACCAATGTTCTATTCTTTCTCTCAGCGACACCATTTTGCTAAGGTGTATTAGGCACTGTAAATTGTTGTTGGATTCCATGGATTTTACAGTAATTAATGAAAGCTCTTGATTTGTATTCTCCCCCTTGATCTGATCTGAGGTTTTTGATGTTTTTACCTGTTTGTTTTTTTTTCAACCATAGCCTTGGATTCTTTGAAATATTCAAATACACCATTCTTTCTTCTAATGGAATAAACCCAAGTGTACTTGGATCTATCATTAACAAAAATAAGAAAGTACCATGCACTGCTAAGTGATCTTGTTTGTATTGCACCACAAACATCAATATGAATTAATGAAAGTATATATGTTTGTCTTTTCTCATTGTGTATAGGTAATTCATCTCTATGTTGTTTTCATAAAGAAAATGCTTCACATTCCATATGTTCATTTTTCAAAATAGGCAGTCCTTCAACCATTGATTTTTTTTGAAGTAGCACCAAGTCATTTTGATTAAGATGTCCATACCTCTAATGCCATAATTCTTTTGTTGACATTGTTGTAGCTCCTAACGCTTGATGTCCTTCTTTGGTCACATTCAACTTATATAATCCTTCAGTCCTTGTACCTGTGGCAACAACCCTGTAGTGATTTCTGATATCTTTAACAACACATCCAAACTTGACAAATTCCACTTTTAAATCTTGGTCAGTGACAATAGAGACAAATATTAAGTTCTTTTTAATTCTAGGAACATACATTACATTATGAATCTCTTTCATTTTCCCATTAGGTAAGTTTACACTTATTACTCCATACCCTTGTACTTTAAGTGAGTTGTTGTCTCCTAAATAAACATATAATCCATCAAGGTTTTCATAATACTTATCAAACCAATCCCTGTTACAGGACATATGAGTTGAGGCACTCAAAGAAACATACCATGCATTGACATCATTAGTTTTTGTAGACAAATCAGCTTGTGAAATGAACAATTTAAGATCTTTAAATCCTTCATTGGTTGAGGTATCATTGTTCACAAAATTACTACTATGTTTTCTATTTCTTCGTTTGGACTCATTGTATTTGCTTTTATAACAGTCTTTAGCGTGATGCACAGGTTTCCCACAATAAAATCATTCACAATTCTTCTTAACATGAGACTCAAATTTAGATGGAGCTATACCTTTTTACTTTGCTTGATATCTGATGCCTTTGTTTTTATCCCATGGCTTACCTCTATGTGGTTGTTTACCTTTCACTACCAATGCCAAATCTAAACTGGTAGAGCCCCAATCAAAGTTATTCATCCTCTCTTCCTCTTGAAGAAGAATCCCTATCAATTCATCAAATGTAGGGGGCTTCTCTCTAGCTAAGAGACTTGAAATAAAAACCTAATAATCTGGTACTAAACCTTTTAAGGTGATTGTTACCAAATTTGTATTAGAGACCTTTTCGCCAATATCACCTAATTTGTCACTTAAATATTTAACACGAGAAATAAAATTGCTTATACTTTCATGTTGCTCCATCTTGATAGACAACAACTTACTCTTTAGAAATAAAATCTGATTTGAATTTGTTGTTTCATACAAGGTTTTGAGCACGTCCCATATCTCCTTGGATGTTTTGAAATCTCTGATATGAGGAATGATGTTGTCTTTAACATAAATTTGCAGCAATCCCTTTTCTTTTAGCGCGTGTTTCTCCCAATCTAAGACAATAGCAACAACAATGGGTTTGGCTTCATCCCCACTCAGTATGGTCCACAAATTATATGCTTCCAACACTGTTAGTAGCTTAAATTTCCAATTAGCATAATTTGTGCCATGAAGCTTCGTGGACTAGTTCAAATATGTGTCATCCAATGGATTTGACATTATTAAACAATGAAGGGTGGTGAACAACTTTACAATAATGCCTCCTTAAAAAAAATAGAATTTTTTAAAGGCAACAATCCACATCCAACAACAATTATATATTTCAATATCCAACTACTTTTTTTCCGCATCTTATTGCTTAATACCAGCAATCAATGAACAAAACAAGTGGTGGAATTATAAAATTAGCAGCGAATTAATCTTTAAGCAATTCTCCACTTCCTCCTTACATAAAATTTTATTAAAATGATTAAATTATAATTTAAAAAAACTAATATTTAAACCACTTTACTTCTTTCACCTCGTTTTAAGGATAATACCGTTCTTCATAGAACTCATGTGCCCCCTTTTTTTAATCATAGAAATTTCACTTTATAAAATTATGCACTACAAGAAGGTAATGGAATGTTACATGCTTTAAATGTTTCTCCTGACACTCAAACACACTACAATTTTGTCTTGCCATCCATGCCAAATTTTGCAGCAACTAAGTATCATCTCCTTCAAGAAAAGGTAGTGATTGTCCATGTGCCCTTATAGAAAACAATCTTGCTAGTAGTCTCAACAATTTAAAACAATTGGACAGTGATCCTCCTCAAGCAATTCCACGCTTTTCTCTAGGCATTGCTCCACTTGTGTAGATCCTCTAGCAATTTCCTTTTGTAGCGAGCTCCCATTCAGATAACACATAAAACTACACTTTTCTACTTCACATTTCCCTTTCGACGATGGCTCAAGTCCTCTACAACTCTTACTCATCAGATCCCTCACGGAGTGATCCATAAGCACCAGTGTTCTATAAACAAAAACTTTGGCCCAAACATCTTCCACAACAGTAATTCAAGCCTCCACAACTTCACAGCAATCTTATAATTGTCATACTCCCTGTGAAGCACCCTCAATCAGCATTGCTTTGATCTAGCACTCTCACCTCATGCTCTAGCACCAAGTTAGAACATCAAAAATAAAAGAGACAAGAGACTCAATAAACACAAAATAAAATCACACTTTATTGATTCACCAAAAATATTTTTACAACCATTCAATTTATAAACACATATGATTTTTCTCTCGAACATTCTAAATCCAAAAAAATTGAAAATCTGTATTCAAAACTCTACAACCTTATCAACTTTCTATACTCTTCCACCTATCTAAATGCCTGTACCTTTCCATTTTTACATTATTCTAACACTACTCAATTCCAAAAAGCAAACTAAATATCAAAATTATTACATTTTAAAATAAAATTGACGTATCTGACATGCCATGCCCTAATTTGCGCCAAAATATATCACGTAGAATGAATAACTTTAAATTGATTTCTACGAAATACCTTGATCTATGGTGTCACTTTTGGAGATATCAATATTACTTTTGATTTAAAAATTGTTAATATTAATCATTCTCGGTACCAATAAAATAAATCTACTCTTCACTATATTTAAAAAATAAAAAATAAAAATTCCAAAACTGAGAAATATTAGTATTTACAGACGAAGAGAGAGAATTGTAAAGAGGCACAGCTATTTGGAACAACGTATTTTATTGAGTATAAAAAAATTCGTATGATTGTTTATATGGTAAGAAATTATGTGCTCTTTCCATGTCGATCCCCGCGCCTTTGTCAAGTCATTCCTATATGTTGTAGGTTAACACTATTCGACTAGAAAGAATGAGGACAAGAGACGTAGAGAACTCTGCAATTTTTCCTTTATGGTGGGAGAAACTCATTTGGGACCAATATTGATGGATGGCTTTAGTTGAATCACATATTACACTAATAAAATAAAGGCATTACATTGCAAAGTTATAAAAGCTTTATATTAAAGATAAAGTGTAGTTCCTAGTGCAACTAGAGTGTTTATTTCAATTTCATGTTATTACTTTGTTTTGTAATTATGTAAGTACAATAATAGAAAGATTGAATATTTTAATGAGGTTTTTTCAAATATCTCTTTCAATGTGCAACATAATTTGATCTACGACTTAGTAATTTTCAATACTCAATGTTAATTTTGTTGTTTGCTTATATTTATTAGTTGTTATCTCTTGGAAATTATGCACGTGTTTAATAAATTGGGTCATCATTTGGATATATTTCTATAGTAAAGTGGAACAGTTATTTATAGGAGTACATGGTAAGCATTTTAGAAATTTAAAAGGACCATTTTTCATAGAATTTTGATATATTTATAGTTATTCTAAATGTAACATGTAAACCCTTTCACATCCATGAAATTGCATATAACTTTCCATTAAAGGAATTAGATTTAGCATATTTTGTTTAGAGGCACAATAGTTTTCCAGGTGCTCATAGTGATATCAAAACAAATGAATGTCTAAAAATAAAGGAATTAGATTTAGCATATTTTGTTTAGAGGCACAATAGTTTTCCAGGTGCCCATAGTGATATCAAAACAAATGAATGTCTAAAAATAAAAATAATATGTATGTCAAAGCTATATAATCAAAACAATTAATAAAATCAATATAATAAAATAATCAAAAGAATTAATTCTAAAAAAATTTAAATGATAAATATAAAATTTAAATAAAAATATTTGGTTCAAACCTAGATAATTGTAACACTAAAATAAAAATAATGTTTAGATCAAAATTACAAATTAATAATAATAATAATAATAATAATAATAAAGAAAAATTAATTAATCATTTATTACTGGTCAAGATAAAAATTCAAATAAATAATAAAAATTAAGAAATTATATATATATATATATATATATATGAAATAGCACGGATCCAATTATTATTATTAATTAAAAAATAATAATATATATAAGTTAAAATATATATAAAACATGTAACAATACTCTTAACTATAGAGTTTCAATTCCATTTTATATTTACTCTCAATTTACTATATAGATACTTATAAATTAAATAAAAACCAATTATTATTGTTAATTAAAATATATATATGTAAGTTAAACATATATATAAAACATGTAACAATACTCTTAACTATGGAGTTCAACTCCATTTTGCATTTACTCTCAATTTACTATATAGATACTTATAAAATAAATAAAAACCTAAAAAGATAAATAAATAAAAACTTAAAGAAGAAATAGGATCCAATTATTATTATTAATTAAAAAAATGCTGTGGCTTATTGATACCACATGCCCAAAAAAACATAACTCATATTTCTATGACACTTGTTCATATATGATATTTTTTAATTAATTAAAATTATTTAAAAGGATAAAGGAAAATAATTATGTTTGAGATAAATCTCGTGTTATTACTATTAAAACTACTATTGAGAATATTCTAGAATATTTCATAGAGATTAAATCCCTACCATCCACTTAATAATTATTGGTAAATAAATGAAAATTATGGAAGTCTCATTCTAAAAAAAGGCTCCTGCTTAATTAAATGGCTCATAAGAGAGGCAAAACACTTACCACATACCTCTTGATATGACATTGCAAATGTTCATATAACTTTTTTTTAATTAATCAATTTAATTAAAATAGAAAAAAAGTGCATAATTGCTTTTGAAATAAATCATAACCTTTAATATTTGACTACTACTAAAAATTTTTTAGAATATTGTGTGGAGATTAAATATAATGATTAGTAATTAAATCAAAATTTTGAAACCCCTATTCCAAAATATTCATGTCTCATATATACATACCTATAAACGTAATAAGCATGTATCATGATTTACATACGTTAATTAGCTAACATGCACATCCATATGTCGATAGACATCAATATTGTTGCAATCCATGGTGCAAAGGGGGAGGCACTAACCTAAATATGTTTCCCAAATGCTTTTCCACAAGATGCTTTGATATTGGAATAAGAGAACACATGGTGAGTGAATTTTGCGAGAGGGGCCTCTTTAATTATAAAAAAGGAAAGGCACAGTAGGTTGACTAGGTACTTATTTTATAAGTGGTATTACCTTTTGGTTAAAAAATGCCACACATGAGCAGTGATGGATGATGTTGTAGCTAATGCAATCCATTCAAATCCAAAGTATGGAAATAATCAAATAACAAAACCCACTAGAATTTTCTCAACATCTCAGATAAAGAGCATATGATGTTGCAACTAATGCAATCTATTCAAATCCAAAGCATGGAAATAATCAGATAATAAAACCCACCAAGTTTCCTCAACACCTCGGATAAAAAAAAAATTCTATGAAAATATAACCCTTGAGAAGTATCCAAAGTCTTCAAATTCCTCAACCAAAAGAAAACTAAGAAATTGAATATATTGATATGAATTATGCACATTGTCTTGGGTCTCAAGAGACCTTGTCATAATGAAGTTCTTCATATACAATACTTCAAGATGCCCTCCTTTGTTTAATTGTACTTAAAGAGTACAATCATAGTTAAGGGTTTATGTTTAATAATTGTTTAAAGAATTTTTTAAAAGAAATTATTGTCATTTTCATACAGTTTAGGATTTTTAATTTTTTAATTGATATGGGCAGTGAACATCCTTATCCTTCTTCGTCACCAGGCACTCAACACATGGGCAGTGAATTTGGCAAGAGGGACCTCTTTACTTTTGCAAAAGGAAAGAAGGAAAGAAATTGTAGGTTAACTATTTTAATATAGGTTTTTATTTTATAAGTGGTCTTACATTTGGTTTAAAATATGCCACATGTTTTTACATGAATAGTGATGGATTATGATGTGACTAATATGATCCATTCAAATCCAAAGCATAGAAATAATCAAATAACAAAACTCACAAGACCTTTCTCAACACCTCGGATAAAGAAATGCTCTTTGAAAGCATAACCCTTCAAAAGTATAAAAGATGCCACATGTTTTTACATGAATAGTGATGGATTATGATGTGACTAATATGATCCATTCAAATCCAAAGCATAGAAATAATCAAATAACAAAACTCACTAGACCTTTCTCAACACCTCGGATAAAGAAATGTTCTTTGAAAGCATAACCCTTCAAAAGTATCGAGAGTCTTCAAATTCCTCAACCAAAAGCAAACAATGAAACTAAATATGTTGATATGAATTATGCACATTGTCTTGGATTTCAAGAGACCTACTTGAAACTTGAATCTTTTAAACTCAAGGATGTTGAACAACAAGGGTATACCTAGCATATGGTCCTCGTACAAATTCGTATTTGCACTCAACGACTAATATGAAACTCAAGATCATTTTCATTAAATTATTTTGGAATGGCTTTTCTCAATTTTAGAATTTTCGCATTAACATATTAAAATTGCTTCCATGACTTTGATTGTAAGTCTATTATTTGTATTTTCATCTTATTTTGAAAAAAAATGTGAAATCAAGCTTTGATATCCCTTATTCATGTGCTATAGAAGTTCCATTTGTGTGGGGTTTTAAGATGCATTTCATGAAATTCCAGATCTCATCAAATTTGATCCTACATGCTCAAACTAGATTGTTACATTAGAAAAAATCTATGTTTTTGTTTTTGGGAATAGTGGTCTCTCATCATGTCAATGGAATTTGAGATATTGAAAGTCATTTCAAAAAATTTCTAACTTTATTTAGGACAATTGATTTTGGCTTTTATTGTCAAAATCTATCATATGTAATAAGTTGGGTTAGAAGGAATTGAATTTGCTAATGTTGCATCTCCTCTCAATTAAGGATGGAAAACGAAATCCTGCAAAACAATGAGATTCCAACTGTAGGATGACATGGTGTAGGATTCCAAAGTAGGATGACATGGTGCAATCACTGTTGGCCAGTATCCATTACGGTTTTAATTTACTGATTTTTTGTATTTTTCCCTTTTGTTTTTTATTTGAATTATACAATAGAGAAACAAAGCTCTTAATAGTTTGTATGCTTTCACAATGTTTCAAATTGTTGAACTTGTTTTGAGTATTAACCACATCTATGATTTTTTCTCCAGATGTTGCAGTTGCCACTTTCAGTGTTAATGCTACTATTTCCTACTCTTTTGTATGCTTTAAAAATGTTTCAAATTGTTGAATTGGTTTTGAGCATTAACCACATCCATGATTTTTTCTCCAGATGTTGTAGTTGTCACTTTCACTATTAATGCTACGCTTTCCTACGCTCATGCCTTACGACGTTTCCATTGCAACATTTGGTGCAATTGCTAGTATCTACATTGTTTCATTAACCTAATACTAATTCTATAAAAATGCTTATCAGTACAATTATTACAAAAATTTTAATATAAAACTATTTTTGTAAAACAACACAAACTTTAAAATAAATTGTATTGGTCTAACTAGACTAATAAACCTGCAAAATATGATTCTAATCATACAAAACACCTCTTATCAATCTAAATAAAAAATTAATATATATATATATATATTCGGGATAATAAAACCATTCATATCAAAAATAACTATATTACTTACCTCATGAACTATTTAAAAAAAAACAAAACACAACAAAAATTTTAATTTTAATAAAAAATTATCAAATCATTAAAAAAAAAGAAAGTAGGTTAACATTACTATATTTATTTACAAATAATTATAAATATACATTTCGGAGATCATAAATATCATGAAACACAAATAAGACCATAAATATCATTGAATGCATTTAGAAGATGCTCAATTTTTTTGTGACGACAAAATTAGGACAATCATTTTTGTGTAGAGATGTAATATAATAACATTATAATCTAGAAGTTTGGTCAAATTATATGAGTTCTATGTGGAAAATTATGTAAATATTTTTAGAATATAAATCTATCATAATATTAAATATAGCTATGATGCTATGATAAATCATAATAGTGAGGTTATGATTATTTATTTAACAATTAATATATTTATTATATAATTTTTTTGCATTATAATTTATTATATATTTATTTTAATTTTATATTTACTGAGGAGAGAGATCAAATTTTTCAATATGTAAGTTTTTTCTTTTTATATTTAATAAAAAGTTTGTACCTAAAAATATTTGATTCCTTTATGATCTTGGTAGATCCGGAGTTAAATTGATTTATGTTGGTTTTGAGTAACACACTAATAAAATGTTTTAACTAAAATTATTTTTCTTCACTTGTTTTATATAATATATACATAGTTGACATTGGAATATTTTATTTATGATTCATTTTCTACACATTAAAATGTTAATACTTCCCCCTTCATACTCAAAAGTCTAAAATATATCTCTCTCTATGTATGTTGAATTATTTTTATTATAATTTTTTTAAATGTTATATGTTTATCTGGATATATATGTATCTATCTATGTATATATGTATAGAATTATTTTCACTATTAATATTTTTTTTAAATGTTACATGTCAATTCCTTACAAAACATTGAAGGAAATACAAATCTCCATCATGCCATGAATTAAAAATGGCATATTCATATCTCTCTCTAATAATATTTTTAAATTGTTACATATCTACTTTGAAAAAAATAAAATTATTAAAAAAAATCAAACATTTGATTGGACCATTACTTGAAAACCTTATTGCAACCTTCGCACAATATAATGTCATGTAAAATTGTCTCACATATTTTATGTCATAACTTATGGGAATGGTTGCAATATTCATGCATGATTTTTAGATATTTGTACATTGATTTTTTATTATTAAGCTTTGCACTTACTAAGAATTACTTCCAACCATTATTTATGTCTTTTTTAGCATTTAGGTAGGAATAGTGATTATAAATATGTAGA
Source organism: Pinus tabuliformis (assembly GCA_031772625.1). Classification (NCBI taxonomy): domain Eukaryota; kingdom Viridiplantae; phylum Streptophyta; class Pinopsida; order Pinales; family Pinaceae; genus Pinus; species Pinus tabuliformis. The sequence goes on along the minus strand of CM062813.1, from coordinate 441,107,640 downwards.
ATTACAAGTGGTTACTACCCACCAAAATTTATGCAAGTCCTTGTGCTTGAGCAAGCAATTAATTTATCCACTTCACATCTCAATTTAATCCTACCAAAGAAAAATAATAAGATTACATTTCTGTATTGACCACTATTAATTAAGAATTGACCAATGTGACTTCTAACTTGAGTAGTAAGGACTAAGCTGCCCTACAACACTTTTTTAATATGGACATTGAAATATTTTATTTATGGCTAATAGTAAAGTTTTTTTTGTTATTAATATATTTTGTTTTAAATATTACATGTTAAATAAACATATAATAAATTACACATCATGTAATGCTAATAATATGATTTTTACATGTTACATGTATTATAATTATCTAATACTAAAAAATAAATTAAAAACTTTTTATTTTCAATCACTTTATTTCTATATAAAATTGATATTATATGTCAAATAAACATATAATAATGATGTATAATGCCAATAATATTATTTTTACATATCACATATATTATAATTATCATACTAAAAAATAAAATTATTTTTATTATTTTTACTTTTATATAAAATTAAAATTAAAATTAAAATATTTTATTTATAATCAATATTAATTCTAAATTATTAATATAAATATTAATTTATTATTTTTAATAGTAATATTAAATAATAATATATCCTTTATATTTAATCCTACAATACTTCTCAACCCAATAATATCACCACATCATCATCATCTCGGCAATACTTCACACAAATGTTTTCTATATATTAGAACTTCCAATATTTTTCCTTAAAATCTTCTTAGACACACTATATTTTATAACATAGGTTTATTAGTGGAGGCATTGATTATGAGTTAGTATGTGTTTGAGTAATCAAATAGTAAGTTTATTCGTATTGGTGTATGAAAATTGTTATGTTTAATGGACTATCGAGTGAATGAATATGTCTCATAGGTTGGACTTCACCCAAAGAAGAAACTGCATAACAAATAGCTAAAGGTTATCAGATGTGGTCTAAGACTATGAGACTATGAACGAGGAGATTATGAATTTTTGTGAGAGTTTAATTATTGAGTTGAGAGGTATATTATATAGTCTAGTATGATGTGTAATATTTTTTATTATTAAAATTGAAATTTTATTCATGTTGAATCCATATTTAAGATGGATCTACATTAGTTATTACTCAAAAATATTGAAAATTCAAATTTTATTTGTCTAGATCCATATCTAAATTAATGTACATCAAAAACAAAACTAGCATTCATAAAATACAAAGTAAGTAACTCAATAAAAGCTAAACATATGTTATTGATAAAAACAAATCAAGCCTCATATCTAAGTTTTATAAAATTATTTGTTTATTTATTTATTTACCTTATGTAAATTTATTTTAATGTTATAAAATTATTTATTTATTTTATATAAATTCATTTTAATGTTGTATTTTAATATTGGTTTTGTTAAATAGTGAAATAAATTTAAAAGATATGAAATGTAAATCTTTCCAAACTTAAAAAACCAAATTAAAATAGATTTACATTATTATTTATATGATAATATTTAATAGTTTTTTTTTTTGTTATATATATATAATGGTTATTTATTTATTTATAAGATTAGAATAATTATATTTCTATTAATCGGTCACATGGAAAACTAAATTAGTAACATAAAAAAAAATGTTATTGTTCATGTTATTTTAACTTGAAAGTCGGGTAACAAAAAAACTACATAGAGTGATACATTAAAAACCAAAGATATACTAGAAAACATAAAAAGGCTATCGGAAATTAAACTTCTACTACACGGTGGTGCCTTATTGATCTTTATTTTGTAGGGGTGTCCACTAAGCCATGAAGTTGTGTTTTTCTATCATAGTATGATGTAGAAGGGTCCATGTTTGTCAAACTCTTAATTAACAGTGTATCCTTCCTATTGATTTTATCCACTTTCTCTAAAAGCTTTTCCATGCATATGATAATTTATTGTTTTGTGTTTTCCTTGTTTGTAAGGACTCTTCTATTAGATTTTTTGTGTGCCAATATAAATTGGCAGTCTACATGTAGGAGGAGGCTCTACCTCTAGAGAGTTCCTAATGTATGGGATCGAGTCTCTAGTTTCTTGCTCCACGTGTGTGTCAGGAATGTACCTTTAGGATTGCCTGACTTGTTCTTCCACATCAAAGATAGCTCTCTAAATAGTTGTAGAGATGATATCCCTATATCTTTCCATTGTTGCTCTAGAACCTACTGGAGCACGAGTGTCATGAATAGAGGGAGGATTGAAGTTGAGAGGGGAGGAAGGGCCAAATCAACCCTACCTACCTCTTCAAGGTAGCTTTCATGATCTGTGTCTAGTGATGTAGAGGAGAAGGAAAATAAGGTTTGGGTAGAAGGGGAAAGTGACTTGGGAGGATGGTTGGGAAGGAGGGGAGTCAGGAAGCACAACACAGGGAGGGGGAAAGAATTAGAGCAACGGGAGGGGAGATGAATGACAAGGGAGGAGAAGGACGTGAGGATGAGAGGAGCGACTAAAAACTCGACTAAAGAGACAAGGGAAGAATCTAGAGAAGGAGTGTGAGAGGAGAACAATGGGAGGGACCAAGAGAGAAAATTAAGACATAAACATACCCCACAATACGATTAATCCTAGTGAGGGGAGAAAAAACCAGAAGCCTATAAAACCTACGAATGAATGAAAACCACTGACAAGAAAATTCAAGATCAAAACAGAATTCCAAGGGGGGGAACCAAGAAACAGAACCTGTAAGTATTGGTTTCTCTCTAGGAGGGTGTCCGAGAAGAAGTGAAGAATCTGAAATAGTCATTTCTTAGGACTAGGATTAGACTACCTAGCCTAGATTGTTCCTTGGATTAACTCTGTTATTCTGAGAGATCGATTTTTTTCCTCTCACCAAGGTTGGCTACTTAAAAGCATGCAGATGTACTCTTTCCTTATCATTCGATCTCCCTCTTTCCACTTTTTGACATTTTTTGTCTGCCTTTGCCCATGACCTCCCATAATGAAAAACCACCTTCCTTCATTGTATTAAAACCAATGCAAAATTACCTCCCCTAAACTATGCATAAACCAACTTTGCGTCTTTGCAAAAACTACTAACTTACCACATACCCGTCTCCTCATGCAACAACTCAGTCTCCATGCAGGGTGCCAAGTGGAAGGCAACCTGCCCTCCCTTGTGTTTAGAACTACTCTCATCATAAGGCCAGGTGAGGTGCCCCATCTATGCACCCACCGTGGGGTTAAAATTTAATTGTTAGATTAATTATATATAAAATCTTTTTTAATAAAATACTATTTTTTCAAGGGAAGAAAACAACTTCCCTCTTAGCCTGAGAGCTAGATTGAGGTAGCTTAAGAATTCACAAGGCTCCAAGTCATTACAAGTATATTTATCAAGACATTATAGTTCATTGTGTTACTACTAGATATTTAAATCCAAGTAAAAAAAATAACAACTATTTTTCCCAACCACTTAAAATAATCGCAATTAAATTAAATAAAATATTATTTATTTATATAAAATATTAAATTTAAATAGCATAAATGTAATTTATGATTATCATTATTTTTTATCATATTATAACCTATATCACAATAAATAATGTTAACTTCATAATATTTACCTTATGAAATTACATTTTTTTTAAACTATCCATATATACAACGCTATAAAGCTATTATAGTGCACCCATTAGATTTAAGCATATACAAAATACAACTAATAACATATATATAACATTGTATATATTTGTCGACTCATGAAATAATAGAGCCGTGGAATAAGAGAGGGTTGGAAGTAATATGATATGATATTTTTATATTTTGAAATAATGAAAGTACTTTTATATAGGGAACACGTGGCCTCACATTTGAATATCAATGATGTGCAAAATGGTTGTACTATGGATAGCCCATAGAAATTCACTATATGCCCTTCAAAGTCAAGTGTGGGTCGACTAACTAGAGGGGAGGGTCAGTATATGCCCTTCAAAGTCAAGTGTGTGTCGACTAACTAGAGGGGAGGGGTCCATAAGGAGAGGACGTAAATTGAGTTTATTCAACTAATTATTTTTTTCATGTTGTAGACATGAATCAAATAACCTTGGACTCATTTATCATCTTCGTTAATTATTGATTTTTATTGCATATACCAAAAGTTGCTATAAACATTACTCTATTAATTGATAGATATATTTCCATATTATTTTTTTTGGTTGGGTTTAAAAACAGTTTAACGATATAATAATTTTAGAATTTAGGTTTTTAGGTTGGAGATTGGTTTCCAATTCATCATATAAAATTTTAGGATTTTATCAACGTTTCGAACCTATTTGTGGGGTTCGTCTTATTTGTGAGATTCAATATCAAAATAAGAATAAGAAAGTGATATAATAATTATTTAATTTTAAAGGGTTATAATGGATTTTTATAATAAATTAAATTTTGATTAAAATTAAAATATAAATATATTAATAAATAATATATATTTTTAAATATAAATTAATTTATTAATTAAAAATTAATATAGATTTATTTTAAGTATTGATTTAACATGAGTCGGGAGATTGAATTTTTTCATGTGCAAATTTCTTTAGAATGTAAAATATAATATGTAATCTTTCATTATTTAAATTGTATTTTTAAATGTTATATAAAATATATATAGAGCAAATAAACATTATATCTATATATATATAAACATAAATTTTTTTAAATGATATATAATATAAAAATAAATGACATTAAAATATTATACATAACATATATAGGGGAGAGATGTCTAATGTTGTGCAGGGATCAGTGATTGATATAGTACTGGTCCCACCAAACCACCAAAAATTGAGACTTTTGCAACCAATATTTAAACAAAGATAAATAACATTAAGTGCAAATAAGTATTAATTTATGTCCAAAATTTCCCAAAACATTGACTGGGCCCACAACTGTCCATAAATAGTATCTTAATACTTAAGAGTGCAAACCATATTGACCCAACTAGAAAACAGATAAAACCATAAATGCTTCCAAAATGGTCTATTCCAGAAGTACAAAGTAGCAGTCACTTCAACCCCCACTCATCAGAACTGAAGCTTTGTATCCCAAATAAATATCCATACCTGCACATAATAAAAGTGAATGTATGTCAGCCATAACTGTTGTGTTGTTCAACATTTAAACCCCCTATGTTCAATAAATGACACCCAACCCAATAGCATTTAAACCCACTTTGTTCAATAAATAACACCCAACCCAATAACTTCAATAAATGACACCCAACCCATTCTATTTCTCATTAAAACAAATCAAAGCACATGGATCAACAAATAACAAATTCCCAACCATTAGATCACATCAAATTAAATCCAGATCACACATTCAAAATGAAGCCATTGCAATCCATGTCCATCCTTACCACCAATTAAATTCAAGTGCCAAAAACTATAAAAGAAGTTCAACCACTTTTGAAGTTGCATGTTATGCTTTCAAACTATTCACCAACCTTGAAGACAAAACATCACAGAACAGTTGCCAGTATATCCAGGTTAGTTATATCAATTACAACACATTTTTCTTACAGTTCTATTTTCATTTCTCACAGTTCTTACAGATTCAGTTTCAATTTCATGAAAATCAACACACAGCCTAGGGTATTCTCTCTTAGGTCCATAATGCTTATTTTAAGGGATGGATAAAGACTAACAATATAGAAAGCTAATGGGACGATATTAATAGTATCAAGTTGGTAAATTAAAAAAAATTGGTAGATGAGACAAATTAATGAAGAAAACAACTCTAGTCAGTACATGAAGAGAAACAAGGTGTCGCTTGGTGCCTTTAGCACATCAAGAATCTCATGTTTAAATACAGAAGCAACATGCAACAATAAAAAGTTGAGTGAAAAGAGAGGAACATGTTGAATGGGGATTTGGACAAAGAAAGCCTGAAGAACCACTTAGGTAACATAACACATTGAAGGGATTAAGACAAGATGGGAGTCTGACAAGGAATGATGTAGGGATTCAAACAAAATGCAGCAAAATGTAAGAAGTATGCCTGCAAAATATTCACCCACATTGACGTGAAGATGGAACTGCAATTCATGTACATGGATTTCAACTAAGCCCACCTTTGAAATAAAGATATTCCACAAGATAGATGGTTGAAGATACATCCATATAGAGCTTGTTTTTTCTGTTTTAAACCTTTAATGTCGTTGAGACGTTTGGACCCATTACCCAGGTAAAGGCTTCTCATTCATATCTGAACAATTTAGATATCCTATCCACAATGAACAAACAAACCTAGAGACAAAGTTTCAAATACATTTCTATCTCTACTGAATGTAAAAAATGCGTTTATAGGATACCACTCCAAATATCAGAGTACATAGCATAAATGAGGTTAGAAATGCCATGCATCTCTGTGAAATTAACATTCGAAATTTAGCATTTTTTATATGATTTATGAATTAACACACCAAACTAGATTATTATGAGTTCTCTCTTAGGTCCATAATGCTTATGTTAAAGGATAGATAAATATTAAAGACTAACACTATAGAAAGCTAATGGGACTATATTAATAGTTTAAAGTTGGTAGATAAGAACAAAGAACTGGTAGATGAGACCCATTAATAAAGGGAACAACTCTAGTCAGTGGATGAAGAGAAACAGGGTGACGCTTGATGCCTTGAGCACATCAAGAATCTCATGTTTAAATTACAGAAGCAACATGCAACAATAAAAATTTGAGTGAAAAAAGAGTAACATGTTAAATGGGGATTTGGACAAAGAAACCCTGAATAACCACATAGGTAACATAACATATTGAAGGGATTAAGAAAAAATGAGAGTCTGACAAAGAATGATCATAGGGATTCAAACAAAATGTAGCAAAATCTAAGTATGCCGGCAAAATATCCACCGACATCAACGTGAAGATTGGACTAAGAGCTATCATCCTTCCTAGAGTTAATGTAAGCACAAAAATGTACATTCTAGATCCATTAAGAAAAGATGGGCATGTGCTTCACCTCATTTACATATAGAGAGGAAGTTGAAAATCACCATAACTTGAAAGACCCCCAACTTTTAATGGTAGAACCTTAGGTATTGCAGCAAAAGTTTGGTTGCTTGGACATTGCTCTAGTGACATGAAGGCTAAAATAACAACTTATCATAAGAAAGCATGCAAAAATATGTAGGAACATGATGATAAACTCAATTGAAATTTGTTTACCCATAATTTCACAAGGCAATTTCTTTCTGAGAATCATTTTTAACAAAAGCTTAATGAAATTTTATAATAAGAAAAAAAAACTATGGCCCAATTGGAATATAAACATAAATTTATTGTCCTTGTGTTGGTTGTAAAATAGATCAGAAGCTTCAGATGAGTTGCTTAATTAGTGGTCAACTATTGCAATACAACTTTGGGTGTTGGAACCGAAAACCTTGTGTGAGGCCACCAATAAATATCATCAAGACTAATGGTAGCATAAACAAGACCTGCAAAATAAAGTGAAGAAAAATTTGAAAGGAGAAAAGGAAAAGGGGGTTTAGATCATTCTTGAAATATGATCAGAAAGTAAACAAAACAATGTAAAAGGAAGAAAATAACATAAACAAATGAACAAGAAGCAGTGGAAGGGCCCTATTGGAAGGTTGTTGTACACAAGGGGAAACCTATCAGAATGAAGGACCACAAAGAAGGCACAACTAGCCTTGAACTATTGCAAATGTGGCAAACTCCACCCTCATTACTCCTATTCACTTTATCTAATTTGATATATGAGGTCACTAATTACTCAAAACTTTACAAATTGATAATATGCTTTCCTGATTTAAGAAAAGGAATGGCCTCTCTTATATCTGTAGACAAGATACAAATAAGAGTTGTAGTTGAAATGAATGTTTACATGACAAGAAACTTCAACTGTAAGTGACATGAGGAAAGAATGTGTTATGGTGCCAAGTTGTGATTAAGAGTGCTTCAGGGGGTCTCAAGTTGGAGCCTTGGTCAAATTAAATACCATGCTTGGTTTGGCCAATGATAACTCCTTGATAGCCAAAGATCCATTTCTGGAGAAGTGCATCCTTACAGGAAAAAAAAAAAAAAAAACTAGATAATGAATGTTAAGAGGGATAGGTTGTAGTGGGAGGAACTAGAACTGAATTGAACTTAGAACTTAACTAGATGTTTAACTGAATGGGAGGCTAATTTGAAGACCTACAAAAGCAACACTCTAGTTCACTAAAGGTGACACATGCATGCACCCTCTACCAAACAACAACCTATATTTCTATCCAACTGCACCCTCATTACTCCTATTCACTTTATCTAATTTGATATATGAGGTCAATAATTACTCAAAACTTTACAAATTGATAATATTCTTTCCTAATTTAAGAAAAAGGCATGGCCTCTCTTATATATGTAGACAAGATACAAATAAGAGTTGTAGTTGAAATTAATGTTTACATGACTAGAAACTTCAACTGTAAGTGACATGAGGAAAAAATTTGTTATGGTGCCGAGTTGTGATCAAGAGTACTTCAGGGGGTCTTAAGTTGGAGCCTTGGTCAAATTAAATACCATGCTTGGTTTGGCTAATGATAACTCCTTGATAGCCAGAGATCCATTTTTGGAGAAGTGCATCCTTACAAAAAAAATAAAAAATTAGATAATGAATGTTAAGAGGGATAGGTTGTAGTGGGAGGAACTAGAACTGAATTGAACTTAGAACTTAACTAGATGTTTAATTGAATGGGAGGCTGATCTGAAGACCTACAAAAGAAACACTCTAGTTCACTGAAGGTGACACATGCATGCACCCTCTACCAAACAACAGCCTATATTTCTATCTAACTTCACCCTCATTACCGAAGAACAGACCTAGAACATACCTAGAACATACCTAGAAGGCATTATGCAAGTCCACTTGGTGAGACAGCGGGGGCCGTGAATGAATTCAATTGCGATAACAAGCATGAGTCTAAACAAATTAATTCAAACAATAGTAACTACCAGATCTTCTCATGGTATCTTAACTGTAAAGACAAGTTATCAAAACAACAAAACAATATTTTAAGTAGTCAAACCAAACAAGAGCATTGTTGGGAAATGCATAACAAAACCAATCAATACAGTCATGGTATTTTAAGTGTAAAGACAAGTTATCAAAACAACAATCACTGATAATTTTGAAGACATACAACAAAATGATTCTGTATATTTGATTTTTCAAGGATACTAACATACATGTTGATAATTTCTTGTAATAAAGCAGAAGTATTTTTGCCTTGTATGAAAGCATAATTTACAAATATTCTTATCTAAATGCATGCAATAATTTTACAGGTTGTTGCATCTATGGAAAAAGGTAGTTATGTTTCTCGTACAAGGAGAAGTGGCAGGAGAGTGACAAGGGGTGCGCAGCTGCGATGCACATCATCTGATGAGGACAAGACAGGTGATGTCAATGTCAACAATGCCCCAAGGAACATTGTTGAGGATGACCATGTGACTGAAGCTGATGTTATCACAGCATCAGCCACAGAACCACTGTCAACAACAGTCTAAGGGGCAAGTTCAACAAAAAAGATCAGTGTTATAAGAGGGTGGAAAAAAGAAGAAATGTTAGTTGCAATTGACGACATGGAGTTTAATGGATACTCAGTTCGTGCATTTGCAAAAAAACATGGTATTCCTCCCTCATCAATACATTATTGGATAAATCGACTGGCTCATACAAAACGTAGAGGGCCTCTTACAGTTATGACTAAGGAGGAGGAGGCCAAGGTGGTTGAGTGGTGTAAAGAGATGGCCCAATTGGGACATGGGCTAGAGTCGAAACAACTCAAATCCACAGTTGCTCAAATCTGTCAAGGGAGGCCAAACCCATTCAAAGATGGGTTTCCTGGTAAATCATGGTGGTTTGGGTTTAAAAGAAGGCATCCAGAACTTGTATTACGTACCGCTGAGGGCCTTGACAGAGACAGAGCATTAAATTTGTGCCCTGCAGTTGTGCAGAAGTTCTTTGACACACTTTCTAGTGCTTACGATAAACATTCTTATGGAGCATACCATATATGGAACTGTGATGAAACAGGTTTACAGGCAGGGAGGAATTGTGGCATGCGGGTAATTGCCAAGAGAGGGAGCCGAAATGTGCCAAATATTTTGCGTAAGAGTAGGGAGTGGATAACTATTTTATGTTGTGTCAATGCAATTGGTACTTCAATCCCAGGATTTTATCTATTCAAAGGTAAAAATCAACTAAGAAACTATATACAGAATTGTGAACCAAGTGCATGCATGTCTACACATCCCCATGCATGGATGACTAAATAACTATTTTTAAGTTGGCTTTTTCACTTTGTTGCATCGATACTAGGTGGTGTTTCGCCTAATAACAGACACCTATTGATATTAGATAGCCATGGGAGCCACATGGCTGTACAAAAAATTAAGGAAGCAAACAACTTAGGCATTGACATGTTGACATTGCCGGCTCATACCACTCACAGATTGCAACCCCTTAATGTTAGTGTGTTTGGCCCTTTCAAGAACTATTTCAGGTTGGAGTGTGCTGCATGGATGGCAAATAATCCAAGGGTTGAGGTGAAAAGGTTTGAGCTATTAGAGCTTGTAAGTAAAGCTTTTAAAAGGTCCCTGACACCATCAAATATCAAGGCTGGCTTTAGGAGGACAAGAATCTAGCCACTAAACTATGATCCTCTTATGCATGATACTGGTTGTAGCCAGGCATTTCATGTGGATGGTCAGAAAGAGGGAATGCCCAAACAGGTGTTGAAGTGCAAGAAGTAGATGACCGAGATGATGTGGTTGTAGCTGGTAATATGATTTCCCTCTCTCAATGAAACTTATATGATGAAGATGATGAAACTGTATGTGAAACAAAATTTAACCATGGACAAATTCACAGTAACATGGAGATCGTTCCACCAACTCAAGAACATGAAACTCTTGTTGTTGATATTGTTAATGACATTGTTGAACATGCAATTGACAATGACTAATTGACATTGCCAAGCCAAGTAACCCCACCTTCATGGCTAGCAGAAGCAAGGATTAATATGAATGCATATAGTGTCTCAACAACCAATGAACAAAGCATGAACACGCCCTCACAACCAGCAGAATTGAACAATGAAATTGTTCATTTTTTTTGGACAATAGATCAATGGAAGAAGATGAAACACATAATGAGGCATCAAATGAAGATAATGGTATAGTTCAATCAATTCCATCAGATACTGAAAGGGAAGTACCAAGCAATGACATGCAGGTGGGAGGGGTGGAGAAGATACTTGGCCGGTTCCTAAAGCTACCAGTAGAGAGAGTATCAATGAAAAAAAGCAAGGTACACTGGGTAGTCTTCGTTTGGGCCGAAGCTCACAGTTACTCACCTCAGAGGACTATATAAACCTATTAGTTGAGTCTGAAAAAAAAAAAGAAATTTGAAATGAAAGAATTAAAACAGAAAAAGAAGGATCTAGTCAAGGAGAAGAAGGCAGCAAGGATTGTTGCAGCGCAACGTCGAGCAGATGAAAGGCTTGAAAGAGATAAAGCAAGGCAAGTTAAGGACCAACAAAAACAAATGGCAGGACAGGAAAAGGAATCAATAAAGACACAACAAATGCTTGAAAAGGAACAAGGGATGATCAATATGGTTGACAATGATGCAAGCATAGCTGATGAAACCAGGATTATTTCAAACTCATTGGAATCCATTGCAGATAATACACCATTATTCCAAGATCTCATAAAAATTCAAGTGCCTCACTATCAAACTGAGGGTTTACCCACTTGCCTTATTCCTACCAGAGGAGGTGTCAATTCTATGTATGCTCATTACACACCTCCACTTAATGCAGGGGTTAGTAGTGCAAATGTGAGGTATGGGTACTCAATACCTCCATGGTTGGAAGCTGCAAATTGGACTCAATCATATGGCAGCAATCAACCATTTCCTAATCAACCCTTTTTAGGTAGGCCAACCTACCTGGCTCAAGAAGGTAACTCGGGGAGTTTTGGCACTCAAGATTCTTAGGGCCATAAAGAATAGGGGTGTCATATGTTTTTGGTTGTAACCACATTATGATGTGGATTTTGGATGGATTGTATCTTTTTATTGTCACAGAAACATTTTAGCTTACAACCTAGGTTGTTTTATTTCATACTGTGTGCGGCATTGTAGCCAAAATCCATTTTAGAAGGCACATCTATAGTCTATTATAATGTATAAATATTACCTAAGAATGCAAATGGGGTTTTTCGTTATTCATATACACACCAAATGGTTTACACAAGTGAAACAATGACAACATTTTTAGTTTACATTTCATGAGATTGTAGCAATACTTCATGATGAAACAACAGATAATGCACATAATACCTATAATTAAAACATAAAACATTTCAGGGATTTCCTTGCATGGGAAGGAAGATAATTGACTACTTGCATCCCTTTCATTTTCTACTATACATTTTGAACTCTCCATATGTTGTCTAGTTGCACACAGCATTATGAAAGGAGTCTATTCACTCCTTGTCTTTTTTGGCTGAACATTGTATAAAAATCCTCTCTGGAAGCTATGCAAAAAGATCACTGAACTGATAATCATAAACATCAAGAAAACACAACAGAAATGTGTCTACAGAAAGTAACTTTGAACCATTACAAATGAATGAAAATTACAGTTTTTTCCTCTGGAAAAATCTTGCATCTTTCCAAATAGTACACACAAAAAAACCCTGATTTTTGTTGAGCAAAAATCTGAAACAAGTCATTCAACTTCATTATTTACAATATAGTAAAATCACTGAAAAAATTAACCAATACTAGAAGTACCAGTAAAATAAATCAAAATATTTGAATGCAAAATTACCATAGAAAATATACATAGCATCTGAAAACCCAAATCTACTAGAAAAAATTAAAACTAATAGACCTAACAAAACACAACAAGTGTAAAAGCCTAAATGGACTACCTCCTTGATGAAAATTCAACTCAAATTTTCAATTAAATTGGTCATCTGTTACTAAGAGCATATACCAAAAGTGTAAAAGAACAAAGATTCAGAGCCACTGAAATAGCAATACGCAAGAAATGGTGAACATTCATCCCCTGCAGACAAAGGGTTTTGCAAGTTTTGAAAAAACAACGGCAATGGATGGTATGATTTTTCCTACTGGATAGATGTAGAAGCCATGTCTAAGTGTCTTCCAGGTCCAAACCTTCTCCACAGCTCGTCAAGCCTGCAACCAACTTGGAAAAACATGAAAAAAGTAGGAAATTAACGAATGGCATAAATATTCAAAGACAATTCGAAACAAAAAACCATAAAAACTTGTAGATTACCTCTAAATTTACCTTCGACCTCGAACTGGCTAGAAATTGGTACTAGCTCCTTCCTAAACAACAGGTCGCATGAATGAAACAACCACCAAGGTATTTGTAAACCCCTGGCGGTTCAGAACGAACAACACTTGCAAGCGGAATGAAACAAGAACAACAGAAACTTTGTTCCGTTAATGAGCGCGTGCAAGCAAACTAGCCCGGTTAGCAGGTCAACAATGGTGAACAAGGCGCACAAGTAATGGAGTCGTCTTGCGCCATCGTCAGCGGAGGGCTTCGCCCAAACACCGCACTTGAATAGAAATACATAGAGCAGAACAGACATCGCGGAAAACAAGCGGAAGCAAGGGAAGGAAAAAGTAAAATTAGGTTTTTGAAGGCTGACACCCACCACAACATGTGGCAGGACACGTCGGGCAGGTGTCGTACAAGCGAGAGTGGCATCCACGTGCTTGATTTGAGGTGGAGGGGAGGGCGCATAGGTAATGGCGTCCCTCCCCTATACATTTTATTAGCACAAATTAAAATGGTTAATTTGTATTAAAATATTTTATTAATGACCCACATTAAATATTATTTTATATAAAATATTAAAATATATTATTTTAAAATATATGAAGTTGATATCAACATAAATTAGTTAAAATAGATCTTCAAATAATTTATTTAAATCTCCTATTGAAATGTTTTTGAAAATTATAAGGTTTAAACATCTTAATGGGACATTTTTTTTACATATAATTATTTTACAACATATTCATTTTTTATAGTTGATATTATTTTTCTGTTTAGAGCATAATTTATTTTTATTTTAAAGGGGCATGTGCCAACTCTAGAGATGGATGGACAGACTTACACATCCCCCTCATACTAGGTTGTAGAATGAGCATAGATCCATCTTAAGTACAAATGTAACATGAGCCAAGAGGGATCAAATTTCTTCACGTGCAATACAATGTGTTATTTTTCATTATTTAAATTGTATTTTTGAATACTATATAGAATATATGTATGACCAAATAAATGTTTTAGCCATAAAAACTTATTTTTTTTATTAAAATTGTTTTTTATTAATATATTTTTAAGTATATATCAAAATTCATATATATTAAAATATTTTATTAATAATCCACATTGAATATTTTTTATATGCAACATTAAAATATATATATTTTTAACAATTTTTTTCTATATATAGATATATATGAAGTTGATATCAACATAAATTAGTTAACATAGATCTTCATATAGTTTATTTAAATCTCAAGTTGAAATATTTTTTAAAATTATAAGGTTTAAACATCTTAACCACACATTTTTTTGTTACTTCTAATTACTTTAGTACATATTCATTTTTTATTATAGCCAATATTATTTTTCTATTTAGAGCATATTTTTTTATTTTCACGCATCCTCTCATACTGAGTTGTAATGAGCCTCTCCGCTCAATAAGAATTTTCCCTTTGTGAATGACAAGATCAAAACTAAGAAGATAAGGTGTATGTATATTTGTAAAATAAATATGAATAATTATAGACCAGAGGTACCTTATCTTATAAGGAGAAGAGTTTTAAATGTTAATTTAGTGGTGATTGATTGAAATTTTGATTTTATTATTTAAAAATGGTATTAATTATTATAATTTTTATATAATAATAAAAATTTAGTTAATTATTAATTATTAAGCCGATAGGTTTTTCTTTTAAATCAGTTCACTTCACGATTTTGTCTATTTTTTCCTCTACCCATCACATGCGTGCACCATATGACCACATTTATGTCTGACATCTGTGCACCACAATGTCCTACTTTGTATGAAATCTTTTGTCCTCCCTAGTTTTTCCAAGACAACCCGCAACCCTGAAATATATGTGCAGGCTAAAGCTGAAAGTTGTGCTACAGAACCAATGCCTTCACAAAGCGAAAGCACTGAGAACCTGATTGCATAAACACCAATATCCGAGATTAGTTTTCGGCTGAGGAAATTTCCCGACAACAAATAGTTTTGATAATGAATGCTGGCGCCTGTCTACAATATCAGTTTCCAGCAGAGAAATTTGTTGACCACAAACGATTCTGACAATGAACACCAACATATGCCAACGTCTTTCTACGAGATCATTTTCCAGCTGAGAATTTTCCAATCACAAACAATTATCTGATAAGTTATGGTTATTTTCTATACTTTGTATAACTTATTTTCTATACTTTGTATATATATATATATATATATATATATTAATACAACTTAGATATACGTGGTTTAATAGATCAATCAAAGGAGATACAAGTTTTCTTCTGTGCCAAAGGAGTCTTTTGTTGTCTTTTACAAACTCTCGAAGACAAGATCGATTGAAAACCCTATTTGTGGTACAAAACTGTAGAATGGGCCCAATCACCTAATCACCTATTTTTCTCTTCCCCTGTTTGGGTTAAATTCCCAAATCTCCCCTTACTTTTGTTGGATGATGAAATCCATAGTCACTCGTTTGGGTCAAATTTCCTGATGTCCTTAAAAACATAGTATAGAAGGTTGTGCTAATTATTCATGGAGAAGCTTTAAAAGATGTTGAGTTTGATTGATTTTGTTTTGTTTTATTTTAGTAATATTCAAAAAGATGTTGAGTCTAATTGATTCTGTTTTGTTTTGTTTTAGTAATATTGAATGTCAAGAAGACTCGATATTGTATATCCTCACTTTTCTAGTTTGTTCCCTATGCTTTATATGCTTTATAATAGAGATGCCTTATAGGTGAGTGCAAAACATTTTCTAAGTTCAATTTTGTTCCCTTAATTATGTAATAGAAACCCTTAAATTTTTGTTTTGTTTTAGTAATATTAAATGTCAAGAAGACTCGATATTGTATATCCTAACTTTCCTAGTTTGTTCCCTATGCTTTATATGCTTTATAGTAGAGATGCCTTATAGGTGAGTGCAAAAAATTCTCTGAGTTCAATTTTGTTCCCTTAATTGTGTAATAGAAACCCTTAAATATTTGTTTTATTTTAGTAATATTGAATGTCAAGAAGACTCGATACTGTATATCCTAACTTTTCTAGTTTGTTCCCTATGCTTTATATGCTTTATAGTAGAGATGCCTTATAGGTGAGTGCAAAACATTCTCCGAGTTCAATTTTTTTCCCTTAATTATGTAATAGAAACCCTTATTAGCTACCATACCATGTTCTCAGTCGTCATATCTTCTTCAATTTAGATTTTCATGTCTTTAATTCTTACTTCAGTTATTCTTTGCACACTCTGCTGCAAAGTTCTTGTGGGGAATTTTTTAGGGGAATATTTTACGCATAAAGGGGGCCTCGATGTACAGAGTGGGATCCTGCTATTCTACATTCTTTTGCTGCCTTTTTGAAGATTCATTGACCTGAGATAGAGAAAAATTGAATGTTGTGCATTAGTTTGAATAGGTGAAGCACCTCTACAAAGCCTGCAAGAATTCTAATTTTCTTTCAACATTCACCATTAAACACAAATTCTCCATATTTTCCATAACAAAGGGAACAAGAACAAAAATATTCGAAATTCTAACAGAAAAAACCACCAATAAATTACATCTTATCAGCTTCCCACCCAAGCTACCCCATTCTTGCTCTACAAACTGTAACTAGAGTAAGCTTAAAATAAATAAATCCCTGCAGTTATTTCGAATAGTCAATATTTCCACCATTTAAGCTCAAAATATATCCCAAATTTGTCGAAAAAAACTCAAACTCAAGAAAAATCCTCGAACAAAAGACTAAATCCAACCAAATTCGCCACAAAAACAGCATTACGACAACGTCAATTTGCTAAAAGGAAAGGTGCAATCACTGAAATTTCTTCAACAAAAAGAATTAAATTTCTTCAATGATCTTTTTTTTTTTTTTTTCTGTAAAAGTTTTTTGCTCGCCATTTATCTACATTCGCAAGCAATAGGGGCACTATGAGTGGTTTTTCTAGTGAATGGATATGAGCTCTTCTCCTATATCTAGATATTTTTGGGGGATTGAATGTGGGCTCTTGTGCTGCATTTGTTGTGAAACAAGATAGAAAGTTGGGGGTGCAAATTAAAAAGACTGTGTATGTTAGGCATTTAAGTTCTCAGCATGGCTGAAGTTTCCATTGATTGTTGAATCTTAAGATTTTATAGTCACGAAGTTGAAAAGTCTCCTGTGATATTGATATTAGCGCCTTCCTGAGTGTTGATACAAATGGTAGAGGAAAAATAAAACATGGTTTCACTCCAAGATATTTTCTCTCCATGGCTCTCCTTTCACCAAAAGAATTTTTGTTTTGTTTGAAGCGTTTAGGAGTTGGAACTTCTTAGGCATAAAGGAAAAGCATAATTTGTAAACATTACTACATAGAAAATTAAACATGAAACATGAACATGTCATACTAAAAGGTGGGATATAAACAAAAGTATCCCAAGAGTTACTACAATAGTTACAATGCGTAGGAATTTGGACAACCCAAATGGTTGGTAAAGTCAGGATAGTTGATTGATATTAATTTTTTGTTTCAGATGGAAATTTGTTGAATATTTTCTCAAGATTAATTGCAACTAAAACCAATTATTGGTAGTGCTTTTTTTAGTGTTTCCCAAGTAAATCGGCAAGTAATCTAAGAAAAACTAAACAGGAACATGTCATATTAAAGGGCGGGTTATAAACAAAAGTATCCCAAGAGTTAATGCAACAGTTACAATGCATAGGAATTTTGGCAACTCCAATGGCTGGTAAAGTCGAGACAGTGGATTGATATTATTTTTTAGAGGGAAACATGTTGAAGATTTTATTAAAATTAATTGTAACTAAAACCAATTAGTGGTAGTGCCTTTTCAGTGTTTCTCAAGTAAATAAATAAGTAATCTAAGAAATTTCATGATCTGTATTTTGAATTATTATTTTTGGATATTTAATTTTTAATATTAACCTATGAAAAACACATCTTCACTTAATATATATTCGGGAAATATTTCGCATCAATACCACATCATAACAAAACCCAATAAAAAAAACAATAAAACAACATAAAAAAATTACAATAAATTACATTAATCTAATTATAATGATTAACTTAAATATTCCAAACATTATTTTTTTTTTGGGTCAAGTAAAAGTGGAATCTTCAATTAACCGAACAAATATTACATATGGTACACATCTTTACAAGTGTAAAGACCAACAAAAGACAGACCGATTGAAAAACCAACAAACACCAGGTTAACAGAACCCAAAACCTTGCATACAAAACCAAAACAGCCCCCTGGGCATAAATCCTAAGTGAGCAAACTGTTGATCACTCCACAACTCTTCTCCGTCAATTCTTGCTGCGCAATCTCCCCAATTCTATCCATCAAACTCCACCATCGATCTACCTTTCAATCGGACGGTAGATACTCACTCCGATCAACCGAGAAACTCCCGAGATCCACCATCGAGCTAACCTTATTTGGACGGTAGATACTCCCTCCACTCAACCAAGATGCACATTGATCCTATGTCATTGATAAACACCCTTTTGATCTGACGGTCCACAGGATATTGCTTCGGAAACATATGCGGTAATTATTCGCTAAATGGACCCGATCTAGATTATAACCATGGTCTAAAAAAGATATCGAGTCCGCTCAACCCCTTAACCTTCGATCAAAAGGAAACCCGATATCCATACGATATCGAAGGCCTCAAAACCTGTGGTCTGTTGCCCTTCAACAAGCACGTTGCTTAACACATCCTTTACTCTGTTAGTTGGCTAAGGAGAAAGCAATAACGGTAGGATTTGATGGAAAGGAAACCCGCTAGCTCCTCAACCAAGCTCCAGGACTTCCGCTCTTGCCCACACCTGCTAGTCTCTCTCCTACTTATTTTCCATGATCTGGAAGTACTCCATGTCTTTTGTCACCTATCGATGACAATTGTCCCTCAGTTTACCTAAGGGTGTAGAATCCCAGTCATACCAAATATAGCTCTCCTTGCACATCATGCCTTCATTCTCCAGACAATTAGCTAAAAAATTTGCTTCCCTTCGCACATGAACAAAACTGATGGTCCTCAGGATCCGCAAGTGGGAGTGAATACGTTGAAAGACTTGCAAGAGCCTCCAATGTTTCGACACTTTTTCAGGTGTTGTTCCATTACACATTTTCTTGGCTGCATTAATGACCAATTCTGAGTCACCTTCAATGATGGCATTGTATAAATTTAACTTAATCAGGCTTTCGAGGCACTGTTCTAAGGCCATTAGCTCCGCCATGTTGTTAGTGGTCATCCCAAAATGACTATGGAAGATATCCTTTATGCTCCCCTGTTCATATCTTATGACACCTCTAAATCCTACCATCCCTGGGTTGCCCTTAAAAGCCCCGTCTATATTGATCTTCAAAAATCAATGAGGAGGAGGCTGCCAGAAATCTTTCCCTGTAGTTGGTTTGCTCCTTCCCTTAACAGTTCCGAGGGGAACCAAAGAGTGTAGATCCAACTGCCTCAAAATGTGAGCCTCCTGGGCCGAAGGGGGGTCCTCGAGAATTTTCCACGTAAGGGCTCTTACTGTATCTTTGATCTGTCTTAGAATTTGGACAATGATATTCTGGGTCGAGCCTGTTTTATTCTTGAAAATCCTGCCATTTCGTTCTTTCCAAACATACCATATAATAAAGCATGGAACCAGAGTCCAAGCCTTGTTAATGATTTCATTACCAGAAAGGTATTTCCTCCAATTCTTCAAGGTGTTGGTGATGCTGAGTCTGTCTCTATCAATTTGCCTGAAGACAGAGGCCACCCAATCCCACAAGGTAGAGGTGAAGGGGCATAGGTTTAGTAAATGCTCCATCGTTTCTTCCTGTATGCCATAGAGATGGCATTTGGATGGGCCAACAAATCCCCTTTTTCGAAGATTCTCCCAGGTGAGAATTTTCTTATGGTGCCCTAACCACATGAATAACTTAACTTTCATCCATTGCGAGTTCATCCAAAGGTTATTCCAAACTTGGTCAGGGTTTCGATAATCGAAACCAAGGGCCTTGCGTTTAGCTTCTTTGAGGTTGAAAGTGCCTTCAGTGTTTCTACCCCATCTCAGTTGGTCAGACGAGGAAGACACTAAAATCTTCCTCTTATCCAAGTCAAGTGAAGGGAAGCCGCCTGAGCTTTCAAAGGACTCTCTTCACTGTAACCAAGATTCTTCCACTTTCGCCATTTTTCATTGTCCCTTATCTGATCCCAAAAGTCACTGACCATGAGCAAACCTTTGTTATCAGTGTCATTTTTTAGAGCAATTAGTTCTTCTCTAAACAAATTTGGTTCCTGTTGTCAGTTGTCCTCCCAAAATCAAGCAAGGTTACCAGCTTTGATCACCCAGAAACTATGCTACTAAACAATGCCTCTATTCTCCCAAGCAAGGTTCCAAATGTGGGAGCCCTTGATGAGCCCTGACATTCTGATATGATCCTTCTCCTGCCAATTTCTTGCATATTTCTGCTTCCAAAACTTGGCCCAAGGAGTTGTCAATTCCTTGAGCCACCTCCACCACAATTTTGCTCCCGAAACTCTGCTTAGGATTTTAGGGTCATGAAGCCCCAAACCTCCATGGGCCTTAGGTTTGCATAGCTTGTCCCATGCTACCAACACCCACTTCTTTTTCTCTTCCCCTTTGCCCCAAAGAAAATCTCTTTGAATACTTTTGATTTGTTGTAGGACACCTTTGGGAGCAAGGAGAGCTAAAAACATGAATATGGGTATAGCCTGTAGGACAGACTTTGTAAGCACAAGGTGCCCCGCCAAGTTCAAAGACCTGCAGGTCCATTTCCTAACTTTGTCCTGTAGTTTATTGGTGACTGGTTCCCACACTCCCTTACTCAGAGGTTTGTCAGTGAGAGGCATTCCAAGGTACTTGGAAGGTAATTGAGCCCTTTGAAACCCAAGAATTCTGGTGAGGTTCCTCTGAATAGCAATGTCCGTATTGAAAAAAAAAACCTTTGATTTGTCAAGGCTTACCTCTGTACCAGCCACTAAAGCAAAGTCGTTCAGGATTTGTTTGAAAGCGCTGGCTTCCTTAACCGTAGGAATGCCCTGCAGCATTGTATCATCCACAAATTGTAGGTGTGTGGAGGCATCCCCTTCCGAGGTAAGTTTTAGACCCTGGATTCTTCCTTCATCATTTGCCATTTTTATCACTCTATCAAGTCCTTCCATCATGAGAACAAAGAGGAAGGGGGACAACAGATCCCCTTGTCTGAGACCCCTATAGGGAATAAAGGTTCTAGATGGAGAGCCATTAAGCAGTATTGAGAATCTAGCCGTGGATACAAGGGACATAACCCATCTTATCCAGTTGTGGTCAAAGCCATAAGCTCTTAGCACTTCCTTGATGTATGCCCAACTTAGCTTATCATAAGCCTTCGCTAGGTCCAGTTGCATGATCATACCAACTTGCTTATTTCTGTTAAGAGAGTGTACCACCTCGTGTGCTTGTATGATGTTGTTGAGAATCTGTCTTCCTTCCACAAAACTAGTTTTCTCCTATGAAACAAGATCAAAAAGAAGAGGCTTGAGTCTGTTAGCTATCCTTTGGAGATAATTTTGTACACCACATTACATAAGGCTATGGGTCTGAATTTGTCCGGTGTCATAGCTTTTTCCTGCTTTGGAATCAAAGCTATGAAAGTGACATTAAGAGCTTTCAAAACAGTTTTGGATCTCCTAGAGTCTTCCACAACTTCAAGGATATCTTGTTTGACTGTTTTCTAGCAAGCTTTGAAGAAATCCACACTGAAACCATCAGAGCCCAAAGCTTTCCCATTTTGCTTCTCATTGATAACTTTACTAACCTCCTCCTCCGACACTGGCCTGTTAAGATTGAGGTTGTCTTCCCTAGTTACAAGCTTAGGAATGAACTTTGTGAATTTGTTGATGAACCGTGATCTATCTACAAAAGGCTCCTCTGCTATGCTAAGAAAGTGTTGAACTAGGACAGATTCTATTTCTATGTGTGAGACATGCTCTCTCCCATGAGAATCTTTAAGTTTGGAAATTCTGTTATGGGATTTGTGATCCAATGTTGATCTATGAATAAACCTTGTGTTTCTTTCTCCTTCTCTAATTCACTGCACCCACGATTTCTGTCTCCATAAAATCTCCTCTTGTATACACCGATCTTCCCATTCGTTCTGTAGAGATTCATCATAAATTTTTCTTTCCTTAGTAAAACCCTCTAAGATGTTGATCTGATTAATCTCCTGGATTTTCTACTCAACTTCCTTTTTGGCTTTAAAAATATTTCCAAACTCTTGTTTGTTCCAATCTTTAAGCCTAGATTTGATGTGTTTGAGTCTCTATTGTAGTATGAACATTTTGGTGCCTTTAACGGGCCTTTCTTCTGTCCACCATTTGTCAATATTTCTTGTGAAATCAAGGTGAGAGAGCCAAATATTTTCAAACCTGAAAGGTCTGTTCCTCGGTGTTCCCATAAAAGAAGCTTCCAGCTGAACAGGCCAGTGGTCCGAGCCTCCAAAGGGAAGGATTAAAGCTGACATATCAAGGCCTATGATAAGGAGTTCCTCTAAGATTATGAATCTGTCCAACTTAGAGGCAACTTGAGAAGTCCTCCTCTCTTATTATTCCAAGTAAACATGCCATTCGTTGTTTCTGCACCCACTGTAGGTTTTAACCCTGTACAGAAATTACCTGCATACGAATTCTTAAACAAAGAAAATAAACAATGCGAGAGCATAACCCATAAAACACATATGCACAAAGATTTTCCCTGGATCCCAAAACCGGGACTACCAGCTTGATTTTTCATTATGTTCCTTTCAATGTTACAATACATATTTATACATGCCGAAGCATCCAATACCATGGACCGAAAACCATCGCGTCCAATACCATGGACCGAAAACCATCGTGTCCAAAAAACATGTGCGAAAATCATGCACAAAACCATAGGTGGGTCCGCCCAACCTAACATATGGTCCAAAACCAAAATTTTCCGGGGCGCTGCCCCGAACCCCATAAAGTGGGGTTACGGGTGCCCTTCAAACCCCCTATTAACTACGTGGAAAGAATATAACACAACCCAACGCCCACTAGCTCCATGTTATTCATGAAGTTCTTGAAGGCAATGGAGTCCCTGCCTAATTTTCTTGTACTGCATTTTTTCTCTATAAGAGATCTGATCATATTGAACTCCCCTACCAGAATCCATGGTATATCAAGATATCTCTCCCTAAGTTTCTCAAGGGAGTTGAGAAGCTTTAGTTGGTCTTCTAGTTTTTTAGGACCATAGGTAGATCTCCTTATCCCCCAACAGTTGAATCACCATTGATAAATAATTCCTAGACGCTTCATCATCCAGGATTCCAAGTTTTTGAGGATCCCATAGGGTGAGAATGCCCCCCGCCGAGTTATCTGCTTTAACCTCTAGATACTCATACTTGATTAACCACTTAGAGTGCATCTCTCTAATCTTGTCCATTGAACATTTTGTTTCCTGAATAAATATCATATTTGATTTTTCTTCTTTAATTTGACTACTAAGATTTCTTTGTTTCCTTCTACTTCCTAGACCCCTTATGTTCCAGGTTGTAAGCTTCATTAAGAAAGGTTTGTAAAGGAGTAACTGGTAAGATCCTTCATCTTACCTAAGTTAATCATAAGTTTCCCACATTTGGACAGCAACTCATTCTATTTTTTCCTTCCCCTTTTCCTACCAGGGTTCTTTGAAGAAATCATCGGTGTATCCTCCATTGTTTTTACTCCCCTATTCTCCTGGCTGTCATGGTATCTTTTTACTCCAAAGCACTTTGATTGTGATCTCCAGAGGAAGAGCTATTGAACCCTATCAAAATCCTCTTTAGGCAGAGAGTCAACCCCTTTGTTGACTCCCTGTGCCAAAAACTTTTGTAGATCTAGATTCTCTCTCTCTAGAATCTCCTGCAGTTCCTAGTCTTTCATTCCTGCCTCACTTGGGGTCATCTCCTGGTCCCTACTGAGCTCCATCATGCTTGGCACATCATCCGTTTGTTTGTTGTTTTTTGGTATATCCTCCATGTTAGCATCCCCTTCCTTCTCATTGGGATTTTTCTCTGATTCCTGGATTGTCCCATTGAGTTCGACTTCTTCTTCTAAGATCTTGAAACTACTGTGGTTTGATTGCCTGTCTCCAGTGCCTTTCTTTTGGTACCTCTTGCCTCCTTTCCCTTTACCCCCAACCTTAATAAATCCTTCGAGATCCTTAACTGTAGTGGCTTTCATGTTGTTTTCCATCTTGTTCAATGGGTAGTCCCTATATAGGTGCCCATGTTCATGGCACTTATGGCTCCTGAAAGGGACGTGTTCATAATCAACCATCTGCACCCATTCCTCGTCATACACTTCCAAAATGATTGCATCTGGAAGTGCCCCGGATAAGTCCATTTCCACACATATCCGGGCGAAGGAAGTATATTTTCCTCTTAGAGTAGTTTCTGATATTTTTATAAAATGCCCTAGATTAATACCTATAGCCTTTAGAGACTCCGACAGTCAATAATCTAAAGGACGGGAGTAGAGTCTTATCCATACTGGCACTGGGGTGAAAGTTTCTCGTTCTGGGACAAAGTTCATTACTCATGGTCTCATGTAAAGACCTGCAGACACATAAAAATAGGGTCCTCCCTCAAACTCTTTGTCTTTGTCCTCTAAGCTTGTGAACACCGCCGTGAAGAAACCCTTGGACCCAAGGTGAAGTTCTATTTTCCCTTTTGGTTTCTAGTGGTTCCTTATCCATACATGCAAAGCCTTCTCCGTCAGCCAGATCCTCATAAATTTATAGATAACAGCATATTCCGCCATGTGTTCTCTGTGCACCTGCAGCGCTAGGTCACTTAAAACGACTCGAGGAATAGTGGTCACCTTGGATCTACATGCCCATGATGTATTCTTGGAAGCAACTTTCTGACTGCTACTCTCTGTCCTCTTCTCCGTACCGACTTCCTCATGGTTCTCTTCCTATTCTTGAGGTCCGATGGTTTCCAATTTTTCTTTATTTGTAACCTTGTTGCCACCTCTGCTAGTTTCTTGAAGCATTGCGATCCAACTCCCTTGCTTCTGTCTGCAACCAATTGATTGTAGGAGGGAGTAGACCTCCCTCCTCAGCTCCCCTCCATGGTAACCAGCTACACAAACCCTAAGGCAAACCCTAAATCTGATTTGCAGAGCCTCTAAACATGTGTAGTTCAAAGATTAAATATTCCAAACATTAGATAATACACCAAACAAAATATAATTTTAAATACCATCTCCTCCATATCTCTACCAACTTTTCATTTTAATGATCATTCTTTTGCTTCTTTCTTCCAATTTTTCATAGGAATTTCCTCCCAAACACAACACAGTTTTCCTTAATGGCATTACTTGTAGGCCACAAGGTAGAGACAATATTTGTTAGAGATACTTGTGTCTTATTTGAATCCCTCATGGGATTCGGGTGTGAAATGGATCTTGGATCCGAGGATCAGGATCTTATGTAAGAATGAATCCAAATTTGACCAACATATTTAATTTGCTTTTTTTAATACTAAAAATATTTAATTTGTTTTTTATTTTTATTTTTATTTTTAGGTCATGGGCTATGTTTTTTGCTTTACTATTAAATAATGATGAAAATATAAAACCCAAGTAAATGATTTCCAAATGATGCCCATCAATGTTGCCTATCCATAATTGTAAACAATAAAGGTGTCTTTGCTTATGAATGGAAATATGTTCTACTTACCTTTGAAGTGGCAAACTATTTTGTTGGTAATGTAAAAACTAGGTGAATACCATACTAGAAATTTCATACAAAAGCTCCATGCACCTGCTAAATGTTTTTCAAATCTCAACTACAATAAAAAAACACTCTTTTATTTATGGTAAGGATTTTTCAAAAGTATTTAATTTGGATTAAAAAAAATGGGTTGTGGGCTTTTTTTAGGTTGAATACTAAAATATTTAATTTGTTTTTTGGGTCATGGTATATGTTTTTTGGTTTACTATTAAATAACGATGAAAAGATAAAACCTAAGTAAATGATTTTGAAATGATGCCCATCGGTGTTGTCTATCCATAATTGTAAACAATAAGGGTGTCTTTGCTTATGAGTGGAAATTTGCTCCACTTACCTTTGAAATGACAAATTATTTTGTTGGTAGTGTAAAACATTAGGTGAATACCATACTAGAGAGGTTCATACAAAAGCTCCATGCATCTACGGGTCCATTAAGTGATGTAGAATTATAAAAGTTTCCATCGTTGACAATATAAGAATCATCCTTTGAATAGATGCCACATCTTATATTGTAGGTGGCAAGAAGGTATCATTTCTCAATGTTAAGAAAAGTGTGCATATGACACTGTCACTTGTTTGATATGTATAGACAAACTATGAGACTTTCATCATCTCAATATTTAAATATTATTTTAATTGTGTATTACCAACTTAACACAAACACACTAAACAATCTAAATCTAATACAACAATTATTAGTTCAAACCGAAGTACAACTTTTCCAATTTAACAATCCTATCAACATCTCTTTGCACCTTTTGGGAAAATTGCTAGTTATTATCTTTATGGTAGGAATTTAAATTTTACAAAATATTCTTAGTTGTATATATAATTTAAAGGTCAAGATTTATTTTCAAAGTAGTTACCTCTTTTTTGCTTTTTAATTAAATTTATTAATTAAGAAAATGTCATATGAACTAATGTCATTTGAAATTTGTTATGGTTTTTTGGGCATGTGTATTGATAAATCATGGTAATGGCCTATAACACTATCACATAGCCCATTTACAAATTAAAACTTCATATGATAAAGTGGAGATGAATCTCCATGGTCAAAAATCTTGTTATATTTTTTAAAAATAGAGGGGGGGCGAGTCCCTCATTATAGATGTTATATATAGCCCAGATTCACAATTTCACAGTATTTACAATATATACAGATGTGTAATGGTCTCAATATGCTACTTTGCAACGCAAACATGAGTCACAATGGCTGTCGAGCAGCGCGGTCATACATCAGGATTCGAACACGGGTGGGGAGCGGGAAAGTCATCCGTCCCGACCACGTGAACTGTGTGTCTTTTTATATATGTATATGTGTGTTTAACTTATACATTAATTCTTTTATCATTATTAATAATAATAGCTTTAAATAAAGTTATAATTTAGTTAATTTTATGATTTTTTTTTTTAATTTTAGTAACATAAAATGTATGATTAAATGTATATTTTCATATTGATTATAAATTAATTCCTATTTATATTTATCAATCATTTAATTTATATAACTAAATTAATTTTATTTAATATTAAATTTTATATATATATATAATCTAAAATATACTTTATCATATATCTAATATTATTAAAAAAAATTTAAATAACTAAATTATAATTATATTTAAAATTATTATTATTAATAATTAGAAATTATATAATTCAAACTCATATTTACATTTATTTGTAAGTTAATTTTTAATAATTTTTCGAATAGAAAAAATTTAAAAGTCTATAATCTAAAAGGGATTGGTATAATGCTTCTTCTCTTTTCTGGTTCCTTGTAAAGTGGAAAATCAAATATTTGACCTTGTCTAGACCACTATTAGAGTCAATTTTGATTTTATAGTTTAGGTTACTAAAACATTTAAAGTTCGTTTTCGTATTTAATGAATTTTCCCATCAAAATTTAAGAATATATTGTATAGTTAGGGGATATTTTTTTTTAAAGTGTGTAAATGAGTTAAAATAAATATGAAAATAAATTATATGTAAGGTATTTATACATCTAATAAGTTGGTCATTGTTTTGGACAACATAGTATAGAGTAAAAACTACATCGACCTTATTACTCAAGTATGTGGATTTATTTTTATATGGTGTTTGAATAATATTTTGGAGGATCTAAATTATTAACTTTAATTAAAAGTTTGAGATTGAAAATCTTTTATCATAACCATAATATGCCTATTAGGAGGTGTTAAAACTTTAATCATTATGAGAGAGGTTTCATTTTTAGTATAACATGTTTTTATGGTATATATGAGCAATGTAAATGGGTTAAAGAGAATACATAGCAAACTATTGATAACAAAAAAAAAGCATCAGAAAAAACTATTTTGAGAAGGAAAAACCCATACTTTAGAGAAAGCTCAATGTATTTCTCAATAACTAATAATAGTTACACTACATATTTTAAGGTATTCTCTTAATATGAGCAGCTCTTAATATGAGTAATGAGGAGCATGCTCTTTTTTTCTTTGCTTATATCATGTTAAAGCATGCATTTGGCATGAGGTCTCTATGAATTAACATGAGATATCTTATAATGGATTTCTTTAAGCCTTTAAATAAGCTTCATTACATCAAATACTATGAATTAACCAATACCAAGGACCTATAGAACGCTAATAATGAAAACGGACCTATAAACCGCCAATAACGAAAATATTAACAATAACTGAATCAAAATTGTTTTAACTACTTTATGGGCCAGTCAAGATTATCCCAACAAAATGGTAAAGATGACCACCAAATAAATTATAATATACCACATTTCTTAGTGCTCCATAATGACTCAATATTTCTTTGCCTTTCGCATTGTAAATATAAAAATAACAAGATATAGACATTTATTTTGTTCAAACTTTCTCAAAGATAAATTTTTTTGTTCATCGTATTGTATGATGTGATTTCACTAATTATAAATTCATTTTTATTTTTCACTTAAATTTATTAATAAGAGTAGTACGCATTTAATATTATATCCTGAGCATAAGTACTCATTACACAACAAAGTAAAGTTTTTCTGGATTTGGAATAACATATTAAATATTCTTTGTGACAAATAGATTACACATTGATATAAAATATAGTATATCTTTTGTAGATATTTTAAAAATATGGAATCTTAAATTAATTAAATTTCTTAATTATGTTAACGTTACAACTTTGAAATCCATGTGTGGGCAATGTGGAAGGGGCATGTAAACCACCTCACCCAGCAACGGAAATTGAGGATGTGTTGTGTTGTCCCTCTCTGGAATGAAATATGGTTTATATCTAATGAAGGATTCAATCATGTTAGATATTAAACATAGTGATTTCCTCCACATGCATGGAGCATGAAACAATAATTTTTCACTTGGGTTCATGGTTTGAATTCATTTTTTCCTTACCATTCTACTCATGATAAATTTTTATTTGTATTTATTGTTCTCAGTCTAAGAGGATTAGATGACAATCAAGTCCTCAACGTTCAGCTCTCTTGCATGATTTAACTATTGTTTTCCTCCTCCAAGAATTCATTAGATTGATTAGAGTTATGAGGTTGGAGATAAAGTATTCCTAAGGGTAAAACCTCAAAATAGATTCATAATGTTTGGAAAGTTAATGAAGTTGTCTCCATGATTCATGGGACTATTTAAAATCATAGAGAAGAAGGCACTAATAACTTATCAACTTGCATTATTTTCATATTTAGCATGCATGCATGGTGTGTTTCATGTCTTTGTCTTACATCATTGCATTTTTATCCATTGCATGTTATTGATTTGATTTTCTTGCAAGTGATAGAGGAGGGGACGATGATGGAACTAGATCGTATACTAGACCAATGCACTCAACAACTTAGATGTTGATCATTTGACCAAGTAAAGGTCCAGCAAGACATTTACAATCCTAATTCGGCTACTGGGGAGGATGTAAAGGAGATGAATCATTGATTCTCCTTCTTGTTTTGAAACTTCCAAACAAATTTTAGATTAGGAGGTGTATGCAGTGCCCCATCCTAGCTTGACTTGAGGTAGAAACTTCCAGTTCTACTTTGACTTCTGAGATAGATATTATGACATAAATTTTATTCTTTAAGTAAATCATACATTGTTGATCCATTTATTATTTCATTTGATAATGACTCACATTATTCTTATTCTGATTATTAGTCTATACTATGTTGATTATTATAATATCAGTGTGGTAGTAATGATTTTGATGTTTCTTACCATGCGTGTATTATGGTGACTAATCGTTATGATAAAATGTTATTGATAATTGTTTGAATGTGGAAGGAGACCATGATGGTGCATGATTGGGAAGTGATTCTAGTTTGGTTATTGAGTACATTTGAAGCTACAATATGAATTTATTGATGATATATTGTTACAAAATATCGATGACATATTAGTGGTTACAAGAACATATTACATGCTTACTGAATGTCTCACACAAGGGTGACAATGTTGTATGAAGTATATTAGATCTTCTTTGGAGGGGTGGGGCGACATATTTAATATCACCCACTAGCACTCTAGCAATGAATTAGGTTGGAAAGTGTTAGGAACTTTCACCTTTATGTTCATGATGTTATGAGGGGTCGATCCTAGATTTAGTCACTCACAAGGTTTCATTGAGGGGTGCACACTAAGGTAAATACTTTAATCTTCAATCACCATTAGTCTCACAATAAATATTGACCTTGGAGTTAATGGTTATCTCCACCATCATACCTATGTCCCCCTCAATTAGACATGGATACCTAAATAATAAATGCTGAGGCACCCTTGGTATTAGGAAAAAGGAAAGGTAATTGGAATTGAAAATTTATGGATAAACACTAAATTTAAGGAGTATAAATAAAATGAGGTTTTAGAAGCAAGATTCTAATTAAAATTTTAGAAAACTTTGGGAAATGGGACTATGGGGATAGACTAAAATCAAACTTTAGAAAAATCAAGATGGAGTAAAGTACCTTAATAAATTATTCTAGCTATCCTAAAGCATGTGAGGAGAATATTCTAGAACTAGAAATAATGGCAATAAAAGGTTGATGGAACACTAACACTCAAAGGGGGAGATTTACATGAATTAAAAACCATCAAATTAAAAATTAGGAAAAATGATATTCATGATAATGCTCCATGTGGAAGAAGCATAGATTTCGAATCTCTAACTAAAATTTGAAATTGAAAAAAAAAAAAAAGGAAATTAAATACACAAATCCAACACCTAATAGTTAACACAAGTAAAATAAACATGTGACC
The DNA here is from genome assembly GCA_031772625.1 of Pinus tabuliformis. Lineage (NCBI taxonomy): Eukaryota > Viridiplantae > Streptophyta > Pinopsida > Pinales > Pinaceae > Pinus > Pinus tabuliformis. Next base: position 441,076,172 of record CM062813.1, on the reverse strand, counting down.
TCCAAATTAGGGGAATTTGAAATGGGATAAAGGGAAAAATAGGGAACATGTGTTTCAATGAGAGAAATTGGTCCTTTAAAGAAAATAAGAAATTGAAATTCATGAGAGTCTTAGTAAAATTGTGACATATGGCTAGGTGAATAATAGGAATATTAGAAATTAATAAATTAATAATTCTACATGAGAAGACAAGTAGTGAGACTAATATTTTATGCATCCTAATGTTGGATAATTTTTCTAATGCAAAACTATCATGAGTGACTAATTGAGCTTTGTTGTGAGTTTGGTGTGTGTGGATATTGTATTGTGTGGGAACCTCTTGGGCTTGAGAATTTCTCTCCAAACTACTACAATATTCATCTCTCATATAGCCACATAGTAACTCAAGGGTCCACATGGAAAATCAGTACTCAAGGAGCAGGTAGGAAGGTCATCAATGAGTCAACAACATTTAGTAAATATACAAAGAATCTAGGTTGATTCTTCTTCATTAGAGATTGAAACTGCATCAAGAATCAACTTCAATGTTATGTATTATGATGGTGCAATGTCAATGGTGAATGCCATTTTTTTGCTTCAATTCATTTGTATCATTTGTATAAAACCTACTTAGTCTTTAATTGTTGATGAAAGATCATTTGTACTATTATTTTGAGATAGTTATGATATTTTAGAACATGGAATAATAAATGTATATATCCAAATGAATGGTGTTGTGCCAAGTATAAATTTGTTTATTGTTGAATCAATGAGATTACCATTCATTCTTCCTTTATTCTTAGCATTGAAGCTTATATGATTGACTTAATTAAAGTTTGTAATTGTTTATTAATATATAATTTGGTATGTTATACATTGATATGAATTAAACATGTATGAAATGCAACTGTTAATCAAGTCATACTCTAGTTGAATTCCAATGACTAGTTGAAGTATTGATTATTCATTTTACCACACACTTTTCTAATTCCTAATGGTGATAACTCAGTGAGAAATTTGAATTAATATGTTTAACATTGAAGTGGTTTGATATAAAAAAGTAACCTAAACCCATAAATTATCCATTCCAAAAAAATGGAGTATAGTTACATAAGTAATTTAGAAATATAACAAAATGTTGGAATTGACAAAGCGAATTTTATTAAATTTATGGGGTGGAACCTAAATTGATAATCAAATATTAATAAGAGAGAATGGAACTTTCAAGTCTAGCCTAAGACATCACTATAACCTTGGGGATTATCCTTACATTGTCAATGAGAGTAAACCCTCTCCTAAATGTGTGTAATAATGTTCTTACATGTTTCCCCTATGCAAAGGAATGATACTTAACTATATAAACTCTCTATATAGATCTAGAGGTTGTAATTATTTTATTGCATTGATATGAAGGATTCGCAATTGTGTACATCAGTTTTCCTTTCGTTAAATTTAATTTGGACAAATTGGAATCAAGGCATTGACATTGTGAGAGTTCAAATTCAACTTTCATGTCTCTTCCTTCCTTGTGTTCACAAGACTGCAGATCAATGTTTAAACCACAATTCCATGTTGTTAAGTACTTAACACTAACAATAGGTTATATCACCAAATATTTAAAACATTAAGCACCCAATCACTATATCCAAGTGATATTCATAATCAAGCACTATGATTGTGCACTTACCAGAAACATGGGATATTGGAGAGTTTAATGAAAGGCATTTTTTCCATCCTGGTGTAATGGTAACAACCAACAAGAAAAATTGTGTCACTTCAAGTCACCAAAAATTAGAGGGCTAACTATCGCTTCACCACTAGTTAACCACACTAAAGAAACCACATAAATAAATATCGATATGTTATGTTCCATTGTAGTCTATCTTGGTGTGATGGACTTCAAATGATGTCAGTATTTCAGTTACTTGGCATCATTAAATAATGACACCAAAAGTCTGAAATACTAAAAGAATTGAAAATAAATTTTAATTGAAAATATCAATATGGTTTGTACCGATGTAATAGACTGAGGGTTGATAGAATTAATTCAATTACCCGAACCCATCAACTAATGGTATAGGAAGACCAAAGTACTAGAAGAATCATAAGGTGTAAATATAAAAAAAGTCTCAGTAAGGGCCATCTTGGTGTGACAGACTATTAGTTGATGGCCATAATTTAGTTATCCATGCCTTCAACTAATGATATTGAATATTGGAATATCAAACAAACTATAAATACACTTAAATAAAAGACTTGATATGTCAAGGCACCAGAGTGATGTGTTTGCAAGTGATGATAACATTCTTGTTATATTTTGCATTAGTTGATTGTGATGGACTTAGAAATTTGGAAAAAAATTGGGTTTCCCACTCTATAGTTTGTGCCTACACACATGCACACACACACAGATATATATATATATATATATATATATATATATATATATAGAGAGAGAGAGAGAGAGAGAGAGAGAGAGAGAGAGAGAGAGAGAGAGAGAGAGAGAGAGAGAGAGAGAGAGAGAGAGAGAGAGAGAGAGAGTAATATTTGTACATTATTCAAGTTCTTATAGTAACATACACATGAAAGCATGAGATGATGCCACATAGAGACTATGTCGACCCAAGGCTGAACAAATCAAAAGGAGGAGTTCATCAAATGAAGTTGCCAAGATGGTGAAAGAATGACTTCCAACAATCATATATTTTAAACCATAAGACATAATCCATTGAAATTGTATTTTTCAGAGAAGCAGAGGCAATGGAGCAAAAAATGAAAACCAAGGAAAGCTAAATAACTCAAAACAAATCAAACTAAATCAATCCAAAAGAGAAATTAGAAAAATTCATATTGGGGACCTTTAGTTTTGAAAAATTAAGGAGAATTTCTTAGGCCTCAACAATTGGCAATACACGAGGACAAAGAAGTTATCTTTAGTGTATAAATAACAGGGTTAAATTTATCAAAAGTTAAAAAGACAAGTTTCACAATGTTCCCATTCATTGCACCACTTTCTATGGGGCCCACATAAGATGGGTCAAAATAATATAATTTCATAAATATGAAAGTACTATATGTGTCCCAGTCTTAAAGAAATGAATCAAAGTATATGGAATATTTATTTTATATTTTTCCTCATAATATCGAATAGAAGATGTAAGGGTAGGGATTTTAGATATTAGTATATATTTATTGAATGTAAAGCTACCTATTTTTCTCGACATTGCTTCATTTCCCGCGAGCATCCATAGCCCTAACAAAGATGTCTCAGAACCATACAAGCATGGCCCCGTTGCTAGTGAGTGTCCATAGCCCTGACGGATTTACTTGTACTTCCCACACTTAAGTGTTTTCAACTCTCTTATGCTTTCCCCCTATTGATTTTCTTAATTGGAGAGATGGATTTGGAAATTGGGTAAAGAGAGTGGGGTGGAACAAGAGGTGTTTTTATTCAAGGAAAATAGATTTCATACTTGTTAATTATGACCCCACAACCCTTCCCTGAATCTACCAATGTAGAGGATTTATTTAAATGTGGTGGGAAAAGAATGGGATTCATAGAATAAGACTAAGTTGATTGTTTTCTTTAAAACTTGAACCATACTACTTGAAACACATTCAAGTGTTCCTCCATAGTCATTGGGCCAATGTATGGGGATGGAGACTTACTAAACATTTCCTTTAGATAAATAAAAACTCATTTCAGTGACATAGTATAGATTCCCCTAGTCCAGCAATTGGTGTCGCATAGAAAAGATCCCCATATAGATTTTATAAATATCAAGAAATGTAAATCAAAACCAAGAGAAAAAGAAAATTCAAAAAAATATACAAACCAAAATCTTGAAATGAAAGAAAAGTGTAGAAAATATCAAGGTCAGGAATGAAATAAAACACTAACTAGACAATATGTGTATATAAAACTTAACATAAAGAAAAGGTGCATTGCTAAGTAATTATCTTGATAAATATATCCTTCAATTAATTTCTTGGTTGGAATGACTTTTATGTTGGTTATTGATCAAGAATTTATTCAAAAGTAAAATTCCAAGGCATAGTAATGACTAAAAGTTTAAGTATGAGTATTTCATCAGGATATTTTTTCCTTTAACATATCTTGCTTCATGGTTAAACTAATCGGCCTCAATGATCAGTTTTTAAAGATAATACTTACGAGAAATATTTAACAAGAGTAAATATGAGCAAGATAATAAATAACGAAGAAGGAAAAATTAAAGTGAACTTCCCTGAATGCATGTTGATGATAGCTCATCTTTTAGCATGAATGTGATCAAAAGTACTTTATTCAAATAGAAAAAAAAGTGAATAAACTAATTAATTTACTAATGTATTCTAATATGCCAACAAAGTCAAGTCTCCAACAAAGTCACCTAAGACCTGCAAAAAAAATTATAACAAGGATTAGAAACAAAATATGACTAAAATGAGAAAATTGGAATTATAATGAAAACTATCAGAAGATGAAGATAAGCATATGCAGGCATACCTTGAATAATCTCATTGTAGTTTACCTTACAATTCTCGAAAATCTCCAAAGTTAGTGTTTTAAAGAACTTCTTCTTATATAGGATTTTGTAAAGTATACAATAAGATGATAATAGGTAATAATAATTTTGAGGTTTCACTTATGCTCATGATCATCAAATTTATTAAATCTAAATTAAGTGCTAAGACAATCATTGATCCAATGTAAAATACTGCCCTGAAAGGAAATGGTTTACAAGGATTTAAACATAGTAAGCATCCAAAGAGATATTAGTAGGAACATTCATAGATACTTGAAATGAATTCTGGAGAAAGGAAACATCATCAGAGCATAAGTTTGAAGTATCATATTTGTGCTCAGTTAAAGATGCTTATAATGGAGTGAAGAAATAAGAATCTTCTAGACCCAAAAATGAATATGCATTGCTTTGTGTTACAATTGTTTAAATCGATTACTGTCCTCTTTGCAAATTTTGATTCATATTATGTTCCACATTGTATGTTTGATCATGTGATGGATATCTAAATAAGAACATCAAAAAAATGAGCATAAAATATTTCTATTAAATTTAGTTTAGAGGGTCAATCCTTAAAATGAAATTTTCAAAGCAAAACAAATCTATAATGAAGCATATGTACAAATTCATTGTTCAGTATTAACCAAAGCACACCTTGTTAACCCACGATCCTAATGAGTAAAGGAATACTTCCTTGAAATGTCCCATGCATAAATTGATTTTGCCAATGATATTTTGAACCATTTTCAATCCTTCCCTGGGAAGTGGAGTGAAAACCAAGAAAAATTAAGGTGGGCCTTTCTAAAGAGCTTGTGACTTGCTTATTCCATAACTAAATTATTCTAGTAAGTAAAAGAAAAGCAAACAAATTAAACTAAACTACTCCTACTCTACTCTACTCTAACTAAGAAGTTTAAGACTAAGTGAAATCATATTTCCAGTGGAGCCATTCATGTTGCTTTAGCCCTTTAGTCGTATGTACCACAGGAATTAGAAGCAGAAGCAAAATCATTACTAAACTATATAAAGAAATCTTTAACCTATATGTCAATCTACTTCTGATAGGTTCAGGAAAAGAAATTCATTTACAAGAAACCTCGCTTGAAATGAATCTCCAACCATATTTCAATTAGATCATAAAAATGAACATGGAAATTTGTTAAAGATTGGAGAAGATTCAAATAAGGATAAGATATCAAGGCAGAATCAAATAATGTACTTTCAAATGTTGGGGACTATAGAAAATAGTTAGTATTCGAAAATAAACTTATATTAGTATTTACATAAGATACATTTATGTTAGAAAACATCATAACCCAATTTCTAGAAATTTCCTTCTCACAAGTACCAATTTAATCAATATCATTATTATTATGTACTTGCGAAAATAGTTTGAGATTATGGTAATACATAGGAACTTGATTATATTCAAAATCATATATTGAAATGGATCTTATTTTCGAAAAATTAAATCATGTAGATGATTAAAAGATTCAAGATGAGCATCTATTTTAGCATTATCAGTATAAAAACATGTCTCATATTGTGCTATAAATATGATTTAAGGATTGACAAAATGATGGTTTGATGAAGGGTAAAGTGACTCAATATTCTAAATCTCTAAATCACCATCATAAATGTCTTCCCACTATTTACTTGCCATCTCTTCAATCATAAAAGATAAATTAGAACTAGAAGTATAACTAGATGAACATACATAAAAATTATCATAACTGTTGGAAGAATGATCATTTAAAAGCTCACTATCCTTATCATAATTGGTGACAAGTTGATAACCTATTTGATTAATGGCAAGTCCTTGTCTTGTAAAAAGGCATTAATTTAAAAAAGGAACCTTTAAATAATTGTTAAACAAATTATTATTGATAAAAAGATTAGGATATAATGAGAAGCAGTTGTTCAAGCATATAAATATGAAAGTTTCTCTACTTGTAGAATGATTATTAACGTTAAGAAATGATACTTGAGTTTCCAATACCATTTCTTCATTTTTTTATTCAATGCAGATATCAAATGCATCATGATTTTAAATACTTTTGGGAATGTAATTCTTTGGGTTAGATAAAGGTTTACATTCCTGAATATCTAGGTATTTTGAAATATATGGTTGAACAACACTAATTATAACAATTTAAAAAAAATATATGGAATCACCTTTAATAAGAAAATTCTCATCATCAATGTTAATGTTTTTAACCTGAATTATTGATTCGTGATCAATTTTCTTCTTCATTATAATCAGCATATTTATTATGATTCGAAATAGTTTGAAGAGAAGCATTGATTTTATTAGATTTATCATAAATTTCCAAAAGTTGTTCATTAACATTCTCTAAATTATTTATTTGGGTAGCATTAGTCATGTCACTATAAGCAATAGGTTTAACAACAATAGCAAATGTATTTAGGAAAGTTAAATCTTCAAGTTCATCATGATTATTTTAAATACAAGGAAGACAAACAATATGCCTAAACCATTCTATTAATTCAATGTTAGAAGGTAAATATTGGGATTGAAATTTAAAAACAAATCAATTTGAATCTAGTGAGAAAATCTTCTAAAGATTCACCTCTAAATCTACATTGATTCTCAAGTTCGAGGCATACCTTATCGTAATCGTATTCCTGAAATGCAAGAAGGAGCATTCTTGTAAATTGATCCAATCTATGTACAGAGGCAACTGGAAATGTTTCACACCCTTCTTTGGCTTGGCTTGTGAGAGTAAGAGTAAAAATTATGCATATTACATCTTCCTCAATATCATAATCATTAATATTTTTCATAAACTAAAGAATATGATCAAATGCAGAACATTACTCTTACCATCAAACTTTGTATTTGACAAGTGATTTACTACCTTCATTGGAGTGCTACAAGATGCTCATCCAAAGATGTAACTCCAAATAGGCATTTTGAAAGAGCCATTGAAAAATAAAAAGAATTAAAACAAGAAAGTCCAAAGGGACAACTCCTCAGTGGCCCTCCTTCGAGCATCAAAAATGTTGATGTCCAAAATTGACCATGTCCAACATTAAGGAATTCACCCAGCCGGGGCCAAAATTAGACCCTTTTCCATTCAGGATGGTGATTTTGATCGATTATGGGCTCAGTTGCCTCAACCTAAAACTAACCTAAACTAATATAAACTAACCTAAATGTATTAATTATCTCTAAATCTAGCTTGTATCTACTAGTGTACGATTATACTTTTTGGTATTCATAGGAAAAAGAACACACTTGCCTACTTATAGTTGCTTGAAGAAGGTAGATTGTTGAATCAATTGAAATAAGGGCTCAGCCAGGCCACCGGGAATTTTTCTCCTACATAAAGATACTTTTAAAACAAAAACTAAATCTAAATTCAATCCTATGTAATAATGCAGAAAACAAATAAAATTGTCCTCACATACTAGGTAAGGTACAATAGTTTTAAAATAAGAAAATTTACAAGAATTTTAAGACTGATATTGAATCACAAGAATAGTTCTTATAACTAGTATTAATAAACCACTTCATGCCTTGAAAGATTATTATAACATGAAATCTAGACAAAAAAGTTATCAAATTAAAGAAGTCTCACACTTCAATAACTATTTAATCATGTATACGTTTTTAAACATCCAAGAAAATAGTTTATGATTCTTCACTAACGTAAATATTCACATTCATAAACAGATAAAAAAATCATTCAATTATTTGATAGATAGTTGTTCAAATGGTTAAATTAAGCATAAATGGCAGTAGTGCAATAATGTTGCGTAATGTGGCACCTACGAAAAAGATGAGTCGACTAAATGATGAGGGAGTGGAGAATTGTGTAAGGTTTTGGATTTGGGTATGTTTGTGTGAGTAACGCACTGGTGGCCCGAGTGAATGCATGTGAGACATGGCGCATACATGCATGACATGGCGATCTCACCGAAACTCCCTTTAATAGTTGGACATTAAGTGGTGTAGTGTGGCACACAATATATACGCGATAAGAATGGTGTCATAAGGTTAAAATTTATGTGTGCAATTAAGCTCATTTTCGCACATATGTATATTATTGTTCATAGAGGTCCAAACCTTCCCTTTTAATATTATAATACTTAGTGTTTTCTAAATGTGATATTATATGTTTCAGTGGATTTGAAATGCATTATGAACTCATTTTTTTTTAAGAAAAAAACCAGGATAGATTTATATTAAGAGAATATAAAAGTCTTCAATACATAAGACTGTTGCATTATGAACCCATACTACTGCGTAGCTTATTACAAATGCACTATATACATTGACAAATGCTTATTCTCTCACTCATTTCTTAAAATGCGTTGTTTCTATTATCACATGTACGAACAATGATGGGTTGTAATTGGGTTGTAATTGGTTTATGGAGAAACCAACTTGGAAAGATTAGTGGCTTTATGTAGAACAATAAAATAATATATATAATATTTTGATAGATTTTTTTCTGGCTGGGATATCAATTTTTAAGAGATTATGGGAAAAAGAGAAATTTGAAAATGATTTGTGAACTATTGTGGATATTTTATTAGACCATTTGTCACAACATATTTGATAATATTATATTTAAAATATGATATTCTACACTATTACTATTTTATTTAATTTCTAGATCTGTAGATTTTATTGTAATTAGTACATGCATGCAAATGGAAATTATTCAGAAAAATAGAGAATGAAAAAATAATCTCACACACACATAAGACACAAGATATGCTCTCTAGGAAACCCTTTTGGGAGAAAACCTAGTTAGAAGGTGAGTTTGTTTTGCTCTCTTTCTTTGTCTGGAAATATGGTTGCATGTACAAAGAAGTAATGTTTGTGATCCATGGGCTACTATAGTGCACAGATCCTCTCTGTTTGCTCTACCTCCTATCTCTCATGGTTATCTTTTTTCATCTATGAAACAAAATGCTCTCTAAAGAATGGAATGCTTCTTCCTCCTAGTGGCATGGTTATAACACAGCACGGTAGCCTACTAGTGGTTAATTTTGGCTACATCAACTCTTAATTAGAGTTACAATATAGACTCTTCTAGAGTCTTTTACATCATAATCAAGTGACTAGCCCATTTTCCATGAATAATGGGGGCGGAGGGGACATCCTCTCGAACTATAGGTGTGAAAATAGGAAGGTCAAATTCTGAGTGGCATAACTTTTGCATACAGAATCTTATTGGTGTGCTTCTTGCGTTGTTGGAAATTTATTTGTGTGTAGAATAACATGAAAATGTGTGCACTAATGAACTAAATTTTTACCCCCAAAAAATGTCGTTTGATGCCTCAAAACACTCCTGGTAGGTTTCAGACCCTGTTTCGCCAAATTGGGTCCCGTTGGTAAAACAGGTCCCATGAGTTGATTCCTCCACTTTTTCACTCCAAATGCATCGAGATAGATGAAAAAAAATATAATGATCTAATTCAAATTAGAAAATCACCTAAGACCCCAATATCTCAAGCTCTAAGAGAATTTCATTAGTTATCAAGAAAACAAATAATTTCTCATTAATTAATAAGCTTTGGGATCTCATGGTAGTGCAAGTCATTGGATTGATTTATGGATCCATGGCCCCGACCTTATTTTTATAATATGATAGAGATATCCCTATCGTGGTGGGCTGACTGGTCAATGTTGAAACTAGGTGTTGGTTTTAAATCAAATTCCAAATGGTGGGTACCCACACCTGAGGTGATTGTCAATTGTCAATGTTAAAGCATGAGTTTTAACTTGTGCATTTTTATATAAGTTAACTTAGGTAACACCATGTTGTAAACGACTTACCCTAAGAGTTCTCATCATTTTACAACCTATGTTTCAGTTATAATGGAGGACATGAATGGCTTTGAAAAAGGAAAAAATATAGTGAAAAGAAAATAGTGAGATTGATTTTATTACGTATATTACAATAGTACATTAGTTAAATGTCATTGTTTATGCATTATATGTTACAAAATATTAATATTAATGTACATGTTTAGTGTTGATGTTTTTCCTATTCGTATAAAATTTAAATAATTATAATAATAATAATAATTATTATTATTATTATTATAACTTTAATTAATTTTCAAAATATAAAAATAACTTTAATATAAAATATACAATTATAAAAATTAATATAGTGTAATATAAAGAAATATAACTATAATATATAAATCCAAGAGTTAACTATATAAAATAATATATATAGATATAATATATCATATATACAAAAATATCATATAAATTTATTACTATGCATACATTATTCAAGTTCTTATAGTAATATCTACATGGAAGCGTGAGAATGATGTTATGTAGAGACTAACTCGACCTAAGACCAAATAGCTTAAAAGAAGGAGTTCATCAAAATAAATTGCCAAGATGGTGAAAGCAATATAAGACTTCAAAAAATCATATCTTTTAAACCATAAGCCAATATCTGGTTAAATTTCATTCATTGCAAATTTGTCGGAGAAGCGAAGGAAGTTGAGGAAAAAATGAAAACCAAGGAAAGGTAAAATTACTTAAAACAAATCAAACTAAACTAATCCAAAAGAAATATTAGCAAAATTCATATGGGGCCCCTTTAATTTTGAAAAAATAATGGGAATTATTAGGGCCTCAACACCTTGTTACTAGAATCCTTGGGCCTAGTATAAGGACCAATCCCCAACACTTATAATAGACCCTCCCATCCCCTTTTACTCCCTCGGGATGTGGAAGGTGTTACTTTATAATTAACTAAACCCTCAAGATCTATCATGAAGGTAGGGTTACAAAATTCCTCTTCTTCCAACTTCTTCAGAACTCAAAACAATTTCCACCATCGTGTTCAACTCATCAAGACCTTGAAAGCTATTCCCTTTCGAATTTCAACCAATTAACTCTTGTCACATCAACAAGACACTACACATGGCACCCACGTGTGTGCTCCATGGCCTTGCCACATCACTGTTGGAAATTCCATCTCACCCATAGCACCAACGTGGCATCCTTGCAACCATAGTCATGCATTTGAGGTGCTTACCACCTCACCTTAAGTTGTGGGCCCCACTGATTTTGGTCCCTTCAAGTAATTCAGTCATTTCATTTTATATCCATTTTTGGGGGAAAATCTAGGTGCACCTTAATTTTCACTTTGGAATACTCCCTGGACCCCTAGATACATCCATGAAGTAGTAAATCCATCCTTGCACAATTATTCCACCACATCGGGCCCCACCCCAGATATATTGGGCTTCCTCCATGATCTATGTCAACGCATATCTAGCCCCAACCTAGATATATTGGGCTTCCTCCATGATCTAGTTCAACGCATATATGGTCCCACAGAAATAATCAGCCAAGCAGGACCTATTATGCATACTTTGCCCTCTTCTCATAAATATAAAGAAATGGGAATTTGGCCTATTTCCATAAATGTGCAACCTAGAGTAGCAAAATTTCCTGGACATAAACTTCACTCAAGAGGTAATATGGCCTCATGCCTATAATTCTCTACATGGTCCCCACTCTGGATGCTTCCACCAGTCGAATAGATATCCTGCTTCACTAATATTTTCCATAGAAATCCAGGACTTCTGAAAATCGATGCACATTTGATTTCTCCACACCTTTGAATACAATCTAACATTGGAAGGTGAAAAAGGTATTTGTCTTAGATAATTAATTCATCCAAGAACCCATCTGACCCTGGATACAAGTGTAGAATCTCTACTACACTTCACATAATGTTAAATTCAAGGAATTCTTCCAGAATTCCTTTAAGATAGGGAATTTTTAAGATCACCAACTTTCAGGATAGAGTCTCATATCCACTATGAAACCTTCAAAGGGATTCTATCATGACCTAAATAGATAAATTTCTCTAATGACCTTGCATTATATCAAAAACTGAGCAAATGTGAGAAAATGGTTTCAAGGTTAGATTTCACAAGAAGCCCCAATCTTGCTTACCCTATGAAACTAAGGAATTTTTTACTACAACATGCAGGTGTACATTACCATGAAATATCATGTTGTTCTTAAACATGTGAATACTAGGTTTAAATGTATGCTCATGCATCACACAACCTTTGCATTTCCTCTTTATCATGTGAAGTAGTCTACATACTCAAAGTAGACAACAAACCATGAAATTTAGAACATATCAAGTAAATGGCATCACATGCTATGAGAAACTAGCTAATGGACTTCAAGCAAGCACGCACATTCTTCTTAGGGAAGCAAGTGTATGAGATTTCTCTTTTGTTGATAATTGCTTGTGATGAATTTTTACTTTTCCTCATTTACTTCTTCTTTCATTTATTATAATTAGTGTTATCTATCATCAAACATCTACCAAAACATTAAGAACAATGAGATAATAGGACACAAGATGTGGGCGATCAACTAGGGCCAAAATCTCTCCATATTTAGAGGAAAAAACACCAGAATTATGTCCCTTTTTATAGACCTTCAACTGAAAAATTCCAAGACCTTTGACCCTTGACCAAGAACCTCCAAGACCAATACAAACCTTTCTTTTATAAACTTCTACAAATTCTGACTTCCAACAGCTTGTTCTACAGCTTCGACCAACCTAGCAATTTTTCTACAACTTCGACCTACCCAGAACAAAACTTCTTCAACTTCGACCTGCCTAGAAAAATCTTTTGCAACTTTGAGCTGCCTAGAAAAATTTTCTGCAACTTCGACCTACCCAGAAAAATCTTCTGCATAAACTCTAACCCTTGCACGTGTGATAAATGATGGTGTGATCTTGTTCTATTGTCCTTTTCTTGGGTATATTCTCTCTCCTAGAGAATTTGGCTTCCAAAAATGGCTCCTCTTGATTACCTAACTTCACTTCTGCAACTTGGTTTTTCTACAGTAGCAATAACCTTAATTCCCTCGCATGTGTGGAGAGAATTTTCCAAGAAACAATCCCAAAAAATTGATTTTCTCTTCCTTCTTCATCCTCTTATCCTTTTCACTTCTTCTTGTTCTTGTGATCAAACTTGTTGTGATTTTAGTGATGCTTCCAATTGAAGTCGATGTCTTCCTTATATAGGCTTCTCATTCGGTTTAATTGCTTCTTTTAGGCCAACTTGTTCTCAAGTGCAGGATGACTTGAATGACTTGGGATTATAGGGTTATTTGACTTGACTTTGACTAAAATAAATTGTTTTTACAATTTGTAACATGCCCAAATGGGTCATTCATACATGACAATGACACATAAGCCCTAGAAGCTCTCAATGGGAGCTTTACCTATAAAATAAATTTTCTTGAGCATTAAACCCATGCCTCAAGAACAACAATAAAAAGTTTTTTTTTAATTATTATATCAAATACATAAAATCATGATTACATATGTCATTATGAAGACCGAACCTAGTTACATATTTCAACACTCACTCTGAAATTTTTAATCTCAAAAATTTTCATAAGAAGAGTCGTATTGGTAACCCATTTGTTTAGCATCATATCATCCAACATTATCACATAGAAATTCCTTGACTAACAGTTCTATCTCTCCACAATATAAAAGCACAATGTTGGCAAGACCAATGATTTATAGACACCATCATCATTGTCTCTCAAGGAACATACCCCACCTAGGTGTTCATAGGGTATGTCCTTTTAGGACTATTCTTATCTTAGATTCCCAATCCTCAAAGAATATTGGTCCTCTACTACTGGTGAGCCCCATAAATGGGTAATTATATGGGCTCATTTTGCTCCTAACATAGTTTAATCAACCATTCTCTTAGCTTATTGCATGTTTTTTATTATATTTATGCTTATGGAGTGAGTTGGGTTGATTATGTTTCCATGGAGTCTAATATGTGTTTAATGCAAATTTTTGTTGAATTTTGAAGATAAAGTAAAAGATTTAATGCACAATTGGTAGCAATAATTCGAAGTGGACAAAGGAGAGGATTTATAGGAGGTTATCCCCCTCATTTATGACTCCCCACTTCGAATTCTCCTTCATGCAGCTCGGAGCACAAACAACGAAATCAATGCACTAGGAGGCAGCTGAGCAAGTGGAGGATAACTTATGTTTATCTCGATTTTTGGAAGCCAAACCTCCCTAATTTTAAGGAAGCTGTTGGGAGCTTCAATTGTTGTAAGTAGAAAGGCCTAGGGCCTCATTAGGGAGTTAGTCAAATTTTCAAATTTTTGTTGCAGCTTTGCTCTGCTCAACTTCAAGCTTACTTTTGTTGACAACTTCATGTAATCCTATTATTATTTTGATAAGAAATATGAGATCCTTTTTGAGCTAGCACTGAGTTACCTCTGAGGGCTGAAGCTCTTGGGTTAGTGCCCAGTCCAAGCAACCAAGCTCCTCTTGTTTGTATTTATATGCTTTGTTTTAATTTATGGATTAGTTGTTGTTAGATAAATTTCTTTCTTGGTTAAGAATAGGTTGCTTTTGGTAATTTAGAAGTTTGTTTCCATTTGAGTTTTCTATAGCAAGTTGAACAGTGATAGAAAGAAAATACAAAAAAGCCATCAACAGAGCCTTGGCCTCCTTTCCTCCCTTTGGGACCATGAATTGAGGCCAAGACCCTCTCGCTGCCACAAAAAACACAGATTTTCCTTTTCCATAGGATTTCTAGTGTTGCAGTTTGTTAGAAGGTTAATGCTTTGCTTTAGATCTCTTTCACCATTCTCATTTTTGTCTTGCAATAAGTTTCCTTCCATGATTTCTCTCATTATAGCATTTTTCAGCATTTATTTCCATAGCTCATAATCTAGATTAGCTTGATGCAAAATTCTATTTTTTGATGTATTTAGTTTCCTTGCTTGCTTGATCTCCTTGTTTGATTTTTAGGTCCTTTTGTAGAAAATCTCTTTTCATAGCAAGTCAGCCTACTAGCCATCACATTCTCTCCCTGATCTATGCCCTACAAGTCACCCAAAGTTCACCTCAAATCTACCTTAGTTTTCTGTGTTTTTCCATAGGATTTCTTCCTCTCTCCCGACCATATTTTCCTCTCCTAGCAATCCTTGGTGACCCATAGGTGCCTTAACACATCATCCCAGCCTTCAGCTACCCTTTCCACCCACTCTCACACCTTCAAAACTTTCAAAACTGCTCTTGGCATCCTCCTGTAGATCCCCTGCAACCTCTTGTAGATTTTCCTGTAGGATTCTTCTTGAAGTCCAATTGCGGGAAAAGCCTCCAGAAGTCCACCTGAGACCTCGTAGGACCCATCCACACCATCCTACATCTTCTTAAGTCCCAAAACTGCCCTCCATCGCCACCTAATCGCTGCCACATTCACAAACAAATAAATTACATGCATGACAATTTCACATAAAAATCCGAAAAGATGTTTTTTCCTCATTTCCTTCTAGAAATAGTTTGAGTAGATGTTTACTTCCTTGAGTAGGTAATGGCATTCATTTCATAGTTTTCATCTTTCTTTCTACAAAAGTAGGATTAGTTGGTTAAGTAGGGCTTGTTAGGTTTACTTTACATTTCAGCCTTCTTTTCCTTTCTGCAAGTAGAGTAGCCTCTGTAGAGTAAGTTTTCCTTTCTTTCATCACATATAGAGCTTCTTCTGGAATCCATAGAAGTTGGCTTGAGCTCCTAGTGATCTTGTGCAAACTAACCAAGTGATAGCCTACAGTAAGAACTAGTACTTGTGCATACAGCATTGTCGCTTCCAAGTTTGTTATGAACCACCGGGTTGATAAAAGAAAAGTAGGAAGCCCAGGAGTTGCAGCATTATTGCTGCTATACTGGTGCTCACCACTTTTTGGCGTTGTTGCCGGGGAAGCGTCAAAGTATTTTGTGATTACTGCTTTCTTCTATTTTCTTTCGCGACATTCTGCTAAGTAGTTTATTTTAGAAAAAGTAGAGTAGTTGTTTCTTTCAGTTTCCACATTTCCCTGCTTTCATTTTCAATTCTACAATTTCCATTTCGACAAAACTAGATTAGTCATTTCCTTGCTTTCCATTTTGCATTTCATTTGCTTTCATTTTCAATTCTGCAAATTTCATTTCAGCAACTTCATTTCAGCAGAAGTAGATTAGTCATTTCCTTGCTTTTAGTTCTGCATTTCATTTGCTTTCCTTTTCAGTTCTGCAATTTCATTTCAGCAAGTTCATTTCAGTTAGTTGCAATTTGTTTGTTCAATCAATTTCAGTTTTGCAGGTACAAGCAGTGAAAAAACAAAAACCAACCAAAAATATTTCCTTTCATGCCTCGTAGGAACAGAGATAATTCAGGAAAATTCTTGCCCAACACCCCCACTACATCACATAGCCAACCTTCTCTCTTCTTCGGTGGCAGTGATCAAGAAGAACCTTTAGGTGAACAACCAGAGATATTTGAAGAACCTATAGGGGAAGAAGAAGAAGAAAACATCCCTCCTGAGACAATGGCTGAAAATAGAAATGCTAGGGGGAATGGAGAAAGAATAGAGGGTACCTTTCCCATCTAGGAGACCAATGGGGACACCAAAATGAAGAATATAAGTCCCTCAGCCCTACCTCACTTCCATGGTTTGACTACAGAAGATCCTGACACCTTCTTGTTTGAGTTTTTTGTCATCTGTCGAACCTATGACTATGCTGAAGATGAGCAAAAGTTGAAACTACTCCCTTCTACTCTCAAGGATGCAGCATTTTTCTGGTTCATGGGGTTACCTGGCAATTGCTCAGATGCAGCAGGCTTTAATAACAAATATCGAGACTACTATAGGTCAAAAGATACCAAGGAAGAAATCTTCCGAATGACCATGGGAAGTGATGAATCCTTGGAAGATTATGAAGAGAGGTTCCAGCTCAGTTACAAAAGGGCTAGGTTCACACTTGACCCTGAATCTTTGAAGTTGGTCCTGCTTAGGGGAATTATGGAAGACCTTCTAGACACCCTCCATTTACTAGCCAGGGGAGACATCTACCAACTACCTTATGAGGACATAAAAACTGTTTTTAGAAACCATTCTAGAGCAGCCAGAAAAAGAGGTGGGGGGAGTCAACCCATAGCTGGTACCTCCTCATCCTATTCATCCATCAAAAGTGAACTTGGAAACATGTTGGAAGACTTCAAGAGTGAGATGCTGCAGACTCTTTCCATGCAAATGGATACCTTGCATATCAAAAGGAAACAAGAGGAAGCAGAGAGGGCTTTGGCCATTTTTTGTCCTAGGTGCACTAGGAGGCATCCTAGGAACGAATTTCCATTGAACTCTATGGAGTTTTATTCAGTCTATGAAGAAGATCATTCTACAGATAAGTGTTGAGATTGCAACAAGATGATGGAGCTTAGTGAAAAGAGTCGCCTTCACTAAGTGGGCCCGCAGGCTATTTTTGGCGCAAGTCTATTTTTAGACTATGTCTATTTTTAGACATATGGATCATGTCTATGTTTATGGATGATTGATCAAGTTGGGAAAATAGATGGACTTCTATTTTTGATGAAAGTGTGAGTGATCACAGTGTGAGTGATCAAGTCTATTTTTAGACTGGCTGTCAAAAATAGAAAAGTCAAATATTATTATCTCACAATAATATTTGGACTATAAACTTAATCTTATTCTCTTGGAGCACTTCAGTTTGAGCTACGGAAGTGGCACATGCAGTTGTCAGAAGGAAATTCGTTTTTCTTATGAGTCAGTTGAGTTGTTGCATGCATGACTTCAGTTAGAACTCAAGTGAGTTGAGTTTAGTGGACTGGAGGTACAGTTGATGGAGTTGTGTTCAGTTTAACTTAGTTAAACTGGTTGTAGTTAGTCTAACTATAGATAGACTAATGATGAGTTGTTAAACTAATTATTAACTCATAATACAACTAAAGAATACATCAGTTAACTCAGTTGCATGTCAGTGCATGTTCAGTTCAACAGGGACAGGTGGTAGAGAATCAGATTGCTATCAGTTGTGACTATAGTTGTGCACCAGATCTTGCACAATCAAAGGATTGAGTATGCCAATGAGTTTGCTCACGTATTTGGCCCACATTTTTAGCCTTTGCTCACGTCCACAAAGAGTGAGTGACTATTTTGCAGGTGAAAATCGAGTTTTGGAAGCAATTCTCATCAGTTCTTGAGCAGGTATTGAGCAGTGGAGGCAGGAAAGCAGTGGAAGAGATTTGGAGATCAGATCTGAGATGTATTGTGTGTAACAGAGGTGGAGATACTTGTGAGAAGTATTATGCTGTGTAATGTTACATGACTCAATCATTAATATACAGATAGTTGGAGTTTTTAGCGAGATGCTTTCCCCGGGATACATATTGTGTTAATGTGTGAATGCTCTTGATGTTTTATTGTTATTGATGCTGCTATATTCTTGATCAACGTAGAGGAGCTTATGTATTGTGTATGTTTTCCGCATTAGTACATGATCAGGATAATCTCTATGAATATGTGTCATATTATTCAAAATTTCTACATGGTATCAGAGCTAGATGATTTGTAGAAAAAGTTTCTACATGGTATCGGAGCAGCTTGATTTGTAGAAGAGATTTTTACAGGATATCAAGCGAGGGTTGATCGGAAGCAGTTGAGTTGGTTGCTGGTGGAATTCGAATTTGCAGCAGTGTTGTTGAAAATGTCTTTCAACAGATTGCAAATGTTATTCCAAAGCAAGAGCGACCTGGCGCTCAAGGATAAACTCAGAAACAATAAAGGTGAGAATGGATCTTCATCTAAGGTATCTGATGAAGAGAATTGTGCTTTGGCTGCCAAAGCAAAGAAAGGGAAGAGCAAGAAAGCTTCTCAGTCTGGTGCGAAAGGCAAGAAGCAGGATATGTCCAAAGTGAAGTGTTTTCACTGTCACCAGCATGGACACTATGCCACAAATTGTCCGCAGAAGAAGAAGAACAAGCAAGCTGCTGGATCTTTAGGGGGAGAGGCTTTAGCTTCTCAGTTTGAGCTTGATTTTTCATTGATCGCATGCTTGGTTTCAAGTGTGATGGGATCAGTGTGGTTTCTGGACAGTGGTGCGTCTTTTCACATGACGGGAGATAGAGATTTGTTCTCTGATCTGGAGGACAAAGATCTTGGAGTGCACATCGAGATGGGCGATGATGGTAGATACAGTGCGACCGGTATCGGTACCATTTCCTTTGAGAGGGAGTCTGGTAAACCCTTTGTATTGAAGGAAGTCATGCATGTTCCAGGATTGAAGAAGAATCTCATCTCAGTGGCAATGTTAGAAGACAAGGGGTATGATGTTGTTTTCAGCGAGGGAAAGGCCTTCCTGCGCAGCAAGACAACTGGTGAGACCCGGAAGATAGGGGTTCGAGTGAGGAACCTTTATCAGTTGCATGTAGATGGATGCGCAGCAATGGCAGGCAAGGCAGAAGGATTGGTGAGCCGGGATGATGGCGAGTTGTGGCACAGGAGATTGGGTCACCTTCACCATGGAGCCTTGAAGATACTGCAGCAGATCACTACAGGGCTTCCTAAAGGCACACTTGCGCAGTCAGATCAATGCAAGGGGTGTACTTTGGGGAAGTTTGTGAAAGCCACCTTTCACGAGAAGGATAGTCGCGCCACGACGATCCTTGAGAGAATTCACACAGACGTGTGTGGACCTTTCTCAGTTGCTTCGACAGCAAAACACAGGTATTATGTGATTTTTGTTGATGATTTCTCTCGTAAGTGCTGGATCTTCTTCATGCAGAAGAAGAGCGAGACATATTCAAAGTTCTGTGAATTCAAAGCACTGGTCGAGAAGGAGTCGGGGAAGAAGGTGAAGGCTCTTAGGAGCGATAATGGTGGTGAATACATCTCGGACGAGTTCAAGGATTTCTGCAAGGCAGAAGGGATTCGTAGAGAGCTCATAGCTCCCCATAACCCACAGCAGAACGGGGTAGCTGAGCGGAAGAACAGAACGATTGTGGGTGCTGCACGGGCAATGTTGCATGATCAGGGCCTACCCCTTCACTTGTGGGCGGAAGCATGCAATACAGCAGTTTATGTGCAGAACCGTTGTCCTCATAGGATACTTGGCATGAGTACACCCGAGGAGGCTTATTCTGGTAAGAAGCCTGATCTTTCTCATTTGAGGATTTTTGGTGCTAACGTTTACATGCATGTGACGAAGGATGCCAGAAAGAAGTTGGAACCGACTGCAGAGGTTGGGATATTTGTGGGGTACACTGATACGCCCCACAACTATCATGTGTATTTGCCAGATAGTGGTAAAACTGTTGTGCGACGGGATATAAAATTTCAGGAGGAGAAAGCCATGAAGTGTTCGCTTGAGAGAGAGCTACACTTGCATGCAGATGAGGAGCTATTAGTTCCTAAGGATGAGCTTCAGGATGTGGATCAGCCACAGGACGAGGTTCATGGAGTGGAAGAGACCACTCATGCAGCGCCAACCATCAGAGGGCGAAAGCGCTTGACAGAAGCTGAGCGACTGGCTCAAGATGCAGAGAAAGTTGTAGGACCACCTACAGCCCAACGCAGGCAGAGACAGTCACCTGATCGGTACACTGGATACATGGCTCTTATGAGCAAGTGTGTTGTGACTGAGCCATCCTCTTTCGAGGAAGCTGTGGAGGATCCCGCATGGGTAGACGCCATGGTGGAAGAGTATGATTCTATTGTCAGAAACAGTGCATGGGAGATTGTTCCTAGACCGGAAGGGAAATCAGTGGTAGGTTCGAGATGGATCTACAAAGTTAAGCAGGCAGCTGACGGGAGTGTGGAGAAGTACAAGGCAAGATTTGTTGCCCGAGGCTTTTCACAGATTGAGGGGATCGATTATGAGGAGACCTTTGCACCTGTCGCAAGGTATTCTTCCATACGGACGATTCTTGCTCTCTCAGCGCAGATGGGATGGCACATTCATCAGATGGATGTGAAGACTGCGTTCCTCAACGGAGTCATTGAGGAGGAGGTGTACATTGAGCAACCCGAAGGCTTTGAAGTCTTCAGCAGCGAGTCGCATGTGTGCAGGCTCAAGAGAGCGCTGTATGGGTTGAAGCAAGCACCACGTGCTTGGTACACACGGATAGACAGCTATTTCACAGGACTTGGATTCTCCAAGAGCGAGGCGGATCCGAACCTATACCAGATTGTGGTGGAGGGTAAGTTGCTTATCATTGTACTGTATGTTGATGATTTGATTCTAACGGGTGATGAGTTGTTGATACTGTCATGCAAGAAGGATCTTGCTACAGAGTTTGAGATGAAGGATTTGGGCCTCCTTCACTATTTCCTAGGATTGGAAATATGGCAGCGCAGTGGTGGACTGTTTGTTTCTCAGGGCAAGTATGCTCGGGAGATACTGGAGAAGTTCAACATGCATGGCTGCAAGCCTGTTGATACTCCTCTTCCTGGAGGTTGGAGGAAGGAGGATGCCACTTCGGGAGAAGAAGTGGATGCCACTGTTTATCAACAGTTGGTGGGGTCGCTGATGTATTTGGTCAATACACGACCTGATATATGCTATGCAGTTAACCAGCTTTCACAAGCTATGGTTAAGCCTACCAAGCTCTTCTGGAAGGCGGGCAAGCATGTATTGCGCTACTTGAGAGGCATATCGGGATATGGTTTGTGGTACAGACAGGAGGATGAGGTGAAGCTATGTGGCTTCACGGATGCAGATTGGGCAGGGAGCCCAACAGACAGAAAGAGCACATCAGGAGGGGTCTTCAGTATCGGATCGACAGCAGTTTCTTGGTACAGCAGGAAGCAGAGATCCGTGGCACTCAGTTCAGCGGAGGTCGAGTATATGGCAGCAAGTTTGGCTGCATGCAAGGCTATATGGATGAGGAAGATCCTGGTTGGTTTGTTCGGTTCTCATTTGGATCCTACTGTGATTTACTGTGATAACCAGAGTTGCATTAAACTCTCGGCTAATCCTATATTTCATGATAGATCTAAACATATTGACATCAGGTACCATCATATCAGAGATTGTGTGCAGCGGAGGATCATGTTACTTTCGTACATTCCAACGGAGGATCAGGATGCTGATATTCTGACGAAGGCTCTCACCAGGAGCAAATTCGAGTACCACCGAGGCAGGATAGGGGTTGCTGATAATCCATATCTTGTCGAGAGGGAGTGTTGAGATTGCAACAAGATGATGGAGCTTAGTGAAAAGAGTCGCCTTCACTAAGTGGGCCCGCAGGCTATTTTTGGCGCAAGTCTATTTTTAGACTATGTTTATTTTTAGACATATGGATCATGTCTATGTTTATGGATGATTGATCAAGTTGGGAAAATAGATGGACTTCTATTTTTGATGAAAGTGTGAGTGATCAAGTCTATTTTTAGACTGGCTGTCAAAAATAGAAAAGTCAAATATTATTATCTCACAATAATATTTGGACTATAAACTTAATCTTATTCTCTTGGAGCACTTCAGTTTGAGCTACGGAAGTGGCACATGCAGCTGTCAGAAGGAAATTCGTTTTTCTTATGAGTCAGTTGAGTTGTTGCATGCATGACTTCAGTTAGAACTCAAGTGAGTTGAGTTTAGTGGACTGGAGGTACAGTTGATGGAGTTGTGTTCAGTTTAACTTAGTTAAACTGGTTGTAGTTAGTCTAACTGCAGATAGACTAATGATGAGTTGTTAAACTAATTATTAACTCATAATACAACTAAAGAATACATCAGTTAACTCAGTTGCATGTCAGTGCATGTTCAGTTCAACAGGGACAGGTGGTAGAGAATCAGATTGCTATTAGTTGTGACTATAGTTGTGCACCAGATCTTGCACAATCAAAGGATTGAGTATGCCAATGAGTTTGCTCACGTATTTGGCCCGCATTTTTAGCCTTTGCTCACATCCACAAAGAGTGAGTGACTATTTTGCAGGTGAAAATCGAGTTTGGGAAGCAATTCTCATCAGTTCTTGAGCAGGTATTGAGCAGTGGAGGCAGGAAAGCAGTGGAAGAGATTTGGAGATCAGATCTGAGCTGTATTGTGTGTAACAGAGGTGGAGATACTTGTGAGAAGTATTATGCTGTGTAATGTTACATGACTCAATCATTAATATACAGATAGTTGGGGTTTTTAGCGAGATGCTTTCCCCGGGATACATACTGTGTTAATGTGTGAATGCTCTTGATGTTTTATTGTTATTGATGCTGCTATATTCTTGATCAACGTAGAGGAGCTTATGTATTGTGTATGTTTTCCGCATTAGTACATGATCAGGATAATCTCTATGAATATGTGTCATATTATTCAAAATTTCTACAATAAGTGCCCTTCCTTGCCCAGACTTAAAGTTGTATACCAAGGGGCCGAAGGAGCCACTGAACCACTCTATTTCATGAACCAAAGGAGACCACATGGACCTAGACCATACCAGCAGGGGATGTAAGGGACATCTTAGGCATACTACAACCCAAACCAAGTCACTTCCATACCTTCTTGGGGCCCTCCTGCTCATCCTTCCTAGTCCACGCCTCCTCCTTGGTCCTATCCATCTCAATAGCATGCCCAACCAACTGCTCATTCATTTAAATCCTATGCTCAGCCACAACCTCAGTGGAATGCATCTCATGAGGGGTGGAGGCCCCAGTACAACTCTCCTCCCACTCTTTTGCCTCCACCACCTGCTCAACCACAACCATTGCCTCTTGCTCCTCCAAGGCAACCCCAAATGCCTTCCCAGCCGAACTTGAACCTGAACAACAAACAGGCTCAACAAGTATATAGTGGGGAACCATCATGCCCAACTTATGTTGTGGAGATTCAGGAGATTAACTTGCGATCTAGGAAGTTTCTCCCAGATAGCCAGCCTCCCCCTAGGTAGGTTGAGGAAGATAAAGAGGAATGTGAACCTAAAGCAATTCCACCCTTTCCTGAGAGACTATCCGAGACAACACAGCCTACCCCAGAAGAAACTGATCTTCTGGGAGAATTGAAATAGTTATGTGTGAAGATACCACTTCTCCAAGACATAAAAGATGTGCCTATCTACAATAGGTTGATCAAAGAGAAGTGCTTTAGGCATCCAGGAAGGCACAAGAGCGATGCCCCAACCATGATTGTCATAGGACAACTGTCCGACCTAATGTTGGGGCAGGTAATCTCACCGAAATATTTGGACCCTGGAAGCCCAGTAGTTGATGTCCACATCAATGGCACCATGATCCCACACACCTTGATTGATCTGGGAGCTGCCATTAATGTGATGACAAAGGATACCATGCTCAAACTCAACCTCCAGGGCTCCTTGAGGAAGACCACAACAATACTATGGCTAGTAGACCTCTCCATTGTGACCCCTGAGGGGATTGTGGAAGATGTGATGGTCTCCGTTGATTCTTGGGAGTACCCTGCTGATTTCTTGGTTCACCAGC
The DNA here is from genome assembly GCA_031772625.1 of Pinus tabuliformis. Classification (NCBI taxonomy): domain Eukaryota; kingdom Viridiplantae; phylum Streptophyta; class Pinopsida; order Pinales; family Pinaceae; genus Pinus; species Pinus tabuliformis. The sequence continues at coordinate 441,051,377 of CM062813.1, read as the reverse complement.
TGAAGGCGAAGCTCACTGGGTATCCTCTCATCCTGGGAAGACCCTAGTTGGCTATTGCCGATGCCTATATCAGCTGTCGGGCTGGGAACATGACCGTCAAGAACGGGTATATGTCCAAACAGTTAGTCCTATACCCTCCTGCCCAACCCTTGCTAGAACATGGTCTACCTCTCTAGTTGGAGGAGGAGGATGAGGATGAAGTCTATTCTGCACCTCTTTGTGCATTAGAAACCGCCATGGGGGGGAACTGCAAGATGAGGATGATATGATTGAAAATTTGATTCAGAATCCACCCCCAGTACCTTTCCATTAGATGAAATGGTGAAAGAAGCCCAAAACAATCCCTTAGCTGATCTCTATGTGGCCGACCTGACCTCTCTCCATGTTAATAATATAGAGTTCGGCCCAGAAAGAACCTTGAAAATCAATCCATCCCTATCCACTTCCCAGGAGAAGGAGCTATGCAGCTTATTGCGAAAACATTTAAATGCCTTTGCTTGGAGTTATAAGGAGATGAAGGAAGTGCACCCTTCAGTATGTACTCATCATATATATATTAAGGAAGATTGCAAACCAGTCAGGCAGCCTCAAAGGAGGATGAATCCAGCCCTTAAAGACATTGTTAAGGAATAATTGCAAAAATTACAATTCATCTACCCCATCTCTGACAGTGAATGGGTCTCTCCTTTGGTGCTAGTGCCAAAGAAAAATGGTAAGTGGAGAATCTGTGTCGATTATCGGGAATTGAACAAAGCCACTAAGACTGACCATTTTCCTTTGCCTTTCATAGATCAAGTGTTAGATGGTATGGCGGGGAAAAAGTTTTTCTCCTTCCTAGATTGGTTTAGCAGATACAATCAAATCCAAATCAGCTCAGAAGACCAAGATAATACCACTTTCACTTGTCCTTGGGGTACCTTTGCATATTGGGTCCTTCCTTTCGATTTGTGCAATGCTCCAGCCACTTTCTAGAGAGCAGTATTGAGTATATTTTCTAAACTGATTCCTGATGCGGTGGAAATATATATGGATGATTTCACTCCTTATTGTTCTAACTTTCAGGAAGCTTTATCTAACCTAGGAAAAGTCCTGTAAAAGTGTATTGAAATGAACCTATCCCTCAGTTCTGAAAAATGTGAATTTTTGATGACTAAAGGGACCGTGCTAGGTCATGAAATATCTCAACAAGGACTACAGGTGGACCCCAACAAAGTTACCATCATCAAAAGGGTCCCACCTCCTCAAAAGGTGAGAGATGTCAGAAGTTTCCTAGGCTTAGTTGGATATTACAGAATATTCATTAAAGATTTCAATAAGTTAGCCTCTCCGTTGTTTGGTTTTTTAGGAAAAGATGTCGAATTTTTATGGACCGAAAACTGTCAAGAAGCCCTAGATACCTTGAAAATCAAACTTGTGACTGCCCCAATTCTGAGAGGTCCAAACTGGGCCCTACCTTTCCACATTCACACAAACGCCCGAACAAAGCAATAGGAGCAGCCTTAGGACAAATTGATGAAAAGTTAACTTATGCCATATACTTTATAAGCAAAAATTTGTCAAAGGCAGAGTTAAAATACACAGTAACCGAGAAGGAACTCCTAATTGTAGTGCATTCCTTAAACAAATTCAGACATTATATCACAGGCTACCAAACCTTTGTGCACACTGACCATGCTGCAATTAGATATTTAATAAACAAACCGGATGTAAGTGCTTGCATTATTAGGTGGTTGCTTTTACTGCAGCAGTTTGATTTGACCATTGTTGATAAGCCTGGTAAAGAAAATGTTGTTGCTGACTTTTTGTCTAAAGTAAATTTTCCTGCAGGTGAAGAAGGAATGGACGATGATCAAATGCCAAATGAACACCTGTTTTTTATCTCAGTACTCTCCTCATGGTTTGTTGATATAGCAAGCTAGTTGGTTTCAGCACAGTTTCCACCACACCTGTCCTCAAAGGAGAAGAGTAAGATCATGAGGAAAAGCGCCCCTTTCACCTGGATTAGGGGAAATCTCTTCAAACTTGGCCTAGATCAGATCTTGAGAAGATGTGTCAGGGAGGAGGAATTTTTTGACATTCTCCTGACCTGTCATGGTGGGCCTTGTGGAGGCCATTTTGCAGCAAAGAGAAGTGCCTTCAAAATGTTGCAAGTAGGCTACTATTGGCCCACTCTTCATCAAGATATGAGGAGATACACCAGCCAATGTGATTGGTGTCAAAGTATGGGGAAACCTACTCCAAAGGATAAGATGCCCATGCAACCTCAAGTGACCTTCGAGCCATTTGAGAAGTGGGGCATGAACTTTGTGGGTCCTATCAACCCTCCTTCAAAACAGAAACAATACATCATTGTGTGCACTGATTATCTGACAAAATGGACAAAAACAAAAGCAATCAAAGCAGCAACAGAGGAAAAAGTATCTGAGTTCTTAAGAGAAAACATATTCTACAAGTTCGAGTATCCAAGAGAATTAGTCACAAATCAAGGCAGTCAGTTCACTTCCAATTTGATTGAAGACCTGCTCACACATCATAAAATCAAGCATAGGACTTCCACCCCTTACCATCCACAAGCCAATGGGTAGGTGGAAGTAACTAACAAAGCTTTGCAAGGAACTCTGACCAAGGTAGTGAGTAGCAGCAGAAAAGATTGGGCAGACCGATTAGTTGAGGCCACCTAGGCCTACAACACAACATGGAAGACCACCACAGGGTTCACACCCTATGAACTGGTCTATGGTAAGAAGGCTTTGCTGTCAATATAATTTGAATATAATACACTAAGGATGGTAGCTCAGCTGGACCTAGACCTCAGCCATGCACAGAAGGAAAGACTACTCCAGCTCAATGGATTGGATGAACAATGATTGCAAGCCCTCCTCCACACAGAGGTAGTTCAGCTTCAGAGGAACATATGGCATGATAGAAATATCAAGGAGAAGAAATTCCAAAGGGAGTTGGGCATTGCTCTATGATTCAAGGTATAAATACTTCAAGGGCAAGCTGAGGACAAGATGGTTAGGACCCTACACGGTGGAAAAATGCAATGAGAATGGTTCAGTTCTAATCAGAACCATTGATGAGGAAGCCATCCCCTTGCTTGTCAATGGACATAGGTTGAAAATTTACAAGAGGACCCTCCCCAAGCGAGAGTTCATTGAAGATCTGAATAAAACAGTGATGGTAGTGGGCATGTCTCAGCCTCCACACACTAAAGAAACAGAGAAAAAAAGGAAAAAATAATAAGGACTCAAGTGAAAACCTCCATGAGGCGCTTGAGTCCCATCATTGGGTTGAAAACCTCTTCTGAGGCGGCCTAGTGATGCAAAAAAAAAGAGAGAAAAAGAATAAGATCCCTGGGTGAAAACCTCCCTTGGAGGCACCCAGGGCAGGCAATTAGGGTGAAAACCTCCTTGAGGTGCCCTAGTTGTCTTTCAAAAAAAAAAAAAACATAGAAAATAAGAAAAAGAAAATTGAATTTTAATGTGCATTGCAGGTTACAGGAGGACCACAGGGAGAAAGGGAAGATGCCACAAAGCCTATTTCATCTCCTCCACACTCTTCTCCATCACTTCTAACCTTTCTTCCACCCCATCATGTTCTTTTTTCAAAAACTGTGTGTTCTACAGGAGGCCCTATGTTTTATACAGGAGGCTCCTATAGAAATCACAGAGAGCCAGAAATGGTTCCAATAAGCAGCTTGAGGGGCTCAAAAGTTTCATGAAGAGAATGTGGACCCTCCTACAACTATCCACCCTCCTTTCCATCCATCCCACACCTACACCACCTCATCATCATCATATTTTTTTCCTTCCTGTCGAAAAAAGACAGAAACCAGTTTTTAGAACAAAAAACAAAAAATAAAGGGAGCAACACCTCAAATCTCACTTGCAACTAACCAAGTACCTCTCCATCTCCATCAGTGTCTCTGGCATCATCCTCACCGCTCCCAACACAAAAATCAGCTAAAATTTTAAAGGGAGAAGTAGCCACAAGAGCTCCTGTAGGAATTCCTGTAGCAGCTAATCCCATTAAAAGAAAGCCACAGCTGCAAAAGAAGTGCAACCATGGGATTGAAGGAGACATCTGAAGCTAGATCTAGCTAGAGGATACCTACACAAAAAAACCAACCACACATTAGGAAGTAGAAAGCATGCAACAAAGGAAATACAGGCATGTAGCAAAGGAAATACAAGCATGCAGCAGCAAAAGGAGCCAAAATGCCTCACAGCACATACATTCGACCCACAGATAAGTGACTAACCCGCTCCTCTGTTGCATTGGTGTAATTAAAAAATATGCATAAGTAAATGAGATGGTTAGGGTTGAATGAGAAAAGGTGGCCAGTGAACTAGCCACCCTCATCCAGTTGACTGCACTCATCCGGAGTTGCCACCACACGTGCATGTAGTCAAACTCAGAGAAAAATCCCAAGGACAGGTAGTGGAGGGTTTGTAAACTCTGATGCAATAATGGGAGGTGATTGCGGGAAGAAAGCATGATGACGAGGCGAGTGGGGACCAACGGTCCAAATATGGCAACATACATTTTTTTCCAGCTCACCCCCTCACCGGAAATATCTAAAAGAAGAAATAAGTACTTCTCCTCGAAACTCCTTCACCACCTTTTCTTTCATTTCATCCTTGTCCACTTAGCTGTAGCAAGCTCTTTGTCACCCCCACATCCTCAAAACCATCGTTCTCCATCACTTTCATCCATCCTCCTGCTATCGGCGTTCTACAGGAGCACTTCCAGGTTCTACAAGAGCATCTACAGGCAGTGCTACAGGAGGGGCAGTAAGTTGTGTTTAAGGAGAAAACATGAGGTTTTTGCTTGATTTCTGGTTTGAGGAGGTAGGTTCTTTGCATACCCACCTTGATTATCAATATGTGCAAGGAATGATACAATTTTAAGGAGGAATTGAGTACATGGAAGAAGAGGAATTACATAAAAAAATTCTCCCTGTTTTCTAAATAAATAAATAAAACACAGTTTTTCTCTGTTTTCCTGTTTTCTTCAAAATTCTTGTCTCCATCATTTGGTGTGCAAAGGGGGTATAAGAAAAATGACAGGGGGATTCATGAAGAAGGAGCCCACCAATTCAACTAGGCTCCATGAACATCCCCAAGTAGTAGCCATATTCACCAGAGCAAATTGGATGCCATTTTTTGAGAAATTCTGAGGGTTTGATGAAGAGGTTGCGCAGGAATTTTCCCTTTATTTAGTCCCTCACTCAAGGACCCGTGCCACTACTACTTTTAGAGGTCTCTCCATGGAAATCACCCCAGAATTTATCAGTAGGGTTACCACCCTTCCTCTTGGGTTACCTTGGAGCAAAGATGAAAAGCCAATTGGACAGTCTGCCAAGAAAAACTTCTTCCAAAACAATGAACATCATGTAGAAGACAAAAATGGAATTAGAAGGACAAGCATATTGTACCCTTGGGATGAGTTCAGTTACCAAATCATCAAATATATTTCCTGTGAAGGGAGGTATAGCATAGTCTATGGCTACCATTTTAGACTTCTCCATGAGCTGAGATATGGCATGGACACTCCAACACCCCAGAAACTCAGCATCCCCTATTTTCTCCTGTAGTCCCTCATAGACTCCAGCATTAAGTTGAAGGCAGGAGGTCCAGATCAGCTGGCTCACCATGGGTTAATTAAAATGTTAGTGGAAGAAGCCCTCCATACCTTCACAATCCCCATAGCATGGGAAATTTTCCGAAACATGACCGTAGAAGATGACATAAAGGCCCTCACATATGATCTCAGTCCTTCTGATAGTGAGGAGGAAGAGAAGCAAGGGGGAGAAGGGGAAGAAACTAAGGAACAAGAAGGGAAGAAGGAAGAAACCAAAACAGAGAAGGAAGAAACCAAAACAAAACAGGAGGAAACAAAACCAACAGAGACAGAGAAAAAGACAGAAGAAGGAGAAAAAGGGGTAGAAAAGACAGAGGTGTCTCCTAAGACCCTAGAAAGAGAGGCAGCAACTGCTCTCACTGCCCTCAGCACCTCAATTAAACCAAAAAAAGAGAGGAAGAGGTAGACCTCAATTTATTTCAGGGCTAGGAAGAGCACAAGGATCAAATAAGGGAAACCCCAGCCTTCTTCTAAAGTTCCCATTGTTATTGAAGATTCACCCTCTGCCCAAGGGAATGAATCCTCTTCCAAGGCACCTATCACTTATGAAAGGGGGACTCCTAGATCTCCCACATGGAAGGAAAAAGTAGAACTATAGAACTCAAAAACAGTCCTACAGGAGGCACAGACTGTTCTATAGGAGACCTTTTCAAGACTATAGGAGATCGAAAAACTTGAAAAAATACTAGAAGGACAGTCACAGGGGAAGGAGGAAGCAACAAAGGCTCAAGAACCTGACCCCCAGCCTAGTTTGGCCTCTTACTACAAGGGGGATAATCATTCCACAGAAATTTGCAATCCCAGTTTCTTTGAGTCAGAGAAAGAAAGAATAAGAAGCCATAGGTGGATTCAAATCGCCAAATCCAAGGGAGTTGAGGATACTGGCCATATGGAGAATCAACTAAGAGAAATGGGCAGATAACTAAGTGTTGTCAGACATAGAGAAGCAATCACAAGAACTCACCTTCAAACAGAAAATGAATTGTTAAAAAGACAGTTGCAAGAAAAAGAGACACAATTGGCATGCATGGCCAGCTGGTCCATGGAGGCACTGCAATGCAGAACACCAACAAAATCATATGGATTATACCTCAAGGACCAATGGTTGCAGTTTTAGATAAAGACTTTGGCACAGAGAGACACAATGCCTTTCCAAGATTACAGACAGTTTATGGACCTATTTGACAAAATTTCATCAGAAAACAAACCAAAAATAGTAGAATTCTATTTGCATAACATCGCCCCCACAGACATGAATGTGTGGGACCGTAATGCTAGGCTAGGGGACCTGAAACTAATGGCCATGGCATCATGGATGAATCATGAGGAATTAAGAGCGGCAGAGATAAGGAAGTTGATGATAAAGGAGCAGAATGAGCCCCTAATGATCAGAGTTGAGCCATCAAATCCCATGGCACTCATCAACACACACACTAGCTACTTGCAAATAATCCCCAAATTTCCCCTAAGTATATCAATGATCAGGCTCAAGCCATTGCACATTTTGAGGACATGGAAAGGTTACTTGGGGATGATTGTATTCATACTTGTATGAGGAGGTGGAACACCCTACCACACAGTTTGCAGATCAGGGAGTATCACTCCCCAACAAGGATGAAAGAAGAATTAAGGAGAGTGCCATTGTACAAGTGAACTATGCAGAATTTCAAGGTCAATTGGATTGGCCTCAAATTGAATCCCCCACTGCTGCTAAGCATGCTAGAAGGCAGAAAAGAGGAAGAAGAGCAACAGCAGTGGGAAGAGGTGGAAAGAAAGGCAGGATTCCAAGACAGAGAAGATGACCTCACATCAGAAGCATAGGATGTCTGGGAGGCCACTAGGGCCATCAAAGATGAGGAGATGGACTAAGTTGCTCAGAGGATGAGCAACACCTTCAGTAGGGAGTGATGATGAGCCCCATAAATGGGTAATTATATGGGCTCATTTTGCCTCCTAGCATAGTTTAATCAACCATTCTCTTAGCTTATTGCATGTTTTTTTATTATATTTATGCTTATGGAGTGAGTTGGGTTGGTTATGTTGCCATGGAGTCTAATATGTGTTTAATGCAGATTTTTATTGAATTTTGAAGATAAAGTCAAAGATTTAATGGACAATTGGCAGGAATAATTCGAAGTGGACAAAGGATAGGATTTATATGAGGGTATCCCCCTCATTTATGACTCCCCATTTCAAATTCTCCTTCATGCAGCTCAGAGCACAAACAGCAAAATCAATGCACTAGGAGGCAGTCAAGCAAGTGGAGGATAACTTATGTTTATCTCGAGTTTTGGAAGCCAAGCCTCCCTAATTTTAAGGAAGCTATTGGGAGCTTCAGTTGTATAAGTAGAAAGGCCTAGGGCCTCATTAGGGAGTTAGTCAAATTTTCGAATTTTTGTTGCAGCTTTACTCTGCTCAACTTCGAGCTTACTTTTGTTGACAGTTTCATGTAATTCTACTATTATTTTGATAATAAAGATGAGATCCTTTTTGAGCTAGCATTGAGTTACCTCAGAGGGCTGAAGCTCTTGGGTTAAGGCCCAATCCAAGTAGCCAAGCTCCTCTTGTTTGTATTTATATGCTTTGTTTTAGTTTATGGATTAGTTGTTGTTAGATAAATTTCTTTCTTGGTTAAGAATAGGTTGCTTTTGGTAATTTAGAAGGTTGTTTCCATTTGAGTTTTATATAGCAAGTTGAACAGTGATAGAAAGAAAATACAAAAAGGCCATCAACAAATCCTTGGCCTCCTTTCCTCCCTTTGGGACCATGAACTAAGGCCAAGACCCTCTTGTTGCCACAAAAAACATAAATTTGCCCTCTCCATAGGATTTCTAGTGTTGAAATTTGTTAGAAGGTTAATGTTTTGCTTTAGATCTCTTTCACCATGCTCATTTCTGTCTTGCAATAAGTTTCCTTCCATGATTTCTCTCATTATAGCATTTTTCAGCATTTCTTTCCATAGCTCATAATCTAGATTAGCTTGATGCAATTTTTTTTTTTTTTGATGTACTTAGTATCCTTGATTGCTTGATCTCCTTGTTTGATTTTTAGGTCCTGTTAGACTCTGTCTCATATCAGAGATTGATTCTTCTTCAAAATAGTGTTTTGAAGAAGAAATCATTTATGTGTTGTTTAAATTTGTGTAATTTATCTTCAGCTCTTCCTAAGACAGCAACAAACTTCAAAACTTCTACCTGCACAAACACAATTTCAAAGCATCATTTATATATATTTTGTGGAGAGCAGGTATTGCAAAATGCAGGTATATATTTTGGTTGTCTTTATGGTGTTACAGCTCCATTGCAGTTGGATGACAGTGAAGAGATTCATGTGTTTGACTACTTTGAAACCATACTGCACATTTATTTGACACCAGTAGCCCATGAAGCTCTCAAATCTCTGCGTGAGCTATTATTGGAAAAGGCTACAGATACTGTAAAAGATTCTTCAGAAGTGTTGGGCATAACCGGCGACAAACACGTGGAAGTGAGGATGGGCTTATAGCAGATGAAAGACTGCAAGGAACTGCAGTATCACCAGATGATCTAATTGCACTGGCACATCAAGTTAGTGCCGATTTCCTCCAGTTGGAACTGAGGAGAACTCAAATCAATACTGTTTGTTTCAGAGAACCAATGTCAGAGACAGGGCGGCATGTCTTACAAACCTCCCATACTATGGCAGCTCCAGCTAGCACACATATGAAAGGTACATAGACGTAGGTTATCAGGATCTAGCTTGTCTGACTCAGATCCCCATTCAAGTAAGCCGTTTCCAATGGTACATCCTCATTCTCCGATTACACAACCTGGATATGCCAGTTCAGATGTTGGGAGTGATAGTGCTGATATAAGAGGACGGGTTCCCTCAAATGATAGGTATTCTAAACCTCAGTCAGAGGCAAGATGGAATTCAGAGTCAAGATGGAGTTCAAGGAGAACTTCAAGAGTAACAGATGACGATCTGAGATGAAATTTGTACATTGGAAAAGGGGGATGCAACATGTTATAACCAACTCCTTCAAGACCTTAATGATATCGAAGCTGGATATTCTGCTCAGGAAACAGCATTGGTGATGGCATTGAAGGCACTTTCTCAGGCAGTTTCCTCTATTAATGAGTATCACCATAGTTCTCTTCTAAGCTGTGTTCTTGGTATGAGCTTTTGGAATTATAGTTTGGATGTAGCAGATGGTTTGACAGAATTTATTATCAAATTGGCGACATCAAATGGAGGGTTTGTAGATAGGTGCTTAGACATGCTTGTCAGGAATTTCCTGCCGCCTTCATGTGGATTGCCACTATTTATGGATTCCCTAACTAGACGGTTGATTTTAGGTGGGCTAACTGCAGATCAACTCTTCCAGAAAAAGTCAGAGCACCTAGCAAGGAAAAATAAAATTCTAGATCGTGTGCATTTGGCAATACAACAAATGGCAGAACTTGTGCCCACTGCTGCATTAAGACTGCAAACAATAATTCTTCGAAGAATGGCACACAGAGTTATTCATAAAGATTGGAATGCTTTGTATATTGAGAACATGCTCAGGGTGGAGAGTAGTGCTGTTGGAGAGATAATTGGTAGGAGAATACTTATGGCAATGGTGGACAGGCTTATTGAGATTGATGTTGAAATAAGGTGGGAATATATTTTACATGAAGACTCAAGCAAGGTCTACACATTTGACATGGAAATGGAAGATGATGAAGAAAATGAAGAACCTGGGAAACCTGGTAGTGAGGCAAAGGTTCAATTGCCAAAATCTACTGCTATGCAGAGTCTAGGTGAGGTTGCAGATAAAATGGATGTGTTAATGGAATTGACTTTAGAGCATCTGAAAGCTTGTGTTGATGAGGGACGCTTGCCACAGGTCTATGATACTCTCATGCATTCATTTCAATCAACTATTTTGAATACTCACAAGTCCAAGTTTACCCAGTTCCTTGTCTTCTATCTTTGCTCGTTGGCTCCAACAACATGTGGTGCAGCCTTTGCATCTATTCTTTGTGACATTTTTGTCAACAAATCTCGCCCACCAAATACAAGGATGACTGCAGCTGCTTATCTAGCTAGTTATTTATCTCGTGCTAAATACCTGCCTTTATCTATAGTTTCTGCGTCATTAAAAAGGTTGGTAGACTGGTGCTTGCAATACTTGCCTCATCATAATGAGGATTGGAAGGCTATGAATCCAGGAGTGCATGGGGTCTTCTATTCAGCATTTCAAGCTGTTATGTATATTCTTTGTTTCCGAATGAAGTTGCTCATGGATGATCCTCAACAGAGATTACTATTAGAACAGTTGTCACTGAAAAATATAATTGAGCACACACTGAATCCATTAAAGATATGTTTGCCGTCAGTGGTAGAAGAATTTCTAAGGCAGGTTAAAGCATTTTATCTATTTGATGTTTTAGAATTTACGAGTTCAAAGAACGCATTGGAGATGGAGGAATCCAAGTCCTTTGGGGGTGTGAGAAGCTTGATATGTTCTTTCCATTTGACCCATACTTGCTAAACCGATCAGACAGATTTGTCAGACCAGCTTTTACTTTCTGGTCAGTGGGTCAGACTCCAGCCGAGGAGGATGAATTTGAGGACACCATGATGGATGAAAGAGATTCCGAGACTTGGGATGATGATGCAGAGAGGAATACTTATTCTGAAGATTTTATGGCTGACAATAAGGGAACATTTTCTTATACTACAGAGGCAGGTCCGATTGTTTGATAGTGTACACTATCTAAAGGCTTTTGGATCTGGAGATGTTTGGGTTGCAGTAGGATGGACAAATGATGTGATTCCAGCAGCTAAACGCATGTCTAATGTTGCCGTAGCTGTCCCAAAGTCTGGTACCAGCTTATGGGCAGATCTTTGGTCAATTCCAGCTATTTCCAGTATTCTAAGTGATAAAGTTGGAGGTCGTGTGCGGGATCCATCTCCACTTATCTATCAGTGGTTCGATTTCTGCTTGCAACCTGGAAGATCCACAAATAAAATTGAAACTACACCAGTGAAGAAAAGGTGCCCACAGTTCGATACAAATCTTGTTGCAGGGATGCCGCCTGCCAACATCCTACAAAAGAGTGCCAAGGGTAAACGTGTAATGTCACCGCTATTCAAACGGTGCCAGAACAACAAAGAGGATTCGGTTCCTATTTCCCGGATTTTAATTAATATTGCAAACTAGATATGCGCTCCAGTTTTAGCCAAACCATCAACAGAATTCAGTGGAGCCCCCTCACGAAAGCGCTGATTATTTTTTTTAGTTTATTTTGTTAATAAGGATAATAAAACAAATCCCTCATCTTGGGGTCGACTTGTTTTTCCCAGCTGTAGTTTGTTTGATATTTTTGTGAGGTTCGTTAAAACAGCGCCTTTTTTTGGGCAGTAGTTTGACTTATTGTATTAAAAAATTCATTTGTAAGTAGAGAGGGAGGGAGGAGAGTTTTTTCTGAGCGCTGGGAGCTGCTGGAGAAGCAGAGAGCTTTTTATTGTACAGTTTTATAACAGAGAATTTAATGGAATTTCACAGCTCTGTTTGCCGAGATTCATGTGGTATGTTGATTTAGCATAAGTTTTTCCCTTTGTCTCATATGTAATCAGTTATATTCCATTTCATTTCATGACCCTTTCAAGCTGAACAAATGAAGTGATTAGGTAGGAATTCATAGTATTATATGCTCCTCCTATAAGTTTGTTCGCATTCGATGTTTTCTACTGTTTAAGGAGGATTCAGAGTTATTGTCTGCCCTCCTTAACTCCTCACCAGTCTTGCCATCCCGTTTGAAACCAGATTTGGTGTTAAATTGCATGCCTACCTTGCCTCAGTTGACAACCTGTGTAGTCATTATATTTTTCTGTTTGAAGCTGTGATTTTGCCCATGTAGCCCAGAAAAGCCCCGTCATTCCATTAAAAAACCCCAAAAATCATCAAATCAAACCCCCTATCAATTTACTAGCCTAAAATCCTTATTCTTAATTGGTCAGCCTAATTATATTATAAGATCTATCAAATCTGACCCGAGAGAGCCTTCTCATACCTCGTAGGGCTAGCTACGAGGTGAAATGGTTTGATGTAGCCTTGAGAGTTTGTCTATTTCAGCCTAGGTGAATTCCAAGCGCTAACAGGTCCTTTTGTAGAAAATCTATTTTCACAGCAAGTCAGCCTACCAACCATCACATTCTCTCCTTGATCTATGCCCTACAGGTCGCCCAAAGTTCACCTCAAATCTGCCTTAGTTTTCTGTGTTTTTCCATAGGATTTCTTCCTCTCTCCCGACCATCTTTTCCTCTCCTAGCAATCCTTGGTGACCCCTAGGCACCTTAACACATCATCCCAGCCTTCAGTTACCCTTTCCACCCACTCTCACACCTTCAAAACCTTCAAAACTGTTCTCGGCATCCTCTTGTAGACCTCCTGTAGATCCCCTACAGCCTCTTGTAGATTTTCCTGTAGGCTTCTTTTTGAAGTCTGATTGCAGGAAAAGCCTCCAGAAGGCCACCTGAGACCTCCTAGGATGCACCCACACCATCCTACATCTTCTCAAGTCCCAAAACCGCCCTCCATTGCCACCTAACCGCTGCCACATTCACAAATAAATAAATTACATGCATGACAATTTCACATAAAAATACAAAAAGATGTTTTTTTCCTCATTTCCTTCTAGAAATAGTTTGAGTAGATGTTGTTTACTTCCTTGAGTAGGTAATGGCATCCATTTCATATTTTTCATCTTTCTTTCTACAAAATTAGGATTAGTTGGTTAAGTAGGGTTTGCTAGGTTTACTTTACATGTCAACCTTCTTTTCCTTTCTGCAAGTAGAGTAGCCTCTGTAGAGTAAGTTTTCCTTTCTTTCATCACATATAGAGCTTCTTCTAGAATCCATAGAAGTTGGCTTGAGCTCATAGTGATCTTGTGCCAGCTGACTAAGTGACAGCCTGCAGTAAGAACTAGTACTTGTGCATACAGCACCGTCGCTTCCAAGTTTGTTACGAACTACCAGGTTGATAAGAGTAAAGTAGGAAGCCAAAGAGTTGCAGCATTATTGCTGCAATACTAGTGCTCACCAACTACTACCCTTATCTGGATTCCCTACCACATCCTCAAAGAGTATTGGATGCCATATGCTTACTCAATCCTCCATTCTTTCTTCCCAAGTGAAGATAAGAATGATGGGCCTATCTCTCCCTCTCAACTAGGGAGGATATACCCATTCCCATAAAAGGAATGTACCCAAGCTCCCTCTCAACCAGGAACTTGTCCAAGCTCCGTCTTAGCTAGGGACTTGCTTCCAAGTTCCTTCTTAACCAGAAACTTGCTTCCATGCTTTCTCTTATTTAGGGTAATGTTTTCAGTAGTAGATATTTTTTCTTTGATGGAGATCATGGGACTTGCAACTTCTTGTATAGCTCCTCCATTTGATGTCATGAATTTTATCTTCATCTTTATGGAACCTTCATCTTGTAGAGCATTAGACATCCATCACTTTACTCAAGTCATTCATGTCATTCTTCCTCTTGTCTAAAATTGATCTTCTATTCCACATCTAGATTTCCTTCATACAGTTACCACTTCCATGTCATGTTTCCTTCATGATATTACATCCAATCACATGAGTGCTAGTTGTAGATAGAATCTACAACTCTCTTTCAGTAGCCCTGTATCAACCCATCCAGATGTTTTTCAAAAATAAAAAATGAACCCCAAATTAAAATTACCTTTAGTGATGGCCCTTCAGCATGACATTTGCTTGTTGTAAAATCAACATCGTGCATGCATATTGACACATCCCTAATATACTCAATTGTCAAGGGTATTATTTCTTTCCAGAATTTCCCAAAGTCTTCATGTCTCCCCCATGGAGATATCATGGACAATTTTGTTCTAGTCATTGGATATTGATTTCCTTTTCCATGTGACCATAGTTGCATATTTCATTATCTTTTTTTTCTCTCTTCACATATTGCTTCCCAGTTATTTCCATTCATAGTTCCTTCATTTTTTTCAATCACCTCACATTCCATATGAGGACATATTATTTTGATTGCATTTAGTTAATATGTGAATCATGCCTTCATGCATCCTTGAAAGAGATCCATTTTCTTTTATCATACTCATGTGGTAGAGTATTCTCCCATGCTATTGTGACATGACTTAATTTAACAAGTATATGCATACATACCTATTTTCTTCATTTGGTCATCTACACTTCCATCAGCAACTTCTTTCCTTTGATTGAAAGTACTTCAAGCATCTTGACATGTTGCATTTCTCTGTTAGCATACCATCATTCTTTCAAATAGTGAATCCCATCCAAAGTGGAATTCTTAGCAAGACATTTTCTTCTTCAAAGAGATGAACCTTCTAATGAAGATTCCAACAACGGATCTTAATTATCCTCATCCTAAAAAATTCTCCTTTTCAATGATGTATGATGAGTTGTATACTAGATGACTCTCTTCTACTGATAAGTTCTACTTATTCTTCTAATTAGGTTACCAAGAGCTATCATTGTCTAATAATGAGTGCCATAGACATCTACTTTAGCTATCTTTCAAGATTCTTATGATCATATCATGTGCTCTTGCTTCGATCGCATTCCCTTATAATTCCATCTCCTAAAATGATGCATCCTATCATGCTTGTAGATTTTCCAACCATGATAGCTTTACAAAAACTAAAAATAACTTGGTGGAGAAGATTATCTCAATCATAGTAGATATCTTTCAGTTCCTCCTTATTTGATTTCTTCTTTTAAGCTTCTTCCACTTCTTCAGTGATATGGACTTCTTCCCTTCCTCTTTGTAACACCCTCCTCCCACATTTACCCAAGCTAATTGGTCCACCAGGGTAAACATGTGATGAAGAGTTACTATGATATGATTCGACTCCCTAAGTGAAGTTGATGAAGTGGAACTGATGAACCAACACTTTACAGACCTCCCTTAGGTACTATAGGACCCCTAGGAGCTAATCCACCACTCCAGATGCCCAGCCATTGAGTTAACCTAGCCTTTCATAGAAATAAACCCCCAGTCTCTCCCATGACAAGCGCTACATGTGACTGAAACCCTCCAGTCACTTCCAAAATCCTGCAAGGGAGAGACTGCAGTATTTTTCAACCAGTTTTGTGCAAGAGACTACGAGATTTAAGCCACTTTTTAAGGGCTAGTCTCCATACCACTGCCCAGAACTTGACGAGACTTTCCAAGACAATAAATGACACCAAGACAAATCCTATAGCACAAAACTTGATCAAGGGCTTGACCTAACCATGACAAACATTTTTTCAAACACATGATGAACATAGGGGTCTCATACTTATCTTAGAATCGTCAAGAAGAATTGATGCCTTATCCCAATAGATGCATTAACATCTATTAGTTCATACATTCACTATCCATTCATTTACCAATCAAAACATGATAAGAGCCATAGCTAAGATCTATCATAAAACCATGCTTATAACCAACAAACTAACATAGAACAACCATAAAAACTATATATTTCAAGTACATTTATAAGAGATCTTATTAACACATGAAAAATCCAACCAAGCCAAGGATTTCCATGTACCACTCGACCATAGATTGCGTTGAACCAAATCTTTCTTTCAGTCAATCACCCTTGTGCCATATTCCAAGCATGAATGTGGGACTTATAACAAAAATCAACTAGGGATTCCTCAGGATTTACCGTATATCCCACCAAGGGATTCCTAGGCCAAAAACCCTCATCTATATAACCAGGGTTTACCACAATCCCACCAAGGGATTCCTGGGCTCAAGCAAGAAAGATACACTACCAGGATTTACTGCAACCTCATCATCCAAGGATCACTAGGCCTACACAAGCATAGATTCCTCTGGATCTCTCCACCTAAACCATGAGGAATTTATATGTCTCCACCTCTAGGCTTTACTATATATCTTGCCATTCGTCAGTCGAGGATTTCTAGTCCCAACTAGGATCCAACCTCTAGGCTTTACCATATATCCTGCCATTCATCTGTTGAGGATTCCTAGGCCTAACGAGGGCATACACAATCAATCTTTACTATAATTCCACCTTCACCGATTCAAGGATCCTATGCCATGTCACTTCTCCTGGGACCACCCAACTTAGATTTGAATCCATCTGGCAATTCATCTCAACCAAAACATGAGAACCCCATCACACCATTGTTATCCAAAAATGGCAAGGCAATGCTAGAAAAAACTATCACACCTGGAAAAACACATGTCAATGACAATAAGAGAACCAAAAACACTTATGCATGTACCATGGATGTCAAAACTAGCAAGGAAATCATACATGTAACTCTATACCTGCAAGTGATTTTGTTAAAGCTGCTTGATCATACTCTTCCTTCCTTGATCCTTGCTTCCCTTTACTCTCTTGTCCTTCATTTTCCTTCTTTCCTCCAATGCTGGAGTGCTCCAAGAATACTCTGAGTGTATGAGAGTATGAGAGAGTAGAGAATAGAGAGAGAGCTCCACCCAAAAACTATCAAAAGGCCATGAACTAATGCTAAGAATCTTTTTTATCAATAAGGCCTCTATTTTCTTCAATTTCCAATATTTTTCCTTCATTTTTATCCTCACATGCAACCTATGACCTTTCACCTTCCTTTTCTCCTAATTTCCATTATTTTCATATACTAAATTTCCAATTAATGCCTCTTGTCTTTTCAAAGCATTTTCCAATTTCCTTTAGCCAAAATAAACCAAATGAACACCCGCTAGGATGTTTTTCCCAACATTCAGCTTAGAATACATGTCTTGTGACCTTGGTCTTATTTTTCCTTTATTAACTTTATTACATGGATTTTTAACCAGGGTTGTTCCATAACCCTCCCCCTTGGGGGAACACCGTCCTTGGTGTTCAATGACACCTATAACCGGAAATATTGTTGAAAACCAAACATATTTCCCATGGAGCTTTCTAAGACAGTTCGTTGTTGTATTTACAATGACCACTGTTGAAGACATGACAAACATACATTTTACTAGAGCTTTATAACATGGCTCATTACAGTATTTACAATAATAACCACATATACTTATGCACATTTGCTTCAATCAGCAAATAACCATATTGTTCATGGATCTTTATAAATCTAGCTTGATATAGTATTTACAATAATATACACATATCTACATATGCACATTTCCTCAACCAGTAGATAAAAGGATATGATGCCCATATCAATCAACACGAAATCCAGAGGCTCACATCTCCACCCTCAAATTAGTACTAGGATTCACCTCCTTCCCAGGAAGTCTAGAACCCATTTCCAAAGTCAAACTTGCATCCGATGTCCAGCGCTACAATCCAATGCCACTTGTCCTCTCAGTGAATAGTTACTGGCTCGTTGTTCAAGGGCACACTCCCAATGTGCATATGATTCCATCTGGAAATGTTAATGACCAAAACAAATTCATCCCCAACCTTCCCTTCTCTGCTACACAATCCCTTGGGCAATCCGATCACCCCCTTCTGTGTAGTCACTCACCTTCCAAGTTCCCCGAAATCCCCTTTCCCAGGCAATCCATCCCTTGGAAAGGTTTCCTCACATTGGAAGATGCATAAACCAAGGCATATCCCTACCTCAAACCATCATACTGGTCATAGCATTCTCATGGAAATAAATGGACACTATTGGGTACCAGTGTCCCATAATGACCCTGCTCCTGAATGCTCTACCAGCATACTACTGCATGTTCTAATTCCTTTTGTTGTTGTTGCTATTTCTTGCAATCAGTTTCAACCATCCAAATTGGGAATTTTCCATGCTTTCCTCTATCAAGCTCATAATTTCCATTAGACTCGAAATGAATTGAAATAAATTCAAATCATACCTCATTAGTGACCCCTCAATAAGGTACACTTGAACTTATGTTCACTTCCTGTCACAACAAGCTAAACCAACTCTTTACTAAATCATCATGTATAAAAAATATCACATTTATTTGGCTTAAAACACAACCATCATAGATCAAAATCATGAATCACAATCAATCATCATAAACTAGAATCATAGATCGCATGTAACCATCATAAATCAGAATCATAAATCACATCCATAATAAAACTAAAATAAAATACTGATACTTATCCTTTAATCGGTCATTTTGCTTTTGCCTTTGTCTTTTCCGTACACACATTGAATTCAGTTGCCACACTCAGCAAGAATTTAGTTCCTTTTCTTATCTTCAACCACATACACATACATACAGTGTGCATCACATGCACACACCCACACAGAGCGTACAACAAAACACATACACTTACATCTAGTGTACATCACAACACAATACATACACCTTCACATGATGTACAACGCAATACATATATGTACGCAGAGTACAACACAATGAATACACATGTCACGATACAAAAATCACGCAATACACATAACACAGTATCATATGTGCACAACACAATGTGTACAACATGTACACAATATCACATGTACACGACACCACTTACACAACACCACCTGCACCACATGTACACAGCAACCCATATACATAGCACCACCTTCACAATGTGTACACAACACCTCATGTACATAGCACCACATGCATGACATGTACAAAGCACCACATGTACAAAAAATTACATGCACAACATGTACACAGCACCATCTATACACAACACCATATGTATAGCATGTACACGGCACCACATGAACACAACACCACATATACAATCACACACACAACATTTCATGTACTCACCACCACATGTACAGAATGCGCTCAACACCACATGTACATAGCACTGCATAAAAAACATGTACATGGCACCATATGTACATAGCAACACATATCTAATCATGCGCACAACACCATATGTTCACAGCACTACATATCCAACATGCGCATAGCACTGTATGTATACAACATTGCATATACAACATATCAACAACATATATATACAATACTACATATACAACATTGACACATCAACATAGGTGCAATCACTAAATATATATCATGCACAACATATACGCAACGATATCACTGTACATCCAAAAACCACGTTATCTCTACCAAGAAACCTTGCTTCCAATGTCTCTCTTCCATCCATGTTTATCCTATCATGTCGCAGATCACGTTTTTTTCATTCCACTGATGTATCCCTCACATAAACATAGACATAGCATAATCACATAATATCTATTCATAACCACATGATACTGACCTCGTAGATCTATTAGGGCTACTCTTCCTAGTTGATTCCTCTTAAGACCAGGAACCTATTCATGCCATTCACCTACATAAGAAATCAATCCTCTACAAAAATCATCCCTGACAACCCTATCAAAAACAACATACAAATATTATCATAAAAAAATCGTGATCCCTAATGACCATGTCAGATAACGACATACATACATATACAAACACATGTAAACACTAGCATAAAACAATCATGAGTCTTGAAAACCCTGTCATACAATGGAATACATACATACATATACATGTAATCATCAGCATAATCATGATCACAACATAAATACTAGATATCATAAGGTCAAGGTTAGGATAACTTCCTTTATCCATGCACAACATTGGGAACAATAGTTCCCAACTTAGCCAAGGAATTGGATGCCTCACATCCATTCACTTTACCTGTATGTTACCTTTTTCATGGTTGCCCTACCATTGTCCATTTATCCCAATGGACCCAACCATTCCAACCAATTGTCATACTCTTGCCTTCAGTTTCCCTTTACTCATGCATTAATATTCATCTAGATCTTTTATTTCCTGTTGGGTTCCATTCAACTCTCCCCAAGCTCCATTAACTTCCTCTTTCACAAGCCAACCAAGGCCCTCAAAACACAAAATGAAAGAACCAAAAGAAACCAAGAAGAAAACCATGAAAAATCAATAATAATACAACATCATGAACAAAGTGGTATGGCCATACAATAGACATAAACAAAACTGCAAATCAAGCACGAACAAATCACAAAATACCAAAAGTACAAAATAGCAACAAACACCATGACTCAATCCCCATGGGTTCCCAATGCTTCCAAAGGAAAGCTCAACCTGAGCCTTATTCAAGATCTCATGGCAGTCTCTTTTGCCACAGAATCCCTGCATCATTCTGCCATAAACGCATAATTGTTAGTGTATAAATAAATATAACAATACACTGGTTACCATACCTTGTTGTATCAAGCAAGTTATATTAAACACTTGCACATGTGTCATCTCTCAAGGAATTCCAATTCCTTGATAGATCCATCCATAACTAGAAACCCGATGTTTACATATCAAGTACATGTTCATAAATATATCACATGTCCACATAATTTCAAACAAAATATAGGTTAAGAAGACTTCCTATACTCATGCAAGTGCTCATTCATTTGGAACTAGGGTTTCCAAACATTTCCAAAGGAATTCTTACAAATTAATTCATTTTACATTTTTCATCACTGCAATTGAGTCTTATTATGTCATGTCACATCACCTAGTTGTTAGTTATATAAACAAATCAATTGTTACCTTGTCACTCTTATGCCAAGCATCTTGCCCTGCAACTATTCACACATGTCAACCACATGTTCCAAGGATCAAAATACCATGTCTATTAATTGAAATCAACCTTTTCCAAGACTAATAACCATGTCATAATCAAATAGCAGTCATTAATCATATTACTACAACTAGCACCTACCTACACTTAAGTGCATATCACTTGTCTTGGCACATAATGTGTTAATAGAATCATCTTGAAACAAGATCATTCCTTCATAAAATATTATATAAACATACTCATATCATGCAATTAATCAAACATTCAAACAACAAATAGATGACATAATAGACACCAAACACTCAAACACCAAATATGCGACATGATAAAACATTCAAACACCAAATAGATGACATAAGCAAACCCATACCTTAATGTATCTCGGGGGATGCTATCTTGTCTGCACAATCAATCTAGATTAGAACAATATAACTTCACAAACAATCAACTCAAACATAAATAAGGGCATGATATCCATACAGTAACTAGCTAACATGTTCACATCATAAACGCATAGAGAATTATCATTCATGCATAGCAATCACATATGCACAGTCAAATTAGATTAGTACAACACAATATTACAAATATGTTGGCTCATACCTAAATATCGTAACCATAACCATCTGCATAGGCCGATCTAAGTTGGCATGATACATATAACATCAACATCTTAACTGAAATTAACATAATCATCATACATACAACCGTAATGCATATTACAACAAGTACTACCATTCATGACATTTTGATGCATGTGCATATAACCGAACTGATCAACTAGCATTTATCGTGCATGTAACCACAACAACAATAGAATGAAAAACATGCACATGACCATAATGTATATAACCTTAATGCTTATAACAACCATTAACCAACATACTTGCATTCATAACATACAATCTTGTATGACGAGTTTTTCTTACCTCGAGGTCTAGTGATACAACATCACTTTGGATGACCTACATCTCTTGCTTTATCTCAGACAACATATCCACATCATAACATACCAACAATATCATGATGACACAACCTACAGACAATGACCTCACAATGCATGTTTGACCCACTATACATTTATAACTATAACCATGACAATTCATGCATAACAAAATATAGATACTGACATGCATAACAAATGCATATATAACTGACATGCATTCATGACAAGTGCATCCCAACAACAACATCATCAACTTATACATGTCAACAGAAATATAACAATGACCACTACCATGCATACATAGCAAGCACATATATAACCTACGGGCATGCAAGACAAACACATTTCACCCATCCAATCCAAGTGGTGAACCATGCTCTGATACCACTCTGTAACAGCCTCCTCCCACATTTACCCAAGCTAACAAGTCCACCAGGGTAAAAATGTGATAAAGAGTTACTATGATATGATTCAACTCCCTAAGTTCAATTAAGGAAGTGTAACTGACGAACCAACACTTTACAGACCTCCCTCAAGTACTACAGGACCCCAAGGAGCTAATCCACCACTCTAGGTGCCCAACCCATGAGTTAACCTAGACTTTCACTTAACTAAAATTCAAGTCACTCCCATGACAAGGCATCTATGTGAATGAAACCCTCCAGTCTCTCCTACAAGCCCACAAGACTGCAGGGGAGAGACTGCAGTCTTTTTCAACAGGTTATGTGCGAGAGACTATGAGATTTAAGCCACCTTTTCAGGGCTAGTCTCCAAACCACTGCCTAGAACTTGATGAGACTTTCCAAAATAATATATGACACCATGAAAAATCCTCTAGCACAAAACTTGATCAATGCTTTAACCTAACCATGACATACATTCCATCAAACAAATGATAAACATGAAATCTACAAGTCATAAATACATAGATGAACATAAGGGTCTCATACCTATCGAAGAATCGTCAAGAAGAATTGATGCCTTATCACAATAGTTGCATTATCACCTATTAGCTCATACATTTATTTACCAATCAAAACATGATAAGAGCCATAGGTAATATATGTCATAAAACCATGCTTATTACCAACATATAACACACAAAATAACATAGATAGAAAAGCCATAAAAACCACATATTAACAAGTGCATTTATACATAAATCACAAGAGGAAAATATTTTTTATTAACATATGAAAAATACAACCAAGCCAAGGACTTCCACGTACCACTTGACCATAGATTGGGCTGAACCAACTCTTTATTTCAGCTAATCAACCATGTGCCATATTCCAATCATGAATGTGGGACTTACAAAAAAAACCAACTAGGGCGTCCTGAGGCTTTACCGTATATCCCACAAAGGGATTCATGGGACCAAAACCCTCATCTATATAACCAATATTTACTGCAATCTCGCCAAGGGATTCCCAGGCCCAATCAAGGAACATACACTATCAGGCTTTACCACAATCCCACCATCCAAGGATCACTAGGCCTATACAAGCATGGATGCCTTTGGATCTCTCCACCTAAATCATGAGGAATTTGTTCGTCTCCAAGTCTAGGCTTTGTTGTATATCTCACCATTCACTGGTTGAGGATTCCTAGGCCCAACGACGCTCCACCCTCTAGGTTCTATCGTATATCCCATCATTCACCGGTCAAGGATTCCTAGACCTAACAAGGGCATACACAATCAGGGTTTACCTCAATCCCATCTTCACCAGTCTAGGTATTCCTAGGCCTTGTGGCATATCCTGATACCACCCCACTCAGCTTTGAATCCATCCAGCAATCCTGCTCAACCAAAACAAGAGAACCCCATCAAACCATGGCTATCCAGAAATCGAAAGTCAGGGTTGAAAAACATTTTCACGCCTAGAAAAACCCATGGCAATGGTAGCAAGAGAACCAAAAACACACATGCATGTCAAAACTAGCAAGGAAATCATACATGTAACTTGATACCTATAATTAATCCCATTGTAGCCACTTGACCTTGTTCTTCCTTGCTTGATCCTTGCTTCCCTTTGCTCTCTGGTCCTTCCTTTCCCTTCTTTCCTTGAATGCTATAGTGCTCCAAGAACTCTAAGTGTATGAGAGTATGAGAGAGTAGAGAGAACAGAGAGAGAGCTCCATCCAAAAATTGTCAAAAGGCCATGAACTGATCCTCAGAAGCTTTTTTATCAATGAGGCCTTTATTTTCTTCAATTTCCATTATTTTTCCTTCATTTTCCTCCTCGC
This sequence comes from Pinus tabuliformis, assembly GCA_031772625.1. Taxonomy (NCBI): domain Eukaryota; kingdom Viridiplantae; phylum Streptophyta; class Pinopsida; order Pinales; family Pinaceae; genus Pinus; species Pinus tabuliformis. Next base: position 441,026,975 of record CM062813.1, on the reverse strand, counting down.
ATGCAACCTGTGAACTTTCACCTTCCTTTTCTCCTAATTTTCATTATTTTTGTAAATAAAATGCCAATTAATTCCTCTTGCATATTCAAAGCCTTTGCCAATTTCCTTTAGCCAAAATAAACCAAATAAACACGTGCTAGGATGTTTTTCCCAAAATTCAACTTGGAATACATGTCCCATGATCTAGGTATTATTTTTCCTTTATTAACTTTATTACATGGATTTTTAACGGGGCCTATTACACTCTTTTGTTTTTGTCCTTCTTGAGTTTGGGACAATCTCTCTTGTAGTGCCCATGTTCATGACAGCCATAGCATTCAACCTTGGCCATATTCTTTTCGTTCTTTTTCTAAGGACCAAACCTTCCAAATTTTCCTTTTTTCTTAGCCATGGCAGCAAATGCTTGTATTTTCTCATTTGATCCTACATCGCTTTTTTCCTTCAACCTAGTTTCTTCAACTTTTCATAGTGACCAAAGTTCATTGGATGGGGTATCTTCTTTCTTTCCATAGATGCTTGATGTAAAATTGTCCCATTCCTTTGCTAGTGAATTGAGCATTATGGTGGTCATTTCCTTGTCAGACATTATTTCTCCCAACGCTTGCAGTTGTTCTCTTATTTATGGCACCTTCATAAATTATGAGGTTATTCCTTCTTCTCTTGATATCTTCATTTGGTAGAGTTCTTGTCTTAATGAGATCACTTCTCCTGTAGTGCTTACGGAGAATAATTCTACAAGTTTGTCATATATTTATTTTGATGTTTGCAACCTTGATACATAGGGAATGAGAGGATCTTTGATGGATTATATGAGAATCCTTTGAGCCCTTACTTCCCCTTTCATGTACTTTTCAAGAGCTTGAGATTCTTCCTTTGGAGGTTTAGTGATTGATCCTTTAACATGTTCCACGACTTCACTTTCTATGAGGATCAAATATGTCCTCTTCATCCATGCAAGAAAGTTTCATGCCCCAACCAACTTGTTGCTTTCTTTGCAAAAATACATTTCTATAGATTTGGATGTGTACATAAAGATATTTACTGATGAATATAATGCTTGATGAAAATATCTTCAATCTATTTCCTTCTTGATTTTTATGATGATATTGATAGAAGATGTCTTCTTGATGAAAACGTATTCCTTAAAAAGTGATCCTTCAAAGAGAGGGAGATCAACTTGATTCCTTAATGATGATGTGATATGAAAGGAAATTTACCCATGGTAATGTAACTAAAGGTTGTAAATAACTCACCCATGGTATTATCCACCCATGGTAATGTAACTAAAAAAGGGCTATAAATAACCTGACTCGCTTTGTAAGAGAATAGATTATCTAACACAATGTAGTTGCCATCAACATCCTGATCTAATAAAAATTAGTTTTCTGATTTATTTGTTTTTAAGGTTTTTTTTTTGCTTCACAGTGTGTAAATTGCTCATATCTTGGAGCCCCAAAGATCTAGATCAGTGGTATCAGAGCAAGTGACGAATCCATCAGAATCAAGGTTTTATTAGGGTTTCCAAGGTGAATTTTTCGACTTCCTTCCCTAAATTGTTCCGATCTACAAGGTTTTGGAAACCCCTAACCTTCATCATCGCAGTGGTCTAGGTATGCTACACCTAGGAGTTCTTGTAGTCACTTATTTGTATCTCCTCTATTGTAGCAATTTCTAATTAGTGAAATACAAAGCGGGAAGGTTCCAGTTTAGGGTTGGTGTTATGGCATAAGTGCTCAATTTTATAAATATGATGGCCATTGATCTATATGATACAATGGTTGAAACCCTTGCTTTTCTACCTCTAGGGTCGTTTCTTCAAGACAACTAGAATAAAATATGATGCATAAGCTCAATTGTGGGTTGGTGACTGAAGCAAAGCATTCTCTTCTCCTCTATGCAAATTGTATTTCAATGGAGCATGCAAAGGGAGCCTATAACTGCATGCATCATCTTTATGTTGTCTTCTCGGCTACAAATTGACTAATAACATAGCAGAATACCAAGGCCCTCATTACTGTATTTCATCACACTCTCAACCATGGTATCACTAACATTAAAGCACATGGAGATAGTGAGTTATCATGTAGACAGGTGAACAGGAAGTACATGGTTATGAACCTGAGACTCACCCAGTATTACAACATCGTGCAGCATCTCCAAATTGAGGATGTCAAAATTCCACTCAAGCAAGTCTATCCTGTCAAGAATATCACCATCATCGCTTTCATGGGCAACGCATCCTCTGTGGGTGTTATAACAATTCCATCTTGAAAAATGCTAAGCTTCGCATAGAGGATATTTGCAAGCTTGACATCAATTACACAGTCATCACCATCAGAAAGAAGGGAAACTCTTGCATCAACCATTGTTGTCCATCCCCATCAATAAGTTCTTTGAAACCGATATTGACAATGAAAGAAACCTAGGCCAATGCTGACAACATCTACAGCCTTTTAAAAATCCAAGAAGTTGTCAAGGACAAGCATTGGACCAAATTTGATCTAGCGTTTAAGTCTTGGGTTAAGAACAAGCGGCTCCACCTGCAGGTCATGGTGGAGCTTCGCAATTTGGTGAAAACGCCTTTGGATCGCCACTACAACAACACCATGGCTTTGGAGATTTGTCCCAGGCAACCCTACGAAAGCTTCATTGTGGTGGGTAACAATGATATCCTTCTACACAATACCCATTGTTCATTGATCGATTCCCATGAGATGATAATCCAACTCAACAATGCTTGCACCAAGGATTTCCAAGATAGAGTGGGTTCCAACACTACTCTGGCATTCATCAACAACCATATTCTACATTCATGTGCCTTGAGCTGTAAATGCATTTTCCATCCATATGGGGAAAATGTCCCAATTTTTTTTTTTAACATATGCCACCCCGTGCATTTTGCGGATTTCACCCTATGCAATGTTTCCCACAAAGTCCCTTTGCTTGCCACCAACCATCGATTCGAAAACCTGTGAAGCAGAGTGGTAAAGTATTATTCTCTCAGGAATTTTGTGAAGACCACCATTAATCATATGGATGAATGGAGTGTGGTGCACGAGGGACCCATGTTCCATTACTTCTCTGGAATGCAGGAGGTGATGCTCACTTTAGGTATTTGCAAGAAGGTAAGTCTCTTCATGTGGAGTAGGAATATTCTCTCTGCAGATAGAGACAATCCCTCTAGCCTATTGGGTGCTAAAAGGTGTCTTTTAAAACTCCTAATTTCCTCACATTAATTATCAACCTGGGTAAGTCTTTTTGTTTCAAGAGTATACACAATATGTGCAAGCTATAAATCCGGAGAGTAATGCTTTTTAAGTTGAACTATAAAACTTGATACAAGAGTAAACGGATGCATTTATAAATCTCAAGTTGTAACTTTTAAAGGAAATAATACATCTAAGCATGACTTAATCTCAAGCAAAACCATAATCAAATCTGAAGCAAGCAATTCAATAGAAAATAGCATCAACCAAGAGCATAGTAGCACTAACCAATCTCTTCTAGCTGATTCTATCTAAATCGCACTCAATCTCAATTAAGCAATTCAAATGGAGATGATGTCAAATGAGAGTTCAGTAGCATTAACCAATCTCTTTCAGCTGATTCTATAATAACCACACTCTCACGTATGCCCTATTATGTAATGTTGTAGACGAAATAAAATGAAATCAATGCTCTAATCCACGCCTTATCTACGCCTGCCTGTGTAAAAATAACTCATGCTTATTTTAGAAATTAAACACTCTGTAATGAAATTAACACGTGCTCTGCAATGAAATTAACACTCACAACCTACAGAATTGGCATAATTGAAATGCAACCGGTAATGGAAATCTACAACATTGGTGCTAATCTAGCTAGATCTCCCAGTTGTGGCGAGCCCTTGCCACTTCTGGGAGGAAATAACTTACAATAACTGGAGAATTAAAAACCACTCAGGCTTAATCAACACTTCTCATTCGATTCGATTTGCACGCGTCAAGGGAAATCAACATACTCTTTCATTGAATGAAAATAATATAACATAGTCTACCTGTAATTCAACAATGATTACATGTATATATCAAAATCTCTCCATTATCCCCTCTCCTCCTATCCTATCCTATCTCTAATGATCCATCATGAATCCCCTTCTTTGATTTTTGTTTTGAGTTAAATACACAGAGAACAGGGAGAAGTTACAACGGAGATGATTACAAAATGATTTCCACAACAAAATTGGATTGTTCACAACAAATTGATCATCAAGATCATGTCTAAAATATCTTTCCATCAGCATTCAATAGGAACAGGTCGAATTTGGTATTGCAACTGAGATAATTTGGAAACCGGTCGCAATAGCGAATCTGAGAAAAACATCTTCAGAGAACCTTTCATTTCTCTTAATATGGATCGAATTTGGGAAAATTGTTTATTACAAAACTAATTCGGTCCATTCTGAACAAAACCCATGTTTTAGATTTTCCAGATTCTTCTCCATTTGTCTAGAATGTCCAATGCAAAATTGTCACTTCTTATTCCAGCAAATTTTTGAGTTTGAATATTTAATGATGAGCTAGAGATCAAATCTGCAATCTAGAAAATATCTTGGAGGCTAAAATGGTGAGTGATGTTACAACAAATTTATTAATAACCATTATTGGTAAAATCATGTATAATAATCATCAATTGATTAAAAATAAAGGAGAATAAATAATATTTATCCATAAGAGAAAAAATAATTATAAAATGGAATTACATGATAAATCATGATAAAGGACATGATATAGAAGGGTAGAAATGGATGAATTAGGTTTTAAAAAGTGATAATAATAATGACATATTAGCGGCCCAACATACCCCCAAATTGAATATATTGCATGTCCTCATGCAACCCAAAGACTCTGTATTAACCAAGCAATAATACAAAAATTGTTCATCCCAACTCATGAAATGGATGGAACAAATGAATTCTTCATCAAATAATGAATATTCAATTTTAGCAATGTTGATGAAGGCATAACAATTTTTAGATTGACGTTCAACTATATGTATATGAAGTTGATATAAGTAACAACAAACTTCATTAACCATTTCCTCAAAAACTACATACCAGAGTTTGTTGAAATTTTGCAAGTAGATTTCTACTATATTAATGCTTCTATGATCCAAAAATCAGATTGTTTTGATGCATGGATCATAAGATATAAACAAAATGGCTATAGGTGACAGTGCATGATTTCTGAAATTTGATGAACTAGTTTAACTTGAAATTTTTTGGGTTTGTGTATTTTAATGATACCTCTTTGTTATCCAAAAATCACAAGAATTCAGTTCATAGTTTTAAAGATATACGCAAATCAATGTTTGCACTGTGTAAAAATGAAATTGTATGACTTAAATGAGAAAGAAAATAGAAAACATCCATCATGTATAGCAATTCCTCCCCCAAACTGGAGAATTAGCATGCCCTCATGCAATGCTAGAAAACAAATTGAGGTGGTTGCTACCATCTATTGAAATCTATGCTTGGTGTAAAACAACATGGAATAAGGGAGGTGTTGAGAATGAATAAGAAAATCAATGGATGATAAAGAATATTAATGGCATAGTCATAATAAATAAATAAATGAAAGGAACACTCCCCCAAACTGAAAGATTCTATGTCTTTGAAAATGAGAAGTGGTAAAGATGTGGAATAAATGAGGATAAATAATGCTCAATGGATTTTGATGAAATTCTCCTAAATTTGTAATAAAGAAGAAAATTATGCTATTTTACCTCAAGTTTTACCTCCGAAAAAAATGTGGAATGACATGTATGGACTAGCATTTGTTGAAGCTGATGTAGGTTGAGTTGATGCTTAAAGTGATGCAAAAGGTGGAATCCATGCAAGCACATTTCTGAACAATTGTTCGCATTCGCGAGTTTCTCGAGCCTCTTTTGTTAGTTGCAATAGTGTGGCCTTGTTGTGAATAGAGTTTCTCCCTATACTTATTGTTATCCTATAAACAAATCATTACGCTACATGCAAATTTCTTGAATCCATAGTTTTAGTTTTGAACGACAACAGATAAGTTGTATGCAAAAATTTCAATTAGAAAAAACTTTTGTATAAATGCAATACTAATAGTTTGTCAAATCAACAAGTTATGGTAGAGTGCAGTAATTATATCGCATGCTATCCCATAATGAATACCTTCCCCCTCCAATTGGAAAAGGGCGTTCATGACCATAAAGCATAGAAAAAGTGTTGTTCTTATGGCAAGGCAAGGGAATGAATAGTACGACAGTAAATGAAGCAGAGTACACATATCAATGATAGGACGGCAAGAGGTATGGTTAAAATGAAAGCAGAGTGTGTAAAGATAGTTATGAATAAGAGATAGGACGCTTTGGATTGATGATAAGTTATGCGGTAAGCAAAAAGGACAGCAATATGCCAAAAAGATGCTTTGTTGACGGTATTCTAGCCGAAAATGATGCGAGTGATCGGAAAACAATTTCTCATGCGTAAAGGTTCAAAATAGGGAAAATTTAAGGAAATAACTTCTCTGATAAAAAGAGAGTATAAGAAAATGGTATTATAGTAATAATTGACGATAAGATATAACTTCAATACCATAAGCAGAGCCTTTGTTGCCAGCAGGCATCCATAGCCTCGACAACATTTCTTTTTAACCCATATGAGCCAAGATCCTCAATTTATAAATGGAGAGTTCCAGTGTTGTTCTACAGAAGAGATCAATGTGCTAGCGTGGTAACCAGATAACCACACTGCCATTCACTAGGATGTAGCAAAAGTGATTAAGTCAACTCGTGATGATACCTCCTATTCCAAGGACATTTTAGCTATCCAATGGATCATAACCCTAGTGTGGTGGCCATAATGGGAATGTCACTTTGTTGCAGCGTTATGAACATGGTAGGTTGGCTCTTAATGAGACCCCCTATCCTCCATCTGTAAACAAAATTTTGTTGTTATTACACATTTGATAAATAAAGGGAGGCCCAGTACTCCTTAAGAGCAAGGATGGTGGAAGAAGTTGAAGATGTCAATAGAAAAAAATATACCCATAATCTCATTTATTACAGACGGAGAAGATTATAACCAGGAAGGGTGGAACCAACATGGTATTAAGATGATCAATCAGTATCATGTACAGCAGAAAACGATGTAGTAAAGTAGTATATAAATAATTGTCCCTTTTCTTAAAAAGAATCTCTCATCCAGAAGTTGTCCTGTTAAAGATCATAATGTGAATGATATTAACTCGCTTCAATAGAATCCATAATTCTTGTCCTCATAAAAATAGTGTACTTCATGCCATGAAAGGGAATCAGTAAAATGTGGTTGAGATGAACTAAGAATAATCCCACAAGAGAAAGGAGGTGCTATTCACAACACACAAAACTTCACAAGAAGCAAAAATGTTTTTCTGAAGAGGGAACAACAAAAACTCAAAGACACTCAAAAAAGAGTTGTTCCCTAGAGGGAACAATAAAAACTCTAAAAGTGTTGTTCCCTTGAGGGAACGGCAAAAAACACTAAAAAAAAGTGTTGTTCCCTTGAGGGAACAACAAAAAACTCTGCAGCTGTTCCCTGGAGGGAACAACAAAAACACTCAAAAAAGTGTTGTTCCCTATAGAGAACAACAAAAACACTCAAAAAAGTGTTGCTCCCTTTAGGGAACAGTAGCTGTTCCTTGGACGGATCAAAAAAAAAAAAAACAACACTCAGAAAAAGTGTTGTTCCATTTAGGGAACAACAAAATCATACTCAGAAAAATGTGTTATTCCTTGGAGAGAACAACAAAAAAAACACTCAGAAAAAGTGTTGTTCCCTTTAGGGAACAACAAAATCATACTAAAAAAAAATGTGTTGTTCCCTAGAGGGGACAGCAAAGGAAAGCATACAGAAAAAGTGTTGTTCCCTTTAGGGAACAGCAAATCAACATACAAAAAAGTGTTGCTCCCTTTAGGGAACAACAGTTGTTCCCCAATACACGAAAAAGTGTTGTTCCCTGGAGGGAACAGTAGCTGTTCCATGTAGGGAACATCAAATCTACACACAAAAAAGTGTTGTTCCCTTTATGGAACAGCAAATCAACACACAAAAAAGTGTTGCTCCCTTTAGGTCAACAGCAGTTGTTCCCCAATACACGAAAAAGTGTTTTTCCCTGCAGGGAATAGCAAATATACACACAAAAAAGTGTTGTTCCTTGCAGGGAACAACAGCTGTTCATTGCAGGGAACAACGAATCAACACACGAAAAAGTGTTGTTCCCTTTAGGGAACAACAAATAAATACATGAAAAAAGTGTTGTTCCCTAAAGGGAACAGCAAATCTACACACGAAAAAGTGTTGTTCCCTTAAGGGAACAGCAACTGTTCCCTACAAAAAAACTGTTTATAGAAATGAAGTTGCTGAAGGATTGCCCTCTGCAACTGAAACTTGCATGTTGGGGTCCTCATTGTTTAATCGCCAATGGAGCGAAAACTACAATTTGAAGGAAGCAACACCTGAAACAAAAAAACGTAAGAGAAATCAGAAAAGAAACAACACTTTAATTTAAAAACAGTATATAAATAAATGAATTAAGTTACAACAGATGATGTTATTTCCTAAGGGAATATCAATCTATCAATGGAAAAAAATGATCTCTTGGAAAAATGTATTGGCAACAGTGACATGAATCTTCAAATGGAAATCAATTCTTTATTTCTTCTATTATGAATCCGTTAGGTAATGAATTGGATGAAATTCCATTGTTTCATTAAAATTTCTTTCAAGAATCGCTCGTCCATAAATTGACCTTCTTTATTCTCTTAAGACTTGCAAAAACGAGTGCTTACCTGCAATAAAACATTAAATCATGGATAAAGAGAGGTGATCGGGCTCCCCTAATCCAATAATTATGCAAAAAAACTAACAATTAGTTACTCTGTAAAACAAATCTATGGAAAAAAAATAACAAAGTAAAATTAATTTATTACCTGCGGGAGAGCAGTGGCCAATCATACTAACCAACAATGTTTTAATCACAACTCCTTTGTTTTTGGTCCGATTCGAGTGATTCAAAAGCCAAATGAGAGCTACTTCAAAGATATATCACCAATAGAAATAGGTTTTAAAAATTCAATGATATGATATGTCAATTTTACTTAGAACAACCTGCATAACAGAGTCATTTTCGATTTCCTCACATTGAACAACAGTGGATATTTTAAGCATAGTTTTTTCGTTTGATGAAAAATTCAGCTGATTCAAATTTGAAATGAAAGTAGATTAATTTATTTATCTCCAATAGAAACAGGTTTTGAAAAAAAAAAAAAATTGATGGGTCAAATACTCTGGTGAATAGCCGGAAAAACAGAGTTTTAAGAGTGTTGATTTACGATAGATAGTCAGTAGTTTGGTCATAACTTTCTCATACGATATCAAAAATGAGTGATTCAAATTTCCTTGTAAACTAGATTCATATGGGAAGATATCATAGAAACAGGTTTTCAAAATATAGTCATTTAGGCCTTCAAAAACTGACGGTCCCAACTCTGTTCCTAAGCTGCCTTCTAGACACCCTGTCAATGTTTTGGTTATAACTTTTCGTTTCAAATGCAAATTGAGTGATTCAAATTGGGTTAGAAATTAAACATAATGGGCTACTTAGGATAAAAATAGGTTTTAAAAATATAGTCATTTAGGCCTCCAAAAACTGACTGTCCCAACTTTGTTCCTAAGCTGCTTATTAGACATCCTGTCAATGTTTTGGTTATAACGTTTTCGTTTCAAATCTAAATTGAGTGATTAAAATTGGGTTCAAAAGTAGACATCAAGGGATACTTGGGATAGAAACAGGTTTTTAAAATATTCCCTTTTGGTCCTTCAAAACATGACTGTCCCGGCTATGTTTTCAGAAATTTTATCAAGCCCACAAGCCAAAAAATATGATATTCAAGGATTTTTTCCAAATCGATGATAAAAATGAATATGAGTGTTTGTAGAAATTTTATTTCCATTATAATTCATCTACATAAATAAACGAATTAAAACATTTATCACCTATGTTGATTTCCATAGCGTGTTGCAGCAAAAACAATTATTTTTACATAAAAACAAAATATATTTATTTATGTCCTTATTTATTTTATTTTTTACACTAACCTACTCTGATTTGAAAAATGAATATGATTATGTATAAGAGTACTTCCAGTGGAACCATTTTCGAAATAAGGTTTCAAATATGTACATACCCAAATTTGAAAAATGCATGTTAATAAATGTTAGGGTATGAAAAGCCAACTTCCCTTGAAAAGATGGTGTGAAAAATTGTTGAAGTATGGAGTGATATTGCAAACAAATGATGGAGTGAAACCAATCTTCAATATATCCTTTACTTTATTGATTTCCCATAGCCATCATATCATGAATTTCTTGAGCTTTTAAAACGGCTTGTTGATGCAAACTAAAAGAAACCTCATTTTTTTCCATAACCTCTACAATTTTTGGATTTGAAACATTCTGAATCTCACTATAAGTTTTTTCCAATGGTGCATGTGAGATAGAATGGGTGGGAAGGGTGTGTAAAGTTTGCAGTTCAACACTGTAAGCATGTTGTACTAGTTTATTATGGTGAGGGTGTGAAATGAGTTGAGCAGGAAATTATGTAGGGAATGGAGCATTTTGATGATGTAGTTGATTGGGTTGAGTGGATGATTTTGATAGGCAAGCAAGATGTTGTGGAAGAGCTGGTGAAGAATATGGAAGATGTGTTTGTGGTAAAAGATGAGGGAGAGTAATCATGCAATCACAAGATGAACCATGCCAAACTTGTAGACAAGATTTGTGGGGGTTATATTGAGATTGACATGGCTGCCCTAACACATGAGTTTTCCATAATGGATTATGCAAGAATATGGAGAGGAATTGTTTTGAACCATATCTGTAGGCCATTATTTCCATGGTTTTGACCTTGTTGAAGCTTCCTCATCTCTTTGATATGCTACTTCCATCCTAGATAAGGAAGAAAAACTATCTATGGGGTGCTCCTTTTGGTAATGAGAAAGAAAACACTTCTTCCATTTCTTGATTTTTATGAACCTACAAAACATCCAATTTTGAATTTAGAGAGCTAATAAAATCAACTTTAAAATTTTCAAATAAAACATTGATTTCAGCTCTTATGTCTCCTATTCTTGTAGTAGATTTGGAAAAGAAAGAACAAAATTCTCTAGAATTCTTACCAACCTTGGAGATTCCTCTTGAATACCTTATGCACAATTCACAAACATCATCATATGACAACTAAAAAACATTACCTTTTCCTGTCAGATTTAAGAGTTCTAAAAATTCATCTTTGATTCCTTTTAGTAGGAGTGTTTTTAAGATCTCTTTTTCCAAATATTTATGCTTTGATTTGTGAAGGTTGTATCGAAATAACTCCACAGAATCCTCCAAGCTTTCATCTTCCCCTTGTATCATATCAAAAATATCTTCACTGGATTTGTGGTAGTCTTGGTACTTCTTCAATAATATGTTCTTCATGTCCTCCCATGTTTGGATGCAATTCCCACCTAGGCTCATGAACTATCGGAGAGCTGCTCCTTTTAGAGTAAGAGGAAAAAATTTCAACCTTTGAACATTAGTACAATAATCATATCATCTACAAATTATTTCGAACTCAAATAAGAATGTATATGGATCTTCATTTGTCAAACCATAACAATTTGGTAGAGAAGATGGGGGAATTATGTGCATTTGTGTCACTCCTCCTAGATCTTTGATAGGGAAATCAAAAGTAGAAGTGTGAGCCATTTCTTACCATAATAGAAGATGTTCTTCATGTGTTTCTTTGAGGCTCCTCCTTCAAATGTTCCTGTCAATTGGTTGGTGAAATGGGTGGTGCTTACATCACCACTCGAGTGGAATTATGAGATTTTTTTTCAAAAATTCTACCTCTAATTTCTACTTCAATTCCTACGCAATTATGTTGAAAAGTGGGCGAAGGAGCAAGCACTTTACTTGCTCGTTACGTAAGTTCTTACCTTCCATTTTTAATACCCAATTCTTTCACATTAGACAAACATCAAACACCTACTTCAACTTCTATGCAATTGTGCGAAAAGCGGGCAGAGGAGCAAGCACTTTAATTGCTCGTTACGTAGGTTCTTACCTTTCGTTTTTAATACCTAATTCTTTCCTAGCAGCAAATATCAAACATACATCACTCTCTGTGAAAAGGAAACACTCTTCCTGACAACAGCGCCAAAATGTTGGGTGCTAAAAGGTGTCTTTTAAAGCTCTTAATTGCCTCACATTAACTATCAACTTGGGTAAGTACTTTTGTTCAAGAGTGTACATAATATGTGTAAGCTATAAATCCATAGAGTAATGCTTTTTAAGTTGAACTATAAAACTTGATATAAGAGTAAACAGATGCATTTATAAATCTCAAGTTGTAACTTCTAAAGGAAATAATACATCTAAGCATGACTTATTCTCAAGAAAAACCATAATCAAATCTAAAGCAAGAAATTCAATTGAAAATAGCATCAACCGAGAGCATAGTAGCACTAACCAATCTCTTCTAGCTTATTCTATTTAAATCACACTTAATCTCAATTAAGCAATTCAAATGGAAATGATGTCAACCGAGAGTTCAGTAGCATTAACCAATCTCTTTCAGCTGATTATATAATAACCACACTCTCACGTATGCCCTATTCTGCAATGTTGTATATGAAAGAAAATGAAATCAATGCTCTAATCCACGCCTGCTTGTGTAAAAATAACTTACGCTTATGCTAGAAATTAAACACTTTGTAATGAAATTAACACGCGCTCTACAATGAAATTAACACTCACAACTTACAGAATCGACAGAATTGAAGTGAAACCGGTAATGGAAATCTACAGCGCTGGTGCTAATCTAGCTAGATCTCCTAGTTGTGGCGGGCCCTTGCCACTTCTGGGAGGAAATAACTTACAGTAATCGGAGAATTAAAAACCACTCAGGCTTAATCAACACGTCTCATTCGATTCGATCTGCACGCGTCAAGGGAAATCAACAGACTCTTTCATTGAATGAAAATAATATAACATAGTCTGATTGTAATTCAATAGTGATTACATGTATATATCAAAATCTCTCCATTATCCCCTCTCCTCCTATCCTATCCTATCTCTAATGATCCATCATGAATCCCCTTCTTTGATCTCTATTTTCATTTAAATACACAGAGAGTAGGGAGAAGTTACAACAGAGATGATTACAAAACGATTCCCATAACAAAATTGGATTGTTCACAACAAATTGATCAACAAGATCATGTCTAAAATATCTTTCCATAAGCATTCAACAGGAACAGGTCAAATTTGGTATTGCAACTGAGATAACTTGGAAACAGCCACAACACTGAATGTGAGAAAAATGTCTTTAGAGAACCCTTTGTTTCTCTTAATACGGACCGAATTTGGGAAAAATTTTGATAATAAAACTAATTCGGTTCGTTCTGAACAAAACCCATGTTTCAGATTTTCCAGATTCTTCTCCATTTGCCCGAAATGTCCAATGCAAAAATGTCACTTCTTATTCCAGCGAATTTCTGAGTTTGAATATTTAATGATGAGCTGGAGATCAAATCTACAATCTGGAAAATATCTTGGAGGCTAAAATGGTGAGTGATGTTTCAACAAATTTATTAATAAACCATCATTAGTAAAATCATGCATAATAATCATCAATTTATTAAAAATAAGGGAGAAGAAATAATATTTATCCATAAGAGCATAAATAATTATAAAATGGAATTATATGATAAATCATGATAAATGATGTGATAAAGAAGGGTAGAAATGGATGAAATAGGTGTTAAAAAGTGATAATAATAATGGCATATTAGCGGCCCAACATAGCCCAATGGAGAGGGTCTAGCCACAAACAAGACAATCTGACATAAGTTCCCTTAAATTGAGATTGGATAAGATCCTACCTCTTGTATCACTAATCCTTGTTTGATGAAGTCCTTATGTCTTTGCTCTAGCAATCAGCTCCTTAATGTCAATCAAGCACCTGAAACAAATAGAAAAGAAACCAAAGCACACATGATAGCATACAATATATTCAACCTACTTAAGATGCTAAGGAGTCTTAAGCTACCAAATAACATATGCAATTGATATAGGAAACAAAATATCAGTTGTATTATTATGACAAAAAGGAAAGTACAACCTTCGCCTTAGCATTGAAGGTTTGCTTCGACGTGTCCAGGTTCCAGCACCATTGTTAACATCTCATGATTCACCTCAAATTATGGAAGTTCAAGGCTTCTTCCTCTTTTCTCCAAACCAAACATACTACAAACTTATTCTTCCTTTACAAGCACAAGACTAGAAGGCTAAATCTCTCAAGAGTTGTTTTGGTTATCAAGATTTTTCAGATTATTCCAGCCCTTTCATTAGCTAGCTGAGGTTGGAAAAGGAGGAGTTTATATAGCTTGAGAGAGGGGACATGGATTCTCTTATTATGGGAGAGGCCTTATCCCTTTGGTTTGTTCCATTTTAATAGGGGAAAGGAGCCCAAACAGTCTCTCTCAGCTCTATCTTGACTAACCATTTACCAGACTTCCATTCATGAAGCTTCTAGACCTGGAAGCTTCGACTCCATTTTTAAAATATTTCCAAAAGAGGGTAGGCGTGGGTCATGGATGGATGACCAGCGTCGTTCGGCACTAGGCTTAGTGTTAGACTCTGCAAATTGGCACGGGGAAAAAACTGAGTGATAGTGTCGGCCTTGAAAACTGAGTTTGAAGGAATATTCTTTGGAAATGATGTAATAGGGAAATGTTCTGCAGATGAAGGGCAATGTAAAGACATGTTCTTCATGATAGGGAAACACATGAGGGTCACTGCAGAGGTCCTCTAGGATTGAGGAACAGGGAGTACAGGGATAGTGACAAAATGTTGTGTAACAGATGCCCCCTAAAGCGTGAAGGCCGAACAAGAGTGAGGGGTGAAATGCTTTACGAGTAGATGCATGGAACCGGAAACTATCATCGGAAAACTTGCAAGCAAGCATAGATACATATACATCACTGAAATCTCTAATACATGAATCATGGTATGGATACAGCGATTCTAAAAAAGATCATGTAAATGGATCCAAGGTAGGGTGCAGCCATACAACAAGAAGGATCATATCTAACCCAAGGTATGGTCGCAACCATCCAATAATGAGAAGGATCATATATAATAGACTCATGGTATGGTCGTAGCCATCCATCTGAAAGAGACATGTATGTAAGCATGATCATGTCACATCGTCCTGTAACCTGGACTTTTGTAATCTGAGTCCAGGGTCTTGCGCTTTAACACGACTCCATCAAAGTACAAATTCCAATATGTGAATAAATGTGTCAAAGTCAAACATGCTAGAAAATCACTTGATTACCGGTCAATGATGTGAACCATTAACAAGCACGAGAGAAACCACCAATAATGACAATGGCTTTAAAGATATTGGTGTAACATTCTTGTTTTTTATAACTTAGCTTTAGATAAAAAATCAAAATACCATACAAAAAGTGATAAGTTAGGATATGGACCAAAAAACAAGATGGAAAATAAAAATGTTAGGAGTAATTATTATTGCAAGTCCATATCAAATAAAATGATAGGGTAGTTGCTCTAAAAAAGAAATGCAAAATGAAAATGATAGATAAGCAACAAAAGAAAAATATTTTCTTTAGAAAATAAATTAAGGTTGCTAGCTCAAATGCACCTTTGAAAAATGTCCTTTTGATTAATCATGCTTAAGTTCTTTAATTATGATTTAATTGTTGTAATAAAGTTTGATGACTTTATAAAATAAGTGACAAATGACACTTTTGTCGTATTGGCGGAAACATCAAAACAACACATCTAGCGTCGATAACCAACACGTAATTTTCAACGAAGATCCTTCACTCTGCCCTGATCAACAACGGAGGAAGCCTTTCGGCCCCCCCTTTCTCATTTCTCATTAACGCGAGTGGGGGGTCCAAAAATCAGTTTTCATGGTTGTCGTTTTTTGCAATGTTGAGCCTCCAAAATGTTTCGAACCCCCAAGGCCCAAAACCACAAACCATTATACCCCCCCCCCCCAAAATCTGCTTCCGGTTTTTCTTCCATTCGACTATTGACTTCTCCCGCACCTTGTGAATCCATTATCCTCTGTCCAATAATGAACCTCCACATCATCCATCCATTTTCACTTATCCATTCACCGCCTGCCACGTTATAATACCGTTGCCCATATGCTCCAAAGTCGTTGTTGTGCCTGATTATCCGTTTGAACATTCATTAAGCATTAATTTGCAATTCCCTTGCAAATTGAATGCCTACGGCTAGATCTAAACAGTCACTTGAGCCCAATTGAACCTATAATTCCTTCATGGCTCCAATGTTTGCAACTGTTCTCTTCCATCCATAAACCAAAAGCACCATTTGTCGCTCTGTGTATTTTCACCATTGTCATCAATTTTAAGTTAAAAGCAGCTTCTGAATGTCCCTTGCAGTAGTGATGGCTCCTAAAGCAAAGATACTACCACAGAAGGGAATCCCTCCACAGTCCCCCTTGATCTGGATCATATGCCACTTGTAGACTCCCTTTTCAAGATCAATCACTGTGAATGTGAATTTGATTTCTCTAAAATACATTCATGGTTAAAACTGAAATATACCGATAAGGAGGATTTCACTTGCTTCTGGGAGACTCTTCTGCGATTATTTTCTTTTCCTAAGACCCATCAATTCCTTGAGCTAATCTCTTGGTGTCAAGCCAGGTATGACCCTGTGCAAAGAACAACAATGACTTAGGATGGAAAATTCCTAATTACCATCACCGCTTAAAGCATAAACCAGATGCTAATGATACCTCCATCTGATTCCCTTAGCCATTTCTCACCTATAGCTCTCATGGACCTCTACAATAAACTCACCTTCCCACAGAGAGCTCTTATATTTGAACTGTTCCTACCAGAAGATGTTGGATTACGTAAGAGAAATCCTCCATATTCATATTTCATGTTCCGTTAAGCTACTAGACACATTATCTCTTTGTTATCATACCTCCTAGTTTATGAAAATGACCAAGCTGTTTATGAATCCATCCTTGGATTCTTTTCCATATTTAGCAAAGAATATCAACTTGCCTTCATGTATAATTATAGCCACTTTGTGGATGATAATATACATGAATAGTTTATGAATTTGACCACACAAGGAGTATTCAGTTATATTTCAGTTACAATTCATCTATTTTTGTTTCAAAAGGGAGATCTATTGCCTATTTAGCTGAACAGACAAGATGAGTAGGGAGTGAATCAATTAGTGATTCACTAGATAGAGCTAGTAAGAGCAGGATCATTAAATTTTACATTCTCCCAGTTCATTGATTCCTTCATACATCTAGTTCTCCAATTACTCAATAGCTAGGCAAAGCCTAGAATTGGAGAAGAAATTAAAAGGACATTGCACCTATCAGAACAAACCAAGACTGGTGACTAGTACCTATACCAGAATTACACTGATATTAGGATCTATGGCAGTGAGTTGGCTCCATACAAACTACCTAAGTATGTGCCAATGCGAATATTCTCACTAGAATACATTAGGCAAATGATAAATATGGATGAAGTCCATTTTGTCTCAGGCAAGAAGAAATCACAGTTTAAACTCCAAGCCAAAGTAGAGAGTTTCATCTATAACACTAGGTCTACAGGTACAGAAGCAGACATATTGCTAAAGAACATGAACCTCCAGCCAATATTCACTTGGTCTTATGATCCTTTTGGGATTATTTCAGCTCTCAGAGTGCACTTGAAGGCAACACCTTACAACCATACTCCTAGGCCAGAATTGGAGAAGTTCGTGAACCGGGAGCAATGGTTTGAAGGTACTCTCACAGAAGCTTATGAACAGGTTATATCAACTCCTCAAACAAAGACTCTAGCTACACAAAGTACTCAGCATAAAAGACCCAGAGAGGAAACTCAGATAGCTACAGAACCAGGTAAAGAGTAATATATCTTACAAAAGAAGTTGAAAACTAGGTTGTCAATGTCATCAGGAAGCAAGCCACCAAAGATAATTGATATTGGAGAATTGGAAGATGTTTCATCAGCAGGGACCACTGATCCCAAGCCTCCCTCTACTTCTTCAACTCCTTCTTCAATTGAACATGTGTAGATTATCCAATAAACTGAGACCAACTCAACAGGAGATACTAATATCTTCTCAACATTTTTGGAAATCAAGCAAAAGAATGAAAGTCTTAAATCAAATAGACATCTACTTCTTAGTATAGACTTCACTCTGCCTTCGACATTGAAAGAGGAAGGATGCAAATGGAATTTTTGCAGGCTCAGATTCCATTTCCTAAATCCACAGCAGACTGCAAGAAGACCATCTTCTCATTTGATGTGAACTACATACATCCCATTGATCAAATTGATTTGCATAGGCAATCAGGTGAGATGTTATTTTCAACAATGACTACAACTGTGATGTCTCTTTCCAAACTCAGAACTACTTGGTCCAATGTACAATCACAACTTAAGATTGAAAAGTTGTCATTCTTGTCTAAAGATAACAAATTAAAATCTTTAGAAGATATCATTATCAAGATTGGATATGATCCCCAGGACTGTAAAGAAATTGAAGAAATATTGCAAAAGAATAATGTTGAGATTACAACCTTGAATAAACAGTTGAAGTTGCCTTCAACTGAGGATCCACGGACCAAAGAAATGGCTGAAAATGAACAACACATGGAGGAGATGTTAAAGCTCATTATTGAGCAAAACATACAAATCAAGAAAATGGAGGAGCAGATAGAACAACTGCTCAAGGAAAAAGAGACAACACATCTTGTTGTGGCCTCAATAACAACAATTCCAATGTAGGTGCAAATTTAAGCTCATCTCCTACTGACATTTCTTCGTCTTCAGCAACAAGTGAAACAACAAGGTTATCACAAGAGCTACAAGCACAGAAACAACAAAATTATAAGCTACTCCAGAAGTTCCAAGCCCTCAAGTCATAAAAGGTGAAAAATAATACCTTGTATGTAGAAGAAATGCAAAAGTCACATAGGTTAGATCTCAAGGTTAAACAGTTAGAAAGCAAGACTCTAATGGCAAACACTTTGGCCCAAGCCAAAGAAGATATCTGGTTAGATATTAGCCACTCTATAACATAAGTATGGCCATCCATACAAATCATTTTTAAGCAGCAAGAACTAATTGTTAAATGCAGAGCATAGATAGAGACCCATAAGGCAGCATTGGATACAAAACCCAAAGAAGCATCAAGAATGATCAGAGTACTGAATTCTAAGACTAGGCAGCAGTTACAAGAGATGAACATTCCAAATAAGACAACTACTATTTTGGAAATTAAGAAAGTCCTAGTGAAGAAGAATCTGTTAACTCAGCTAACAACAAAGTGTGATGCTTTGAACACTACAGTCAGGAGGTTTCATTCTAAATTCAGTGTATCGCATAAGAAACATTTACCAGAGATAGTATCATCAAATGATCAGCTAGTAAAATTGGAAGATTATTGTGAAAGGATTTATACCATTGCAGCAGACAGCGGTCAATTTGAAGGGATAAAAAGTCAAATTACTGGCAAGGAGTTTTTGGAGGCTTTAAGCTTAGACCTATCCATTAAATATGAAATTGGTCATATTTTTCTCACCAAACCCAATTTTGAGAGATATACCGAAGTTGATGAGATACTTAGAAGGACAGTAAATCTTGAGATATCTAGTGAGAAAAGGTGGGATCAATTGTGTGAAACAATTGATTAACTTTTCATTCCAACAAGAAGACAGCAACAACAGATTTTGAAGGAACAATCATCAACAACTTCCTATCTAATAGGGACACATCATACAGTAGTTTTTCTTTTGCTATATTCTTTCAAGCTATCTTGTAATCAGTTTAGGATATTTTGTTTAGAAATTGTATAAATAACTCTCTTCTATGGGTTATTAAATGTGGTACCTTTCCATAAGCAATTTTGTAAATTATCGATGTACAAGTTGTTTCTAGATCACTGATAATAAAGTAAAGGAATCTAAATTTGGTCTCATATAGTTTCGTTTTCTTATGTAAATTTTTCAAGTGTTTCATTCATTATGTTTATTCTACATATTTTTAAGTTTTATAGAGATATCAGGTGAGAATAAATGTGTTACAATTATTCTTAAAATTCCTTTCTGAAGTTATTATCATAAAGAGACTGAGATATTGGACTGTCTATCTAAAAGGCTCCCTCTAAATCATAAAATTGTCAGCATCTTATGTGATCTTAAGCATAGTTTGTTTAACTTTTGAACATTGGACAAAGGTTTTCCCACTTACATTAATTTATCTTTCTGTCTGAAATCTAAATTAATCATACCTCCTTACTATTATTTCTAAACACCTTATAAATTCAAATCATTGTGTGAAGTCAAATAGCAGCCCTTTGATTATCTGTTAGTACAATCTAAAAGAGTTAATACATCATTCTTATAGTTTTTTATATGTATTGGTCCTCCATAAAAACCAAAACCTAAACCCCTAAAACAAATATCTTAGATGTTTTGGCTTGATCAATTGACCATTATCATCTCAGAGGAACAACAGGTACCAGCAGCAAAATTCACAGAGTGTGAAAGCAACTAAATTCGACCATCTGTAGAGTCAATCAATCTAAATCCAATGATGATTACTTGTCATCAAGTGCGAAGAACTTGCCATTAGGGCATGCAAGCTCTAAGTTACTGGAAGGAAGTCTCTCAGCCAACTTCCCAAATAATGAGCTGACGTCGACAGGAAGTGACCTTGTCGAAAGAGGGCCATGATGTATCCCTCATCATCGACGTGAGACTAGGGTATGCAATGATTATGGATGATACAGAGAATCAGGAATGAGTGTAAACTGTAGAAGGATTAACTCTTGAACATATCGGCGACATGACTCCAGAGTTTGGCAGATTTTTGGATCCATAGGATCGGAGGTCATGGTGACATGGCAGAGATCAAATGGAAAGGAAAAAATGGATGGCCCAAACCCAGGAAGGTCAATGATGAAGTGAGGATATCCCAACCTGACATAAAGAAAAGGAGTGTCAAGTTAAAGAGTGACAAGCTGCCGACACAACTCGTAAAAAATTTCCATTTTCCCCCACCATTTCGAGCAGGTACCCCAATTATTTTTTATCACAAGCTTGAAGGGGATAGCATATGCTTGTAATATAAGTCCATCCTTTGGATAGATATGACCTATTAAGATTAACGAGCCCTAGGAAGGAGAAGCTCAATCTCATCATAATGACAAGTCCTATGTTGTTTAATCTTTTAACGAGTCTGACAAAGGAAAAATTTGGTATCTTTTTCATGTTTAGAGATTTTGAAAAAGACACAGAAAAGAGAACTCCAAAAGGTCCCGTTTCATAAAGTTGTCTCTTGAGCTCGAAAGGGTAGAAAATAATACTCAAGAGAACCTTTTGACCATGTCAACCAAGGAGTACCTTTTTCGTAAATAGTTTATCCCAACCGGAAAAGGGGTAAACATCTACTAGGTAAATGACATTTCAAAACCATTTATGAGGTAAAAACGAAAATAGTTCGACAATATTTTCGTGTTTTGAGAGTCGGAAAAGAGCTTAAAGCAGACTCCTCGTTTTTATTCACTTTAACGAGTCAAAAAGGCAAACATACTTGGAAATCTTTTCATTTCAATTTTTTAAGAGTCGAGAAAAGAGCTTAAATATGACTCTAGTTTTACATCAACACCAGCAAACCATCACCTGTTTCTGCACAAGAAGCAAATGCATTACCCATTTATAAGGAAAAATGTCAAAAAATACTTTTTAAAACACTAAAAATGTAGTGAAAAGCTTATAAAAAAGGAAAAAGTAAAACATTTTGACCATTTACCTCATTTACCTTATTTGGAGCAATTTTTACCCACTTGTGCCTAAATCTTCAGGAGCGGATTGCTGCGGATCCAGGAAGTCGATCGTTGAACCGTTTGTTGCAGGTAAGAGTTGTGGCCCCACTCTTTGGATTGATGCCTGTTTTTTGAGCATTTAACTATCTTTTTAGGGGATTTGATGGACTTTTTGCAAAAAATAATCATTGACAATCGACGCGGGATCCGGGCACGGGACCGCGCCGATCGTCAGATTTAACACTGGGTCTCATGTCGTCGATACTGCTATTTTTAAAACAGTCACGCCGACGCAAAGAGTCGAATTTTTCAATTTTTACTGAAAGTTAATTCTTTAAACTAGAAATTTCCCTTTCAAAAACTGATGTTAAGTTAAATGTGGGGTGTGTGCAAGCAAATCAAGGTGAGAAAATGTGATTGAGTGGAAAGAACACGAACACGAAAGAATAGAACAAATGGACTTGGAGGATCCAAACTACCTAGATGCATTGAGGAACTGTGGGCTCCTCAAGTTCTTTCTGACACCAGGCCTACAGGCTCAACCTGAGCTACTGCAATACCTAATCAGTCTATGGGATACTAGACGGGAGGTATTTGTGATCCATGATCAAGAGCCAGAGTTGGAGACTTCAGACATTTACTTCATTTCTAGACTATCTCGCAGAGGGGAACTAGTCTAACTATATGGAGGTAAACCTATTGGGGTGAGTGTAAACATGTTGCTTACCCAACATTGCCAGAGAGCTCTGAAACCTACAAGCGGCAAGATCGATATCATGAGCATAAACGATATTATATTGATGGTAACACTCTTGACCATCAACTGAGTAGCTGGGGCTTAAGCACTACAAGAGTCCAACAAATCATGCTTCCAATACGTTGTGGACTACATGGTTCCCACTGCCTTCAACTGGGCGGAAGCAATGAAGGTAAACATGAAACGAAAACTATCCAAATGCAAAGCAGGGAACATGAGGCAATTTGGATATGGCTACGTTCTAGTAACTTTCTTCCTAGAATGAATCCCACTATTCTACTACCAGATGGCGGAGGTAAACACCCCAGTACCACGAGATCCATGGATGGTTCGATGGAGCAATCAGGTACCCAGATTTGGAGGGGGACAGTATATGTCTTACAGGCCCACCTTCTTTATGTGGCTTAGACAACAGCTGATCTTCATGGAGGATTGGCCGTACAGCATGACTGATTTCCATGGTGATCCTGACATACCACTCCCAGAGCAAGAAGACTTTGATGATGGAGGTGAGAAAAACAATTTTGTTTTTGTTTTTTTATTTTTTTTTGCATATATGTATTCATGACACCTTGACTTTGTAATTGCATATGTTGGACCAGAGAGACCAACAGGGATTTCCCCAATAGCTATACTTGTGGCTCGGCAATTCGAGGTCACTCCTTACCAGGAAGGAGTCGACAATGAAGAGGAGATTGACCGAAATCTAGAGGGCCTAACGGGAGGGATTCTAGAGTATGCACAGATCAAGGACATTCCTCGCCTATATCAATGGCACGTAGTGGGAGTGTTGGATCGGATTTGTCGATTACCGACTCAGGTAATGCAAGCAGTGACATGATATCACGAGAATCATGCAGAGTAGTCCATAGTTTAGCATTTACAGTTTTGAGGCCTGCGAGCCACGGATTTACTTAGAATACATACATTATAATTTTGGATTTTGATGTATTACACTCAAACATTATTGACATATAGATGCATATTGCATAAATGTCTATCTAAAAAATAATTATCCAATGCATCTATTAATGTATTCATATGCCTAGGAATGTGATGATATGTAATATAATCAAAATTTCTTTCCAAGAGACAAATACGCAAATACATTCTCAATAACTGAGGGTTTCTGGCGGAATATTTCCCATTAAGCTGAAGAAGAACAAGTTGTGAATCAAAGTTAACAACCATTTCTCAAATATCTGAGCAATGGCTTCTAACAAGAGTTCGAGAATTGCGCTATATTCAGAAATTTTATTAGTTGTTTGACCAAGATGACATCATAGTATTTTCTAAATCTGATAATGAACACCTAGATCACCTGAGAAGAGTTTTCATCAAATGCAGAAAATTTGGGATTTCTTTAAATCCCAAAAAGACACTCTTTGGTCTAGAAGAAGGAAAGTTGTTGGGATATATAATATCCAAATATGGAATTAGAATAGATCCTGCTAGAATAGAGGCCATTTTGACCATCACCCATCCTAGAAACATTAAAGAGTTACTGTCATTTTTAGGCAAGATAAATTTTCTTGGGAGATTCATTTCAAATTTAGCAGAATTAATTAGAGAACTAAATAACATGTTAAGAAAGGACTCAGCACTTAAATGGACAGTGGAGGCCAAACAGTTCTTTGAATCCATCAAGGAAGCCCTAACCAAAACTCTAGTCCTTATAAGTCCTGATTTTCAGAAAGATTTTATAATTTTTTCTTTTGCTTCAGAACACATTATTGCAGCAGTCTTGTTGCAAAAGAATGACCAAGGATATAAACAACCAATTGCAATTTTCAGTAAATCCTTAAGAGATGCCACACTCAAGTACAACATTATGGAAAAACAAGGATTAGCTTTAGTAAAGGCTATCAAAGATTTCAGACTCTATATTTTGTATTCTCACATTATTGCTTATTTTCCAAATTCAGTAGTTAAGGAAATTTTGACACAAAATGGGCATGAAGGGAAAAGAGGCAAATGGATTGCCACTATTTTGGAATATGACATAGAAATAAAGCCTACTAAACTTATCAAAGGCCAAGGTTTAGCCAAAATCATGGCTGAATCGAACTGTCAGACCCTAGATATTAATTTCATTGGTGTCGTTGATGAGCAGAAAGAGATGGCGACTCCACAGATCAGTGAACATTTTATAAATTCACCTTGGTATGCAGATATCATATTTGTATTACTAAACTTACAAGCTCCTCTTGGTTTAACAAGAACTAAAGCTACGTTTTTTAAAATGAATTCATTGAAATATTGTATCATAGATAATGCTTTGTTTTGGAAAGACAATAGTGGTATTCTTTTGAATTGTTTACTGAAAGATGAAGCTGATAAAATTATGCAGGAATTTCATGCAGGGGATTATGGAGGACACTTGTATTGGAAAACTATTACTGACAAAATTCTGAGATCTGGTTTCTACTGCCCACTCTTTTTGCAGATGTTAAGAAACATGTGACCTCCTGTCATAAATGCCAGATATTTGAGGGAAAGAGAAAGCTTTCACCCTCGCCTCTCAAACCAATATCCACAGAAATTCCATTTCAACAATGGGGTTTAGACTTCATTGGAGAAATACACCCAGCCTCCTCAACTCAGCGTAAATGGATTTTGACAGCCACTGATTACTTCACCAAATGAATAGAAGCAATCCCTTCTAGACAAGCCACAGACTCTGTCATTATCTCATTCCTAGAAAACAATATCCTGTCAATATTTAGATTCCCCCAAAATCTCATTACTAATAATGTAGCTTCTTTCAAATCCAAGAGAATAGTAGACTTTTGCAACAAATATCACATCACCCTTGGCCATTCCACTACCTATTACCCTCAAGCTAATGGACTTGCAGAATCCTATAACAAAATCCTGGTCAATATCATTAACAAAATTACTATAAGACAACAAAAATACATGGAACAAAAAGTTGGTCAATGCCTTATGGGCAGATAGACTAACTACTAAGAAGTCAATTGGTACATCTCCTTATCAGTTGGTATATGGGATGGGTGTTGTTTTTCCATCGACTTTAGTAGTACCAGTGATGAAGATCATACAGGAGTTGCAGGTAGAACCAAATGATATCCAGAGATGAATAAATCAGACCATACACTTGCAGCAAACCAGAGAGGAAGTTTATGTAAAATCACAAGTAATCTAGGACAAAATCAAAAAGATTTTTGATAAAAGACCAAAGCTGATGATTTTTACATAGGTGATAAATTTCTTAGGTGGGATTCAAGAAGAGAAGACAAAGGAAAACATGGCAAATTTGACTTCTTATGGCAAGGGCCTTATGTCATTTATGGTTACAGGGGTAACAATGCATTTTTCTTGAGAGAGATAGATGGATCAGATCTACTAGGAGGACCTGTCAATGGTATAATGTTGAAGCATTACATATCTACTAATTAACAATAGTTCACTTTACTTTGATAATTGTATATAACATTGCTAAGTTTAGATTGGATTGGATGGTAATATTTTGAAGTTGAAGCCCAAAGAGAAGGCCCTAAGCTTTGAAGGTTTCACCATCATAAGTATAAATAAAGCAGAATCACAGAAGGACATTTTATAAGGTAACTGCAGTCACAATTCAAAGGCTATTGATCTTAAAGTTCTTGACATTTCACCAGGAAATGCCATCCCCATCTGGAGCCACTGTTAGGGTTCTATAATAATAAGATTCATAATTTTGAATTTGCTATGGTTAGCCTTGTCATATCGTACATACTTTTGCTTTCTGCAAAATGTTTTCCATATTAAAAAACTAGATAAAAAATGGTAAAGAGGGTACATCCTAAAATAAATATCAAAGGACAAAAAGAATAAGAAAATATCAAAAAAGTGAAAAAATATGAACCCCAAACAAAAATAGATCATGAAAGTGTGTAAGTCCAAGTGCCACTACTTTTTACTTTAGTATGAAAAATAATGGTTGTGTGCAACTTATCATAAATACCACAACCCATGATAGTCACATAGCTTAATCTTGACTAGTTCGTGCTTTAAATTTCATGTTTATAGTTAGAGAATAAGCACCTAGCCAAATTGTTTAATCGTGGCAGATTAGTAGTTAGGTGGAGAAATAAAATGTGCTCAACAACTTAATCTGAGCCATTGGAATATATAAGGTTAGAATTAGATAGTTTTCTTTTCAAAAGAAAAAGGAAAGAAAGGGTCTGCTAGCTTAAATGCACCCAGTAAAGTGAAGAAAAAATGTTAGGCTAAGTATAGGGTAGATAGAAGAAAGGTTGCAAAAGTACAAGGTTGTTAAATCATATGCACATTTATCATGCTTAATCCTATGTTTCAGTTTGCAGGAGCAGTTATGAAAGTGAAAATATGTTCACAAGCTGATTTAATTAACTTCCCCTCATTTCATTTCATCTGCCACTACATACTTATTAATTTCCCCATTATCCCATCATTTCTTATGAATATACCCTTTTCCCTTCATTTTGACCCTTACCCCTGGGTTTCACACATTTCCCTAGCAAATTACCCTCCAAAGGTCATTCCCCCACCCAAAACCCCTTTTCCCTAGTGTGAAACCCACTCCCCATTGAAAAAATCACCTCCCCCCTTATTAATTTCGCTAAAAACCCATAAACCCCTTTATCCTAAGTTTTATTCCCCCCCCCAGCTGCCCCCCCAGATTATTTAATTAATTCCTCCAATTCGCATTTTTCCCAAAACCCTTTTAACCCACCACCCTTGGTGTTGTTAAGAAAACCCTACCGCATTTAACCCTGATCCCACTCCATAAACTCGCTCATTATATTTTAATCCCCATTTTGTTCATTAATTAATTACATTTAGTTATAATTAATCCCCCGGGCCCCGCAAATCTCCAACCTTATTCCCTTCGTGCAGTTTTACCACGCGATAGCCATTAGATCTTTCACTCCCAGATCTGACGACATCCATATTGTGTTGATTCCCTTTCCGATCTTTACCAACCCGAGAGCACGCGAGATTCATAGTTTTGCTTGAGTCCTTTTCGGTAACGTGGCAGCTCCTGGAAAAATCAAATTCTCTCGGGGAAATACCGCCCCACTACCAAAAGCAGTGTGATGGCCCCCAAAACCCCCTCCTTGCTAAAAGCCGAAACCACTCACTGTTCATTTATGAAATTCTGCGCAAAATTCTAACTGTAGTTGGTTAAAAGGCCGAAGACGCCGATTTTGAATCTTTTCGCTCATTTGCACTGTGAATGCTGCCTAAGCCTTCCAGTGCCACCCTGAGCCCCTGCAACCAAATTTGACCACTAATTACCTCCCGAACATGCTCTGGATGCCCAATTCAAGAATCCAGTGCACAACTAGAGCAACCGTACCCCCTACAGTCAACATTGAAACCAGTTTCCAGCCTGAACCACTAATTTCCAAGTATTTTGAGAACAAACTAGAACGACCCTCTCAAATTTGAAAACATATAGTCAATTAAAACATTAATTAATTTAATTTAATTAATTTTCCCTAAGTTTGAGAGTATTTCCACCCAAATACCCAAACCCCTATTCTGCGAACTGCAAATTACCCTTTTACTCCACCATAGTTTTCAAAGTTTCACTTCTATAGCCTGTATAAGCCTAATTCACACTTTTCCCCATAAAAATGGCTACCTAGACTTCTCTGGACGTCAAACCTGTGTTAACCCCTCACCTAGACATAGACCATTTGGCACTAGCAGACAAGGATTTCCAAATTAGAGACACTGCTACTCCAGGCCACCTTTTGAAGCTCCAGTGTTGGAGTAAGGACAGGTTTCTAAACCATGCAGATGACATCCACCTTTGGGAATCCAATTTACCCAAATACAAATTCCCATAAGTTCACCCATTCCATGATATTGTACCATTTTGTCATGCTTATTATATCCCTAGACAAAGGGCTATTTTTGCCCCAAACCAACAGTTGTTATTCACCATTACACCAGAGTCCATCAACCAAATGCTACAAATCTAGCCTAGCCCTAATCAGACCCATCTATCCATTGGATACTTGTTGGACCTGTACATCACATTAGACCTGGTTAAGATGAGGCAAATCTTCTAGAATTTTATCATTAAAGATCGCCATACTCCTACAGATACTACACCCTATGTTGCCACCATTTTTTCATAAATTGGCAGACACATAATCACCATGCTCTCATGCATCCTAGGATACACTACAGATGAGCATGTGGATGAGGTCATCCTGGCCTTTTTGTCTATTTTTACCCTAGGAAATCCTCCTGCTATCATGTACAATTATGCTCAATTTATTGCAAACATAATGCGTGAACAATTCACCAGATTGGCCACTGAAAGAGTTTTCAAATACTCTTCAGTGTTGTTTCACATTTTTTTGTATTACCAAACAGATAAGTTCCCTGTAAGCATCCACAAGTTGGATACCAAGGGAAAGGAGAGATCAGTGGTCTATTGGACACCCTTGGTCCAGAAATTTTCCACAGCATTTACCTACAAAGACTTCATAGACTCATTTGTATACCCAGTCATGAACATGCTGATTGGTAACACTCAACCTGGGATTAGCCAAGAAATCAAGAGAGTGCTGCAATTGGCTAAGAAACGCAAGGTGGGAAACTGGTACTTGTACCAAAACCACACTGAGATCAGAGTTTATGGCTACCAACTAAACCCCTATAAGTTGCCCAAATTCCTCCCTATGAGGATATTTGCACTTGAGTACTTCAGAAAAATCATCAACTTTGATGAGGTCCACTTCCTATATGCTAGGAAGAAAACCCAGTTCAAGATGAAAAACCAATTGGGCCCATTCATTTGCGACAATAGAGAGGCTTGACCAGAAGTTGACAAGATACTACAATAGATGAAATTCAGAAACAGCTTCATGTGGCAGTATGACCCTCATGGGGTCATAAACAAGCTAAGACTCAAGTTCAAGTTGGGACCATACATCCACCACCCAAGACTTGACATTGAACAATTTGCTAATCAATCTGAGTGGGTGGAAAACGCATTGATTGATATGGATAGCACAGTTGTGGATGTTGAAAACACATTGATTGATCTTGAAAAACAATTTGACCATAACTCTTTCCTGCAGGTCCCAAGAAATAGGGGAGCCAATGAACATTCCTCTTTTCCTTTAGACCCCAGCCAATGAGGAGAAGGATCCAAAGAGGAACAGGGAAGAGGCATCCAGCTCTGCCATGGAGACTACAAATGAGCTATTTGAGCTCAGCAAAAGGCCCAAGTTGAATCATGTGTCTGAACAGGAGGAGAAGATTGAATGAGTGGAAATAACTAACATTGAAACAATGGGGCAGAGAAGTAAAGACACGGTTGCATCAGGTGAAACACAGTAGCCATCAACCTCCAACACCCAAATGATAGAGAGACAACAAAGTGTTGAGGTTTATTCCTTTGTCAGGCCAGCTGGCAGGGAAAATGATATCAAAGACAGGTTCAAATAAATCAAGATGAGGAATGATAAGTTGAAGGTAGAGACATATGCCCAATACTTCAAACATACACCACCTAACCAAAGAAGATTAATGTTAGCCTTTGACATCAAAGCAGGAAAGATGCAGGTTTCAAATTTGCAGCCCACTGTACAGCAACCAAAGTCCTCTGTTGACTATAATAAGACTAATTTTGAGGTGATGGCTAGGGATGTTCATCCCATTGATCAGATAGAGTTCCACAAGCAGGCTAGAGAAATGATTTACTCCACCCTTACAGGAAAGGCCATGGCTGCCCACAAGTTGCAGGATTCATTGGACGATGTGACAGTGTAGTACAAATTGGAGAAGCCCTCCTCATAGGCCAAGGATAACAGGATAAAGTCATTGGAGGACTTGGTCATTCAACTGGGCCATGACCCAAGTGACATTAAGGCTACAGAAAAAGTGATCAAAAAGAAGAATGAAGACATAACAGCCCTCAAGAAACAGTTGAAGCTGCCTCATTTAGAACATCCATAGACAAAGGAGGTCCTGGAGATTCAGACCAATCATGAAGAGATGATGGACCTAGTGTTGCAATTGAATGATCAGTTAAAGGAGATGGAGAAAGAATTGGATAGCTTGATTCAGCTCAAACAAGCTAGTCTTGATGATGCTCCTACAACTGTCATCCCAACAGTTACCACTTTTGTACCTTCTACTCTGGCAGCATCCTTGGCTCCCACAGCTCCAATGGCCACAACACTACCATCATCTACACCAACAACATCAGCGTCAAGATCAACAACAACAAGGTCTACAGGTGATGAAGCCAACAAGCTAGTCAAAGCAATGGAAGAAATGTCCATTCAGACCACTGAGATGAACAGGCTTAAGGAGAAAGTAACCAGCCTGGAAACAGATTACAAACTGGCCCAAATAATGCATAAAGAAGAACAACAGAAGTCTACAAGGGTGACTGAAAGAATCAAAAGCCTGGAGAAGGAACTAACACTGAGTGAACCTCTAAGTCAAGCTAAGGAGAAACTGTGGGCCAATATCATTGACTCTGCCAATGATATTTGGCCATCCATCTAGGTTATTTTTCAACAAATTGATTTGATAAAGCAGGCTACAAAAGCCATTAAGAGGGTTAAAGAAGAACTTGGAGACATGCCAGACGAAGCTGCAAGGATCATTCACTTCCTCAACTCCAAGAACAAGTATGAGCTACAGGAATTAGAGATACCTGATAGAACAGGTACAATTTTGGAAGTTAAAAGAGTCCTCACCAAGAGGAATTTGATTTTAAACTTGGAGGATAAGTGCCAAACCAAGCAACTGTTCATTGACAGATTCATGGTTAAGTTTGAAGTTTTGAGGCAAAAGGGCTTACCAAATCCCTTGGTTATAAATGATAAGCTAATGACACAAGAATATTATAATAAAAATATCAGTGAAGTGGCCAAAGATCAGGTGAACACTTCATCCATGAAAGGCATACCAACTAGAAAAGTATTGTATCAGATTTTGAAAATTTGTTTTACCTCCAGCATGAGGTAAAACACCTTTTTATCAATAAGCCTACTTTTGCCAAATATACAGAGGCAGATGAGATATACAAAATAATGCTTAATATCCAGATGCTGAGACATGGGAAAAACTAAATGATTTGGTGTAGACATACATAGTAAAAATATAAAATGTACAGTAAAAGTAAAAAAGCACAGTAAAAGGATATTGACAGGTCAGCAAGGTTAAAGTGTATCAGATGAAAGATCAAAAGTAAATAGAACACCAGCGTGAAGACCAAACAATAAAGCAGATTAAAGGGAAAAAGATCAAAGCCAGCAGGGACAACAAACAACAGTTCAATAGCTGTCTCTATCTTCTTGCATGAAGATATTTCTTTTTCCTAGATTAGTTCTCAATACATTTTGAGATATTTTGTAGATTATTTTTGTATAAATACTTAATCATTCGAAGTGTCGAAGGTGGATTGCTATACATTTGTAGAGTTATTTTGATCTTGAACTTAAGGGTTATTGTACCAATTTTCAAGTCAACAGACTGGAGCAAGTAATAAAAAGCATTGCATTACAGGATTCATGAGATGAGCTATTTGCAGTGAAGTATTTTCCTTGTCTGATTTTGTTACTTATGTGTTTCATAATCTTAAATGTTATCCAAATTTGAAAGAATTAAACTGGAAATATAACTCAGAACTTGTTTAAATACACTTTGTTTTGCACAGTTGATCATTTACATGTTTTCCTATGATATCCAGATTTGAGAACCCTTAATTTCTCTCCCATCCCAGTTGATCTCTTTCATTCTCTTCATAATCTGGCCTAAGGAACCCTTAATTTCTCCCTGGATCCGATTAAGAACCACTTCACCATCTAGCCTTTGAGATCTGCAAAAGTTCACCTATCTTGCCCTATAGACACTGTTTTTAAAGCTTGATCCAATCCTATTTGTCTGAAATTCGACCCCATAGCCCAATGGTAAAAGCAAACCTTTGTTCATCTAAGTAAGTTATCCCACTAGCCCCAAGAGTTAGCTCAATCGGTCAAATCAGTGCCTCGCAAATCGGGAGGTCATAGGGTCAATTCCAAAAAGATCTTGGGGTCAGGTCAGTAAATAGGCCGAGGGGTGTGATCCCCTTCGGGTGGGATCCACCCTACTGTTGTCCCATGGACATAGCAGCTACCCAGTGACCATGGGTATCCATGAACCACACGTGAAAAAAAAAAAAGTAAGTGATCCCACCACCCAAAATCAAATCAAAACCCAAGTGCAACAATAACTAGCCTAAAATCAATTAACTAAAACAAAGTTAAATCATAAAGAGAGAGCCCTCTCTGAGAATTAGGAAGGCTAGATCCTAATCTCCAAACTTGGTTGTGGTTACCTCTGAACATTTTTTTCTTTAACAACTTTTAAATAAATTTTGGAGTGATAACATAATTGGCGACCATATTGGGGACTTCGATCCTCAGTCTAGTAAAACTTTAAGGAAATCTTAAATTTCATCTTGAGCCCCTTAAGGTCATTTTTAGAATTTGTCCTTGAAAAATTTCGTAAAAACAATTTAAAAAGTTAAAATTCTAGCTCCCAAGAAGACTCACTATACCAGGGCAAATCTAGATCCAAACCCTGCTACAATAGTTGATGACCCAAACAGAATTTTAAGAAAACCAAAAAACATAGAGACTCAGGAAAGTAGTAGCCAATTGGTTAAAGAAAATTCACTCCTTGAGGAGTTGTCAACTTTAGAGGAAATTTCTTTCGATTTGTCATTTGACCTCTCATTATTTAGAACTAAATCAGAGAATGCAATCCATGAAACTGTGTTAGACCCTGATTTTGTTCAATTTACTGAAACAAAAAAGGTGCCTATCCATCCGGATTTAGATAAATTTGTCTTGGACACTTTTGACAAGTTAGAAGATTTAACCTCCACATTGATAAGCCATATAGATGATGCTTACCTTCAACAATCAGTTGAACTAGCTGCCCTCACTGCTACTGCCTCTAAATTTTTTGCACAATCTACACTCACTGTAAATACACCTTCATTTACTACCACCTCACCAATAGTATCCATCACAGTCCGCTCCCCTAAACCAGTTATTCATCCGCCTAACACCTCATCCTCATCTAATCCATCTCCATCCATTTCAAGCCCTTCCTCAAGCACCACAACTTTACCCCCTACTCAAACCAGAATCTCAACCATGGTAGACCGATATGCACCCCTGGTTTTACCTGCAAAACTCCATGCCATGCCCCAATATTTTCAAAGATTTTTTTTTTTTTTTTGATGCTATTGGTCAGTACACTGCCTGTTATGTACCTAGGGGGGATAATATGGGGTACCAAGGGTGGTACCCAAGGTAATAATGTAATAATGGGATGGGCCATATTAATAAATAAGGTGGTTAACCCATGTCATGTAAGGGACCACAAGTAGTTAATAATAATGTAAGGGGCCCATGGTATTAGTTGATGGTATAAGGAAACCATGGTAATGGTACATGGTATTGTATGTATGAGGCCTATATAAAGGCTAGAGACTCCACAATGAAGATGAAGATGAAGATGAAGAGAAGTATTATTGTATGAACAAGCATATGGCTTGTGGAGTGTTCTCCTTCCTTAAGGAGTGAATGTATGGTGTTGTCC
Source organism: Pinus tabuliformis (assembly GCA_031772625.1). Lineage (NCBI taxonomy): Eukaryota > Viridiplantae > Streptophyta > Pinopsida > Pinales > Pinaceae > Pinus > Pinus tabuliformis. Next base: position 440,992,641 of record CM062813.1, on the reverse strand, counting down.
TACCTTAAGGGTTTGATAATAAAGAATCATTTTATATCATTTCTGGGTTTATTTGTATTATCTTATGTTTTCTTATCAGATCTATAATATTTCTGGGTTAGATCTACAACAAGTGGTATCTAGATCTACAAAGAAGCATTTTCTATCTATTTCTATCTTGTTATTCTTGGGTTATTTCTATTCTCATATATCTTTTGGGTTAGATATACAACAAGTGGTATCAGAGCTACAACAAGTGGTATCATAGCTACAACAAGTGGTATCAGAGCACTTTCTTGGGCACAAAAGAGGAGATTTTTTTTTTATTTTTGCAGGGTTTCGGGGGCGGCGACTTTGCAGGTCAGATCTGTACGTTCTGGTGCTAGATCTATAGACTCTAATTGCAGATCTGTATTCTTTGGGAAAAAACACCCGATTTCAAAAAAAAAATCGGTTGAATCGGAGCCCGGATGAAGGAGATATCGCTGATCTAAAAATCAGTGGGGTTGCAGACAATTTTCAGGGCAGCGATTTTGCGGCGCAGATCTAGACGTCCTGGAACAAGATCTGCAAAATCTAATTGCATATCTGGATTCTTTGTGAAAAAATACCCAAATTCAAAAAAAAAATCAGTTGAATCGGAGCCCGGATGAAGGAGATATCACTGATCTAAAAATCAGTGGGGTTGTAGACAATTTTCAGGGCAGCGACTTTGCGGCGCATATCTAGACATCTTGGTACAAGATCTGCAAAATCTAATTATAGATATGGATTCTTTGGGAAAAAATACCCAACTTCAAAAAAAAAATCAGTCGAATCGGAGTCCGGATGAGGAAGATATCGCTGATTTAAAATCAGCTCTTTTTTCAGAAATTTTGGGTGACGGCGGGAAAGTTGCAGCGCAGATCTGGAATTCTAGTGCTTGGATCAAAATTTATATCACATGGGCAGATGCAGAAGGATGGTTCCATTTCTAAAAATAGGTCATAATAAGGATTCTGAGCAATATTGACGAAACTGTGACAATTACAAATTTTTTCCAAGTAAGTGAATTTTTTCTTCATGGCGACTCTATATTTTACAGGAAAAGATGATGGTCCTACTATTGAAGAATGCATACAAAGATACAAGTCCACATATGGGATATTATGGAAATTACAAATGTTGTTTAATATGAGAGGTGAGGCTCAAAAATGGAATTTATTACTTAGCAACGAGTGGGTGAACAAAAGTTCAGATGAAGAATTTGAAAAAGTCCTTTTGGACAAATGGTCTCGGGCTAGGAAAAAGGAGAATGAGACACATAAAGGGTTAATTCCTACTGGTATATCCTTATTGCAGATTCATGGATTGATTCAGAAAGAGAAGATCATTGTTTCTATCAATCCTAGTTGTAAACATAATTTTATCAGTGTTAATTTGGCAAAAAAATTGCAAGTCACAGTAAAACAAATTGAACATACACAGGTTGATGATAAGGATGTTCAAATCTATAAGGATTTGAAGCTTTCTATGGATAAGTATGTGTTTCATGGTGATTTTTATGCTTCAGATATGAATAACATGGATGTTGTTTTGGGATACCCTTGGATGGAATTAGTGGGTACTACCAATATTAATGTGCAGAAGAAATTCCTGAAGCTCTGGTATAAAAAGAAGAAAATTACATTACAGGATATTTCCATTAAGAAGCAGGTAGAGTCCAAGGAGGCTGAAGCAGAAGATGTTCAAGGGACTGACACGTCAGATGATGAGCCTTTGATGATCAACAATCAAACACAAACAGAGGCTGCAGAAGAAAAGGGTACAGGTGATGATACATCAGAGGAGGGCTCGGTGGTTGAAGTCATATTGAAAAAGAAGACACCACAACAGGGTGAAGTCAAGCAAAAGCCATCGTGGGTTAAAACTTCAACATATCATCACCCACATCACCCCGTAAGACAACCATCATGGAAACCAAGTAGTCACATGATGGATATAAAGGAGAGAAGATCCACCCACAACACATCAACACAGAAGAGCTGCCACGGTCAAATTCCATCTCAAGCGAGCGAGGCACCAGCGAGATCGAGGGTTCACCTTTCTCTTGGATGGCTAGATGCACGTGCATGGTATCAGTGGACTACTCTTTTGAGTAGATCTTATTATTTATGTTCTTCCCATGTTTCGGGGACGAAACATGTTTAAGGGGGGTGGAATGTTATGTACCTAGGGGGATAATATGGGGTACCAAGGGTGGTACCCAAGGTAATAATGTAATAATGGGATGGGCCATAGTAATAAATAAGGTGGTTAACCCATGTCATGTAAGGGACCACAAGTAGTTAATTATAATGTAAGGGGCCCATGGTATTAGTTGATGGTATAAGGAAACCATGGTAATGGTACATGGTATTGTATGTATGAGGCCTATATAAAGGCTAGAGACTCCACAATGAAGATGAAGATGAAGATGAAGAGAAGTATTATTGTATGAACAAGCATATGGCTTGTGGAGTGTTCTCCTTCCTTAAGGAGTGAATGTATGGTGTTGCCCTACCTTAAGGGTTTGATAATAAAGAATCATTTTATATCATTTCTGGGTTTATTTGTATTATCTTATGTTTTCTTATCAGATCTATAATATTTCTGGGTTAGATCTACAACAAGTGGTATAATATGGGGTACCAAGGGAGGTACCCAAGGTAATAATGTAATAATGGGATGGGCCATAGTAATAAATAAGGTGGTTAACCCATGTCATGTAAGGGACCACAAGTAGTTAATAATAATGTAAGGGGCCCATGGTATTAGTTGATGGTATAAGGAAACCATGGTAATGGTACATGGTATTGTATGTATGAGGCCTATATAAAGGCTAGAGACTCCATATGAAGATGAAGATGAAGAGGAAGAGAGGTATTCTTGTATGAACAGGCATATGGCTTGTGGAGTGTTCTCCTTCCTTAAGGAGTGAATGTATGATGTTGCCCTACCATAAGGGTTTGATCAATAAAGAGAAGCATTTCTATATATTTCTATCTTGCTATTCTTGGGTATATTTATATTTTGGTATTAGATCTACAACAAGTGGTATCAGAGCTACAACAAGTGGTATCAGAGCTACAACACTGCCCAACAGCATGTAAACAAAATGACTGACTATTTTGAGTTGCATAATATATATGAAACTGATGTCCAAATGAGGTTGTTTGCCTAAACATTAACTGGTGATGTCAAGAAGTGGCTCAAAGCTTTACCTGCCAATCATATTGCAGACTTAGATAATTTTCATAGATTATTCATTGATAGATGGGAGAGGAATAACATTAGAAAATCTCCTAATGAATCAATTCAGGACTATTGTACTAGGTTCAATAGCATCTACAATGCAATCCCAGCCAATATTAAACCTCCACCTAACCTAGCACTAATTAAATTCCCTAATGGATTTGCCACAGACATGTCATACCAATTAAGGGAAAGAAACCTTGAAACATTGGAACAAATGCAAAGTAATGTTGTTAGTGTAGAGGCAAACCTATTAGCCAAGAAAGCCAGAATGAGAAATGAAAAGAGAGTTGTAATTAAAGAGGAAACTTCCACTTCTGATGGAAAGATAAATAGTTTAGAAAAGAGTTTAGAGAGAATAATGGATAGATTAGAAAACATGGAAAGAAAAACTCAATGGGAGAATCAGCAGCGCGCCCCGGCCCCACCCCCCCCCAAATAAGAAACTCCAACTTTAGGAAGAACCCTAACACTGGAAATAATGCTATACCAAATTCGTAGATTAGGCCTCCCTTCCAGGAAAACTATGTTGAGGGTTCACAAAGCCATGAAGGAGAGGATGACACCCAAATAAACTTATTAGGAATAAAAAATGAAGATCTTGTTTTTATTACTCAAGAAGAATAGAAGTTGTACATGTTGCAACAATTGCAGTTAGAATCTGGTGAGTCCTTTGACTTTAAACAGGGTTATGAGTCAGCTATGTATGAAGTTCACAAACAACATAGCTTAAGAAGTAAAAAGAATAATGAAACTCCCACTAGAGATTGATCCATACACAGACCAAAAAGATAACAAGCTCCAGTTACCAAAGTGTTACAAATCCTCCCCAGGGGAACACCAGAGAATTCTACCCCAAAAAATGTAGATATAAACTCCACTAAACTCAAACTAAAGCAATTACTGAAATCAATCCAAACAAGAGAAATCAAATCAAAACAGCTGAAACACAAACTGAAATGCCTAGTACTGAAAAACAAGATAAAAACACACATACTGCATATGTTAAAGAAGATCTCATCCAAACAAACAAATCTCAGCTGCCTTTAAACCTCAAAATTGAAATAGCAAAATTAAAGATATCAGTTTCTTTGACCGAACTAGTAAAGAATGAGTCTTATAGATCACAGATAACTGAAACTTTAAACATAGGACAGGGAGAAGATGCTTTCAATTTGAATGATGGTCAACCTCAATTATTGTTTGGCCCTGAGGTCAATGGTACGCATCAGCAAGGGGGAATACCTCCTTTCTACATTATCCTGAACATTCATGACAAAATATTACATAATTCTATGTTAGACTCAGGGGCATCCCATAACCTGATGCCGAAAGCAATCATGGAGAGACTGAACTTAGACATCACCAGACCATATAAGGACTTGTTTTCCTTTGACTCCAGCCAAGTTAAATACCTTGGTTTGATCAAATATTTATGTGTAACTCTTGTCCAATGCACCTCTAGATACTCATAGTGATGGGTAATGAGGAAAGGTATAGTGTCTCAGGTGTAGGCACGGTTGTTTTTCAGAGGGAGCATGGAGCTCGCATTACCTTGACAGATGTGAAATATGTGCCAGGACTGAAGAAAAACTTGGTATCGATCATGATGCTAGAAGACAAAGGCTATGATGTAGTCTTCAGTAAGGGAAAGTTTTTCCTTAGACACATCACCGCGAGAAAGGTGAAGCAGATCGGTTCACGAGTCAAGAACCTGTATGCTCTTAAGGTTCAAGATGAATGCAAAGCCTTGAGGAGCAAGGCAAATGTTGGAGACTTGGTGGTTAAGAGGGAGAGTACATTACCTCTCAACATGCAGTGCCAAAAGAAGTCTCAGACAATTTTGGAGGAGCCACAATTGGTGAAGCAGCTTCAGGAGGTTGTGGAGCAGCCACAACTAGAGAAGCTGAGAGGAGACTGAGTGGATGCATCCACTCATGCAGAGACCTCCATTAGGGGGAAATTTTGAGCCAAGTGGGAAGAGGGATCACATGCATCCATACCTCCAGGTAGGAGGTGTTAGAAAATTATATATTATAGAGCAATGGAACACATAAAATATTGCAGAAATATAAACAAAGAAAACGCATAAAACAAGAGAGACACAGATATACGTGGTTCACCCAGTTTGGGCTACGTCCACGGAGAAACAACCAGTCCTTCCTTTTATTTTATCCAGCAAACTGAAGGGATACAACCTACAGCAGATCTGTTGTAACACCCTCTTCGCTCTCAATCTCCTCTCTCTTCCTCACTCAAAATCCAGATCTACATATATGCAATACAATTCCCTCATATATAGTGAGGGGTTGCCTTCTAGGGAAAAAAACCCTAAATTAAACACAACTTCTACTGTCAGATCATTCGCCTAATGAACGGCCCAGATTGAATAGAAATTACGAGACTTTTACAAGGCAATTTTACATCTATTTTTAGCTTCAGAGGCGCTGCCCCCGAACCCCCACCGGGGGACTACTAGTCCCTGAACCCCCCAACCGGGGGGGGATTTACCCCCGCGGGGGGGACAAGTCCCCCCACCCCATGTGGAGGGGTGTACAGTCTTCTTGGGGTATACATCCGGTTGAAACCTTTGAATACAGAAGATAATCAGGCTCCACACCCAACAATCTCCCACTTGGAGACTGATTATAGCAACTCCACCGCTGCTTCATTTGCTAGACAATGACTCCACTTTGGACCTGGTTGTTTCTCATCTTCTTCATCATACTTGAAGAACAATTGAAACTAAGCAGATTCTTAGTTTCTCCCTGGTTACAACTTTTGTTAGCATATCTGCAGGATTCTGGCTAGTGTGTATCTTTTCGAGCTTCAACTATCCATCTTCAAATGCTGACCGTATGAAATGGTACTTGAGCTGTATATGTTTAGTCTTGGAATGAAATGCAGAGTTCTTTGCAAGATGTATGGAACTCTGGTTGTCACTGTATAACTTGCCCAACTCCTGCTTCTTGCCCAATTCATCCAGAAAACTTTGTAACCAAATCATTTCTTTACTAGCCTCTGTAGCAGCAACATACTATGTTTCTGTTGTTGAAAGTGCAACAACACTTTGGATTTTTGAAACCCAACTGACAGTTGTTCCACCTACAGTAAACACATACCCTGTTGTGCTCCTCCTATTATCTCTATCACTTGCGATATCTGCATCAACATATCCATGTAGAGCAATGTTTGAACCACCAAAGCATAATGCTTGATTTGTGGTACCTCTCAAATACCTGAGAATCCACTTCACCGACATCCAATGTTCTTTTCCTGGATTTTTCATGTACCTACATACAACTCCCACTGCATGTGCAATATCAGGCCTTGTGCATACCATTGCATAAATTAAGCTTCCAACTGCTGATGCATATGGAACTTTAGACATATGAGCCATTTCTTCCTGAGTCTTAGGACACGCCTCCTTACTTAATTTGAAATGGCTAGCCAAAGGTATACTAACTGGTTTTTCATTCTGCGTATTAAACCTTTTCAACACCTTTTCTATGTACTTACTTTGAGACAATGTTAATTTGTGATTCTTCCTGTCTCTAATTTTCTCATACCAAGGATTTGTTTTGCAGCACCCAAATCCTTCATTGCAAATGAGTTTGCCAATTTTCTTTTGAGCACATTTATTACCTGCATGTTAGACCCTGCAACAAGCATGTCATCCACATATAATAACAATATAATATAGCTGCCATCATTTTTCCTTTTGAGATAAACACAATGATCAGAGTGATAGCTAGTATAATCTTGTTCAAACATAAACCTGTCAAATTTTAGATACCACTGCCTTGGAGCCTGGTTTAAGCCATACAATCTCTTCTTCAACCTGCACACTAGTTTCTCCTTCCCTTTTACCTCATATCCTTGTGGTTGCTGCATATATATCTCTTCCTCCAAATCCCCATGGAGAAAGGTTGTCTTTACATCTAATTGCTCAAGATGCAAATCTTCAACTGCTACTAGACTTAAAATAGTTCTGATTTAAGTCATTTTAACAACAAGAGAAAATATTTCATTAAAATCAATACCTTTCTCCTATGCAAACCCTTTCACTACAAGTCTAGCTTTGTACCTCTGTTTTCCTCCATCTTCTTCCTTCAGCTTGTAAACCCATTTATTCTGCAATGTTGTTTTACCTACAGGCAACCTTACCAAGTCCCAAGTCTGGTTATGTGCTAAGGAGTCCATCTCTTCTTTCATGGCTTGCTCCCACTTCTTCCTAGTTTCTACCTACACTGCTTCTTCATAACATTCTGGTTCACCAGAATTAGTCAACAATACATAATATAATGAAGGAGAGTATCGTTCAAGGGGTCTACTTATCCTGGTAGATCTTCTAACACCAATTTCAGCTGTTTGAAGTGCTTGTTGCTATCATTATGATTTTCAGGCACCATCACTTTTCCTGTGATATCGTTAAGCACTATGTATTCTCTGTTTTCTTTTTCCTGTTCCTTTTCCTGCAACTGATTCTTATACAAGACCTTTTCATTGAATATTACATCTCTGCTCCTAATGGTTTTGTGATTTTCATAATCATATAAGCGATAACCAAAATCATTAACACAATATCCAATAAAGGTACATTTCTTTTATTTTGCCTCAAGCTTTGTTCTATTTTCTTTGTTAATGTGGACAAAGGCTTCACAACCAAAAGTCTTCAAAAAGGAGTAGTTTACCTTTTTACCTGTCCATGCCTCCTCTGGAATACCACCATCCAAGGAACTTGAAGGCCCTCTATTTATTAGATAAACAGCAGTATCTACAACATCTACCCACAATTGTAAAGGCAATCCTACATGCAATCTCATGCACCTTGCACGCTCCATGATTGTCCTATTCATCCTTTCTGACACGCCATTTTCTTGTGGTGTTCCTGGAACTGTCTTCTCTCTGCAAATTACATTCTCTGAACAATACCTATCAAACTCTTTGCTACAATATTCACCTCCATTATCTGATCTGAGACGCTTCAACTTTTTCCCTGTCTCATTTTCAACCAAAGCTTTCCATTTCTTGAAAGTATCAAATACATCAGATTTATTTTGAATACAATAAATCCTGGTTTTTCTGGTTGCATCTTCAATAAAATTAACATAATAACGAGAGCCACCAAGAGATGATACCTGAGCAGGTCCCCATTTCCATTTTGTTGTTTTATGAAAACTGTAACCATTCCAATGATTTTACAGGGTTTATCATCACCCAATCGAACTTGTCCAAAATCTCCTTGAACATAATCATGAAAATGTTTCTTATCAAGTGTGGCATGGAATGAGGCCCCCAAATCTATCACCCAAGCATCAATAATATTTTCTAATGAAAGAATTAAAGCATCTTGCAACACATCACTTGTTACATTTGCTTCATGAATAGCTTCTTGCTGCGCATCTCCTTCTTTTCACTTCCGAGATCTACAGTCTTTCTTCAGGTGTCCTTTCTTCCCGCATTTCCAGCACACTATCCTCAATCTGGACTTGGATCTGTCTTTTCTTTACTTACTGCGATATCCTGAGCTCTTTCCTCTTTCCATTTTTCTTCCCCTAGTCTCTGCAGTCAAAGCATTACCTGATGTCTCACTGGAGCTTTTCCGTTGCATTTCCTCACTAAGGATTGCACTAACAACATCATCAAACTTTAAAGTACTAGATCTAGAGACAGAGTTACTAATGGCCATAACTAAACCATTCCAACTTTCTGGCAATGAGCACAAAAATAAGAGAGCCATAACTTCATCATCAAAATTTACCCCTACAGAACTTAACTGACTTGTAACTGTATTAAAATCATTTAAATGATCAGCGACAGATCCACCCTTTGACATCTTCATATTAAATAAACGCTTCATAAGAAATACCTTATTTGAGGCCGAGGGTTTTTCATATAGTTTGGCCAATGCCGACATTAAACCTTATGTTGTCATTGCCTTTGAAATTAAACGCTACCGACGCCACTAGGCATAGCCGTATTGTTCCAAGTGCCTTTCTGTTGAGAATATCCCATTCTGTGTTTGTCATACTTGTCGGCTTCTTTGTCTTTCCACTCAATGGTAGGTACAGATCTCTCTGATATAGATAATCTTCCATCTAAATCTTCCACAGCTGGTAGTTTTGGCCATTGAATTTTTCGACCCTAAACCTACTATCTTCCGCCATATCTCCCACTCGAACCAGGAACTCTTCTCTCTTGCGAGTTTATTAGCCAAATATACCTTCAGCTCTGATACCAGTTGTTAGAAAATTATATATTACAGAGCAATGGAACACATAAGATATTTTTGAAGAGTTCTTCGGCGAAAATCACATAAAGATACTTTTGTCGACGCGTTTTGAGCCAACTAGTGTGGTTCATCAGCAGGACAAGTTGAATGAGAAGATTTGGCTTTGCACATTAAATACAGAAGATAAACATAGAAAGCACATAAAACAAGAGAGACACAGATATGCGTGGTTCACCCGGTTTGGGCTACATCCACGGAGAAACAACTAGTCCTTCCTTTTATATTATCCAACAAACTGAAGGGATACAACCTATAGTAGATCCGATGTAACACCCTCTTTGCTCTCAATCTCCTTTCTCTTCCTCACTCAGAATCTAGATCTACATAGATGAAATACAATTCCCTCATATATAGTGAGGGGTTGCCTTTTAGGGAAAAAAACCCTAAATTAAACGTAACTTCTACCATCAGATCATCCACCTAATGAACGACCCAGATTGAATAGAAATTACTAGACTTTTACAAGGCAATTTTACATCTATTTTTAGCTTCGGGGGCATTGCCCCCGAACCCCCGCCGAGGGACTGTTGGCCCCTGGACCCCCCAGCCAGGGGGGATTTACCCCACGTGGAGGGGTGTATAGTCTTCCTGGGGTATACATCCAGCTGAAACCTTTGAATACAGAAGATAATCAGGCTCCACACCCAATAGGAGGTGGGGCGATGTGGAGTGACAGTCCCAAGAAGGCTGGAGTAGGGGCAAGATCATTGAGGTACCCAACCTCTTTGATTAGACCTTGCTACAGGAGCCCCAACGAGGAGTAGTAGGACTGGATAAGTGGGTAGAGATAGATGTGGATGGAGCGGCAAAGGAAGCTTCAGCATCATAGGATGCTTCAAGCCCAATAGAGAAATCAGTTGGGATATCATTTACTTACTTCTTAGTAACTGATTTGAAGTGCAGTAGTGGGCAGCACGATGCAACATGATGAGAGGAGATGTAGTGCAGATGCAGCGCTGGGAGACAGGACCAACAACAGTAGGAATCAATGTGATTGATGCATTTAGAGATCAAAGTGGCAGAGGCTAGAGCAATCCTATACCGAAGAGCATAGAGGTGCAGAGTTTTCAGTCAACAGAGGCAATAGCAGTTAGAGACTTTGATGACAGAGGCATCATTCTGATTCAGGTTGGATATTTTTTTGTTCCTGGAGTTGATGGAGCAACAACACTAGGGATAACTATTGCATGCAGAACATTCCAAAGGTTCAGGATCAGGTTCGAGTTGAATGCCTTTCTTGTTGAGAGGGAGTGTTAAAAATAGCAACAAGAAATGTTATAAATAGCATCAAGGAATGATAAAATATAAATGCTAAAAATAGCATTGCTATAAATATCATTTCGGGAGAGATTCCAATTTTAGTTAGTCCCTGAACTAAAATTGAGAAGTAAAATTCGAATTTGATCTTAGCAGTTGTTTGTAAAATAATTAATTAATTCATCTTGAGTTAATTAGTTGTAGGAAATCAAACATGAAGTCTATGTGAAGACATGCAATAGTTTCTCCATTGGTTGAGGAAGTTATCCCTTGATTAAGGAGATCAGGATGAGTTGTACTTTGAGTTGTAATCAGTTAGCTCAGTTATCTAAGTTAAGTCCAGTTAGATTATTTCCAATAGTTTTTGGAACTAATTGTGGGTTTAGTTAGTTAATGCATGCATGCATGTAACTGCTACACTTCAGATAACTGAATATTCTCTCATAAATAACTCATGCATGTCAATTTAGTTAGAGACCCAGTTGAGATCAGAGGAAGGGACAATGTACTATCAGTTGGAGGATTTTTCTTATATAGGAAACTCATCCTTGTAGAAGGAATTATCTCCTTCAGGACTGCACAGTTACTTTTGAGTTTAATGTGTTGTGTGAGAGGTAAATTCACACAGGTGGTAGCATTGGACCCCAGGAGAAAATGTGCAAGGAAATAGGAGGCTTGGAGGGCAGAGGAGAAGGTTTAGGAGAAGCCTTTGACTGTCTATGAGCAACAAAAGGATTGTACTGAGAGCTGGATAGCTTGTGAGCTAAATATTTGTGTAATCTGAACATATTTCCACTTGTATGATAATACAGAGATTGGGGTTTTTAGCTGAGGCTTTCCCCAAAGTATTCTTTTGTGTTCATGTGTGATTTCTTTCTCATTCTCAGTTATATGTGTTCTATTTGATCTTGCTCATAATCAATTAAGCTTCCGCACGTTTTTTGTAGAAGTAGATCTTGTATTTTGCTTTAGTATATTGCATAATCTGTTTTTCTACAGTGGGAAATTCTACATGGTATCACAGCAAAGGTGATCAAAGAAAAGAACAGTATACAAGAAGGGAGAAGTTCAAAGTTTGAAGTTCATGAATATAGAAATTGAATTCTTATCACATCTCAAATTTCACCAATGGCGTTCAACGGTTTAAAACTTGAGTATGCCCTTGATGGAAGCTCAAATTATATAGCCTGGAAGGATCACATGGAAGCAGTATTAGAGGACAACAGTCTAAAGGATTTCATTGATCAAGAAGTTCCCAAGCCGGCAGCAACTAATGCTACAGAATTTTCGGAATGGAAGAAATGTGTGGCTAGAGCAAGGAGAATCCTTCTGGAGGGAGTGCGAGACCACATAGTCTCAAGTCTCCATGGGAAGGAGACACCATTTTCAATGTGGAAAACATTGAAATATCTATATCAGAACAACAACGATCAGAGGAAGTTGGCGCTAAAAGACAAGCTTTGGAAAATCAAGTGTGAAAAGGGCGACACGATCTCTACATATCTGAACAAGCTCACCACCTGCAGGGATGAGCTTGGAAGTGTAGGGATCACGACAGCCGATGATGACATGGTGAGTCTAGCTCTCCTTGGTCTTCCTAAGAGCTAGCATAGCTACCAAGACTCGGTAAATGGAAGAGAGAAACTGCCAGATTGGGAACGACTTTGGTCGGATCTGATGCAGGAGGAGATAAGAAGAAGAACCAGAGATGGTTCTTCATCTAAGGAGGATGAAGAAAATTGTGCCTTAGCGAGTAAGGCAAAGAAAGGGAAGGAGAATGATTCTCATCCCAAATCGAGTTCTTCCCATGGTGGGAAAAAGTTTGACAAATCAAAAGTACGATGCTTTCATTGTCATGAGGTGGGCCATTATGCAACAAATTGTCCACAGAAGAAATCCATGAAGGGATCCTTGGAAGGATCAGAAGGTGAGGCACTGGCCTCACAGTTCGAGCTGGATTTCACCCTCGTCACATGCATGGTTTCATCAATGATGGGTTGTGGTTAGTTTCTTAACAGTGGAGCTTCATTCCACATGATCGGTGATAAGAGTTTGTTCAGTACCTTGGAGGAGAAAGACCTCCAGATACTCATAGCGATGGGTAATGAGGAAAAGTATAGTGTCTCAGGTGTAGGCACGGTTGTTTTTCAGAGGGAGCATGGAGCTCGCATTACCTTAACAAATGTGAAGTATGTGCCAGGACTGAAGAAAAACTTGGTATCGTTCATGATGCTGGAAGACAAAGGTTATGATGTAGTCTTTAGTAAGGGAAAGGTTTTCCTTAGACACATCACCACGAAACAGGTGAAGCAGATCGGTTCACGAGTCAAGAACCTGTATGCTCTTGAGGTTCAAGATGCATGCAAAGCATTGAGAAGCAAGGAAAATGTTGGAGACTTGGTGGTTGAGAGGGAGAGTACATTACCTCTCAACATGCAGCACTAGAAGAAGTCTCAGACAATTGTGGAGGAGGCACAATTGGTGAAGAAGCTTCAGGAGGTTGTGGAGTAGCCACAACTGGAGAAGCTGAGAGGAGACCGAGTTTAGGCATTCACTCATGCAGAGACCTCCAGTAGGAGGAAATTTCGAGCCAAGTCGGAAGAGGGATCACATGCATCCATACCTCTAGGGAGGAGGTGGGGTGATGTGGAGTGACAGTCCCAAGAAGGCTGGAATAGGAGCAGGATCATTGAGGTACCCAACCTCTTTGATTAGACCTTGCTAGAGAGCCCCGACAAGGAGTAGCAGGACTAGCTAAGTGGGTAGAGACAAATGTGGATGGAGCTGCAGAGGGAGCTTCAACATCAGAGGGTGTTTCTAGCCCAAGAGGGAGGCCAGTGGGGAGATTAGTTACTTACTTCTCAGTAACTGAGTTGCAGTGCAGCAGTGGGCAACACGATGCAACATGATGAGAGGAGGTGCGCTGTGGATGCATGTTGGGAGATAAGACTAGCAGTAGCACGGATGCAGCAGGAGGAATCAATGTGACTGATGCAGTCAGAGATCAAAGTGATAGAGGCCAGAGCAGTCAGATTCTGAAGAGCACAGAGGTGCAGAGTTTTCAGTCGACAGAGGCAATAACAGTCAGAGACTCAGATGACAGAGGCATCATTTTGATTTAGGTTGGATATTTTTTTTGTTTCTAGAGTTGTTGGAGCAACAACACTTGAGAGAAGTGTTGCACGCAAAACATTCCAAAGGTTCAGGATCGGGTTCGAGTTGAATGCCTTTCTTGTTGAGAGGGAGTGTTGAAAATAGAAACAAGAAATGATAAAAATAGAAATGCTATAAATAGCATTACTATAAATAGAATCTCAGGTACCAGTGTTGGAAATAGCAACAAGGAATGACAAAATAGAAATGCTAAAAAGGCATTGCTATAAATAGAATTTCAAGATAGATTCCAATTTTAGTTAGTCCCTGAACTAAAATTGAGAAGTAAAATTTGAATTTGATCTTAGCAGCTATTTGTAAAATAATTAATTAATTCATCTTGAGTTAATTAGTTGTAGGAAATCAAACATGAAGTCTATGTGAAGACATGCAATAGTTTCTCCATTAATTGAGGAATTTATCCCTTGATTAAGGAGATCAGGATGAGTTGTACTTTGAGTTGTAATTAGTTAGCTCAGTTATTTGAGTTAAGTCCAGTTAGATTAGTTCCAACAATTTGTGGAACTGATTGTGAGTTCAGTTAGTTAATGCATGCATGCATGTAACTGCTGCACTTCAGAGAACTGAATATTCTCTCATAAATAACTCATGCATGTCATTTCAGTCAGAGACCTAGTTGAGATCAGAGGAAGGGACAATGTACTATCAGTTGGAGGATTTTTCCTATATAGAAAACTCATCCGTGCAGAAGGAATTATCTCCTTCAGGACTGCACAGTTACTTTTGAGTTTAATGTGTTGTGTGAGAGGTAAATTCACACAAGTGGCAGCATTAGACCCCAGGAGAAACTACACAAGGAAATAGGAGGCTTGGAGGGAAGAGAAGGTTTAGGAGAAGCCTTTTACTGTCTATGAGCAGTAGAAGGATTGTACTGAGAGCTGGATAGCTTGTGAGCTAAATATTTGTGTAATCTGAACATATTTCCACTTGTATGATAATACAGTGATCGAGGTTTTTAGCTAAGGCTTTCCCCAAAGTATTCTTTTGTGTTCATGTGTGATTGCTTTCTCATTCTCAATTATATGTGTTCTATTTGATCTTGCTCATAATCGATTAAGCTTCCGTAAGTTTGTTGTAGAAGTAGATCTTGTATTTTTCTTTAGTATATTGCATAATCTGTTGATCTACAGTGGGAAATTCTACACCTGCAAATTGCCCTTTCAACCTAACCATCAGTACACTGCAAAATTGAGACATAGGCCACTGATACCACACAATTTGAAGTATTGGCAGATTTTCTCCCAGGATTATTAGATTTACAATTTCATGAATGTTGAAGGCGAGTTTCAGAATTGTAAAATAGATACAAAATAACATAGATGGTGACATAGATGTAAATATTTTAGATATAGGTAAACCCACTAAATTCACTAAAGTAGAAATAGATAACTTAGAAAATGTAGAGATAGAAGAGATAATGAATGATGATCCTGAAATTCTGAACCTTAAAAATAATTTTTTGCCTAAGGGATTAGTCCCATTAGAAGATTTGTTTGACTCAAATGATGTAGCTAGGAAACCAAAAATGGAACCTTTAAGAGCAGACATAGAAGAATGTAACATAGGAACTGAGGAAAAACCAAAATTCATTACAATATCAAAAGCCTTGCCTCCATAGGAAAAGGTTAAATACATAAATTTGTTTAAAGAGTTTCAAGATGTTTTTTCCTGGAGTTATGAAGACTTGAAGTCTTATGACACCAGCATAATTCAACACAAAATACCTCTCAAAGAAGATCATAAGCCTTTTAAACAGAAACATAGAAGAATTAATCTAGTTCTTATGCCATCTATTGAGAAAGAATTTAAAAGAATGTATGATGCCCAAATTATAGCTCCCATTAGATATTCAGATTGGGTTTCAAACCTAGTCACTACTAGGAAGAAAACTGGTGAAATCAGACTTTGTGTTGATTTCAGAAATTTAAACAAGGTCTCTTTAAAAGGCAACTATCCTCTACCAAAAATGCATCATATTCTTTAGAAGGTAGTAGGCTCATCCAGAATCTCATTGCTTGATGGATTTTCTGGATATAACCAAATCTTAGTTCAACCAGAGGACCAAGCCAAAACTACATTTACTACTCCTTGGGGTACCTTCATGTACTTGGAGATGCCTTTTGGATTAATGAACGCAGGAGAAACATTTCAAAGAGCTATGGATATATATTTTTCCAAGGAGATCCATGACTTCCTAGTCATTTACCAAGATGACATCACAGCCTTTTCTAAATCTGATAATGAAGACCTAGATCACCTAAGAAGAGTTTTCATCAAATGCAAAAAATTTGGGATTTATTTAAATCCAAAAAAGACACTCTTTGGTCTAGAAGAAGGAAAGTTGTTGGGACATATAATATCCAAATATGGAATTAGAATAGATCCTGCTAGAATAGAGGCCATTTTGACCATCACCCATCCTAGAAACATTAAAGAGTTACAGTCATTTTTAGGCAAGATAAATTTTCTTAGGAGATTCATTTCAAATTTAGCGGAATTAATTAGAGAACTAAATAACATGTTAAGAAAGGACTCAGCACTTAAATGGAAAGTGGAGGCCAAACATTCCTTTGAATCCATCAAGGAAGCCCTAACCAAAACTCCAATCCTTATAAGTCTTGATTTTCAGAAAGATTTTATAATTTTTTCTTTTGCTTCAGAACACACTATTGCAGCAGTCTTGTTGCAAAAGAATGACCTAGGATATCAACAACCAATTGCATTTTTCAGTAAATCCTTAAGAGATGCCACACTCAAGTACAACATTATGGAAAAACAAGCATTAGCTTTAGTAAATGCTATCAAAGATTGCAGAGTCTATATTTTGTATTCTCACATTATTGATTATGTTCCAAATTCAGTAGTTAAGGAAATTTTGACACAAAATGGGCCTGAAGGGAAAAGAGGCAAATGGATTGCCACTATTTTGGAATATGACATAGAAATAAAGCCTGTTAAACTTATCAAAGGCCAAGGTTTAGCCAAACTCATGGTTGAATCGAACTATCAGGCCCTAGATATTAATTTCATTGGTGCCCTTGATGATCAGGAAGAGATGGCGACTCCACAGATTAGTGAACCTTTAACAGATTCAACTTGGTATGCAGATATCATATTTGTATTACTAAATTTACAAGCTCCTCCTGGTTTAACAAGAACTAAAGATAGGTTTTTGAAAATGAAGTCATTGAAATATTGTATCATAGATAATGCTTTGTTTTGGAAAGAAAATGGTGGTATTCTTTTGAATTATTTACTGAAAGATGAAGCTGATCAAATTATGCAAGAATTTCATGCAAGGGATTGTGGAGGACACTTGTATTGGAAAAGTATTGCTGGCAAAATTTTGAGAGTTGGTTTCTACTAGCCCACTCTTTTTGCAGATGTTAAGAAACATGTGACCTCCTGTCATAAATGCCAGATATTTGACGTAAAGAGAAAGCTTTTACCCTTGCCTCTCAAACCAATATCCACAAAAATGCCATTTCAACAATGGGGTCTAGACTTCATTGGAGAAATACACCCAGCCCCCTTAGCTTAGCATAAATGGATTTTTATAGCCATTGATTACTTCACCAAATGGATAGAAGCCATCCCTTCTAGACAAGCCACAGATTCTGTCATTATCTCATTCCTAGAAAACAATATCCTGTCAATATTTGGATGCCCCCAAAAGCTCATTACTGATAATGCAGCTTCTTTCAAATCCAAGAGAATGGTAGACTTTTACAACAAATATCACTTCACCCTTGGCCATTCCATTGCCTATTACCCTCAAGCTAATGGACTTGCAAAATCCTCTAACAAAAGCTTGGTAAATATCATTAAAAAAGTATTAGAAGACAATAAAAAGACATGGAACAAAAATTTGGTCAATGCCTTATGGGCAGATAGACTGACTACTAAGAGATCAATTGGTACGTCTCCTTATCAGCTGGTATATGGGATGTATGTTTTTTTCCATCGTCTTTAGGAGTACCAGTGATGAAGATAATCTAGGAGTTGCAGGTAGAACCAAATGATATCCAGAGAATAATAAATCAGACCATACACTTGTAGCAAACCAGAGAGGAAGTCTATGTAAAATCACAAGTAATCCAGGACAAAATCAAAAAGTTTTTGATAAAAAGAACAAAGCTGATGATTTTTACATATGTGATAAAGTTCTTAGGTTGGATTCAATAAGAGAAGACAAAGGCAAACATGGCAAATTTGACTTCTTATGGCAAGGGACTTATGTCATTTATGGTTATAGGGGTAGCAATGCATTTTTCTTGAGAGAGATAGATGGATCAGATCTACCAAGAGGACCTCTCAAAGGTAGAATGTTGAAGCATTACATATCCACTGATTAACAATAGTTCACTTTACTTTGATCATTGTATATAACATTTACAAGTTTAGATTGGATTGGATGGTAATCTTTTGAAGTTGAAGCCCGAAGAGAAGGCCCTGAGCTTTGAAGGTTTCACCATCATAAGTATAAATAAAGAAGAATCATAGAAGGACAGTTTATAAGGTAACTGCAATCACAATTCAAACGCTATTGATCTTAAAGTTCTTGACATTTCACCAAGAAATGCCATCCCCATGTGGAGCCACTGTTAGGGTCCTATAATAATAGGATTCATACTTTTGAAATTGCTATGGTTAGTCTTGTAATATTGCACATACTTTTGCTTTCTGCAAAATGTTTTCCATATTAAAAAAATTAAAAAAAAAAATGTAAAGAGGATATGTCCTAAAAGAAATATCAAAGGACAAAAAGAATAAGAAAAGTGAAAAAACATGAACCCCAAACAAAAACAGATCATGAAAGCGTGCAAGTCCAAGTGCCAATACTTTTTACTTTACTATGAAAAATAATGGTTGTGTGTAGCTTGTCATAAATGGCACAACCCATGATAGTCACATAGCTTAATCTTGACTAGTTCATGCTTTAAATTTCCATGTTTATAGTTAGAGAATAAGCACCTAGACAAACTGTTTAATCTTGGCAGATCAGTAGTTAGGTAGAAAAATAAAATGTGCTTAACAACTTAATCTGAGCCATTGGAAGATGTAAGGTTAGAATTAGATAGTTTTTTTTTCAAAAGAAAAAGGAAAGAAAGGGTCTGCTAGCTCAAATGCCCCAATAAAGTGAAGAATAAATGTTAGGGTAAGTAAAGGGTATGTAGAAGAAAGGTTACAGAAGTACAAGTTTGTTAAATCATATGCACATTTATCATGCTTAATCCTATGTTTCAGTGTGCAGGAGAAGTTATGAAAGTGAAAATATGTTCATAAGCTAATTTAATTAAATTCGCCTCATGTCATTTCATCCCCCACTACATACTTATTAATTTCCCCATTATCCCATCATTTCTTATGAATATACCCTTTTCCCTTCATTTTGACCCTTACCCCTGGGTTTCACACATTTCCCTAGCAAATTACCCTCCAAAGGTCATTCCCCTACCCAAAACCCCTTTTCCCTAGTGTGAAACCCACTCCCCATTGAAAAAATCACCTTCCCCCTTATTAATTTCCCTAAAAACCCACGAAAACCCTTTATCCTACATTTTATTCCACCCCCCCCCCCCCCCCCCCCCCCCCCCCCCACCCCCCTGCCACATTATTTAATTAATTCCCCGAATTCGCATTTTTCCCAAAAACCCTTTTAACCCACCACCCTTGGTGTGGTTAAGAAAACCCCGCCGCATTTAACCCTGGTCCCACTCCATAAACCTGCTCATTATATTTTAATCCCCATTTTGTTCATTAATTAATTACAGTTAGTTGTAATTAATCCCCTGGGCCCCGCAAATCTCCAGCCCTATTCCCTTCGTGCAGTTTTACCACACGACAGCCGTTAGATATTTCACCCCCAGATCTAACGGCACGCATCGATATCATGTTGATTCCCTTTCCAATCTTTACCATTTCGAGAGCACGCAAGATTCGCATTTTTGCTCGAGCCCTTTTCGGCTACGTGGCAGCTCTAGGCGAAATCACGTTCTCTCAGGGAAATATCGCCCTACTACAAAAAGCGGTACGATGGCCCCCGAAACCCCCTCCCCGCCAAAAGCCAAAACCACTCAATGTTCATTTATGAAATTCCACGCCAAATTCTAACTATTGTCGGTTAAAAGGCCAAAGATGCCCATTTTAACTCTTTTCACTCATTTGCACGGTGAAAGTTGCCTAAGCCTTCCTGTGCCACCCTGAGCCTTTGCAACCGAATTTGATTGTTGATTACCTCTGAACACGCTCCAGATGCCTAATTCAAGCATCCAGTGCATAGCTAGAGCAATCGTACCCCCTACAGTCAACATTGAAACCAGTTTGCAGCCTGAACCACCAATTTCCAAGTATTTTGATAACAAACCAAAAAAACCCTCTCAAATTTGAAAACGTATAGTCAATTAAAACATTAATTAATTGAATTTATTTAATTTTCCTTGAATTTGAGAGTATTTCCACCCGAATACCCAAACCCCTATTCTGCAAACTACAAATTACCCTTTTACTCCACTAGAGTTTTCAAAGTTTCACTTCTATAGCCTGTATAAGCCTAATTCACACCTTTCCTCCTAAAAATGGCTGCCCAGACTTCTCTGGACGTCAGACCTATGTCAACCCCTCACATGGACATAGACCATTTGGCACTAGCAGACAAAGATTTTCAAATTAGAGGCATTGCTACTCCAAGCCACCTCCTGAAGCTCCACTTTTAGAGTAAGGACAAGTTTCTAAACCATGCAAATGGAATCCACCTTTGGGAATCCAATTTACCCAAATACACATTCCTAGAAGTTCACCCATTCCCTGATATTGTACATTTTTGTCATGCATGTTATATCCCTAGCCAAAGGGCTATTGTTGCCCCAAACCAATAGTTTTTATTCACCATTACACCAGAGTCCATCAACCAAATGCTACAAATCCATCCTAGCCCTAATCAGACCCCTCTATCCATTGGAGACATGTTGGACCTGTACATCACATTAGACCTGGTTAAGATGAGGCAAATCTTCCAGACTTTCATCATTGAAGACCGCCATACTCCTACATATACTCCACCCTATGTTGCCACCATTTTTTTAGAAATTCGCAGACACATAATCACCATGTTCTCATGCATCCTAGGATACACTACAGATGAGCATGTGGATGAGATAATCCTGGCCTTTCTATCTATTTTTACCCCAAGAAATCCTCCTGCTATCATGTACAATTATGCTCAATTCATTGCAGAAAGAATGCGTGAATAATTCCCTAGATTGCCCACTGAAAGAGTTTTCAAATACTCTTCAGTGTTGTTTCACATGTTTTTGTATTACCAAATAGATAAGTTCCCCATAAGCATCCCGAAGTTGGATGCCAAGGGAAAGGAGAGATCAGTGGTCTACTGGACACCCTTGGTCCAGAAATTTTCCACAGCATTTACCTACAAAGACTTCATAGACTCATTTGTATACCCAATCATGAACATGCTGACTAGTAACACTCAACCTAGGATCAGTCAAGAAATCAAGAGAGTGCTACAATTGGCTAAGAATAGCAAGGTGGGAGACTAGTACTTGTACCAAAACCACACTTAGATTAGAGTTTATGGCTGCCAACTAGCCCCCTATAAGTTGCCCAAATATCTCCCTATGAGGATATTTGCACTTGAGTACTTCAGACAAATCATCAACTTTGATGAGGTCCACTTCCTATCTGCTAGGAAGAAAACCCAGTCCAATATCAAAAACCAATTGGGCCCAGTCATTTGCAACAATAGAGAGGTTGGACTAGAAGCTGACAAGATACTACAGCAGATGAAATTCAAAAACAGCTTCATGTGGTAGTATGACCCTCATGGGGTCATAAACAAGATAAGGCTCAGGGTCAAGTTGGGACCATACATCCACCACCCAAGACCTGACATTGAACAATTTTCTAATAAATCTGAGTGGGTGGAAAACATGTTGATTGGTATGGATAGCACAGTTGTGGATGTTGAAAACACACTGATTGATCTTGAAAAAAAATTTGACTAGAACTCTTTCTTGCAAGTACCAGAAATATGGGATCCAATGAACATTCCTCCTGTCCTTTAGACCCTAGCCAATGAGGAGAAGAATCCAAAGAGGAACAGGGAAGAGGCATCCAACTCTACCATGGAGACTACAGATGAGCTCTCTGAGCTCAGGAAAAGGCCCAAGTTGAATCCTGTGTCTGAAGAGGAGAAAAACATTGAATCAGTGGAAATAAATTACACTTAAACAATGGGGCAAAGAATTAAAGACGCAGTTGCATAAGGGGAAACACAGTATCCATCAACCTCCAACACCCAAATGATAGAGAGACAACAAAGTGTTGATGTTTCTTCCTTTGTCAGGCCAGCTGACAGGGAAAAGGATATCAAAGACAGATTCAAAGAAATCAAGATGAGGAATGAGAAGTTGAAGTCAGAGACATATGCCCAATAATTCAAACTTACATCACCTAACCAAAGAAAATTGATGTCAGCCTTTGACATCAAAGCAGGAAAGATGCAGGTTTCATCTTTGCAACCCACTGTACAGCAACCAAATTCTTCTGTTGACTATAAGAAGACTAATTTTGAGGTGATGGCTAGGGATGTTCATCCCATTGATCAGATAGAGTTCCACAAGCAGGCTGGAGAAATTATTTACTCCACCCTTATAGGAAAGGCCATGGCTGCCCACAAGTTGCAGGATTCACTGGACAATGTGACATTTCAGTACAAATTGGAGAAGGCCTCCTCACAGGCCAAGGATAATAGGATAAAGTGATTGGAGGACTTGGTCATTCAACTGGGCCATGACCCAAGTGACATTAAGGCTACAAAAAAATCGATCAAAAAGAAGAATGAGGAAATATCAGCCCTCAAGAAACAGTTGGAGTTGCCTCATTTACAACACCCGCAAAAAAAGGAGGTCCTAGAGTGTCAGACCAATCATGAAGAGATGATGGACCTAGTGCTGCAACTGAATGATCAGTTAAAGGAAGATGGATAAATAGTTGGATAACTTGATTCATCTCAAACAAGCTAGTCTTGATGATGCTCCTGCAATTGTCATCCCAACAGTTACCACTGTTGTACCTTCTACTCTGGCAGCATCCTTGGCTCCCATAGCGCCAATAGCCACAACACTACTAGCATCTACACCAACAACATTAGCAACAGGAGCAACAGCAATAGGGTCTACAGGTGATGAAGCCAAAAGGTTGTTCAATGCAATGGAATAAATGTCCATTCAGACCAGTGAGATGAACAGGCTTAAGGAGAAAGTAACCAGCCTAGAAACAGATTACAAACTGGCCCAAATCATGCACAAAGAAGAACAGTAGAAGTCTACAAGGATGACTGAAAGAATCGAAAGCCTAGAGAAGGAACTGACACTGAGTGAACCTCTAGGTCAAGCTAAGGAGCAACTGTGGGCCAATATCATTGACTCTATCAATGATATTTGGCCATCCATCCAGGTTATTTTTGAACAAATTGATTTGATAAAGCAGGCTATAGAAGCCATTCAAAGGGTTAAAGAAGAACTTGGAGACATGCCAGAGGAAGCTGCAAGGATCATTCACTTCCTCAACTCCAAGAACAAGTATGAGCTGTAGGAATTAGAGATACTTGATAGAACAAGTACAATTTTGGAAGTTAAAGAGTCCTCACCAAGAGGAATTTGATGTTAAACTTGGAGGATAAGTGTCAAACCATGCAACTTTCCATTTACATATTTATGGTTAAGTTTGAAGTTTTGAGGCAAAAGGGCTTACCAAATCCCTTGGTTATAAATGATAAGCTAATGAAACAAGAAGATTATAATAAAAAGATTAGGGAAGTGGCCAAAGATTAGGTGAACACTTCATCCATGAAAGGCATAACAACTGGAAAAGTATTGTATCAAACTTTGAAAATTTGTTTTACCTCTAGCATGAGGTAAAACACCTTTTTATCAATAAGCCTACTTTCGCCAAATATATAGAGGCAGATGAGATATACAGAAAAATGCTCAATATCCAATTACCAGATGTTGAGACATGGGAAACTAAATGATTTACTGTAGAAATACACTGTAAAAATATAAAATGTACAGTAAAAGTAAAAAAACACAGTACAAGGATATTGACAGGTCAGCAAGGTTAAAGTGTATCAGATGAAAGATCAAAAGTAAATAGAACATCCAGTTTGAAGACCAAATAGTAAAGCAGATTAAAGGGCAAAAGATCAAAACCAGCAAAACCTAAATAACAAGGACAGTAAACAGTAGTTCAATAGCTGTCTCTATCTTCTTACATGAAGATATTTCTTTTTCCTAGATTAGTTCTCAATGCAATTTGAGATATTTTGTAAATTATTTTTGTATAAATACTTCATCATTCGAAGTATTGAAGGTGGATTGCTATACATTTGTAGAGTTATTTTGATCTTGAACCTAAGGTTTATTGTACCAATTCTCAAGTGAATAGATTGGACCAAGTAATAACAAGCATTACATTACAGGATTCATCAGATGAGCTATTTGCAGTGAAGTATTTTATTTGTCTGATTTTGTTACTTTCTTATGTGTTTCATAATATTAAATGTTATCCAAATTTGAATGAATTAAATTGGAAATATAACTTAGAACTTGTTTAAATACACTCTATTTTGCACGGTTGATCATTTATATGTTTTCCTCTAATATCCAGATTTCAAAACCCTTAATTTCTCTCCCATCTCGGTTGACCTCTTTCATTCTCTTCATAATCCGGCCTAAGGAACCCTTAATTTCTCCCTGGATCCGATTAAGAACCACTTCACCATCCAGCCTTTGAGATCTATAAAAACTCACCTATCTTGCCCTATAGACATTGTTTTTAAAGCTTGATCCAGTCCTGTTTGTCTGACATTTGACCACATAGCCCAATGGTAAAAGAAAACCTTTGTTCATCTAAGTAAGTGATCCCACCACCCAAATTCAAATCAAAACCCAAGTGCAACAATAACTAGCCTAATATCAATTAACTAAAACAAAGTTAAATCATAAAGAGAGAGCCCTCTCTGAGAATTAGGAAGGCTAGATCCTAATCTCCAAAGTTGGTTTGTGGTTACCTCTGAACATTTATTTCTTTAACAAATTCTAAAGAAATTTTGGAGTGATAACAAGGACAAGACACATTGGAAATGATTTAAGAGAAACCTTGATTTTAACCTACAGGAATCAGTGCGATTGTCTAACTAGCAACAAGCACCATAAGGGGTTGTGGCACAACTGTTCAAGAGGAAATCGCACTGGTCGACACTACTGTTAAGAAATTAACAGTGTTGATTGAGGGATTCAAAGAAAAAACAAAAATTTCCACAAACCAAAACCAGACCTGTCACTCTAAATTAAAGAATCAAATCAGTAGATGATGTAAAGTACATATTACAAAAGAGAAAGAGTGAAATGAGAAAAGTTGTAACAAATCATGAAATGAAAAACAATCCAAAGAGAGGGATGGATCCCCAGCAGAGTCACCAATTTGTGGAGTAGGAATATTCTCTCTACGGATAGAGACAATCCCTCTAGCCCAGGGGAGAGGGTCTAGCCACAAACAAGACAATCTGACATAAGTTCTCTTAGATTGAGAATGGATAAGATCCTACCTCTTGTATCATGAATCCTTGTGATGAATTCCTTGTTTCTTTGCTCCAACGATCATATCCTTAATGGCAGTCAAGCACCTAAAACAAATAGACAAGAAACCAAAGAACACATGATAGCATATAATATATTCAACCTACTTAAGAGGCTAAGGAGTATTAAGCTAGAAAATAGCATATGCAATTGATATAGGAAACAAAATATCAGTTGCATTATTATGACAAAAAGGAAAGTACAATCTTCTCCTTAGCATTGCAGGTTTCCTTTGACATGTACGAGTTCCATCACTATTGTTAGCATCTCGTGATTCACCTCAAATAATGGAATTTCAAGGCTTCTTCCTCTTTGCTCCAAACCAAACAAACTAGAAACTTATTCTCCCTTTACAAGCACAAGACTAGAAGGCTAAAGCTCTCAAGAGTTGTTTTGGCTATCAAGATTTTTCAGATTATTCCAGCCCTTTCATTAGCTAGTTGAGGTTGGAAAAGGAGGATTTTATATAGCTTGAAAGAGGGGACATGCATCCTCTTGTGATGGGATAGGCCTTATCCCTTTTGGTTTGTTCCATTTTAATAGGGGAAAGGAGCCCAAAAAGCCTCTCTTGGCTCTATCTCGACTAACCATTTACTAGACTTTTGTTCACGAAGCTTCAACTCCACTTTTAAAATATTTCCAAAAGAGGTTCAACGCAGGTCATGGATGGATTACAAGCACCGTTTGGTGCTAGGCTCAGTGTTAGACTCTGCAAATTGGCGCGGAGAAGAAACTGAGTGATAGCACCAGCCTTGAAAACTGAGTTTGAAGGAATATTCTTGGGAAATGATGTAAGAGGGAAATGTTCTGCAGATGAAGGGTGATGGAAATACATGTTCTTCATGATAGGGAAACACATGAGGGTCACTGTATAGGTCCTCCAAGATCGAGGAATGAGGAGTACAAGGATAGTGACAAAATTTTGTGTAACACTTCAGCTTCGAGAATTTTACTCAGACTAAGCACCATTACCATTCAAATGGAGAGGATGACAACAGATACATCGTGGCTTTTACCCATAACAATGGCACCAGTATTTCTAATTTTCTAGTGATGGACGCATATTTTGAGTTCACATATTGTCCTCCTTGGGCTCTTTCATGGAAATATTAACAACAAAACTTATTGAGAGAAATTATTAGCTATGATTTATATATTTGTTGTCAAGAGGTCCAAAGTGATAATTTTGAAGAAATATTTTCACCTAACTTTGAAAAATATGGATATGCAAAACTTTATAAGAAAAGGACCATAGAGGTATGTACAGCTTCAACATATGTAATTGATGAGTGTGCAACCTTTTTTTTCTGTGAGAACTTCTCACTAGTGAAGAAATTCAATAGATCTGCACAACTCATGACAGAGGTCATTTTCCATCAGTTGTGCAAATATACCATTAGATTTCTTACAGTTTTGGAAGCCGGTGACATAAATTGTGGTCTTGATGTTTCTTCAACAATTTTAAGTATTTCTTGTAGTTTAGAGGCACCTTCAAAGGATTCTCGTATCATTTATCCTACCCTTGAAAGTCATCCAATAGATCACATTCATGGACTACATATTTGGAAATAATCCTCTTAGTATTTCATATATGGTTAAGATGGCTTACCTAGAAAGGGTGTTTTATTTAAGCATGGTAGAAGCACTTGGATTTATTGATCAAATTATTGCTACAGGTCCTGTGAGAATCTACAAAGACAAGTCGTTAGATAAGCCACCATATTTGTACCAAGGAAACTAGAAAGAAAACTATTTCATCTTGGTTATGGGTCAACCACACAAAACCCTTTTCCAACGAATTCCATTTTCTCAGCCACACACTATCCACATCACAGTTGTCCCACAGGCATTGCAAGGTATCTCTATCATCGAATATTTGTTCATAGTGTTTATGGGTCAACTGCATAAAACCCTTGTCCTCAAAATCCATTTGCTTGGCCACACGTTGTTAATATCACAGTTGGCTCACAAGAATTACAGGGTATCTCTATCCTTGGATCTCCGTGCATCATGGTTATGGGTCATACACAAACCCTCAGTTATGAGTTGCCCACAAACCCTTGGTTGTGGGTCAACCACGCAAAGCCCTTGTCTTCAACAACACTTGGTCATCCACAACTCATCTTCAACAAAGGCTTCTCGAGAGGGAACTTCACGCAATGGGGACCATTGCTTCTTAATGGAGGAGGAATGATCTGAATAGAAATTTACCCATGGGTTTTACCCATGGTAATGTAACTAAAGGCCATAAATAACTCACCCATGGTATTTTTCCACCCATGGTAATATAACTGAAAAAAATATAAAAATAAATAAATTAATAAGTAAATAAAT
Organism: Pinus tabuliformis; assembly: GCA_031772625.1. Taxonomy (NCBI): domain Eukaryota; kingdom Viridiplantae; phylum Streptophyta; class Pinopsida; order Pinales; family Pinaceae; genus Pinus; species Pinus tabuliformis. The sequence continues at coordinate 440,964,669 of CM062813.1, read as the reverse complement.
AAATTAAAAATTAAAAATTAAATAAATAAATAAATAAAAATAAAAATACTATAAATAACTACCCTCACTTTGTAAGAGGATAGATTGTCCAGAACAATGTAGTTGCAATCATCATTCTGATCTAATAAAAATTAGTTTTCTAATTTATTTATTTATTTATTTGGGTATTTTTTGCTTCATAGTGTGGTAATTACTCAGACCTTGGATGCCCCCAAGATTCAAATCATGATGATGACAATGCCTCTTCTTGCTTCCCATAAATGTAGAAACTTCAAGATGCTTCAATGTGTATTCCTTCTAGGTAGGGTCCTTGAGATCTTTTTTGATGATGATGTGTGAGGTTCCCAACAATTCTTCAAGTGAGAAGCCCTTCTTTTGATAAGCTAGGGTTTTGAGGTCTTCTTTGCTCGTACTTGGTCCTTGTGAATCTCTTCTTGATGGTACGATGTTAATTTTTTTATCTTTCTCGATACTCCTTTTGATAGTCCTTCTATGTAGGTTTTAACACTGTACAAAAATTACCTACAAATGAATTCTTCAAACAAAAAAAATGAACAATAGCGATAACATAAAACAAATATACAAAGATATTTTCCCCTGGATCGCAAAACCGAGACTACCAGATTGATTTTTCATTATATTCCTTTTAATGTTATAATACATATATATACATGTTGAAGCATTCATAAACCCCAATCCATAACCCTGGATTAGAACATAATCGTAGTTCCCTTGACCGATTCTACAAAATACCATGGAAAGAAAACCATCATGCCCAAAACCATGTGCAAAACCCATGCACAAAGCCATGGGCAAGTCCTCTCACCATCTTTGCGTCTGGCCCCCATCCTTGGGTCCACCCAACTATTATTGGGTCTGCATAAAAAAGAAATTCTCGGGGCTATTGGCCCCCTGCTAAACCTGACGCAATATACAGTGACTGAGGCTAATCGTGGAAAGACTATAACACACACCCAACATTGTACTGGTTTGGTATTTGAGTGTCCTTCTTTTAGCTTCCTTTCCTTATCTTGTCACCTTAGCTCTTATACCATGTTGAGAAATCTAGGGGCAGCAAGTGTATGATATTTCTCTTTCATTGATAAATGCATGTGATTTATTTTTACTTTTCTTGATTTACTTCTTCTTTAATTTATTATAATTAGTGTTCTTTGTCCTCAAACAGCTTCAAAAACATTAAGAACAATGAGACAATAGGAAACAAGATGTAGGCGATTCGCCAGGGCCAAAACCTCTCCAACCTGAGAGGAAAACCCACCAGAATTTGTTCTCTGCTTATATACCTTCAACTGATAAATTACAATACCTTTGACCCTTGACCGAGAACCTCCAAGACCAAGTCAAACCTTACTTTTAAAAACTTCTACAAATTATGAATTCCAGCACCTTCTTCTATAGCTTCAACCAGCCCAACAGCTTCTTTTGTCGCTTTGACCAACCCAGCGATTTTTTCTGCAACTCTGACCCACCCAGAACAAAACTTCTACAACTTCAACCTACCTAGAAAAAAACTTTTTCAACTTCGACCTACCCAGAAAAATCTTCTGCAACTTCGACCTACCCATAAAAATATTCTACATGCTTGACCTACCCAGAAAACTATTTTGCATAAACCCTAACCCTTGAACGTGTGAGAAATGATGGGGTTATCTTGTTCCTTTACCCTTTGCTTGGGTAGATTTTCTCTCCTAGAGAATTCATCTTCCAAAAATATCTCCTCTTGATGACCTAACTTCACTTCTATAACTCGGATTTTCTACAATGGCAAGAACCCTAATTCCCTCGCACGTGTGGAGAGCAGTAGCCCAGAAACAATCACAAAAACTCAATTTTATTTTCCTTCTTCGTCCTCTTCTCCTTCACACTTCTTCTTGTTCTTGTGATCTAACTTCTTGTGATTGTAGTGATGCTTCCAAGTGAATTGGATGTCTCCTTTATATAGGATTCTTATTGGGTCGAATTTCTTCTTTTAGGCCGACTTGTTGTTGAGTACAGTTCGATTGTATATTGCAACATGAATTGGTCTTAGAGGGTTCTTTGACATGACTTTGAAAATAAATTCGTTTTACAATATGTAAGATTACCAAATGGGTCATGCATACATGACAATGACTCATAAGCCCTAGAATATCTCAATAGGAGCTTAACCCATAAAATAAATTTCCTTAAGCATGAAAATCATGCCTCAAGATTAACAATAACAAGTTTTCTTTTTCTTTTTTTTTCTTTTTCATTTTTTACATAAAATCATGATTACATATATCATTATGAATACCGAACCTAGTTACATATTTCAACAAAATTCATGAGGCTGATAATAAAACACATAGCTCCATAAATTTAACATAGTCATGAAAGCATATAAAGAAAATCATTCACCATGAATATACATAGATCTCAACAACCTTCCATAGGTGAGGTACATCCATATATTTATACATCATCCATGGTACAAATGGATACTAGTAAATATAAAAATTTGTTTAATTTTCAATGGTTGGAAACAGGGGGAGAGACTTCAACTCTCCAACCAACCATAGGACATCTACACTACAATATTTCTTGTAGCTAACCATCCTCGAGTTAGATTCAAAATCAAAGGATTTAATTGCTCAAGGAAATTCACACAAATATTCAATGAGAAAAATGATACAAAAGACGAGTCCACTATCTAGGTGGTTTATCAACTACTCCTAGTAGTAAGCACCAAAATGACCCTTTACCCCAACAGAAATAAATCATAGGGTTTCACAAAGGCTCAGTGATGTACAACTGGGTTCCAGGAGAATGAATATGTTATATACGTGGTTTTTCAGTTGGATTTTCCAGGAAAGCTGATTTGATAATGAGATCTTAGACAATTATTAAGGTATTACATACTCATGTGCATGGATTTTCCTATGTTACTTTGTGCAATGGATCGATAAGATTATGAAATACATAGACAATGAAGCAGTTAAAGAACATAATATACAAACACACATAAACACAGCAAGTTTAATAAGGAGTTCACCCAACACTCTTGGGCTACGTCTCCTGGTCCAGCCTTCAGTGGTGACCTCTCTATTATGTCTTCAGAAGCAGAGTTTTTACAAAAGTGAGCTCAATTTGAGTCTCACACAACATATACAAAACAACAAGGCTTTACTTGTATCCCCCAAGTCTTTCTGAGTATAAAGACTCTCCTCACTGACTCTCTGTCTCGCTCTCTATCTCAGCACTGCTTGTTCATGTCTTCTATCTTCGTTGGCTTTAAATCCAATCGGCAATGTCTGTTCGTTTCCCCTTCTCGGGCTCTCTGGCTCCCGGCCTCTGTCCGCTCGAATCCCCTTCTGAGTGTTAGCAATCATTGCATAACGTCTTCAAGGAAGGTGGCCACCTGTTCTGCAATGGAAGGGACCATCGGGCCTTTGAAATCCCCAAAAATAGTGTTTTCTATTTACACAGAGAAACACTGTAAAACACGGGAAAAATCCGCCAAAACATTGTTCATCGGACTTCAAATATTCATAAATCTGCACTATATTTCTATCGGGTCCGCCTTTATATCGTGATTGCATCTCCACCATTGATCTGAGGGATCTTGATCCAATGGCTGAGATTCATTTTGGGTGTCAAAGGCGTACGGAGATTACCTACTCGAAAAGGTGGTTTTCTCACGCCACATGTCGGCCAGTGGATGGGATCGGGTGGAGTCCTGTCAAAACAACTTACCGCCTACGGCCCACCCAAAATATTTCTTGTTTCGGATCTCAAAACATATACACCTGCATGTATAAACCCTTTTGGGTCTGGTTTATCATTTTATTCGCATTTCTTTCGTTTTTCGTTCATTTAACGAAAATGCGATTTACATTGAAAAATCCCTTTTACCGGACTTGAAATATTATCAAATATCATTCATAATTTTATCGGGTCCAGCTATCGTAGTCATAGTTATTATCGGCCCCGCTCCTTTGCATAGCTCCGATGCGATATTGCGATATCGCAATCGCATATTGCCGATCCTTTGGGCTATGGTTAAGTCCATATATATATATATATATATATATATATATATATATATATATATATATATATATATATATATATATATATATATATATATATATATATATATATATATATATATATATATATTAGCGATGCGATAGCGCGATCAAATCTGGACCGTTGATCTATGTGCATAGATCAACGATTCTCGTTTGATCACGTTGATCGCTATCACACTTCCCATATAGCCACCGTCGATAGCCTCTAATAGCCTTCACCGATTGCGACATGTCGATTGGATCTGGACCATTGATCGGCCAAATTCGACGGCTCTCGTGCAAAGTAATTTTAAGCCCCTGATAGCTCTGTTTTTCAATGTTTTTTAGGCTCGATGGTGTTATTTACCTTTTTTAAAGGTTTTCCCTTTGCAATAGTTTTTAACTATATGAAGACTAAGAGGGTTTTAGGATCCATTTGGATCACGCCTTCCCACTGAAAGAAAGCTTTTGGACCACCAAAAGTTGGTTTTTAAGCATCAATCAAGTGAGGATACAACTTCCTCACTTGTCCAATCTCTATCCATCTTTCACTGCTTGGTTTTGAACCTTTGAGTCCAATTCTTAGGTACTCAACATCCCCACTATGCTTAGTTCTCACCTTCTTGTCCAAAATATGTCTTCCTGCAACTCATTAAGATATTCAGGCAATAGATAATCAATAGAAGGCAACTGACTTTGCTCTTCGGGATCTTCAATCAATGAAGGTTTAAACAGTCTCAAGTTCTCTGCATTAACTACTGAATAGATGTTCATGTAAGCTTTCAAATCAAGGCGAAAAGAATTCTGACCAATTTGCTCAAGTATCTTGAAATGCCCATACCTTATTGGCTTCAGCTTCTTACCTTCACCTTGCATTCTGTCTTTGCTGATGTAAAGCCAGACTTGATCACCAACTTGGAAGCTATGCTCAATTCGATGCTTATCATGCCTTGCCTTGTACTTGGCTTGGCTTCTTTCCAGTTGTTCCTGCACTGCCTGGTGAATTTCTTGGATCAATGAACTTGGTTGCTTTGTCCACATCACTGTGTCCATCAACTTCTATGTCTTTATTGAAGAAAAAATCCAAGGGAGACCTTGGTGTAAAACCAAAACAAGTCTCAAAAGGAGATCTTTGTAGAAGAGTGTTTAGCACGGTTTTAAGCATGTTGCACATAACATAAATGTTCATCCCAAAGCTTGGGATGCTTGTTGTAATAGCCCCTGAGTAGCTGGATCACTATCCTGTTGACCACCTCTATTTGGCCATCTATTTGTGGATGAAATGTTGTGCTCTTCTTTAGTCGTTGTCCATCAGTTCCCACAGACTTGACCAAAACTTCCTAACAAATCGGGGATCTCAATCAGATACAATAGAAGTGGGTAACGCAAATGAACCCATACATGCTGAAAGAACAACTTTGTTGTTTGTTCAACTGTAATTTGCGTGTTACAAAGTATTAAAAGACACATTTTGTTGAACCTGTCCACAATAACATATAAATAATCGTGACATTTTCTAGATTTTGGAAATCCCCAAACAAAGTCTATGGAAACACTTTCCCAAGGATGAGAAGGAACTAGAAGTGGAGTGTACAAGCCTAGTTTTCTATTGCTGGGCTTGCTTTTAGCACACATGGTACACCCTTCAATATATCTAGAAACTGTTTCATGCATTCTTGGCCAAGAACCTTTGCAGCTGTGCAACTGTTTTACTCACACCAAAATGACCTGATATTAGAGAAGTGTGTGCTTCTCATATTATGTTAACTCTTTCAGTTTGAGGAATGCATAACTTTCCCAAATGATACAAGAGTTGGTCCTTAACATGATAATCCAATTCTTCTACTTGTTTTCCATGACTTAATGTTGCACATACATCTTTAAAATCTACATCTTTAGCATATTGTTCAATGTAGCTTTCATGCAATACTGAGTTATGCTTAAATATATTCGATGCATTTATGATTGGTCTTGATAGCATATCTGCAACCTTATTGTGTATTCCTTTTTTATACCTGATGACTAGATGAAACTGTTGTAGAAAACCCATCCACCTATAGTGTCTTGATTGCTGCAATTTAGTTTGTGAGTGTAAATATTGAAGTGGTTGATGATCAGTATGTATAACTGTTTCTTTGCCCATTAAGTAATGTTTCCACTTTTTCACACTTTGTACTAATGCATACAATTCTTTATCATATGTGGGATAATTAACTACTGCAGAATTAAATGTCTCTAAATGATAACATATGGGTTTACCGTGTTGCATCAACAATGCTCCCATGGCATAGTCACTGGCATCAGTTTCAATCTCAAATGGTTTTTGAAGATCTAGCAATGCTAGTACTGGTGTTGTGAAGGCTTTCTGTTGTTTGCCTCCCCACTGAAACACCTTGTTCAATCCTGTCAAAGCATGTAAGGGAGCTGCAATAAAGGAAAAGTTAGTAATAAACTTTCTCCAATATTGTGTTGCTCCTAGGAAGCTTCTTTCTTCTATAGCAGATTTGGGTTTAGGCCAATTCACAATGACTTCAACCTTAGAGGGATCTATCTTCAATTCACCACCCCCTACAATATGACCCAAATAATATAAAGATGTTTTGCCAAATTCACATTTTGACAATTTCACATAGATATTTTCTCTTTTCAAAACATCTAAAGTCTGCTTTACATGCTTCAAATGTTCTTCCCATGTTTTACTGAAAACAAGAATGTCATCTAAATATACAATTACAAAATTATCAATAAAAGGTCGGAGTACATCATTCATAACTCTCATGAAAGTGGCAGGAGCATTAGTTAAGCCAAAAGGCATAACTAGCCATTCATACAGCCCTTGCTTTGTTTTGAAAGCAGTCTTCCATGCATCCTGTACTGCAACTCTCACCTGATGGTAGCCACTAAACAAGTCTAACTTGGAAAAGTAAACAGCTTCTTTCAACTGATCTAATAGATCATCAATGTGAGGAAGAGGATAACGATTCTTGATTGTTATTTTATTTAGTGCTCTTTAATCAATGCACATCCTCCACGAACCATCTTTCTTTCTCACCAGCACGATTGGAGATCCACATGGTGATGTGCTTGGTCTTATGAACCCTTTATCGAGCAGCTCCTATACCTGCTTCTTGATCTCTGTATTCTCTAAAGTGGATAACCTGCACATTCCGATGTTAGGCAATGGAGGATATTGCTGCAAATGAATATCATGTACAATTTCCCTTTTGGGTGGCAGACCTTTAGGTTCTTGAAATAGGATATCATATTCTGAAACAACTTTTTCTAAATCAGCTTTCTGTTTAGCATCACAGCCCTCAAATACATTGGTTTTATCAGGGTTCTTTTCCTTTACAACCACTAGTAAAAATTGCTTGCATGAATTTACAATTCTTTTCATCTGCCCTGAGCTTATGAGAGTATAATTATTTTTGAGTTGATGAGCTCTTACAATATATTCTATTCCATCTTTAGTGAGTTGATACTTATTTTTAGCTCCATAGGAAATGGCTTTTCTATCATACAAGTAAGGACTTCCTAAAACAATACCACATATATCCAAGGGAACTATATCTAACTCAGCCTCATCTAAAAACGCTGACCCAAAAGCAAACCTAAGTTTACATTGTCTAGTCACTTGTAGATTTGTTTTATCACATACCCAACCTAATGGATATGGCTTCTTGTGAGGTGTGGTTAGTAGTCCCAACTTCTTTACAATTGCTTCAAAAATCAAGTTTACTTGTGAACCACTATCAAATAAAGTATCAATCTTTTGATGCTTGGAAATAACTCTAATATGAAAAAGTTCATGTCTTTTCCTCTCATTTTCTTCATTATCAATAGATTGTGCAGAATTACTAGTAGATGCTTCAGAATTTTTACCTTTTATACCTGTGGCTATGACTGTTGTTTCATCACCTGAGTTTGACCCCAAATCTTTCTGAATAGCAGCAGCAGTCTTCTTCTTCTTGCCATCGAAGTTCTTGGGTTTCAACTCCAGATGCAAAGACCAGCAATGTGCATCACCATGTCCATCCTTCTTTCCGTGAGTGCATGAAGGTTTGTCTTTCTGTACAGCGTTTGCCTTCCTCTCTTTCCATTTCTGCTTCTTCTTTTCCTTGTTCTTGCTTGCAGTGGGTTTTTATGATCCCTCAATCTCTCAGTTCACATTCTTGCCTCTAGCCTCTAGATGTGTAGCCTGAACTGATACCTCATCTATGCCAGTAGGGTTAAACATGAGAATGGTGTGCCTCAAATATCTATGCAAACCACCTATATACTTCAGCAAAGTTTCAGGTGAGTCTAGAGAAATGCCTAGAATTAAAGCTCTTTTTCTAAATTCCTGGGTATAGCTTTGTACACTTTGCCCCTTTAATTGGCGAAGAGTTTGCCAACTCATCATTGCTTGTTGCATATAATCTAGTGGATAGAATTGTTTTTTAATGGCAGAAACAAATTCACTCCAGGTAGAAAGAATTTTACCATGCTTCTTCAAATTAGCTTGTGTCCTGCCTTCCCACCACACTAAGGTAGTTCCTCCAAGGCGAAGGCTAGCTAGCTGAAACTGTCCATGAACTGAGAGTCTCATTCCAAGGGAATTTCTTCTGTCATTTTCCTCCTAGGATAGACTCTTCCAATTTTTTGGTTAGCCTCAACCAGCTCTCCTTCTCCTAGTTTGAGCTTTGACCTAGTTAGCATTCAACAATCTAGCACAAGCTTGTCTAACCTTTGCAAACCTAAAGCTTTGATACCACTTGATTTGATAATGAGATCTTAGACAATTATTAAGGTATTACGGATTCATGTGCATGGTTTTTCCTATGTTACTTTGTGCAATGGATCGATAAGATTGTGAAATACATAGACAATGAAGCAGTTAAAGAACATAATAGAAAAACACACATAAACACAGCAAGTTTAATAAGGAGTTCACCCAACACTCCTAGGCTAGGTCTCCTGGTCTAGCCTTCAGTGGTGACCTCTCTATTATGTCTTCAGAAGCACAGTTTTTACAAAAGTGAGCTCAATTTGTGTCTCACGCAACAGATACAAAACAACAAGGCTTTACTTGGATCCTCCAAGTCTTTCTAAGTACACAAACTCTCCTCACTGACTCTCTGTCTCTGTTTGCTCTCTATCTCAACACTGCTTGTTCCTATCTTCTATCTTCTGTGGCTTTAAAGTCAATCGGTGTTGTTTGTTCGTTTCCCCTTCTCGGGCTCTCTGGCTCTCGGCCTCTGTCCACTCGAATCCCCTTCTGAGCGTTAGCAATCATTGCATAACGTCTTCAAGGAAGGTGGCCACCTGTTCTGCAACGGAAGGGACCATCAGGCCTTTGAAATCCCCAAAAAAAGTGTTTCTTTTTACACAGAGAAACACTGTAAAACATGGGAAAAATCCACCAAAACACTATTCATCAAAATTCAAATATTCATAAATCTGCACTATATTCCTATCAGGTCCACCTTCATATCGTGATCGCATCTCCACTATTGATCTGAGGGATCTTGATCCAACAACTAAGATTCATTTCGGGCGTCAAAGGCGTACAGAGATTACCTGCCCGAAAAGGTGGTTTTCTCATGCCACATGTCGGCTAGTGGATGGGATCGGGCGGAGTCCTGTCAAAACCACTTACTGCCTACAGCCCGCCCGAAATCCCGCTTGTTTTGGATCTCAAAACATATACACCTGCATGTATAAACACTTTCAAGTTCAGTTTATCGCTTTACACATTTATTTCATTTTTCATTCATTTAATGAAAATGTGATTTACATTGAAAAATCCCTTTTATTGGACTTGAAATATTATCAAATATCATTCATAATTTTATCGGGTCTGGCTATCGCAGTCATAGTTATTATCGTCCCCGCTCCTTTGCATATCTCCGATGCAATATTGCGATATCGCAATCACATATCGCCGATCCTTCGGGCCATGGTTAAGTATATATATATATATATATATATATATATATATATATATATGTATATATGTATATATGTATGTATGTATGTATGTATGTATGTATATGTATATATATATACATATATATACATATACATATACATATACATATACATATACATATACATATACATATAATATATATATATATATATAGCGATGAAATAGCGTGATCGAATCTGGACCATTGATCTGCGCGCATAGATCAACGGCTCTCATTTGATCACGTTGATCGCTATCATACTTCCCATATAGCCGCCTCCGATAGCCTCTGATAGCCTTCACCGATTGCGATATGCCGATCGGATCTGGATCGTTGATCGGCCAGATCCGACGACTTTCATGCAAAGTAATTTTAAGCCCCCAATAGCTCTGTTTTTCAATGTTTTTCAAGCCCAATAGTGTTATTTGCCTTTTTCAAAGGTTTTCCCCTTGCGATAGTTTTTAAATATATGAAGACTTAGAGGGTTTGAGCATCCATTTGGATCAAAAGCCCTGCGGGTGTTATCACCAAAAACTTGATCATCTAGCCTTATTTACTAGATGGATCAAAGTACACCATGTAGAGCCAATTTTACCATAGTAAAATTGCTTTCACTGTAAGAAATTAATTAATAAACCACCTTTGTTAAGTAATTTATAGTTAAACCCATGAAGACTAATTAAATAAATCACTATTTATTTGATTTTCTTTTAGGAATAATTAATCAAATCACTATTCAATTATTATTCCTTATCATATTTGACCCAATTATGAAAATTCAATAGATAAATTATTAATTATCTTATTTTTCTCTAGGAATAATTAATTAATCACTAAGTAGTTATTATTCCTTGTCAAATTTGACTAAATCCCTTAGGAATAATTAAATAAATCATTTATTGTTTCTTATTCCTTAACCAATTCCTTGAGATGATTAATAAATCATTTATCTATTTATTATTTCTAAATAAAAGTTTAAATATCTTTTCCCTCCTAACCAAATATATTAAAATATTCCAAGTGGTTATTCCAGGAATGGGGTTAATAATATTTTATTATTGCTCATTATTCAAGGCTAACTCAATATTTTGTTATAAATAGAAGGGTTTTCCATTCCTTATTCACGTTTTATTATTTTCATGGTTGTGCCCACTGTTGTAACTCTGATTATTTTCATTGTCGCACACCATTATTTGTTGGGTTTACACATTATAGAGGAGAGGGACTCTACACAGGATGAAGACATTTGAGGATAGCTAAGAACCCATCCCATAGAGGGGGGCTGGTAACATTTATTTGTTCCCTTCACAAGTGTTATAATAAAACTATTCTTTGTATATCTAGTTTCCATTGGATGATTAGAGTTATTACTATTTAATTTTTTTGTTTAACTATGATTGTGGCATAGATCATAATTTTGGCAGGTTTTGTTTCTATCAGTTATTGCAGATTTACAATGTTTAGCAACCATTTATATTTTTGAGATTGTTTGTCATCCACAATCTTAAGTGGATTCTTTTCATACATCTTTGAGAAGAAAACAATACAACAACGAGAGTCTAGATCCCACTATCTAGGTGGTTTATCAGGTTACTGAGCAAGCACATAAGTAGTTTATTAGCCCCAATGAAAAAAAGTATTGGTTTATCATCCCCTTTTTAAAAAGCACCTAGATGTCTCAGCCTGCCAAGTGGTTTATCTTCCTTCCAACAAAAACCCTAGTGGTTTCTTAGCTCAATGAGAAAGCACTGAGTGATTCACCTCTCCACTGAATCTTCATTGGACAACCAATAGAGGCACATACCATTAGCCTCAACAAAAACTCCAAGAATATTGTTCTAATTATAGAACACCTATTAGAGGATGTCATTTTTCCCTTGCAGATCCTTGTTCGCTATCACTCCTGCTTTCTATATGTTGTGTTCTGCGAGCTCTCTCACATTTTTTGTTTGCATATCTCCATTTGTATATCTATGCATACTTCTTTCCATCAATCTCTTTTTTTGTCGACCCATTGTATGCTTGTATTTTGTTGATAAAACCAACATGTCTTATGAGTACATAGGTGGCATGGCGTTCATCATTTCCCTAAAGAAACCCATACTCCACCTCCATGTTTGTTGTGCATACCATTAATTGAGTTAGAAAACTGGTAACATGAACAAATGAAGTATGTTGGGTTATTCACTTACCAAGCAACTCCTCCTTCTCAATCTCTAAATCTATGTCCACTCCTATAACCTAGTCATTATTATATTTTTACATAAATTCACATAAACAAGTTCATATAATGATATTTACATGAGGGGTAGAAAAAGGGTTGTTACAAGCCCCACCCCCTTGGAGGAACACAATCCTCAATGTTCTATACACATAACAAAAAATTCAACAATGAGCTTAATTTATATACACACATCGCTTTTACATTCATTTATAGAGTAAGCAAAAAAGGATATGTTACCCTCATCTGATCAACCATCTCCCAAGTGGCTTCATATGGTCCAAAGTGCTTCCGCTACCCCTTGACCTATTTGATTACTTGATTCTAGAGTGTGATCTACCTTTGATCCAGAATGCATTATGGCTTTGGTTGGAATTCTCATTTGGACTCCACCTATACCACAGACTAGTCAACAATATGATTAGCATCATGTACATACTTTTTAAGCAAAGATATGTGAAAAAATCAGGTTCTTTCATTGTGGGTGGTGAATCCAAACTTTATGCCATTGTCTCCACTCTTTCCAAAATTTGAAATGGTCTAAAAAATCTTGGTGCTAACTTAGCACAAGACAAAATTATCTTTGAACTTTTCCTTGGTCTGATGCGAAGATACACATGCTCTCCCACATGAAATTCCTTATGATTTTTTTACTGATCTTCATAACTATTTTTCCTACCTTAGGCTACCCTCAATTTTTTCCTAGCAGTACCTACTTCCTATTCCATTTATTTCAGTATATCATGTCCAAGAACCACCATGTTCACTATATTATCCCAACTAATGGGCGTGTTACACTTTCTATCATACAAAACCTCAAAAGAACTCATCTTTTATGATTCCTAATATCCATTATTGTAAGAAAATTCTACCAAAGGCAGAAACTCTTCCCACCTCTTATGTTGATGCATGACATGCATTCTTAGCATGTCTTCCAAAACCATATTTATCCTTTCAGTTTGTCCATTCGTTTGAGGATGATATGTTGTACTAAATGCTAGCTTTGTTCTAAAACCAACAGAAAATGCTTTCCAAAAATATGAAATAAACTTGGCATCATGATCTGAAATGTTCTTCTTGGGCACACCATGCAATCTAAATACTTCCTTCATGAAAATTTGAGCAATGTCAATTTCCTTGTGGGTGGATTTAACAGCTATAAAATTAGTTTATTTACTTAGCTTATCCACTACCACCATTATAGCCTCATATTTTCTAGACGTTTTTGGTAGTTCTGTGATGAATTCGATAGAAATGAATTCCCACTACCACTTAAGAATGGGCATCAGTTGTAAAAATCCTGCTAGATGTATGCATTCCACTTTCACTTGATAACACTTAAATCATCTAGAAATATACTTCAAAACATCCTTTTTCATGCTCGGCCAATAGTACAAATTTTTCATGGATGTTATCATTTTTTGATAGCTAGGATGACCTGAATAAGGTCTTTTTTGAAACTCATCAGAGTTAACCTTATTCAAATCGTCCATGAAAAGTATATATAATCCACATTTTAATTTCAACATACCATCATCTATGAGTGATTAATTATTAGCCAATGCTACTTTTGGTTCCTACTACAACTGTTCCTTCACTTGCTGGTAATGATCATCTTGATGTATTGCCTCTTTGATCCTTTCTTTAACATTAATTTCACAAGTGCTCATAGATGCCAAATGTGCCACTTATATACTTCTACTAAGTGCATCTACTACTTTATTCTCCTTTCTCTTGATGTACTTTATCTCAAATTTAACCTCACTTATCAAAGCTAGCCACCTAACATGTCTTGAATTCAGCTTGGGTTGGTCAAATAAATATCTCATCTCTCCATGATTTAACATTAAAATAAAATTTATTCTAAGCAAGTAGTGTCTCCATATTTTCAACGTGTGCACTATTGTTGCTAGCTCCAAATTGATGAGCCTCATCATTTGGTAACTGTTTGATCAATTTAGTGATGTCTAAATTGCAACTTTTAAATGTCAACCCGGGGCTCGTAAGCTGATGAAGTGAGGTGTACTATATGTACTTAGGTAACCGTTTTCTTAGTCTTTTGTCGTTTTTAGCTTTTTAAGTTTGTTTTCGAATGTATCTTTCCTACTGTGATGTGATGGAAGTGTAATAAAGCAAGTGAAATGTGGATGATTGTGGTGATCTCTAAATGATTTCTCAAAACTTAAAAATTATTCTACAAGAAAGCTTGAACAACAACTGCAATAAAATCAACTCTTAAAGGAAAATAAAGACATCAAATAAGGACTAATGACATCGGCCCAGTATCTCTGCTGCTGAATGAAAATGAAAATGAAATCTATATTAAATCCAACTAAAAGTAAGAACAACTATCTCACACTATTTCAACTCTTCAACTTAATCTTCTCTATGAAAAGATATCATGAAATGTTAAGCAATGTGAAATCTAAGTGAAACTACATAAAAGAGACTAGTCACAACACTTTAACTTTCTCTTAACCTTTTGCCTTTCAGCTGAATTTATCATGTAAGAAACAGTTATGAATAAGTCAAGTAATGTGAGTTCTAAAGCAAACTAAATCAAGCTATACTAAGTGATATTTTGGCTCCCAATAAAGTTATTTGATTATGGAAAAGGAACCATCAATAGATGAACAACTTGATATCTAAGAGCAGAAAGTAAATATGCAAGTTAAAGAAATGATAGTAAGGAAAATCAAAACTGCAAAACAATGAATGTCAGCAACATAGACAAGATGATCACGCGTGCCACTAGTTATGAAAAGAAAAGAAGGAAAACTGTCCCGGGCTTGCCTAAGAAACCTGCATAACGCACTGATCAGTCATGAACATAAAAGTACAGAAATGTAAATCAACAGAAATCAAAGTTTATGTACAGCTAATATACATGTGGATAAGAAATAAAAACGCAGCAATTAAAAGACATCTGTACAGCTAATATACATGAAACAAGAAAAAGAAATGCAGGAAATTAAAGGTTACTGTACAGGGCTTCAGCAAATAGGGGCCCTCTGCCTACTTCAGCCGGTTCAAGGAGCAGTTATACGCTTAAATGCAAAACAGTCTTCTCATGTATTGACAACAAATGTAAAGTACAGTGGGGAGCTCAAAATTACATACAAAATGATTACCAAAACGATTACAAACCGATTAACTCTACAACGTTCAAGGATGCTTTATTTATAGGGAGAAAGCAAACTACTTTAACGAGATCTATGCTATTCAACCAGCTGTTTAAAAACACGTGAATCCTCTGCGTCCCCGGATCTAGGTAACTGTCATCGTGTTCATTCAATCTGGAGAATATGGCTGTTGGATTCGTGCTTCTAGATTGTCTCCGTGGCTGAGGATGATGCCACCTAGCTTCATGTGCCCAAAAACAGAGCAACACAGAGCCGTGCCACCGCTGAACACTTCTGTTGACCGGTATTTGCCTCCTCGTTGACCGCGGGCTTTTATGGCTGTTCTGGGTGATCTGGAGGGACACGTACCATGTCCTTGACCCCTGGAACTTGCCCATGTGGCTCATCTTCTCAGAGGACACCTGTAACATATTGTTTAATAAAACAGCTGCGGAATCCTGTGCTAGCTACAGAAACCTGGATCAGCTGCAGAAACCTGTGTTGGCTGCGGAAACGCAGCAGTCTGAACCAAAATTCTAAACCAAACAACAGTCACTTAGCATAGTTAGAAAATCATGTAAAAAGCCCTAAAATACAATGATTTAATCAACTTGGTGGATGAAATGAGTGGGAAAAGGAGGCTGAGAGGTGTATGGGAAGGTACAGGTTCAAGGCTCTACAGTAACTATATGGACCTTAATACACCTCCAAGCTCATTAAAATCAACTCTTCTCATAAGTCCTTACATATTTTAATTATATTTTTCTTAATGAGATGAGTAAAAGTAAGATGTTATGTCTAGTGGTCTAATGTGCATTGGTTGCAGGTTTTTGAGAGAAAATCATGGCAATTTTTGCTAATTAAGGGCAGAAACTCGAATGAGACAATGAGGAGAGATTATAGGAGATAGATCCTCCTCATTTAATCCTCACTCATTCGAATATTCCTCAATCAAATCACACTAGCTCAGAGCAGCAAGCAGCCGAGTCATGGAGATCATGGGCAACCGAGCGAGTGACAGCTAAGAGCCAGTTCATCTTGATTTTGGGAGCCAAGCCCTCCTAGATTTAAATAAGTCATTGGATAATTTAGTTGTATAAATAAGGAGGCCTAGAGCCTCATCAGGATTCCGATTTTTTATGTAAGAGCACTAAGCATTTTCGAGTTCAAGCTTTGTGGAAAAACATTGTTATGTAATTTTTCTGATATGATAATGAGAATGAGCATTTCCTTGATCCAGCACTAAGTTGACTTAGAGGGATGAAGCTCTTGGGTTAGGGCCCAACCCTAGCAGCAAAGGTTCCTCTTTGTGTACTTGTATGCTTAGGTGATTTCATATATTAATGGTTGAATTGGTTTTAGCATTGTTTCATTGCAAGTAGTTGTGAATTTTAGTTTGCTTCCATTTGTGCATTTCTTTAGGAGTATCTTAGAAAGATAAAGGAAGGCCAAAAAGGTTGATATCATGTGGATTTGGCCTCACTCCTCCCTTCAGGGACCATGGTTTGAGGAAAAACTCATGTTCAGCCCCAAAAAGATAGAATTTTGATTTCTTATGGAATTTAGGGTTTTCTGCTACTTAGGCTAGCATCTTTTCAGTTTTCAAAGAGAAGTTTCAATTGTCATTTCTGATATTTTCAGCTTTGTATTGGATCTAATGGTGTTTCAAAATATTTTTCAAGCATTTCCATGCCTGAACTAGGCAACTAAATAATGAAATTATGTTTTCTTAAGTTGATTGAAAATATTCCTTGTTTGATATGATTCATGGATAAATGCTAATAATGTATGTATTGCAGGAGTTTCAATAGTGTAGGAATATATCATGCCAGAAACCCCAGCTTAATCTCATCCATCCATGATCATCAAAAGCCACCAAGTCCCTCAACTAATTCAACATTCCATAACAACAACTTTCCAGGTTTGTTGAGCAAATCCAACCATCTTACAAACTCTGTTTTGAGCTTTGAAGAAGTCCTAGCCACTCCATTGTCCTATTTCTTCCATCATTCACCTTCCCTAAGCCCTATACCACCTCCAAAATCACTCCTATTTCTCTCGGTCGGATCATGTAGGAGCATTAGGACATCCTGTAGGAAGCATTAGGACATCCTGTAGGACGACCTATAGTGGCCTGTTTTGAGGCCGATTTGTGGAAAAAGCATACAGGAAGATACGAGAAGACCCCTACTTTCCTCCCAAACCATCTAACCTTCCATCACCATCTCTAACCCACCTACCACATCACCAAGAAGATTTAGCATTCACACTTTCGCAAAAAAGGACAAAAAGGAAAAAAGAGTTATTGTGTTCATTCATATGCACAGCAATATAATGTTTGGTTATTTCAGATTGCATGCCTAGGATAGTTAGGATTACACACATGTTAGCTTAGAACTCTTCTGAAGTAAGATCTCTTAGCAATTAGTTAGTTGAGTTGTGTGTTTAAAGCATTGATTTCAGTGTTTCCTTACTGCAGTAGTCAATCTTCCAATTCTCCCAATTAGTGCAAAAATTCGCTTTCTTCATTGGTAGTCAAACTTCTTCTAAATCAATAGAAGGTTGGTTTGAGAAACCATAGTGGTCTATCGCCAGCTCAGTAGTGAAAAAGAGTGGACCCATTGCATCTTCTTGCGTATACAGCACTGTTACCTCTAAGTTTATACAAACCTCGGGTTGATAAAGTAAATATGGTATCCCTATGAGTTGCAGCATTCTTGCTGCAATATTGGTGCTCATCACAAATAATGGGTGATACAATTCTTATCATGCTCATTTAATTTCCTTGATTCATAACAAAATACGTTTTCTTCTTGCATTAGGACCCATTGATCCCTTCCTTATAGGAATATATACAAGCCACAAAATCCTTGTATGGATCAGTTATTCTTAGTATCGATGCATGCATGATCAGGTGTTTGAGTTGTTCAAAACTAGTTGCACACTCTCATGTCCATTAAAATGCAATTATGTTTCTCTGCAAGGTTTTGATTGGATGCCCAATATTTGAAAAGTTTTGGATGAGCCTCCAGTAATATCCGGCCAATCCCATGAAGAACCTAACTTCTGCAACATTTTGAGGAGTGGGCCAATCCATGATGACCTTAATCTTATTGGGATCTACTGCCACTCCTTCCTTGGAAATAATGTGTTCCAAGTAATAAACTTGTGATTGGAAGAAATCATATTTGTTGAGCTTGGAATAGAGATTGTTCTATCTCAACAATTACAATACCACTCTCAAATTTTCTTCATGTTATTCTTTGGTTTTAGAATAAACCAAGATATCGTCTACAAATACTAACAAAAACTTTTCCAAATATGGATTGAGGACAATGTTCATCATACACATAAATGTGGTTGGAGCATTCATAAGCCCAAATGGCACCACCATAAATTCATAATTTCTGTTATTTGGTTTTGAAAGCTTTCCTTTGGATATCTTCATCTTTAACTCAAACTTGATGGTACTTGGACCTCAATTCTATTTTCGAGAAGACCGCAACTCCTCTCAACTGATCAAATAAATCATTGATTTTAGTAAAATGGGTACTAAGTGTTCTTTATTGTGGATTTATTTAACTTCTTGTAGCTAATAGATATCCATAGCATGTCATATTTCTTTTTTACAAATAGTGTCGGGGCTCCCAAGGGTGACATGCTAGGCCTAATATATCCTTTGTCTAGCATTTGTAATTTCAACTCTAACAATTCCAATGTGCTCATGCAGTATGAGGATTTTGAGACCAACGTTGATCCTAGTGGAAATTCAATTGAGAAATATATTTTTCTCTTCTTGGTGGCAATCATGGGTTTTCCTCAGGAAACACATCACTAAATTATTTTAATATTGTATGTTCTACCATTTTGTCTTTTTTAACCTCTAATTTATTGGTCACTTGGACAACATACAATTCACGCCATTCCTGGCTACATATCTTCATCTACATCATTTGTATTTGTCTAATAATAACATGTTTTATTATCCTTTTCTGTATCACTCTTTCCCCTTCGTCACTGAGACATTCTGGCGACTTACTGTAACAATCAAATTTTAGTTTTATGGGTTGTTAACCAATCAATGTCGACCAGCACATCACATGCATCCAATGGTAATAGGTTCAAACCAACTAACATTTGTAGTTTTCCTTTTGGTTCTTTTAGCTAGATGAACCAACCATGATTTCTCATGGGCTATATTCTATAATGCACATTTATTTGCAACCTATGTTCTAACATAACTGAAATTAGAACCTGGGTCAATCAAAATTTAAATAGGTTGGTTAGTGACCATGCCTCCCATCTTGATCGTTGATTCTTGGTGATCAACATGCTTTTTGTCTAATATGACATAGATTCATGGCACATTCTAAGCCTCGTCATTCACGATCTCTACTTCTCATATACTATATATTCTTGGACCATTCTATTATTTTTCAACATTGTATGGGTCTCCCTCTGAACCCCTCATCTTCCTCCCTTGTTGGATTAGAGGACCAATATCTACTAGTAGTGGTAGATTTTTGTTGAGACACACCTTTGGCATGAATGGTGAACTTCACATTCTTTCCCCCGTTGATGTCCCAAATATTGATATCCTTTTCCTTTAAATATGGCCTTACCTCTTGCTTTCCAATTAACTTGAGACTGCATATTATGCTTGGATTGTTCATAGTAGTACCTCATTTTTTGGATGGTGTCCTCCAAGGTTTTTGGCTCATCAAACTCAATTTTGTCCATGTAAGCCTGTGGACCTCTCTATTTAATTACCTCTCACCATTAATGTAAGGCACATAGCTTAGCAACTCCAAGAATTTATTTGTGTATTCATGAGTTGTAAGTTACCCCAATTTGTGCTCATGAAACTCATTAACCCTATTGACATAGTACCTTTCGTACAGGTACTTTTCCTAGACATATCTCTCAAAGCTCCTCTGGGATATTTCTCTCTAATTCCTTTGGAATTCCTCGGGATTCCCACCAAATATTAGCTTTTCCTTTCAAGCTGAAAATGGCTACGCTTGCCTTCATATTCTCAAAGTAACCATGTACTCTAGAGTACTTCTTCATTCCCAGTAACCATGTAATCTGAAGTACTTCTTCATTCCCAGTAACCATGTACTCTAAAGTAATTTTTCATTCCCAGTAAACATATTTTGACTCTTCATCCTTCTTGAATTTTCCATCAGAAGTAAGATGTTTTGCCTTCTTAAATTTCTCTGGCATCAAATTTTTATCATTCCTCTTCTACTAGTAATCTCTTTTGGTTGCAATATTAGACAGTTTCTCATAGCTTCCTATCCTCTTCTCTAAAGTACTTAGTGGAGTTCCTCTATCATTGTATCTTCACTTTCCTTCCTATGCCTCTTATTATATTTGCTAACTTATGTACCATTCATCCTCAATTCATGCTTCTTAAGTCCGAATGGAATTTTCTTAGACTTATACCTTCCTAGGTAGCTAGAACCTAGCTCATGTTTCTTGTGTTTTTGCAAATTTGATAGGCTCTACAATATTAATGCATTTACTTCTACTTTCTTATCCTGAGTTCTGAAAATATTCTCATTGTCAGCCTTGCAACTTCTCAACTTAGCTCTTAGACTTTTAAGAGTGTCTACCCAATTAGGGGAGTCTTCCTCTCTCCTTTTTCCAACTAAGTCATCTTCCTAATAATGTTGGGATTTATGATTGTTGCACTGCACTATTTTTTTGCTCATTCATTTTCTTTCTTGTTGTTCCTTGCATCTTCTCATGTGATGTTACTCACACATAACTATTATCCATCCAAAAATAGGATAAACATATTTTCCCATCACCTTGACATATTTCCAATAGGATATCAAAATCTTTCGTTCTAATCATTTTATCATTTCACAATTTTTATATCAACACATATATGCATACAACACAAAATCACTAGTCAAAATTCCATAATCAAAATACACTTGCACACGTCAAACAAGTATCATTTAAGTACCACACTCTATGATTTATACCACGTTGTAATGGAAACCATTTTTTATTTTCCTAAGAGTCTAATATTGAATTATTGCTTTGAGGTCACACCCTGTAATAGAGCTCTAAACTTATCCTCCTAAGCCCATTCAGGTTGAGTGTTAAACTTGGGAACTCTGATACTAATTGTAACAAACCTTCCCACCCTCGTGTACTCCCTTGGGTTGTGGAAGGTGATGCTTTATAATTGAATTGGCCCTCGAGGTCTATTATGAAGGCGGGGTTACAAAATTCCTCTATTTCCAAATTCATCAAAACCCAAAAAATGGCTACCATTGTGTTCGACTTGTCAACATATTTCAAGAAATACAAATTTTATCTTAATCCAACTTTTGGATTAAAAGTTATGCCCCTTTTATACAAAGACGTGCGCGCCTGCTCTGCTCCCCAACTGCTGCAGCTCGCCCTAGATCCCTGCACCCCTCAGTCTGCTCTGCCGCTCCAATGGAGGGCAGCGGGGACCCTGATCCCCCACCTACACTGCCTTCGAAGCTGACAACCTTCCATTCAATGATCGATGAATGTCCAAAGCGCCCCCCTTCAGCTTCACAGTAGAAGTTTGTTAAAAAGCTAGATGCGATTCCATCAGTAGCCCTACCAGAAGAAGAAACTTGCAAAGCTACGTTGAACCTTGCGGAGAGAGGCCTAATAGGCCAGTTCACAGGCCTCTGGTCATCTCCCAAGTCAGTGGATGAATGGATCCAAAGGAACTGGAAGCCCCTGATTAAAGAAGAAGTTAAAAGCTATTTCGTAGGTAAGGGTTTCTTTGTGTTTGTCTTTGAAAACCCAGATGATAGAGGTTTAATCTTTAGAAATGGACTGTATTTCATGGGGCCCCAGGGCCTTTATCTGAACAAATGGTCCCCGGATTTCGATCCCACCCAGGACATCCCTTCTGTTGTTCCAGTCTAGGTTAGGGTCCCACATTTTCCTTTGCACTACTGGAATCAAAAATCTCTACAAATCATAGGTAACGCTCTGGGAAAATATATAGATCAGGCATCGAGAAAAGACCAGTATTCATGCACCCGTAACTGCGTAGAAGTGGACCTAGAGGAGGGATTACCGGAAGCCATCAAACTCACTGTAGCTCGGTGGAAGCATGTCCAGGAGTTCGACTACGAATAGTTACCCTTTAAATGCAGACACTATCATGGTCATGGCCACTTTGCAAAGAATTGTAAAAAGAGAGCAGAGGAGCAAGCAGACAAACAAAATGGGGAACAATGGACCCTAGTCCAGAAGAACGCATCCACAAAAAAAGGAATTGGCAAAGGTAACATGGACGGAGGCCCTAGCAGCAGTAAAGCCAACCAGGAAACGGAAGTAAATCCAAAAGGGACAGAAAGGGCTCAGAATAATCAAGCCATCCCATCCCAGGAGAATGAAGAATGGACAAACATTCCACCTTTAAACAAGGAGGTAGGGGAAGCAATCCAGATCGAGGCCAACTAGGGCAGCTCCTCCAATCCCTCATATGTAGAGATAGCAAGAAAAAAACCAGTTGAAAGCTCTGGTTCCTCGGAGGATGAAACCTATGAGCGACAAATGAAAAACGCTGGAAGGAAATCCCACAAAGAAAAAAGGGAGGAGGAGACAGAAAGACTCAAAACACAAGGAAGCCAAGCTACCATAGAAATGACTATTGGGTGAAACATCAGACCAAGGCCCTCCAAGGGAGGGCTCAATACCCCCTCAAGTAAATAATGAACCTCGTCTCTTGGAACTGTAGAGGACTGGGGAACCCCTCTAAAATAGAAGCAGTCAAGGATCTTATGAAAGCGGAGCCCTCAGATATCCTCATGCTCCAAGAGACCAAAATAGAAGGCCATGCCCTTCTAGAGATCAGCAGCTGAAAGTGGAATAAAAGAGCAGGCAAAGCTGTCAGCTCAAGGGGTACTTCTGGAGGACTGGAAACACTCTAGAACGATGACCTTTTTCAGCTGAAAAACCACAAGGAAACACAGCACTGGATTCACACGGAATTGATGCATAAAGCAAGTAAGTTGTCTATTTCCCTTTTCAATCTTTATGTCCCTGTTTCTTATTATGAAAAGAGAGAATGCTGGAACTCCCTCTTAGCATTTCTAGAGCAGACATCCCCCAGCAATATTATCATAGCAGGGGATCTCAACGTCATTATGAAAGCAAAAGAAAAGAGGGGAGGGACAAGTAACAGAGACCCCATGCTAGACGAGGTGGAGGAACTCTTTCAGCGCTGAGACTTGCTGGACTGCAATCCTATTAGAGGCATTTACACCTGGTCCAATAATAGAGTGGGAATTGACCATATCTCAGCACGATTAGATAGATTCATGGTACAAAGCTCCATAATGATGAATAAAAAGATAATCATCACTAAAATTATGCCCAAGCTAGCTTCGGATCATAAACCTATTCAGCTTCTCCTGGAAGATGAAGAATATCTAGGGCCCATTCCATTCTGATTCAGCCCCCTATGGATCGAGAAGGAAGGCTACATAGAGACAGTAAAGGCAGCTTGGGACAAAACATTTACGGGATCCCCTAGCTATGTCTGGGAGCAAAAGCTAAAAGCAACTAAGTAGGCGCTAAAGAACTGGATAAAGAAACCAGGACCCACTCCTATTGAGCAAAGAAAGGAGTCAGTTCATGCATTGTAGACTTTACAAACAGAGATGGAAAACAAAGACATCACAATAGAGCTGCTGGAAAAAGAAACAAAAGCCCAACGTTCTGCACACCAAACTTTCAGAAAGGAGGAAGAATACTGGCGACTAAAATCTAGGAGTTTGTGGTTGAAGGCTGGAGACCGAAACACCTCCTTCTTCCACCGACAATACAGAGCGAGATTGACTAGGAATCACATAGCAGAAATCAAAACATCAGAGGGTATCATTTGCAAAGGTTTTAATCAGGTCAAAGCAGCTGCAGAAACCCACTTCAGGAATCTTTATAGGGAAGAAACCCATAGCAATGATGAGGAAGTCGCTAATTTCATTGCCAATATCCCACTCTTATTAGCCCTAAAGAAAATGTAGCCCTTTGCAGACCAACCACGGAGGAGGAAATTATAAAATTCATCTGGTCCATGGACGCAGATAAGGCTCCCGGGCCTGATGGATTTACAATCCATTTCTACAAGTCTTGTTGGCACATCATTAAAGCTGATCTCTGCAAAATGATACGTTGGTTCATGGGAAAAGCCAAGGTAGGCGGAGGAACAAACTCCACTTATCTCGCTCTAATTCCCAAAGACATCAATCCGGAGACATTCGCAAGGTTTAGGCCGATATCGTTGTGCAATGCTTCATACAAAATACTGGCAAAACTGATAGCAAACAGGATTAAGCCGCTGTTAAAAAAACTAATCTCTCCCCCACAAGGCGATTTTGTTGAAGGTAGGCATATTCTAGACAACGTAATCTAGGTACAGGAGATCATCCATTCTAGCAAGCATCGGAATGAAAAAGGCATGATGGTCAAGTTAGATATGGCAAACTCCTTCGACAAAGTGGATCGCTCATTCCTCTGCAAGGTCCTGCTCTCATTTGTCTTTTCGTATCAATTCGTCAACCTCATCAAAGCCTGCATAGAAAAACCATGGATCGCCCCTTTAGTCAATGGCCGCCCCACGAATTTCTTCCAAAGTCAGAGGGGCATCAGACAGGGATGTCCCCTCTCCCCATTCCTATACATCATAATGGCGGAATCACTCAGCCGAAAACTTACTGCTGAAAAAATAAAAGGCAACATCCTAGGTCTTAAGCCTTTCCACGGAGTTGAAGCCCAGAATCATGCGTTATTCGCTAATGATTCACTTCTTCTAGGCGAAGCCTCCATTAGAATTGCCAGAGCCATAAACGTAGTCCTCAATAATTATTGCAGAGCCTCTGGGGCATTAATAAATGAGAACAAAAGTGAAGTTTATAGCTGGAACATAGATCAGAGGGAGCTCTCTAACATAACCACTCTCCTCGGTTTCAAAGGACAAGCAAACTAGGATAGATTCAAGTATCTGGGCCTTCCCATTATATCAGGAGCAAATAAAAGATCGCTCTGGAGTGAAATAATCTCGAAAATCAAAACTAAAATTGCAGTGTGGGGAGGCTATTGGCTGACGAAGGGAGGCAAAGTAATTTTAATCAAAGCAATGTTGTCGGCGTTACCAATCTACCAGGCAGCCTTTCTCTTAGCACCAAGAAATGTGGCGAAGCAAATATCCAAACTGCTCAGAGACTTCTTGTGGCAGGGAGGAAAGGGAAATGAAAATAAAATGCATCTGGTGAACTGGGACGTGGTTAAAAAAATAAAGGCAGATGGAGGGCTACAAATCAGAGATCCAGCTCTTGTAAATTTAGCGTTGGGAGGAAAGATCTTATGGAAGTTGATCCATGAACCCACCCATCCGGTTAGTGTAGTGCTGACCTCTAAGTACAAACCCAACAAATCCCTTAGCAATCTTCAGAATGCAAATGTAGTCAACAACACGCAGGTGTGGAAACTATGTTGCACGAGTAGTAAGTTCTTCAACAAACATGCCTACAGGATTCCGGGCAACAGCAAGCGCACCCATTTGTGGCTTGATAGAATTATGGGGAAAGAAACCCTGAAGGATAATGAGGACATAGCTTATCTCAGGGACTCGCTAAAGCAGGTAGGAGTTAACACCATACTCGAATTGTCAAAGTGGGATCATTGTGGAGATTGGGCAGGATGGGATTTCCATGGAGTCCCAGAGCGGTTATCTCACCAACAAATTCTGCTTGAAGATTTGTTGGAGGAAGCAATGCCTATCAACAGAACCATGAAAGAGAAATGGGGATGGGGTCAGTCCGGAGTCTACATGACAGTAGCAGGATATAGAGCATTGCAGGCTTCAAGAAATAGCAGTCAAACCCTAGCTTTTTGGAAGAATGTTTGGGAACCTCTAGCCCTTCCAAAAGTGAACTTCTTTTTCTGGACCCTGGCTCATAACAAACTCTTAACTGGCGACAATCTGGAAAAAAGGAATATAGCAGGGCCGCACAGATGTGTACTATGAAGCAGCAACTTCAAAACAGCCCAGCACCTTTTCTTGGAGTGCAATTTTGCAAAAGAGGTATGGAGTATTATTTTACATGATTTTCAGATTATTCTGCCTTCACAAATCTCTGTTGCAGATCTATACGCCACTTGGAATAGTTTTTATCCTCAGTGCATCCCCTCGAAATCATTCTGGAATAAAATATGGATAGCTATCCCAAAGTATGTGTGCTGGCAGCTTTGGCTAGCTCGAAATCAGCAGATCTTTAGAGAGATGAGCAGGGAAAATTTTAAGAACCCCCCCTAAATTTACATGTATAATAAATGGGCGAATCTCCATGGTATATAGGAAAAATGGAAGGTGATTTTATCAATAATATGATATGTATATATAATTTTTTGGCAAATGACGAATATTTTACTCAATTAAAAAACCTTGTGTTTATTGAGTACACAAATAAAATCATTGCATTTCATTAAAATATCTTTTGAAATCAAAATTACCGAAATTACATATCGATAACCTAGTGGGTGTAGGATAAAATTCACCCATGCCATTCACAGAAAGCATGAGAAAAAACCTAATACTATATACAACACCAAGAAAAATTCAAATTCATCACTTCTAGGGACCTCGTAACCACTCTGCCAATACACAAGTATGTTCCTGTTTGCAATTAAAAAAATTACCCAAATTGCAATTTGTTTACTCCACTTCTAGGGACCTCGTAACCACCCTGCCAATACACAAGTATGTTCCCTTTTGCAATTAGAAAAATTACCCAAATTACAATATGTTTACTCCAGCATATGTTGGAAAGTTATAGAATGATGACTAGTGCAATCAATCCATTCCTTTTAGCCCTGGATTTGTTTCAGTTTAAAACAGAAGTATACAAATATACTTGTCCAATGTCTATGCTTTAACCATTCACCTTAAGATGTTTTTACAATATAATTTCCTAAGTCTATTTAATATCTTCATTATCATAAAAACCAACCTATATCCATCTTAACTCCACATCTACCACTCTTAGGGGGATGAAATCTATTTATCCCTCTGAGCACTTGGTAGACCCAGAATTAAGATGGATCTAAGATAGAATTTCCCCTTTAAATAGTCTATGCTCACATGAATACCATGGGTTATCATAAACCTGGAGCTTAAAAATTACTATTAGTAATTTATAAAAATTAATAAAATTAATAGTTGATTTTTATTTTATTTTTTATTTTAACCAAGCTAAAATACAACATCCATTTTTACTCTTGATCGGATCAAATATTTTTTCGCTCTATGCTATTTTGCATATCACGATATTTGATACCTCTCGGGGGTTAGTAGATCCAGAGTAAAGATGGATCTATGTTGGTTTAATTCCCCCATTTAAATAGGCTACATTCCAAGTGAATACCATGGGTCAATACCATGTGCCATTTTGGTGAATACCATGGGTCAATACCATGTGCCATTTTTATTTTTATTAATACTAATATTAGCGTTAATAATGTTTTTTTGCATGGTATTAATAACAATATAGTCCATGGTATTTGTCCCATAGTATAAATATAAGGTGACTTATGGAGTAAATATAAAAAAATGTTTTATTTGTTTACCGTACCTCTCGTTTATTTATATTTTTATTAATTTACCATACCATTCATAAATACAAGGTGACTTATGGAGTAAATATAAAAAAATGTTTTATTTGTTTACCATACCTCTCGCTTATTTATATTTTTATTAATTTACCATACCTCTTTTACAAATATGGTATTTGGCCCATAGGATTCACTTAAATAAAACCTCTTTCTTGAGCCTTCATAAATAGAATGAGGGTTATGGACTAAATATAAAAAGAGGTTTTATTTATTTACCATGCTTCTAGTTTATTTATATTTTTATTTATTTACCATACCTTTTGAGTAAGTATAAAAAGACGTTTTATTTATTTACCATACCTCCACTTTACTTTTTAATTTGTTTACACCCTTGCATGTATATAAGGTGACTTATGGAGTAAATATAAAAATTGCTTTATTTATTTACCATACCTCTCATTTATTTATATTTTTATTAATTTACCATACCTCCTTTATAAATATGGTATTTGGGCCTTTGGCCCATAGGATTCACTTAAATAAAACCTATTCTTGAAAATGGGCGAATGGATTCACTTAAATAAAACCTATTCTTGAAAATGGGCGAATGGAAGGTTGTAACTCCTAATTTCAAGGGCTAAATTTACCTCTTTTACCCTCTCCCTTAAAATAAGGTGGGCTATTTGAGGTGATTTGTAAAAATGTACTATGATATAAAATATTCGCCCACTAAAAATTTAAAACCCCTTAATTTCGCCAAAGGGCGAACATTCTCCCCTAAAATCACCCCTAGAGATGAGGCACACTCCACTGCAAGTCGCAGCAAAAGCTAAATCTTTTCTACTGGAAGCAGCCCAACAGCAGTATTTTAAAGAAGATCAATTGTTATTGCCCGAAGAAAAAAGATGGCTTGGCCCGCTAGAGCCCTGTCCGTACAAGCAGCTCCTCTCCCCACAGAAGGCAAATCAGGAATGACGCATAAGAGATTAAGATGAAAAATTCCAACTATGGTGGCGGTCACAAAACTTAACCACAATTTTCTTCGATGGAGCATCTAAAGGTAATCCCGGAGATGCAAGTGTAGGGGGGGTCATATACTCTACTGACGGGACTTCAAAAGACTGTTTCAGCTGGGGATTAGGCCAGAAATCTAACAATCAAGCAGAGATTCTTGGGCTTCTCAAAGCTTGCCACATTGCAAGAGACAAAGGTGTCAAAGACCTCCAAGTTTTTGGAGATTCAGAGTTAATAATAAAGAGCCTAAAGCTGGGAAATCTATTTAGCAATGCCAGCCTCAACAATATACTGGACAGATTGAAGAGATTTCTTCTAGACTTTGACACATGTAAGTTTTATCATATTCTCAGAAAGTCAAACGGTGAAGCAGACCAGCTAGAAAACAAAGGCAGCTCTCTGATGAAAGGACTGCTAATTGTAAACAGTGAAAGCACTGTACAAATGCCCTGAAAATCAAGCAGAACTAAACCAGCAACAGATAGAAATCTATAATGTAATTGGAGCTGCTTGGGCAAAGACCCAAGGTTTTTTAAATAAATAAAATCATAACCGTTTTAGTTATAAAAAAAAAAAAAAAAAAAGTTATGCCCCTTTTGAATTTCAACCAATTAACTCTTGTCACATCAACAAGACATTGTGCACCCACGTGTGAGCCACATGTGACCCTGCAACATCATCGCTAGTAGTTTTATCGCACCCATAGCACTAGCATGGTGTCCTCATGACCATAGCCATGAATTTACAGCATCTGCCACCTCATCTTAATTCGCGAGCCCCACTATGTCCAACCCCTTCGCACAATTCAGTGATTTCACATTATATCTAGTTTTGGGGGAAAATATGGGTGTACCTAAATTTGTACTTTCGCATACCCCCCAGACCCTTGGATATATCTATGAAGTAGTAAATCTGGCCACATGAAATTATTCCACCATGCTAGGACCCACCTAAATATATTGTGCTTCCTCTATGATTTGGTTTAGCACATATATGGCGATGCGCAAATAGTCACCTAAGCAAGACCCATCCTAGATACTCTACACTCTTTGCGTAAATATGTAGAAATGGAAATCTAGCCCATTTCCAAAAGTGTGTAACCTTGAGCAATCAGATGTCCTAAATACAAAATTCACTTGTGAGATAATTCAGCATCTAGCCTATAATTCTCCAAACAAGCCCCACTCTGAATATTCTACTAGTCAAATAGATGTTCAACTTCACCAATATTTTCCAAAAAAATATGAGACTTCTAAAATATGGTGCACATTTTATTTCTCCACACCTCCAAATACAATATTATGTTGGGAATGTGAAAAAGGTATTTTCCCTAGATACTTGATTCATCCAAGAACCCATCTGGTCCTGGATACAAGCGTGGAATCTTTGCTACACTTCACCAAAGGGTATTTTCTAGATCATCAAGCTTCCAATATAGAGTCCAAAATCCACTATGAAGAAATTAAAAAATCCTCTATGAATCCTTTAAAGCGATTCTATCATCACCTAAACAAATCAAAAGCTCTAATAAGCTTACATTATATCAAGTTCTGAGCAAAGGTGAGAAAATGGCTCCGAGGCCATATTTCTTAGGAAGTCACAATTATGCTTACTCTATGAAACTAAGGATTTTTTTACTGCAATATGCAGGTGTACATAACCATGAAATTTCATGTTGTTCTTAAACATGTGACTATTGAATTAAAATGTATGCTCATGCTTCACACAATGTCTGCATTTCCTCCTTATCGTGTGAAGTAGTATACAGACTTGAAGTAAAAAATAAGACATGACATTCATAACATATCAAGCAAATGACATCACATGCTATGACAAATTAGCTAAGGGAATTCAAGCAATCATGCACATTCTTATCAATAGATTTATAAATTCATGGAGATAAAAATAAAACATATAGCTCCATGAATTTAACATAGCCATGAAAGCATATAAAGCAAAGCATTCACCATGAATATACAAAGATCTCAACAACCTTACATCATCCATGGTACAAATGGATACAAGTAAATATACTTATCTATTTAACTTACAATTGTTGGCATATGAGGGAGGGACTTCAACTCTCTACCCAAACACACACCATCTACACTGCAATCTTTCTTACAGCTAAGCACCCCCAAGCCGGATATAAAGTTTGACAAGTTAATATCTCAACGAAATTCACAACAATATTTAGTCAAAAAGATAGTTGAGAAGAGGATTCTATTGTTCGGGTGTTTTATCAACTACTCCCAATAGTAAGCACCACAATGACCCTCTACTCCAATAGAAATAAATCATAGGGATTGAGCCAAGGGTTAGTGAATTACAACTAAGTTCTAGGAGAATGAATACACTATATAGGTGGTTTATTATTTCGATTTTCCAGGGAAGCAATGTAAGATTATATATCCCATTATCTAGGTGGTTTATCAGCTTACTAAGAAATAACATAAGTGGTTTATCATCCCCAAGGAAAACACTCATTGGTTTATCAAGACCTTTTTAGCAAGAACCTAGGTTTCTTAGCTTGCCAAGTGGTTTATCAACATTCCAATATGCATGCCACTGTTTTATCATCTTAATGAGCAAGCGCTAAGAGATCCACCTCTCTAATGAACCTTGATGGGCCAACCAACAGAGGCACACACCACTAGCCTCAACAAATCACTGGGAATGTTATTCTAATTACAGAACATTGTCTAAAGGATGTTGTTTTTCCCTTGCAGATCCTCTTTCTCCACCAATCTTGCTTTCTACATGTTTCATTCTACGTTTTGTGAGATCTCTCGAATTTTCTATCTACATATCTCCATTTGTATTTGTGTGCATACTTCTCGCCCATCAGTCTCTTTTCTTGTTGAATCATTGTCTTCCTCTTGCATGTTGATCACATCAACATGTCTTATAAGGACATAGGTGGCACAGGGTTCGTCCTTTCTCTCATGAAATCCATAATCCACCTCCTTATATACCATGTAGACCATTAGGTTCAAATAGGGAACTGGTAACATGAATAAATGATGTAGCCTAGGTTATCCAAAGTCCCAAGAAACCCCTCCTCCTTAGTATTTGAATCCATGTCCACTCCACCATCCAAGTTATTATTATAAATTTACATAAATTCACATAAGCAAGTTCATATAACAAAATTTACATTAGGGGTAGCAAAAGGGCTATTACACCTCGACTGGTCAATATTGTAAAATTGTGGGTCCTCATGTAAGGAGGGGAACTGATAAAGATGTACATTTAGTTAATGTCACTTCACTTTTATGCACCCTTAGTAAGTCTATTATGCAAAATATATCAACACGGGCACTACCAAACTATATGTCATGTCTATATCTACATTTATAAAAGGGTAAGAGAGTATGATGTTGACCATCACAAATCAAAATGTAATTTCATTATTTTACACACACACACACACATTGTTGGGTGTGGAGCCTGATTATCTTCTGTATTGAAAGGTATAGCCGCATTGGACCCCAATTTGTAATGGGGTGGAAACGCCACCTGTAAAATATTCGTTGCAGGGGGGTGGCTACGACCTTTGTCCCCCCCCCCCTAGCAGGGGAATCAGGGGCAGCGCCCCGAAGCTAAGAATAGATGTAAAATTTTCTTGTAAAATGTTGTAATTTCGTAGTCAATCTGGGTTGTTCATTAGGCGGATATCTGACGGTAGAAGTTATGTTTAATTTAGGGTTTTTTTGCCCTAGAAGGTAACCCCTTGCTATATATGAGGGAATTTTATTGCGTCTACATATATCTGTATTCTAGGTGAGGAAGAGAGAGGAGATTGAGAGCGAAGAGGGGATTACAGCGGATCTGCTGAAGGTTGTATCTCTTCAGTTTGCTGGATAATATAAAAATAAGGACTGGTTGTTTCTCCGTGGATGTAGCCCAAACTGGGTGAACCACGTATATCTGTGTCTCTCTTGTTTTATGTGTTTTATGTGTTTATATTTCTGCAATATTTTATGTGTTCCATTGCTCTGTAATATATAATTCTCTAACACACACTTAACTACTATATATAATGAGATATAGAATAAAAGGATTTGAGATCCTTTTATTC
Source organism: Pinus tabuliformis (assembly GCA_031772625.1). Taxonomy (NCBI): domain Eukaryota; kingdom Viridiplantae; phylum Streptophyta; class Pinopsida; order Pinales; family Pinaceae; genus Pinus; species Pinus tabuliformis. The sequence goes on along the minus strand of CM062813.1, from coordinate 440,931,607 downwards.
ATTCAGTATTACTTAACTATATACATGAAGAATGTTTGGTTCATGTGGAGTTAGGCTCTGGGAAGGAGTTGAGCATAGAAGTACCTATGAAAAATTTAGGACCCATGCAACATACAAGCTTAACTAAGCTCACATCTTAAGTGGACCTAATGGTTAAGAGTAGTTGTTTCATCATACATGGATTGGGTTTCTCGCTTAGTCACGAGTTAAAATTTTGATTATGATGGTTGATACACACACAAAGGAATAACAAAATAATAAAATAGTTATAAATCATAAATCATTATTATTTACAAGATATTTTGGACATTGAAAAGTTGGAATTAATTCATTAAATACTAACAAATATAAAGGTGTAGAATGAGTATATTACCTAATAATAGTTGGATATCCCTGGCCAAAAACTCTAAGACCTTATGTATTCAATAACTTCTCGTAACCCTAGCAATAACATAATATTATTAATAAGAGTTGGAATAAGAAAAGGGGTAAAATATCCAAAGCTATATTATTAAATTGATATAGCTAATTAAGGATGTGTATCCCGCATATAAATTTACATTTTCAATAAGAGGCCATGGGTTGGGAAATTTAATTACTTAGTATCTTATAATACATGATTAATGTAGATGAATAAATGGCATGTGCAACATAAGGAGTTTAAAGATGTGAATTGTAATATGACTCTTTTTTTTTAAATTATACAAATTTTGTGAGTAATAGCAATGTTATTATTGGTTAGAAGAGTACAGTGTTACAATGTTTCCTCCATCTCCTCCAATTTTCATGGTCTGAAATGTTATCACCTAAAAAGTGACCACCTGACCATTTTCCACTATGATGATGGAAATAAACCATGTAGCATGGGTTTTACACATTAAAACCCACTATCATTATATGAAATAATTTAGAGAACCATTTTTCCTAAATTATTTATGAAAACAACCCAAAAACCCATAGAAATAATTAAATAAATCATTGTTTATTTAGTATTCCTTAATCATTTAACTTTTATCCCTTGAAATAATTATTAAATCACTATTTATTAATTGTTTCTAACCCATTTTGACCACATTATTTAGGAATAATTAAATAAACCATTATTTTTTATTATTTCTTAATCATTACATATTTCTCCTATGAAATAGTTATTAAATCACCATTTCGTAATTATTTCTAACTCAACTTGACCATATCTTCTTAAGGTAATTAATAAATCATTTGCATTTATCAATTGTTTTAACCACTTTTCTTAATTATCTCAATTAATCATTTTTTTGAGTTAGTTCACTAAATAAATATCTTTGACCATTTCAATAATATTTTCCTCTCCTAAATATAATAAAATACTCATAACAGTTAGATCTTGATTTGGTCTAATAATATTTTATTGTTTGACTAGATCTAGATCTATCCTAGCATTTTATTATAAATAGGTAGGTTTTTCCCTCACTACACACATGATCATGTTGGCACTGATGTCAACAAGAACTTAGAAGAGTTTTTCTTATGTTGATGTCAACCTGGATTGTGTCTCACCCATTGTGATTGCAAAAAAGTTGTAGGAGGAGGCACATGTACCTGACAAAGTGGATTTTTATGTTGATGCCTTGATGTTTGCATAGAACATGTTTAGAGGCCTTGTTCTGATTACCAGAGACTTGTTATGGATATGTAGAGGTTCTATAAGGTCAAGAGGTGCTTGAAGAAGTAGATGATCGAGTTATGGAGGTTTTAAAGCTAGGTAGATGGCAGAATGGAGGCATTTAATGGTTAATGTAAGTCTCAAGTGGAAAACTTGTGTTAGGAGCTAGGGTAATGCAGGTAAAATGAAGAAAACCTACATTACTAACTCACTTCTTGGAGGCAGCACCTATGTTACCATTTTTTGAGTGAGTTTTTTTGGATTTTGTGTGCAACTCACTCAATCTTAGGGGCATATACTTTGGTTTTACACTTGCTAATTGGTTAAGAAATCTGAGCAAGTCTTCTAGAAGGTGATTAAATTTGATAACATCTATTATTTATTAAAGACCATAGAGGATCAATTCAAGGAGGATAAATGTTCAAAATGTTGGACCAATTCATGAGTGTATGAATAGAGACTTATTAAGATCATGACTCCTTGGTAATTATTGTATTAATCACTCCAAGAAATTAAATATTGGAGAATGTGTTGAGAAATTTTGGTTGGTTGTGTTATTGCTTGAGTGAGTGGGAGAAAAGAGCAGAGTATGCAAGTGGTGTAAAGTATGCATATTTTCTAAAGACTTGTAGAGATAGATCAGATCTTACAGAAGGTAACATAGGCATATTTCAACTAGCATTCTATGCATAGAGCAAGGAGATGGAGTAAGAAATGCTTGCAGGTCATTTCGGTGTTTGTTAGCAAATTGTGCATTCATCAAATTATTGTTTGTGGGAAGTGTTTGTTTTGGATAGATTTTATATTTTGCAGAGGACTGATGTGTTGTTGTTGAGCTATGAAGCTCTCCTTGGGGTCTAGTTTTAAAATGAATGAAAATGTGGCTCTAATAAATTGAGAAGATGTTGGCCTCCATTCAGTAGTGGCTAGACAATATAGGAGTGGTGACTCCCTGCTGGAGGTGGCTAGAAAAATAGTATATTATGAATAGCATATCCATCCAGTGGTGGTTGGATAGTCTATGGTGGATGGGTAAGGCTTATTGTGAGTGGTGGCTTCCATCATGTGGTGGCATGTAAATTTGTGTGAGTAAAGACTTCCTAGCTGGTGGTGGCCAGCAATACTATCCATAGGGGTAGTGGATCCTAGCTAGTGGTGGCTAGCTTAAATATGTAAATTATTTTATTTATAATAATAAGATAATAAGAAGCAGCACAACAACAATAGGTGGTTTTTCTCCCCTTAAGGGTTTCCACCAGAAATACTTGTGTCTCCTTGTGTTGATTTTATGTTGCATTTATATACTAACATTATGATGTGTATGGTTGTTCAGTGATTGAGAAAAAGTGTTGAAATTTTTATAAATGTCATCATTATTGATTCACCCCCCCCCCCCCCCCCCCCACTAAGTAGTGATCTATACTTCTAACAAGTGGTATCAGGGCCAAGTTATCTCTAGTGAAGCTTAACTACTTGAGAGTAGACCATGGATCATGGCCAAGAACAAGAAGAAGATCAACAAACCAGTCAGAAATATTTCAGTTTGAGAAGAACCATTCTTTTTGTTGGTAAAAAATGGTGAAGAATTACCTAGTTCCTCTTGCACATGTAGTGATGATGATGTTATTTGGATTGATGGGTTAGAAGATGATAATCAATCGATTGAGATTGATCTTTCGAATAAAATTTGAGATAATCCTTTTGGAGAGGAAATTAGTAGAAACCATGGAGAAAAAGAGAGACCAATTAAATATCAAACTTATATTATCTCAACATTGGGTGTAATACAAAGGCTCTCACTCAAAAATAGAGATTTGAGAAAATTACTTCAAATACTTGAAGGAAGAGAGCAAAATTTCAAGGAAGAAATTTCAGATTTGAAAACTCAACTTGAAGAAGGAAGGAAAATCAAAGAAGGAATAAGGAAGCGTTATAAGGAAATGGAAGTTTAGTGTCAAATTCTGAAAGTTGAAGCAAAATCTGCAAGGGAAGAATTAAAAAGGACCAAATCTAGTGCCCAAGCAACTACAAGAAAATCAGAAAAATGTTGGAGTAGCTAGTAGCAGCGTGAAAAAGGAAATTCATCAGTGAGACCAATAGCTAAGAAAGAAGCAAAAGAATGAGACAAGAATGATGCATTAACCAATTAAATCTATTACTCCCATAATGAGAAATTTCAAGTGTTTCATATGTCAAAATTTTGGACATATAGCAGCAAATTGCAGAAGCAAAGAAATCAAGCCCTATCAATAAAAGAAGCAGCCAAAGGAGAAGCATCCTCAAGCAATCATGCAAGGAAGATTTTCCCTATCACAAACATCATCAATAATCAAGTATAATAGTCCTTTTTATGGTTTTTTTTTTTCATGCAATGATTTTGGCCATAGGGATATTGACTGCGGGGCATATGCAAGGAGTAGAAATCAAATCAGCAGGAGATAAAAGCTTATTCCTTTGTTTCTTGGTCACATAAGGTGCTACATGTGTGGAAACATTGGCCGTAAGGAAAAAGATTGCAAGTTACCCATGTGTTACAGGAAATCTATTCAAAGGGAGAAATCCATGCAAGGCAAACCATACAAGAAGAAATAAGGTAATGTGCATCTCAAAGATAAACCTATCAAATTATGGAGGTGAAAGGAGAAGCAAGAGACTGCCATCGAAAATTGAGGCCTAGATGGTATCAAGGGAAGCATATGGCCACATCTTGAGTTGCATGTAGATCATTGGAGGAGCATCCATATCAGAGATATTGTATAATGAAAAATCTTCATATTGGAAGGAGATGCATGAGCTCAAGGGGAGCTACATGAGGTTTGAAGTAAACAGATTATTTTTTATATGTTCATTTATTTCAAATTGTTATCAGTTGGATCAACTATATGTGGTTGTTGATAGCATTGAAATTGTTTTCTTGTTGAGACCTTAATGATGTTTTGAAGACATGGTAGCCAAGGATATGATCCCATGTGCATGTTCAAGGTTCATATTCGATGTGAGTTGGATGTGAGCTAGGGTTTTCCCCTATTTTCTTGACTGATGTAGATACTACTATACATGATGGTTTCATGTGATACTATATTATTTTGGTTCTCTAAGAGTAACCTACAACTAGATTCTATTGATGCCTATCTTTTTCTTGTTGATCATATTTTAGAAGATTTATGTTACTAATGGTAAATCTGCTCAATTTTTTTTTAATAGGAGTTATAACTTGAACTCCTCTTAGAGCGAGTTTTCAAGGAGTGATCACACTTTCTGGAAGATCATTTTTTCTTCCAGTCGTCTTACATATTGTTGACATTATGTTCATTTTGGAGGAGCTTGTTATGCATCTATTTCACACTTGTATATTACAGGAATATGTTGAGAAAGATTTTGTTATGGTTGCCTCATAGAGATTTAGATGTGTTAATATACTTGCATGGAATAACTGGCATATTGATAGTGCTCATACTGCTAGATCATATTTATGCCATGTATTATCATGCTTGTGTGGCTGCCATGGAGATTAGATGATGGTGCCTTGGAGTTAGCACATCTACAGTGTGCATATTGTTACTCATGTATTCTATATCTAGATGTATGATGCATGTTGTTGCTAATATCTTTTTCTTTTGGATGGTTGAGTTGTGATGAACTTATGTTGTTGTGTGAGTTAGATTAGAGTTATATTGATCCTTATGCATGGAGTGAGTATGTTGTTTCTTAAGTCTCATGAGAGCATACATGTTGCCTATGATTTTTTATGGATATATTTTTGCTTCTTGGGATTTTGATCTCATTATATGAGGAGAGAGAGTAAGTTGACCTTGATATTATGAGGTCAAGGAAATGATGAGTTGATGAGTTGTTGAAAGTGCCTTATTGCAAAATATTATGTTGTTGTTATTGTTGCTCAGTGCTTCATGGATCCATTGCATATTCGGTCATGCGTTGATGATGTTGTAGAGATTGAGTCTTATCTTCTATCAGTGATGTTTTTATTATTTGCAAGAGTTGGTGCTATTGTAGTATGTTGCTTTTTGTTGAGCCTCATTGATGATTTTTTCATTGATGATGAGGATGTATATATTTTTGTTATTATGTCATGATATTTATGTTGTTTTTGTCCAATGATTATGTTACAAATGCATATGTGAAGCATAGTGGTTGGTAGTGGTTATCATGTTTTTGCAGTAGAGATTTCATTGTTGATAGTAATGAGAGCTACACACATGTTAATGGCAAGATCATTGTCAGTGAAAACTTTAGAACCCCCCCCCCCCCCTCCCTCGAGAAATTATATGTATAATAAATGGGCTATTTTTTCAATTATATAATATGTATATATATTTTTTTGGTGAATCTTTTATTGAAATATATTTTTTTGTTAAATCTTGGCGAATTTTTCACTAAATTATTGAACATTGTAAAGTCATTACAAATATTGTTATTTCTCAACATAGGGTTTTGGTGGCTAAGTCAGTGATGCTATGTTCATTGTGCTCAGCACCTTCACAAGTTACAATTTGGCATTGGGTGAGATCAGTGCAACATCTTAGAAAATCTCAAAGGACCATTAATCTATGTGGCATTATTTCCCTACCCACTTGTTTCAAGTTTTGGGCTTGCTCATTTTTAGGAGCATTTTCTCCACTTTGTGAGTTGTGGTAGGGTTGGTTTTGTGGCATTTGGGGGGCAATTAGGTTGGATAGGAGTTATTTTTTTGAAATAAATCTCAAACCCTTATTGTGACTACTTAAAATTAGTGTAGGTTAAATTGTTCCACCAAATAACTACTTATAATTAAGTTAAAATTTTAAAAACCCTATTCTAAAAACATACATTTATAAAGATAATAAATAATATTAAAAAATATTATTATTATTTAAATAATAATAAATAAATAATATAAAACATTTATTATTTTGAGCTTATTATTTTTTAATATTTACAACAATAGATAGAATGTTATATGATGTACATAATTTTTACGTTAAAAAATAAGTTAAAATAAATAATCTTTCCTATATAAATATTTTTAATTAAAGCCCATGAGATCTTGGATAGATAGACGGTGATTGGGTGCTTTGTTAAGACACTCCTCGATGTGAAGTCACCAGTTCAATTCCCCGACCCTATCAACGTAATATATTGGTAATGTTGAAGATCCAAGCTTACAAATAATAATAATAGTAGTAGTAGTAGTAGTTTTGTTGATTAATTACATAAAGTATTATTTATATTTTATATGTTTTTATTTATATTCTATTTTATATTGAGTTATATAAAGAATATGGATAGAATGTCAAAATAATATTTTGAGTTATTTAAAAATACAATTAGAATAATACTTAATGTATTTAGATAAAAATTTAAATATAGTAAGTATAAACATTATTTTTTACATTTTTTTTTCTATCATAATGAAATAGTTTCATTGTATATCTACATCCATTATTCTTTAAGCATTATATGTTTATATGAATTTGAGTCATTTACAAGTGTTATGGAAAATTTTGTTAACCAATAATGTTTTAATTTTTGTAATTACGTCGTAAGGCATTCCCCTCTGAAATCAACTTCCCTATTTACCTTTCTGTCCTAATCCTCACCGTCAGATCCATTGTTAGACGATTAAACAATGTTCTACCATCTAATTTCATTAAAAAACCATCCCATTTCATTAAAAACATCTAATTAAGATTAGTTAATTAATTACACCATAAATTTACTTTTGGTTACCCCGCCCGTCGTGCCCGCCCAAATAGCCAATGGGGTTTGTTGAGGAGTCCAGGGGCGAGTGTTGTGAGAGGAGGTTCGGGTTTCCTGCAGCACAAGGAGGGCCAGGAGGACGAGGAGGGCCCATTGTGCCAGGGTGAATAGCCAGCTGGGTTCTGCTTTCTGCAGAGGAGTGCAGGGGCAAATGCCTTCTTTGCTGCAAGAGGGTTGTGTTTGCACCAAATTGTTTGATTTACCAACTGTCAGCAGATTTGCTCCTTCCGCCTCTGAGGTTATCAAGTTAGTTAAATTTCCCGTTAAACTTGTCCTCTTGCTCTCCTTCGGCTGCTGCAATGAAATGAAATGATGCGGGTATATACTCTAGAAGAAATCCCCTGCATCATGTAAATTTTGTTGAATACGAACAAGGTTTTTCTAAGTTTAAAAAAACTACTTGAGCATCCATCGTGCCTATGCGAATAGCCAACGAGGTTTTTTGAGGAGTGCAATGGTGACTGCTGCGAGAGGAGGGTCAGGTTTCCTGAAACACGAGGAGGGCCAGGAGGACGAGGAGGGCCCGATAGGCCTGGGCGAATAGCCAGCTACGTTATGTTTGCTACAAAGGAGTGCAGGGGCAAATGCCTTCTTGTCCTCTTGCTCTCTTTCGGTCGCTACAATGAAATGTAATGATGCAGGCATATACTCCGAAAGAAATCCCCTACATCATGTAAATTTTGCTGAATAAGAAAAAGGTTTTTCTGGGTTTAGAAAAACTACATGAGCATCCGTCGTGTCCATGCGAATAGCTAATGGGGTTTGTTAAGGAGTGCAGGGGCGAATGTTGCAAGAGGAGGGTCGGGTTTCCTGCAGCACGAGGATAGCCAGGAGGAGAAGGAGGGCCAGTTGTGCCCAGGCGAATAGCCAGCTGCCAAACGCTTACTGTGGATGAGTGCAGGGTTAAATGCTTTCTTTGTTGCAGCAGGGTTGTGTTTGCACCAAACTGTCCGATTCCCCAATTTTCAGGAAATTTGCAGCCTTTCGCCTACAATGAACAGATTACCCTGGTTTCTCACAAACCAATTCCGTCACCCCCTTCCTTGAGGTAATAACATTCTGCATTTAGGCTATGGGTACTACTTCAAATTAAAATACAAAGGCCTGGTTCCTCAGTAGAAAGACCACAAAAATTTGGCAAGACAACCCAGTTTATATTCTTCATAGGAGCTAAATCAATGGGCTTTCATATTGGGAACTCATAGTTCTCCTATTTTTCTTCAGCCTTGTTTCTCTCAGCAATATTCTTTCTCTAATCAGTATATGCAATCTGACCTTCATGCTTTACTTAGAATTTAAACATAATCTCTATGTGCATATTAGCAGGCAATTTTTCGATACCTGCAATGTTGATTACAAAATCAAAATATGGAAGTTAAATGAATGCGCAGGTGTGGGCAAAGTTGGATATGAATGGCATGAATGACATGTGGATTTCCCCCAGAAATTGTTAAATGTAAAATATGGGTAAATGACAACCATTGCATTGTGTGGGATGAGAGGAAACTGGAAGTACATATATGCAGTGACGAGGGAAGATTAATGCGGACAATTTCAATACCAAAGCCACCCAATTGTAAGACAAGAATAAGTTGCACCATTTTGTAAGCCTATGAATTCAACAACATTTGGTGGCCTTAGCTACTGCCCATCAGTAGCAATTTATTTGAACTTTTATTTTTTTTATTAGTTATTGACAAATTGAATTACCTTTATTTTTTATTAACTTGAACTTGAATTTATTACTTTTACCAATTACCATGATCTACTTTTATCAGTTACCATGATTTTTTTATCAATTAACATGATCTATTTTTATCAATTACCATGATTTTTGTAAATTCTTTCTCAAATTAAGTGGCAGAGAAAGAGAGAAAGAATCTTATGGGACAGACTGCTTTTTCATCTGGGACAGATTGCTTCTTCATCCAGTTGAGGTAGCCCATTTTCTTATGGGACAGATTTCTTTTTTATCCTGTTGGCATAGGGAATTTCCTTCCTGTGAAGCCTCACAATAAAAGCTCCCAACTTCTCCACAAAATCCTTGCAAAATAGATTATCCCAAGAGTAATTATTAAAAAAAAAATGGAATTCTTGTTTTAAAAAATATATTTTTTAATTTAAAAACAAAATCTATAGATTTTTTTTTAATTTTATTAAAATAATTAAGATTAATTTTTCAATATTATATATACCATTGTTTATAAAATTTAATTTATTTTTATGTATTAGAAAATTCTCATATTTTATTTGATCTATTTATTCTTTAGCCTTGTTTCTCTCAACAATATTCTTACTCTTATCAGTATATGGAATCTGACCTTCATGCTTTACTTAGAATTTAAACATAATCTCTATGTGCAGATTGGTAGGCTGGAAGACATACGGTCTCAAACACTTCATGGAATTATTGTAGTGCAAAAGTGTTTCAGAGGTTATCAGGTCTGCAGTTATTTCAAGGAACTAAAGAAAGCTACAATTTTGGTTCAATCATGTATGCCCTCCATCTTATGCTTTCTTTTATGTAGGTAAAAGGAAACTTATACTCTGTTTGACTTTAAGAAGTAGGCATAAATGCCAGGCAGCCTATATATTGCATTGTAAGATAAGAATGTATGTGTTGATGCTTGATCAAGTTCTGTGCTTTAATACTACACTTCTTTATATGTGCAGTTTTGAAGGGTAAAAGAGCGAGGAAGGAATATGGGGTGCTAAAGGATAGAAGCAAGGCAACTGTCACTATACAAAAGGATGTGAAATGCATGATTGGCAGACAACAATACCTTACAACTTTGAGATCAACAATTGTAATCCAGCCAAGTAATCAAAAGAAGCTAGAAGTCTCAAAAAAGAATATTGTTCCAATTATATGGGTTCAGTGTCATCGCAGTAAAAACTTGAAGCTTGTAGATTTATGTCTATGTAATTTTTCTAGTAAAATGTGGTGTATATTAGTCCAATTTCTTCTAGGTGTATGACTTTAAGTATGGAGGGAAGTGATACATATGCCTCTATCCAGAGAGTTTTGATTCATTTAAAAGAAAAATCATTGTAATTTGTTGTATGAGATATTATACGAGGGTTTTTGTTGTCTTCTTAGGGAGCAATCGAGGATAATTTATCTTGACTAAGGATCAACAAGTTTCGCTTTGGTGCTTCTCATCAAGAAGTTTCTTTGGATGCTTCTCTTATACATCCTAAGAGCTCATGAAGCTTAGCTTCATAATAATGGAAGAAATGAGTTCCTCTAGTTATTCTACCTTTTAGAAGACTGCATCCTCTCCCACAAAGCAAATGCAACACAACTACAAACATTTCTCATATTTTATTTGATCTATTTATTGTTCAGCCTTGTTTCTCTCAGAAATATTCTTTCTCTTATCAGTATATGCAATCTGACCTTCATGCTTTACTTAAAATTTAAACATAATATCTATGTGCATATTGGCAGGCTGGAAGACATACGATGTCAAACATTTCGTGGAATTATTGCAACGCAAAAGTGTTTCAAAGGTTATCAGGTCCATAGTTATTTCAAGGAACTAAAGAAAGCTAAAACTTTGGTTCAATCATGGACGCCCTCCATCTTATGCTTTCTTTTATGTAGGTAAAAGGAAACTTATACTCTATTTGATTTTAAGAAGCATGCATAAATGCTAGGCAACCTATATATTGCATTGTAAGATAAGAATGTACGTGTTGATGCTTGATCAAGTTCTGTGCTTTAATACTGCACTTATTTATATGTGCAGTGTTGAAGGGTAAAAGAGCGAGGAAGGAATATGGGGTGCTGAAGCATAGAAGCAAGGCAGTTGTTGCTATACAAAAGGATGTGAAATGCATGATTGGCAAACAACAGTACCTTACAACTTTGAGATCAACAATTGTAATCCAGGCAGGTAATCAAAAGAAGCTAATAGTCTAAAGAAATAAGATTGTTCCAATTATATGGGTTCAGTGCCATCACAGTAAAAACTTGAAGCTTGTAGATTTCTATCTATGTAATTTTTCCGGTAAAATTTGGTGTATATTAGTCCAATTTATTTTAGGTGTATGATGTTAAGTACGAAGGGAAGTGATACATGTGCCTCTATCCAAAGAGTTTTGATTCATTTAAAAGTAAAATCATTGTAATTTGTTGTCTGAGATATTATACTAGGGGTTTTTTGTCTTCTTAGGGAGCAATCGAGGATAATTTCTTTTGACTGAGTATCAACAAGTTTCGTTTTGGTGCTTCTCATCAAGAAGTTTCTTTGGATGCTTCTCTTGTATAGCCTAAGAGCTCATGAAGCCTAGCTTCATAATAATGGAAAAATTGAGTTCCTCCAGTTATACTACCTTCTAGTTATTCTACCTTTCAGAAGGCTACATCCTCTCCCACAAAGCAAATGCAACACAACTACAAACTTACATAGAACTTTGTCTTTGTATCATGTGTTGAAAATAGCAACAAGAAATGCCAAAAATAGAATTCAGTATATTCCAATTTTAGTTTGCCCTTAAATTAAAATTGAGAATTAAAATTTGAATTTAGTCTCACCAGCTACCTGAAAAATAATTAATTAATTCATCTTGAGTTAATTATTTGAATGAATTCAAGCTAGAAATATTTGTGAAGTCATGCAATAGTTATCCCTTAAGTTAAGGAGATTATCCCTTAATTAAGGAGATAAGGATGAGTTGTATTTGAGTTGTAATTAGTTAGCTCAGTTAATTGAGTAAAGTCCAGTTAAATTAATTCCAAATAGTTTGAGGAACTAATTGTGATTTCAATCAGTTAATGCATGCATGCATCAAACTAGTGTACTCCAGATAATTGAAGATTCTCTCATAAATAACTCATGCATGCCTATTCAGAGAAAGATCCAGTTGATATTAAAGACAAGGACAGTGTACTATCAGTTGGAGGAATTTTCCTATAAAGGAAACTCATCCATGCAGAAGGAATAAGGTTCCTCGAGGATTGCACAGTTTTATAGGGTGTGAGATCAGTGTTACACTTGGTAATAGGAGGATCACCCAGAGAAACTTCGCAAGGAAATAGGAGGCTTGGAGGGCAGAGGAGAAGGTTTGTGAGAAGCCTTCTTAGCCTATGAGCATCTAGGAGGATTGTACTAAGAGCTGGCTAGCTGTGAGAGCTAAAGTTGTGTGTAATCTTGATGTATTTCCACCTTGTATGATAATATAGATAGCGGGGTTTTTAGCTGAGGCTTTCCCTAGAGTATTCTTCTATGTTTCATGTGTATTGATTCTTCTTCTCTGTTATATGTGTTCTACTTGATCTTGCTCAAATCAATTAAGCTTCCGCAAGTTTGATTGTAGAAGTAGATTAAGTATTTTGCTTTAGTATATTTCTTATCAGGTTAATCTACAGTGAGAATTTCTACATGGTATCAGAGCTGAGTTTATCGGGCGGTGAACAATATACTAGAGAAGATTTCGAAGTTTTGATTTTTGGGCCACGAGTTTCCAAAACAGATTTGAAAATTTTTGTGAAAAATATTCAGAAACAAATAGCGGATATGGATTCCTTGCGGAAAAAATACCCAAATTCAAAAAAAAATCGGTTGCATTGGAGTTCGAATGAGGGAGATATCATTGATTTAAAATCAGCTCTTTTTCCAGAAAATTTCGTGATGGTGAAACAAATGAAAGAGATTGGTGTGCTAGCCAAGAACCTGTATGCTCTTGAGGTTCAAGATGCATGCAAAGCCTTGAGTAAGGCAAATGTTAGAGACTTGGTGGTTGAGAGGGAGAGTAAATTACCTCTCAACATGCAGTCCCAAAAGAAGTCTCAGACAATTGTGGAGGAGCCACAATTAGAGAAGTGGGCAGAGGGATCACATGCACCCATACCTTCAGGTGTGAAGTGGGGCGATGTGAAGTGATAGTCCCAAGAAGGCTGAAATTGGGCAGGGTCCATTGGGGGGTTTTATCTCATGGATCGTACCATGCTACGGGAGCCCAAAGTACATAGTAGAGGGAAGAATCAGTGGGATTGATGTAGTCAGAGGTCAAAGTGGTAGAGGCTAGAGTAGTCAGATACTGAAGAGTGTAGAGAAGGGTTGACAAAAATGCAAAAAGGCAGAGTCAGCAGAAGCGCAAAGTTTTCAATCGACAAAGGTAATAGCAGTCAGAGACTTTGATGACAAAGACATCATTCTAATTTAGGTTGGATATTTTTTTGTTTCTAAGTTGTTGGAGCAACAACACTTGAGAGAATTGTTGCATGCAGAACATTCCAAAGGTTTAGGATTGGGATCGAGTTGAATTCCTTTCTTGTTGAGAGGGAGTGTTGAAAATAGCAACAAGAAATGCTAAAAATAGCATTCAATATATTCCAATTTTAGTTTGTCCTTGAATTAAAATTGAGAATTAAAATTTGAATTTAGTCTCACCAGCTACTTGAAAAATAATTAATTAATTCATCTTGAGTTAATTAGTTGGAGAAATTCAAGCTAGAAGTCATTGTGAAGTCACACAACAGTTATCCCTTAAATTAAGGAGATTATCCCTTAATTAAGGAGATAAGGATGAGTTGTATTTGATTTGTAATTAGTTAGCTCAGTTAACTGAGTTAAGTCCAGTTAAATTAGTTCCAAACATTTTGAGGAACTAATTGTGAGTTCAATCAGTTAGTGCATGCATGCATCAAACTAGTGTACTCCAGATAACTGAAGATTCTCTCATAAATAACTCATGCATGTCTATTCAAAGAAAGACCCAGTTGAGATTAAAGACAGGGACATTGTACTATCAATTGGAGGAATTTTCCTATAAAGGAAACTCATCCATGCAGAAGGAATAAGGTTCCTTGAGGATTGTGCAATTTTACAAGGTGCGAGATCAGTGTTACACTCGGTAACAGGAGGATCACTAGAGAAACTTCACAAGGAAATAGGAGGCTTGGAGGGCAAAGGAGAAGGTTTGTGAGAAGCCTTGTTAGCCTATGAGCGTCCAAGAGGATTGTATTGAGAGCTGGCTAGCTGTGAAAGCTAAAGATTTGTGTAATCTTGATGTATTTCCACCTTGTATGATAATACAGATAGCGAGGTTTTTAGCTGAGGCTTTCCCCAAAGTATTATTCTACGTTTCATGTGTATTTATTCTTCTTCTCTGTTACATGTGTTCTAGTTGATCTTTCTCAAGTCGATTCAGCTTCCACAAGTTTGATTGTAGAAGTAGATTTAGTATTTTGCTTTAGTATATTGCATTATCAGGTTAATCTACAGTGAGAATTTCTATATGGTATCGAAGCTGAGTTTATAGGAGCAATGAACAATATACTAAAGGAGATTTCGAAGTTTTGAGTTTTGGGTCGTGAGTTTTTAGAGCAGATCTGAAAATTTTTGTGCAAAATATTCAAAAACAAATAGAAGATCTGGATTCCTTGCAGAAAAAATACCCAAATTCAAAAAAAAATCGACTGAATCGGAGTTCGGATGAGGGAGATATCGCTGATTTAAAAATCAGCTCTTTTTCCAGAAAATTTCGTGACAGTGGGACAAATGAAAGAGATTGGTGTGCTAGCCAAGGACCTGTATGCTCTTGAGGTTCAAGATGCATGCAAAGCCTTGAGGAGCAAGGTAAATGCTAGAAACTTAGTTGTTGAGAGGGAGAGTAAATTACCTCTCAACATGCCGTCCCAGAAGAAGTCTCAGACAATTGTGGAGGAACCACAATTGGAGAAGTGGGAAAAGGAATCACATGCAGCCATACCTCCAGGTGTGAGGTGGGGCAATGTGAAGTGATAATCCCAAGAAGGCTAAAATTTGGCAGGGTCCATTGAGGGGTTTTATCACATGGATAATACCTTGCTACGAGAGCCCAAAGTACATAGTAGCGGGAGGAATCAGTGGGATTGATGCAATCAGAGATCAAAGTGGCAGAGGCTAGAGAATTTAGATATTGAAGAGCACAGAGAAGGGTTGAAAACAGTGCAGAAAGGCAGAGTCAGCAAAAGCACAGAGTTTTCAATCAACAGAGGGAATAGCAGTCGGAGACTTTGATGATAGAGGCATCATTCTGATTCAGGTTGGATATTTTTTTGTTTCTAAGTTGTTGGAGCAACAACACTTGAGAGAAGTGTTGCATGCAGAACATTCCAAAGGTTTAGGATTGGGATCGAGTTGAATTCCTTTCTTGTTGAAAGGGAGTATTGAAAATAGAAACAAGAAATGCTAAAAATAGCATTCAGTATATTCCAATTTTAGTTTGTCCTTGAATTAAAATTGAGAATTAAAATTCGAATTTAGTCTCACCAGCTGCTTGAAAAATAATTAATTAATTCATCTTGAGTTAATTAGTTGGAGAAATTCAAGCTAGAAGTCTTTGTGAATCATGCAACAGTTATCCCTTAAGTTAAGGAGATTATCTCTTAATTAAGGAGATAAGGATTAGTTGTATTTGAGTTGTAACTAGTTAGCTCAGTTAACTAAGTTAAGTCCAGTTAAATTAGTTTCAAACAGTTTGAGGAACTAATTGTGAGTTCAGTCAGTTAATGCATGCATGCGTCAAACTAGTGTACTCCAGATAACTGAAGATTCTCTCATAAATAACTCATGCATTTCTATTCAGAGAAAGACCCAATTGAGATTAAAGACAGGGATAGTGTACTATCAGTTGGAGGAATTTTCCTATAAAGGAAACTCATCCATGCAGAAGGAATAAGGTTCCTTGAGGATTGCGCAGTTTTATAGGGTGTGAGATCAGTTTTACACTTGGTAACAGGAGGATCACCCAGAGAAACTACACAAGGAAATAGGAGGCTTGGAGGGCAGAGGAGAAGGTTTGTGAGAAGCCTTGTTAGCCTGTGAGCATCTGGGAGGATTATACTGAGAGCTGGCTAGCTATGAGAGCTAAAGCTTTGTGTAATATTGATGTATTTCCACCTTGTATGATAATACAGATAGTGGGGTTTTTAGCTGAGGCTTTCCTTAGAGTATTCTTCTTTGTTTCATGTGTATTGATTCTTCTTCTTTGTTATATGTGTTATGCTTGATCTTGCTCAAATCGATTAAGCTTCTGCAAGTTTGATTGTAGAAGTAGATTAAGTATTTTGCTTTAGTATATTGCATTATCAGGTTAATCTATAGTGAGAATTTCTACATCATGTATGAACTCATTCATCACGTGATGCAGCAAATCCTGTGATTGTAACTTTTAATTTTTGGTTAGATTTTATATTTTAATTCATGTGATATAAGTTTTAAATTTTGATTGGATTTTAAATTTTAATTGTTTAAAATATGTTTAAAAAACTTTTTTCCCTACCAATTATAGAACTTTGTATTTGTATCATTTATGAATTCCTTCATCACTTGATGCAGCCAAATCCTGTGATTGTAACTTTTAAATTTTGCTTAGATTTTATATTTTAATTCTTGTGATATAAGTCTTAAATTTTGATTGGATTTTTTCCAGTAAAATGTGGTGTATATTAGTCCAATTTATTTTAGGTGTATGATGTTAAGCATGGAGAGAAGTGATACATATGCCTCTATCCAAAGAGTTTTGATTCATTTAAAAGAAAAATCATTGTAATATGATGTTTGAGATATTATATTGGCAGTTTTGTTGTCTTCTTAGAGGGAAATCGAGGATAATTTCTCTTGACTGAGGATCAGCAAGTTTCATTTTTGTGCTTCTCATAAATAATTTTCTCTGGATGTTTCTCTTGTACAGCCTAAGATCTCATGAAGCTTAGCTTCATAATAATGAAAGAATTGAGTTCCGCTAGTTATTCTACCTTTGAGAAGACTACATCATCTCCCATATTTTTAAGGCCTAAAAGCAAAAGCGAATGCAACACAACTACAAACTTACATAGAACTTTCTCTTTGTATCATGTATGAATTCATCATCACATGATGTAGCAGCCAAATCCTGTGATTGTAACTTTTAATTTTGGTTAGATTTTATATTTAATTCTTGTGATATAAATTTTAAATTTTGATTGGATTTTAATTTTAATTGTTTAAAATATGTTTAAAAAAAAAAAAAATCTATTTCTACCAATTATAGAACTTTGTTTTTGTATCATGTATCAATTCATTCATCACTTGATGCAACCAAATCCTGTGATTGTAACTTTTAAATTTTGGTTAGATTTTATATTTTAATTCATGTGATATAAGTCTTAAATTTTGAGACACGTAGATATTATTATGATTAATACATGATATGTAGAATTCTTGAAAAATGGAAAAAAATTATTTAGTATAAACATAGATTGCCAGAATTGTATTTGCTAGTAATTTTATAAATTGTATTTGTTAGTAATTTTATAAATTTTATGGAAAGAATATAAGATTCAATGATTGTAATTTTGAGAAAATTTTATATTATTATAGTTACTAGTGAGTTCTTGAATAATGTAATAAATATATAATAAATATATAATAATGTAATAAATATATAATACAATTGTAATATCTATATATTAAATTTTGTTATAAACTATTATTTATAATCTCTTATTTTAAATTTTTATATAAATTTCTAAGTTTAAGTGTGTGTGACTTCGATTTATTTCTTTTTTTGTAATTTTTATATTTATAAGAGTAGTCTAATTAGTTTCATTAATATCTAGTTAACCACAATAAAAAAATAATGAAATTCCCACTCTATTTACTTAGTTCAAAGTATAAAACAAATTCACAAATATATCCACTACAATTTTGAAAGTAGTCCACATAATCTTCTAACTTGTACCCTTTAACATCTGGAAAAATATACATTATTAATTATTTAAACTTCTTTTCTCAAGTATTTGCAAGCAATAGCTTTTCTCAAGTTTGGTAAGGAATCATTGTCTTCCACTAGTTTTTAAATTGTCTCATAAAAAGGTTTTTTTTTAACCACCCATTATGAAACACTATTCTAATATTATCATTCACTATGTCTTCTTTTGCCCAACTTATTGCATTCAAATAACTATTATTGTCGTGTAAAAGATTAGATTTTTAAAAATTATGGATTGGTTTTACACTATTAGTATGTCCATCAGGTCTTGGATAAATGTTGATCTCTGTGCTCTTACATCATAAAGATATAGTCCTACCAAACTTACAAAAATAATATTTACCTAGTACCATTGTAATATTTGTATATTTATGTGTTCACATTTAACTGATACAATTATAATACATATATGTTAAACTTTGTTATAAATTATTAATTATAATCTCTTATGTTAAATTTTCATATAAATTTAAGGGTGTGTGACTGCGATTTATTTCTTTTTTATTTTCATACAAATAATTTTACATAAATAATGAAATAGCTCTGCGTTTGGCATGTGGCTGCGCTAAATGTATTAATGTTCTATGCTTGCATTCTTAATGGATTATTGATACGTATTAATGCTCTATTCTTGCATTCTTAATGGATTATTGATACATAGCGACTGGCCAGAACCATCCATAATGGTTGAATACTATATTTATATCTCAATTTTATTGACCTCATGGTTGAACAATTGTAGGAAGCAATAATGTGAGATGTTCTACAATATACTTTTGGTTTCCCAATTCAATTTAATTTCCTAAATATGTTTCTAAAAGTGTGGTGTAGAAACATTGGTAACAATACACACACTTAATGTTTTGGTTTGCTATTTAATTTGATCAAACCTTGAGATTCTTGTTCTTATTTCTTATTGATAGCACTTTTCTTATGAAATTTTTTGAGAAAATTGCTAAATTAAAACCTATTGGTTGATTAGATAAGACATATGGCATTCTTCTTAAGCCAGTTATCCCTTGTTGAGTACGAGATGCTAAGTATCCGCCATCTAAGTCGGTTGCTACTACAATCTCAATGTGTCATATATAAGTGTGCACCATGGAACAAATATCTTCAATTTTAGACACGTTACAATGAAGAGCAACTCAAGTAAGTAATTTCATATGGTGATGCATTTCTTTGGAAATATGGCTTTTGAAACCTATTTTTATTATTTACCCATGTTTGTTTCCAATATTCACAGAATGTTTGATGGCCAATTTCCACAAAATTTCATACAACACATTACTAGGTCTTTATACTAAGTTTTCAAGAAGAAGATTTAGTTGTGTAGCAATTAATCCCCCTACCACCATACCTGAGTGATTATAGATTAGATTATCACATACCATTATACAACTAAGCCACCTACCACCATACCTGAGTGATTATAGATTAGATCATCACCTACCACCATGCCTGAGTGATTATAGATTAGATTATATGTTACACAACTAAGCCACCTACCACCATACCTGAGTGATTATAGATTAGATTATATGTTACACAACCAAGCCACCTACCACCATACCTGAGTGATTATAGATTAGATTATCACCTACCACTACACAACTAAGCCACCTACCACCATACCTGAGTGATTATAGATTAGATTGTCACCTACCACCATACATGAGTGATTATAGACTAGATTATCACCTACCACCATACCTGAGTGATTATAGATTAGATTATAAGTTTTTGGGTTTTGCATGTCGTTTCGTTGATTATAATTTTCGATGCTTTTTTACATATCTGAGTTTTGATCCTACCTCATTTGAGTAGAATTCAAATTTACACAATGGAGGTAGCTAATTTGTGTAGATTGAGTCCTAATGTAGTGTTTCCTTGAGTGTAATTGAAGTCTAATTATATTTTAATTATTGGGTTTGAAATTTTGTAATTGAAACAAAATTGCATAAAATTTTTACTTCTTTGACTCCAACAAGTTTTTATGCATTTTCAAATATGGAATGATAACCATGATATTATTCACAATGTCATGTCACTTTTTTCATCTCTTCCATTACAATCTACTAGTATTTATTTGTAGAATCTTAAATGTCATTTCTTGTACAATGTTAGATCTAAGACTTTTGTGATCCATAATGTAGATAGAAGTATTTCAAATTAATAAGATTAATCTTATACAATATTTTGTCCCTAAAAAAAATAAAAAATAAAAAATACAGAAACATGTTCACATAAACAACAACTCCATAGATAATGGATAACCTATGCATGATGATACTTGAGGACGGGAGCAGGGAAATCAGAAGGAAGCGGGAAGATGAACTAGGGTTTTGAACGGTGACGCAATCCTCCATGAAAGGACGCATCGGAGGGAGCTCCTCTCCCTCCTACAAGCAGGTTGTGGCTAGCAGGGAAAAAAAATGATGGAAAATGATAGAGAGCCTTCAGAAGGAAGGGATAGGAACAATGAAGAAGAGCAGGAGGGAACTAAGTCAAGGAAGCACAATAATGCAATGGAAAATGAGGAAGAAGTCAAGGAACTAGGCACTAAAGACAAAGCGCACATGGGCCCATGCAAACCCAAAGCGGCGGTAACCCCAAGAGTCATTTTAAATGATCCAGCGCTGTAGGCGCACAGGGATCACATGCAAACTTATGCAATCATATGTAAATTCATGGGGTTGTGGCCCACTGAAAAATCCTTACAAACGTGGATTAAATACCACTGGAAACCAAAAGGCAGCATTGATCTACATCTGGGGTCCAAGGGATTTTTCACTGTAGTATTTGCAAATCTTGAAGATAGGGACAGAGTGTTTGAAGGAGGGCCATACTTTTATGCTGCAGCAGGCCTCTATATGCGACCGTGGATTATGAATTTTGTTCTAGAACAGGAAACTTTCACTTCGGTCCCAGTCTGGGTCAGACTCTATTCTCTACCTCTTGATTACTAGCAAACGGAATCTCTATCAGCAATAGGAAATAAGTTAGGGCATTTTGTCAAAGTTTCTGAGGCCACTAGAAGAGGAAAGTATACTTCCTTTGCCAGAATATGTGTGGAGATGGATCTCTCTGGAGCTTTGCCGGACGAAGTTATTCTGGAACTTTTTGATGAAGAGTGGCTACAAACAGTAGATTATGAACATATACCATTCAAATATCGTAAATGTCACGAGCATGGACATATGATCAAAGACTACCCTCTCAGTAAGATAGAGAACAAAAACAAAGTTGATACTATGAAGGATTCAAAAAGCTACCTCAAGGTGGAACACAAAGGAAAAGGAGGAAAAAGAGGAACCAGAACATGTAAAGATGCAGGGCAGCAAGCCAGCCAGAACATGTTCCATGTCCTTGAAGCAAACGAAGGTCCAATAGAACCAAATAAAGAAAAGGAAGGAAGCCCAGAGGAGGAAGAAAGGGCAAAAGACAATGAACATATACAAGAAAACAACAAGCAAAAAGAATTTATGATAAGTAATGCAGAATAGGAGATGGATCTTGAAATGACCCAAAGTGAGATGGAAATGGAGGACCATGAACTCCAGGAGATTCTTGAGAAAGAAAACCTAGATCTAGAAGGTTTCTTGAAGTAAGGAACCAAAGAAGGGTTAGACTCATTACCCACGGAGGATTTCAATAGGGTTCAGCAGTGGTTTTTATGGAAAACCCAGACTAAGGGGGTAGAAATACTAAAACACAAGGAAAGAAAAAGCAATGAAAGAGTGAAAACGATGAAGAATACAGGAGGACTAGCACCCAGAATCCTAGGAAAGAAAAGGGGCAAGAAAAAGCAGAATGAGTTGTTGATGGAATGTGGAAAGCTAATGATAGATTCAGGTAAGATGAAAGATCTATCTAGTTACTCATTTACTAACCTTTAATTATGAAGTTCACTTCTTGGAATATTAGGGGTCTAGGTAGTGTTGTGGTAAAAACACAACCCCCCATTTTTGAAGTGAACACATCAATAATGGGGACCCTTTCTATAAAATTTTGGCTAAGCACCTTTTAGGATTTTTATTTAGTCGATTATCATACGCTTTTGTTAAATTTTCATTTTCTTTGGATTCTTGTTTTGATTGCTTTGTTAGAATTGATTGTTTATAAGCTTTCCATTGACGCTTGTTTTGCCTCATCTGGTCAACTGGTTTGAAAATGGTACTTTTTTAAAGTCTTGTCATTTATCTAGCCTGGGTTAAAAAATGCATAAAATGTACAATATTGCATTTTTGTAAATAAATTAGTTCAATAATGCATTCATTTTAAATATTAACCCTTAGTTAGTTTTCACTGACATTTTTCATTTCTACTTATGCAGCCAAATCATTAAGCATCGGGATTTAAGAAATTTACTCCAATTTCCAAATCAATTACTAATCTTAAAAAACCGGAATATCTAAGTGGCTGTAGTTTAGATAATTTCATAACTAAATTTCATTAAAATAAAACCAAAAAAAAAAAAGATATTAAATCTTAATTTAATTAAATTTAATTAATATATAATTAATTTAATTAAATTAAAATTTAATAGATAAAATATATATATATATAAAATAAAACTTAATCGCATCGAGGATTTATATCGGCGCATGTCATTCCATACCCCTGATACCTCCATACCTCTGATCCCCGATACATCCATATCCCCGATCGCCGAAAAGCTTAAGTCAAAAGGGATTAAACATTCATTTGAATGCATCGCATCGGAGACTTTTATATGGCAAGTTAACAAAACCCCGATAACCATGATTCCCCCGATCCGATTTGCCGATCACGAAAACCAAGTGGCTTAAGGTATTAGTCAAAGTCTTTTATTAAGCCTTGGTTCTAGTTTTAAGTTTCAACTCACTCATACGATGAGTGAATAAATAAAGAGAGGTAAGTGAAGTATGATTAATTTAATATTAGAAATAATATTTATTAATTTAAATAATAATTTTTAAATTAATTAATATATGTAATATAATTAATTAAAATAAATTAAAATTAAGATATTATTTAGATTAATATTTTTTTTTTCTCCGTAAAAACTAGCTAAGTCATATATTAACTGTACAAGTAAAAATTACAGACTGTAAGACGGGTTTTCCAGGGCCTCTGGTAGCACCCTGGGAACCTTGACCAAAATTCTGAAGGCTCCCACGCAGGGAAAGCCTTATCAAAACCATTCAGACCATACTCGACACTAAAAGCTCCCACGCAGGGGCAGCACTGGATCAAATTTGCAAAAACAGTTCTAGAAATCAACGGACTCCCAGTGGAGCCACAGAAAGAGGACCCAACACATTACTGCCCATGCAGGGGCTAACTGCCAAAAGGGACTGACTTAACAACCAAATAGAAGTGAGCAAGACAGAAGCGCTCGACGTGGACCAATTGAAATTAAGATCAGACCAGAGACAAGGCTTAATTACATATGGCGACGATGCAAGCATCAGCTGCCAGCAAGCAAAACGAAAATGCAAGAGAGAAGTACCCGCGTCTGCGTCTGCGTTAATCCTTGTGATGAGTTGAAGATGAAGGAAGGGTCGCGAAATAGGCATCAGCTTCTTCAGCGAGGCTTTTGTCCTCCACAACATACGCCCAGCCATCCCCCTCTGGTCGTCCCTCCCACATCTTTCTCCATGTCTCTTCATCAATATCTGAAGGAGCTGGCCCCACCGGAGGAGAGGTATCGTGCGGTCCAGCCTCAGACGCTGGTGGCTCCATAGCTGAGCTCTGTTTCCCTGCTTCATGTTCTCCTTTGTCAATTTCTTTGCCTTTGCCTTCCGCTTGCTTCTCCTGCAAGTTCTGAGGGGTGTTCTCCCCATTTCCTTCCCGAAGTTTTGTGAACATGACTGAGATGTGGGCATTGAGCCCTGGGTTGCTCTCAGAACTTTGCAATGTGAAAACCACTGAGCCAAAGGAGGGAAGCTCGGATTTTTCTTCATTAGCGCTCCCAACCTCCAAGAACTGACTGATGGGGAGTGGGGTAGCTCTGGCTCTCCTATGGCAATAGCAGCAGCAGCAGTGGTGATGCTCATCCACTGCTGGGGCTCGCGAGGAGGAACCTCTTGCTGGACCTCTCCTACATGGTTGTCGTTGTCGGAGTTTAACCATGGTGATTCTGAATCTTTTCTTGTGTGTTTGCAGGTGAGCTTGGAGTCGAAGACAGAGCCAATTGTTTCCCAGATCTCTCTCTGGTGCCCAATTTCCTTTCTGAGACCCGTCCCTTGGTAGCAAGGTGGACCAATTCCAGTTCTTACCCTGCAATTGAGCCAATTGCCGCCGTCTACATGACCAACAACCAAAGTGGCAATGGCAGTGATAGTGACCACGAGAAACCAGGCGTCGAGGTGAACAAAGCTGCCACCGCCTCGGCTCTCTGTAATTTCCCCTCTTCCAAAATTCTTCAGACAATAATTCCTTGCGCACTCCATCGCGCCTGATAAACTCTGCCTTATGCCCTCGAACCAGGCGCGCATTAAGTGCTCTCTGCAGATCCATAAACCTACCACCCTTGCCATTAACTGCATTAACGCAGCTGGGGGGTTCATGTTAAGGTTGACGGCCTTCCCCTGGTGGCCGTATTGTTTACACGGGGCAGCCCATGCGTGGCATGTGGCGTGCCCATCTCTTCCGTCCCGCCACCCGCATCCGGGATTATTTAGATTAATATTAATTGTTTATAAATAGCTAATTAAATATCAGTTAATTAGATTAATAAATAGTTTATTAATAATTACTTTAGTTTATAATTAGAAATTAAATTATAATTAATTAGAGACTAATTTAGGATTAGTTTTTAATTACAATATTTTTAGCCCAGCAACAGAATTTCCAGATTTATGCCAGATTTGTCTCATCAACTTTGGAAGCTTACAGAATGAGTTTTACTTGGTCAAATGAGGCCTGGGATGGCTCATTGGAAAGAGAAAATCAAGGAGAACATTTTTTAGTAGGTTTCAATAACATATTTAATCATTTATTGGGTCAAAAATCAGGCAGAATATCAAGCTCCAAATTTTGAAAACAAAATCAATTTTTTGAGTTATTTTCTTCATTTTCATTTGTCCAAAGCCTCTTCTAATTGCATATCCATTGGTTAATAATATCTTTGGCCAATTAAACCACCCCAAACATCAATAGAGAGCTTTATTCTACATAGAATTTGATTGGATTTGATTTAATTGCCAGAAATGATATTTTGATTGCATCTTAATTTATTTTGATTTCTTTTTGCAGGAAAACAGTGGAAGAAATATGGGGAAAAGGATCTCAATCAATGAGAATGCTCCAGCAATTGAAGATCAGGATTTTTGAGCAAATAAAATTGGATTTGACAGATTTCTCTTCAACAAACTTTCCTCTCAAGAATTCCTTCACAAATATTATAAATAGCAGATTGCAAAATGTAATAAGGGCTTCTCTCCTCAGCAATTTTAGACTTCTAAAAGCACTACTGTAATATGAATTTAGAGTTGTATGTGGGGAGGAGTGAAATCTCAGATCTGGGGATTATTGAGGATTTTCCCTTTGTATCTTGAATTATGCAAGAAAGGAAAAGTTTGCACTATTGTGGCTTTAGCTTGAAAATTAGAAGTTCAAGCAATGTAAAGAGCTGTTGGAGACCAAGGACAGAGAAATGGATGAATAAATTGGTATTTCTAATACTAATATTTCAAATATCAATTTTATTTTTATGGTAACAGGAATGTGTCATTTTATTCATGTTTGTGCACTATTGTCAATATGGGTAATTTGTTTCAATCTTGTTATTATGTATCTTTGTTTTTATGGATTAATTTCTCATTTTTGAGTAACTACTTACTCAGAAATATGTATTATAAAACTGATTTATTGAATGGTAATGTGTTGTGAACTATTTCCACATCTCATTATTCAATTATTGGATTTACTGATTTGATAATTAATATCATTTTTGTGAACTACTTCCTGAATATTGTTGGTTTATTATTTCAGTTAAGAGGTCTCAATAGGATGTGTTTTGGTAACCATAATATCAGTTAATTGAACTACTTCATTAACTTGATATTCATTATAAACAAGACATATTTAAATCCCAATACTTTAATTATCTTACTCTTAGTTGGGTTAGATCTACATCTGTCTAATTAAGATAGGATTTAGATTAGTTTCTTTTGCTTGCATCATAGAATAAGATTGCATTTAGAGTAAATTCTACATTCTTTTAAGTCCTCTCCTCAAAGAGGCAAAATTTTAGTTGTGGCTTGGCTGAACCCAAATTAGCTTAAGAGTCATTCTCTTGCCTGGTCAGCAAGAAGAATTGATCTGATATCCCTATCTATTGGTAGGTAAAGATACATCATAAACCAATAGCAATAGGGAGAAGGTAACTGGACCTAGTTAAACCAGTCGGAGCCACCACACCAAACGAAAAAAGAGCTGCTTTAAGGTCCGGACTGAGTGGTTATCCCCATTGTTGTTGCAGTGATTTTCGAGGCATCAACATTTTTGGCGCTAGAAGGAAGGCCTGAGATTTTTGTCTATTGGAGTCTTTTCAATTTTAATATTTTAAATCATGATGGCTCCTTTTAAACTTCCAATTTGGAGTTGTATCCATGGACGTGCATCTTCCAATACTCCACCTGAAGTGGTAAGACTCTTGTCTCAGGTAAAGTTTAATGGTAAGGGAAATTCTTCTGCTTTTAATCATGTCCTTCAATTTATTCAAAATGTTTCAAATTATGATTTTCAAGGAATTGATGAAGGCATTTTATGCAGAATTTTTACTCTCACATTTGCAATAAAAACCAGAAACAGGTGTAGAACTCTTCCAGTTGCCTCAATTCATAGCTGGGATCAATTTGTTACAATTTTCATTTATAAATTTGAAAGTTATGATTATGAACAAGTATGTGAAGAAATTGAATATCTACGAAGGTTTGAAAGTGAATCTGTTAATGATTTTAATATTCGATTTCATTTAAATTGTTTAAGATTCAAAATTGAAGATAAACCTACGGAAGAAGAATCATTAGATTGGTTTGAATATATTTGTTCTCTTCCACCCATTCCCAATCCATATGAAATTGGTTCAAGCTTTATTCCATTCTCTTCCAACATAAATGAGAATTCCAATTTGGTTGTGCAAATAAATTGTGATGAAGTGGTTTCACAAAGCTTGGAAAATATTTCCATTCAAATGCAAGAAGACAACAACAACAATTTTGGAGAAAAAGCCACCTTGAAATCTGAAAGCTACTTTGAAGTAAATTCGGAAAATCAAATCGCAAATCAGCAAGTACAAGCAGCAATCAAAGTAAATAAAATGCAAACTGTTGTACAAATTTCTGAATTTCTCCATGATGAGCAAATGCCGAAATCACAGCAGCAAAGCAGCCTTCTTCAAGAAAGCATGAGCATACAAAGGAATGATTTACAATCTGAAATTTACAATGAGCATAATGCACAAGAGTTCTCAAACAGAAACAGTTTTAAATACATTGTTTCAGGTTCACATTTTTCCCTTTATCCTGATATTTTTAATGATGGTAATTTTCCCCTCTTAGTATTAATGATATTTCAGAAATTAAAGAGGATGATTTAAATGAATTACCAATAAATTTTTATCAAGATAAAGAAACAATAATTGATCATTCTTTTGCCACTAATGAACATGAAATTCTTGTTCTGCCTTGTTTGGATATATTGGATGAGATAGAAGGGAATTGTAGAGAATATTGTGAAGTCATTTATGATAATTACTCTGACATTGAGGATGTTGATTTCTATTCTTTTCAAGAGAATCCTCATGATAAATTTTGGATAACATCTGAGAATGGGGAACGCTTCAATTTAGAAATTATCCCAACCAATCCTCATTTTAGAGCAGCAAATTATCTTCATGATTTCACTATTCAAGAAAACATCCCAATTTATGATTCATATCAGGATCAAACTCCCATTTCTATTCATAATCATAATTCGTTTTCTATTTTACAAGTTGGAATTCGAAATTACCCAAATTTCATAATTCTAGCCAATCCTTGTGAAAGAGAAATTATTTCAAAACAATCCCAATTGTGTTGTAACATTAGTTGTACAAATAGTGATTTCATTTTAGTTTTTCTTTCACAGCTATTTTGTTTAAATTTAGATTTATTTTATGATTTTATTTTGCAAAATTTTCACACTTTTCGCTGGCATATTGAACACCTTACTATCAAACACTCAATTGATGCATTGCCCGATTGGGAAATTGAAATTTCATATTATAATCATGAGCATCAAAAGATATTAATATTTTAATTTCAATCAATGCTAATGTTTCATCAAAAGCTTCTATTTTTTCAAAGGCAATGTCAACAAGAGAATATATTTTTGCAATCTTGCCAGCAATTCAATTCAATTAATAATTTTCCATTTCATTTGAAAGATTTACATCCATTTTTCATTAATTCATTTGAAAAATATTTGGAAATTTTTCTCTCAAAAGAGATTGTTAATAGCTTAACATTTGTACATAACACTAACAATTTTTTCCAGGCCTTTGAATTTGAAAACTCATATCCACAATTCGGCCTGTCATCTCCTCTTTTGAACGTTTCCCAATCATTAATGGAAATCCATCCAGATTTTTGTGATCCAATTGGTATTGAATTGGAAAGGAAATTTCAAGAGAATAAGATTTTAATTAAGTTGCTAACAATAACTGTACATTCTGATTTCATATTTAATTTTCTTAGTTTAATTAGATTTGTATTTGTATTACTAACATTTGAACTGTACATATATGCGGGAATAAAAATGAGAGAATGGTTACACTGGAAATATGACTATACCTAGACATCTTCATGTGTATGGTTAGAATAGGAGTAGAATTAGTTCAATTAGTTTGTTTTAGGTAGTTGATTTATTTTTAATAGTTTTGCAGATTAAAAATAAAGAAAACAGTCAGCCCTTCTCATACATGCTTAGTGAATACATTTTCTTCCTATCAGAAATTTTAATTCTTGCTCTCCTTTTAAAAAAAAAAATTACACCAATACCTCTACTCTGTCTATTTTGAAAAATGTCTTGATTAAATTCAATTAAAAGTTGCACTTGGCATCCATTGCCTTAAAGCCACTTTTCTTCATTTCGGGATTTCCTTCTAAGATTTTCTTTTGAAATTTATATGATAAGGATTTGAAGATATAAAATCTTCATGACCCCATTATCCAATGAAATGTATGACTGTCTATAATAAGTTTAATTCTAATTCCATCATTATTAGTCAGTCTAACCTTTCACGGTAATCATATGAAGTTCATATTATCTTCCTTGGAATTTGCTAAAAGATGATCTTAAGGATGTCCATTTTGCTAAGTGCACACATTAAAATTTGTTTTGATATTTTTCCACAATTAGTGGCTTAATCTCATTCTAATCTTTAGTTTATTATCTGATGCTGCAAAACGCATCATCTTTATTTACTGAGGCATTATTGAACAGTCACTATAACAATACAGATTTTTCTCAAGATTAATTCGGAATGAGCAGAGGTAATAAATTGTCATTTCACTTCAAAAGGGAAGCATAGTTTCATATTTATTTCTGGTAAATTTTATATTCCTTGGACATGAATAAACAGATTTTATTTAGGCTGATTGCACACTTAGATTTAGAATAAATGATGAGATGATTTTGAACAAAGTCAAAATTTTGATAAATCGAAAGAAGAATTTGAAGATTCATAAGGTAAAATTTACAGACAAATTCCTTTCAGGTACGCATTTACAAGTTTATTCTCATCCATTATTAGTTCATTTTTTCCTTAGTTTATTTTTTGATTTGTGTTCTGTTTTATTTGCAGGTTTTTATTTCTTTTCAAAACATAAAATAAGCAGTAAACCCATTTCAAATTTGCAACAAGTTCAGGGAAATTTTATTTGTTATTCATTAGAATTTGAACATTCTTTAACTTTGCTTTTATTCACTTAGAAAACCCAATTGAAATTTCAAGAAATATCATAAGACCATTTGCATCATAAGATTTCATCAGAAGTAGTTCTTAGCATTTCTTTTGATAACAAATTGTTCATCAAAGACCTCCGATGTATTATCTTACTCACATGCCATATCGCATTTCGCATATCGGAGCTTTACAATTGAAG
Source organism: Pinus tabuliformis (assembly GCA_031772625.1). Taxonomy (NCBI): domain Eukaryota; kingdom Viridiplantae; phylum Streptophyta; class Pinopsida; order Pinales; family Pinaceae; genus Pinus; species Pinus tabuliformis. The sequence goes on along the minus strand of CM062813.1, from coordinate 440,901,325 downwards.
TATATTTCCATTATCGTGAATCGCCAATCTCTGACAATCGACTTTACTGATATTGCGATGACCACATAATTCCAAACCTGATATGAAATTCAAATCAAATTCATGAAAAATATCGTGTCCGTTCAATCGCAATAAAAGTAAGGGCATAATTTTAAAGGGTCGATGTCTTAGATCCGATATGTTATTAAATTTTCATCATAAAATTATTGGGTTCACTCTTCATCACATATCGGCATCGCAAGAAACATATTGTGTTACATCATGTGCATAAGATTGCTGATCGCGATCACCGATTAGCCACGTCATTCATCACATATCGGCATCGCAAGCAACGTATTGTGTTACATCAGATGCTTAAGATTGCCGATCGCCGATTAGTTATGTCATTCGTCACATCACCAATATCGCAATCGCCTCCTCGCATTTTTATTTATGGCCATACCATTATTCCGAATCTGCAATGTGCAATGTGCAAAATACAAATTGCGAGATGCGGTTTGCGATCTGAGAATTACAGCATGACTGTCCCCGATTCGCAATATAACAGCTCTTCAATAGTGTGATCACTACATCTCATCGCACATATTTTCTTCGCATGTTCTCATATCTGCAATTTGATATTTCAACCACCGATGCGATAGCTTCCAATGCATGCCTTTGAGCCATTAACATTTAATCGATATATGGCATAGCAACAAAGGTGAAGTCTTGCAAATTAAACTTGAAGCATGGTGAAGAAACATGTTATGTGAATCATCTAATACGGTGATGTGTAATTTTAAAAGCGAGCTTGGGAAACTACTATGGGAAAAATAAATTGTTGACAAAATTGCAGCATACAAAAATCATTTCAATTTCTCATACATTTTAGTTTTAAATATATAATTCCATAATTAAAAATAGAATTCAAGACCTCCCTATCTTCATATTTAAATTTTATTATCATGGATTTGGTCTTGATTCTGGACAATTTATAAAATCATAGAGTTTATATGAAACTTATAATATTTTGAGAAACATTCGTTACTGCAAATTCTCATTCTCATTTCTGATGCATTTGTTTTAATTTCAACTCCCCTTAGCACTAAGCATTCCATTTTTACATTTTACTGGTTGTTTTAGTTTAAATAAAATAAATAATGATTTTGGGTTATAGGATTTTGGTTAGTTTGACTTCTTCATATTTTTAATGTTAATTAAAATAAGAAGTCAACTAGTTTGGAAAAACTGATACCTTTCAGGTAAGATTAAAAGCAATTATCCAATGGTAAGATTCATGTACCCACTTTCATTAATTTCCATTTCATTACTTTAGTTTTAGTTTTGTTTTTCTGATATATAAATATGTTTTGCAGCTCTTCATAAAAAACTTTCAACCCTCCACCAGATCATATTTTCGAAGTCCATACTCTTCTTCTGGCTTAATTTCAAGAAGCAGCAATAGTCTTCATCGAAATAGCTACACCAGGGAATTTCTGAACCTTTAGTTTGTTTCTTTGAGCATTCATGTTATTAAAAAATGATCAAGACGATGCTTTGAAACAAGAAGATTGATATCAGATAGAAAATTTTCATTGTGGCTGAATTTTATCGTCGCTGCTATCCAAAAAAGCCTAAAACACTCACAACCCTGCAAGGTATGATTTTTCTAAATCCCGACATAAGAAGGAATGATTACACGATTATTTTCTTTTCTTCATATTGTTGAGACATTGGTATAAACATTCTTGTTTGAGTTTATCTTTCGAAACTTAGATTTTCCTTTCCACTTTCAAATTTCTTCATTTTTATGTTGGTTTGCTGACTTCTTTTCTCAATTTGGCTTAAATTCTTTTCCTTCGGTTTTCAGTTTTGATTTTGGTAACTTTGCCATGATTTATATGGAAGGTCTACTTGTTACCTAACAATGGTCAGCATGCATAGAGAAAGATAGTTAATAGTCACCTATTAGCTTTTTCTTAAATCTCTTAGTAATGGTTAATTTTCTTATTATAAAAGTAGACATATTTAAGGAAGAGATTACCAATCAAGAGAAGTTGGCAAAGTATCATAAAATCTAAAAAAATTCTTTTTCATCAAACTGTAATCATTTCAAAATTTCAAAATTTTATTAGGATCTTTCAAAGTGCTATTATCAGTCAAGAAAAGTTATTTTTAACCAAGTAAAGACACTTTACAGCAAAGCACCTTTAACTCTAAAATTGTCATTCTTAACTCTTAAGGAGTCAATGATTCTCCATGTCCCAAAGAGTCTTATTTTTCTAGAGTATAATCCAGAAATATATTTAAACTTAAAAGATAAGAGGTCTCATCATGAGCCTGCTTACCATGATCATAGAGGAAAAATAGACTGACATTACCAACACTGCTAAACAAATCAGGGTAATGGCTTATGATTGCCAACAATTATAAGACAAGGGGTCTCATCACGAGCCAGTTTGTTCAGTCCAATTATAACCAGTGAATGGCATTGTCAACTATCTGGCCACCAAACCAGGACAATGGCTTTTAAGATTTATAACAAAAAAATAAATAAATAAATAAATAAAATAAACATATATATATGGATTTATTTCTAGGTCAATAATTTTTAAAGAGATGGGATTCTGAATCATTGATGATTAAAAGGTAACCCTGTCGAGACTATAGATGTTTACTGGCAGCAGTGGCTCTACCTATGACAAATGAGTATATGTTAGAAGCTAAGCTGTAAAGTGACCCCTGCTTTATCTCTACAACTAATTAAAGACTAATATAAAACTTTGAAATATTTTAATTTATGAGGAATTTTAAGAAAAATTACAGTTAGATGATTCTTGTTTTTATTCAGACTAATGAACCTAGTCAAGCATTTCAAGCATAATTCTCTCTTCTTTAATTATTTTTACTTTAGTTTTAGGAAAATCTCATTCATATCAAACAGAGATAACTGGTTCTTCTCCCGTGTGTCGCCATTGTTGTGGTAAAAACACAACCCCCCATTTTTGAAGTGAACACATCAATAATGGGGACCCTTTCTATAAAATTTTGGCTAAGCACCTTTTAGGATTTTTATTTAGTCGATTATCATACGCTTTTGTTAAATTTTCATTTTCTTTGGATTCTTGTTTTGATTGCTTTGTTAGAATTGATTTTTTATAAGCTTTCCATTGACGCTTGTTTCGCCTCATTTGGTCAACTGGTTTGAAAATGGTATTTTTTTAAAGTCTCGTCATTTATCTAGCCTGGGTTAAAAAATGCATAAAATGTACAATATTGCATTTTGTAAATAAATTAGTTCAATAATGCATTCATTTTAAATATTAACCCTTAGTTAGTTTTCACTGACATTTTTCATTTCGACTTATGCAACCAAATCATTAAGCATCGGGATTTAAGAAATTTACTCCAATTTCCAAATCAATTACTAATCTTAAAAAACTGAAATATCTAAGTGGCTGTAGTTTAGATAATTTCATAACTAAATTTCATTAAAATAAAACCAAAATAAATAAATAAATAAATAAAATGATATTAAATCTTAATTTAATTAAATTTAATTAATATATAATTAATTTAATTAAACTAAAATTTAATATATAAAATAAAACTTAATCACATCGGGGATTTATATCGGCGCATATCATTCCATACCCCCGATACCTCCATACCTCCGATCCCCGATACATCCATATCCCCGATCGACGAAAAGCTTAAGTCAAAAGGGATTAAACATTCATTTAAATGCATCGCATCAGAGACTTTTATATGGCAAGTTAACAAAACCCCGATAACCATGATTCCCCCGATCCGATTTGCCGATTACGAAAACCAAGTGGCTTAAGGTATTAGTCAAAGTCTTTTATTAAGCCTTGGTTCTAGTTTTAAGTTTCAACTCACTCATACGATGAGTGAATAAATAAAGAGAGGTAAGTGAAGTATGATTAATTTAATATTAGAAATAATATCTATTAATTTAAATAATAATTTTTAAATTAATTAATATATGTAATATAATTAATTTAAATAAATTAAAATTAAGATATTATTTAGATTAATATTAATTGTTTATAAATAGCTAATTAGATTTCAGTTAATTAGATTAATAAATAGTTTATTAATAATTACTTTAGTTTATAATTAGCAATTAAATTAGAATTAATTAGAGATTAATTTAGGAGTAGTTTTTAATTAGTATTTTTAGCCCAGCAACAGAATTTCCAGATTTATGCCAGATTTGACTCATCAACTTTGAAAGCTCATAGAATGAGTTTTACTTGGCCAAATGAGGCCTAGGACGGCTCATTGGAAAGAGAAAATCAAGGAGAACATTTTTGAGGAGGTTTCAATAACATATTTAATCATTTATTGAGACAAAAATTAGGCAGAAGATCAAGCTCCGAATTTTGAAAACAAAATCAATTTTCTGAGTTATTTTCTTCATTTTCATTTGTCCAAAGCCTCTTCTAATTGCAGATCCATTGGTTAATAATATCTTTAGCCAATTAAACCACCCCAAACATCAATAGAGAGCTTATATTTTATTTTAAATAGAATTTGATTGGATTTGATTTAATTGTCAGAAATGATATTTTGATTGCATCTTAATTTATTTTGATTTCTTTTTGCAGGAAAACAGTGGAAGAAATATGGCGAAATGGATCTCAATCAATGAGAATGCTCCAGCAATTGAAGATCATGATTTTTTAGCAAATAAAATTGGATTTGACAGATTTCTCTTCAACAAACTTTCCTCTCAATAATTCCTTCACAAATATTATAAATAGCAGATTGCAGAATGTAATAAAGGTTGCTCTCCTCTGCAATTTTAGACTTCTAAAAGCACTACTGTAATATGAATTTAGAGTTGTATGTGGGGAGGAGTGGAATCTCAGATCTGGGGATTATTGAGGATTTTCCCTTTGTATCTTGAATTATGCATGAAGGGCAAAGTTTGCACTATTGTGGCTTTAGCTTTGAAAGTAGAAGTTCAAGCAATGTAAAGAGCTATTGGAGACCAAGGACAGAGAAATGGATGCAATAAATTGGTATTTCTAATACTATTGTTTCAAATATCAATTTTATTTTTATGGTAACAGGAATGTGTCATTTTATTCATGTTTGTGCACTATTGTCAATATGGGTAATTTGTCTCAATCTTGTTATTATGTATCTCTGTTTTTATGGATTAATTTCTCATTTTTGAGTAACTACTTACTCAGAAATCTGTCTTATAAAACTAATTTATTGAATGGTAATGTGTTGTGAACTATTTCCACATATCATTATTCAATTATTGGATTTACTGATTTGATAATTAATATCATTTTTGTGAACTACTTCATGAATGTTGTTGGTTTATTATTTCAGCTAAGAGGTCTCAATAAGATGTGTTTTGGTAACCATAATATCAGTTAATTGAACTACTTCATTAACTTGATATTCATTATAAACAAGACATATTTAAATCCCAATACTTTAATTATCTTGCTCTTAGTTGGGTTAGATCTATATCTGCCTAATTAAGATAGGATTTAGATTAGTTTCTTTTGCTTGCATCATAGAATAAGCTTGCATTTAGAGTAAATTCTACATTCTTTTAAGTCCTCTCCTCAAAGAGGCAAAATTTTAGTTGTGGCTTGGCTGAACCCAAATCAGCTTAAGAGTCATTCTCTTGCCTGATCAGCAAGAAGAATTGATCTGATATCCCTGTCTATTGGTGGGTAAAGATACATCATAAACCAATAGCAATAGGGAGAAGGTAACTGGACCTAGTTAAACCAGTCGGAGCCACCACACCAAACGGAAAAGGGGCTGCTTTAAGGTTCGGACCGGGTAGTTATCCCCATTGTTGTTGCAGTGATTTTCGAGGCATCAACAGGTAGTAAAAGGAAACAAAGGTTACTGAGTAATAGAATGAAACAAGCATCTCCGGATGTGATTTTCATCCAGGAAACTAAATGTTCCATTCAGAAGATAAGAGATATCCATAGTAAGTGGCTCAATAGATTTGAGTTTCTGGAAGTCAAAGCGGAGAACGCAGCAGGAGGCATTCTCACTCTCTGGAATCCACAAAAAATTGACTTAATAGATGCAGAGGCATCGAAGGATTACTTATCTGTAGTAATCCAACCAGCAGGAGATAAGGAAACCTACTTGGTAATGAATGTCTATGGCCCTCAAAGAATGGATGACAAACTCAGGCTTCTATACTCTCTGGAGACTCTCAGAGATAGATATGCAGGAATACCCTGGATCTTAGGGGGTGATTTCAACATGATCAGATCACTAACGGAAAAAAAAGGGGGAACTAGAGTTCTAGGCAAAGACTCCATGGCTTTTCAGACCTTTATTGATAAAATGAAGCTGGTGGACATCGAAATGGATAACGGAATCTTCACCTGGAACAATAAAAGAGGAGGAGAGTCCCAGGTAGCTTCCAAATTAGACAGATTCATCATCTCAGAGGATCTTATGCTCAATAACAAGGAAATGGTGGCAAGAGTGCTTCCCTTTGGAGGCTCAGATCACTGGCTGGTGCAACTGGAGGTTCAGGGCATTGGTAACCCCAGGAAACGACCTTTTAGATTTGAGAACATCTGGTTATCCCACCTAGAATTTATAAGCAATGTAACCAAGTGGTGGGCAGAGGATTTAAACATACAGGGAACCAGAATGTACCTTCTACAAAAAATATTGAAACACATCAAGCTCAGGCTTAAAGATTGGAACAAGAATGAATTTGGCAATATCTTTGTAGAAAAAAAATATTGAAGATCGAATGCAGAAACTTAACCAAACCCTCATCATAGAGGGCCATGATAAAGTCAGAGATGAGCAAGCTACCAAATATCAGCAACAATGGGAGAATATATGCAAACAAGAGGAAATATTTTGGAGACAAAAATCTAGAGTCCAATGGCTAAAAGAAGGGGAATGTAATACCAGATTTTTTCACAAATCCACCATGGCTAACAGAGCACACAATAGAATTTCTCTGATCAAGGATAAAAGAGGAAATAATCTCAACACTCATGAAGAAATAGAAGCAGCTCTAGTCCAGCACTTTCGAAGCATAGCACAGGAAACCTGTTATGAAAGAGATCTCTACATCTGGGACTTCACCAAGCATATACCCAGGATGGTTTCCAGAGAGGATAATGTTAACCTTTATAGACCTGTGACCGAAGAGGAGGTCAGTGGGGTTCTCAAGGAAATGCAGAATGGCAAGGTGCCAAGCCCGGATGGTTTCAATGTCGACTTCTTCAAAGCTTGCTAGAATATTGTCAAACAGGACATTCTGCAGGTTGTGGAAGATTCCAGGAAGCACATAACCATTTTGAAAGCACTGAATTCCTCTTTTATAGCCCTGATAGATTCAGACCTATAGCGTTGTGCAATGTGGTTTACAAGATAATATCAAAAGTGGTTGCAAATAGACTTAAACCCCTCTTGCCCTCTCTAGTTTCAGGGGAACAATCTGGATACGTGGAAGGAAGGCAAATTCTTAATAACATCATCCAAGCTCATGAAGTGGTGCACTCACTAACTAGCAAGAGGAAAGCTGGAATGATCATGCAACTGGACATTGCCAAAGCTTATGATAAGCTGAATTGGAACTATATAAGGAAAGTTCTCATTGCTTTTGGGTTTGACCACAATTGGGTAAGATGGATCCTGGCTTTGATTACCTCTTCTAGTTTTTCTATTCTTGTTAATGGCTCTCCTTCAGAGACTTTCACTCCTTCCAGAGGTCTCAGGCAGGGTGACCCCCTCTCTCCCTTTCTCTTCATCCTCATGATGGAAGGACTAGGAAGGGCTATCAAGCATGCAAAAGTAGTTGGTAACATTAGGGGTATCCAACTCTCTGACAATGGACAGGCCTTGACTCATCAACAATTTGTGGATGACACCTTGCTGCAGGGAATTCCTACAGTCAAAGAAGCTCTTTCTTATAAACAAATCCTCAGTGACTTTGCCATGGCCTCAGGTTTGGAAGTTAATCTCTCCAAATCCAAGATTTTTTTTCTTCAATACTAACATTGCTATTCAAAAGAACATATCTAGAATTCTAGGCTTTCAAAGAGCCACTCTCCCCTCAAAATACCTGGGGGTTCCTTTAACTGCAAAACCGTTACACAAGAGCATCTGGGAGCCGATGATCAGTAAACTACATGACAAGACCAGGAAATGGACAATGAGATCTTTAAACTTGGCTGGCAGGTTGATCCTCACAAAGGCTGTTCTGCAATCAATCCTGATCTTTATGCTATCTGATATCCCTACTCCTAAAGGAATCCTATATCAAATGAGAAACATACAAAGAGACTTTCTTTGGGGCAAGGGGGAGGAAAAGAAGAAATGGGCCTTAGTTGCCTGGGAAAAAATTTGCAAACCCAAAAACCATGGGGGTCTTGGACTGGATGATCCTGAAATTCTATGTAAAGTTCTAGGGGAAAAATTATGGTGGCGATGGATAAAGGAACCGGAAGCACAATGGTCCATCACTTGGAAAGAAAAATATGCAAGCTCTTGGCTAGTTAATGATCGCATAAGGATGGATGGAAATATAAGAGGTTCTCACATTTGGAACAAAGCCTGGGATAACAGAGGCTTAATTCAGGATAATAGCTTCTGGGAAATCAGAGAGGGAGACTTAGCCTTATTCTGGGAGGACAGATGGCAACAAGAACCTATTCTGCTACAGGAGGATTTGCAGGACCTCAAAACAGAGACTGATACTAAGGAATTCACTAAGGTTAAGGATTTCTGGGATCAATCCAATAGTTCAGGGAAATGGAGAAACTGGAGAAATTTGGATCTCAGAAATGACAGTCCTCTAAATTCCAAGGCCGAAAGACTGATGAAAATGTTAGAGCAAAGGAAAATTCTCATTTCAAAGGGGCATGACCAGCTGAGATGGGGCAACAACAATGAGGGGAACTTTAATCTCAAGGAAGCCAAACTCATAATCCTAGACCTTGATTCCCAGGCTCCTGACAGGATTTGGCAAAACCTATGGAAGCATCAGGGCTGGATGAAAGTAAAACTTTTTATGTGGCTGGTTTTGCAAAGGAAAATCCTGACCTAGGACAATATTAAGAAAAGGGGTTTTCTAGGGCCTTCAAGATGCCAACTCTGTGAGGCTCAAGAGGAAACCATAGAACACCTTCTCAACACCTGCATTTTCACTTCCAGATTATGGGATGTTTTTGCTTCAATCTTCCAATAGTCTGACAGAGATATAGGAAGTCTTTTCAACACCCTAACCAAATGGAGAAGGAACTTTTCGGATAATGAAGTTCTTTGCTCAGCTTGGGCACTTACACCGGGCTTCATTATCTGGAACATTTGGAAAGAAAGGAACAATAGAATCTTCAAGAATGTTAAGAAGTCTTCCCAGTGTATCTTTGATCTGATCCTAAAACAAATCAAAGAAACGGTTAGAACCACAATTCGAAATCTCTCCTCGAATCCCCCCTCTGTTATAGACTGGAGGATTCTTTGTAGGCTTCAATTGTAGGGATTAGTTCCTCAGGGTTTAATCAGGAAAGTTTCAATTGTGGATACTGAGCTAGACTTCTGGCATCCTCCCCCTAAGGGCTTTCTAAAATTCAACATTGATGGGGCTTCTAAAGGTAATCCAGGCACGGCAGGCTATGGAGGGGTGTTAAGGGATGACAAGGGAAACATTTTGTTCATCTTCCATGACTACTTAGGAAAGGCCACCAACAACATGGCGGAGATAATGGCCATGGAACAATGTCTTGAGTTCCTGGTTCAGGAAAATCGCCAAAATATGATCATTGAAGCTGACTCCGAGCTAGTCATTAACTCAGTCAAGAGAATAAGCTGGGGAACTTCACTGGAAAAAGCCTCTAAAAACTGGAGGCTAATTTAGGTCTTCCAACGGATTCACAGTCATCTTCAGAGCTTGAGAACAGTAAGTTTGGCACATGTACACAGAAAGGCCAATAAACTTGCGGATTTGCTTGCCAATCAAGGAGTGATTTGCATAAACACTAGGGTTGCGATGAACTGGCAAGATTTCCCTCGAAACAAATTTAAGACAGAGTGTCAAAACCAAGTTGATGAAGACAATACAGTGTTTCTTAAGAGAACCGTGGAGACGGATTCAGTTAACTAGCAGCTGCTGGCTCAGTGGCTCATTTACAATGGGGTCTTTTGAAAGAGGATTGGAAAGGTCAACCGGAGACCTCCAGATTATCGGGTTCACGGAAGAATCCAGATGTTATGAAGGGAATGAAAGGACTTCAGGGACTGTAGGCAGGATCGCGGCGAATCCTTTATGCATCGGGGTTAGAAGGGATGGAGAGGTGAATGGCCGAAAGCAGAGGATAACCGAAAATTGTGAAACCAGAGATATTTTAACCGGAAAAGGCGAAACCAGAGTTTTTTTAACTATACTCTTTTTACCGAGGCATGAGCGGTATTCAGGTGATCGCGGCCCTCACAAGAGGGAAGCAGTTTTTAGCTTTTGGGAGCGATCCCATTCTTTGAGCTCCATGTGGCAGTGGGGCCAGAGGGAATATCGCCCTCATCGCATGCTATCACCCATGCATGTAGGCTACATCAATCTCCACCGTCGGATGGTTCATGGAGATTCAACAGTTCAGATTGCTCGCGCTACTTGGCGGACCCGCAAGGTAAATGGCGAACAGCTCGTCAGTCTGACCTGGTCTACAGTCGTTGGATTAAATGATAAGGCTCAAGCATTGAGATCAAAGAGGAAGGCGGGAAAAGTTCTTTCCAAGGGACTGTACATAATTCTCGCTGTAAGGAAGTCGACTTGGTCAAATGGTAGAGTGGGCAAGGCTTACATAGCCAAAAGGCTTGATAGGGTGTTTATCCATTTTAGCCTCATTGATATAATGGGTATGCCAAGGCTATCCGTGGAGAATGTCATGATCTCAGACCATACTCCTATCCTTCTATCTTGGCCCGCAAGTCTATTCAGAAAAGGTTATTCCTTTAAGTTTGACAGTAGCCTCCTACAAGACTCTGCCTTCAATGTATACATCCAGAACGCATGGAAAAAAATCAAGGACCGGGATAAACAATTTATCTTTTCATCCTTCAGGGAAAAAATGGTCGAGATCAGGGATATGGTGAAAAATTGGCAGTTTCAAAAACATCAGAAGGATAAAGAGAACCTCCAAAGGATTCAACAGGAACTGGATATGATGCTGGCTTCTACAGATTTCTCCACATGCTCTCTTGAAAGGAAATGTCGTATTAGATCTCTGGAGAAAGAGAGATTCTATTTACTGAAACAAGAGGAAGCTAAATGGAGGCTCAAAAGTAGAGCCTTATGGCTGCATGAAGGGGACAAAAACACGAAGTTTTTCCATAAATATGCAAACGCAAGGAGGGCAAGGAATTTCATATGGAAAATTAAGGACGATCAGGGTGGTTTTGCTGTCTCCCAAGAGGACATTTCAAAGCAGGCCGTAAGCTTCTTCAAAAAACAATATAGCAGGTCAAATGAGATCGGGTTTAATGACATTAGATGGGGCATTGAACTGATGCCAGAAATGTTTGATCAAGAAAAGAACGAGGCTTTGTTCCGTCCAGTAGAAGAAAGTGAACTCCTTGAGGTCATGAAATCCTTTAAGAAGGACAAGTCCCCCGGTCCTGATGGATGGTCAATAGACTTTCTAATCCATTTTTTCGACCTTTTTAAAACAGATCTGCTAAGTATGGTGGAGGCCTCCAGACTCTCAGGCGACATTCATAACCATACCTCGTCCACTCTCATTGCTCTCATTCCTAAGAAGGACGAGCCTGAATCCTTCCTGGACTTCCGTCCCATCTCCCTTTGCAACATTACCTTCAAGATTATCACAAAGATTATCGCTCTAAGGATTAAAGGGACTCTGGCATCATGTCTCTCTCCCAACCAACATGCCTTTTTAAAGGGCCGAAATATTCACGATGCGGTCGCCAGTACGCAAGAATGCTTACATTCTATGTCTGTGCAAAACTCTAAGGCAGCTATTATGAAAATTGACCTACAGAAGGCTTTTGATGTATTGGACTGGGGATATCTGCAATGCCTCCTCGCCAAAATTGGTCTGTATCCGGGGCCCATTCGTTGGATTATGGGTTGTATTCAAAACGTCAACTATGTTGTTCTGATAAATGGCTGCCCTTCACCTTTCTTTCGGGCGGAAAGGGGCCTCCGACAGGGCTGCCCACTATCGCCTCTCCTCTTCATTTTAGCCATCGATGCTCTGAGCCTCCATATCAACCGTGCAGTGGCGGTAAAAGAATACATTCCGGTCAAGATCTGTAAGCAAATCTATATTTCTCATAACCTGTTCATTGACGATATCCTGTTATTCGCTATGCTATCCAAGGTAACATGGTTGTGCATTAAGTATATTCTGGATCGTTTTCAAAAGGCCTCCGGGCTCGCCATCAACAAAGCCAAAACGATCCTGTATCATAATGGCTCAGACGAGGCTCTGACTTCTTGGATAATACAGCTTTTCGGAATTGATTCTAGACTCCTGTCCGATGGAATCAAGTACCTCGGCTTTCGCCTTAAAGCTAAGGCCTATAGGAAGGTTGACTGGCGATGGCTTATTGAACGCTACTACAGCAAGATCTCGCAGTGGGAATTCAGAACTCTATCTTTGGGTGGCAGGATCGTCCTTGCCAAATCTGTATTGACGCAGCTATCGGTCTACTGGGCTCACCTTTTCATTCTCCCGGCTTGTATCATTCAGGCAATTAACAGGATCACGGCCAATTTCATATGGGGGGCAAAAGCTGAAAGAAGGAAAATCCACCTCGCAAAGCTGGATCTGTTATCTTTGCCAAAAAACTTTGGTGGATGGGGACTGTTGGATATAAGGCTTTTTGGGAAAGCTCTTGTCTGTAAATCCTTATGGAGGGGCATTTTTGGCTCAAATCCTTGGAGCGCAATTATCCGCCAAAAGTATCAAAAAGGTAGAAGCATGGAATTCTGGTACAGGTTTGACTCCATTGGCATCCAGCAGGGGTCCGCTATTTGGCTTAGTTTCAGGCGAATACAGAGATACTTTCTCAATAATCTAAAATGGGAGATCTTCTCTGGCCGGAAAATTCTCATAGGTTTCGACACTTTCGCTGGCTTCAGGGGCAATTTACAGGTTCCAGCTCCTCTTCTTTTTTATCTCCACAGACTTGGTTATTTCACTTGGATCAGAATTATCAAGGAATGGAGAGGTTCCTCTCTTTCGCTTAAGGATGCTGGCGATATTGGTATTCCGCAGGCTTTGTTTGTCCTATGGGATAATTTTAAAATCTCTCTCGAACAGGGTGATATAAAGCGCTCTGAGACCGATGACCATTTGGTATGGTCCTTATCTCTCACCTCCTCTCGAGCAAATGTAAAGGACATTTATTTGGATCTCATCTCCAAATCAAACAGGTTGAACAGACAGATTTTTCCAATATTCTGGTGGAAACTTGGCTGCCCCCTCAAGGTGACTTTATTCTCTTGGTTGGTCTATTACAACAAAAACTTAACTTGGGATTCCTTGAGGAAGCGTTCTTGGCATGGTCCCAGCAGATGCGTCTTATGCAAAATGGAGGAGGAAACAAACTATCATTTGTTTTTCAAGTGCACGGTCTCCCAACAAATCTGGTATGAACTAGCTCTGTTTTTTTCTTTTCCGCATCTAAACTTCATCTCTGTTGATGCAACTTTCGCCTGGTGGGGAAGACAAGAAATTGATAAATGTCCAATCCTTCCCATCACCATTTGGTGCCTTTGGAAGTGGAGGAACTTAAAAATCTTTGAGGATTCAAATATCTCCTCCAATTAAGTATTGTCTTCTTTTTCAGCTCTCTTTCCACCTATCCGTTGAATGCAGTCCATGTGAAGTTCAATTTTGGTCTATATCCATGTTGTTTCCGAAGGCTTCTATCTTTCGGTATTTTGGTATTTTGTCCTTATCCTTTAATGTCACTGATATGCTAAATTCTTCAATTCAAGCGATCTTATTATCAGATCCATCAGACATACATTTTGTATATATTGCCTCAATATAATATAGTGCTTTTCTTTCTGAAAAGAAAAATATCTAAATTAATAAAATAAATCACTAATAATAATAATATAATATTATTATTATGAGCAATAAATAGTCTTTTTTTTCCCAAATATGATGCAAGAAAATGAAATGAAACAAGTGAATTGATTAAGAAAATTGCAAACTCACTTGTTACTAGAATTTTGCATCAAAACCCATTTAAAAAATTTACATTCTAGAATTGGACTACAACATCTTTATTTTATATATGGTTCAAAAATATATATATAGGTTAGGAAACATGGCGTTGAATTCTAAACGAATTTATCTAAATTGTACCAGAAAACATATTGAGTCTACCTTTACAAATAGAAGAGAAGGAATTACCCCACTTCATCTCCACCAGCAAATCATCCATATAAATAATTATATTTTTTATTCCATGCACAAACTTAGTATCTCTTTCATCTATATAAGTAATTATATTTTTTTACTTCATACGCAAACTTACTATCTCTTTCATCTATATAAGTAATTATATTTTTATATTCCATGCACAAACTTAGTATCTCTGATAATGTTTTGTAAAAAAGGTTTAATTATTATTCTATATATATATATATATATATATATATATGTTTGTTGATTATATTTTTTAATTCTTTACCCGAACTTTTATCAAAAAACTACAACATGTAAGCAATAGAATGTTTCTAAGCAGTGAGGAAAACTAATATATACCTTAAACATGAATAAGCTTTTAACTGAACATATAAGTTGTTACACTCAAGAAAATCACAAAAGTTCATTTAAAATCAAAGGAATTAAGGTGATTTCAAACCTTTAAAGTTGCAAGAAATTGAGTTAATGTGAATCTCAACTTGTAAAAACTAACTATTTTGTAACCTTTTTAAAAATGTTATGGTAAGTAAAGGGGAGATATTACAAATGAGTAGTTTTTATATCTACATTGGAATATAGCTCCACCACCCTCACTGCCATGATTTATAGCTAATTAAATTTAAAAGGAGAATTGATACAGTTATGAGAACAGTCACCTTTTCATGATACATAGTGGATCAAGCCCATTGAATGTCCTCAAGTGTCCATGTTAAAGGAATTTGTGAACTCTCACAACAATATTTATTGATTCTTGAACAATTTTGACAGCTTCGATGGCCAATGCAGTGATGGCGAATGGAATGAGGTCTACAATTAACTCTATCTTATAACTAGAGTATTTTAGGTTTCTAAAATCAGCTCTCTCATTTATATAGAGGGTAAAATGACTTAGTAGACGAAACAACTTTTTAATATAGATATATAAAACTATAAAAAGATGGTACATCCTCTACTATTTATATAAAAGCTTTATTGATAGTCTCTACTATTACAATAAGAAAAAATTATACTAATTTATCTAGGTAAAAAATAAAATAAAAAGTGTAATTTCAATAATCATATTCATATTTTTATGTGAATGGTTTCTTCAGTTGAGCATTTAAAAAACATGGATGTGGGTGAATACTTACCAAATTAAAATGCAGAAAGTCGAATAATTGTGTTAGCTATACGTTAAATCAATAGGGAAGAATTGACAAATTAATCTCTCCATTGAAATGGTTGTTTAAATAGCGATAGAATGGCTTTAATATAAACCCCCAATTCCTATAAACCTGAGATTCCACATTCCATGAAATGTGGGATGCATTTTATTGGAAAAAGAAAACAAATTCAAACAATTTTGGGTTAATAGAAAATATAATAGAGTGAAAACCAAATCCAAGAGGAGAAACAAATCAAAATAATTGGTATTCCCATAAAAATAGGGTGAAATATATGTTGATACTTGCCATTACCGAGAATGAAAATAAATTCCACGAGGGGAAGAAACAGATCTAAATAATTGGTATTCCCATAAAAATATAGGTGAAATATATCTTGATACTTGCCATTACCCTAAAAATAGGGCAAATGGGAGAATGTAGTTTTAATTTTACAAGGCAAAATAATTTTGAATGGGAGAATGTAGTTTTAATTTTACAAAGCGAAATAATTTTTTAACTCTCCCCATCAAATTCCCATGGGCTAATGCTTTACAATGATTTTTTTTTCAATAGATATTGGCGATGCATATTCAAACCCCTATTCGTAAAAAAAAATTCCCAACCAAAATAAATAACGCCCTTATTTCACCCCTAAAATTTTCTATGATCCTTGTTTATGACTAAGATGTTGAGAGTAACCATGTGTTATCATATGCCATTTATTGTACTTTGTTATTGTTGTTGCATAAAGCACATATCATTGTTCTTGGATGTCATGTAATTGATGCATATCATTATATTGGGCTTGCATAGATGAGAGCACATTTGTGTGCAGTGGTAAAAGGCATGTATCATCATTGTCTCATATTTTGGTGCATTGGTCATGGAGAGACCCATGATGTTTAGCTTGTATTGTAAAAGTTGTCAAATCAGCTATGTATGGGTTAATGGGTGTCCAAGCCATGTCTTATTTTGTATATCATTAATGTAGCCCTATTGCATTGGGTGAATGATGTAAACTTAGGTTCATAGAGTCATTGGTTGGTGATAATTATGTTTATAGTGGAGTTACATGTTAGTTTTGTGTACTTATCACAACAATTTATTGCTCCATGAAGCCTTGTATTTGTATGGCACTTCATTATATTTCATTGCTTAAAGTCAATTGGATTCTTAGTCCATGAGGAGTAGTCTCTTGCACTTGGCAAGGAGGCTTATTGGAGAGAAGAGGAAGTGTTGATACAACAGCAAAGAGAGTGTATTTTCAGCTCCATTACATGCTTAGGGGGAGCATGGTTTGCATGAGAAGATGCATGGTATTTTTTAGAGACAAGTTGGCAGTTGAGTTCATTATTTTACATGCTTATCTTGCAGGAGAGACATCCTTGGTTCATTGATTTGTATAAGCCTTGTATCAACATGGTGTTGAGTATGAAAGGGGCGTACTTCTCTCATTTCTCACATTGTTGGCATTTTTCTTGAAAGTAAGTATTTCCCTTTGCCATTGATGTCAAAGGGGGAGAGAAAATGGAGAGATTATGGAGATCAGATCAGCCTCAAATTTATGGAGTATGGATATCATATCAGCCTCATAGTTATGGATATCGGGTTGACGCTAACATCAATGCAAAAGGGGGATCATGTTGGAATTATAGTGTTGGCATTGATGTCAACAGGGACTTAGAATATTTTTTCTTATGTTGATGTCAACCTAGATTCTATCTCACCCTTTGTGATCGCAGAAAAATTGCAGGAGGATGCATAGGTACTTGAAACATGAAGTTTTATGTTGATGCCTTGATTCTTGCAGAGAACATATTTGGAGGCTTTTTCATGATTATCATAGACTTGTCATGGATATGCAGAGGTTCTATAGGGTCAGGAGGTGCTTGAATAATTAGATGATCAAGTTATGGAGGTTTTGAAGCTATGTAGATGGCAGAATGGAGGCATTGAAGGGGTAGCACAGGTCTCTAGTGGAAAACATGCATTAGGATCTAGGGTAATGCAATTAATATGAAGGAGACCTACTTTACTAACTCACCTCCCAAAGGCATCACCTGTGTTACTATTTTTGAGTGATTTTTTTCAGATTTTTTGCACAACTCATTCGATTTCAGGGGCATATACTTTGGTTTTACATTTGATAATTGGTTAAGAAATTTGAGTAAGTCTTCTAGAAGGTGATTAAATTTGATAACATCTCTTATTTAATTAAGATCATGGAGGATCATGTAAAGGAGGAGAAATGTTCAAAATGCCAAACCAATTCACAAATATATAAACTGAGACTTGTTGAGCTCAGGACTCCTTGGTAATTATTGTCTTAATCACTCCAAGAAGTTATATATTGGAGAATGCCTTGAGGATTTCTGGTTGGTTGTGTTATTTCTTGAGTGAGCGGGAGAAACGAGCAGAGTATGCAAGTGGTGTAGACTATGCATATTTTTTGAAGACTTCCAGAGATAGATTAGATCTTGCAGAATGTAGCAAAGGAATATTTTAGCTAGCATTCTATGCAGAAAGCAAGGAGATGGAGTAGGGAATGCTTGTCGATCATTTTGGTGTTTGGTAGTTTCTTGTGCATTCATCAAATTAATGTTTGTGGGCAGTGTTTGTTTTGGACAGATTTTATATTTTGCAGAGGACTGATGTGTTTTTCTTAAGCTATGAAGTTCTCCTTGGAGTCTAGTTTGAAAATGAATGAAAGTATGGCTCTGAGAGTTTGAGGAGATGGTGGCCTTTATTCAATAGTGGTTTAACAATATAGGACTTGTGTCTCCTTGTTGTTGGTGTTCGGAAAAATAGCATATTAGGAGTATCATCTCCATCCAATAGTAGTTGGATAGTCCCATGGTTGTTGGGCGAGGCTTATTGGGATTGGTGGCTTCCAACAGGTGGTGGCCTACAAAGTCATGTGATTAGGGACTTCCTAGCTTGTGGTGGCTAGCAATATTGTTCATAGGGGCAATGGCTCCTATCTGGTGGTGGTCAACAAAGATGTAAAAGATTTTATTTATAATAATAAGAGAACTAGAACCAGCACAGTAGTAGCAGGTGGTTTTCTCCCCTTGACAGTTTCCACCAGAAATACTTGTGTCTCCTTGTGCATGTTTGTGTTGATGTTTGTAATGGCTATTATGTGTTGATTGTATTCTTCATTTATATACTAATGTTATTATGTGTATGGTTGTTTAGTGAATCGGCAAAAAGTGTTGAAATTTTTATAAGTGCCATCACTACTAATTCCCCCCCCCCCCCCCACTAGTGATCTTCATTTATAACACATCGTTATCATCATTGTCACTTTGATCTTCTTACTCTCGAGCTCCCCATTGTGAGTTTAGCTTCCATTATTTTCTTCTTCAACCAAGAGAGAGAAAAATAGCTAACTGAAGTGTAGGGATATCAAAAGAATCCTCCCATAGAGAAGGACTTCAGAAACCCATGTCTACGTTCTTCTCCTTAGGTGAATTTTAATAATAAAATTAATTTCTTTTCAATTGGGTTTTATATCTGTAATTTTCACATATATCTTTGGATCTCTTTATTCTCTTTTGTAGGTTTCTAACAGTTTTTGTAGATCTAAGGGATAAAGTTGAAGATTGTAGGGTTTTAGCATCTTTTTATACCATGTTCTTCTTGTAAGGTGTATACATCACCAGACATATAAAAGTAGATTTTTGACTCATATATTCATAAATATTCTCCTAACACATGGTGACTCCACTCTTGTTGAATCTGCAAATACCTGGTGATTACATTTTTTCGTTATATTTATCTCTTCTTGATCTCTATTTTTAGTTTTTTTTTTTTTTTTGCAAAAAATGTTTGTTTTTGCATTTGTGTCTCTGTTCCACAGAGGTACCAGTTGCACAGGAGACAAAAAGATATGGTTTGATCCTCTGAGCGGGAGCTTCTGAAGATCTCACACACTTTTCAAGAGAAAATTTGTGGTGGAAAACGCAGGAATAGGGCCACAATATACATTGTAACACAGGAATAGGTCATATACATGTGTTACCTTTTTTTTTCCCATTATTTTTTTGTCTTTCCCCTCCATTCCTAATGTATCTATCTGTTAGGAGGGGTACCACTTGTCCTATCAGTTTGGTTAAGGCAATGATCTTCTAACATTCCCTACTTTAGGAGGTGTTGTTGCCCGATCCAACCCTCCCCAAAAATTGGGCTACCTTTGTGGATTTTCTCTGGCACAAGCCTTTTCCTGTTTTCACCTTCCCTATTCAACTTTCTAGAATCATATTCGACTCTTTATAACTTACCCCTAGTTATACAGTAAAATAGAATAGAACAAATTTAAATGGATTTAATGACATAATTGATGTTGTTTAAAGAATGTCATACATCCATAAAAGTGTGTGTGTATTATTTTTTCAATATCATTAATCATATATAAATAAAAGCTCAAACAATTAAAACATTATGTCACTAACCAGCGCATTTAACTAAAAATAATTAAGAAATTATTACCATAACTAAGAAATCCACAAAGAGTGAAAAAGTTGTCCAAAAAAGGACTAAAGTAAATAATTACTAGATATAAATGAAATGGTTCTCATTTTATCTTTTTAAAGATCTTTCACTTCTTCTATATGTATACTTTATAATTCATATTTTAATACATATTTGAAAAAAGTAAATACAATTAAATTGAGAGAATTAATTCCTCAAGTAAAACTAAAGACTAAAAATCCTAATTTCCTAAAAAAAAAATTATCAAAATACTTTTTATGCACTAATCTAAATTCTATTATTATACATGTGAATAATATTTTTATGTTGGATTAAAGTTTTAAAGACTTGCATAACTCTACATCATATTAACTACAAAATAAAGCAAAAAAAATAATTTGTAAATTCATTTTCAGTCCAGTATAATGACCATCGTCCATTAATATTAATTCCCATGCATTGATTTTGAACCTTAACGGTATTACTATTTTGATCTACTTATAAACTGTGGACCCTTTATTACTAAGTTTATTTGAGTTTTGATTAGAATTTATTTTTTTAATTTTAATAAAATAAAAATGATCAAATCGTATAAGGCGATGAATAATGTAGATGCAATCATTAAAACCTATAAATATTTTCGTGAGGATTTTACAATACATATGAATTGGATTTGATTAAATGGATGCTTGAAATGAAATTTCTATTATTTTAATGTCTATATATTAAAAAATTAATAAAAATCATTTCTATACTCAATGTTTTAAGCACTGTAAAACATGAACCAAGTTTAGTTTGTGATATTTTGTTAAAATTATGTAGATAAAACTTTTTCTGTAATATACAAATAATAAAGTTGAGTTCTAGTTTCGCGTTGCCTATCTTTATTCCTGAATTTTTTGCTAAATGGCTGCAAAGGTACCTTGGACCTCTCCCAAAAAACAAAATTATCAGAGCTGCTTGGTCTGCTCTTCCTAAAATAATCTGTTGGCAGGTTTGGATTGAGCGAAATAAAAGGATTTTCAGAAACTACGAACAGGATGCCAAGCTTGTGATAGTTAAGATTAAATGCCAGCTAAAAAAGTGTCTGAGAGACCATAAAGATGATTTAAATCTCAACCAGCAAGATATAAATTGGAGCTCCTCTCTTGATCTTCAGTTCCAAAAAATTGCAAATAGTATCTCCCTCCCCAAAGATTGGCAAATAAGAGTTTCAACAAAAGAATTCCAGGACTGGAATACAAATCAGCAGATATACTCTCTCTTTTTTGATGGGGCTGCAAAGGCCAATCCTGGAAGAGCTAGCGCAGGAGGCGTCATATTGAATCCAGATGGCATAAGGATACACAATTTCGCCTAGGTTTTGGGCATTACTTCTAGCATTCAAGCTGAGGCTTTGGCTCTTTTCCAAGGGCTCAAGTTTTTGAAAGTGCTGAACATCAGGGAGGCTAATGTATTCAGGATTCTCAGGTCATCATCAACGCTATGGTGACACATTCTAAGCCAATGGATCTAAGGCTTGCAAGGCTGATCTTCAGAATAACAGACCTTGGAGACTCTTTCCAGAATTTGAATTTCTATCATGTGTTAAGAGCTAATAATAAGGAGGCAAACATTGAAACCAACAAAGCCGCCCTCCTTACAGCTGGAGCCTTACTTAGAGGCAGACAGGAAACATGGGAACCAATTCCTTAATTTAGATAGCTGTCATGTTGTACCACTTTTTGTTAAACCAGTTCGTATGTATTTATAAACTTGGAAAAATCTTTGAAATTGATCTCATAGTAGCAACCAAAAAGAGATGTGAGCTAAGCATAAATGCCATGACCTTGCATGGTTGCGTGATACTTGTGGAATTAGACTCACTTTTTGTAATCCAATTTTTGACATTAAGACCAAGTATCTAATATATCCACTACCCATTTCTGTAAATATATATATATATATATATATATATAAAAAAAATTAAGATTATTAAACTATATTTTATTAGACCAAAGTTACATTGAAACATTTTATAAAACCATCAAACTAAGGAGAGATGATCCCCATTAATCTCACCTAAAGGACACACGTGTGATGGTCGTAGGTTAGAGGAAAGTGTTTATAGACCCTCCAACTCTCCACCAAATACGAAACGAAGCTCGTTCACCCAAAACAAGATCAATGGATGGGATGTATCGGGTCAAAGAAGGCTCGTTAAACCACCTCTAATTCCCTACCCTATATAAGAGGAGGAACGTTGATTTAAAAAGCATCAATCACTAGATCCATCGAACCTGCATCTTGGCTGAAAATTTTGGACCCTTCAATTGTGTAAAACATTTTGGGTTGGGACGTGAAATATGTTTTATAACCTAAAGTTTCAATTATAGTTAATAGGAATTCATCGGGTTTTAATTCGGAAGTCAAATT
The DNA here is from genome assembly GCA_031772625.1 of Pinus tabuliformis. Taxonomy (NCBI): domain Eukaryota; kingdom Viridiplantae; phylum Streptophyta; class Pinopsida; order Pinales; family Pinaceae; genus Pinus; species Pinus tabuliformis. The sequence continues at coordinate 440,878,869 of CM062813.1, read as the reverse complement.
AAAGAAAAACAATTAAAACTAATTTTTATTTCTGTCATGCAGGATATTAATCACAATAGATTAAAATATGGGAAAATCAATTTGATGGAGAATTATTTAGGATAAATATTCAAGACCAGGAGTACGTGAAAGTCATCAATGAGCCTCAACTTACACATCCCCTTACACATCTTTTTATATTGTAGAATGAGTCTCAACTTACACATCCCCTCACACTGGGTTGTAGAATGAGCGTTTCGGCTCAATTATTATGAAAAACTTTAAAAGATAGACATACACATGTAGTATTTTCGACATAGGTCCTTGTGATTGTTTAGCCTCATTTTCTTGCTTTAGATAATCTTAGTGTGGCTATAAAAGTTAAGTGAAAAAATTAATCTAATAGTGTAGGACAAGTATGGACACACCATAATTAACATGGCATCCATGGTGGACATTAATGATCTTTATCCTAAGAATTTAAGAGAATGACAAGTATGGAAACACAATAATTAACATGACATCCATGGTAGACATTAATAATCTTTATCCTAAGAATTTAAGAGAATGCAAAAGGGATTAATAAAGCTAAGAGATAAAATTAATCTAATAGTGTAGGAAAAGTATGGACACACCATAATTAACATGACATCCACGGTGGACATTAATAATTTTTATCCTAAGAATTTAAGAGAATTTAAAAGAATGAAAAGGGGATTAATAAAGATAAGAGATAAAATTAACCTAACAATGTAGGACAAGTATGGAAACACCATAATTAACATGACATCCATGTTGGACATTAATAATATGTATTCTTAAAATTTAAGGGAATTTAAGGGAATTGAAAATGGATTAATAAAAATGATTGTTGTGTTATTGAGAATTTAAGATAATGAAAAAGGGATTAATAACAATGGTTGATGTGTTATCTTTTTTTCCAAAATAATATAATTTTATTATAAAGAAAGAAAATTACATTTTGCAGAGGTTGAATGAAGTGTGGATCGTGTAGATTCACTCATGCAAAGAATTTGATTTTTTGGTCCAAAACCCATTGACTGAATAGATGAGGGCATTAGAATGAAGAACTGAAAAAAGATAAGTTATTGATGATTTTAGACCTCCAATGTTGGCATTTTCTCCAATTTCTCCAGCCCCCCCTTTTCTTCTTTGGGTGTTTATTGGCCTATGGACATGAGTGAGTATTGTAGGTGACGTGTTTTAAAACAAGTGCGACATCTAAATGTTGTGTTTTCATAATCCAAACTTTGGGTTCATTCATATTTTCCATTTTTCAGCAGTGTATTTTATGGTAAGCCTTTGCTCAAATTTATCTCTACACAAATGTGAGCAAGGAAAAAAAAAACCTTGTTGTATCTGATCATTATCTGTTTTTTGGTAAGTCCCCAGAGTATTACCTATATCTTCTAGGACTTGATGATGCTAAAATTATTGTGGAAAGTTTGGTAGCCTCACCCACACTAGCGTTTTTGACACCACCATCATTATAGGGTCAAGTTCAAGGAACGAATGGGTCATATAGAGCCTAGAATGTCGTCAAAACCAGGGGCATTCCTACATTAATTTTTCTAGATATTCCTTTCATTCAAAGTGTACAATGAGAAAAGCCTTAGAACATAGGTAAATCTCACAACTTTTTGACCATGAGGTGTAGATCCACAGATGTTGATTTGAGCCAAAACCCATTATATCGAAATATGAGGTCATTAGAATGAAGAAATGAGAAAAGATAAGTCACCTGATGATTTTAGCCCTCCAATGTTGGCCTTTTCTCCAATTTTTCTTGCCCCAATCTACATTTCCCCACATGTACAGAGCCATCTGGTGCACCTATGAAAAACCTCAAGCTCACTCGCGCCATTCCTCTGCCAAGGATTCAATTTATGGTAAGTATATCATTTAACAAGTTGTTGCAAGGAAATAGTAGAAGAAGTTTCTAATTTGGAATTAAATTCATATTTATTATTGGTTTTGAATAAGTTTCCTTTAATTAAATCTCAAATAAAAGAAACAGAAAATTTGGTATAATAAGTAAAAAATATGTGTTAATGTATTATTATGAAGAACTTTCAAAGATGGACATACACATGTAATACTTGCTTTATTTGTTGGAAATAGGCTCATTGTGGTTGTTTAGCCTTATTTTCTTGATTCACATAAGCTTAATGTGACTATAAAAGTTAAGAGACAAAACTAATCTAATAATGAAGGATACGTAAGGAAACATCATAATTAACTTGGCATCAATGGTGGACATTAATAATCTTTGTCCTAACAATTTAAGAGAATTAAGAGAATGCAAAGGGGATTAATAATAATGATTGAGGAGTTATTTTTCCCCAAACAGTTATTATAAAGAAACAAAACTACATTTTGCAGAGGTCGAAAGAGTTCCAACAAAAACCAAGATCAAAATCTTGGGAGACAAAAACAACTAGAAAATAGAAAAATAAAGAAACCATCACTTTTAATAATCATGAAGATTCCCTTTTTTTGCTTTATTCCTATGCACTTTCTGCCAATTACCACACAAAGATTCCACCGGAATGATTTCCAGATCCAAACCTAACTCCGCTTGGGGTTGGTCTTTGTTTGAATCCAAATTTCCCGATTCATTAGCTCTCTTTGTTCATGTAGCCCCATTTACTTGTCTTACCATCTGTGTTGAAGGAATTCCTTCCTAAATCCTCTCCCCATCATGGTCAATTTGTTCTGACTGGTAAGTACCTTCCATGTCTTGATTATCCTTAGTATCTTGAGAAGGGATATCTTCCTCAACTTCCTACTCTGATTCTGCAAATTTAGTGTGCTGCCAACCTTTCTTTTTTCGATCTTCCCCTTTTTCGATCTTCCCCCTTTTTCTTCTTCGGGTGTTTTCTGGCCAGTGGACATTAGTACTGTAGGTGACCTATTTGAAAACATGCGCAACATCTAAATGTTTTATTTTCATAATCAAAACTTTGGTTCCATTCATATTTTCCATTTTTCAGTAGTATGTTGTGGTAATCCTTTGCTCAAACTTACCTCTATACAAATCTGAGAAAGGGTAGAAAAACCTTGTTGTATCTGATCATTATCTATTTTTTTGTAAGTCCCCAAAGTATTCGCTATATCTTCTAGGACTTGATTATGCCAAAATGGTTGTGGGAGGTTTGGTAGCCTTACCCACACTGGAGTTTTTCACACCACCATCATTACAGGGTCAAACTCAAGGAACCAATGGGTCATATAGAGCCCAACAAGTCCCCAAAACTAGGGGCATTCTTGCATTACTTTTTCCAGATCTCCATTTCATTCAAATTGTACAATGAAAAAACCTTTAGAACATAGGTAAATATCACATTTTTTTCACCACCAGGTGTAGATCCACAAATGCAAAGCATATGATTTGGGCCAAAACCCATTGAATCGATAGATGAGGGAATTAGACCAAAGAACTCAAAAAGTTAAGTTTCTTGATAATTTTAGACCTCCAATGTTGGTCGTTTCTCCAATTTATCAATCTTCCCTTTCCCTACCCCGCATGTACAGACCCATCTTGTGCATGTGCAAAAACCCTCAAGCTCACTCATGCCATTCCTCTGCAAAGGCCTCAATTTATGTAAGTATGTCATTTAACAAGTTGTTGCAAGGAAAAAGCAGAAGAAGTTTTTGACTTGGAATTAAAGTCATATTTATTATTGGTTTTGAATAATTTTCCATTATCTTATGTTATAAGTTACATGTTGATTAACATTTGTTCACAAATAAACTAATGCTAGCATTAGTTTACTAACATTAAATGTTTTCATGAGTATCCCTCGAACTTGATCTTTCTTTGCACCATTTTAAACTTTCCACCACCTTGTAAGTTTTATGACTTCTAGACTTTGTTTTATAACATGAAAATGTTTGACAAGTGTTAGAAAATCAGAAAGACAAAAATATTTTTGCCTGTAAATATTGGTACATATTAAAAATATTTCTATAATTTTGGTTGTTTACAACATTTAGAAAAAGTGAATAGATATGTTGATATTTAAGTCATTGACGTAATGCACACACTACATGGATAATGGATTTCCGCACTCTGCCTTACGGCATTTCCTTTGCAACATCTGGTGCAAATGCTAGTAGTTCATGTTTTACACAATTGCCTTGATCAATTGTTTGGATCATATTTTCTTACTTGGTTTTTTTCCCTCTCTAATATTCATACTATCGTAAGAGTACAAATCAAGATACATTACTTTGTTCAATAGAATTTAAAACGATGTTGGTAGTTTCGCTGCAATATTTTATGCAAATATGGGTTAAATCAATTATGGAGTTGTTCTTCCCTATTATTGATTTTCTAATCATTTTTATGCTTATATTTTGACGAACATCAATAATTTAATCATTGGTATGTTCAATATTAACCTGTTGAAGTCAACAAAGGACTTGTTTGTTGTTTGATATTCACATTATCAAGCGGTGATCATGTTCTTCATACTCATCTTTTAATTTAATAATTGGTATGTTCAATATTAGCTTGTTGATATTCATACTATCAAGTGGTGATCATGTTCTTCATACTCATCTTTTAATTTAATCATTGATATGTTCAATATTAGCTTGTTGAAGTCAACAAAGGACTTGTTTGTCATTTGATATTGATACTATCAAGTGGTGATCATGTTCTTCATACTCATCTTTGTAGGGTGAACGGAATGTAATAATACTTGATATTATCGTTATTTCAAACTTTTCAAAATGATGAATTATCAGTAATAAGATATAAGTATAATTAACATTTTATTCTTTTTTTATTTTCATTTTTAATTTTGTTATGTTTGTTTCTATTTTTTGTTATGTTATTTTCTCATTGCATACTTAAGGTTTTAATTGCATTCCTTGATCTTTTATTTATCGTAAGTTTATTTCACTTCAAATCTTGACCACTTATTCTTTCAAAAAGACACGATTATATTATTAATCTTCCCATGTCTATTTATTGACTAGAAAATCTATTTAAATCATATTAATTACAAGGAATACTCTATGTGGATAGAGAGGGACATACTTTACCTTCAAGAAGGAGGATCCTTGGTATCCTCAATGAATGTCTTTGATCTAGGTGGATATTGGTGGTAAAATTCCTATTCCACTTGGACCCCCAACACTGTTTCCTTTCAAAATCTTTAATTCTAGCACAGATTTCTATTTTTGGCAGTTTTTCAGGCCTTGAATTTTTGGATTCATTTTGAAGTCCCAAATGAAGTTATTTTGGAAAACACTCCAATCCCTTATGGCACAGGCTTGCTAACAAAAAAAAAATTCCTCAGATAGATATTTCTAATGAGTTATCATGTGTGCCAAACAGAGATCATATGCCCAAATTATGACCCTAAGAAGTTATCGTTCCAAATAATCCCAACGGGGCCCACAAAATTTTGGTGCTTCATCTCCCAGGGTAAGGTTTTTAGATTTTTATGATTTTCCATTGTTTTCCAATAATGAAAAGGCATCTAAGCCTCATTGTAACATAGTTCAGAAGGATGTAGTCAGAGATAAGCTACCCTCACCTAAGCTAGTTTATTTCCATTCTGCATTTATACAATTTTCAGTATTGGTTATTAATTAATTGAAGTTTAGTTTTTTCTAACTCTATGTTTCTGTTTAAATATGCATTTCATTTCATTCTTGCATAAATCCATATTAGTGGAATTAAAGCGGTCTACTCTTTCTTTGTTTTTTTTTTGCATGTTCCCAATGAGGTCAAGATGTATGGAGTTAGGACTTGAAGTAATTGAATTTTTGCAAGACAGGCCTTATCGACCACGACGTCCTCCCATGGCAAAAGAAAATAAATATGAGGGAGTAGGAGATCCTTTCAAAAATGTTGCTCGAAGAGGCCCTCGAGTGAAAAAGGAACGAGAAGACAGATAACTTTTCCCAAATCCTTCTGTGGGTATCAGCAAGTGAAACATCTTCATCCAGTAGTCAATTTGGAGGTGCCACCTATGTTAAGGTACAATTTAACTTTGAAATTCCTATATTTGAAGGTCAAATAGATTAAAATGTCATAGATAAATGGTTAAATCTGCTAGAAATATATTTTTCATTCAATAATTTTTCCAATACTGAAAATATTACTTTTGTACACCTCAAAGTTTCCCCCCATGTCAAGGATTGATGGGAAACCTACTATGAGGAGAGGGATGAGAAGGAACCCTCATTATTTTCAATTGCACCCACTTGGAATTATTTCTGAGACATTGTCAAGGAACAATATTATCATGTCGGTAGCTATGAGGATAAGTACATAAAATGGACCGCATTTTGGCAGTAAAGGTACCAAGACATGTTGGAGTTCACAAATATTTTTTCATACCCTTTGAACGAAGTTGGGTATAAAGGATTCTGAGCATCATATGGTTCTCAAGTACTGCCTTTTTCTTCACAAATGCATACATTCATAATGGAGTTCCTGGACATCTCCTCGCTTGGCACCGCATACCGATATGTTTTCGAGATCGAACAAAAATTTTAATAGAAGAAGTGAGACTTTGGATCTGTGAATCTAAAGTAGGGAAAATCACCTCCAAACTGCAGAACATAGGATAGAGCCAAAGTGGGGTCACCCAGGACAACCCATCGAAGCCACGAGAAAATAATAGCATCATGAAGACGAAGAAGAATATAAGAAAATGGTGTGAGTTCCACAAGATCCCCACTAACAACACAAATGAGTGCCACATCAAGCAGTCATTGGTCGTCGAGCTAAAAGCTTTAGAGTCAGAATCATGTTTTGACTCTGACTTGTAACCTAACAAAGGGAATAAAATTATTGATGCAGAGCCCGACGCCGTTGTTTCCACCACCAAGGTCCAGAAGATTGAGCCCGAAGATCCAGAGGAGGGATAACATCTCTTCCACTCACAAATGTGGGTGAAGGGTTGTTTGGTGTAGTTCATTGTCAACACGAGGAGCCAAAAGAACCTCATCTCAATTGAGTTCATGAAGTGGTTGGGCCTACCGACGACACCACACTGATAGTAATACACCATTGAATGGCTCTTCCAAGGTCAATATCTCTATTTCATCCATCAGATGGCTCACCAAGGGAAAGATCTCTACATCAACCAGCAATGTCACCTACCCTACAGCATCAAGCCCTTCATGGATGAGGTATTATGTGATGTTGTTCCCCTTGAATTTTTTGATATATTATTAGGCCAACCATACTTGTGGAAGCATCATGATGTGTATGAGTCTAGGCCTCGTACTATTATTATTACTTTGGGAAATAATCTGTACAGTATACCAGAGGTAGCTCTGCCTGTCGTTATTTATTTGATTTTCGTTAAGAAATGCAGTAAAATCATCTCCCAGACCAAGAAATTTGTTTCTTTTTTTTCTGATTTACTCTCAAAGTAAGGGGAAGATCATGGCCACATCCATGGACCTTGGGAAGGGTTCCTCCATGTAGCAGAAGAAGTTGGATAAGGTTGTGGAAGAATACAGGGACATCTTCTTCTCACCCACGGGGGTAACTTTTCACTTTCAAGTCAAGCATTCGATCGATTTGACTTTCAAAGCACCTCTACCCAATGGGATGATATACCATCGCTCCCTTATGGAAAATGAAGAAATCAAGCAACAAATCCAGGAGTTGCTACAAAAAAGGCACATCTAACTAAGTTTCTCACCTTATGGGAGTTCAATTGTATTCATAAAGAAGAAGCATGAGGCATAGAAACTAGGCATTGATTATCGGGCATTAAATAAAATAACTATCAGGAACAGGTGTCAAATCCCATGGATTAATGACCTTCTTGACCAATTCAAGGGAGCCAAGTACTTCAGCAAGATTGATTTGAATTCAGTTATCAACAATTATAATGGAAACCAAAGATGTACAGAAGGCCACCTTAAAATCCAAGGAAGGCCTTTCTGAGTGGTTGTTCATGCCTTTCAAGTTGACAAATGCCCTTGCAACTTTTATGAGACTGATGGATGACAACTTGTGACGCTTCACTAACTTGTTCTTGGTTGTATATCTAAATGACATCCTCATCTTAACCATGATTTGGGAAGAGCACTTGAAACACATTCGGCAAGTCCTTCAAACCCTATGGCGGCACAAAATATATGCCAACTTTGATAAATGCACCTTTGGGATGAACCAGGTCTAATACCTAGGTTACATAATTGATTAGCAAGGAATGCATGTGGATCTAGCTAAGATCCAAGTCATTTAGTATTAGTCAGCCTTGACCATTCTAACATAGCTTTGTATTTTTTTGGGACTTGACAATTTCTATGGAAGGTTCATGTTGGGATTCTCTCATATCACTTAGCCTTTGAGTCAAGTTACCAAGGGCGAAGTGAAAGAAAAGTTTTTCTGGTATGAGTTCCAATAGAAGGTGTTTGTCAAGTTGAATCACTGCATTTTCTCTGCACCGATACTCACATTACCAGACCTAAAACAACCATTTGAAACTGAGACATATGTCTATGACTATGTTATTGGTGTAGTTCTCACCCAGATGGCTTATCATAATGAGATAATTTTTGATACAAATCAAAAATACCCCACATATGATAAAGAGAAGTATTACATCGTGCAATCTTGTCGTTATTAGAAGCATTACATTCTTTGGAAGGAAATGATCACCCACATATATCACTGACCTCATTAGTTTATAAAGACACAAGGGAAGTTATAGAATTACCACCATCAGAAAAGGTCCACATATCTGCAACAATTTCATCTGAATATTAAGTACAAAAAATACATCACCAATAATGTTGCAAATTGCCTCAGTCAGCCACCAGTTGTAGCTCTCACCATTGTTCTTGTCTCTTGTGTGCATGAGACTTATGGATGGTTGTAACTTTACAAAAATGATCCAGAATTCGCCATCACATACCAGATGTTGATGGATGGAAAGTGAGTTTTAGACTTCCACCTCCAGAACGCACTATTATTCCACATGGGACATCTTTGTGTTCCTTCAAGCGGGTGTGCCAAGATGATATGGGAGGCACACTACAATCGGGTTGCGGGACACTTCGATATAGAGAAGATAGTGGAAGTAGTGCAGAAGTATTTTTATTGGCCAAATCTTCAGCAAGATGTTGGAAAATACGTCAGATCCTGCACTGCCTGTGTCATATCCAAGCCAAAAATTAACAAGCAAGGCTTGTATACTCCTTTTCCTACTCATGATCATCCTTGGGAATCCATCTCCATGGATTATATGTTTGACCTTATTTCTATTAAGCATGGAAACGAATTTGTATTGGTGGTCGTTGATATATTTTCTAAGATGCCCATTTTGGCTTCCTCCAAGAAGAGTATCACAGTAGAATCCATTGCCAAACTCTTCTTTGAACGAGTGTAGGTACATTTCGAGATCCTGCATACCATTATATATGATCAGTATAGCAGGTTACTGAGCACATTCTGGTCAAGCCTTTGGTCATTGTTGTACACCAAGATCACTAAGTAGATTGCATTCCACCCAAAGACTGATGGTTAGACAGAGGTCATCATCAAGATGACTGTGCACATACTACACATGTACAAATCTAATCATCTGCGAACATGCAATGAGAGTCTTCCCTATATGCAACATAGTTATAATTGATCTCTCCATAGATCTACTAGGCACATCCCCCGTCAAGTGGGCCTAGGATCTCAACCATTATGTCCCATTGATGTTGTACTACGTTTTGCAACTACACGCGAAGAATCTACCCATGTTCAGTCTGAAGTTGATAAAGCCACTAGGTTCATTGAATGCATTAACTACATTCGCTAGTAGTTTCAAGACATCTTGGATAAAGCCAAAGTCAAGTACAAACAACGGCATGATCAGAGTCGAGTGCCACATAAGTTTTAGTTGGGCGACAAAGTTTGGTTTCATTTGCAGAAGGAATGCCTTACTAGAGCTCATCGGAAGCTTTGACCACTCTAATATGGGCCTCACACCATCACCAAGGTTGTGGGAGACAACATTTTCAAGCTCAGTATCCTCCCATTCCTTGGCTTGCACCGTGTCTTCAATGTGGACCACCTTAAACCATACTTTCCACCATTGTTGGACACATCAGATATTGTTGAGCAACTGACACCAAAAGAGTTCAACCCAGACTGCATTGAACATGCCACAACTGATCGAATCATGGTAACATATATCAAGAATAATCGCCAACATAGGATCCCTAGCCCCAGAATATATATATATCAGTCAGCCTGAGTGAAATGCCAGCCTAATTCGGGTTCTTATCTATAAGGCCCCGCAAGCCAGCCTTCATGAACATAAATAGAATGCTAGCCTGCTTTCAAGTCGGTAACTAACTACACTATATCAAGCTGTCAAAGTTGGCCAGCTCCTACATCAAGGCAAGTGGATCACCAAGGACTAAGTTGAGAATATTTTTCCCCATCTCATGGAGGTTCTCAATGCAATAGGGACCATTGCTTCCTAAGGGGGGAGGATTGATCCAGGTGGATATTGGTGTCGCCTGCATATTCCACTTGGAACCCAATCATTGTTTCCTTTCATTTTCTTTAATTCTAGCACATATTTCTACTTTTGGTAAATTTTTGGTTCATGAACTTCTGGATCCATTTTGAGGCCCACCAAGCTCACCAATTCAATTGCATTCCACCCCCAGATTGATGGTAAAACAAAGGTCATCAACAAGATGATTGCGCACATACTACACATGTACAACTATAAGCATTCATGGACATGGGATGAGATTATTCCTTATGTGAAACACAGTTATAACAGAGATCTCCATAGCTCGACTAAGCATAACCCCTATTATTTGGCCTAGGATTTCAACCATTATGTCCCATTGATGTTGCACTACCTTTTGCAACTACATGGGAAGAAACTACCCATGTTCAATCTAAAGTTGATAAAGCCGCCAAGTTTATTGAATGCATTCATCACATTCGCTAGTAGGTTCATGACATCTTAGATAAAGCCAATGTCAAGTACAAATAACAACATGACCAACATTGGATGCCACATAAGTTTTAGTTGGGTGACAAAGTGTGGTTGTATTTGTAGAAGGAACACCTTACCAGAGCCCATTAGAAGCTTTGACCACTCTGATGCAGGCCTTACACCATCACCAAGGTTGTGGGAGACAATTATTTTGAGCTCAGTATCCCCGCATTCCTTGGTTTGCACCTTGTATTCAATGTGGACCACCTTCAGCCATACTTTCCACCATTGTTGGACACGTCATACAATGTTGAGAAATTGACACCAACAAAGCTCAACCCAGACTGCATTTAACATGCCACAACTGATTGAAGCATGGACACATAGATCAAGAAGACTCACCAACAGAGGATCCAACTCTATCGGGTTGTTAAAGTTGGCCATCTCTTGCACCAAGGCAAGTGGTTCACCGAGGACTAAGTTCAACAGAAGTTTCTCCATCTCATGGAGGCTCTCAATGCAATGGATACCATTACATCCTAAGGGGTAAGGATTGATCTACATGGATATTGGTGGCCACTCGCCTATTCCACTTGGACTCCCATCACTGTTGCCTTTCAATTTCTTTAATTCTAGAACAACTTTCTACTTTTGCCAGTTTTTCAGGTGTTAAACTTCCATAGCCATTTTGAGGCCCTAAATGATGGTTTTTTGGAAAATACACCAAGCCCATAGCCCATGTAAGAAATATGAATCTAATGATTCTATTGAAATGTTTGTACCCTCTAAATCCTTAATTGAACAATGCATTATATCTAGTTTTCACTATCAAGATAGCCCTAAAGAACCTAATGATACAATGACTCATGTTGAATCTAGTTTTTCGTTATTTGATTTCCCTAATCATTATATTGATAAATTTTGTGAAGTAAGATATGTTGAGGAATAAATTATGTCTACTACAACATCAACATTATCCATTCATGGTTATGCAGATCAACCATGAACTCTGGAAGACCTTTTTCAAACAAACAAATAGGTATGTGATAGTGTTTTCAGTAATTGTGATAGAAATCCATATGACATTTATGTTGATTATTCTACGCCAACCTTATTCAATAAGTATGATATGAGCCATTAACCTTTGTCGTAATCTTGAAATAGGAGGTGATTTAGATACAGGTTTTAGTTTACATTCAAGGCATAATTATGAATCTTTCAATACTGATAAACTTGAGGATATAACTGGTTCAAAATCCTTCCATAGTAGTGAATCTGTTTATGATCATTCCATTGTACAACATACAGACTATGTGTTTGAACTTAGGGTTGTTAATGTGTTAAAATTTATGGTTATTATTTTATTTTTGAATTATATTATGACTGGACCTATGACCATAGAGGATAGTGAGGAGGAAGAAACATACATACAAAAGGTTCATGAACATATGACTATAATTTCAAGGTCTTATTCATCAGAACTTATACAAGACTACATGATTTCATTGAATAATGGATGGGTGCATATTTTGAAAAAAAATCTTCAAGTTATCAATTAAACATATTTTGTTAAGACCTGATAAACGAATTATTCCCCTGTTTCTTTCAACGGTTGAACATATTATAGTTTTTTATAAGTATGAAGCCCAAAAACAAGAACCATGTAACTGGTAAGCTTTTAGCCTAGCTGCATTGGCTTTATGATTTCTTTGAGAAAATTTGCTATTAAAACACATATACTTCAATTATTGCAAATAACTAAAACGTTTTATTACGCAAATTTTATGATTGTTAGAATTAGGAGAAATAAGGTGAAATTAGTTGCATCTTAAAGAATCCTTATATGATCATAACTAGAATGGAATATGGACCCATGAGCCCTTAGTTGTATATTATATTAATGAGTTTGGAACACATCCTTAAATTTCTTTATTCATAAATGAAGATTGAGGGGTAATTATTTTTCTAAAAGGCTCAAAGCTTGTTTCTTTAACTGTCTCAAACTTCATATCAAACATTTTTTATCATATCTTTCTTTTTGTACTACTTACACAGAAATACCATTAGGGATTGCATTGACTTATGAGTACTAGAAATATTAACATGATGTTTGGCTTTCATAGAATCTAAATGAAACTCTTGTGGAACTAGTTAGTTACAATCTTACTCCTACCACTCCTTCTATATAGGTTACTTCTAATGGGGTATGTTGATATCTGCATTGCGACTAGAAATGCTCGCACACAATGGAGCAAGGTCAGTGGTATTGGACTAAATCTAGTGCGTAATCCTCCCATCCTGTGGAAAATAATCACATATATTCAAGTAAAAGCACGTATTCACTAAAATAAATTGAATGAATACCTCTAACATAGAGAGTAAACAAGAATTCATAAAGACTCTTATCTCAGGATAATGGATGGCTCCATTGGGTCTATGGATGCTTGCTGGAAGCAAAGCAACATCCGGTTTTGCAAACTCGTGTATTGGAAACAAAAGGGGAGAATAAAATCTTTGATAACTAGTGTCAATAGTTTCAGTAAAACTTTATTCTGAGATGAAGGCCACACTTGTGATCTTAAATCAATACCATAACTTTTGCAATATTTTGATCAATGATCATAAACATACATCATTTATATTTGGATTTGAAATGCTCTTATGAAGAATGAGATAGATATTGATCTATGATCGATGTTTCTTAAACCATTATCATAATTACCCTATTAGACTGAAAAATATGAAAAAATGCCATAAATGTGAATAACCATTGAACTCATCTTTACATACTAGGATCTCATATGACTAATCTTGATCTCATTCTTCCTATGGATCAGTTAAAAATGTAAGATGGAAATATATTCATCCTCTTTCCTAGGATAAATTAGAGTTTATATTTTTCTGCATTTAAATCTCCCTTTACTTTTGATATTAATGAATGAAGGGTTTCACTGTCTTATTTTTCTATAAGCCATGAGAAGGACACATTTTCCCACATAAATAAAAATGGATGGTATTAAAGTTTTCTCCTGATTAAATTTACATATGTTTGATTTTTGTTAAGATTTGATTACGTATGTTAGAATCTTGAAAAATCGGTGCTAAAATCTGTAAAATTTTATGTAAATTGGTCGGTAATGTTGAACTTTCTAGCTATATCATAAATTGATGGAAAATAAAGATGATCAATAAATATACCCATTGATTAATCGTTGTGGAGCATCAAACAATGAATTAAATATGCTTGTGCCTCCCACACTTCTGACGAATGGGTGCACCTCCCACAATTCTGACGAATGGGTAAAAGATAAACTGAATGAACCAACCAGTAAGTTTCCATCCTTATCATCGAATTTGAATCAATCTTTAACGTTGGTAATTATAGGGAAAACCATTAACATGTTGGTGGGCTCCAGTATTGCAGCAATAATGCTGCAACTCCTGGGACTCCCATCTTTACTTTTATCAACCCGGTAGTTCGTAACAAACTTGGAAGCGACGGTGTTGTATGCACAAGTACTAGCTCTTGCCGCAGCTGTCACTTGGTCAGCTGGAACAAGTCCGCTAGGAGATTAAGCCAACTTCTATGAGCTCTTAGAAGAAGCTTTTTAATTGATGGATGAAAGCTAACTCGAAGGAAGCTAATCTATTTGCGAAAAGAGATTGAAAAACTAAAGGAAAATGCAAACCCTAGCAAACCCTAATTCTACCAGCTAGTCCTACTGATGCAAAGGAGAGAATGCAAACTACTGAAAGAGATGCCATTACTTCTATGAAGGTAAAATACATGTGTCTAGACTACCTCTATCTGAAGAAAACATCTTTTTGTATTTTTGATTAAGTCGTCAGTTTCATCATGCATATGCTTTCACTGTTCTTTGACTGTGCAGGGGTGGATCAAGGAGGAGAAATTCTTGGAAGAGGTCGGGAAGGTTTAGAGAGGGTCTAAGGAGTCCCTAACACCCTTCCAGAGAGTTTCAAAAAGTTTGGCTATCAAGAAACCTCATTTGTGAGCTTCTACAGGAAGTCTGCAGGGGTTCTACAGGATGTTCAGGAATTTCTACAGGATGTTTAAAAATTGGATTTTGGAGGATGGGTGAGTGAGGGAAGATGCATGGATGGATATGGAGGTACGATAGGGGTCTGAAGTGGCCCAGGGACTGGTGGATGGAGTGGTGAGGAGGTGTAGATGGCTAAATTGGCTCAAAGAAGGCTGAAACAATTATTGCACAAAAAGGTAGGGTTACGTGGGCAAGAGGACAGATGTGAGAGGAGGAACCTAGCTAGGAGATGGAGCAGATGGCTCTGATGAAGCTTACGTGGATGAAAGAGTGGTAGAGATGCTTTGCACCATATACATTCAACTGAATCAACAAAGTCTTGCAAGTAATCAAAGTCTTATCTAATCTAATCTGACTAACAATAAATTGAATGAACAGCAGCTTTATTTGAAAGAGAACCATGTATATCAACTATGCAATGAAACATTTCAAAGATATGAACACATAACCAACTTCTGCAAATGAAAACAGTACACTAAGGATTGCATGGTAAAGCAAACTAGTGTTTTTGTTTGGGACAACACGGTTACTTCAATTCCAGCCCCTGATCCAATAATGAATAGGTGAAACCAAAAGTGTTTGTTGACCCTTTTTTGGAGCCTTTTTCCTGTTATTATCCTACCAATCTATTCTAAACATCTAAAGCATTCTATTCATAAACAGTGACCTAGTTAATCAACACAACTTAATCTGCCTAACAGAAATACGTTTGCAAATGCACAAAAGGAAAACAACAATGCTTAAAGGAAAGATAACAGTACATAAAGGAGGCCCTAGGCTCTCAGGTTTGGCCCAACCCTAAGAGCTATGACTCCTATAGAAATCTCAGAGTTGATATGAAATAGGACTGCTTATCATTATCAAAAAATAGTCATCAGTCAAGAGTTATGCCAAAATGGCTACAAGAAAACTAGCTAAAGCTGACAGCACTGTAGTGCAAAAATATGCAATGGTTTCAAAAAAGTCCCTTACGAAGGTTGAGGCCTTATCATTTATACACCACGAGGGCCCTATCAGGCCTCCTAAATCTGGGGGACTTGGTTGTCCAACTGTTAATAGACAGTCCCTTTTCCAAAATCTGCTTGGATGCCTTCAAGATCCAGTTTGTGGCCTGTGAGCTCAGAGTTTGGGGGTGAAGATCCCGAGGAAGGGTTATTTAATGTCATAGACAACCCCCCTATGAATCCTCTCCTCAAGATTGGCCGTCTTCTAGCCCATGATTGCTCGGTTTTGCTCCAACATGTGTCAAAAAAACCTGAAATAAGCACATGTTAGCCACCTAGGAAGAGTGACCACCTTTATTCGTACAAATGACATAAACATACTAAAAAATAATGCATAAGCTATGAAAAATGGGGGATTGAACAAGGACTGAACAAGGATAATGAGGCAAAATGAGCCCAATAAGTTACCCAATTTGGGGCTCATCATCACCCCCCTGCTAAAAGGGCTGCTCATCCTCGAGCAACTAGTCCAGCTCCTCGTCCTTAATTTCTTTGATCGCCTCCCTCACATCCCAGGATTTTGAAGTAGTGTCCTCTTCACTGTCATGGAATCTGGCCTTCCTTTCCACCTCTTCCCACTGCTTATGCTCTTCTTCTTCTGTGCCTCCTTCTAGCAATCCCAAAAAAAAGGGGGACTTAACTTGAGGCCTATCTAGTTGGCCTGGAGGTTCTGCATAGAATTTTTGTAGAGAGGCACTCGTGCCAAGGCCTCCCTCATTCTAGTTGGAGTGTGGTATTCCCTGATTTTGAGGCTATGGGACAATGTGTTCCACCTACGGGTGCAAGCATGAACACAATTGTCCCCCAATAGTCGCTCCATATCCTCAAAGTGTGCTATGGCCTGAGCCTGTCGATCCATGTACTCTAACAGAGCCTGAGAGTTGGTTGCTAGGTGTTGGTGGGCAGATATCAATGTTGTGGGGTCCCCTGGCTCTGCTCTAATTAGCAGTGGTTCTTGTAATTCTCGGTCCATGACATTTCTGACCTCTGCCGCTCTATTTTCTTCGTGGTTTAGCCATGAGGTCATTTCCATCAACTGCATGTCCCCTACTACTGTGTTGGGGTCCCATGAGGTTATATTTTGAAGGGCCAAATTATGAAGGTAGAACTCTGATAGCTTGGCCTTGTCTTCCAATGAACTGTTGTTACATAAATCCATGAACTGCTGGGGGTTTTGGATTTGGGAGATACCCTTCTATGCCAACGTGTTGATTTGGAAATGCAACCATTGATCCGTGAGGTATAGGCCATAGGATTTGGTCGGCTGCCTACATTGCAGAGCTTCCGTTGCCCAACTGGCCATGCAGGCCAGTTATGCCTCCTTTTCTTGCATCTGATGTTTTAGAGATTGTATCTCTAGGCCTGCTTGCAATTCCCTTTCCTGTAGTTTCCGGTTTAGTGCCTCAAGTTCAGCTTGCATTCCTTCTTTTCCCTGAGGCTCTTCTGTGGTGTCCTTGGTTGTTGTTTCCTCTTCTTTCCTTTGCCCTTGTAGCTGTAGCTGTTGTCTAAGCAGCTCATTCTCTTCTCGTAGCTTGGCCTGTTGGGAGCTTTCTACATGCCGTACTCTTGCCAACTCTATTTGGGTATCCTTGAGCTTTTCCTCTATAGGGCCTATATCTGCCACCCCTTTGGATTTAGCGATCTTCATCCAAGTGTGGGTCCGTACTATTTCTTCCTATGTGCTAGGAAAAGTGGCATTGTGAATTTTTTAGGAATGATTTTCCCGGCCTCTAAGAAGTTATAATAAGAGCCCAGGCTGGGTTGGGGGTTTGGTTCCATAATGATATCGCCCTTCTCCTCCTCCTATGATGACTTGGCTGCTCTTTCCTCCATCTGTTCAGTCTCTTTCAGCTTAGCCAAAGTTTCCTATAGAGCAGCCTCGGCATCCTGTAGAGAGGCCTCCGAGTTCAATTTCTCCATCCTTTCCTTCCATGTGGATGTCTTCGGGCTTCCCTGCTCATAAGTGATGGATTCCTTGGAGGGGACCTCTCCTTTGGTGTGGTAGGGGTATCTATAATTGTGATTGGCTCTTTTGATGGAGGCTGGGGTCTGCCAGTCTTAATCCTCACACTCCTCCTTGCCTTAAAATATAGGGGAGTCTCCCTCTTTCTCTTTTCCTTCTGCTTGGGAGAGGTGCTTAGGGTGGCCAGCACAGCTGCTGCCTCCCTAGCTAGAATCTCGACCGATTTCTCCTTCTGCTGCCCTTTCTTCAGACTTCCTGTAGAAATGCCTATAGTGGCTGGTTTCTGGCTTCCTGTAGAAGCAGTTTTTGGACTTCCTGTAGAAATGGCCTTCTGGCTTCCTGTAGAACCAGTTGGCACTGTTTTAGCCTGCTTGGCTAAGGGTGCTTTTTCCTTTAGCTTGGATGAGGCTGCCTTAGGGGTGCCTTCACTGGCTTGGACTTTCTCAGTCCTTTCTGCCCTGCTCTACAGTCTTTTCTCCCTAGGTGTTTGTGTTATTTTACCACCCACTGTTTTGGCCTCAGCAGCTTGGCCTTTTTCTCATGGCTCTTTTTGTTCTTTATTTGGTGGTTTTCCTGGGGTTTCTTGACCTTTAGCTTTCTTTTCTGCCTCGGTGTGCTCCTTCTCCTCGCTGCTGGAAGAAGTGAGCTTCTCGGACAAAATTCGGATGTCATCATCCTTAGACATATTTCAAAAAATTTCCCAGGAGAGAGGAACAGTGTAAGTATGGAGTGCATCTTCCACGAGGAGCTTGATAAGCCCATGATGGGCCAGCTGGTCTGGTGCCCCCTCCCTCAGCTTTGTGGCACACTCAATCAAGGATTGCAGGAAGAAGTAGGGAATGCTCAATTTTTGTTCTGAGGGCAGATCCATTTGGTGCCTGAGTTTTGTTAGCAAACGGAAATGATAATCATATACGATGCTGAATTGCCCCTCACAGGTAATATACTTCATAATTTGGAGGCTGACTTCGCTCCAAAATGGCTATAGGTCGGTTCTTCGGACCCCATTCTTGTCCTCTGAAAATTGTTCCTCTGGCAAGAAGAACTCCTTTTTAGCCTTTTGACCCAATTTTCTCTCCTCCTTATCCCAGGGTACCCCCATCGGTAGATCAGTGACTCTTCTAATGAGTTGTGGGGTGAGTCTTAGGGTCAATCCTCTGAAGTTGACAGTGGCTAGTGTCTTCGATTTTGGCTTCAAGGACCTTAGGAATTCTTCTGTAATTTCATCATCGTGACCTTGAAGTTTGTCACAGAATGTCATCCAGTGTGCACGGGAAAATAAGTCTACCACCTCAGGGGTTTCTCGGAGTTTCTTGGAATCCGAGGGTTCCTTTCAGATAAACCCTCCTGTCATGGTGAAAAAGACTCTGTTTTTGCTTGCGCTTTGAGCAGAAAGGGAATTCTAGGTGTGTTTCCTTCTCAGAGTGTTAAAAACGGTATCTGTAGGCCTCTTCGTATCAGTTCCTCTGCTTTGAAACCGGACTGCTCGTGTACAGAAGGACAACTCAGGATTTCTCTAAACAGAGTGCAGGGCTATGTTTCCAACATACACACAATCATATAAAATTCACATTTTTCCACCAGTTAGCCTTGACAGTGTCTCACTTCTCTACAGGAGGAAATTAACTCAGGACTTCGTGGAGAAAATCTTGGACACAAACCATGAAGACAATTTCATGCAACGATAAGTAAACTGCTTTTGGATTCACAGACAGACTTGCTTTTAAATTTTTCTCTACCCCAGCACGTCGAATTCACCACCTTTTGAACTATTTTGCATGGGAAAGGTATGTTCGGGCCTACCTCTCTGAGAATTTCCACCCTCGACGTGAACAGTCCAAGCTTCTTCGTAATGTCGGGCTTCCTGTAGTGCACCTTCCTGTAGAAAGCTTTCCCGGCTTCTAGAGGATGTTACGGTGGTTCTGGATGAGTCTGAGCTGTGGAAGGACATTGGAACAGACCGAGAAGATCAGGCTAACAACTTCCAGAGGAGGAGGACGCGTACTCGGATGCAAAAACGGTTGTAAGTGTGAATGACAGCAGTTTACCCTGAGTTATTTGACCGGCCAATTTGAAATGCCGCGAAATTCATGGCGCGAGGGTGAGCTGTCCAGGCCGATCCATTGGCCGACATCACAGCCATCATTCCTCGGCGTGTCTCTGACCGCTGAATCCTTCCCTCTGCCTTCACCGCCGCCATTTCTGTCATACTACCGATTCTCCCCGACTGGACACTTCCCACGTGTCAACTGCCCATCTTTTTGGCATAA
Organism: Pinus tabuliformis; assembly: GCA_031772625.1. Taxonomy (NCBI): domain Eukaryota; kingdom Viridiplantae; phylum Streptophyta; class Pinopsida; order Pinales; family Pinaceae; genus Pinus; species Pinus tabuliformis. Next base: position 440,858,637 of record CM062813.1, on the reverse strand, counting down.
CCAAGCCCATTCGGATCCTACGAGGCCATCTGACTGGCTGTGGGTGGCCAGTGGAATGGCCACCAAACTTTTTCAATCCGCCCATTCTCACAGTCATGCAAATTTTAGAGTATAGTTCATGTAATTCGACGAATAAGGTTAGGTACTTACCTGTGCGGTCGTGGACGTTTTTTTTTTCAGGCTTCAGGACGAGGAATGCTGGATTTGCTTATTGTTGCTTCGTGCACGGGTGTTGGAGCTCCTCTTCCATTGGCTAATGCTGGTTCCAAGACCTTGAGACCCGACTCTCTGGTGTTGAATGATGCATGCACTGACTTCGTTTGATGTGAGTTGCTGGTGTCTCCATGGTATGTGCTCCAGCGGGATCAGCTGCTACAGGATTCCTGTAGCCATTTCTCCTCCTGGGGTGCATGCTGAAACAAACAAAGTTGTGTTCATGGATGAAGGGTCATGAGGGTGCCTTGACAGGTAAAGTGTGCGGGCCTCTGCATGCTTTATTTTTCACTTGAAAAAAACAAATTTTTATCTGAGAAAACAGGGTTCTGGTATGACTGTGCAGGTATATTCAACCAGATGGTGGCAATGGTGGTGAAAGGAGATGAAACAAGTGGAGGATGGAAGAAAAGAGTGGTTGCATGCCTCCTCAATAGACTTCAAGCTTCAAATCCCTCTCCATAATCGATTCTGGCCTGCCCAAAGGCTCTACAGGATGTTTCCTGTAGAAATACAGAACTTCCTGTAGAAAGTCCTGTAGCTTCCTGTAGAAGGTTGAACCACGACTAGATTGTGTCTGAACCCTGAAAAAATGAGTGTTCATGGAGGGAGTGGATGTGAGGATGCCTGGTAACTTGGTAGGGACCCTTGTCCTTGTGTTGGGAGGCCTCCTTTCTGCATTGTGTTCCTGCAACCTGCAACAATTTCCAGGGATTAAACTTGTTTTTTTCTCTCTGTTTCTTCCTTCTTTTTCTTTCTCTTTTTCTTTTTCTCTTTTTTTTTTTTTAAAGAGATAGCAAGGGCGCCTCAATGAGGTTTTCACCCTTACTATCTGCCTTGGGCGCCTCAGAGAGGTTTTCACCCAAGGGTCTTTTTATTCAAATCCTTTTTTAGAGAGACAGTAGGGGCACCTCAATGAGGTTTTCACCCCTACCATCTGCCTTGGGTGCCTCAGAGAGGTTTTCACCCAAGGATCTTTTTTATTGTATTTTTTCTTTTTTCTTTTTTCTTTTTTCTTTTTTCTTTTTTCTTTTTTTTTTTCTTTTTTTTTTTCTTTTTCTTTTTTTTTTATGATGATGCTTAGGGTGTGGCCAAAACAGAGGCAGAACCCTTCTCTATTACCAGCACTGATTTTTCCACAGTTTCGATGAACTCTTGCCTCGAAAGAGGTTTCCTGTAGATCTTTAGTCGATGCACATTGACAAGCATGGGGATGGCTTCTTCATCAATGGTCCAGATAAGGACAGAACCATTGCCATTGCACTTCTCCATTGCATATGGTCCTAGCTATCTTGTCCTCAGCTTCCCTTTGAAATCCTTATGTCTGGAATCATACAGCAGCGCCCAATCTCCCAGCTGGAATTGTTTGTCATTAAGGTGCCGATCATGCCATATCTTCCTCTGAAGTTGAACCACTTCTGAGTTGAGGAGGGCCTGCATTCGGTGTTCATCTAACCCATTCAGCTGCAATAACCTTTCTCGTTGAGCATGGTTGAGATCTAGGTCAAGCTGAGCTGCCATCCTCAATGTGTTGTACTTGAACTCGATTGACAGCAAAGCTCTCTTCCCATAGACCAGCTCATAAGGTGTGAAATTGTTTGTGGTCTTCCAAGTGGTGTTGTAGGCCCAAGTGGCCTCAATCAGGGGATCTGCCCAATTCTTTCTTGTTAAAATTGGCAACCATGGAAAAACTTCATGTGGGTCATCTTATTCATGGCTAATAATATTTTTATTAGATTCCTCTCGTCGAGAGGTGTAGGATTGATATAAAGATCATCCAATTCCGATAAGTATTCATGGAGATATGAATTTATTTTGATTATGGAATTATTATCAAGCCGACCTACAACTCATGTAGGCTCAGAAGCCCAATAGTCGCATCTACTCACCCACCAACGTTGTGTATAAATATAAGAGGAATTTTTCCTCATTTGGACTCTCACTCATCTCATCACATCTCTCTCTCTCTACTGCGCAGATATGAGTCTCTTCTCTACTGCGCTGAAATGGGTCTCTCTCTCTCTCACATGTGAAGCCGGAAGCTGTTGAATTTGAAGCTGCAACTGCAGAAGTAAAGATTGACTTGTGTGGCCTAGAATATCTCATCTTTGGAACTACACTGTAGGTTCATCTGAACCTCCTTTGAAAGCCGCAACTTTTGGTGGTGGAATGAAGTCAATTCGACGAATGGTTTGCAAGATATCGACTGCCCTAGTTTGAAGCCGGAAACTGCTGAAACTGAAGCTGCAACTGCAGAAGTAAAGATTGACTTGCGTGGCCTAGAAGATCTCCTCATCTGAACTGCACTGTAGGTTCATCTAAACCTCCTTTGAAAGCCGCAACTTTTGGTGGTGGAATGAAGTCAATCCGACGAACGGTTTGCAAGATATCGACTGCCCTAGTTTGAAGCCGGAAACTGCTGAAACTGAAGCTGCAACTGTAGAAGTAAAGATTGACTTGCGTGGCCTAGAAGATCTCCTCATCTGAACTGTGCTATAGGTTCATCTGAACCTCCTCTAGAAGCCAAAACTTTTGGTGGTGGAATGAAGTCAATCCAACTATCGGTTTGTGAGATATGGTCTGCCCTAGTTTGATAATGAAGCCGCTAATGCTGATGCTGCTGATCTAGGGTTTGCTACTATTGATATGAATCAGATTTATTGTACTATTTCTCTCTGCTGAATTATTGAAGATAAAAGAAGATTTGATCAAAGGTTTTCCCCACACATTGTGGGGTTTGTCCTTGGCTAGCCGCCACATCTTGTGTCTCTTGTCTTGGCTTGTTTTCTGTCGATCGTTTAATGTTCTATCTGCACTTTACTTTATGTACATGTGATTGCTAATCGATGGAATATAATAAGAAAAAGAAGTAAACTGCTATAAGAATAGAACATACCATAACTTAACATGGTATCGGAGCTGAGGTGAAGACAAAGCCCGAGCAAGAGCAAGAGCAATCATCGAAGAGAAGATTGGAAAGGCTATCCTAAAAGAACTATGGGGTCCTCAACACTCTTTCCTGCCGAAGACAAGCTCCGTGAGAAAGCTGACTATCACGGATGGAATATGTCTATCGATCTAACCCTAGAAGATCAAGGAGTGCTGGACCATGTAAGAGGCAATATTGTTGACCCTCCATCAAATGCATCCGCTGCTGCCTGGAACAAATGGAAAAATGGAGAAGTCAAAATAGAAGATCATCCGGGACTCTATCGACAAGCACTTGGTGTCCTACATCTCTGAACTGGACACCTCCAAGGAAATCTACAATAGACTGGTGAGTTTATTTAAAGTTAATGATGCAAATCAAGTTTTGTTTCTTAGAAATAAGCTGAGGTAAATCAAGAAGAGTAAGGATGAAAGTATGCAAGCATACTTCTTAAGAATCACCGAGATCAAGAACGATCTCCTATCTATTGGGGAAACCCTTACTGATAGAGAAATGGCACTCACAACTCTTGGAGGATTACCATCCAAATGGTACGTGTTCAAGACTACTCTTCTGAACTATAATGTAATTCCTGGTTTCGAGGAATTAATGGCTAGATGCATTCAAGAAGAAACAAGGGAAGAAGTGCAAGAAATGCCCATGCCTAAAGGTCCTCATGCTGCCTTTTCTTCTCATGCAAAGAGAAGGACTCACACCGGGACGATGATCAAAATCCCTCTGATGGCAAATCAAAGGAATGACAAATTCAATAGCAAAGGTAAGAGGAGAGTTGGGGATCGAGGAAGAGGACAACCATTCAAGAAGGCTAGAAAGTCCAGGATGTATTAAATGCACCTAACCTCAAAAAGAACCTAGCGTCCATCTCGGCAATGGAAGACAAAGGCTACAAGGTAACCTTCAGCAATGGCAAGGTACGTATATGGAAAAATAATGTTAAAGATGCCTTTACTCTTGGGTTTCATGTTGATTCATTATATCAGGTCGATGGAAGTCCGCTAGGTGTCATATCTGATGACACATCTCTTCAGTCCAAACTTTGGCATCGGAGGTTTGCCCACCTTCATTACAAAGCTCTACCCGATGTAAGACAGATGGTAACAGGGATGCCTGAATTCCAAGTAGAGAAAGAAGGTGTATGTCCGGGATGTGCTGAAGGAAAGCTCAAAAGGGGACCATTACCCTCAAGCCAAAGCAAGACCTCCGATATATTACAATTGGTTTACTCAGGCATACCTGAGGTTGGCATTAAGAGGGAGACTTCTACACCACATACTCCTGAGCAGAATGGTGTGGTGGGAAGGAAGAACCACACAATGATGGAAGTTGTCCGGGCCATGCTACATGATCAAAGACTTCTGAAGTTTCTATGGGCTGAAGCTGCAAACACTGCCGTATATGTACAAAATCGATGCCCTCATCAAGCATTGGGTTCCAAGACTCCTGAAGAAAAATTCACCGGTAAGAAACCTGATGTTTCTCATTTTAAAATTTTTGGAAGCCCTGTATACTTTCATGTGCCGAAAGAGAAAAGAAATAAATTGGGAGCATCTGGAAAGAAGGGAATTTTCGTGGGCTATGGTGAAAATACTAAAGGCTATAGAATCTATGTAGCTGGTCAAAGGGAAGTCATAATTAGTCATGATGTCACCTTTGACGAAGATATGGCTCTCAGCAAGGTGATCAATCTTCCAACTTTGAGGAGCTCTCAAGAAGCTGACACCAGGGAACCAAAAGAAAAGGATGATGAATCAATGCCTGATGTATAAGTACCCATGGATCCAATTAATCCTCCTCCACATGAGCCTTCCTCTTCTAGGAAGAGGCCTTCATGGCTTAGGGGGATACTTGATGATGCTGAAGGACATGCTGCACCCCGAGGAACCTTCCATCAAAGTAAGAAACTTAACAGGTATCAGGGATACCTGATCATCATGAGCACGATCATACAAAATGAACCTTCATCATTCTCAGATGTCAACAAGCATTAACTATGGACGGATGCTATGACCGTAGAATATGGGTCTATTATGGAGAATGATGTCTGGGAAGTAGTTCCCAGACCGTGGACAAGAAAATTGTTACTTCAAAATGGATTTACAAGATAAAGCATGCAGCAAATGGAAGTATGGAAAAGTATAAGGTTCATTTTGTTGCTCGTGGTTTATCCTAGAAGGGAGGTATAAACTATGATATTTGCACCTGTTGCCAGATATACGACCATCCGCTTGATCATAGCCCTTGTGGCTTCACAAGGATGGAACCTACATCAGATGGATGTCAAGATCGCGTTCTTACATGTTTCTATCAAAGAAGAGGTCTATGTGGAGCAACCTGAAGGATTTGAGATTTATGATTGAAAAACTCATGTATGCAGGTTGAAGAAGGCTCTCTATGGGCTGAAGCAAGCACCCCGAGCATGGTATGAGAGGATCGATAGCTACTTGATGAAGTTGGGATTCACTAGGAGTGAAGCTGATCCTAACCTTTACTTTAAGGTTGAAGATGAAAAGCCTCTCATACTGGTGTTGTATGTGGATGACCTCTTTCTAACTGGTGCAAACCATCTCATTCACAAATGTAAGAGGGAGATGGCTTCTGAATTTAAAATGAAGGACCAAGGACTTGAAGTGTGGCAGAAGCCAACGGAAATTTTCCTATCTCAAGGAAAATATGTGGTAAAGATATTGGAAAGATTCAGTATGATGGACTGCAAGCCTGTGACTACCTCGAGGATCTTAACTTTTAGAAGTTATATGGTAGTGATGTCGGACCAGACTTGGGAAATGCCTCTGAGTTTCAAAAACTCATTCGCATTGATGTTCTTGGTGAACCTCCGTCCGAACATATGTTTTGCAGTTAGCATTGTGAGCTCATATTTGGTTGAGCCTCACTGGACTGATGCCAGGAATCTTCTGAGATGTCTTCAGGACACAATCTCTCATGGATTAAGATACACTGTCGGAGATGTGAGACTACTTGGATATACTGATGTTGATTGGGTAGGCAGTGTGGTGGACCGTAAGAGCACTTCCGGGTACTGTTTCACCTTGGGATCTGCTTCTATATCCTGGATGAGCAGGAAGCAAAAGTCGGTGGCTTTGACAACCGCCGAAGCAGGATATATTGTTGCTAGCATAACCTCGTGTGAGGCAGTCTGGTTGCAAAAGCTCTTCAGTGAGCTGTTTGGATTTACATTGGATACCACTATGATTCTCTGTAACAACCAGAGGTGGGATTCGATTATTGAGGAATCCTGTATTCATCAATTGCTCCAGCAGATAGACATCATCTGGGATATGGTAAGTCGATGAGCAAGGAAGCTCCATCACATTAAGATGATGTACAGGTTGATACACCTTGTCAAAGCCCCGAGGGTCCTGCATGTTGCATACATTGAGCTCTGGGAGCTCTGAGGGCTTACGGTTCCTACTGGAGCAACATATGACCACAGGGTGACTCACCCTCCCCTGGTGGTGCACACTGGAACAAGATGATTCGCTCTCTTGTGGGACAAGATGATTCGCTCTCTTGTGGAACAGGATTATTCGCTCTCCTGTGTAGCAGGATGATTAGTTCTCCTGTGAGGCCTGGATTGATGTGTTCTCCATGGCAGCCTGGATTGATGTGTTCTCCATGGCAATTGTAGCAGGATTGATGTGTTCTCCTGTGAGGCCTGGATTGATGTGTTCTCCATGGCAATTGTAGCAGGATTGATGTGTTCTCCAGTGAGGCCTGGATTGATGTGTTCTCCATGGCAATTGTAGCAGGATTGATGTGTTCTCCTGTGAGGACATGATTGATTAGTTCTCCTGTCGAGGCATCCTACCCATGCAGTCTGGGACTCATGGGAAGTACCTCTCATCTGATCAATGAGCAGGGAAATGAAGTTAGGGACCATAGTAGTACCGATGGACGCATCGTTGTAACTACCGTACTCCCTACGCTAGGATGACCTCCATTGATCTAGGATCAATGATACTGGTCTGGGACCAGTAGTAGGAGTTGTACCATACTATGACGCTGACTTCGGGTCGGTTGAGACTGGTCTGGGATCAGTTGTACATACTCTAAGACTGACTTTGAGTTAGTGGAGGATGATACTGGTCTGGGACCATTAGAGTTGTACTCACTATGACGCTGACTTTGGGTTGGTTGAGACTGGTCTGGGACCAGTGGTACATACTCTGAGACTGACTTTGAGTCAGTATGATACATCCTCGATCATTTCTTCTTCTTCATAATTCGGACAAAAGCAGAGTAGAATAGAACAATGCAAGAGCAGAGCAAAACAAAACAAAACAGTACAGATCAGTGCAGGGCAGAACAAGACAAAGCAGAATAGGCAAAATAGAGCAGAGCAGGGCAAGGGTCAGGCTGTACAAGGTAGTGCATTTGATGGATGAATAGTAACAACCGATAGACAGATTGCAGATGAAGTTCTCCATGGTTGAGAGGGAGTGTTAAAATTGGCAACCAGGGAAAAACTTCATGTGGGTCATCTTATTCATGGCTAGTAATATTTTTATTAGATTCCTCTCGTCGAGAGGTGTAGGATTGATATAAAGATCATCCAATTCCGATAAGTATTCATGGAGATATGAATTTATTTTGATTATGGAATTATTATCAAGCCGACCTACAACTCATGTAGGCTCAGAAGCCCAACAGTCGCATCTATTCACCCACCAACGTTGTGTATAAATATAAGAGGACTTTTTCCTCATTTGGACTCTCACTCATCTCATCACATCTCTCTCTCTCTACTGCGCAGATATGAGTCTCTTCTCTACTACGCTGAAATGGGTCTCTCTCTCACACACATGTGAAGCCGGAAGCTGTTGAATTTGAAGCTGCAACTGCAGAAGTAAAGATTGACTTGTGTGGCCTAGAAGATCTCATCTTTGGAACTACACTGTAGGTTCATCTGAACCTCATTTGAAAGCCGTAACTTTTGGTGGTGGAATGAAGTCAATCCGACGAATGGTTTGCAAGATATCGACTGCCCTAGTTTGAAGCCGGAAACTGCTAAAACTGAAGCTGCAACTGCAGAAGTAAAGATTGACTTGCGTGGCCTAGAAGATCTCCTCATCTGAACTGCGTTGTAGGTTCATCTGAACCTCCTTTGAAAGCCGCAACTTTTGGTGGTGGAATGAAGTCAATCCGATGAACGGTTTGCAAGATATCGACTGCCCTAGTTTGAAGCCGGAAACTGCTGAAACTGAAGCTGCAACTGCAGAAGTAAAGATTGACTTGCGTGGCCTAGAAGATCTCCTCATCTGAACTGCACTATAGGTTCATCTGAACCTCCTCTGGAAGCCGAAACCTTTGGTGGTGGAATGAATTCAATCCAACTATCGGTTTGTGAGATATGGTCTGCCCTAGTTTGATAATGAAGCCGCTAATGCTGATGCTGCTGATATAGGGTTTGCTACTGCTGATATGAATCAGATTTATTGTACTATTTCTCTTTGCTGAATTATTGAAGATAAAAGAAGATTTGATCAAAGGGTTTCCCCACACATTGTGGGGTTTGTCCTTGGCTAGCCGCCACATCTTGTGTCTCTTGTCTTGGCTTGTTTTCTGTCGATCGTTTAATGTTCTATCTGCACTTTACTTTATGTACATGTGATTGCTAATCGGTGGAATATAATAAGAAAAAGAAGTAAATTGTTATAAGCATAGAACATACCATAACTTAACATTTCTGCTGCTGCTCACCACCTTAGTCAAAATCCCTTCTAATGCTCTATTGGTGAGTTCCACCTGCCCATTTTCTTGAGGATGATATGGGGTGGAAGTCCTATGCTTGATCTTGTGATGAGCGAGCAAGTATTCAATTAAGTTGGAGGTGAACTAGCTTCCTTGATCGGTGACTAACTCTCTTGGGTAGCCAAATTTGTAGAAGATGTTTTCTCTTAAAAACTCAGCCACCTTTTATTCTGTTGCTGCTTTGATTGCCTTGGTTTCTGCCCACTTTGTCAGATAGTCTGTGCACACAATGATGTAAGACCTTTTCCTTGAAGGAGGGTTTATAGGACCCACAAAATCCATACCCCACTTCTCAAATGGCTCAAGGGTCACTTGAGGTTGGAGAGGCATTTCGTCCCTTGGAGTCGGTTTCCCCATCCTCTGGCATCGGTCACATTAGCTGATATATCTTCTGACATCTTGATGAAGAGTGGGCCAATAGTAGCCTGCCTGTAGAATTTTGAAGGCAGTCCTCTTGGCTGTAAAATGTCCTCCACAGGGCCCATTATGACAGGTTAGGAGGATGTCAAAGACTTCCTCCTCCCTTACACAACGCCTTAAGATCTGATCGGGGCCAAGTTTGAATAGGTTGCCCCCGATCCAAGTGAATGAGGCACTCTTCCTCACGATTCTACTCTTCTCCTTTGAGGATAGATGCGGAGGGAACTGTGCTGAGACCAGGTAGTTTGTTATATCAGCAAACCATGGAGAGAGTACTGAGATAGCAAACAGATGTTCATCTGGCATCTAGTCATCCACTGTTCCTTCTTCACCTGTAGGCAAATCCAATCTAGACAAGAAGTCAGCAACAACATTTTCTTTACCTGGTTTGTCAACGATAGTCAAATCAAACTGCTGCAACAAAAGTAACCATCTAATAATACGAGCATTCACATCAGGTTTATTCATTAAATATCTAATTGCAGCATGATCAGTATGTACAAATGTTTGATAGCCAGTGATGTAGTGTCAAAACTTGTTCAGGGAATGGACCACGGCCAGGAACTCCTTCTCAGTTACAATATAATTCAATTCTGTCTTGGATAAGTTTTTGCTGACAAAGTATATGGCATATGGAAGTTTTTCCTCAACTTGTCCTAAGGCTGCCCCTATGGCTTTGTTTGAGGCATCAGTGTGGATGTGGAAAGGTAGGGCCCAGTTTGGGCCTCTCAAAATTGGGGCGGACACTAACTTATCCTTCAACTCATTCAGAGCCCTCTGACAGTCGTCAGTCCATTTAAACTCAACATCTTTTCCTAAGAGGCCAAACAATGGCGAGGCTAGCTTACTGAAGTCTTTAATGAATCTTCTATAATATCCAGCTAAGCCTAAGAAACTCTAAACATCTCTTACCTTCTGAGGAGATGGAACCTTTTTGATGATAGAAATTTTATTAGAATCCACCTGTAATCCTTGGCGAGAAATGGTATGACCTAACACAGTCCCTTCAGTCATCAGGAATTCACATTTTTCAGGGCTGAGGGACAGGTTCATCTCAATGCACTTGCTTAAAACTTTTCCCATGTTGGACAAGGCTTCTTGGAAGCTAGACCAGTAAGGAGTAAAGTCATCCATATAGATTTCCACCGAATCATGAACCAGCTCGGCAAAGATGCTCAGTACAACTCTCTGGAAAGTGGCAGGGACATTGCATAGCCCAAAGGGAAGGACTCGGTAGGAAAAGGTACCCCATGGACAAGTGAAGGTGGTCTTATCTTGGTCCTTCGGGCTGATTTGGATCTGATTGTACCCGCTAAACCCATCTAGGAAAGAGAAAAACTTCTTTCCTGCTAGTCCATCCAACACTTGATCTATGAAAGGAAAAGGGAAGTGGTCTTTCTTGGTGGCTTTGTTTAGTTCTCTGTAGTCCACACAGATTCTCCACTTCTCATTTTTCTTGGGTACCAACACTAGAGGGGAAACCCATTCACTGTCCGAGATGGGGTAGATGAATCCTGCATCCAACAATTTTTGCACTTCGTCTTTAACAATGTCCTTAAGGGTTGGATTCATTCTCCTTTGAGGTTGCCTGACTGGTTTACAATCCTCCTTAATGTAAATATGATGGGTACAGACCGAGGGATGGATTCCTTTCATTTCCTTGGAGCTCCAGGCAAAAGCCTCCAAATGGCGGGTCAAGAAGCTACATAGCTCCTTTTCCTGAGAGGGAGAGAGAGAGGAGCTGATATTTAGAGTTCTTTCAGGGCCAAACTCCACATTCTTAACTCTGGGAGTGGTCGGATCAGTCACACATAGGTCCACTAAAGCACTGGCTTGGGTATCTTCCACCATTTCTTCCAAGGATAGTGCACGGGGGGGAGGATTTTGGATCAAGTTCTCAATCAAATCATCCTCAGTTTGAGGACCTCCCCTGGTGGCCTCCACTGTGCATAATGGTGTAGAGTAGACCTCATCCTCATATCCTTCTTCCAACCAGAGGGGTAAGTCATGTTCTAGCAGAGGTTGGGCAGGAAGGTATAGGACCAGCTATTTGGACATAGGCCCATTTTTTATGGTCATGCTTCCTGCTTGACAGCTGATGTAAGCATCCGCAGTAGCTAGCCAAGGCCTTCCCAAAATGAGGGGATATCCAGTGAGTTTTTCCTTTGGCTGAAGGACCAAGAATCCCGCAAGGTACTCCCAGGAGTCAACAGAGACCAAGACATCTTCCAAAATCCCTTCGGGAGTCACGGTGGAGCAGTCTGCCAATTGCAGTATTGTCGAGGTCTTCCTTAAGGAACTCTGAAGGTTGAGCTTAAGCATGGTGCCCCTAGTCATCACATTAATGGCGTCCCCTAGATCAATCAAGGTGTGGGGTATGATGGTGCCATTGATGTGAACATCAACTACAGGACTCCCAGGGTCCAAATACTTTAGATAGATTACTTGCCCCAACATAAGATCGAACAGTTGTCCTATGACATTGATAGTTGAGGCATCCCTCTTTCGCCTGCCTGGGTGCCTAAAACACTTCTCCTTAATCAATTTGTTGTATATCGTACATCTTTTATGGCCTGGAGAAGTTGTATTTTCACACACAACTGATTGAGTTCTCCTAGAAGCTCAGTCTCTTCTGGGTTGGGTTGTGTGGTTACTGTGAGTCGCTCAGGAAAGGGTGGAATGGCTTGGGGTTCACTTTCCTGTTTCTCTTCCTCCTCCTCTAGGTGAGGAGGTTGGCACTCTGGAAGGACCTTCCCAAATCACAGGTTGATCTCCTGGATCTCCACAGCATAGGTAGGGCATGTTGTCTGGGGTTGTCTTGGAGGAGCAGGAGGCAATGGTTGTGGTTGAGCCAGTGGTGGAGGCAAAATGGCAGGAGGAGTGTTGTACTGGGGCCTTCACCCCGGTTGAGGTGCATTCCACTGAGGTTGTGGCTGGGCATGTGAGTGAAACGAATGAGGAGGAGGTTGAGTATGGTATGGAGATGGATAAGACCACGGAGGAGGTGTGGACCAGGAAGGATGAGCAGGGGGGCCCCAAGAAGGTATATGAGCGGATTGGTTGGGGTTATAATAAGCTTGGGATGTCCCTTGCATCCCTTGCTGGTAAGGTTTGGGCCCATGTGGCCTCCTTTGTGTTATAGACATTTTTGTGCCTTACAGCATGAAGCATGAAATGTCCATAATCTAAGGGATCCAAAGTCCCTAAACATGTTGTTCCTACCCCTAGAGGAACAAGGTCAGCAAATCATAGCACTGAATATCAGTTCTCCACCTGAAAACACTCAAAAACAAGCAAATTCTGGATCATGTCAACTGCTCCACTGAGCATCTGCGCTGAATGTCAAGTGCTCCACTCTGTACCTGCGCTGAATGTCAACTGCAAAGAAGGCCACCTGCGCTGAGCGTACTTGGACAAGTGGCACAGTCATTCCTCAAGGTGTCAATGCCCAGGAAGCTTCCAAAATGACACTTGGATCAGGGAATTCGACTGGTGATGAGTAAGAGGGTCTAGATCTCCAAGTGGAAGCAAGAACCTCCAAGTGGACTCAAGAACTGAAGAATAACTGAAGTGAGAGAGGACACTAGTCAGCTCTCAAGCTGACTCATCCTTTCTCCAAAACCCTATATATAGATCTCTCTCATGAGGTCTAAGGAGGCGGGAATCTTGTGAATGTAAGGAAGTGCTGTTGGTTTGAGTATAGAACTATTGGGTGATTTGCTTTGAAGGAGGTGAAGAGGAGATTTCTTTCTGCTGGGAGGTGATGCTGGATTGGGCCTCTTATGGTTGTATCACTTCCTGAACTTTACTTCTTCCATTAATAAAGCATTTGAGGTTCTTCTATATGCATGTGTCTCAATGGTGTATTGTTATACTTGTGTATTTGATTTATTCTAATCCTTGAATCAATTATGAATGTATGCTTCTTGTAGTTTCCCCTTCTGGCCATTTTGCAGGATCTTGGTGTAGCTGGGCCAGTGAAAGAGCAAGGAGCTGGGAGCAAGCAGCAAGGAGAGAAGATTGGATCAATCATTAGCGAAAGACATCGGTTAGTGGATCCTTTTCTCCCCTATTTTACTTTCATAAAGAAGAAATCTTAGATAGCTTTGCTTCGGTTGTTGCTGAGGTACTATCACCCTTAGAGTGGGATAGGGTCATTCCGTATTGGATACTTTTCCCAACAACAAATTGGCGACTCCGTTGGGGACCGTATCTTGTTGGTTGTTTGTGTTTTTGCTATTCATTTCCTAAACACAGGGAGTACCGAATCGAACTGCATTTGGATCTTTCAAATGCAAAGTAGAGGGCAGCTACTCTAGCTCAGTTTCTGGGCATGTTTATGATTTGAAGAGCTGATCCACAAGGACTCTGAACAGCTCTTAGTGATAGCTTTTCATCCTCCTAATTACCCTTTAGAGTGTACTTGATTGATAGCTTCTGATTTGGCCAAAAACTGTGAATTTTTTAGCAATCTGTGACCCGGAAACCAAGAGAAACGAGAGTTTCTCTGTTCATTGCAGGCACTGTGAAGGCAGTCTGCATTTCATCGCAGGTCCCGAAGGGGCTACCTGCGCTGAATGTCAAACTGACAGTGTACTACCTGCGCTGAACCAGTTTTGCCTTGTGCTGCTGGGGTTCCCTGCTGTTTATTGCCCTATTTTCATCCTTGTTTTTGCAGCCTGTTACCAGTCAATGTACCTATCTGAAACCAACTTTCCTTGCCACTATTCCGCCTCGGTTGTATAAAGAAACTGTGATTGTTCTTTGTGTATTTCTTACGTCATTTGCAGTTTCCCATAACGAAAAGTGAACTAGTCTTGTTGTGGCCTCTTAGATCTAGACCTGTGATAAGTGTCGTATTGATCTTAAGAGTTAGTTTGTTTGCTGTTCATAGCTGATTGAGCTTTTGCTTTCGTCATATGGTTTGAATTTATGTATTTCTAGTGTTGAAACAAGTAAATCTTAAGGTGTCTTGATTTTGGACCAAGCTTGTTTGCTTTCACTTGAAGTTGAATTCGAAATTATACAACAACTTTCTTTTTGTAATACATCAACATTAAGAAAGAGAAAAGAAATACCTGCATTTTGCATTTTGCATTCGTAAGTTTGCATGTTGATTTAGGAGAAAGTGCATTAGTGTGTGCTCTATGATCTGTGTGAAGAGATGATGTCTTTCTTTTCCCTCAGTAGTTAAGATTTTCATAAGTCGAAAAGATTGAATAAAGCTTGCTTATCATCTTAGACTGCATTTAGGAATTTGTACCAATACATCTCGTGGTGATCCTGAAAGGCAAACTTTAAAAAGATCAACTTAAAATATATTGAATGAACCTAACAACGCTTTGCAACATAACGCTCACAGTAGAGGTCTAGGTAGAGACGTGTTCCGGCGTCGTTAAACGTAGTGACTGTCGATCTCTACGAAGGTGGGTGATTCCTCCTGAGGGACGATAGCACTAATACGGACTTGTGCTCCCACGTACCGTCGCGTATATATTGGGAGACCCCTATAGGCATTTATCCTTTATCCTTAGGAAGCCGTGTCGGCCGCCCTACTGATCGCGATGCAGTGAACACAGCATTCACGAAGATCGACCACCCGTACCGTAAAACGTATTCTGTGGTTTCGCGAAAGGTTTGGCACACCCTCTGCCTAGATCTCCAGAGCAGTTTCTTTTGGCCTTTTTCAGACTCTATAACAGAAAAAGTCCAACCGAGCATTTGTCACTTCGGGCTCGTTAAAACATCGAAGGAGACTAGAGTCATCTTTAGCTTTTTCTCGACTCTTTAAAACTGAAAAAGCAAGTTGTGTCTAAAAGCGTCTAATAAAATTCATTCAATTCGGAAACATAATTCCCCTTTTGTATTTTAGTTGATCAAGTAATCCGCAACCGTGGAAGAAAGTCAATTGAAACCCCGTCGTTCGCAGAGGCTTGCGAGTCAACCGTCTTTGTCTCCGGAATCGAAAGTAGTACGGACAAAGCGAACTCGCTTGACCGGGTCAAAATCTCCCATCAAAGTTAGAACAATTGTTCCAACAACATCTGAGATCCCGGTTACTCCAAGTATTTCTGGAAACCCTGCCTCTATTGAAGAAGTTCAACGGCCACAGAAGGACAGTAACGTTGATCCTAGTCTGAGAACAAGTACTTGCATTACTGAACCAGTTCCATCTGTAACCGGTCCAGAGAGTCTTGTTGCTCAAACAACTGTCGCTATAGAAACAACCCCTTCTTCGGCACCAGAAATCTTTTATGGACCTGACGGTCTTCCTCTTCCACCTGGTTTGATTGCAATAGAGGAAATCGTAGAGGACCCGCAAGCAAATACTCCAACTCATTTTGGAGTAGGTGTCACTCTTTTTCCTTCTGCATCAGAAGTTTGTCCATCACCAGTGGAGGTTCCTGTAGAATCGCTAGGCAGTTTATTGGATAGACTTAAAATGTCTGAGCAACCGTCGACATCTAGGACTGTGTCAAATGACACAGCGACGGCAGAGCTCCCTGCCGCCACTCCGACGATGTTCGCCGGCATACCAGCTGTCCCAACTAGCTCTCAACAGCTAGAAGGAGTCCACCCAGGGACTATTTCGACAGTATGGTCTGTTCCAGTTTGTTCTTCTGGTATAATACCCGGTAATTCTTATGTTGAAACTAGACAAATTGATCCCTATGGAGGTCAATTTGGGCCATCCAGTCCTCAAAGGCAATCCATGCCCTTGAGTTCCGGATCGCTACCGTATGGGGGGCAATATGCCCTTTCATTACCCCCTCCGGGAGGATACCCATACGGCAATTCTCAACAGTATTCAGGTTTGACTGAAGTTACGACAAGTGGTTGGGTACCTATGTTACCCCAACAGCCAAGAGTTGTATATTCTATGCAACAATGTGTACCTATGTCTAGCATCCCGACGACGCCAGCTATTGTAACCGTGTCGCAGGTTCAAACGATGCCTGTTGTATGTCAACCTCAGGTTGTAATGCAACAGCCCCTTGACCCTACAACACAACCACAATCGCCAACTGCCGGGACGACACAGGTCCAAACGGGTATGATTACCCCGCATCTTGGTCCGTCGGTTAGTATAGCACAGCAAAACATGGCTTCACAACCATGGATGGTGCAGTACCAACAACCACAGTTCCAGCAGGTGTACCAAGGATCTAAGCAACAGATCTTTGCGAATAGTGGACAACCCTATATTCAAAACGGGTTAAATCAATCACTTTACAGTGGTCAAGTCCACCAGCCGTATCAGTCATACCAGCATCAATTGCATTATGCTGGTATGCAAAGGCCTACTGCTCAGGCGATTCCATCGTATCCTGGGTACGCCTCGCCAAACCTGAATCAACAGTTACCATTCGTGGCAACTTTAGAATTACCAGATTTACATCGATTGACGAACGATCCAATTGCCTATGCCCATTGGTGGCCAGCGATTCCTCACAAGCTTCCTTCGGACATTCCTAAATTCAATGGAAATCCTGGCGAAGACCCGTCGAATCATGTGATGACTTTTCATCTGTGGTGTTCGTCGAACACCTTGAATGATGATTCGATAAGGCTTCGCCTTTTTCAGAGGACATTGACAGGTCCGGCGGCTAAATGGTATATTGAGTTACCTAGAGCCTCTTTCGACAATTTCAGTTCCCTAGCCACGACTTTCTTAACCCACTTTCAGTTACCTATAAGGTACGAAACTGGAACAGAGATCTTAACCAATTTCAAGCAGACAACGGCCACACATATATCCGATCATATACATGAGTGGCGTCGTCGTCGCAGAATGGTAAAGACTTATGTTCCAGATCAGCTATTAGCTGAGTGGTTTATAAAGTCACTTCTTCCTGCAATAACAGAAGATGTGGCCAAGGGAGGGGTCGTAACAGAGGAGCAGGTTATTGCTTGTGCCCAGTATTTAGACTTAGTATATACTCAGTCTGGCACGCTCTATGACAAGATACCTGATGCCCCCAGACCGGAATTTTCAATTCCTCCTCCTCCTGGGTCAAATAGTGACTCTCATGCCGGCGACGGTGTGATTGGCACTACAAACGCAAAGTCGACAAGGGATTCGAATAAGAAAGCCCGTAAGACTTTGAATCAAAAGGAAAATCAAGAAATTCTTGCTTCGGAAATAAACGCCATATCTGCAGATAAAGGCAAAAATTCCAATCAACCAGGAAGCAAGAAGAAGCAAAACAAAGGGAAGAAGAAGAAACAGGGTGAGTCATCCCCTCAAAAGACTTCTTCAAACCCTCCTGGGCAAGGGAAACAAATTTATCCATGTCAGATATGTAATGAAGAGGATCATTTCACAAAGAATTGCCCATTCAAAGCTGAGTTAAAAAGGTTCTTTAAAAGTTCCCAAACCTCAGCTGTGTTAACTGATCCATTTCCCAACCCAGGTCAAAATATGGTTGATAGTGGAAATGCTTCCCCGTCGCAAGTGCTAATGTTATCGATCTCTAAGCAACAAAATGATGCTTTGATTTCGACAAGGAGTAAAGATTACTGGAATCCACAGGTGTCGAACGACAAAGGTAAAGATCAACCTAGTAGTTCGACAACAACTTCGGCAGAAGTTGTACCCCCCATCACGCATGAGTTAACAATAAAACCGCCAAAGGGAGTAGTACACAAGTCTACATTTAATCCTCGCGCCAGGGCGGCGCAGCATTATAACATAGTGGAAGATTTGGCCCAATCGCCATCCGCTATGTCGACTCTTGAGGTACTGCAAAATTGCCCATCCCAAAGGCAGGCGTTGTTATCAGCTATCGGTGGAGTAGATCCTAAGGATTCCAATCTTGTATCCTTTGATCACAAAGGATACGATCCTCAGTTACCAGCTCAACTAGCTTTCCTTATTCAAGTGAAAGCACTCAACAAAACTGTTCACAGAACAATTATTGATGAGGGGGCATCGACATGTATCATGTCGATGAGTTGCTAGAAAACTCTCAGATCTCCAACCTTGTCGCGATCTTCGACGACATTAAAAGCATTCGACGGAAGGACGTACACCCCGTACGGCATCCTAAATAACTTGAAGGTTGAACTAGGAGGAAAAACAGTGGAAATTGATGTTGAAGTCATTGACGGCAATCTTGACTATAACATCCTACTGGGAAGACCATGGATATATGCCATGGCAGCTGTAGTGTCGACTTATTTTAGGACGATCACATTCCCATTTGAAGGAGGGATTACGATCGTCGACCAACAGAACTTCCTCCCTAATGGTTCACAAGTTACAGGAAGCATTCCCATGATCCATGGGAGCGACCATTCAATTCAAGATATCGGAGTAGGCCTATTGAAAGACCCCACAATGATGGGAGCTTTCGCATTGCCACCTCCTATCCATATAGGAAATATCCCGTTTGTAGCAACATGCAACATGATATCTTCCTTGAAGGTCGCAGAAGACAAAGTCGTCATGGATCATTCGATGGTTTTGCCACCAAGCCCTATAGAAATATTGTAGCAATCAATGTTTCGGGCATGGGAGGCGAACCCAAGTCAACGCTCGTCAAGCATTTGGGTAGATAGGTCTGGAGAATATGGTACCCCATTAGATCCTTGGTCAAAAGTTCATGGGACCGACGAGGGAATCTTACAATCAATGTTGATTGAGGGGGCACCATGGAATGATCACCACCATCATTCCCTTCTTCCGGAATGTGAAGAAGATACTCAACACGACCTTTACCACCCTTCAGTTTTTGAATTCCTAACAAATACTGTAAATACGGTGGATTCCGAGCGAAACTTATCCAATATTGAGGAGACTATAGCCATAAATATCTCGACAAAACCTGATGTTGTAGAGAATATTTATGTCGGCAAAAGTTGTTCCCCTTCAGAACTGGAAATATATGACGCTCTTTTTCGCGAGTTTAGAGATGTCTTTGCGTGGTCATATGATGAAATGCCAGGCATTGACTCGAGTATTGTTGAACATGAAATTAAAATGTATCCTGATGTCAAACCAGTAAGACAACGGCTTCGACAGGTGCACCCGAAGAAAGCCGCTGCCATTAAAGCAGAAGTTGAGAAACTTCTCCATGCTGGTTTCATCTACCCGGTTCCTCTAACCGATTGGGTATCGAATATTGTCCCTGTTATGAAAAAACAAGGGACAATAAGAGTGTGTGTCGACTATAGGGATGTAAACCAAGCTTGTCCAAAGGACAACTACCCTACACCCTTCATCGACCAGATAATTGATGAATGCGCCGGATGTGAAATCTTTTCCTTTATGGATGGATTTTCTGGGTATAATCAAATAAATATCCACCCACAGGACCAGTCAAAGACTGCATTTATTTGTCCGTGGGGCACATTCTCTTATCGAAAGTTACCCTTTGGTTTAAAGAACGCAGGGGCGACGTTTCAGAGGGCAATGAATTATGCCTTCCATGACATCAAGAACATCGTTCAACCATATCTCGACGACCTTCCGGCTCATTCGCGAAAGCGGACTGATCATCCGCAGCATTTGAGAGCGATATTTCTACGTTGCCGACACTACAAGATAAGACTCAATCCACACAAGTGTGTGTTTTGCGTCGGTTCTGGTCGTTTACTTGGCTTTGTAGTCTCTAAGGATGGGATTCGTCTCGACCCTTGTAAGGTTCAGGCAATCATTAATTTGCCTCCACCTTCAAATGTGCTTCAGATTCAGAAACTCCAAGGGAAAGAAAACTTTCTGAGGAGGTTCATTCCAAATTACGCAGAACTTGCTAAAGGTTACACTCGTCTTTTGAAAAAGGATATACCTTTTGTCTGGGACCAGGTCGCGCAAGCTTCCTTTGATGCTCTGAAAGATTCTCTAGTAAGAGCGTCATTAATGTACGCCCCAGACTATCAAAGAGATTTTAACCTGTATCTAGCTACAGCAGATACAACCATTGCGATGGTTTTAGTGCAAGAAGTCGATGGAATTGAACATCCTATTTATTATTTAAGTAAAAACTTAAATGATACAGAAAGTAAATATTCCTATGTTGAAAAACTAGCACTTGCAGCCATTCAAGCGATTCAAAGGTTTCGACATTATGTCCTCTTTCGGAAAACTACCATTTTGTCAGATTGCAACCCCATGACGTATATACTGTCGCGACAGTTTCTGGGGGGCAAATATTCAAAATGGATAGCGATCCTTCAAGAGTTTGATCTGGAATTTGTAAAATCCAAATCAAAGAAAGCTCTAGTTTTCGCGGAATTATTGTGCGATCTCCCATCGTCGTCCAACGATGAAACATCGGAAGAGTCAATCGTGGATGAAAATTTGTTTCTGATATCTACAAGCGATGAGTGGTATAGAGATATCATAGTTTATCTCCAAACCCAAAAATTCAGGCCTAACACCTCACACTCTGAACAGAAACGTATACGATACCAATCTAAAGACTACATGATCGTCGGTGATACGCTTTACCGACGCGGTATCGATACAGTTCTGAGGAGGTGCCTTACCCATGAGGAGGCCGAGAAAGCCCTGAATGATTGTCATTCAGGCGCGTGTGGGGGGCATCAATCTGGATATGCAACAGCACAAAAAATCTTACGAGCAGGATACTTTTGGCCAACCATGTTCAAAGATTGCATAATCGCAGTCAGAAGTTGCCATGCATGTCAGATTTTTGATAGCAAAACCAGAAGACCACCCGCACCTTTACAGCCAATAGTTGTTGTGGGGCCTTTCGCCAAATGGGGCATCAACTTCATGCAATGTAACCCCACCTCGACCGGGGGGCATGGGTATATTATAGTCGTCGTTGACTATTTTACCAAATGGGCCGAGGCGATGCCTACATTGGATAACACTGGTGAAACAGCTGCCCTTTTCTTTTTCAATCATGTAGTCGCCAGGTTCGGCGTACCGCAGGCTATAGTTACAGATCATGGATCGCATTTTCGCAATCACATGATGGTCGAATTAGCTGCCAAACTAGGGCTATCTCACGACAGCTCTACCCCGTATTATCCGCAAGCCAACGGACAAGTTGAGGCAATCAACAAAGTCCTGAAGCGTATGTTGCAAAGGATGATCGGGGTTCACAAAAGAAGGTGGCACCTAATCCTATACTCAGCCTTGTGGGCTTACCAAACGTCGGTAAAAAATGCCACTGGGTTCACACCGTTTCAACTGGTGTATGGCCTAGAGGCAGTCTTACCAATCCAGTGTGAAATTTCGTCTCTTAAACTCGCAATTGACCTCCTCCCCGGAACTTCAGAAGAAGAGGCCTGTTTCTTGGAATTAATCCAGTTGGATGAAACCCGTCGTGACGCCGCTTTGGCTAACAAAGCCCATAAGAACCGGGTCAAGGCACAGTTCGACAAGAATGTCAAACCCCATGTCTTCTCTGAAGGTGACTTGGTCTTGCTTTATGACCAAGAGTCCGACAAATTGGGAGCAGGAAAATTTAATTCTTTATGGATGGGTCCCTACATTGTTAAACGAGTGTTAGCAAAAGGAGCCTACGAGTTAATGGATTATGACAGAATACCACTGGCGCAACCCCGCAACGGGTTGTACCTCAAGCGTTACTATGCCTAAGTAGTAACCTGAGTGCTTTTGTTGTATTTTGTTTTCGCTAAAGTGTTTGTTTCGGTTGAGTAATCCACCTTTTTCATTTGTTGCAGATGTCGAACTTTTCTGAGACATATGTGGGATATGCCGACGGAGCGAGTCGTAGTTCGCGGAATCTATCCTCCGCAGCCTGGGCCATTTTTGATCCAAGCGGCGAGTTAGTGAGTTTCAGAGGTGTGTGTATTGGGCAATCAACGAATAACATCGCTGAGTATAGCGCGTTGATAGAACTCCTCTCTGATACCATCGCCCATGGTATACGCCGACTAATCGTCAGGCTAGACTCACAACTTGTAATACTACAACTCAATGGTATATATTCGGTCCGCAATCCAGCTATTTATCGAATGTTTCTAAGGGTTAAGATTTTGGAAAGACAGTTTGATTCAATTCAATACCAGCATATTTCCAGGAACTTAAACACATTAACCGATTCATTAGCAAACTATGTATTAGATAGACATTTACGACATTTATAAAAGGAAATGCATCAGTGTTATGCAAGTGGATCATATAAATCAACCAGAATAAACCTCGAAAATAAAAATATATAAAAGTTGTTTATCGTTTATACATAATGTTCTGTAACCAAGACAAAAATTGGTCATATGACCCAAAAACTCAAAAGTGCTAGGGGGCACCCTAGCCTAGTGGTGCTCATGATAGCACGTCACGGCCTGTGCAATCATGCGCAAGAGACGAGTCCATCGTCTAGGTACGCCAGTAGTATGCCGCTGCAACTGTAAAGGTAACTCATCGATCCGTACATCCGGAATACCGAGAGTAAGGCTCTCCACCTGCTCCTGCACAGCTGTAAGGGTCTCAGTGTCGTCAAGGTCGCGAAGAATAACTCTCCTAGCAGGCTCCACTGTCGGGGCAGCAACGGGCGATCGCGGACGAACTGCTGGACGAACAGGACCAACATCTGCATGCACCCAAGAGTTTGATTAAAAGTCTTGATAGAATAAAGCACAGCAACATTATGAATAAGAACAGTAAACAATGATATGGTCAAAGATTTTTAGCGCCCCACTGTTCGCCATCCGGTAGCACCAAATCCGGATCACCTCGGAAATCCATACCCACATATGGATACTCGGAAAAGACCATCTCCTGGCGCTCGAACCACCTGAAGAAGGCATCAGTAAAAGTAATCTGAGGTTGACCAGCATGCCTAGACATGTGATCGACCCACCTCTGCATGCGTGGCTCGGTAGGAGAAGGCAAGTCGAGTATAATATACTGAGGTTGCATCAGTGGGATTTTCTCCAAGGCGAAGGCAGTCAGAATAGAACCAAATCCAAAGTTCTTCAGCTTCCCGTCCTTCACCTTGGTCAACTGACTTTTCATCTGAACAAGTACTGCATCACACCAGTTGAATACTTTCGGTTGGAGACACTCCAAGGCGTGCTGCACATAAGATCTGTTGGCAACATGTAGAGCTGCGCTACCGGCCATCCTACCAATGGTATACAGAATGGACCTGAGAGACCTGTCAGCAATCTCACGGATAACAACCTTGTCGTCTCTGCTCGGTTGGGAACCTTCCCTGCAATACTGGCGAACATAATCTCTCACGGAATCGGTCCCCCGGGCCGTACCGGACAAGGAAATGGGGGCACCTCGCCTTGACAATCCAGTCAAGAAGTACACGTCCTCTATGGTCAAGGGGATAGACTTTCCCCTAATCTGGAATACTTGGTTAATAGGATCCCAAGCATCAAGCATGTACTGCAGCAAAGTGATCTGTGCTCTCATGCTAGAGATATGGAAAAACTTTAGCAGGCCACAGTTCCGCAGCGCGTTCACCGTGACAGGGTCATGGAGGGCAATCATGTCCTCCTCTTCATGTTCTCGTTCTCGCCGTGTAAGGGACATTTTTTTCAGTGTTCCCTGCAAAGCAAACAAAAGAAGGAGTAACTTCCTGAATTTGGTGAAAAATTGGCGAAAATTCATCAAGAAATGAACCAAAAACTCAGTTTTCTGAGCCCAACGCAGGCAGGGAGTGTCCCACCTGCGCTGAAGGTCAGGCTGCCTTAAGGCAGCTTGACATTCAGCGCAGGTTTCGAATGGGGAACCTGCGCTGAAGTTAGGGCGCCCTGGCAAAACCCCTGAGGCTCAGAAAAGTTGGAAAACAGGCACAAAACAGGAAAAGGAAACCATGAAAAGAAAGAGCTAGTGTTTAGCTCCTACCTGGTCCAGACGGCGCCGAGAATCGTCCACAGAATCTCCCGAAATCAGCTGGTGAAAATCAAGGGGGAAGAGGCACCTCCAGAGCTCCAACAAACAAAATGCAAATGAAATGGTAAAATGAGAGGTAAAAACTCTTTTTAATGACTTTTTACGTAGTTCAAAGCAAAATATTAGGGTTTTCATCTCATGATTATGTATTTCTAACTAAGTTTGATGCAGCAATTGAAAATGCAGTACTATCTTTGAAAAGAGAAAAGCTAGTAATGGTAAAAAATCAAAATTTGACCATATAATCGAGCAGTTTTAGCATAAAGTTCATGCTCGTTAAAAAATAAACGCAAGATCCGAGCAGTTTTAGCACATAGTTCATGCTCGTTAAAAAATAAACATAAGATTGAGCAGTGTTTTGGCGCATTCAAGCTCGTTAAAAAATGAACCCATACCGGTAAATAACCTCTGTGATCGTAAATTTATCAGCCATAAAAAGCCTTGGTCGTGTTTGCACCTGTCACCTCCACCGTCATTTGGCCGATCGTTCACCTCCATATGATTGTTTACCCATTTTGAGGAACAACTGCGAAGAGTGATTTCACCTAGCCATCCTTGTGACACTGCCGTGATTGGAAAATTCCAACCTGTAACTGGAATCAGTTGCTATCCCTGTTTATCACTCGTTCCTCAAAAGACGAGTCTTCTTTAAGCTCTTTTCATCTGACTCGTAAAATATGAAAAGTTTGCCGAGTTTTGGCCTTCTAGCTCGTTAAAGTGACCGGAAGAGCTATCCCTCCTCTAGATTTTAATCTTTTTGGACCTGAGGGATTATTGCACAAAAAGGTCGAGCGCTTGTTTTATTCGGCTCGTTAAAGTTATCGAAAACTCATCCCTTCTGTATTGTTTTACACTTTTTCGGACTTAAGGGATTAGATGAGGAAAAAGGAATTTTGGAGTTAACTTTCTGTACCTTTTCAGACTCTCTAAAAATGAAAAGGACCGAGTTTTCCTTGTCGTTAGACTCGTTAAAATGATTAAATAGCGACAAACTTGTCTTTAGACGAGAACGAGTTTCCCTATCGCTAGGCTCGTTAAAACATAGCGATGGGCTTGCCCGAAGGGCAGGTTATAGAACAAGCATATGTTATCCTCCTCAAGCTTGACAAAAATAAAGAGGTACTGGTCAGAAATGACTGGGGAAAAATTAGGAGAACCTCAAAGCTTTAATGGTAGCAAGTCGCTCTTGAACATGACACTTTTCCTCCGTACCACATCGGGTTGGGTTGTTTCATTCACCGGTCTCATCACCATGGTCTCGCCAAACCATCCATTTGGGGTAATTCTACCGATCCATCGCATCAGTGTCGTTATATGTTCAAGAGATGTCGTTCAGAAAGAGTCAACCGTGTCCCATCCACTGCCATAAATTATCCTTCATCCATTCATGACCGCCACCCTGAATCATATGTCACAGATTGTTTTCACCTCCACTAAAATCATTAGCTCCGTTCCGTGTCACTGATGTGGGATTCATTAAGGCCCTCCTTTGACGGATCGCTTCTTGTCGACTTCATCTCATTATCCAAGAAGTTGATCTAGGAACAACCCCCTCAGTACTTTGAAGCTTGCATGCCTCAATGGCAAGTTTCTCACTTCCGGCGACAGGTATACATCAATGACCTTCGACCAAAAGACTTTGCGTGGTGTTCGACGCCAAGTCCTATATTCACACCACGTGAATTGTACTGCAGTACCTTGAGGGTCATTATCATTATCGGTGATTCCTCTCGCGCTTGTTAACGGTTTTCATCATTGACCGGTAATCAAGCGATGTCTTTCCATGTTCGACTTCAGCGCAATTCTCACATGGATCGACTTGTACTTAGAGTGGAGATCGAACGAGTTTGAAGACCCCGGATCTAGTTTCATCCATCCGGGCTGCGATATATATTCAGGAAATATAAAGACATTTGACATGTACATCATTGCAGCAGATGATCATCCTACTCAAAGGATGATAATTTCAGCAGAGAATTATCAGTCTACCATCAGACGATCGTCTGTTCTATGTACCAAAATGAATTTATAAAGCTGAGCATGGGAATGCCCGCCTCAGCTAGATCATGAAAGCAGAATGAAAAATAATGTATTGTATTGTATTTTATTACAGGTCATCTCTCAGCGATTGAATGAACTTCGGATCCTCCTGATAAAGCATTTCACCCGATAAACGACCTCATACTTTAGGGGGCAACTGTTATAGACATTTTTGTGCCTTACAGCATGAAGCATGAAATGTCCATAATCTAAGGGATCCAAAGTCCCTAAACATGTTGTTCCTACCCCTAGAGGAACGAGGTCAGCAAATCACAGCACTGAATATCAGTTCTCCACCTGAAAACACTCAAAAACAAGCAAATTCTGGATCATGTCAACTGCTCCACTGAGCATCTGCGTTGAATGTCAAGTGCTCCACTTTGTACCTGCGTTGAATGTCAACTGCAAAGAAGGCCACCTGCGCTGAGCGTACTTGGACAAGTGGCACAGTCATTCCTCAAGGTGTCAATGCCCAGGAAGCTTCCAAAATGACACTTGGATCAGGGAATTCGACTGGTGATGAGTAAGAGGGTCTAGATCTCCAAGTGGAAGTAAGAACCTCCAAGTGGACTCAAGAACTGAAGAATAACTGAAGTGAGAGAGGACACTAGTCAGCTCTCAAGCTGACTCATCCTTTCTCCAAAACCCTATATATAGATCTCTCTCATGAGGTCTAAGGAGGCGGGAATCTTGTGAATGTAAGGAAGTGTTGTTGGTTTGAGTATAGAACTATTGGGTGATTTGCTTTGAAGGAGGTGAAGAGGAGATTTCTTTCTGCTGGGAGGTGATGCTGGATTGGGCCTCTTATGGTTGTATCACTTCCTGAACTTTACTTCTTCCATTAATAAAGCATTTGAGGTTCTTCTATATGCATGTGTCTCAATGGTGTATTGTTATACTTGTGTATTTGATTTATTCTAATCCTTGAATCAATTATGAATGTATGCTTCTTGTAGTTTCCCCTTCTGGCCATTTTGCAGGATCTTGGTGTAGCTGGGCCAGTGAAAGAGCAAGGAGCTGGGAGCAAGCAGCAAGGAGAGAATA
The DNA here is from genome assembly GCA_031772625.1 of Pinus tabuliformis. Lineage (NCBI taxonomy): Eukaryota > Viridiplantae > Streptophyta > Pinopsida > Pinales > Pinaceae > Pinus > Pinus tabuliformis. The sequence continues at coordinate 440,831,353 of CM062813.1, read as the reverse complement.
TTGGATCAATCATTAGCGAAAGACATCGGTTAGTGGATCCTTTTCTCCCCTATTTTACTTTCATAAAGAAGAAATCTTAGATAGCTTTGCTTCGGTTGTTGCTGAGGTACTATCACCCTTAGAGTGGGATAGGGTCATTCCGTATTGGATACTTTTCCCAACAACACTTTGGTTGAGGAAGTAGAGAGGTTTAGTTGTCGCCTCAGTCCCTAGGTACATGGCTTTAAATCCAGGCAAGGTAGGGCATTGGTTGGTGGGGTGGTCTTCCTCACAAACGAAACATACCTCTACTGAGTGCAATGGGCACTCATTCTTAGGATGCTTCCTCGTGCATCTAGGACAAAAAATGGCCAAAGCCCTCTCAGCTTCCTCTTTCTTTTGCTGAATTCGGAAGGTATCAAGTTGCATGGCAATAGTCTGTCTCATCTCACTCTTGAGGTCTTCCATATGGTTAAACTCATGCTTGGAGAAGGTAGTACTAGCTGAAAGTGGATTCCCCCTATCTCTCTTCCGGGCGGCCCTAGAATGGTTTCTAAACACGGTCTTTATGTCCTCATAATATAGTTGGTATATGTCCCCTCTAGTCAGCATGTTAAGGGTGTCCAGAAGGTCTTCAGGGACTCCTCGGAGCAGAACCAGCTTCAGAGATTCCGGGTCAAGTGTGCACCTGGCCCGTTTATAACTAAGTTGGAACCTTTCCTCGTAATCTTCTAAAGAATCATCGCTTCCCATGGTCATCCGAAATATTTCTCCCTTGGTTTCCTTGGACCTACAGTAGTCCCGGTATTTGGCATTGAAATCTTGTTGCATCATTAGCCCAAGTGGTGATATTGTTTCCAGGTAACCCCATGAACCAACGTAATGTTGTGTCCTTGAGGGTAGAGGGAAAGAGTTTCAACTTTTGCTCGTCCTCAGCATAGTTGTAAGTTCGAAAAAGGACAGCAAACTCAAACAGGAAGGTATCAGGGTCTTTAGTAGTCAATCCATGGAAGTGAGGTAAAGCTGAGGGACTTATGTTTTTCATTTTCATGTCTCCATTTGTCTCCCGGATGGGAAAGGCACCTTCTATTCTCTCATCTTCTCTTCTACCATTTTGGTTTTCAGCCATGGCTTCAGATGGAGTGTTCTCTAACTCTTCTTCTATTATAGGATCTTCGTATATCTCAGGAGGTTCACCTATAGGTTCTTCTAGCTCACTGTCACCAGATAAGAGAGAAGGTTGACTCAGTGATGTGGTGGGGGTGTTGGGTAAGAATTTTCCGATTTTATCTTTGTTCCTACAAGGCATGAAATGGAAAGACTTTTGATTGCTTTTGTTTTTTTCTTCTGGTACCTGCAAAACTAAAATAGATTGAACTGCAACTAACTATCTTGCTGAAATGAAAATGCGGAATTGAAATGAAAGCAGGAAAGGACTAATCTAGTTTGCTCAAATGAAATTGCAGGAATGAAATGCTAGTCTACGCTTGCAGAATTGAAATTTCGGAATTGAAACGCTAATCTATGAAAGCAGGAAATATCTACTCTACTTTTGCGGAAATGAAATGAAATAAACTACTTAGTAGAAGGTTGTAGCTACTCTACTTTTGCGGAAATGAAATGAAATAAACTACTTAGTAGAAGGTTGTAGTGGAAAATAGAAGAAAAGTAGCAATCACAAATACTCTGACGCTTCCCCGGCAATGGCGCCAAAAAGATGGTGGGCTCCAGTATTGTAACAATAATGTTGCAACTCCTGGGACTCACGTCTTTACTTTTATCAACCCGGTAGTTCGTAACAAACTTGGAAGCGACGGTGTTGTATGCACAAGTACTAGCTCTTGCCGCAGCTCACTTGGTCAACTGGCACAAGTCCACTAGGAGCTTAATCCAACTTCTATGAGCTCTTAGAAGAAGCTTTTTAATTGATGGATGAAAGCTAACTCGAAGGAAGCTAATCTATTTGCGAAAAGAGATTGAAAAACTGAAGGAAAACGCAAACCCTAGCAAACCCTAATTCTACCAGCTAATCCTACTGATGCAAAGGAGAGAATGCAAACTACTGACAGAGATGCCATTACTTCTATGAAGGTAAAATACATGTGTCTAGACTACCTCTATCGGAAGAAAACATCTTTTTGTATTTTTGATTAAGTCGTCAGTTTCATCATGCATATGCTTTCACTGTTCTTTGACTGTGCAGGGGTGGATCAAGGAGGAGAAATGCTTGGAAGAGGTCGGGAAGGTTCAGAGAGTGTCTAAGGAGTCCCTAACGCCCTTCCAGAGAGTTTCACAAAGTTTGGCTATCAAGAAACCTCATTTGTGAGCTTCTACATGAAGTCTACAGGGGTTCTACAGGATGTTTAAAAATTGGATTTTGGAGGATGGGTGAGTGAGGGAAGATGCATGAATGGATATGGAGGTAGGATAGGGGTGTGAAGTGGCCCAGGGACTAGTGGATGGAGTGGTGAGGAGGTGTAGATGGCTAAATTGGCTCAAAGAAGGTTGAAACAATGATTTCACAAAAAGGTAAGGTTACGTGGGCAAGAGGACAGATGTGAGACGAGGAACGTAGCTAGGAGATGGAGCAGATGGCTCTGATGAAGCTTAGGTGGATGAAAGAGTGGTAGAGATGCTCTGTACCGTATACATTCAACTGAATCAACAAAGTCTTGCAAGTAATCAAAGTCCTAGCTAATCTAATCTAACTAACAATAATGTAAATGAACAGCAGCTTTATTTGAAAGAGAACCATGTATATCAACTATGTAATGAAACATTTCAGAGATCTGAACACATAACCAACTTCTGCAAATGAAAATAGTACACTAAGGATTGCATGGTAAAGCAAACTAGTGTTTTTGTTTGGGACAGCATGGTTACTTCAATTCCAGCCCCTGATCCAATAAGGAAGAGGTGAAACCAAAAGTGTTTTTTGACCCTTTTTTGGAGCCTTTTTCCTATTATTTTCCTACCAATCTATTCTAAACATCTGAAGCATTCTATTCATAAACAGTGACCTAGTTAATCAACACAACTTAATCTACCTAACAGAAATATGTTTGCAAATGCACAAAAGGAAAACAACGATGCTTAAAGGAACAGTACATAAAGGAGGCCCTAGGCTCTCAGGTTGGGCCCAACCCTGAGAGCTACGGCTCCTATAAAAACTCAGAGTTGATATGAAATAGGACTGCTTATCATTATCAAAAAATAGTCATCAGTCAAGAGTTATGCCAAAATGGCTAAAAGAAAACGAGCTAAAGCTGACAGCACTGTAGTGCAAAAATATGCAATGGTTTCAAAAAAGTCCCTTACGAAGGCTGAGGCCTTATCATTTATACACCACGAGGGCCCTAGCAGGCCTCCTAAATCTGGGGGACTTGGCTGTCCAATTGTTAGTAGACAGTCCCTTTTCCAAAATCTGCTTGGCTGCATTCAAGATCCGGTTTTCGTGGCCTGTGAACTTGGAGTTTGGGGGTGAAGATCCCGAGGAAGGGCTATTTAATGTCATAGACAACCCCCCTACGAATTCTCACCTCAAGCTTGGCTGTCTTCTAGCCCATGATTGCTCGGTTTTGCTCCAACATGTGTCAAAAAAACCTGAAATAAGCACGTGTTAGCCACCTAGGAAGAGTGACCACCCTTATTCGTACAAATGACATAAACATACTAAAAAATAATGCATAAGCTATGAAAAATGGGGGATTGAACAAGGACTGAACAAGGATAATTAGGCAAAATGAGCCCAATAAGTTACCCAATTTGGGGCTCATCACATGTCATTTATTTATAATTGACATTCATGTCTATAGAAATACGATGATATGCTTTATGTTTCGTTCTTAAAGTGAATTGACTCCACGCCCAATGTAGAAGGCATTTGGTTAGTTGTTCTTGATGCCTTGCAAGGAGACATCATCCCCATTAGGATCCAAATGTCATCACGAAATCCAACCCTCCTCAAAAATTAAGCTACCTTTGTGGATTTTCTCCGGCACAAGTCTTTTCTTGTTTCTGTCTACCCTATTCAACTACCTAAAATCATATTCAACTCCTTATAGCTTACCCCTTGTTATAAAAAGGGTGAATCAATAAAATAGATTAGAACAAATTTAAATGGAGTTAATGACATTGTTTAAAGAATGTCATACATCTATAAAAGTGTGTGTATTATTTTTTCAATCTTATTAATCATATATAAACAAAAACTCAAACAATTCAAACATTATATCACTAACAAACACATGTAACTAAAAATAAATTAGAAATTATTACCATGACTAAGAACTCCACAAAAAGTGGGAAAGTTGTCCACAAAAAGGGAAAAAGTAAACAATTACAAGATATAAATGAAATTATTCTCATTTTAATGTTTCTAAGGATAGTTGACTTCTTCGTATATTTATATTTTGTAATTCATATTATAAAACATATTTGAAAAAGATAAATACAAGTAAAATGCGAGAGGGAAAAAGTAAACAATTACAAGATATGAATGAAATTATTCTCATTTTAATGTTTCTAAAGATAGTTGACTTCTTCGTATATTTATATTTTGTAATTCATATTATAAAACATATTTGAAAAAGATAAATACAAGTAAAATGCGAGAGGGAAAAAGTAAACAATTACAAGATATAAATGAAATTATTCTCATTTTAATGTTTCTAAGGATAGTTGACTTCTTCGTATATTTATATTTTGTAATTCATATTATAAAACATATTTGAAAAAATAAATACAAGTAAAATGCGAGAGGGAAAAAGTAAACATTTATTAAAACAGGCTTGAAATGAAACATTTATTAAACCATTTATATTTCTATTATTTTAATATGCACACATTAAAAAGATGATAAAAATCATTTCTATAAACATTATAGTCTGAAGACTTAACATTTTACGCATTGTAAAACATGAACCAAGTTCAGTTTATGACATTTTGGTAAAATAATTCACATGAAAACTTCTTCGTAATATACGAATAATAGAGGCTTATGATTATTAAACTATATTTTATTAAACCAAGGCTGCATTGAAACATATTATAAAACCATCAAACTAATGCAAGATGGCCCCCACTAATCTCATTTGAGGGGCCACTATACTTTCTAGACTTTAATTGTTTTGTTTTTCTTTGATTTGAATTCCACATTAAAACCTAGTAAATCCCTATTAACTATAATTGAAACTTTGGGTTGTAAAACATATTTCACGCTAGGAGTTTCATGGAGGTAAACGTATTTTAATCAAATTCTCAACTCTAATGTTTTACGCAATTCTATAAATGTTTCGCAAAATGAAATTTTACGTGAAATCAATTATTTTTATATTAATCGTTGAATGTGAAAGCTCCGAAATTCCCAGACAAGGCCTAAGCCCCTACTACTATAGCAACCACCAACACCGTAAGGGGAGGTGTATGTTCAGCAGAATATTTCCCCTTCCCCTAAGAAAAATAAGGGGAAGGGTAATCAAAACCAACCATCTCAGGGTAACCAAGGCAACCAAGGTCATCTACCTAATCCCAATATGAGTGATAAGTCTAAAATAGCTATCTAGTAACAGGGCATGCAACTAAGAAGAACAAGGTCCTTCAAACAAATGAACCTTGTGCATTATGTAGTACTTATGAAAATTATACTCATGACTATCCCCTTCTCCCACATATGTGCAAATCATGGGAAGACCAAGAAGCTGCCTCTAGAGGGAAGAAGTGTATGCCTCCAATCTTCCCCTCCCTCTTCATAGCCAATAGTGTTCCAAAACCCTTTCCCTCACCAAATATATGTGGTCCTCCGTGATGGCAAGAATCCTCTAGTTCCTCCTCATCACCCAGGGAATGTTTCTTATCAAATCCTCATGATGAAATATGAAAAATTCAATCTTTAAACTCAATCGTGCCAATATAATTCACCTCCTAAGAAGTCATCCATAAAAACGCAACAAAAAGAATCCACAGAGCCTTTTTTGTCACCTAGTGGTACCTTACATATCCCTCCGCCTAAGGTAAAGGTTCCTTCAAGAATCATCAAAGCTCCATTGCGTCGAAATGTTACTAATTCCCATGTTGCCCATACTTACAACATAGTAGATGACTCGGCACAATCTCTTCTTTCCATGTCAATGTTGGAAGTTCTCCTAATGCGCCCATTTGAAATATAGGTTCTACTATCTTCTCTAGGCATTATGAATCCTTCCAACAATTGTATGATTTTCTTCGATGTTGATGAATCAGATCATCCCCACCTTCCTCCTTCTATTTCCTTTCAAATACCACTCTCCATCAAGAACTTGGTTGTTAGTATGAAAATTCTTAACATGTGTACCAAAAATACTGCACTTAATTCACTGGTGAGAAGAGACCCTAACAACAATATGTGGTTTTTTATGCTTTAGATATGTAATAATAAAATGAGAAAACCTTGCAGCAAAAAGAATGTATGTGATCCAAAATAGAAAACAACAAAGAATACCATATGTAATAACCCAACAGAAGAAGACTTTTTTCAATGAATAATATTTTATTAAAAGCATCCAGTGAAGGATATCTACAACATGGGTCTACAAATCCCCTTCTGTGGGATGGGTCCTTTGATGTTCTTTCACTTCAACAATCTCTTTCTCTCTCTCACTATGCCAAAAAACTCAAAACAAAAAGAGTAGAACTCAAATGGGAGCTCGAATGTATGTGAAGTGACAATAGCGATCATGGTGAAGAATGAATGGAAACCATCTTATTTATAAAAAATTATTAGGTTGATCTCGAAAATGGAAAATAATAAAATAATATTGAACAAATCAAGATCTAACTATTAGGAATACTTTATTATATTTTTTGGAGAGGAAAATATATTCAAAATGGTCAAATATCTTTATTTAGAAATAATTAACAAATAAAATTATTTATTAACTATTTCTCAAGGGTTAAGAAAGATGTGAATGGAAATAATTATTAAATAGTGATTTAACAATTATTCCAAAAACATAATTAAGTAATAATAAATAAATAGTGATTTATTTAATTATTCCTAGGTGATTTAGTCAAATGTGACAATGGATAATTATCAAATAAAGATTTAATAATTATTCATAGAGAAAATTAAATAAATAATAATTTGTTCAATTATTCTCATGGGGTTTTTTAATTTTAATCAGAAATAATTTAATAAGAACAGTTTACTAAATTATTTCTCATGGTGAAAGTGATTTTAATATGGTAAAATTAATCCTACATGGTGTATTTTGATCCACCTAGTTAGAAATGGCCAGGTGATAACATATTGCCCCACAACGTATGAGTGTTAGGAGAAAATCGTATGATTGAAATACATTGTAGGTTACACTTCCACGAGACACCAAAGGGGGGAGAGAGAGAGAGAGAGAGAGTTGAAACAATGCAAGGAAGGATGAAGGAATGGAGGGAGAGAGAGCTACTAAACTTATATAAGTCTCCTTTTATTGTGGAGTACATGATCTCAAATGAGGCGGGAGACACATACCCATACCAATCAAGATAACTGAGTATAAAGAATAATGATGAGCCCAGCAATGTGCTGAGTTAAAAGGCACATGCTACATGATACGTTGGCATCAATGGGCCAGAAAGTGATACAATAATACAATGGGTCTCATATACATAATGTGCCTGGAAAAAAGAGGTCAAAACAAAATACAATAACATTTGTTGATATGAGTATATGAGACATAATTTCGCTCAAGCTGACATGAGGAGGAGGGGTCACAACCAAAGAAGACTTGTTGCACAAGAAAGGGCATTGAAGATCTGAATGATATATGCATGTTATGGGCGCTGCAAGTAGTGGGAACTGAACCCATAAATTTTTGGAACTACATATATATTTGGATCATAATCGGCTGACGTCCGGGCATGTGGGGGGCTACCTGAAGGGCCACCCGCTCATGAGATTTGGAACATCTCAAACACACCTAGGAAATACTAGTAAAATTTGTTGGATCACTGGACCATTAAGTGTATGATTCTCAATCGTGCAATAATTAGCTAGAGTTGAGCACACGTGAAACACCCAAGTCAAAGGGAAATAGTGATTCACTTTTCTTTATCTAAAGCATCGAACAATTATGAAAGCTGGAACCAAGGTACACCACCCTTAGACCACTCTCTTGGAATAAATGTGTTGAAGTCGACAGAAGAGGGCCACCCAGAGGTGAGCCAATGAAGATTCCTCAACTAAGGCACAAGGGTCATAAAAATGTGGTTTATGGACTTGTTGTGGCTAGCAACAACCCCCCTTCTTATTTGGGGTTATTACTAATACTAAATAAGTGGGGACCTTTAGTCAAAAATTTAAAAAATCAACTAGTGCTTATATTTCCTTTTTCAATAAAACTTACCATCTTAAACTTAGGAGAAAACCCTTAAAAAATCAAAAAGCCTAAGTTTTATAATAAAGTAGGATTATTCCTTAGTAAATATCGCATCGCAAAAGGATCATGAATACCCCCTTGCAAGCCGAATTCTAAAATTGCGAAATCGCGATACAGGAATACGGACATATATCGCATTGCAAGCATCAAACATCGTTTACATTAAAAAACTTTAAACTGCCGATATGCGACGGCGCATATCGCAAATCACAGGAAACAGATTAATGAAAATTTTCATATGCCATGCTCCTGCGATATCGCGATATTGCAATAGTGCGATAAAGCAATTCTGGGATATTGCGATAAAAGCGGCAATGTGATAGAACAATTTTGCGATAATGCGATATTGTGAGTTTGCGATATAGCAAGCAAGCGATGTCGTGATTTTGCGATGTTGCGATCTGCAATATTGCGAAGCAAATCACAAAACCGCTTCATCGCAGATCCTGTGGGCTCGTGGTTCGAAAAATTATTTTCCATAAACCAAGACCTGGTTATGCACTTTAATGCCAATTAATGAGTTAGTTGCCAGTAATTAATGGAATAGGGTTTCGCGCTTATCAAAAAATCATTTCACGTAAGGTGGTGTATTTTATATGACTTCGGCATTTAAAGCTTTCCCGTTACCTTTCCTTATCATTATTCTCACTTCACTTGTAAATTGCAGGAACGAAGAACAGAGAACGATACAAAGCAGCACGCAGGATACTATGGGAAAGAAAGGCAAAGCCCCAAGCTCTGAAGAAAAGGAAATGGTGCCCTTGTATACAGACACTGCCTGCAACTGAGATGTTGGTATTGCTACCTGGGAAGGCATTTACAATCTACTTAAGGAAGAGAATCCCAAAATAACGGAGGTCGAGGCTACTGCAGGCTCACATAGTTCCTTCGAAGCATCCCTTACAGAGCTAGCTTGTTCGTTCTTACACAAGATAGCGGCGAGGCCCAAAATTCTTCCATATACAGACATGGTTAAATGGATACTGGAGAGTGTTGATATCAGAAATAGACAGTTTAAGACTCAAGGTCAGGGACTCATTAGCTCATTCGCTGCACAAGATTTAAGGCTCATATATCATTTACCAGAGCCACAGGTCACTTATAACAAACAGTTCATGGAGAAATTTGCAAAAGAAAATCAAGACCTGGTAGAAACCACCAAAGACTAGTCGAGGAGGGACGAAACGCTAAAGAAGGATAAACATGGTATGTATAGTACTGGTTTTCTCACCTCCCCATATTGTTTTTCCGCTGCCATGCTCTGTAGACTTTCTGGAATGCCAGACATTAACAAATTTTCATCTGAATGGCTACCATTATTGGATGCCGCCACAGATGCTACTATTGTGGATTGGGCTAAAATATTGTCTGATAACCTAGTCATGGCCATTGTAAACTACCGGTCTAAAAGAACTGTTTCTTAGAGAATTTATCCCCCTTTTTACTTATCTGCTTATGTGATGGATGCGATATGTTATGTTTCTAAGTTTCCTGTGATGGGTTGGAAATGGAAGACTCAGGACCCCTTACCCATTCATATCTATCATAAAGAATTGTGGGACTCTAAGTTCACTCCGCACTTCTACAAGATTTGTCATGGAATCATGTTGCCTCTGTACAGAATGTTGTATGATAAAAATGCTCCAAGATGTTCTCCTGAAGCAGAAGTAGACATACTCCCTGTCGTGAGATGGTTCGGGGAAGAATTGTTTACATATATCAGGGTATTCAAAAGTTCTTCTTCCCCTCACGTCTTACCTTTGTATGTCTCTGATAAACTCGTGGCACGATAAATTGCTTATCAAACCTTGCGGAGAAGGAGGTTTGACTAAATATTTGAAAGATAAAAAGAAGGCTATTTGGCCACAATTTCCTGTAGCCTGTGGGGCCTTTTCACTATTTGATGTAGCCCATGCATTCACAAAAGTAAACAACATAACATGTTTACAATTATTCAAATTTTCAGCAAGACCGTTCGACCCTCATGATATTGCTAAGAATTTTACTACTGCACTCAAGACAAAGGTGTTTTCTGGAAAAGATGATCTTTTTGATGACTTATTCCAGCAGAAAAACACACTTGAAGAAATTCTACTTTCGGCCCAAATGTGATTCTCTCCAGTAGAATTTCAAGATTTTAAGATATACAGGGAAAGGAGATTAGTTAGTATCCCCTTAGAAAAACTACGCTTGGAACCCGAAAGGGAACCAACTCCGAGTATCAGTCTCAGTAGAAGTTCAAGCACAGACAGGTCTAAATCTAAGTCCGGAAAAGAAACATCTGAACATTCCAAAAGATCAGAAAGTGACCATGGTAAAAGCGAGGGGTCAATAAAGGATACCGCCCAATCAAAAGAGCTCCCATAGCAACAGGCTTTTACCTCTCCACAAACAAATCCTACCCCTCTCATCGTTCAGCCACTAACAAACAGAACCGAACAATAAAAAGAATGGGAGATCTTCAATGAATTGATCAATCTAGAGGGAACAAGTACAAAGACACCTACAAGTGATGTACAAGCAATAGAAGATATAATCACGGGAATAATTAGCAATACCCCAGAGATGGAATATATTCCCATCACCCCATTCTCTGAACTCATCCTCAAGATAGAAGAAATTCCTCCTCTTGATGTATTCTATAGTCCGCAACACAAGGCAGTAGTAAGAAGACAAAGGAAGAAAAGGAAATTGGAAAATGCGCTCTCTCATGAGGCAGAACAATTAGACGTCCTATGGCAAGATCCTACTACCGATCCCACTGAGAATCTCACCAAATTATCTCAGATCGCAAGAGCATATGCCTCTGCAACCATTGATAAAGTTTCTAAGGTACAGCAACTACTAAAAGAAAAGGAAGACCAGATACGAGTTTTGCAACAACAGTTGCAACAAGCCAATGCCAACAACAAAGCACAGAAACAACTTGAAAGACTACAGCAGGACTTCCAATGAATGCAGATAAGCTACCAGAATAGTTTGGATGAGAAAGAAAAACAGTTGCGGGATGTGCAGGAGATGCACAAGGAGGATCCTAAAATTACAGAATTCATCACAGAATCCATTTCCTTGAATGATCAACTACTGCAGCAATAGGAAGCATTGTGCCAAAGAATATTGCAGTGGAACTCTTACTGTGAAATAAGCGATAAAATCACTAATCAAGTCGTAGATTTACGAAATGATTATGATTTAATTGATAAACGAGTTACTGAGTATTTGACTTGGCAAGAAACAGAGGAGGGAAAAAGAACAGGCGCACCAAGGATCAACAACAATCACAAAGAAATGCTTTTTAATAAATGGGATTCACAACTCAGGGAAGCAGAACAAGTAGCAGAAGAAGCGGCCATGGAAGCAAACAACGTTATTGATTGTATAAATGAAAATTTGCATAGAGAAAACCTGATCACAGAAACCACTCCAGGATATCTACCAAAGGCACAGCAATTACAGACAGACTGGAGACAGAAGGCTCAAGAAAAGGCAGAATCAATCCAAAGATTAACCAAGTTAAATTGGGATTCTTACTGGATGTACTTGGTAAAACCACACAGCCAGTGCATGACTCTAAAGTGCATCATCAATTCTGCCGAGAAGATGGTGCCAGCTCTTACCGTTTCTGTTTTCTCAGCACAACTAAAATTGGAAGTCGGTCAGCCGACTCTTCTCAGACAGATGCTGAACGCGTGCGATTTCAATGATCAAATACACAGTTAGTTAGTAATTTTAGTATTTTTATTTTTAATTTTGTTTTATTTTTGCTCAAAATAAGGATGGTCATTTAAACCGCATCCCACATTTTTGTAATAATTTATTTTTAGATTTAGTTAGTAGTATTTAAACCCTTCTCATGCATTTAGAGAAGGGTCCTGAAATTTGTCAAAAACTTATCCCCAGAACATGCAATTTTGTACCCTCTGAGGAGGTTTTGATGAATGAATGGAACATGATTTATTGATATCTGCATTTAATATCTGCTACTAATGTTGCACTTCTGTACTCTTAGTGGATGTTGGATTAAGAAGAGATAAATCATTATCACTTGAAGCTCATGAGTAGGACTAGTTATAAATGGTACTTCTATCTCTGAACTATTTTTGCCTTTTGTGTTAAAAGTGATATTCAAGTCCAGTTGTTTATATATTGATGTGTGAATGCTTGAGTTATCATTTGGCACTTTTGTACGGTGATAACTATTTATTTATGCTTGATGTATGAATAGCTTATTATGCGATATGTTTTTCACAACTGTTTCGTCTAACTTTTTATACGAAGTGGTTCATCTTTATTGAATTCTTTTCTCATAGCAGTTGAATGATCTTTATTACCAATTGTTATTTGAAATCATTTTAGATCGCATAACAGAAGGATTACACCCCGGGTTAGTGTAGAATTAGATGTTTCTATTTATTAGAATAAAATTTGCACGTTATTAGATTAGAGTTAGAGCATCTCACTTAGGAACTTTTAGAAGGGAAATATCAATTCTTCACACACATACACACATAAATTGGGAAACTGGTCCCATATCCCCAGTCGAACCCACTATACCAAACGGAAAAGGAGCTGCTAACTGAGGTCCAGACCGGGTGGGTATTGTTTGGTCAATTTAGAGTGTTCTAAATTGCTATATTAATTGTCAATCCAGGAGTCATAAACTGTTGAAGTGTGGCGCACTATATGTGCAAGATAACCTATTTCTTACTTTTTGTCGTTTTTGGTTTTTATTTTGTTTTTGGGTTTATCTTCATTGATTTCCTAATGTGAGATGGAAATTCTAAAGACAAGAATGGATACAAATGTTCAAGGCAATGGTGTCCTTTAAAATGATTTCCAAAACTTCAAACTTTTTCAAAGAGGTTTTAAAACATGCAATGATGAAATTAATTCCTAAAAGAAAATGAAAATTTGCCTCTATTCTAATTATACAAACAGTGAACTATTGATCATGAAACCATTATCCTTGCTGCTGTTTAAATACAAAAGAAACTGTACTCAAAGAAATCCAAAAATTGCAAGCAAAGTAAAGCTAAAATCAAATTACATCAACTCATATTCTGACCCCTCACCATTAGTCTCACTATGGCTTTCGGAGGTAATCATAAACAACTTGAGCAATCTGATATCTAATTTGCAGAAAAATAAACTAATATCAAATTACACACTCATACTTCAATCCCTCACCATTAGTCTCGCTATGGCTTTCGGAGGTAACTGATAATGACATGAGAAATTTAATATCTAACTTGCAGAAAAATAAACTAATATCAAACTACACACTCATACTTCAATCCCTCACCATTAGTCTCACTATGGGCTTTCAGAAGTAACTGATAATGACATGAGCAATTTAATATCTCACTTGCAGAAAAATAAACTAATATCAAACTACACACTCATACTTCAATCCCTCACCATCAGTCTCGCTATGGCTTTCGGAGGTAACTGATAATGGCATGAGTAATTTAATATCTAATCTAACTAATAAAGCAAATGAACAAAACTGAAATAAATAAAACAGTGCTGGAATTAAAAACTAAGAAAAATAAATCAGCAGAAGGACAAGACTGATTCCATGTCATTAGTCATTGGAAAACTATGTGCAAATGCCCGGTCTGCCTACTGTAATCTGGAACAAAGACATTGATCAGTTAACATCAGTATAAAGCATGAAAAGTTATGGACATAAATAAAACGTTAATACCATAATAAATGCAATATATACAAGTGAATAATTATGGCATAATGAACATAAATAAACACAGCGTGAAAATGTACAGCAGTATGAAACAAAACCTCGGTGTGTATAGGGGCCCTCTGTACAACCTCAGGCAACAGCTATCAACCATGAATTGTACTTATAAACAGAGTTTTTTCATGTATTCAAAATGCAGTTATAACAACGAAACAATGTCACAGCACAGTGGGCTCGTTAACAGTCAACAATACATTACAAAGACTAACTACTATGCATATGGAAACGCATTATTTATAGCAAATGTTTACATAACTGATTTCCTAAGAACTGCGCTAACAGAGGACACGTGAACAACGATGTCCAGGGATCTAACATCATGGTTGCCGTGATAATTAAATCAATTGAGGATGGTTGTTGGATTCGCTTTATGGAGTAGTCCACAGGTGTTGATATGTCCCCAGAGATCTAGGAACGGCCACGCAAGTCTTCACGTGTTGAAAAACGGAGTCCTGTTACCGTAAGACTCTTTTGTTGACCACCACTTGACCCCCATTGACTATGGCCTCCTTTGATGAATTCGACTGAGCCAATAGGACTCGGTCCATGTCCACGTCATTTCCAACTTGCACATGTGGCTCGATTTTCCTGAAGACACTTGCAATATAGACTTTAACAAAAAGGATGTGGAAAGTTGAACTGGCTGCGGAAAGTGACAAGATTCCGCAGCTCAATGAGAAAAAATCTAATTCAAACAGCAGACACCAGACATAGTTAGAAAACCACTTTATATGCTCTTCTAAACTAATATGCAATGACGTTGACAGCTTAGGAGGTCCAGGTAAATGGAAAAAGTCTAGAAAGGTGTATAGGAAAGATGCAAGTTTGGGGCTCAACATACCCCCACTGTGAAGGTGTTGCATGTCCCCATGCAACCAAAATTTTGATCATCCTCCCTTTAGTCCATGTGCTCTGAAGCTTCTGCCAGTACATCCAGTCCTCTTCTCCTCTTCCTTGGTACTACTACCATCCTGGGCTTCCTCATCAAGCATCTGAATTTGAGACTGATCAATTCCCTACTCAACTTCTTGCACTTTTTCTTTAATTTCCTGTTCTTTTTCTGCCACAGTCCCAGATGTAACATAGTGTTGTCATGAATGATCTTGTCCAATCTGCTTTTCTCCTTTAATGCTTCATTTTCATTTTTAATATGTCTATTTAAAACCTCCAATTCAAAGACTTCTTGTTTCAACGATTGGACTAGAGCTTCTTGTGTTGTGTGAGGCTGAGTGGATGACGTCCTTGGACCTTCAGTTGTCTTCTCTAAGGATTCTATATAATCATACATCTCCTACTGATTTGGGTCTACCTTGGGTGTAGCCTTCCTTGGGCTGACCCCAAAATCCTATTGAGAAGGACTGATTTCAAACTCTGGTCGAGAAGGACTCATGTCAACATCTGGCTGTGTAATGGAAGTATGGTGTGGGCTACGGTCAGGAGAGGTTGCAGGAGGCTTTTCTGGGGTTTCCTCCCCTAAATCAATAAAGTGGGGCCCTTTGGTTTTTACTGTCTTTAATTTCCATTTAAGCCTAGAACTTCTTCTCACATGTTGTGGACTAGTATCTTCCTCCCTACTCTGCTTTCCTTTTCGTTTCTTCTTGGTTGTAGCCGCTTTTTCTCTAAGATAGGCTAACCTTTCAGACAGTGTTTGGTGATCTTCTTTTTGAGAAGGCTCTGCAGTTTGATATACAGCTTCTATGTCTCGTTTCCCTTTTGATTTTGTTTGGTTTTTATCCTTTGTTCTTTTTAGCCTCTCTTCTTGATCAACTTCTTTGGTTTTGCTAATAGGAGGGTCTTGAATTATTACACTTTTCTCCTTTCTCCTACTCCTTCTTGATGTATTGCTTTCAGGTACCTCGGGTGGCTCTTGAAAGTAGTTTCTCACCAAAAACCGTTCCCAGGTGTCCCCATTTTTTTTCAAAATTAGAATTCTCACAAGCCCATGATGATACAAATGGGGTTCTATGTCTTCTATATTCTTTTGGACTGTTGTGCACATCTTTTTCAAGCTCAACAATAAAAATTAGGGCAGATTGAGGGTTTGGTTTTCTAAAAAGTTCATCAATAACCGGGTATGATACATATACATTGCCCCAAAACGGCCTTCACAAGTAATAAACTTTTGAATAATTAACAATAAGCTGGCCCACTTCTCTTTTAAAGCATGAACAAGAATTCCTTGTTTGAATATAGTTACGTCCATACCTAGGTTGCGTAGTATGACTCTCTAAGCCTGCTCGTCAAATCTCTTGTTCTTGAACCAGCGTTCACCTTCCTGGGGAAGTTCTGTAGCAGCTGCTATGGATGCCTCAGTGACTGTAAACTTGAGGTCCCCAATCTGCACCTCTTGGCCGTTAAAAGACCTCGCAAAAGCCTTTGTAATCTCCTTATGGTGACCCTTAAATTTTTGAATGAAACGTAGCCATCTTGCCTTCTTCAGTAAGTCTTTCACTTGCGGGTATCCTTCCAAAAACTTAGGCCCTTCTGGTTCTGCCCTCAACAACAGACCTATCCCTCCTTCTGTTCTTAAAATTTGTCTGCGTGAGGAGGGTTTAGCGGAAGTGAGACGGTTGGTTTATAGGAGTAAACGGAGTTGGATTTTATGGAGAAAACTAGTGACTGTGAGCGGAAAATAGAGGACAAGCAGTAGAAGTGAATTGGTGAAATGGGGTGAAGGCTTATGTGAGTAATGTGGAAATGTAGCCGTGATGTCAATAGAACAGTAGGTAGAGTACAGTGCATCCGGTGGAATTTTAAATTGAGTGGTTGCAGAGTAGACGCAAACACGTTTATGAAACGGCTGTGGATTTTGTGCGGCTGAGAAGAGTCGTAGTCAAATCGACTACGTCCTTATGATTACAGGTGAAGCGTTAAAATGCAGCCAACACAAATTAAATTCGAAGGCTAATCATAAGACCGTTTGGAAAATAAATGCATGGTTCGTGGAGCAATGTCGTGGAATGGTTATGGAGCTATCACGGCAATCATTGCATATAGTGGAGCTTATGTTTTAATAACTATGCAAAAATGTGCTTTGATTGCTATTTGAAAGAAATTTTTACTCATACCTTGGAATTTTTTCCATTTGTTGTCCATTAACCCTTGATCAACTGCTCCTTATTGATGCCTTTAGGTGCTCCATGTCTTCATAATATGTCCTCGTTCATACCTGCATTTGCTTTCATGATTATTGAACTAACAACTTGACTGTCAATTTTCTTTTTGAAAAACGGAGTGGTGGCTGCGGAAATTGCTTCTGGCTGCGGACATTTGTTCCAGCTGCGGAAACTAACACAGCCATCATTTGACTGAATGGAGATGGAGAAATGATAACTGATTGAATAAAACTGGTCATGAAAGAAACTTTTATTGGTGAAATGAAATGAAATGGATGAAATGGAGTGGCATGAAATGAAGTGGAGTGGAATGAAGTGGAATGAAATGGAGTGGAGTGTCACAAAACTTGTGAAATGAGAGAGAGAATTTTTTTTATTTTTATTTTTTAGAAAATATAGGGTGTCAGGTGTTCCTGATTTTCACTCTATCTTTTCTGTATAAGACTGCCAATTAGTGATTGGTTTTCAGGCTTATACAATTTATTTATTTATTTATTTATTTTTTTGTTGCTTATGAACAGAAAGGAACAAAGACTAGGCTGGTGGAGAAGAAGGATTCTTCTTCACCAACCCTATTGCAGAACTATCTTGAACATTTTGACAAATTCCTCTTTTGAGTGTGGCTTATGATAAACCTTTAATCTGTGGCCATTCACAATAAGAGGAGTTTTAAATTCATCAATGGTTTTGATTCTTACCGCTCCATTGCTAAAGACTTTGTCAATCTCATATGGCCCAAGCCAATGAGTCTGGAATTTACCTTTGAAGTCTTTAAACTTGGAATCAAATAACAATGCCCAATCTCCCTCTTGAAACTTTTTCTCTTTGATGTATTTACATGCCACTTCGCTCTTTGATAATGAACCAGATCAGTTCTTAGGATGGATTCTTGTCTGATCTCATCCAGCTCATTCAACTGCTCCATTCTATGCTTTTGGGCTTCTGATAGATCCATCCCCAACTGAACTGCCATCTTGAAAGTTTTAAATTGAAACTCAATGGGGAGAAGGACTTCTTTCCCATAAACAAGTTCATAGGGAGAATGTCATGTTGTATTCCTCCATGTAGTTCTGTAGGCCCATGAGGCTTCAAGAAGCCTTTCTGCCCAATCTCTTCTGTGTAGATGAATAGTTTTGGTGATGATGCCTTCAATAACTTTGTTTATAGACTCCACTTGGCCATTTGCTTGCGGATGATAAGGAGTAGATTTTCTGTGCTTGATTTTGTATTCTTCCATCAGCTTCTCCACTAGGTTAGATGTGAATTGACTTCCCTGATCATCACAATTTCTCTTGGAACACCAAAGCGAGTAAAAATATCCTCATAAAGAAAACTAACAACTGAATTTTCAGTAGCAGAAAGTAATGCTTTGGCTTCTACCCATTTAGTGAAATAATCAGTACATACCAATATATACTTCTTTTGTTTAGATGGTGGATTAATAGTTCCAATGAAATCTAAAGCCCATTTTTCAAAGGGTTCGATGAGTACCTGTGGTTGCAATGGCATTTCATTTGAAAGGGTCGGTTTCCCTACTCTTTGGCAACTGTCACACCTTTTGACATATTCTTTTGCATCTTTGAAGAGGGAAGGCCAATGATATCCTAAAGAAAGGATCTTATATTCTGTCCTTTTGTCAGCAAAGTGTCCGCCGCATGGTTCATCATGATATGCCTTGAGGATGTCAGGCATTTCATCTTCCCTAACACATCTTCTAATCACAAGATCTGGCCCTGTTTTAAACAATTCATTATAAATCCATGAATATTTTGAACTTTCCTGAATAATCTTTCTTCTTTCACTAGGAAATAGATGTGGAGATAGTTTCCCTGTAACCAAATAGTTAGAAATATCTGCATACCAAGGAGTCTTATTAGTTACTGCAAATAAATATTCATCCAGAAACTTATCCTCTACAGGAGAATCTTCTTTAGTATTTTGGCTCCTATACAAGAAATCAGCTACTGTATTTTGTTTCCCTGGTCTATCCAACACAATAATATTGAATTCCTGTAAAAGTAAGAGCCATCTTGTAACTCTACCATTAGTAACAGGTTTGTTCATTAGATATCTAATCGCAGAATGATCAGTATGGATAAAAGTTTCATAGCCTGTTATATAATGTCTAAACTTATTGATTGCATGAACAATAGCTAAGAACTCTTTTTCAATCACAGTATAGTTCAACTCAGTGGGAGTTAAGTTTTTACTGGTATAGTAAATGGCATAAGGAACTAAATCCTTTTGACCCAACACAACCCCTAGAGCTGTATCTGAAGCATCTGTAGAAATATGGAAAGGAAGTTTCCAATTTGGCCCTCTCAAGATGGGTGCTTCAGATATTCATGTCTTCAAAGCTTCAAATGCTGATTGGCAATCAGGATCCCATTTGAATTCACCCGTGATCGAATCCATACCCGGATAAAAGAGTAGCCCCAGGAACGGGAAGGGGTACAGGGTCAGGATTAGGCTCCACTTTGGCAAACCCAGAACCAGCCATCCTTCTATGCCTCTGCCATTGTTTGTTACTCCGTGGGATCTAATGATTCTAAGTCAAAACAAAAACTTCTTCTCTTGCTACTGGTAGATCTACTCCTACTACTAAGGGCTCTGGATCTCCTGCCTTTCTTCCTACTGCTTCTGGTTTCGGGTAAACTGCGCAATTGGAGTCCCTTTTGTCGAGTTGATTTTGTAAGCAATTTGAAGAGTGGAGATGCTATTTTAGTGAAGTTCTCTATAAATCTTCTATAGTACCTAGTAAATCCCAGAAAACTTCTAACATCTTTTTGACAATTTGGAATAGGCAACTTGGAGATGACTTCAACTTTTGATCTATCAACTTTAATCCCATCCCCTGAAATGTGATGTCCCAAAACAATACCTTCAGTAAACATCATAAATCATTTTTCATGACTTAATGAAAGGTTTGTTTTTTTACATCTTATAAGGACTTTTTCCAAATTCTCTAATGCCTCTTCAAATGAATTACCATAAACCGTAAAATCATCCATATAAACCTCTACACAATCATGGATTAGATCAGAAAAGATTCCTAGTACTGCTCTTTGGAATGTTGTGGGTGCATTACATAATCCAAAAGGAAGTACTCGGTAAGCAAAAGTTCCCCATGGACAGGTAAATGTGGTCTTATCTTGGTCTTCAGGTGCTACCTGAATTTGATTATACCCACTAAAACCATCCAAGAATGAAAAGTACTTTTTGCCTACTAGTATATCTAATACCTGATCGATAAAGGGTAAAGGAAAGTGATCCTTCAAAGTTGTTTTGTTCAATTCCCTGTAATCAATGCATACCCTCCATTTACCATTATTTTTAGGTACTATAACCAAAGGAGAAACCCATCTGCTATCTGAAATTGGATAAATGAAGTTTACATTGAGTAGTTTTTGGAGCTCTTCTTTCACTATCTCCCTAAGGTTTGGATTCATCCTTCTCTGAGGTTGTCTGATTGGTCTATTGTTTTCCTCGATGTAGATGTGATGAATGCAAGTCTTAGGGTCAATACCTTTCATATCAGTATACTCCCATACAAATGCAGTAGAATGTTTTTGCAAGATTTTGGTTAGCTATCCTTGTTGTGATTTTTCCAAGTTTTTGTTGATATTCAATGTTTTACCTGGAAAAATCTCAATGGCGGAACTACCAAACTCTTCCATAGAGTAAAGAGACATTTGTCTAGATGATAGATACTCAATGTCAGAATCTAACTGAAATTGTGTGTGGTCATATTCTGAAGATGTTTCAAAATTTTCTAATGTGTTCAGAATTTGACTATCTTCACTGATTTCAGAAATGGTAAAGACAGGTTGTATAGTGTCCTCATCATCGACCCATTCATTATCTCCTACTTCTGTAATTTCTTTTGTTGGAGGATACAAATTGAACTTCTTTGTCGAATTACCATCAGAAATGTATATATCTCTAGATCTACAACTAATGAAAGCATCAGCTGTGGCTAGCCAAGGTCTTCCTAAGATGAGTGGGTGCCCTACTAAATTACTCTTGGGAGTCAAAATCATGAAATCTACTGGATATTCCAAAGAATCTAAGGAGACTGAAATATCTTCTAATACACCATCTGGTTTGATAATTGATCGATCTGCAAGTTGCAGTAAAGTAGGTGCAAAAACAAGATTAGGAAGTTTCAGCTGTTCCATAGTCTGTCTACTCATAATGTTGATAGCAGCCCCTAAGTCAATCAAAGTGTTTGGAATTTCTACCCCATTTATATGTGTCTTGACAATTGGACTACCAAGATCTACATATTTCTGCATGGTAATTTTTCCCATCATGATATCTGCAATTTTTGCTACCAGGTGGATTCTTCTTGTATCTCTTGGTTTCCTTCCTGGTCTTTTGAGACTCAACTCCTTTATTGTTTTTGCTAGAATAGGAATCTCTCTAGTGGCTTGTAGCAAGGGAATCTTGATACAGACATTCTTTAATTCATCTAGGAAATCATAGTCAGACAACAAGATTTGTTTTCCCACCCCTTTGTCAATTTGTAATCTTTCAGGGAAAGGAGGTGTGGATGAAGATGCAGGCTGCTCAACTATAGGAGTTGCGAGGGTTGACTCTTTTCCTTTTTCTTTTTGAATGTTTGGGTTTTGAATAGATGCTTCAGAATCTTTATTGGCTTTAAGAGAATCTTCCTCGAAAATACTTTGCTTTTGAGCACCTATAGAAGGTTTTTCTAAGACTCTACCAGATCTGAGTTGTACATCATTGAGAGGAACAATCATATAGGTAGGAAATTGTTGTCCTTCTACCATGTAAGCATTCTGAGGATTTTTATTATTGGGATTTGGCAATGGTTGGGATGGTAGTTGATTTGTCTTTTGTTGGAATGGAAGCAAGAGTTGAGAATATAAATTATGTTGAGAAGGTTGTTGTGGTTGTGGAAATGGCAATGAAAGTTGTGGGTTTTGATTTGGAAGTTGTGGAGCTTGTTGATTTTGAAAAGATGGAGGATATTGATAGAATTGAGAAAATCTCCCATAAGGATTTTGCATACCTTGTACCCATGATTGATATGGATTTTGTGGTTGGGACCAAGGTTGTTTCCAAGGATTCTGATTTGGTGGGGGTTGAAAGTTCATGGGGTTGTTAAACCCTTGATTTTGTTGCCCCTGCCAAGGTCTCCTTGAAACAAAACAGAGAGACTCTATTGAACTTGGATCTTCTTGAAAGACAGCTTTGAGCGCAGGAATTGAAGGACAATCCTTGGTCTCATGGCTTTCTGAGCAAATCATACATGTTTCTACAACTTTTGCATCCAAGGGACATTCCCTTAGAGCATGTTTCTTCCTACATTTTGGACAAAAGATAGCCAAAGCTTCAGCTTCTGCTTTCTGCTTGTTTTGTATTTTAAGGGTGTCTAGTTGTTCACTAAGGCTCCCTAAAATATTGGTTTTGAACTCATCAAGCATATTGCCAATCTCTGCCCTACTTACTGATCCAGTTGCAGATTTGTTTGCTCTAATAAGAGAAGGATCTCTAGGCCCTTTTCCAGTTTTAGATTTTCCCCTTGAGAGATGGACACATAGTTCTGCTATGTCATGAAGTGGAAGTTGAGAAATATCTCCCTTTCCCATCATGTTTAAAATATCTATCCATTCATCTCTAATGGCTTTTAATAAAAGGGCTTTCAAAGTCTCCTTATCTAAGTTACTCATTTTTGCTCGTTTCAAGTTGTATTGAAATCTTTCAAGTAAATCCTTCAAGTTTTCATCTTCTTTTTGCACCATTTTGAATACCTCATCCTTATGGTTGGTGGGCATGCAATAGTCCAGGTATCTATCCAAAAATGTTTGTTTCATATCATTCCAAGTCCTAATAGATTGAGTGACTAATCCCATGAACCATTTCAAAGTAGCTCCCTTCAATGTTGAAGGAAACAATTTGAGTTTTTGAGAGTCTTCCATATAGTCATAAGTTTGGCACACGACTTCAAACGCAAATAGAAATTTTTCAGGATCCTCACTTTGCAACCCATAAAAGTTTGGAAGGACAGAAAATGAGATGTTTTTCGTTGTTGTATGAGATTCCTCATCAACTATAGGAAATAAAAACGAGTTATCTCCATCCCTATTTCCCCCATCCTCCTCCATTGTTTCCTCCTCCCCTACCTCTACCTCTACCTCCTCCTCCTAATCTGTTTACTACTTCCTCTGTCATGATAGTTTCCTCAGAGATTTCAGAGTCCTCTGGTTCTTCTATTAATGGTGAACAAGGAGGAATTTCTCCCTCTTCTTCTTTAGGTGATTCTACTTCTTTGATTACAATATGTTCCCCTGTAAAAGTGAACAAAGGTTCTTTTCCTAAGTCAGATTTGGTGGATAGTGTGGGAGAGTCTCCTAATTCAGCTGCTGCCCCTTGAATTCCAGGAATCCTAAGGCTAGGAGTGTGAGTTGGAGATGATGGAGGTGTATCTTGTCTATGCCTTGAAGTAGATGGAGTTGTAAAAATCGAACTCTTGGCACTAGCTATAAACCTTCCCCTGGAATCTCTTGCTCTATGCATGTCATTTTTTTATTTTTTATCTTCAAGTCGGGCTAATAATTCTCTTTCTGATTTTCCAGATCACTCTAGGTGCAAGAAGAGAGCATACTCAAGAAATTATTGAACCAATAACTCTCTTTTTTGATCCTCCAGTTAACACTAGGTGCAAGAGGAGAGCATACTTTGAGAAGTTATCAATTTTTCCCTTCTTTAATTTTTTTCTCTTTTTTTTTTTAAGAAATTGGCTACCTAGTTACACTTCCTCGGCAACGGTGCCAAAATGTTTGGTCAATTTAGAGTGTTCTAGATTGCTATATTAATTTTCAATCCGGGAGTTGTAAACTGTTGAAGTGCGGCGCACTATATGTGCAAGATAACCTATTTCTTACTTTTTGTCATTTTTGGTTTTTATTTTGTTTTTGGGTTTATCTTCGTTGATTTCCTAATGTGAGATGGAAATTCTAAAGACAAGTATGGATACAAATGTTCAAGGCAATGGTGTCCTTTAAAATGATTTCCAAAACTTCAAACTTTTTCAAAAAGGTTTTAAAACATGCAATGATGAAATTAATTCCTAAAAGAAAATGAAAATGTGCCACTATTCTAATTAAACAAACAGTGAACTATTGATCATGAAACCATTATCCTTGTTGTTGTCTAAATACAAAAGAAACTGTACTCAAAGAAATCCAAAAATTGCAAGTAAAGTAAAGCTAAAATCAAATTACATCAACTCATATTCTGACCCCTCACCATTAGTCTCGCTATGGCTTTCGGAGGTAATATTACACACTCATACTTCAATCCCTCACCATTAGTCTCGCTATGGCTTTCGGAGGTAACTGATAATGACATGAGCAATTTAATATCTAACTTGCAGAAAAATAAACTAATATCAAACTACACACTCATACTTCAATCCCTCACCATTAGTCTTGCTATGGCTTTTGGAGGTAACTGATAATGACATGAGAAATTTAATATCTAACTTGCAGAAAAATAAACTAATATCAAACTACACACTCATACTTCAATCCCTCACCATTAGTCTCGCTATGGCTTCCGGAGGTAACTGATAATGACATGAGTAATTTAATATCTAATCTAACTAATAAAGCAAATGAACAAAACTAAAATAAATAAAACAGTGCTGGAACTAAAAACTAAGAAAAATAAATCAGCAGAAGGACAAGACTGATTCCATGTCATTAGTCATTGGAAAACTATGTGCAAATGCCCAGGTTGCCTACTGTAATCTGGAACAAAGACACTGATCAGTTAACAGCAGTATAAAGCATGAAAAATTATGGACAGAAATAAAACGTTAATACCATAAGAAATGAAATATATACAAGTGAATAATTATGGCATAATGAACGTAAAGAAACACAGCGTGAAAAGGTACAGCAGTATGAAACAAAACCTCGGTGTGTATAGGGGCCCTCTGCACAACCTCGGGCAACATCTATCAACCACGAATTGTACTTATAAATAGAGTTTTTTCATGTATTCAAAATGCAATTATAACAACGAAACAATGTCACGGCACAGTGGGCTCGTTAACAGTCAACAATACATTACAAAGACTAACTACTATGCGTATGGAAACGCATTATTTATAGCAAACGTTTACATAACTGATTTCCTAAGAACTGCATTGACAGAGGACACGTGAACAACGACATCCAGGGATCTAGCATCATGACCGTCGTGATGATTAAATCTATTGAGGATGGATGTTGGATTCGCCTTATGGAGTAGTCCACAAGTGTTGATATGTCCCCAGAGATCTAGGAATGGCCATACAAGCCTTCACGTGTTGAAAAACGGAGTCTTGTTACCGTAAGACTCTTTTGTTGACCACCGCTTGACCCTCGTTGACTATGGCCTCCTTTGATGAATTCGAATGAGCCAATAGGACTCGGTCCATGTCCACGTCATTTCCAACTTGCCCATGTGGCTTGATTTGCCTGAAGGCACCTGCAATATAAACTTTAACAAAAAGGCTACGAAAAGTGACAAGATTCCGCAGCTTAATGAGCAAAAATCTAATTCAAATAGCAGACACAAGACATAGTTAGAAAACCACTTTATATGCTCTTTTAAACTAATATGCAATGATGTTGACAACTTAGGAGGTCCAGGTAAATGGAAAAAGTCTAGAAAGGTGTATAGGAAAGATGCAAGTTTAGGGCTCAACAGGTATCCCCCTTGTTGTAGACCCGATTTTCGGGGCTTCAACATATTTGGCGCTAGAAGGAGGGCCACGAACAGTGAATGGAAAGTAAATCCAAATCTAAATACCATTCTGAGAGTAAATCGCCCTCACCATCTCCCCCGACTTCTCCATTGCATTTAGAATATTTAAATCCAAAGTCAGAATTCGTTGGAGCAACAGTCGCTGCTATAAACCCTGACATTTCAAAAAAATCTACTATTGAACCTCCTGAAGTTGAATCTTTGATTCACAAAATTCAGTGATTTTCTATATCTCCTCAAAAATCTGATAAATCTCAAGGCGGCGTGACTTTGCAATATAACCCTACTCATCCTCTTACCAGATTAAAGAGTGAAAAGTTTGGTGTTCAACCAACCGAGTTACCTCTACCTACAAGGAAGAGAGCAAGGAAATCTCCTAAAGGGTCCGATAGCGAGACTCTTTCATCATCATCATCCATCTCAACCTCTTCACCGCGAAGTCAACCATCCACCCCTCCACTTCAGATCATTGTCCATCAGTCCACCAGCGCTACCACATCTTCTTCTCAACCCTCTAGAGTCATAATATCTTCATCTTCTCAACCGCAGGGATCATATTCTGCAATTTCCTCTATTAGCAGTTCAGCAATGGCTCAATCTCCATGGAATAACCCAGGGGCAGTATTAATGTCTGCGCCCTTGAGTCAGTTACCGGCCCATCCTGAAAAATGGCTGCCTAATTTTAACCCTGAGGCAGGCATGCTAGCAGAAGAACATATAAATAACTTTATGCTATCCATAAATCTTAATGGAGTTACCAATGAAGATGTTGTTGTCCGACTTTTTCCTTATACTCTGCAAGGAACAGCAGGATCATGGTATTTTTCGTTACCATCTGGATTTATTACTAGTTGGGAGATTTTCCAAGAACAATTATTGATTAATTTTGGTGATGATAGGTCTACGGCGACATTGATCAACGACCTGTCTAACCTTAGGGCCGAGTCAAAAGAACCTATCAAAGATTTCAATTTACGTTTCAATAAAATCTTAAATAAAATTCATGTTGCTTCCTAGCCTAGTGAAGAAGTGCGAAGTGAATGGTACATTACTACTTTACCATCAAACATAGCAATCTTTGTTGATAGGGCTAACAAAACAACTTTAGTTGAAAATATGAAAGAAGCGATAGCAGTAGAGAAACGTATTATGGCCTTAGAAAAGAAAAACACAATAGAAGAACGAAAATCCAAGAAGGTGTCTTTCAAGGAAGATCCCAAGAAAAAATAATCGAAAGATCCATTCGATTTAGAAGGATTGAAAAAAGTTTTGAAGACCATGTCTAACGAGATGGTCGATATTAAGAAACAAGTGGCAAAAACTTCTTCTAAAAAACATATAGGCCTTTTAAAAGAAACCCTTCAATTGATTCCAAACCCCCTAACACAATTACAAGTGTTGAATCCGAAGAAGAAGAAGAGGAAATCACTACTGAGGAACATACCGATGAAGAAGAAGTTGTATAATTACAAGGTATGTGGGATTCCATCCTCCGAGACAAAGAGGATCAAGAGGCATCCCTGGTTAGTACTCGCAGCAGAAATCAACTTGACCCTCCTCAACCTACACCTAAGCCAAAGAGCACAAGCTCAATGACTAAGGATAAAGTCGCAGCCAAGAAGACGTCACCTAAAGCGACTCAAACCAGCCCAGTCCAAACAAACCCATCAAATCCATCTAAAATGCTAATCGTTTCGAATGAAATGGAGTATAATATCATAGAAGACATGAAAAAGACTAGGGCCAATATTACTTTTTTCGAATTGAGCAAGTTAAAACACCAGCAAAAGGTACTTTTGAAAGAATTACATGTTGTACCAGTTTCATCTTTGCCTGTCGCTGTAATCTCTCAAGCTTCCCATGACATGGGAAGACCTCCAACTAATGCGATGAATAAAGTTGATCCAAACGTTATCGCCGTAATTGGAGGAAGATCGAGATCTCATACTCCCCCATTTCTTCTTACTTATGAAATTTTCAATAAAAATGTGCATAATTGCTTAGTAGATTCTGGAGCTTCATTGAATATTTTACCAAAGCCAATATGTGTAAAATTGAACGTTCAACCATAGAAATCCGTTGTGCGCATAGTTCAGCTAGATAGATCGCAAGTCAAAGTGATTGGCGAATTAAATCAGGACACAATAAGGCTGTCATCCAACCCAAAGGTATGTCAAGTAATCGATATTTTAGTTGTTGATATTCCAGAATTTTATGGCTTAATTATTAGCAAAGATTGGTCAGAAAAACTTCATGGATACTTCGCAACTGATTGGTCGCACATGTGGCTCCCTTACAATGGTAAACCAAATCAGATAAAATTTGAGCAGGAAAGACATCAGAAATACATAGTAACGGAACTCGAGGGAGAAAATGAACTAGTAGCATATAATTCTAACATCATTGGAAACTATTCAGTAGATTCTTTCCTAGGAAATTTTAATGCTCATACTTCACCTTACTTAGAACATTATGTTTTATCTCAAGTAGAAAATTTCTCTCAAACAAATAGTTCTAGATGTGTCAATTTTATAGATAGTCCTATAAATAAATCTTTATTTTGGAAATTATTTTTTGATGGTTCTAAGTCTAACGAAGGAGCAGGAGCAGGATGCGTGTTAATAAGTCCAAAGGGAGATAAGACTATGCTAACTTGCAGACTCGAATTTGATTGCATGAACAATGCAGCAGAATACGAGGCTTTAGTCCAAGGGTTGTACAAAGCAATTGGATTAGACGTCAAATATCTTCAAGTTTTCGGAGATTCTGAAATTGTAATCAGACAGGTACGTAATACTATACATTGTTTATCAGGTCATTTAAAACATTACCAATCTTTAGTCCAAGATCTAACTGAACACTTTATAGCATTTAATATTTCATCAATTCCTAGACTCCAGAATGCTAGTGCAGACCTCTTAGCCAACGTAGCTTCCAAACTCATTCCTTCAGAAGATTTTAACCCTGATCGATTTTCAATTGAATTAATTTTTAGACCATCTATTCCTGATAACATTACCAATTGGAGGATTTTCAATGACGATCCTGATATTGTGAGTTTCCTCACATCTGAAGGATCCTACACCAATCAAATAATTGACGAAGACCAACATGACCGACAATTGCAACAAGATAGCACTAACAATGCTATACCAAAGTCAGTAGTCAAGTTAGAAGATCTTTATGATTTGAAAGATCGGTTTAAAAGATCTACCAATTCAAAACTCCAAAGTTCAACTCTGAATTATGAATTAGTAAATCTAGGAACTGATACCAAACCATAGAATATCAATCTAGGCCTTGGTCTAGCTCCTGAAGAAAAATTAGCATATATTCGTCTCTTGAGACAATAAAAAAGTGTCTTCGCTTGGAATTACGATGAACTCAAAATGTATGACACATCTATCATCCAACATACTATTCCAATGATAGACAATGAAAAACCTGTCCAACAAAAGTTGAGAAAGATCCATCCCAATTTAGAAAACCAGATCAAATCTGAACTCAATAAGTTATTGAAAGCCAAAATAATTTTTCCCGTTCGACATTCCAAATGGGTTTCCAATATGGTCCCTGTTAGAAAGAAAAACGGAGACATTAGAATCTGTATTGACTTTCGAAATCTTAACAAAGCCTGCCAAAAGGACAATTTTCCTTTACCTCCCATGGAACAAATACTGCAGGCGGTTGCGGGCTCAGAATTGATGTCCTTCTTGGATGGATTCTCAGGATACAATCAAGTTTTGGTACATCCCGACAATCAATTAAAAACCACATTCAGAACCAAATGGGGCACATACGCATATCAAAAGATGCCATTTGGTCTGATTAATGCTGGTGCCACATTTCAGAGAGCCATGGACATCGCATTGAAAGGGTTAGTTAATAAATCAGTGGTAATATATTTGGATGATATAACTGTATATTCCAAGAAACGAAACAATCATCTTAGAGATTTAAAACAAATCTTCCAACATTGTCAAAGGTATGGAATTTCACTTAACCCGAAAAAATCTTTTTTCGCATTAAGTGAAGGAAAACTTCTCGGATTTATAGTGTCAAAATCTTGAATTCACATTGATCCTAACAGAATCAAAGAGATTTCTGCAGTACCCTTACCTCACAACAAGAAAGCCATGCAATATTTTCTTGGCCAGATTAATTTTGTAAAGAGATTTGTTCCAGATTTTTCAAGAATTGTGTCTCCTTTACAAGCAATGATTAAAAAGAACTCAAACTTTAAATGGGGCAAAGATTAACATGAGGCATTCAATCTGATCAAACAAGCAAACATTAATGCTCCATCTTTAACAACTCCAAATTTTTCCGATCCTTTTATTTTATATACATTTGCCTCTGATAGGTCATATGTTGCGATACTCACTCAAGTAAATCAAGAAAAGGCAGAAGCCCCAATTGCTTTTTTCAGTTCCAATTTACAAGGGGCTAAGTTAAATTATTCAAATGTGGAGAAACAAGCTTATGTTGTTTTCAAAGCAAATAAATATTTCAGACCTTTTCTACTCAAAACACATACAAAAATCATAGTACCATTTCCATCGGTAAGAAATCTTCTAGTACAGAAGGATGTGGGAGAGAAAAGAGCCGATTGGGTTACCGCCTTATAGGAATATGACGTAGAAATCAAACCAGCAAATATTGTAAAAGGTCAAGGCTTTTGCAAAATGTTGGCCGAAGCATCGTTGATGTCCGAAATTCCATCTGCAGAGATACAAATGTGCGAGGTAAGCCTAAATGATGATGAGTCATTATACGCTGATATCATTTATTATCTAAAGAATGGATACGCTCCTTCAAACCTCGATCATACCAAGAAAAGAGCTCTAAGGTTGAAATCCAAACAATATCAGCTCGTGAATGATGTTCTTTTTAGGAAAAATTATGATTCTGTTCTTCTTAGATGTCTTGAGAAATCTGAAGCTGAAAAAGTCTTGCAGGAACTCCACGATGGGCCAGTAGGCGGACACTACGCTGGAGACGCTACTGGTCATAAAATCTTACGTGCATGTTATTACTGGCCCACATTATTCAAAGACTCACATAACTACGTGAGGAAATGTCAAGTCTGTGAAACCGCTACTGGGAGACAAAAGAAACCATCCTTTCCATTGCAACCAGTTAACATTGAGCAGCCTTTTGATCAGTGGGGATTGGACATAATAGGTGAGATCGTTCGTCACTCTTCTAAGCAGCATAGATATATCCTTACAGCAACAGATTACTTTACTAAATGGGTAGAAGCAGTTCCACTCAAGACGGCTAATGCTGAAAATATCATCGAGTTCATAGATCAGTTCATAATCACTAGGTTTGGGTTTCCTTCTACTTTAATGTTTGATAATGCATCATATTTTTCTGGTAATGCAATGACCGAATTTGCACTCAAAAGAGGTTTCAAACTCAAATACTCTGCCAATTATTACCCACAAGGGAATGGGTTAGCTGAATCTACAAATAAGAATTTAATTAGAATCATTAAGCGAACCATTGACCAAAATCATAAAAACTGGCATAAGTCTTTAATGTACGCTTTATGGGCAGATCGAATAACGCGGAAATCCTCCATCGGCACTTCTCCCTTTAAGTCAGTTTATGGGAAAGAAGTGGTTCTTCCCACTCATTTGGCAATTCCCTCTTTAGCCTTGGTTCAATATATTGATGAAGCACCAACTTCTTCCTTACAACTAAGGCACCAGTCAATAATCAAGTTATAAGAACAATGAGAACAGGCCAAGATAACTCACGCTCATCATGAAGCCTTAGTAAAAGCCTCTTTTGATTCCAATATGATATCTGGAAAAGATTTTTAGATGGGAGATCTAGTTTTAAAATGGGACAAGGCTCATGAGGAAAAAGGGAAACATACAAAATTTCAACGAATGTGGCTTGGCCATTTTCAAATCATAGAAGTCATAGGTACGTCTACATTTATGTTACAGGATTTAACAGGAAAAAGAGATTCTTTACCTGTTAACGGTTAGATTCTCAAAAAATATTTTCCATAGGAGATCATTCTTCTATTTTGTAGAGTAGTTGTTTTAGTTTCATAATAAAACCGGTTGTAAATGGTTACATTCGGGATTCATGAAAAGGACATAAATTCTCTTTTAGATTTTGTTTTTCACTTGTATAAATAGAATTCTTTTTAGAAAATTGATCATTATGATTGAAAGATACAGTTAAAAGTTCTAGGCCTAGAAATGATGCTAGTTTCAACTGTATAAATTTTATAAAAAATGACTTTTAGTAAAGAAATTGTTTTGCATCAGTCCAATGAAAGGTATCAATAATAAAATGAAGATTCTCTGTAGAAAAGCTCTTTCCAAAAAACTCTATTATTGTCGTCCAGAGCCATCTTAAGGAAACAATGACTTCCTCCCCACCTAGGAAGCTACAACGTTCAGGGAACGATCCAGTGATACACTTTAAACTTAAAGAGTAATAGGTCTCATCACGCTCTGACTTTTCATGATCATAGATATTATAGCTTGCTGACTTTGCCAATACTGCATACCACAATAGGGCAATGACTCGAGATTGTTGCAATCGAAAGACAAGGGGTCTCATCACGAGCCAGCTTGTTCAGCAAAGTTATAAATCAGTGAATGATTGTGTCATAAATTGGCTACCAAACCAAGACATTATTCTTTAAGGATAAAAAATAAAATGAAAGCAATAAGTGTGGATATGGATTTCTCTTTGAAAATTGTAAATTTCTCTAAGTAGGATACAGGATCATTGCTGGGTAACAGGTAACCCTGTCGATGCTATAAACACCTGCTGGCAACAGAGGCTCTACCTATGACAAATGAGCATATTCAAAACTGATTTACAGAGAAGGCTTTATCCTTATCTTTATAAACTAAGTAATAAC
The DNA here is from genome assembly GCA_031772625.1 of Pinus tabuliformis. Lineage (NCBI taxonomy): Eukaryota > Viridiplantae > Streptophyta > Pinopsida > Pinales > Pinaceae > Pinus > Pinus tabuliformis. Next base: position 440,798,413 of record CM062813.1, on the reverse strand, counting down.
TGATGTAGATACAAGGACTAGCTTGAGGGAGTAAATAATCAAAGTTGAATATAGAAGAAACAAAATATCATTGATAGGTAAAAGCATAATGTACTTTGTCTTTCTATAATAAAGTTTAATTTCCTGGAAAATTTTATGTTTTGGAAGTTTAGAAAATTCAAAAGAAAAACAGAGATAACTAGTTCTTCCAAGTGAATCGCCAATTGTTGTGGCCAGCAACAACCCCCCTTCTTATTTGGTGTTATTACTAATACTAAATAAGTGGGGACCCTTAGTCAAAAATTTAAAAAATCAACTAGTGCTTATATTTCCTTTTTCAATAAAACTTACCATCTTAAACTTAGGAGAAAACCCTTAAAAAATCAAAAAGCCTAAGTTTTATGATAAAGTAGGATTATTCCTTAGGAAATATCGCATCGCAAAAGGATCATGAATACCCCCTTGCAAGCCAAATTCTAAAATTGCGAAATCGCGATACGGGACTACGGACATATATCGCATCGCATGCGTCAAACATCGCTTACATTGAAAAACTTTAAACTGCCGATATGCAACGGCGCATATCGCAAATCACAGGAAACAAATTAACGAAAATTGTCATATGCCACGCTCCCGCGATATCGCGATATTACGATGTTGCGATAGAGAAATTCTGCGATATTGCGATAAAAGTGGCAATTTGATAGAACAATTATGCGATAATGCGATATTGTGAGTTTGCGATATAACAAGCAAGCGATGTCGTGATTCTGCGATGTTGCGATCTACGATATTGCGAAGCAAATTGAAAAATCACTTCATCGTAGATCCTGTGGGCTCGTGGTTCGAAAAAGTATTATCCATAAACCAAGACCTAGTTATGCGCTTTAATGCCAATTAATGAGTTAGTTTCCAGTAATTAATGGAATAGGGTTTCGTGCTTATCAAAAAATCATTTCACGTAAGGTGGTGTATTTTATATGACTTCGGCATTTAAAGCTTTCCCGTCACCTTTCCTTATCATTTTTCTCACTTCACTTGTAAATTGTAGGAACGAAGAACAGAGAACGATACAAAGCAGTACACAGGATACTATGGGAAAGAAAGGCAAAGCCCCGAGCTATGAAGAAAAGGAAATGGCGCCCTTGTATACAGACACTGCCTGCAACTGAGATGCTGGTATTGCTACCTGGGAAGGCATGTACAATCTACTTGAGGAAGAGAATTCCAAAGTAATGGAGGTCGAGGCTACTGCAGGCTCGCATAGTTCCTCCGAAGCATCCCTTACAGAGCTAGCTTGTTCGTTCTTACATAGGATAGCGGCGAGGCCCAAAATTCTTCCATATACGGACATGGTTAAATGGATACTAGACAGTGTTGATATCAGAAATAGATAGTTTAAGACTCAAGGTCAGGGACTCATTGGCTCATTCGTTGCACAAGATTTAAGGCTCATGTATCATTTACCAGAGCCACAGGTCACTTATAACAAACAGTTCATGGAGAAATTTGCAAAAGAAAATCAAGACCTGGCAGAAACCACCAAAGACTAGTCAAGGAGGGACGAACCGCTAAAGAAGGATAAACATGGTATGTATAGTACTGGTTCTCTCACCCCCCGTATTGCTTTTCCGCTTCCATGCTCTGTAGACTTTTTGGAATGCAAGACATTAACAAATTTTCATATGAATGGCTACCATTATTGGATGACGCCACAGATGCTACTATTGTGGATTGGGCTAAAATATTGTCTGATAACCTAGTCATGGCCATTGTAAACTACTGGTCTAAAATAACTGTTTCTCAGAGAATTTATCCCCCCTTTTACTTATCTGCTTATGTGATGGATGCGATATGTTATGTTTCTAAGTTTCCTGTGATGGGTTGGAAATGGACGACTCAGGACCCCTTACCCATTCATATCTATCATAAAGAATTGTGGGACTCTAAATTCACTCTGCACTTATACAAGATTTGTCATGGAATCATGTTGCCTCTGTACAGAATGTTGTATGATAAGAATGCTCCAAGATGTTCTCCTGAAGGAGAAGTAGACATACTCCCTGTCATGAGATGGTTCAGGGAAGAACTGTTGACATATATCAGGGTATTTGGAAGTTTTGCTTCCCCTCACGTCTTACCTTTGTATGTCCTTGATAAACTCATGGCACGAGAAATTGCTTATCAAACCTGCGGAGAAGGAGGTTTGACTAAAGATTTGAAAGATAAAAAAAAGGCTATTTGGCCACAATTTCCTGTAGTCTGTGGGGCCTTTTCGCTATTTGATGTAGGCCATGCATTCATAGAAGTAAACAACATAACATGTTTACAGTTATTCAAATTTTCAGCAAGACCGTTCGACCCTCATGATATTGCTAAGAATTTTACTACTGCACTCAAGATAAATGTGTTTTCTGGAAAAGATGATATTTTTGATGACTTATTCCAACAGAAAAACACACTTGAAGAAATTCTGCTTTGGCCCAAATGCGATTCTCTCCAGCAGAATTTCAAGAGTTTAAGATATACAGGGAAATGAGATTAGCTAGTATCCCCTTAGAAAAACTACACTTGGAACCCGAAAGGGAACCAACTCTGAGTATCAGCCTCAGTAGAAGTTCAAGCACAGACAGGTCTAAATCTAAGTCTGGAAAAGAAACATCTGAACATTCCAAAAGATCAGAAAGTGACCATGGTAAAAGCGAGGGGTCAATAAAGGATACCGCCCAATCAAAAGAGCTCTCACAGCAACAGGATTTTACCTCTCCACAAACAAATCCTACCCCTCTCATCGTTCAGCCACCAAAAAACAGAATTGAACTAGATAAAGAATGGGAGACCTTCAATGAATTGATCAATCTAGAGGGACCAAGTACAAAGACACCTACAAGTGATGTACAGGCAACAGAAGATATAATCACAGGAACAATTAGCAATACCCCAGAGATGGAATATATTCCCATCACCCCATCCTCTGAACTCATCCTCAAGATAGAAGAAATTCCTCCTCTTGATGTATTCTATAGTCCGCAACACAAGGTAGTAGTAAGAAGACAAAGGAAGAAAAGGAAATTGGAAAATGCGCTCTCTCATGAGGCAAAACAATTAGACGTCCTATGGCAAGATTCTACTACCGATCTCACTAAGAATCTCACCAAATTATCTCAGATCGCAGGAGCATATACCTCTGCAACCATTGATAAAGCATCTGAGGTATAGCAACTACTAAAAGAAAAGGAAAACCATATACGAGTTTTGCAATAACAGTTGCAACAAGCCAATGCCAACAACGAAGCACAAAAACAGCTTGAAAGACTACAGCGGGACTTCCAACGAATGCAGATAAGCTACCAGAATAGTTTGGAAGAGAAAGAAAAACAGTTGCGGGATGTGCACGAGATGCACAAAGAGGATCCTAAAATTACAGAATTCATCACAGAATCCATTTCCTTGAACGATCAACTACTGCAACAACAGGAAGCATTGTGCCAATGAATATTGCAGTGGAACTCTTACTGTGAAATAAGCGGTAAAATCACTAATCAAGTCGTAGATTTACGAAATGATTATGATTTAATTGATAAACGAGTTACTAAGTATTTGACTTGGCAAGAAACAGAGGAGGGAAAAAGAGCAGGTGCACCAAGGATCAACAACAGTCACAAAGAAATGCTTTTTAATAAATGGGATGCACAACTCAGGGAAGCAGAACAAATAGCGGAAGAAGCGGCCATGGCATCAAACAACGTTACTGATTGTATAAATGAAAATTTTCATAGAGCAAACCTAATCACAGAAACCACTCCAGGATATCTACCAAAGGCACAGAAATTACAGACAGACTAGAGACAGAAGGCTCAAGAAAAGGCAGAATCAATCCAAAGATTAACCAAGTTAAATTGGGATTCTTATTGGATGTACTTGGTAAAACCACACAACCAGTGCATGACTCTAAAGCGAATCATCAATTCTGCCAAGAAGATGGTGCCAGCTCTTACCGATTTTGTTTTCTCAGCACAGCTAAAATCGGAAGTCGGCCAGCCGACTCTTCTCAAACAGATGCTGAACGCGTGCGATTTCAAGGATCAGATACACAGTTAGTTAGTAATTTTAGTATTTTTAGTTTTAATTTTGTTTTATTTTTGCTTAAAGTAAGGACGGCCATTTAAACCGCATCCCACATTTTTGTAATAATTTATTTTTAGATTTAGTTAGTAGTATTTAAACCCTTCTCATGCATTTAGAGAAGGGTCCTGAAATTTGTCAAAAACTTATCCCCAGAACATGCACTTTTGTACCCTCTGAGGAGGTTTTGATGAATGAATGGAACATGATTTATTGATATCTGCATTTAATATCTGCTACTGATGTTGCACTTCTGTACTCTTAGTGGATGTTGGATTAAGAAGAGATAAATCATTATCACTTGAAGCTCATGAGTAGGACTAGTTATAAATGGTACTTCTATCTCTTAACTATTTCTGCCTTTTGTGTTAAAAGTGATATTCAAGTTCAGTTGTTTATATATTGATGTGTGAATGCTTGAGTTATCATTTGGCACTTTTGTACGGTGATAGCTATTTATTTATGCTTGATGTATGAATAGCTTATTATGCGATATGTTTTTCACAACTGTTTCGTCTAACTTTTTATATGAAGTGGTTCATCTTTATTGAATTCTTTTCTCATAGCATTTGAATGATCTTTATTACCACTTGTTATTTGAAATCATTTTAGATTGCATAACAGAAGGATTACACCCCGGGTTAGTGTAGAATTAGATGTTTCTGTTTATTAGAATAAAATTTGCATGTTATTAGATTAGAGTTAGAGCATCTCACTTAGGACCTTTTAGAAGGGAAATATCAATTCTTCACACACACACATAGATTGGGAAACTAGTCCCATATCACTAGTCGGACCCACTATACCAAACAGAAAAGGAGCTGCTAACCAAGGTCCAGACCGGGTGGGTATCCCCCTTGTTGTAGACCTGATTTTCGGGGCTTCAATAGGACTGACACCAAGGAAGATGATAGAAGGATACAAGATGAGAAGTGGACTGATGACTTCCCTTATCACAGAATGATCTTCATGGTTGACCTGGCAACAACTGACTCGATTCCAGAGGGGATGGTCAATTACTTAGATGGAGTGGTATAGCTGGAGGAAAAATATGAGCATAATGGGATGAATGTGATGCAAAGATAGATGGAACACTATAACTGGACTCAAGGGGACTCAAAACAGACTCCATAAGTGCAAGGGTGACTCATCTCGGATGCTCTGAACAAGGGTGATTCGATGATGCTTCCACATGATGGATTCCCGAAGGGGACCATAAAAACATCAGTAGATGATGGTTACTCATGATTAAAATCGACATGTGACTCAACTGGTGCAAATTTAAAATGCTACCAGAGTATGGGTGGTTCAAACGAATAAATTTGATTTTAATAGGTGGTAAATTGGGACCTAATGGAAAAAATGGCTTCCTAGTGAAGTGTCAAATTACCAAAAACAAAGGGAGACCCATCAAAGAACTTCATGAGAGATTTCCAATGGTTTTGATGGTTCATCAAACCAAGCTACAGTTTGGTCGCAATGGGAGATGGAAAAACCAAGGCTTTTCTTATAAAAGGGCTTCTTGATGGCATTATTGTCATTGATGGAAAAGGAGAAACAAGAGAAGCAAGGTATGTAGGAGCAAGGCAAGGAGCAACAGCAAGGTGTGTAGGAGCAAGGGGCAAAGGACCATCAAGTCAAGAATAGTTTCAGGGTCAGTAAAGGGCAAAAGAGAAGATCAGAATCAACAAAGGTATGCAAAGGAGCATATGTAATACATTTTAGTGATACATATGCTAGATGTTGATGTTATATGTTGCATATGTTATTCTTGGCATGCTTGATGACAACAGGATAAAGGAGGAGCAAATACCTTGATGGTTTGGTAGAACATTGATGTTGGAATGTTGATGGCTTGATGCTTGTGTTGATGGCATTTTGATGATTTGATGCTTGTGTTGATGGCATGTTGATGGCTTGATGCTTGTGTTGATGGCATGTTGATGGCTTGATTCTTGGATAATGTTGTATAGATTGTTTAATGAAGAATTTATGGTGACATTGATTTGTTGTTAAGCTTAATTGTTGACAGCAAAGGCAAGACTCCATGACAACAAAGGCAAGATTCCATGGCTGCAAAACAAGACTCAAGGAGGTTGAGGCAATGGCATGAAGAAAAGATGAATTTGAGCATATAGATGGCTTTGGAGAGTGAATGTTACATACATATGCTTGCATTATTTTCATATGTTGAGTGAATATTGTTTACATTGGAGAACGCTTGCATGAGTTGTTGTGGTATAATGTTGTTTTTGGCACTATGATGATATTGATTCACCTAATCATTATAGATGGCTGAAATAATATGTGGTGGAGCACTTATTTATTTTAAAATAATAAAAAATTTGAAGAGTTTGGAAATGAATGAGGGAAGGAAAAGAGTTAACCATGTTCATTTCATATTCTTATGTGGAATACAAACAACCAACAAATTATATTTATAAAAGATGTTATTTTTGGAAGTATAAAGGAGGTTAGAGAGTGGGAGAATGTGTGAGAGTTGATTAAGGTATTATGCATTAGTTAACTGGAACATTTGAAGCTTATGTGAAGCATATTTGAAGGGAAGAACTAGTAGAAATGAAGATGGAGATATGCAAAATTTATGACCAGGTAAACCAGCACATTATTGTTTCTTGTTTGCATCAGGGGGTTGTATTATCCTTTCAAGTAGTGGCTTGATAAACATTAGGTTGGAGTCTGTTTAGGTAGGAGCCTCCTATGGTTTGTAGCCTATAGAAAACATATGGCAGTTGGAGCTTCCTTGCAGTGGCAGTTTGCAGAAAATTGAGGTAGCAGCCTCTTGTAGGTTGGAGCCTACAAAAAATCAAATGTAATAAGGAGTAGGAACTTTCCTTTGCATCACAACAATGATAAAATTGTGGTTTTCTCCATTTATGGGTTTCCACATATATCTGGTGTTAATATGTGTTTTTATTATATGTTGATGTGATGTTTTGATTAGCTTATTACTTGTTCACATATTCAATATGTTGGTCATTATTTTTTAAGTTTCTCGTGAAATTTTTCAATTAATGAGATTAAGAAAAATAATTTTCATGTCCATGAATATACTAAATTGATTCACCCTCCCTCTCAGTTTAGTCAAGTTTTAATCAATTGATATAAGATTTGATTCATTTGATGTAAGCCTAACAGCTTGAAGGTAGATATAGTTGAATCATGTACTATCAAATTGTACATGTTCTTAGTACATAAAACTTTCATGAATGGAGAGATAAGGTAAAATATCAACTGATAGCTTATGGACCTAGTGTGTGGAAACTAGTATGTGATGGCTACTGTGGAGGCTCTCCCTCTGCGCAATAACAATAGTATAATGGTAAGGAAAATTGTGTTATGTTTAATAATCTTCATAATAAGGATCTTGATACAGTAATAGAATTAAATTATTCAAAATAAATCCAGGATAGATTGCATCTCATGCATGAAGGAGACACTAGTAGTTGCATTGTTAAGAAGGAGAAGATAAAGAGGAAAACCAACAATTCTTGTCAAAATAAAAGTATTCACTTGAATGAGGTCTCTGCTAGTGTGAATCGAACTTATTGCCATGAAGAAAAGACAGTTGAAGAACAAGTCAAGCTTGACATAACCTTGGTTGAAATAGAAAGATTGAAGAATGAAAACAGAGATATAAAGAAACAAGTGTAAATATGTGATGAGAGAGAGAATAAGTACAAGGAGGAAATTGTTAGTTTGAAGACACAACTTGAAGAAGCAAGGAGGATAGAAGGGATGATGAATAACGAGCTAAAGGTGAAAGAGGTACAATGTGAAATATTAGAGTCTGATATTATTTCAGCTAGAAGACAGTTATATGAAAAGAACAGGTTGTGTAATTAGCTAGAAGAAGAGGTTGCCTCCATGAAAAACTTAGAAAAGACAAAAATTAAAGATGATAATGAAGCTATACTAAAAATACCCATAGGAGAAGGAAAAAGCACCATGATTAAAAAAGAAGAAAACAAAAACAAGCAGCAATATCAAAAGCCAATGAATGAGATAAAGAAAGGGTTAAGTGCAAGAGTATCATTTTCTCCTGAAAATGAGTTGAACAAGTTCATAATATCTCAAAGGAGATTCTTTTCTCCTACGAAAAACATCACATACTTTTCCTGCCATTAACATGGACATGTGGCAACATATTGTAAGAACAAACAAATCAAGAATATGCAATAGAATCTGCAGCAAATTATAATGCTCCATCACGTAATCAAACAGAGAAGACATTCACTCTCTGGGTTGTTGAAGATAGTGTAACTATGTTTGGTATTTACAAATGTAATTTTAATCTTTGTACTTTTCAAGAAAAAGAAATATTATTTTTGTAAATTATAAGAATGGGTTTCTTACTCATTCCATAGGTCTAGGAAAGTCAAAGAGTCAAAGTCGTGTAAAAATATCTTCTTGATCATATATGTAAAATGTATACAAGTCTAGAACATCCCTCCAAGACAATCACGAAGAAGTTTGCTTGCAAAATGATGAAGAAAATAGTTAAGTCACCCTTAAAATGTATATTGAAGAACAGTCATGTCGGCTCTTTTAAAGTGACATATCTATTCATGAATACAAGTCGGCTTACCTATAGGACAGACCACTATATATACCCAAAAATGTATGCACAAAAGTGTGAGAATATAACTTGGATTTCTCTTAGATTCTTTGTGGGTACAACTATAGGATCTTGAACTATTAAAAGATAATTACAGTGAGTAAGACCTCACAATCTCAGAAGGAATCAAGCTCTTAGAATGGATGACATAAAGAATATCTCAATGACTCCATGGTAACCCAGTCTCGGTATAATCGTGAAGCATGTATCTCACAGTCACACGCTCTAACATGGCATACAATATCGACATTATTTCTGAGTCAACACATAACCTTGATCACTGATATAATCTCTCTCTCAGCATAATTACAGTCTTGACTTCATTACGGATCACGTAATATTCATTATGATGTGGTTTATCTATTGTGATACTTTGCCTCAGTGTAATAAGCAGTCATAGCATACCTATAACAACGAAGATATCAATACATGAAGGAAAACATAGTCAGAGACTTGTCATATATATAATAAGGTTACAGTGTGTATCAAAAAGAATTCTGGATGATGGTGATCATGATCTCAGTCATGATCCTCAAGGTCATACTCTTAACAAAGATATTGATAGAGAAGAAGTAATGGCCTTGGTGTTGTATAAATAATGACAATCTCAGTAATGAAGTAAAGATAGCTTCAGTGTTGCAACATTAATGATGATCTCACAGCAAGAAGAGGATTGGGTTCTTGGTCTTGGAGTGGCCTGGTAGGTCAAGGGTTGTGGTCTTGGTATTCATCAATTGGAATCTCTATAAGAAGAATTTTTTGCGAGTTTTCCTCTCCAAGAGGGAGAGGTTTTGGCCTTGGCAGAATGTGTTAGAAAATTATATATTACGGAGCAATGGAACACATAAAATATTGCAGAAATATAAACACAGAAAACGCACAAAACAAGAGAGACACAGATATACGTGGTTCACCCAGTTTGGGCTACGTCCACCCCGAACAGCCAGTCCTTCCTTTCTATTATCCAGCAAAATGAAGAGATACAACCTACAACAAAACCGCTGTAATATCCTCTGTTTTCTCTCACAGTCTCACCTCTATGTTTCTCGCACACCGAATACACATCTATCTCACAGCCTCAAATACAATGCCCTCATATAAAGAGAGGGGTTGCCTTCTAGGGCAAAAAACCCTAAACTAAACATAAGTTCTACCGTCAGATCATCCGCCTAATGAACGGCCCAGATTGACTAGAAATTACTATACTTTTACAAGGCAATTTTACAGTTGTTTTTAGCTTCGGGCCACGACAGCGATTATTTTACGGGCGGTGTTGCCGCCCCATTTTGAACTGGGGTCTAATATGCCGGTACTATAGAAGATAATCAGGCTCCACACCCAACAATCTCCCACTTGGAGACTGATTGTAGCAACTCCACCGCCGCTCCATTTGCTGGACAATGACTCCTCTTTGGACCTGGCTGTTTCTCATCTTCATCGTCATCCTTGAAGACCAACTGAAACTGAGCATATTCTTAGTTTCTCCCTGGTTACAACTTTTGTTAGCATATCTGCAGGGTTCTGGCTAGTGTGTATCTTTTCCAGCTTCAACTCTCCATCTTCCAACACTGATCGTATGAAATGGTACTTGAGTTATATGTGTTTTGTCCTGGAATGAAATGCTGAGTTCTTTGCAAGATGAATGGCACTTTGACTATCACTGTATAACGTGCCCATATCATGCTCCTTACCCAATTCACCCATAAACCTTTGTAACCAAATCATTTCTTTACTAGCCTCTGTAGCAGCAACATACTCTGCTTCTGTTGTTGAAAGTGCAACAACACTTTGGATTTTTGAAACCCAACTGACAGTTGTTCCTCCGACAGTAAATACATATCCTGTAGTGCTCCTCCTATTATCTCTGTCACCTGCCATATCTGCATCAACATATCCTTGTAGGGATATGTTTGAACCACCAAAGCATAATGCCTGATTTGTGGTACCTCTCAAATATCTGAGAATCCATTTCACTGCCATCCAATGTTCCTTTCCTGGATTGTTCATGTACTTGCTTACAACTCCCACTGCATGTGCAATATCAGGCCTTGTGCAGACCATCGCATACATTAAGCTTCCAACTGCTGATGCATATGGAACTTTAGACATATAATCCATGTCTTCTTGGGTCTTTGGGCACATTTCTTTGCTAAGTTTGAAATGGCTAGCAAAAGGTGTACTAACTGGTTTTGCATTTTGCATGTTAAATCTTTTCAACACCTTTTGTATGTACTCATTCTGAGACAATGTTAATTTTCTATTTTTCCTGTCTCTAGTTATTCTCATACCAAGGATTTGTTTTGCAGCACCCAAATCCTTCATTGCAAATGAATTTGCCAATTTTCTTTTGAGCACATTTATTTCCTGCATGTTAGATCCTGCAACAAGCATGTCATCTACATACAATAACAATATAATATAGCTGCCATCATTTTGCTTTTTCAGATAAACACAATGATCAGAGTGACATCTAGTATAACCTTGTTCAGACATAAACTTGTCAAATTTTAGATACCACTACCTTGGAGCCTGTTTTAAACCATACAAGCTCTTCTTCAACCTACACACAAGTTTCTCCTTCCCTTTCACCTCATATCCTTGTGGCTGTTGCATATATATCTCTTCCTCCAAATCCCCATGGAGAAAGGTTGTCTTTACATCTAACTGCTCAAGATGCAAATCTTCAGCTGCTACAAGACTTAAAATAGTTCTGATTGAAGTCATTTTAACAACAGGAGAAAATATTTCATCAAAATCAATACCTTTCTTCTGTGCAAACCCCTTCACCACAAGTCTAGCTTTGTACCTTTGCTTTCCTCCATCTTCTTCCTTCAGCCTGTAAACCCATTTATTCTTCAATGTAGTTTTTCCTGCAGGCAACCTGACTAAATCCCAAGTCTGGTTATGCATTAAGGAGTCCATCTCTTCTTCCATGGCTACCTCCCACTTCTTCTTGCTTTCAACCTGCATTGCTTCTTCATAACATTCAGGTTCACCGGAATCAGTCAACAATAAATAATATAATGAAGGAGAGTATCGTTCAGGAGGTCTACTTGTCCTGGTAGATCTTCTAACACCACTTTCAGGTGTTTGGGGTGCCTGTTGTTGTTGTGATGGTTGTTGTTGTTGTGGTTGTTGATTATTATTATTTTCAGGCACCTATACTTTTTCAGTAATTTCATCAAGAACTGCGTATTCCTTATTTTCTTTTTCTTGTTTCTTTTCCTGCAACTGATTCTTATACAAGACCTTTTCATTGAATATTACATCTCTGCTCCTAATGATTTTGTGATTTTCATAATCATATAAGCGATAACCAAAATCATTAACACCATATCCAATAAAGGTACATTTCTTTGACTTTGCCTCAAGCTTTGTTCTATTTTCTTTATCAATATGGACAAAGGCCTCACAACCAAAAGGTTTTAAAATAGAGTAGTTTACCTTTTTCCCTGTCCATGCTTCCTCTGGAACACCACCATCCAAGGAACTTGAAGGTCCTCTGTTTATTAAATAAACAGCAGTATCTACAGCATCTGCCCAAAACTGTAAAGGCAATCCTGCATGCAATCTCATGCACCTTGCACGCTCCATGATTGTTCTGTTCATCCTTTCTGACACACCATTTTCTTGTGGTGTTCTTGGAACTATCTTCTCTCTGCGAATTCCATGCTCTGAACAGTACCTATCAAACTCTTTGCTGCAATATTCACCTCCATTGTCTGATCTAAGACACTTCAATTTCTTTCCTGTCTCAATCTCAACCAAAGCTTTCCATTTCTTGAAAGTATCAAATACATCAGATTTATTCTTAATACAATAAATCCAAGTTTTTCTAGTTGCATCATCAATAAAGGTAACATAATAACGAGAGCCACCGAGAGATGATACCTGAGCAGGTCCCCATACGTCTGTATGCACAAGCTCTAATTTTTCGTTCTTCTTTTCTTTCCCAACTCTGAGAAATCTGACTCTCTTCTGTTTTCCATAAATGCAGTTCTCACAGAAATCCAAATCAACATTCTTCAAACCTGGCAACAAATTCCTTGAGTGAAGAATCTTCATCCCTTTTTCACTCATGTGTCCGAGCCTATGATGCCATAATGCTGCATCTGCTCCTTTGGAAGTCAAAGCATTAACAGAGTTAGAAATACCATTGCATAAATACAATGTACCAACCTTTTCACCTTTTGCTATTACCAGGGCTCCTTTTGTGACCTTCCAAGCTTTATCTGTGAAAGTTGTCACACAACCTTCACTGCCTAACTGCCCTGTTGAAATCAGATTTTTCTTTAGATCTGGAACATGCCTTACCTCCTTTAGTAGCCATTGGTTTCCATTCTGCTGTTTTACAAGAACCTTACCCATTCCAACAATTTTACAGGGTTTATCATCACCCAGATGAACTTGTCCAAAATCTCCTTGAACATAGTCATGAAAGTATTTCTTATCAGGTGTGGCATGGAATGAAGCCCCTGAATCTACCACCCAGGAATCAGTAATATTTTCAAAAGAAAGAATCAAAGCATCTTGTAACACCTCACCTGTCACATTTGCTTCATGATTGTTTTCTTGTTGTGCATCTCCTTCTTTTCCCTTCCGAGATATACAGTCTTTCTTTAGGTGTCCTTTCTTTCCACATTTCCAGCACACTATCCCCGATCTGGACTTGGATCTACCTTTCCTTGATTTACTTCGATATCCTAAGCTCTTTCCTCTTTCCATTTTTCTTCCTCTAGACTCTGCACTCAAAGCATTTCCCGATGTCTCACCGGAGCTTTTCCGTCGCATTTCCTCGCTAAGGATAGCATCGACAACATCATCAAACTTTAAAGTACTAGATCCAGAAACAGAGTTACTGATGGCCATTACCAAACCATTCCAGCTTTCTGGTAACGAGCACAAGAATAACAGAGCTCTAATTTCATCATCAAAGTTTACCCCTACAGAACTTAACTGACTTGTAATTGTATTAAAATCATTTAAATGGTCTGCAACAGATCCACCTTCCGACATCTTCATATTAAATAACCGTTTCATAAGAAATACCTTGTTCGAGGCCGAGGGTTTTTCATATAGTTTCGACAATGCCTCCATCAAACCTGCTGTCGTGGTTTCCTTCGAAATGTTGAAAGCGACTGACGCAGCAAGGCACAGCCGTATTGTTCTGAGTGCCTTTCTATCGAGAAGGTTCCATTCTTCGTCTTTCATACCCGTCGGCATCTTTGTTTTTCCGCCCAATGGTAGGTATAGATCTTTCTGATACAGATAATCTTCCATCTGCATCTTCCACAGCGAGAAGTTTTGGCCGTTAAATTTCTCGACCCTAAACTTACCATCTTCCGCCATTTCTCCCACTCGAACCAGGAACCCTTCTTTCCTGCGAGTTTATCAGCCAAATAGACCTTCGGCTCTGATACCAGTTGTTAGAAAATTATATATTACGGAGCAATGGAACACATAAAATATTGCAGAAATATAAACACAGAAAACTCACAAAACAAGAGAGACACAGATATACGTGGTTCACCCAGTTTGGGCTACGTCCACCCTGAACATCCAGTCCTTCCTTTCTATTATCCAGCAAAATGAAGAGATACAACCTACAACAAAACCGCTGTAATATCCTCTGTTTTCTCTCACAGTCTCACCTCTATGTTTCTCGCACACCGAATACACATCCATCTCACAGCCTCAAATACAATGCCCTCATATAAAGAGAGGGGTTGTCTTCTAGGGAAAAAAACCCTAAACTAAACATAAGTTCTACCGTCAGATCATCTGCCTAATGAACGGCCCAGATTGACTAGAAATTACTATACTTTTACAAGGCAATTTTACAGCTGTTTTTAGCTTCGGGCCACGGCAGCGATTATTTTACGGGCGGCGTTGCCGCCCCATTTTGAACTGGGGTCCAATATGCCGGTACTATAGAAGATAATCAGGCTCCACACCCAACAGAATGCCAACTTCTCGTGTTCTTGTCTCTTTTTTTATAGCTACTTGATGAAATAAAGAAGACACGCTCTATTAATAACAAGTAAAGATTGAATAAGAAGGATAATTTGAAACACCTCATAAATAGTTATCATGAAAAGAAGAATCACTCTAACTCTAACTTCCCTATATTCTTCAACATGGTATCAGAGCTATGGTCACAGTCAAAGGAAGGGAAGAAAGGAAACATTTCAAGGATGAAGTTTCTAGCAGGGCATCAAAGCAAGCAGAAGGACATCAAGATATGCATTAAAGTAACAAACCTTGATCTTGATCAAACCCTAGCAATCTACAAGCAGTCTACATCAGCAATTTTTTCTATGCAATCAAGGAGACAGTCTACTGCAGAAAGAACTTGTGTCTCCAGAATCCTCATCAAAATTCCACCAAACACATATCAGAACTTGTTCCAAAGTATTGAACAGTCTTGCAGTTGAGTTTTCTCCATCTTCTCACCTTTTATCTGACAGGGGGGGAAATGATGGTCATCTACAAGCTTCAAAGCCACATCAAGCGAGCCTGAGCCACAACCTGCCACACCAGTTTCAGAGTTGTAGCCAGAGACAAAGATGCTCGTGAACAGATTGAGAACACTTCCTCTAGCAGAAGACACCAGCTTCTTGCCAGTTTTGGAAGAGTTCCAGGAATTGCATTAAGCATTCCAGAGTTGTTGGTCATCCTTAAACCATCACAGATTGAGAACACTTCCTCTAGCAGAAGACACCAGCTTCTTGCCAGTTTTGGAAGAGTTCCAGGAATTGCATTAAGCATTCCAGAGTTGGTGGTTATCCTTAAACCATCACAGGTTGAGACTTCCCTTTTCAGGTTGAAGTTTTACCTTTTATGTGGGGTGAGACCTCCCTTTTATGGTTGAAGGTTTCCCTCTTTAAAACAATAGGATCACTTCCTCTAGCAGAAAACTTCAGTTTCTTGCCAGTTTTGGAAGAGTTCCGGGAACTGCACTAAGCGTTCCAGTGTTGGTGGTTATCCTTAAACCACCGCCCTTTTTTACCAACATTTCATAGAGCACATTCAGCCTAGTGCTGCCATGCATTTTTGCACATTTTGTATTACAGCTCTCTTCTTGGACTCATACATAACCCTTCGGATTAAGGGGGGGAATGTTGGACACCTAATCCTAAAGGGTTAGTGTGGAAGCCGAAAAGACTAAGCAGTCCAAGAGACCTTGGGATCTGAAACCCAAGATTCACAACATTGTATTATAAATGTACATCTCCTGTTAATAAAAAAATGAACTCACATGATTTATCTTTCATATTGTTTGTTGTCCATGTGTGTTTAACAACCCTCATTAAGATGTCTGCAAAACAAGACATCTCGAAGCATGTCAAAATGAAGATCACATCAACTTGGAGAAATTTGAAACCCTAGCAGCAATCCTGATCTACAAAAGAAGGCAAAGCATATTGAAGGCATTGTCATCTCCAAGGTTATGAAATCAAGCAAGGATCATCTCCTTTCCCTAGAAGAAGACCATCCAAGGAAGTATCAAATAATCCTCGTCAAAAGGGAGTAACCTTTTCTATTTAAGGAAAGTATTTCTCACTTTAAAGAAGACCATACAAGAAGAAGCCCTCATACTTATTCTTCAACCATCATCAACATGATCAAGGTGAAGATTTCATCTTCACATGACAAGTAAGTATCTTTTCAATTTATAAATTTGGTTAAATGACTTCATGAATTGCAAGGAAATCTATAAGTTGATGGGTCATCAAGATACCTTGCATGGAGAAGAGGGATACTCATAGTCCTCTAAGAATTTAAAGTCACTAAAAGGTCTCCTCTAAATTTATGGAAATGGATACTTATAAGATCCCCTGATATAGAAATATTGGAGACATTAAAGAAAATGTATAAGATAGACTAATTCTCTGAATGTGAAATGAATAAGGTGACATGAAATATGATCTTCATGAAAGTAAAAATGTATCAATGGATGTAATATATCTTCATGAGATCCCATCTACAAGATCTAGGAAGGAAGATAATCATCATCGTTCTAACTGATAAGGTAACAAATGTCTATGAACAAGAAGGTTACCTCATCCAAACATGTGTGGTCTTTATGCTAGATAGAGAAATACAAGTTTATGGAAAAAAATATTGAAGGTTAAAAGAATTCAACCATGTGCATAAAGGAAAGGCAAGGTTCGTCCTGAAGCAAGTCAGAATAAGTATAGCTAAGATTCAAGGCTACAGAAATATTTTGGAAGCCCACATCACCAGATAGATGGAGGAAGTTGAACAAAAGGGCCAAGAATAAGATGGACTAACAAATATATCCTATAAGTAAGATCATATCCATCACAAAAGGTTCATATCATAAGCCTATGTCATAAGATATGACAATGATAATAAGATGCATCGTGGCATCATGGAAGCATTAGAAACAAGAGCTCATGACATCACCATGGGAATCATGAAGGACAAAATCTATGATAGATAAAACATGAAGGATATAGCTCTTGGGAACCTCAGTGGACATTCAAGGAAAGAGTCACCTAGGACAAGGCTCATCATACATAAAATCAAAAGGGAAACATCTTCAATTTGGGGATATACAATATCCTCAAAATTCTCTGATGGAATCATCGAAGGTTTCACTAATCTAGAGAGGAAGCAAGTGTTTCAACAAGAACTCCAACTTATGGAATCCATGAGACGATGATGTGATGACATGAAGCATATCAAGGTATTGAAGCTCTCTTCAATCAATGAAGCTGCTAGAAGAAGCCTCGAAGATGTGAAGGTAAAAATAAGGTATGTATGCTTGTGTTTAATATTATAATGACATATCATATGGCTGTAGGTAACATAGATCATCACTTCTATCTTGAGAAGCATGATCAAGAGAAAAAGGATCTCCTCCTCTGAAAGGATGCAAGAAGACATAAGACACATTAGATGAAATCAACATAATATGTCCTCATATGAAGTATGAGGTAGTTGATCACAACTAAGAAACTCTAATTAAAAGCACCTGGGAATGGAATAAGGAAGGAAGATATCTTGAGATATGCAACCCTAATGAAGGTAATCAACATCCAAAAAGATCAAGAAGACTTGACTAGAAAATCTCCCGAAAAGATATGAAGAATGTAGACCCTTGACAATGGATATATTTGAGATGTGTCAACATGAATACAAGATGTTGATACTTACAGAACTATTTCATGATGAAGAGTCGCCTAGTAAGGTATGATTTGATTTAATGATATATTTGATTTCTTGAATAATATCTAGATAAGTTTATGCAGTGCTACTTACAAGTACAACTAGCATTCATGTGATGAATGGAAAGAAACAAGTAGTCATATGACGAAGGTTCTAGATATGAAGAAGGCCACTTTCCATGAATAAAGGAATGACATGATGAACTAAGGAGGAAAGTGATCGATGGTTGTTTCCCTACAGGAAATAAGCTCAACTAAATTTCATGACATCAAGGAGAGAAGTTGATCAAGCAACTGAAGGATCCACAAAGAAGATGTTGTTGATGTATAGAAGATTCTTGAGCTAAGAGGGAGCTCTGATAGGTCCCTGATCAAGAGGGAGCTTGGAATAGATCACCCCTTATTAAAAAGGAGTGACAGTTGTGTTTTTATATTTCATGTATCATGCATTAGACCAGGAATAATAATCGTAAGTCTAGGTGAAGGCCATGAATGGAAATGTAGACACATGATAGACACAAGATTCTTGCCTTCACCTGGGAAGAAATAAGGGAGGATTGGGTAATCATCTGGCATCTTATTCTCTTTGAGTATGTGTAGGGAATCCAAGATAAGAGTAGGAAATAGGACCGATATTCTTTTAGGGCTAGGAACCCAAGATAAGAATAGTCCTAGAAGTTCATACTCAGTGAACACTCGGGTGGGTATGTATCTTGAGAGACAATGATGAAGGTGTCTATAGTCATTAGTCTCGCCAACATTGTGCTCTGATATAATGAGAGATAGAGATGTCAGTCAAGGCCTTGCTATGAAAGCAATGTTGGTTACTATGATACTATAATAGATGGGTTACGAATCTGATTCTTCTTATGAGAAATTATTCAGATTGAGAATGACCAAGTACCATTATAAATACTTCCCTAGTTAAGAGGGAGTGTTGAAGATAGTGTAATTAGGTTCGGTATTTACAAATGTAATTTTGATCTTTGTACTTGTCAAGGAAAAGAAATATTATTTTTTAAAATTATAAGAATGAGTTTCTTGCTCATTCCATAGGTCTAATAAAGTCAAAGAGTCAAATTCATGTGTAAAAATATCTTCTTGAGCATATATGTAAAATGTATACAAGTCTAGAACAGCCCTCCAAGACAAGCACAATCCTCCAAGACAAGCACGAATAATTATGTCTGCAAAACGATGGAGAAAACAGTTAAGTCGGCCTCAAAATGTATATTGAAGAACAGTGATTTAGGCTCAATTAAAGTGACATATATATTCATGAATACAAGTCAGCTTACCTATAGGACAGGTCACTATATATACCCAATAAGGTATGTGCAAAAATGTGAGAAGATAACTTGGATTTCTTTGAGATTCTTCATGGGTACATCTACAGGATCTCAAACTATTAAAATATGATTACAATGAGTAAGACCTCGCAATATTACAAGGCATCAAGCTCTTTAGATGGATGACATAAAGAAGATCTAAATGACTCCATGGTAACTCATTCTCGGTATAATCGCAAAGCATATATCTCACAATCACACTCTCTGACATGGCATACGATCTCGGCATTATTTCAAAGTCAACGCATAACCTTGATCACTAATATAATCTCTCTCTCATCATAATTGCAGTCTTGACTTAATTATGGATCACAGTGTATTTGTTATGATGTGGTTACTCTACTGTGATGCTCTGTCTCAGTGGAAAAAGAGTCACAACATACCTATAACAACGAAGATATCAATACATGAAGGAAAACATAGTTAGAGACTCGACATACATATAATAAGGTTACACTTTGTATCAGCAAGCATTCTGGATGTTGGTGATCATGATCTCAGTCATGATCCTCAAGGTCATAATCTTAACAAATATCTTGATAGAGAAGAATTAATGGCCTTGGTGTTGCATTAGTAATGAAAATCTCAGTAATGCAATAAACATGGCTTCAGTGTTGCAACAATAATGATGATCTCACAACAAGAAGAGGATTGGGTTCTTAGTCTTGGAGTGGCCTGGCAGGTCAAGGGTTGTGGTCTTGGTATTCGTTAATTGGAATCTCTATAAGAAGAATTTTGTGTGGGTTTTCCTCTCCAAGAGGGAGAATTTTTTGCCTTGGTAGAATTCCAACATCTCGTGTTCTTGTATCTTTGTTTTGATAGCTATTTGATGAACTAAAGAAGATACACTCTAATAATAACAAGTAAAAATTGAACAAGAAGAATAAGTTGAAACAGCTCGCAAATAGTTATCATGAAAATAAGAATCTCTCTAACTCTAACTGCCCTAGGTTATTCAACACAAGTACACAAATCATTTTCATGGTTATTTTTATCTATGTAATGAATATGGACATAAAGTTGTTGAATGTAAACTATTTTTAAAGAAAGGCACAAGAAGCCACACACCTTTTCCACCATGCCTTGGTCAAAGAAGGTGTTATTTATGTAGCAACCTTGGACACAAATCCAATGACTAGAGGCTGTCATATACCCTAAAGAACTCCAAAAATATGATGAAATCAAATCAAATTAGACCAAACTGCGAATCAAAAATAAATGTAGACAACAACAGAAGGAAGCCAACAAAGGTATGGAAGAGGAAGAAAAAGGAACAACTTGAGAAAGAAAAATGAAGTTGTCATTGTCTAAGGGAGAGTTTCTCATGAAATAAATGAAGGATATTGGTTATAACAAGTTAAAGAAGCAGCATCTTAGGGTGAGAGAAGCCCTTAGAATGTATTGAAAGAGTTGTTAAAAAAATACAGAATCAAAGAAGAATGAACACTACTTGCACAGTATATTCAACAAGAAAGTTATAATGAAGAAAGGGAACCAAATCTTGATTTATCAATCTACAACAAGGAAAATCTTAATAGATAGCAGCAAATATGGCATGTTGTGTGGTTGAGTTGAAGATTAATCAAACTACTAAATGATATCAAAATTAAAAGTTTCTTATGAATGCTAGATATCAAAATTATCTTTGGAACTGATACATGGGCACATTGTGTGTTTTGAAGGATGGAATATCAATATGGGATGAATATATGAAGGATGTAAAACATTGCAACAAAGAAAGATGTCTCTAAATGATCATAAAATAAATATAAATACAAAAAGAGAGGAAAGAAAAAGTAAAAATCTAGAAACTCTGGCACAACCTCAATTATATCGTTGGATCTATTATTAAAAGTTTAAAATCCTTTTATACTTTAGAATTGGTTGCATTAGCTAGCAAGATAGGAGAAGAAAAGAAGAGACAACACATGATAATTATAAAATTTCAATAGATGTATAAAGCAGGAGAGTACCCCACAAAACGTGAAGCAGAAACTTCAATTTCAATGAGAATAATAACAAGTGACTCCACTGCAGCCCACTCTAAGCATATGAAACTATCCTATCTTTGTGATGAGTGATGGAATTTATTTGCACATGAACAATGGGGATATGTGTCATATTTAGATGCACTCCATTTCAAACGAAAAGGGATCTTTGTAGCACAATTTTAGAACTTATCCCTACTTCAATGATGGTTACCAAATGAAACAGTGACTATAAACAAAATAATACACATACGTTGGAGACAAAGCTTGCGATTCTACAGTAAGTTTGTGGGGGGAGAACCTATTGTAGCATTGTTTGAGAATTCTTTAGCAGAGCATCCATTATCAAAAATTGATAAAGGTCGAATTAGTGTGGTGAATCAACGAACTAGACAATTATCACAATAAAGAGATAATTTGATTTTCCTTTTACATATGGGAAAACAGGAACGTCGTAAAGTGAGATAGAATACAATAAAGACTCAATGAATTTGACCAGGATTTTATGGTCGAATTTCATCAAATTAGTCACCTCAACTCTCACATGGATGCTACTTTTTAAAAATAATGAGTGATCTAATACCCATTGTCAAATAGAATTGGACGTTATGATAGGAAAGAGATAGAAATGTGTGGTGCCATATGCCAGACCTAAGATTGACAGGAGAAATATTATTGCACGGTGATATTTGCATTGATGCAATTGTCATGTGTTCATTATATGGTGCACTATGTTGAAATCAGGGTTTTCAACCCTAGGTTCATGACAATTACCCAGCTCATTTAGTGTAGAAACTTTCAAGCAATTACTTGGTTTTGATGTAGCAATGTCAATATGGATTCTCCAAATCAATGTAACAACATAAACATTGGTAATGTATTACAGTGCATTTGATAAATAGCATATGGAGAACTTTTATGGACAGTAGCCTCAAAATTCCGAAGAAATTTAATATTATAGGGAATTCCTTGGTAAGCATTGGATAAGCAGCATTTGGTACATTAAAGAAACATTGAAGCAACATTTCCAGGATACAAGTCCCTAATTCAATCACAAGGAACTATAATGGAGGTGGAAAATCAAGAAGCTGAAGAAGAGAGCAAGGTGAAAATGTTGTACATTCTCTAAAAAGTTTCGACCTACACAATGGAACATATAGAAGGTTATCATTTTCAAAAGTATTATATGTTCGAGGATATCGATGTTGGGAATCACAATTATCGATAAACCAAAACCCGTAGGTGTTAGTAAATGATCGCATCGCGAGAGATAAGGATTCACGAGAGGCAGTTAGTCCATGTCATGAAACGCACAAGGAGAGTTGGTTTATCCAATGTCCAACAATCTCCCCCCCAGTGTGAGTCAGGTGTGTATCGAACT
Source organism: Pinus tabuliformis (assembly GCA_031772625.1). NCBI lineage: Eukaryota > Viridiplantae > Streptophyta > Pinopsida > Pinales > Pinaceae > Pinus > Pinus tabuliformis. The sequence continues at coordinate 440,775,758 of CM062813.1, read as the reverse complement.
CGTGACCTATGCTTTGATACCACTTGTTGAGAATCACGATTATCGATAAACAAAAAGCCGCAGGTGTTAGTCAACAATCACATCACCAGAGATAAGGATCCACAAGAGGCTGTTAGTCCATGTCACGAAATACACTAGGAGTGTTGGTTTATCCAATGTCCAACAATATCCCCCTCAACACGAGTCGGGTGTGTATTGAACTCGTGACCTACACTTTGATACCACTTGTTGGGAATCATGATTGTCGATTAAAAAATCCCGCAAGTGTTAGTCAACAATCGCATCGCCAGAGGTAAGGATCCATGAGATGCAGTTAGTCCATGTCACGAAACACAGGGGAGCGTTGGTTTATCTAATGTCCAACAATCGATGGAGAAGAAAAACTCCACATAATACCAGACAACCTTTTAATTCAATTATCATTTGATTTCAGCATATTGAAATATGTTCTAAGATTCCATTCCATTATGTTGACTTAAATTGTTGCTAATGGCGATATAATGAGATAAGGGTATTAGAGGAAAATTTGTTAAATATGTTTATTGACATCCATAAAACCAGAACCATGAATTTAATAGTTTCTTATGATGCAATGAAGTTGATGCAAAGTTTCATAGTGCATGAGATATTCAATAATAAAGAATTGCTCATGTGCTCAAGAGGAGAAATGATCTTGTGATGTAAAATATGAGGAGAAATTTTTTTGTACCCATTGTCACTAATGTCATAGGGGGATGTAATAACAGCAAGGAAGATAATTCTCAGAATGAAAGGGGGAGGATGTTAGGTCCCTATACTACTAATGTAACCCCTTATTGTTATTAGTACAACCCCCTTATTATATTGTTGTGCCCATGTAGTCCCCATATTGTTATTATTGTGCCCCATAGAAACCCACTATTGTTATTATTGTGCCCTTACATTATTATTGTTATGTCGGCTCTGATTATAATATGACCCCTTAGACTCCTATATATAAAAGGGAGGTCTTGTCATTTGTACATCCAAGAATTGTTCATTTGTGTAATGTAAAGGAGGTTTCCCCCTCAAAGAGGCTTATTTATAAGGCGTTGATCTATCTTTTCTATCATTTTGTGAGCTAGTTTCATAACATTTGGTATCAGAGCTTTGGATTCTAGGGTTTCGATGCTCTAAACAGGCCATCGTTGCATTTTCGCTTTAACTTTTTTCTGCGATGTTTCAGAAGCTAAAACAAAAAACCCATTTGAGCCAAAATCGTTCTAAACTTCGGGTCCAAATTTCAAATCTTGTCTCTCTATATTTTTGGATATATGATCTGAGGAAGTTAGGGTTTTTGCAAGCTCCAAAATTTCATCTCAAACAAGTCATCATGGATTTTTTGCTATAATTTGTTTTCTACGAAGGTTCAAAGTTTGAAATTAGAACCCATTTGAGCCAAAATCGAGGAGCATCACGGGCCCAAATTTTAGATGTTGTTTCACTATATTTTCAGAGATACAATCCCAAGGCATTTAGGATTTCTGCAGGCTCCTGCATTACATCCCAAACTGGTGACTTGGGGAAAATCGTCATAACTATCTCTCTGAGCATCAGATTGAAATTTCGTAAGAAGTTACAGAAAGAGGACGAACTGTAGTTTTCTTTGTATCGTTTTCAGATTCGAAGGTCAAAACCGTCACACGTGGAACTTCATACAAGTTCGCTCTTCTGAAAGGTATATAATCAGGTCATCTTGGGAGATTGTGCATAACTCTTTCTTGGAGAATCCAATTTTGATTAGACTAGTGGCATTGGAAAGAGGACGTGGAGGGCTACTGTAGATCATGATTTCAAAACTAGAAGATCCAAAATTACAGAGTTAAAGTCGTTTCAAGATCGATATCCTAAAATCAAGAAAAGGCGATATGAGGAAGTTTAATGGCAAGGATCTGGTAAATTGGATACTACAGATGGAGAAATATTTTGGTCTACATGAGGTGCAACTGTTACAAAAGGTAAGTATTGCATCTTCATATTTACAACTGGATCATTTTTTATGGTATAAAGGGCTTTGTTCACGTAAACCACTTGCGACATTGTCAATTTTCGTTGAAGAAATGATAGCACATTATGAGGATACAAAGAGAAACACATTCTTTAGCTAATTGATAAATCTCAAACAAAAGTCTTTAATGGTAGAGCACATTGAGGACTTTCAAAAATTGAATATAAGGGAAAATGATATTCCATAGAAGCAGAGGATTGATGTCTCCATAGGGACTTTAAAGGATAACATTCAACATGAGGTTCGTCTTTGGGAACCTGATTCATTGGAGAAGGCATTCAGGTTGGCAAGAAAAGTGGAAAGCAAAATTATGGCAACAAGGAATTCTACCCCTCACAACTATAAAGATGGAAGTGTTGTTTCTCCTAGCCTTCCACAACCTACAAGGTTTGTAGAAATTTTGAATAATATAACACTTATTCACAGAGATTATCGTGATTATACACTATTTGTGGAATGCATGCATAATACATAACCTCCTCTACGTTGATCATCAATTTTGCAGAACTAAGAACAATGAAACATCAATCGCATGCGCACATTAACACAATATGTAATGGGGAAAGCATACAACTAAAAACCCCCAACTATCTGTATATTATAATGATAGAGAAAATGTAACAATACATAGTACAATACTCCTCACAAGTACTCAGTACTATCTCCACCTGCTACACACAAACTAGCTCAGATCTGAATCAAGTCACAGGTTCAAATCTCCTCTGTTGTTTGCCTGCCTCTACTACACAATCCAATGTGAGAATAGGAATGATCCAAGCTCGTTTTCACTTGGCTTGTACTGCGCAATCCTCATTGGCAATCTCCATCATTGATTGTGCAAATCTCATGCACAGCTATAGTCACAATTGATAGTAGTCTCCACCTCTAACACCTGTCTCCACTGAACTGTCCATGCACTGAGTTAACTGATGTATTCTTTAGTTGCTTTATGAGTTAATAATTAGTGAATTAATTAATAATTAATTCACATCACTCATCACTAGTGTATTCTGAAGTTAGACTAAATACAACTAGTTCAACTAAGTCAAACTGAACACAACTCCATCAACTCCTCAATCAACTCCACCAAACTCAATCACTTGAGTTCTAACTGAAGTCCATCATGCAATAGCTCAACTGACCCATAAGAAAAGCATATTTCCTTCGGGCAGTTGCATGTGCCACATCCATAGCTCGAACTGAAGTGCTCCAAGAGGATAATATAATGTTTATAGTCCAAATATTATTGAGCTAATAATATTCGACTGTTCTATTTTTAGCCTGGTAGTCTAAAAATAGACTCCACCCATATGTCTAAAAATAGAAGTCCATCTACTTTTACCAACATGAAAAATCATCCACAAATAGCATCCTGCAACTCATAGACCATGATCCATATGTCTAAAAATAGACTTTGCGCCAAAAATAGCCTACAGACCCACTTAGTGAAGGCGACTTCTTTTCACTAAGCTCCATCATCTTGTTGCATTTTCAACACTCCCTCTCAACAAGATATGGATTATCTGCAACCCCTATCCTGCAACTCTGGAATGTTCTGCATGCAACACATTTGCCCGGTCCACTTGCTCCAACAACACTTGGAACAAAAAACACTCCCAACTGACCACTCTGTTGGGCTAGGAACATACTCTGATTCTGAAGCTCTACCTGCTGCTGACAAGTGCTCCCTCTCTGACATTTGCGCTAATGCAACATCTCCATGCATCTCACACCATTTCACACCTCTTTGTGCCACCTAGCACTGTGAAAAACACTTGTGCCTCTCGCATTGTTGCAGCCTGCTAGCTATGTGCTATCCTAGGATTCCCTATACTGTCGCTCTCTCTGCCACTCCATCCGCATCTGTCTCTACCCAATCAGTCAGTTCCTGCTGCTCCACATCGGGGCTCATGTAGCAAGGTCTCATCCAAGAGGTTGGGTATCTCAAGGATCCTTCCCCTCCTCCTTGGGACAATCACTCTACATCGCCCCACCTCCTACCTGGAGGTATGGCTGCATGCGATCCCTCTGCCCACCTGGATCGAAGTTTCCCTCTACTGGAGGTCTCTGCATGAGTATATGTCTCTACTCGATCTCCTCTCAGCTTCCCTTGCTGTGGCTGCTCCACAACCTCCTGAAGCTGATGCACCAATCGTGGCTCCTCCACAATCGTCTGAGACTTCTTCTGGCTCTGCATGTTGAGAGGTAATATACGCTCCCTCTCAACCACCAAGTCTCCATCAGTTGCCTCGCTACTCAAGGCTTTGCGTGCATCTTGAACCTCAAGAGCATACAGGTTCTTGACCCGTGATCCAATCTGCTTCACCTGTCTAGTGATGATGTCTCCAAGGAAAAACTTTCCCTTACTGAAGACTACAGCATAGCCTCTGTCTTCCAGCGTCGCGATTGACACCAAGTTTCTCTTCAGTCCTGGTACATACTTGACATCGGTCAAGGTAAGGCGAGCTCCATGCTCCCTCTGAAAAATAATCGTGCCTACACCTGAGACACTATACTTCTCATCATTACCCATCACTATGAGTATCTGGAGATCTTTCTCCTCCAAAGTACTGAACAAACTCTTGTCACCGGTCATGTGGAAAGAAGCTCCACTGTCAAGAAACCAACCACTTCCCACCATGGATGAAACCATGCATGCAAAGAGTGTGAAATCCAACTCAAACTATGAAGCAAGTGCCTCACCTTCAGATCCTTCCCCGGATCCCTTCTTGGATTTCCTCCATGGACAATTTGAAGCATAATGGCCCACCTCATGACAACGAAAGCATCGCACTTTCGATTTGTCAACCTTCTTCCCATCATTGGAAGAACTGGATTTGGAAAGAGAACCCTTCTCCTTCCCCTTCTTTGCTTTGGCAGCCAAAGCGCAATTTTCTTCATCAGATGCCTTTGATGAAGATCCATCCCTGGTATTCCGCCTGATCTCCTCTTGCACAAGATCTGACCAAAGTCTCTCCCATCCTGGCAATTTCTCCCGACCATTGACAGAGTCCTGATAGGAATGCCAACTCTTTGGAAGACCAAGGAGAGCCAAGCTCACCAAGTCCTCATCATCGACAGTCACCCCCACACTTCCCAGCTCATCCTGGAATTGGGTGAACTTCGTGAGATACTTGGGCATACTATCTCCATTCTCACACTTCATGTTTCTGAGTTTATCCTTGAGCGCCAACTTCCTCTGGTTGCTCTTGCTTTGGAATAAATCTGTCAATGCTTTCCACATCAAGTATGGAGAAGCCTTTCCATGCAGGCTAGATACAATGTGATCCTTCACGCCCTCCAACAGAATCCTTCGACACTTTGTTGTCTTCTTTTGCCAAGCCTCAACATGAGCAGCATCAGTAGGCTTTAGGACCTCAGCCTCTGTGAACTCCTTCAACCCATTTTCATCTAACACCACCTCCATCTTGTCTTTCCATGCAATATAGTTCGAGCTTCCTTCAAGAGCATACTCCAATCGCAATCCATTGAAAGACATTTCAACTTTGACACCAAGAAAACACTGCTGCAAATTCGAATTCCACCAGCTCAAACCTCAACCGCTTCTGATCTAAAATTCGTGAGAACAAGTTATTTCTCATACAGATATTTCTTGTATGGGCTTTTACCGGATATCTCACCTTCCAAAAGAAGGATGAATCTAGAGGCTACCTGGCCCGATTAAAGACTCTGCCTGAAGAAATAAAATGTAATCACTTTCTGAATAATAGATCTGATGATCAACTCTGCTCCGATACCATGTAGAAATTTTGTATAATATAACACTTATTCACAGATATTATCCTGATTATACACTATTTGTGGAATGCATGCATAATACATAACCTCCTCTACGTTGATCATCAATTTTGCAGAATTAAGAACAATGAAACATCAATCGCATGCGCACATTAACACAGTATGTACTGGGGAAAGCATACAGCTGAAAACCTCCAACTATCTGTATATTATAATTATAGAGAACATGTAACAATACATATTACAATACTCCTCACAAGTACTCAGTACTATCTCCACGTGCTACACACAAACTAGCTCAGATCTGAATCAAGTCACAGGTTCAAATCTCCTCCGTTGTTTGCCTGCCTCTACTCCACAATACAATGTGAGAATAGGAATGATCCAAGCTCGTTTTCCCTTGGCTTGTACTGCACAATCCTCATTGGCAATCTCCATCATTGATTGTGCAAATCTCATGCATAGCTATAGTCACAACTGATAGTAGTCTCCACCTCTAACACCTGTCTCCACTGAACTGTCCATGCACTGAGTTAACTGATGTATTCTTTAGTTGCTTTATGAGTTAATAATTAGTGAATTAATTAATAATTAATTCACATCACTCATCACTAGTGTATTCTTCAGTTAGACTAAATACAACTAGTTCAACTAAGTCAAACTGAACACAACTCCATCAACTCCTCAATCAACTCCATCAACTCCTCAATCAACTCCACCAAACTCAATCACTTGAGTTCTAACTGAATTCCATCATGCAATAGCTCAACTGACCCATAAGAAAAGCGTATTTCCTTCTGGCAATTGCATGTGCCACATCCGTAGCTCGAACTGAAGTGCTCCAAGAGGATAAGATAATGTTTATAGTCCAAATATCATTAAGAGCTAATAATATTCGACTGTTCTATTTTTAGCCTGGCAGTCTAAAAATAGACTCCACCCATATGTCTAAAAATAGAAGTCCATCTATTTTTACCAACATGACCAATCATCCACAAATAGCATCCTGCAACTCATAGACCATGATCCATATGTATAAAAATAGACATAGTCTAAAAATAGACTTTGCACCAAAAATAGCCTGCAGGCCCACTTAGTGAAGGCGACTTCTTTTCACTAAGCTCTATCATCTTCTTGCATTTTCAACAAGGTTGACATCAAAACAATTGGAAGAAAAAAGAGAAAAAGGACTTTGTTACAATTGTGATGACAAATACATTAAAGGTCATAAGTGTGCTAAGAAGAAATTATTTTACATTGATTGTGAAGAGGAGGAAGAAAAGGATCAAGAAACATCAAAAGAAGAGGATATACACCAAGAACCAACCCCAAAGAAAGAAGAAATGAATCTGACCATATCTTGTAATGCATTGGTCAAAATTACCACTCCTCAAACTATCAAGATACAAGGACACATCAAGAAGAAAAATGTTCAAGAAGTTGAAGATCACATCGAGCATCAAGAAAGGAATCCGATCATATCTTGTAATGCATTGAAAGGAATTACCACTCCTCAACTCTCAAGATAGAAGGACATCTCAAGAAGAAAAAGATTCAAGCAGTGAAAGATCACATCGGGCATCAACAAGAAGTTCTCCAACTTTTAAAGGATAACGCCACTTTGGTGCAGAATCGAATGAAACAACAGGCAGATCAACATTGCAGTGAAAAAAATTTTGATGTATGCAATTGGGTATTTTTACGGCTACATCTCAAGCAAGCTATTAATGAGAATGAAATGTTGGCAATACTATATGCACTTAAGAAATGGCGACCTTACCTATGGGAAGACATTTCAAGGTAAAAATGGATCATGATAGTCTTAAATACTTTTTAGAACAAAGATTATCTTTAGAAGAATAGAAAAAATGGGTCACAAATATGTTGGGTTATGACTTTGAAATCATATACAAAAAAGGGAAGAAAAATGTTGTTGCAGATGCACTTTCAAGAAAGGATGAGGATGTGGAAGCATTGTTTTGTGCTATTTATATTATCCAACCAGATTGGATAAACGAAGCAAGGGATGAATGGAAGAAGGATGAAGAAGTGCGGCCACTCATTCAAAATTTGCAGAAGATCCCAGTTCAAACAATATTGCCAGAACTTGACGAGGAAGGAAAAATCATATTGGAGCCTGGAGAAATCACAGAAACAAGAACCCGACAGCTACGAAATTGATCAATTTGAGAGTATCTCATCAAGTGGAAGAACTCACCCGCTGAAGATTCCACATGGGAGGACAAGAATTTTATACAGAAGCATCAAGAACTACTCAAGCGTTGAGGACAACACTTTTTGAAGGAGAGGGGCATGTTAGGTTCCTATACTACTAGTGTAATGTTGAGTTATGTTATATTCTTTCCACGTAGTTAACAGGGGGTTTGAGGGGCACCATAACCCCATTTTATGGGGTCCAGGGTAGCGCCCCGGAAAATTTTGGTTTTGGACCCTATGTTAGGTTGGGCAGACCCACCTATGGTTTTGTGCATGATTTTTGCACATTTTTTTTGGATGCGATGGTTTTTGGTCCATGGTATTGGATGCTTTGGCATGTATAAATATGTATTGTAACATTGAAAGGAACATAATGAAAAATCAAGCTAATATTTCTGGTTTTGGGATCTAGGGGAAAATCTTTGTGTATATGTGTTTTATGTGTTCTGCTCTTGGTATCAGAGCAGATTTGGCTTCAAGGGGACGCCTTTGTTGCTGAGGGGTTTCGCTCAGGCCTGTGGTAGACCCTGTTCAGTGGGAGATCTGTGAGATCGATTTTGGTGGTGAAAGAAGATGGCGAGTAGTGGAAAGATAGAGATCGAGAAATTTAATGGTCAGAGTTTTGAGCTGTGGAAACTCAAGATGGAGGATTTGTTGGTGGATAAAGATCAGTGGATCCCGGTAGATCCAGGTACTAAACCAACGGGAGTGTCCGATGAAGAATGGAAGAAGTTGGATCGGAAGGCAAAGAGCATAATACGATTTTGTGTCTCAGATTCAGTATTGCTGAATATATCAGGGGAAGCTACAGCAAAGTCTTTGTGGGACAAGTTAGGAACTTTGTACCAATCTAAGTCTCTGGTGAATAAATTGTTCCTGCGAAAAAAGTTGTATAACCTGAGAATGAAAGATGGAGACTCGGTGATAGAGCATCTGAACGCATTTAATACTGTGGTAAGTCAATTAGCATCTGTTGATAATAAAATTTCAGATGAAGATAAGTGCATCAGTTTGTTGTGTTCTCTACCAGATTCGTGGGATAGTCTGGTTATTGCAATAGGTAGTAATGAAACTGCCTTGTAGTTTGATGAAATAGTCTCAGCCTTGCTGACGGAGGAGATGAGATGGAAAAATATGGAGAGCCAAAATGGTGATGCCTTGTCTGTACGAGGACGGTCCCAGAACAGAAACAAAAATAATTCATCGAGTGGGAGATCTAAATCTAGAGGGAGATCTAAATCTCCAGGAAAACCTGTAAAGGTGGTGTGCTAGAAATGCAGAAAGGAAGGCCACTTCAAAAGGGACTATAAATCTAAAACTCCTGACAAAGGAAAGGGATCTGATGAGGCTCCTTCTACAGAGGCAAAAACCACCTCAGATGAAGGTGGGGATGTGTACTTGGCTTCTTCAAGTACACATGTAGATCATGAGGCATGGTTGATTGACTCAGGTGCATCCTTTCACTTCACTCCCCATAGAGAGTGGTTTTGTGAGTATAAGAAATATGATGGTGGTGATGTCTTCTCAGGGGATGACAGGAAGGCTAGAATCATTGTTCGTGGAAAAGTAAAGTTGAAGCTGCAAGGTGGAAGGGTTAGAACACTTCCAAGTGTTCTGCATATTCCTGCATTAGCCAGAAATCTGATTTTTGTTAATAAGTTGGATGATGCAGGTATAAAAACAGTGTTCGAGAAGGATACCTGCAAGATGGTTCGGGGAGCACTGGTATTGATGCGAGGAGTTCGTATTGGAACTCTGTACAAGCTGCAAGGTAGCACTGTTGTTGATGGGTGCAACAGTTTCGTGGATCCTGAAAGTGGAGTAGAAAATGTAGTGGTCTCTGGAGAAAATACCATGTTGTGGCATCAAAGGCTTGGACATATTGGAGAGAAGGGCCTTCGAATACTTCATGGTAAAGTTATGGTAGAAGGTATGAGTAATAGCTCTCTGGATTTTGATTTCTGTGAAAATTGTGTATACGGGAAGCAGAATCGGGTGAGTTTCCCCTCTGGTGGTAAAAGGGCGAAACATATATTAGAGCTTGTGCACAGTGATGTGTTTGGAGCTATGAAGATTCCATCACTGGGTAAGTTTGTGTACTATGTATCATTTATAGGTGACTTCTCAAGGAATACATGGATATATTTCCTTAAGAAGAAATTTGAAGTCTTTGATAGGTTTAAAGAATTTAAGGCTTTAGTGGAAAACCAGACAAAGAAGAAGATAAAGGCGCTGAGGACAGATAATGGTGGAGAGTTTTGTAGTAAGGAATTTGAAGAATTCTGCAAGAAGTGCGGTTTAGCATGGCAGAAGACTACTCCATATACACCTCAGCAAAATGGAGTTGCAAAAAGAATGAACAAGACGTTGATGGCAAGGGCAAGAAGCATGCTCAGTGGTGCCGGGTTAGGACAGGAATTATGGGCAGAGGCGGTGGATACTGCATGTTACCTGGTCAACAAGTCACCTTCATCAGCGTTGGAGGATAAGACTCCACAAGAGGTATGGACTGGTAAGAAACCCTCTCTTTCACATCTGAGGGTAGTTGGATGTGATGCATATGTACATGTTCCAAAGGAGAAAAGAACAAAGTTGGATAGTAAATTTGAAAAGTGCATCTTTATTGGGTATAAGGATGGTTTAAAGGGTTATAAGCTTTGGAACCCAGTAACAAGGAAGGTTATGTACAGCCGAAATGTGGTGTTCAGAGAGGTGAAAGATGTTATTAAACATGAAGTCCAACCAAAGGAACCTGAGAAGATAGAGTTTGAGCTAAAGGAGGAAGAATTGGACTCTACAGTAGAGGAGGAATCAGAAGATGAAGAGCCACAAACTCCGGCTGTGAGAAGATCAATTCGAGAAAGAAGGAAGCCAGAAAGGTATAGTCCATCTGCTTTCTATTCAAATTTTGCTTTGTTTGTTACTAATGATGATCCCAGAATTGTGAAGGAAGTAGTGGATTTAGAGGATGGAAAACTCTAGAAAGAGGCCATGGTTGATGAAATGGCATCTTTGCACAAAAATGAGGCTTGGGATCTAGTGGAGTTTCTGGCTGGAAAGAAACCCATTGGTAGCAAATGGGTGTTCAAAAAGAAGACAAATGCAGAACGAAAAGTGGAGAAATACAAAGCTCGGTTGGTAGCAAAAGGTTATTCCCAGGTGCCGGGAATTGATTTTGGTGATATTCTTTCTCCTGTTGCCAAGGTAACTTGTATTAGATTACTTTTATCTGTTGTTGCTGCTTTTGATTTTGAGGTAGAACAAATGGATGTGAAGATAGTATTTCTTCAGGGGGATCTAGAAGAGGAGATCTACATGAAGCAACCTGAAGGCTTTGTGGTGAAGGGTAAGAAAGAACTGGTATGTAAGTTAAAGAAGTCTCTATATGGGTTAAAACAGTCACCAAGGATGTGGTATCAGAAATTTGATACATTTATATGGGGACTTGGCTTCACCAGAAGCAAAGCAGATCACTCTGTGTATTTTAAATTAATTGGTGACCGTGTTATTTATCTGGTCTTTTATGTGGGTGATATGTTGTTGGTTGGAAATGACAAAGAAGTTATCCAGGATTTGAATACCCAATTATCCTCCAAATTCGACATGAAAGATCTTGGTGCTGCAAACTATATTTTGGGCATGGAAATTAAAAGAGATCGGGCAAAGAGGAAGCTCTGGTTAAACCAGAGGAAGTATGTCGAGACAATATTGCAGAGGTTTAATATGCAGGATAGTAAACCGGTGAAGGTTCCTATTCCTATAGGTGTGAGGTTATCTGTTGAACAGTGTCCCAAGACACAAGAAGAGGAAGAGGACATGTCTCGTGTTCCATATGCAAGTGCAGTCGGTAGCCTGATGTATGCAATGGTCTGTACTAGACCAGACATTGCACATGCAATGGGAGTATTGAGCAGGTTTATGTCAAAACCAGGGAAGGAGCATTGGACAACAGTGAAGCGGGTTTTCAAGTATTTGCGTGGCACTAGTGATTATGGTTTGTGCTACCAAGGAAGACCAGGATTGGACAGAGTGTTGGATATTCATGGCTTTGTTGATGCAGACTAAGCTGGAGATCTGGATCAGAGAAGATCTACAAGTGGGTATGTGTTTAACCTATTTGGAGGTGCAGTCAGTTGGATAAGTAAGAAACAATCTGTAGTGGCACTGTCAACTACAGAGGCAGAATACATGGAAGCCACTCATGCAAGTAAGGAAGCATTTTGGTTGCAGAGATTGTGTTCAAGTATGGGGTTAGTACAGGAAGCTATAAGGATAGACTGTGACAGCCAAAGTGCATTTTCTTGGCAAAGAACCCCGCATATCATTCAAAGACAAAGCACATTGATGTTCAGTATCACTTTGTGAGGGTTATGATATAAGACAAAAAGGTGTTGCTGGTAAAGGTGGACACTTTGAAGACTACTGCAGATGCATTAACAAAATCTGTGAGCTCTAAGAAGTTCTCTTGGTGTAGAGAGACAATGGGCGTTTCAGGGCTGGAAAAATGACTAAGCTCTCTTGTGGCCCCGTGTGGAAAGAAAACAACAAGTGGGAGAATGTTGGGTTATGTTATATTCTTTCCACGTAGTTAACAGGGGGTTTGAGGGGCACCCGTAACCCCACTTTATGGGGTCCGGGGCAGCGCCCCAGAAAATTTTGGTTTTGGACCCTATGTTAGGTTGGGCAAACCCACCTATGGTTTTGTGCATGATTTTTGCACATGTTTTTTGGACGCGATGATTTTCGCTCCATGGTATTGGATGCTTCGGCATGTATAAATATGTATTATAACATTGAAAGGAACATAATGAAAAATCAATTTGGTAGTCCCGGTTTTGGGATCCAGGGGAAAATCTCTGTGTATATGTGTTTTATGTGTTCTGCTCTCGCATTATTTATTTTCTGTGTTTTGGAATTCATATGCAAGTAATTTCTGTACGGGGTTAAAGCCTACATGTAACCCCTTATTATTATTCGTACAACCCCCTTATTATATTATTGTGCCCATGTAGTCCCCATATTTTTATTATTGTGCCCCATAGAAGCCCACTATTGTTATTATTGTGCCCTTACATTATTATTTTTATGTCGGCTCTGATTATATTATGACCCCTTAAACTCCTATAGACAAAAGGGAGGTCTTGTCATTTTTACATAATAATTGTTCATTTGTGTAATGTAAAGGAGGTTGCCCCCTCGAAGAGGATTATTTCTAAGGCGTTGATCTATCTTTTCTATCTTTTTGTGAGCTGGTTTCATAACAGAGGACAAATGTGTTGCCATCCATGCCAAAAGGGGATATTGATGGCATTATTGTCATTGATGGAAAAGTAGCAACAGGATAAGCAAGGTATGCAAGAGAAAGGAAAGGAGAAGTAGCAAGGTGTGTAGGAGCAAGGGACAAAGGAGAAACAAGGAAAGAGCAGTAACAGGGTCAGTAAAGGAAAAAAGAGCTGATCAAGATCAGCAAAGGTATGAAAAGGAGCATATGTAATACCTGTTGGTGGGATAGATGCTAGATGTTGATGGAACATATGTTGATGCTAGATGTTGCTTATCTTATTCTTGGCATGCTTGATGACAACATGACAAAGGAGCAACAAATACCTTGATGGTTTGGTAGAACATTGATGTTGGCATGTTGATCACTTGATGCTTGTGTTGATGGCATGTTGATGGCTTGATGCTTGGATAATGTTGCAAAGATTGTTTAATGGAAAATTTGTGGTGACACTAATTTGTTTTTAATCTTTTTTGTTGTGATGCAAAGGCACTACTCCATGATAGCAAAGGAAAGACTCCATGACAACAAAGGCAAGATTCCATGACAGTAAAACAAGAATCAAGGAGGCTGAGGTGATGGCATGAAGAAAACATGAATTTGATCATATAGATGGCTTTGGAGAGTGAATGTTGCATACATATGCTTGCATTATTTTCATATATTGAGTGAATATTGTTTACATTGGAGAATGCTCGCATGATTTGTGGTGGTATAATGTTCTTTTTGGCACTATGTTGATATTGATGCACCTAATCATAATAGATGGTTGAAATAATATGTGGTGGAGCACTTATTTATTTTATAATATTCAAAATTTGACGAGTTTGGAAATGAATGAGTGGAAGGAAAAGAGTCAAGCCTGTTCATTACATATTCTTATGTGGAACACAAGATCGTGTAGAGGATCATGAGGAAATATAGGGGCATATGTTCCCCCCAATTTTGTATGGATAGATGTAGCATGTTATGGACATGTTAAATTTATTTAGAATAGTGGACTCTAAACACATTTTGATTGTGTGGTTTTTAATTTTTTAATCTTATGCATGTCTTCTTGTGGGAATAATGTATGTTCGATGCAATAAGAGAAAGGAAATGATGGATTAACAATCTCGTTTGGCACTGCATATATGAATCAAATGGACTGAATTTATGGATTCGCATACATGGTGTCGCCATTTTTTAGTATGAAATTTTTAGCGTGTGTACCAAAAATACTTCACTTAAGTCACTGGTGGCAAGTGACCCTAACAACAATATGTGGTTGTTTACGCTTCATATTTGTAATAATAAAACGAGAAAACCCTGCAACAAAAAGATTGTATGTGATCCAAAACAAAAAATAACAAGGAATATCAGATGTAATAACCCAATAGAAGAAGACGTTTTTGAATGAATAATATCTTATTAAAAACACGTGGTGAAGGAGATCTACAACATGGGTCTGCAAATTCCCCTCTATGTGATGGGTCCTTTGACGTCCATGTGCTTCAGCAATCCATTTCTCTCTCTCATTATGTGAAAAATTCAAAACAAAAAGAGTAGAACTCAAATGGGAGCTCAATTGTGAAGTGACGATAGTGGTAATGATGATAGTGATCATAGTGAAGAACGAATGGAAAACCCTCTTATTTATAAGAAAGTATTAGGTTGATCTCGAAAATGGAAAATAATAAAATAATATTGACCAGATCAAGATCTAACTGTTACGAATATTTTATTATATTTTTTGGAGGGAAAAGATATTCAAAATGGTCAAATATCTTTATTTAGAAATAATTAACAAATAAAATTATTTATTAATTATTTCGCGAGGATTAAGAAAGATGGGAAATGGAAATAATTATTAAATAGTGATTTAACAATTATTCCAAAAATAGAATTAAGGAATGATAAATAAATAGTGATTTATTTAATGATTTATTCAATTATTCTCATGGGGTTTTTTAATTTTAATCAGAAATAATTTAATAAAAATGGTTTACTAAATTATTTCCCATGGTGAAAGTGATTTTACTATGGAAAATTAATCCTACATGGTGTATTTTGATCCACCTAGTTAGAATGGCTAGGTGATCATTTTTTAGGTGATAACAATCGTTGTCTAGTGGTGTATTATCAATGAATGTGCATCCACTTGTGTGATGTCTGTTAATGTCTCTAAGAAACTTGGTTCCCACAATATTTCACCATCAACTACCACCCTCCGTGCATATGATGGTCTCCTTTCATGACCTATCGTTTTATACAAAAAAAAAAATCTCGTTGTCATTGCTAGAAAGAAAGTCATGATTAATGGTGAATTCATCAATGCACCTCTCAATTATTACCTCTTCCTTGCCTGTAGTTTCATGTACGCATTGAAAGTGGTCGCTTCTTCCATATTTCATAAAATAAGCTTCACCCATACTGGGAATATTTTCACTATCGATTACTTGACATACTACAATCCTCAGTCTAAGACATCCCCTCAAAATGTCATTTCTTTGATGGCGGGCAATAATTTGTTGCCTTCCTTGACTGAAATCAGCCCAGGGGTCTATAATGATTCCACATTGATTGGGGCTTATCATTAGATAAATTTTGAGGTCTAAAATGAGCCTCCTAAGGAATATTATAAAATAATAGTGGAAGTAATAAAATAAGATTAGATTACATCATCAAATTTTAGAAGGGAAAAAAAACTACTTTTCAACTCGTATTTTCATTTTATCTCCCTATGGTTTACTCAAATTTCGAGTTGGAGCACTCATTGGATGCAGAATTTAATTCCCCATCCAAGGAGTACCCATGTTGCATACTTTGGATGGACCCTGCTACATGAAAATTGAGAAATACATGAAAAAAGTGATTGCAAAAAAATGTTTCATACATATCTCATTTTTCGTGTAGCGAGGTCCATAGAAAGTACGAAAAATGGGTACTCCTTGGATGAGGAATTAAATTTTGCATCCAACAAGTCTTCCTGCTCGAAATTTGAGTAAAAAAGTAGGGAGATAAGTTGAAAATACAAGTTGAAAAAGTAGTTTTTTTTAATATTTTTAATTTTTTACTCCAAAGTGGTGAATCATCCCACATGGTTGACATCATCATCTTGAATCCTATTGGTTCTTATAAAGTTGATTTTGGTTGTACATTTTTTTTTTAGGCCCATTTTTCACCTCAAAATTTCTCTAATGTATGGCCCATCCCCTGTTCCTATGAGCCTAGATCTTTCATGGTTTTTATGATTCAAGCATCACTGGTCACTCAGTAATCTTCTACCCCTTCCCAGAAACCAACTCAATAGACAATCGTTGTTGCAAACTCAGCTGATCCCTTAGGGGAAGTTCCTCCTCGACACCATCCATTTGGTCAAATTCCTTTCTTTTTCCGTCACCAGGAACGATCTCCACCCCCGTGATGGTTAGCTAATTTTTCCCAACTTTACCTTGGGGGTCCTAGCTTGGTACATTAATCCTCCACAAAACACCCCTTCTGATCAGCTAAAACCTTATGTGGCTTTGACATCGGTACAACCGGTTCCAACCACCCCCAGCAAGATTTCGGTTCCACCACAACCTTAGCAGTACTCTACTCCTATTGTGAAAGTTGTTGGTGAGGAGGGGGAAGCCTGGAAAAAGGGGGCAAAGAAACAAAAGTGGTACCCACTCCACCTGCATCACCTAAGACTACTCCATGTGCTTTATGCGATCCCCATGGCCATGCCACCAATAATTTGGCTATTCTTCCCTATTTAAAGAGTGTTATTTCTAAGGACGAAATTGTGCTAGAACCAAATGTCCCAGAGGTGCAATTCACCTTACCTAAATCATCCAACACAAACAAGTCTTTATGCACAAATCACCCATGCGCTTTGTGCAATATGTACGAACATTATTCTCATTGTTTTCCCCATCTCCACTATTTTTGTGATGCCCTTACTATTCTTTGTGATATGGATGTTGCTTGTATTGACCCTTCCCATTCTCTACCTATGGCCCCTGGCACCAATTTACTACTAGTGCAAGAGGCTACTCAATCCACCATCGTGATTCCTCCTCCTAGTGTGGAAATGACTGACAAATTTAGACCCATCCTTTAGCTATAATCATCCATGTGATCCACTTCTTCAGACTCCTTGGGAGTGTTTGAGTATGTATCTTTAGATTCACCTTATGAAGTTACCTTAGTCTCTACATCAGTGGAATTTAAATCCGCTTGTCATTTGTCTCCCCTACAAGACGTTTCATATGTGAACCTTGTCTCCCATGGTGATGCTTCAAGTCCTTCCTCATCGACATCATCTAGTGTTCTTTATGAATCCCACCCTCCCATATTCCATTTTGATTAGGACATTATGGAGTCAATGACCACACTAGAATACCCATGGGATGATATGCATCATTTTTCCTATTTTCTACTGTAGTAATCTCATGACGAATATGTTATGGAATCAAAATAATTTATTCACACGTAAGTAGATTGGTTCAAAAACCATATTCCCACACTCGATGCTTTCGAAGAGGGTAATATGGATAACATTTCACCTACCATCAAGGTGAGATCTTGAATAAACTGGGAATTTAAGAATACATCACACTGGGGGCACATTGCACCCCTTAAACAAATTGGGGCTTACACTAAGTTGTTTAAAGTATTCAATTACATCTTCCTCTGGTCCTACTCTGAGATGCCTAGACTTGACCTAGCCATTTTGGAACACCACATCGACACTTGGCTAGATTCCATCCCCATCTGCCAGAAAAAAGGCCCATTCACCCTTCAAAATGAGAAGCCATCAAGGCTAAAATAAATAACCTTAAGCGAGCGAGATTCATTTAACCCATTGAATACACTTCATGGGTTTCTAACCTGGTTCCCATTACGAAAAAGAAAATAATCATGTGTGTTTGCAATGGATTTCCATGATCTCAGCAAAGCTTGTCCCAATGATAATTTCCCCATATAATTTATTGATCAAATTATCAATGAGTGTCAGGGACATGAGGTACTTCCATTCATGGATGGATTCTTAGGGTACAACCAAATTAGTATCCTCTTTGGAGATCAACATAAAACCACCTTCACTAGTCCATGGGAACGTTTTTCATTTATGGTCATGCCTTTCAATTTGAAGAATGCTAGGGGCACATTTCAATGCGCCATGTCTTAATTCTTGCATTACCTAGACCACATTATTCTTGCGTATCTAGATGATCTCACTGCTTTTTCCAAACATTAGTGGAAACACCTTGACGATTTGTGTACCATATTTTTAGGATGTCACAAGTATAACATTCAACTAAACCCTCTTAAGTGTGTCTTTTGTGTTCCTTCCAGTCAAATTTTGCGCTTCATCATATCCAAAGCCTAGATCTTTGTTGATCTTGTCAAAGTTCAAGCCAACCTTGAACTCCTCCCTCCTTGTAACCTTCTCCCGTTGCAAAGCCTTCAAGGGAAAGCTAACCTTTTGCATAGATTCATTTTGAACTATGACACCACTACTCATGGGTTTCTTTGCCTCTTATGGTCTAGCATTCCATTCGTGTGATTTGAACATGCTCAATAGTTATTTGATGCATTTAAATATGCCCTCACCTTCGCTCCTTTAATTAGCCCACCAAAATTTGAAAAGGACTTTATCTTATACATATATGCATCCACCTATGCCATTTTTGGAGTCCTGGTGCAAGAGGATGGTGATCATTATGAACATGTCATTTACTATGTGAGAAAGAACCTTAATGGACCCCCTATGTCTTATTCCCATGAGAGAAAGTTGGCTTTATCATTTTGTTCTTTGTTCAGAACTTACGTCATTATATCTTGATGTGTACTACCAAGGTTGTTTCTAATTCCAACCTCATGGTATTCCTACTAAGTCAATGGGTCATAAGTGGGAAGTATGCCCATTGTTTTGTTATCCTCCAGAAATTTGATTTGGAATTTTTTACGCTCAAGAGTAAGAAGGACTTAGACCTCGTTGAGTTCATTTTTTATCTTCCTACTAGTGCACAAGACTCGCCCTTGAAAGATGACTTTCTGGACGAACACTTTTTCACCATATCATTAGACGAGCAATGGTATGGTAACATCATTACCTACTTTTGAACCCAGAAATTTTCCCCCCATCTCACTCGTGACAATCCACGACGTATTCGTCATCAAACCCCTGGCTACCTTCTCATATGCGATGATCTATATCTTTGTGGTGTCAATACCATTTTGTGTCATTGTCTCACCTACACTAAATTTGAATAGTGTTGAACACTTTTCACAGTGGTGCCTGCAATGGTCATCTCATTGGAATGTCCACTGCCTAGAAAATAATGTGCGTCTGATACTTTTGGCCTTCTCTCATTAGTGATTGCATTGATGTAGTCAAACGTTTTCCCTATTTCTAGATTTTTACACCAAAGACTAGAGATCCTACCTCTCCTTTGCATCTCGTTGTCACAGTCAAGCCTTTTTGTAAAGGGCCATCTACTTCATGGAGTGTAAACCCACCTCCACCAATGGTAATAAATACATAATTGTGGCCATTGACTATTTCACCAAATGGGCTGACGTCATTCCCACATTCGATAATACCGCAGCTACCACAGCTGGCTTCTTTTTTAACCATGTCATCGCTTGATTTGTAGTTCCGAAATAATTGGTCTTAAACCATGGCCGACACTTCGAAGAGAAAATATAGTGTGATATATCCTCACTGTTAGATTTTGAACACTAATATTCATCATATTACTACCCACAAGTGAATGGAAAAGTTGAAGCAGTTAACAAGATCCTTAAGACTATGCTTCAACAAATGGTGGATAAGCACAAGACCAACTGGCATTTAATTCTCTTCCCTACTTTTTGGGCCTATAGGAATTCTATTTAAACTACCACCAAGTTCACTTATTTCCACCTTGTCTATGGCAAAGAGGCAGTATTACCAATTAAGTGTCACATTCCCTCCCTTCACCTTGTTTTCAAACTCCTCTCTATTACTCGGCCCTTAAAATAGAGGCAAGTTATGCTAGAACACACTAATGAATACCATCATGATGCTTTGAAAACCGTTAAAGTGGCAAATAAATGCACCAAAGTCTAGTATGATTGTAAATTCCACCCTCGTACATTCGATGAAGGTGATTTAGTCCTCATCTATGATAATGCCTATGATATCTTGGGACATGGAAAGTTTGAGCCATAATGGAAAGGATCATACATTATCAAGAAATGTTTGGGAAAGGGAGCATATATCCTATAGGGCCCAGAAAAAAAGCTTCTCCCCAACCCTTGCGATTCACTCCATATAAATAAATTCTACCCTTAGAAATTTCCCTTAAAATGAATCTTTTTCTTTCTTTTTGCATTTGTTAGGTAGGTTTCATATGGCATCATCTAATTGGTTGTCTTCTTGCACCTTTCATATGGATCCATCATCCACATCATATATCGTCTACACCGATGATGTGAGTCTCTTCTCCAAGAATCTAGCATCAGCATCTTGGGCCATTTTTACCCCTTTTCATTTGTTAGTCCTTTGAAATGGCGTATGTATCAAATATGCCGCCAATAACTAGGCCAAAATGATGCAGTGATAGGTTTGTTTGTGGATTCCATTGCTCATCGCATCCTTCACCTTCATGTTTATCTTGACTCCATGTTGCTCGTCATGTACTTGAATGGTGTCTATCATGTGTGTAACCTATTTGGAAAATATTTGAGTTAAGATTTTTGCACATGAATTTAAATCCATATCATTCAATCATGTTCCTAGATCTCGAAATAACTATGTATATACCATTGCAAATAACATTATAAATTGGAATTCATCACATGCATCCATAAGAAGATAATCATCATAACAAAATGGCGATGACATAAAAAAATGCTTAATCATATTATGTATCACAACATCCATAGTGTTTGGAATCCATTGTTCTAAATACATATGGCATGTCCATAGCATGTTATAAACTTACATAAAAAACAGGGGGCCTCTATGGCCCTACATCTACTCATCATCCTAAGTATTATCTCATGCAAGTGGGGCCACGCCCCAACCATTAGGTCATAGATAACTTGACCAACCATGCAAACACACCTCAAGATAGCTCACCAATCAGAGGGAAGATTGGCACATACATTCATTTAATGATCCTTTAACTCGTGCCACCCACACTCAGTAACACCGCTTAGTGTTGTGTCTAACCTCCACTTGATGTCCTCTATAAACTCATTAGTATCTAGTTTCCCTGAGATGAAGATGCCCCAGGATCCGTAGCCCCATGTGCTACAGGTCATCCCATATATCCCATTGGTCATATCGGTGCTATGTTTGCATGTCATAAGTTTCAAATTCAGTACCATATAAATATACTTCCTAACTTATTATTTTCATAAGCATATAGTATCTATCACATACCATCAGGGCTCGATGCTCATCCAGGTGGCAATGGTAGCTCAAGATCTCCCTGGAATTTCATACTCGAGTGCGGATAATCCTCTATGTATAGAGGGATCTTATCCCAATGAGCCAAAAACTTGGGTCATAATAATCTTCTGACTCCCCTTACTTTTTCTCATCGTAGTAGCTTCCTTTAGCGGTGCATCCTAGGCTCCTGTGGACCCCCATCCCGGATCTACACATGTGGTCAAAGCATGGGGATATTCTCAAAGAAAAATGAGCATAATATTGTCACAAAGGAACAGTTCCCTATCATTTCCCTCCTGCATGAACTTAATTTGTGCCCACCCATAGTAGATCCCTACCAGTACTCTCTCCACCATAATCATCTACCCTCCAATGATATTATGAAGAGCATTGCCACCCAATATGCACATCATTGCTGTAATAGTGGCTTGTGTCTCCAATCTCTCCAAGTCATGTAATTGGATGTTTGAGTCCCTTATTAAATCACGCAGTATGCATTGATGCTCAAAAAACTCATCTGGAGGCCTCCCTTGAGGCAGCACTGGATGTATCTCCCCAAACATGCCCAAGGGTGGCAACTCTATTAGAAAATATATGCCTTGGATAGTCATCTTGATCTCGTAGTCCTGTATAATAAAATCCTCTTGATCTGGATCCTAAAAAATTACTATCAGTGTCAATAGTGGCTCATCAGCCCTCATAAGTGGTTTCTCAAAGAAATTGAGTAACCCATAGCATGTAAGGGCCCCCCTCACTACTTGTTCCCCCTACACCTCAGAGGGTAGCTCCTCAAATCCTTGTTCTCCCCATAACACTTTTTGTTAAACCATATTTTCACAAAACCATAATTTTTTGTGAAAGTCATAGTATAAACATCCTTTCTAGCTCTAGGGCTACCTCAAGGGAGCAATTCCCCACTCATTTGTGGACCCTCTAATCCAGCTTCACAATGAAAATTTTCCATCGGAACCTATATTTCCAACACACTTTTTCAACCATTTGTTGTGTTCCCAAAAAAGAAAATGGCCAAACAGGTGTGTTATGGTTGTGAATATGAATAGGGGTTCCCTAAGTCTAAACAAAACCCTAAACTATAAATCCAAACCATGGAAAATGATGAGTAGGGTATGAACACCAACCTTAAATTGTCGATCTAAAATCTACAGGTCAGTTTATCCGCTACAAGCTTGCCAATTTTTAGGGCTCCCTCCTCTCCAAATTCACCAACAACGCAATACATAAATGAAATTGAATTGGGGGCAAGAACTTATTTTATAGGAAAACCCTAGTTTTTCTATCGGCCATTAGAGGATCACCATAGCTCAGTTTGACAAACCATCTATGTCATTGGAAAAATCTCACCGAGATACATCATGGGTCAAGATAACTTAGTACAAAGAATAATGGCCGGCCCAAAGATGTTCTTATGAGCAAAATAATACATGATACATGATATGTTGGCACCAATGGGCCAGAAAATAATGCAATGATACAAAGAGTACCATATTCATGTGCCTGGAATACAAAGGCCAAGACTAATACAATAAATGTTGCTAAACTAAGTACATAGGACCAAAGGCCCCCAAGGTGATGAGAGGGGGATATCACAAGCAAATAAGCTTTGTTGAACATGAAAGGGCTTTGAATATCTTAATGAGCTAGCTGAAGGAGGGGCTCATGCGGTGGGCTCTGATGAAAATCGAGCCAGCCAAATCTATTGAACTACATCTGAGGTTGTATCTTTAACTACTGATAGTTGAGGATGTGGGGAGATATCTGAAGGGTTTCCCCCTCATGAGGTATGGGAACATCTCACACATGCCCAGTAAATGAATTTGTTAAAGCACTGGACCATCAAGTGTATAATTCTCAATCTTGCGATAATGAGATGGATTCAAGCATGCAAAAAACAACCAAGTCAAAGGGAAATGATGGTTCCTTTTCTTGATACGAGGTACCCAAGAATGAAGAATTTATATCCAAGTTACACTACCCTCTAGGTCACTCTCGTGGACTAAATGTGCGGAAGTCGACAAGAGAGGGCCTGTCAAAGTTAAGGAAATGAAGGAATCAACAAAACCAATGAGTTATTTAGCTCCATTAGTCTATTAAGGGAATTTTTCGTAAAGGAACCCCACACTCCCCTTATATTAAGGGACATCACAATCATGGGATACCCTATTGTGAGGGATTCTTGACTCTAAGTGCACCTTTTTTTGGGAATTTATTGTATTATTCTTGAAGAGTCCTCCTTGGACAACCCCTTCCTGGGCTAAGTCTTTCTTGTTCTATTTTTTCCTCCTAATCATTAGTTTCTTAAGGAATGGTCCAGCTTTGAAGACTCGAAGCCTTTAGACTCCAAGGTGGAATAAATAGGAAGGGGAGTAAGGTTTAAAATTTCCTTATATGAAGGAGCATGAACTTGTGGCTCAATTTATGAATATTCCACCAACACAGGATAGGAAGAGGAGATTGGATGTATACTACGATCATGGGTGATAAGAGCAATAATAGGATGAATGACTCCTACCTCCAATAATTCATGAAAAACTTTTTAATTATTTTCAATTGTGCAAATATGCCTATAAGGATGCACATTAGGTAGTTAACCACTTAGAATCAAGGCAATATTGTGATCATGCTCACCACAAGAAGGGAGTAAGCCACAGGATGTTTCAAAAACATGTTGATATTTAGTTAGGGCTAATGGTAAATTAGGTTGAATTCATGAATTGGTTAGCATTGAATTGAGAAAAATGCTTTAGTCGCCTTTCTTCAAGAGTTTATCCATATGATGAGAGCCAATCATTTCAAATGAGCTAAACTTGAATCCCTTGAGTGCATGTTTATGACCCTCCTTACTAAATCTCATGTATAATTCCTTAAAATCTATACCAATATGGCCCAAACTATGTAACAATTTTGCACCAAAAATTACATCATCGACCACCCATTTCAATAGCAAACATGTGAGAATTTTTTTGTTTATACATTAGAAACAACCTATGCTTCTCCAGCTTATTGAGAAGCCTACAACCAAATTGTTGGTTGAGCCATCAAGTCCTATGCTCAAATCACTTCCTTCATACCAGTTATAAAACATTCTTTAAAAAAAATGATGTGTGGATTGCCAATAGTTTGGAGGCTACTAAAGAAGATTCCATTGTATTTTTTTAGTGAATGTTGGTCAATTGACCTAAATAATAAGTTTAAAAACAAGCATAGATAGCTTTCATAATTCTTTGTCTACTCCACTTATCATGATTATTCATAATATGGGCATCTATTATTTAAATCAAATTTATTTCTCTCATGATCCCATCACAGCGACACCATACTGGACTCGTGCATGGGATATTGGTTTATTTGGTGACTTGGCAGTGTCTTGGTAAAAATATGTTCAAAAATTATTCTTGGTGGGTATCACTTTGACAAAAAGTGATTATATCCTCTCATAGGATGGAAAAAATATACAAGGACATATCTATTGGAAAATCTGATTAGGCAACATCTGTAATTCAATTTTCCATTCATGACAATTCTTTCTGATTATGTTCTTCTTCTTAGATTATTATTATGTGTGTGTTCTTTGTCATCAAATAAATGCCAAACAATACATATCACATGAACAAAAGATATAGGCTCCATGCTAGGGAAAAACCCCTCCAATGAGGGAAAACCGACAAGAACTTCTCTTTCTTATCAACTTTCCAAGGAGATTTCCAAGACCAAACACAAGACCTATAGCTTCCTTCAAGATGCAGGTCAACCATCCATCCATACATGTCTTATTTACTTCTTAACTTTGTCTTCTTCATTTCTGCAACTTCAAAACCTATGGAAACCCTAGCAAAACCTAGGTTCCTCACATGTGTGTATTGTAGACAACGAGTTAGAGACTTTTGAGACTTATCTTATTCTTCGCTTAGACTATTCCAACTCTCTTAGACCTTTGCATCCCTTTCAGACTTTAGAACGAATCCAATATGTGATTGCTTGATGTATATTACAATTGAGATCGAAGTCTCTTTATATATAGCCTTTCCAAATGGCTCTTGAGCCCACTCTAGGCCGACTTTTGGATGGGTGGCCGACCTATTCTCTTAAGCTTTCTAGACACTTTTAAAGTACAAAATATATTGTCTTTCTTTGATACAAGTTCCCAATGGGGTCTTTTGCATTATGATATTGAATTTGACTCAAGATAAAAACCTTAGATCACACAATGGGTGCTTTGACCTATTGACCAATGCCCCAATCATGTAACCCATGATTTAATAAGTCAATTTTATTTTACAATAAATTTATTTTTCTTGTGTTTTGCCAATACATAAGAATTACGTCATGAAATGACACAAGTAACAATTATGAAGACTGAAACTAGCTATAATTTCCAACATTCCCTCTTAACTAGGGAGTTATTCATAATTGTCCAACCAGTACAAGTATAGTACTACATTTGAAAAGTTTCTTAAAAGAAGAAAACCAAATTGATAAGCATCATTCATCATAGCCAAAATTGCCAAATTACCCAAGGCCTTGATAGGTACACTCTATCTCTCACAAGATCAGAGCACAATGTTGGGAGGCATTCCATAGGACACCATACCCACTCATCATCCCCCTAGGATAACAAGGTAATCCTACCATCGGACCATTCTTATCCAAGTCCATGTGACTTAGGATTTCCATCCAAATCCGTCACATTACATGACTCTATGTATGTTTGTCCAAGATGCTAATTTAATCCAAGTTTCTCCTTATCCATGTGTATGTAC
Source organism: Pinus tabuliformis (assembly GCA_031772625.1). Classification (NCBI taxonomy): domain Eukaryota; kingdom Viridiplantae; phylum Streptophyta; class Pinopsida; order Pinales; family Pinaceae; genus Pinus; species Pinus tabuliformis. The sequence continues at coordinate 440,749,284 of CM062813.1, read as the reverse complement.
TTGACTTAGGACATCAATCCTATTCCATCAAATTACTTGACACAACGAGAACCAAACATCATCATTCTCCCTACCGATGATGCATGCACTAGACTTATGGTTATTAGTCCTGGTCTACAACATGACATAGGGAGAATCAGTGTCCAACCACACTCCCTCTCAATCGGGGAGGAAATCCATATTCTCTTTGTAATCAAAGAATAGATCCTTCTCCTATTCAAGGAGACTCATTTTACTCCCTTTCAAACCTAAAGGAGATTCCCAACCTCAGTCATTGCCACAAGTCCTCTTACTTGTCTTTCATAAAAGCACTAGCTATCAGTTCTTTATAGCTTTCATGGTTCCCTCTTTCCTCTGCATTTCATTGTACAAAGCATGCTCTTCTTCACAGTATCACATATCATGGAGCCATATTCTCATGATATATTCAAGTCAATTGTCTTCCACATCACTTTCTTCTCGACTTTATCAATGAAGTCTTTCTATTGAACCTTCCCAAACTTAGTGTTGATCATAGCCTCACGAAAGTATTCTCCCTTCTAGATTTTCAAGTTATCTTCTTACTCTGCTACATTCCAATCTCAAGATGAGCACATCTTGATATTCATAGATGTTAGTTACCACATGTTGATCTTTCCCTCAGCATCCACACAGTTGAACTTGTCTTAATTGTCATCAAGTACCCCTACAACATCTTTCCAGGTATCAGAACAATATATTAATAAGATAACCAACAACAAATATCAAAATCAGACTTACCTCATCATGACCTCTTTCTCATCCTCAACATCCTTATGGTCCATCTCTTCCTTCTTTCATAAGAGTTCCCATGGATCGAACTTGATTACCAAGTTTTCATTTTATTCCAGAGATTGTGTGTGATGTTTGAGCCTTAGTAGATATGTTTTAATGAGAAATTTAATTTATTCATTAGTTACTTTAGGGTCCTTTCAGTTCCCTCCCTCCATCATGCTTATCATTTCCAAGGATTCATCATCAAGCACGATAGTTGATTTTCTTCTTCTTCCTCCTCATCTTGATTTTACCTAAAATATTTAATAGCAAGTACAACCAAGCAAAATATACAAGTACAAGTGCATGAAGACAAATTTGTCACTCTAGGGTTTCCATGGAATCTTAGAGAGGGAGAACTCCTAGGATTTTCAAATCCAAACCCTAAATCTTTTGATAAAACATCAACCCTAGGGTTTGAATCTCAAATCCAATTCTTACCCTTACTAGGATTTTCCATTCATCCTAGACTTCCTACAAACCTTAAAAACCAAATGTTAGGGTTTCTATGAGGGAACAAACTAACTAGGGTTTACAAGTATCAACAAGGGTTTTACAAAATCAAAGACCTTCAACAATATGAAGACTACAAACCCTAGAAGAAAAGGACTATGATTTCTATCAAAATAGGGTTAGGGTTTTCTCACTTGACAAGGGTTTTCTACTTCAAGCATCATCTAGGGTTTGTAATCCCTAGATTCAAAGATAAAGTCTACAAACCCTATGATCAAGGCATACATAGAAAAAACCAATATAATTAAAACATCCCTTTTAAATGCACATACCTTATAACTACATACCTTAGTCAACCATGATTGCTTGAATCTGCTACAAAGTCTTATTCTAGGTTTCATAGTCCAAGCCTTTGTCACTTCTAATTTTGTCATGATCTTTATATTGATTTCAAGATGCCAAAGCCAAAAATTTGACTTCCAATGATCTTTAGAATGTCAAACAAAACACTGATTTGTTCTTTCAAGTATGGTTCCTTTACCAATCTTCTAAACTTCTCCTACAAAGTTAATAGCTTATTTCATGACTAAAACTTTTGAAGCCTTTAAATCTTGGCTTCCCGTTTTTAGTGTATGTGTTTTTTCTATAAATCCTTCCATAGTTTGGCCAAGTTCCTCTATTAGGAGTCTTCTAGTTAGAATGATTATTTGTTGTTACTAAGCCTCTTATTTTTCTTCTCATATTTATTTTGTGTCATCTTGTTTTGTTTATTGTCTTAGAGGTCTCAGCCTCTCTTTTCAGTCCCCATTTTTTTAAAGTTTTTTTTATAGTGCTACTAAGGTCTTCGAACTTCCATCCTCTTAGTTCACATTCTTCTTTGTTGGACAAGATGACTGATATATTCTATACAACATTTTCTTGTTTTTCTTTGTATTCACAGAACTTAAATTTGTAGCCATGCTTCTGAAGATAGAGATGCTTTCTCAACCTTATTTATATACTACTAGTATTTGGGTCCAGAACTTTGGATATGGCCTAGTTTATAGGTTTTTTCTACCATTCGCTCTTCCATTGGGATCTACATTCCTTTAATCCACACTTTGACACATTGTTTAGTTAACTCAAGAGATTTTCAGCTTAATAGATACCTTAACACCTCTAGGATGTGATGATTGTAGTTTATTTATCTTTCAAGATAGTGGATATCTGAAGTAATAAGATGAATGCATGGAATACGCTTTATGTCCCTTGGACTTATGCACAAGCCTTCAATCTTCTTGAATAGGTCTACGGCCTAGTTCTTGAGGTTTGATCTTATAATAAAATCCAACAAAATACTCTTCTTTTTGTACTGTAGACACAACTTGGACCAAAGAGGAATGGAATCTTCTAGCTACCTTTTGCTTCTGACCTTAGCTCTGATACAATGTTAGAAAATCTAATTAGGGCAGCATTTGTAATTTCATTTTCCATTCATAAAATTTATTTTTTATTATGGTCTTCTTAGATTATTATTATGTGTGTGTTCTTAACCATCAAATAAATGCCAAACAATACAGATCACATGAACACCAGATATAGGCTCCACGCCATGGAAAAACCCCTCCAATAGGGGAAAACCCACAACTTTTCTTTCTTATCAAATTTCAAAGGATACTTCCAAGACCAAACACAAGACCTATAGCTTCCTTCAAGATATAGGTCAACCAGCCATCCATACATGTCCTCTTTACTTCTGAACTTTGTCTCCTTCATTTCTGCAACTTTAGAACTTGTGGAAACCCTAGTAGAACCTGTGATCATTGCATGTGTGTATTGTAGACAGCGAATTACAGCTCTCTTATAGCTTCACATCCCTTTTAGACTTCAAAATCAATCCAATATGTGACTACTTGATGTATATTACAATGGAGGTCAAAGTCTCTTTATATATATCCTTTCCATGTGGCTCTTGAGCCCACTCTAGGTCGACTTTTGGATGGCTAGCCGACCTGTTCTCTTGACCCATCTAGACAATTTTCAAGTACAAAATTTATATTATTTATTTGATACAAGTGCCCAATGGGGTCTTTTACATTATGATATCAACTTTGACTCAACACAAAAACCCCAGAGCACACAATGGGTGCTTTGACCTATTGACCAACGACCCAAGCATGTAACCTAGGTTTTAATAAGTCAATTTTCTTTTACAATAAAATTCATTTTTCTTTTCTTTTACCAATACATAAGAATTACATCATGACATGACACATATGACAAATATGAAGACTAAAACTAGTTACAATTTCTAATAAGATCACAGCAAAGGAGGCATATAGTTATATCTCTCCTACACAACTTTCTTTTGGGGATCGATGTTGGTTCATAAAAATATAGAAGTGGAACCTTCCCCTCAAGCTCACACTTTTTTGGCTAGCTGGCATGGAAAAACAAAATTCTAACATGGGAAAACTTATGTAAGAGAGGCTACATAAGACTTAGGAGATGTGCCATGTGTAAATGGGAACTTGAAGACATGTTACACCTTTTCCTCAATTGTCTTTTTGTGACTTCCATCTGATTTACTGTATTGAATTTTCTTCATATTGTTGTCGAGTGGAATCACACTTCTGTGGAGACTTGTTTATTGGAATGGTTTTTGAATTATAAAAAAAAATTGCACACTTCCTTTTTACATCTTATGGGGCATATGAAGGTGTCAAAATTCTTTTATATTTGAGGGTGTTTCCGTAGACATCATGAATACATGTATGAAGATTTTTGCATTTTACAAAAAAATGGGCCTATATCTGAGAATAGATTTCTGAGATGTATAAAAGTCATGGATATATGGTGTAGATATCCAATTGGTTTCTTTGACGAGGCACCTTTCAATAATATTTATGGCTATGGGGCATATATAGTCATAGAGGTAGGGATAAAAATGTTGTATTTGATGCCTTATCAGAGTAGGGATGCAACAAACATTCTAGGGAGATCACTTTCTTTGCTTTATGCAATGATACTCTTCTTAAAATGAGGAAAATACCTATTGCATAGACACTTTTACTAAAATTTGTTACAACCGATATTTCGGTCAGTGATTTTTATGCGATTAAGGTGATGTTGGACCGCACATAACATGTCAACATAATAGACTACTTTTTGTGACAGGTCATAAAAAATTTGGACTATGTAGATTTGGTTATATAACACAAAGTATTGTATGTGGTTTTATTTTATTAGTATGATGTACAAGTTTAAACTTGTTAGCAAAATATACAAGATATGGGGTATATATTGATGCATTTTGAATATGAAAACAAATTTTTATTAATAGAAAGTTTTTTGGTTTTTTCTCTATGAAAAAAAAAAGACTCCTAGCAATGTATCCACTATAAGATTATATGGAATTGCTGCCATTGCCATCATTCATGATCCAAGTAAAATATCCCCACTCCAAGTTTCATTAAATAATCGATAAGATATTAAAGAAGGAAGTAGTGTTCCATCTAGGAAACTCATCATATAGGGTAAAAACCATCAAACTTGTTTAGATCTACTTTGGAAAGTCTACACCACATCTAGTGTTGATTATCATGAAAGAGTGGATTTGAGCACAAATCTCACCTCATATTCAATACCTAACTCCTACCCTAATGGATCTAGTGACTACCCACATACATCTAGGTGGAAAGGATAAAATGTAGATGCCTATTTTTGTTAAAAAGATCTAAATTTAGGTCATCTAACATGTTGATCAATCTTAGAGACATCATTTGGATCCCATGGACCTATTTTTTCATATTGGTGAGCCCCCATGGCCATGTTTCGAATGGTTGTGATAGGGACTTTGGGTCCATGAAAAGGGTTACCATCAACTAATACTCTCATGATCAATGTCAAACCAAGAGTCTTTTCGCATAGGTCACCCACAATTGCATGAGTCCATAAAATTATTTAATGCAGAGTTATACCAATGCAATAGTATAACACGAGTCTTTTGAGATAGTTTTCCTAGTATGGTACTATTGGGTCCACTAAACTAGGCACAGTAGGAGTACTACTCATGTCTAAGTATTATTGCACTAATAAAATTCACAAAACCTAGTATTCAAAAAGAAAATATTATTTGGTTATCTATCCCGTAAAGGCTAAGCCTTGCATGGCCCTAATGATAAAGGAGTGTCAACTACTATAGTTCTCTAATGTACTTGAGGGTTCCCAACAATGATACTAGACAAATCTTTGATCACGCAAGGAGAATAGATTGTACCCTTAATCATATAAAATGATTCCCTAGTAAGCAAGAGTGATATCCTTGAGTGTCATTCTTGATGTACTATGACAACAAGATGGTCAAGAGGCTTTTTAAGGTTGGTTTCAAGTATTCCTAGTGAGCTTCGAATATACCCAAGGTACATAGAAGAGGAAATCCATAAGCAAACTCTAACTGATGCAATACTACTTAAGGGGTACCATAGAGATGGGCAAGGGTATCCAACCAAGTCACACCATTTTTACTCCCTACACATATACTTACCCAACTATAGTTTTATCCATCAAATAATAGATCTTTGTATATATTTGCATTTAAAGACATCAAACAATCTCTAGCTTGCACAAGAAAGAGTTTCGAGATCACTTGTAATACTTAACTAAAAAAATAGTAATTATTGAACAATTATTCAAAAAATATGAATTAGAAAGTAAATAAGAGAGACAATGATAGGGAGCTTACAAACAATAACCCTTCTAACAAACCTAAAAAGAGATAGCAATGTTCACAAGCCTCTTTAAGAGGGGGAGGAGATTCCTTTGAGCAAAGCTCCAATATGACAATGTTTGATAGACATTACATAGCCTACGAGCTCTATAAATAGTTTATCCCTAACTACTTGTGGTCCCATCATGAACAAGTACCAATCACTTAGTAGGACATATTTACTAAAGAGAATCCTTTTACATTAAGTAACTACCAACCACCTTACAGACTTTAATCATGAAATATGGCCTCATATATTAATATTAGAAGGTATGGATCAACAATGTATTTAAGACACTATTCTACTAGACATAGCATTACCACTTTATGGGATCACTAATCCACCAAGCAATTGGATACCCACTCAGTAAAGAAACATATTTGTTTTGTATTGTGGTTCCAAGTCACGTCCTTTATCCTTTCTAATGGGTGACGTCCTCTCTCAACACTCCTAAACCCTGAAGCCAAGAAAAAACATGTCATATTTCAACCATATGTTGCCTTCCTACCCTCATGCACTAGGGGGAATTTAGATTAAGCCATCTTGTACCATCATGTCCAAGTAAAAATTAGGGCTTATGCAAAGTGTACATGGTAGGGAAAAGGCCAAAATCAATTAATTCAACACTCGTCAAGGTATCCAAAAATGCTTCCCTTAATCTTATGAACACTACCCATGAGATGCCCTTTGTCCTTTCATTCATTGAGCATCTATGAGCGTAATATTACTCTCATAGCATTATACTACAAAATTCATGTGTCAAAAAGTAGTAGTGGAAATGACAACATATTAAAAATTGATTCATTACCTATTTAACTAAAGGCACTAACCCTAATCCACACCATAATCCTAACCCATTAATAAAACACATATACATTCATCAGTTGAACCTTGGCTTTCAATTTCACATTAAGAATATTTATAAGCAACAAGGTCATTGCAACTCAACTAGCATGTCTCAACTCCCACACAAAAACAATATATCCCTTCAAATTCAACCACACTTGGTTGGATGAAGAGTCATTTAGATTGTTGGTAAAGGAAATCTGGGAAAAAGTCCCGGTCACAAAAAACTCCTCTGCAATGGCTTCATTGCAAAGAAAACTTATGGAGCTAAAAAAATCACTAGTGGTTTGGGAGAGTAAAGGGAAAATAGAGCAACAAAAATAAAATTCAAACATAGAATTTGAATATGAGCACTTTTCTCAAACTTTCTCCTCTTCTTTCTCTGTAGAAATGGCCCAAAAAATGAGCACTTTGCAAGCTAGGAAAATATAGATCCTAAAAATGGAGGAAGATAAATGGAGATTAAAAAGTAGGGTTATATGGATAAAGAAAGAGGATGCTAGCACTAAATTTTCCATAGTTATGCAAATCATAGAAGGCATATTCATGAATTATAATTATTCATATAAAATAATATAAAATTTCGTGGGGGGTCTTCGGTGATTGAGGTACGTCAATATGTAAGAGAACCGTGGATGCACATGGATTCCTGGCCACATAGGCCTTAGGGTTTCAATTTCGTTGCCATGTTTCCTTCAAATATTCGCGGTGGGGAGGTGGTTCAGGAAAAAAAAAAAAACTTTCTTTACAGAGGTAAGGGTGTTTTGTTGATAATTAGAATTTTTGTTTCAGTAAACCATGGACAACTAGGATAATATCAATCCCTAGCCTCAGGACATCCTGTTTGTTTGGGTCCTTGAACCCACTCAATAGAATCTAGCTAGGGTTCAATTTCAAGCTGGTTTCCTGCATGAGCTCCTCTTGACACATTAACTCCAGAGAATTCGAAGGGAGTATTTGGCATTCGCCCTAGACAACAAGTGGATCATGGTTCATCGGATGTGGTCCTAAAGAAAATTGAGGGAAATATTGGTCAAATTTTGAGTTTGGGTATAGTGTTAGAGCCTCAAGAGGGCGGCTTAGGGTTTAATCCTTCACAATTTTCTAAATAGCTTCAGTTAGATCCTTTTGAACCTGCATCGCTCGAATGGTTTCAATATTTTGCATCTAACAATGGGCATGGCTTCCATGAGTCAATTCCTACCTCTTCATCCACTTAGGGTTTAGCAAACAACATCTTACAACAAGAATGTGGTGTGAATTCATCGAGTGCAGGAAATGCTTCTCTAGTAAGTTCATCTTCATAGAAATTGAAGCCTTTTTTTCAGCAGAATTGTGTGATGAAGGTATTGTGGCAGTCGTAAGCAAGGCATCGTTAGGGTTTAATGAAACTCAACTTCTGTCACAAGTCAGGGTTTCTCTAGTAGGCCAAGAAGTCTACCTTGCAATGAGGACTTGGGGATCCCTTTCAATTTTAGTCAAGGTTTAGATCAAGTCATTTGTCTAGAAAATGAAGGAATATTTAATTTCTTTTCTCTAGGGTCCAAAATTCCCTTATATGGTGAGTCTTTCCGCCCAAAATATTTGTATGGCACGGTTCCCCCATATGGGTCATAGCAAGAAGGTGATGGGGGTAGGAATATGTGTGATAAGGCAGTTGGGACTGAAGGTGGTGATATCTCTAAGAGTCTTAAAAAAAGAAAAAGGAAAATAATTTGCACAAAATCTGGTGACAAGAACTTGGTGCTTGGTGGGCAAGGAGATCCTCTTAAACAAAGCCATGGAAGTTTTAGAACATGTTCTGGTCTGTAGAGCAATGGGGCATTCCGTCTCAACATAAGAAATTTGTGCTTCGGTAAATCTTTCATGGGTAAAGTCGTTGGTGCAAATGGTTGAGGTGGTTATTATGGTGTGGGGTTGGTTCATGCTTCAATTCGACTCACTCGAAGTTGTTCCTTGTGTCCTGAGCTAAAATTGGACCATTTTCGTTGCTCCTCTACTTTTGAAGAAATGGAGTCCCATGTTTGATGCGAGGCGAGAACACTTGGAGGAGTTTCCAATCTAGGTCAAATTATCCAACCTCCCTCCTCAGGGTGGACATTAGACGTCTTTCAAGCATTTGGTAATAAGTTGGGGGAATTTTTGGAAGTTGACATGTCCTTCAGGTTGTCCAAGATCATAAGAGTGGCCAAAATTCTTGTAAAACTGGATCTGCGCTAGAGGTTGTTTCCAAACCTGGACATTATTTTTAGAAGATGCAACTATTCTCAAATCCTTGATTATAAATGCCTTTGTTTAGGTACCATCGGTGTCATGAACTGGGACATTTGTTGTGACACTATCCCCTGGGGGCTCGGTGTCAGAAGCATCATAGCTCGTGTCTGGAAGATAAGGCTCATCAGAGGCTAGGGATTGGACAATATATTGGATGGTGGCTTTTCTTCTCTAAAAGGGCATGTGAAGGCATTATGGCAAGTGGAAAATGTTGGAGCTCAGGAAAAGTATTGTGGTTATTTTGTGGCCATCTTCAGTTGGGTGACTCAGATGGACAATATTATCAGTGATCACCCTTTTTTGCATTCGGGTTAACTCTCCATCCTCTCCCCCCTCATTTGTTTCTCATTCTTAGTCTATTAATATTTTTGTGATGTTTTCAAGGCATGATCCTTCCAAGCCTGTGCATTCCCCTTGCATTATATCCCTTATTGATTCATGTCTTGTTGCCATCGACAACACTATTATGTTGATTTCCTCTGATATCCTGTCTTCATTTCTTTTCTCCGAACCATATTTGAATTTTCTTTTGACCCTCCATATAATCTAAGATCATGTACTGCTAAGGAGGCCTCAATAGTGGGTGAGGTTGGTTTAGGCATGCTTCCTAATTGCCCTGGCCTGAGGAAAAGTAGGGGTAGGAAATCTAAGCTATCTAAAACCCAAGCCAAGTTTCATTTGGATATAGTTGAAGGAAAACAAAGGTCTCTAGAAGGAGTGCTTAGACTAGTACGTTCCCCTAAGAGGGTTCCCAAATGATTGGTATCTCCTTTAATTGCAGGGGTATTGCAAGTTCCCGCAAAAAACTAGCATTAAAAATATTGATACAGTCATCTTGCCCTAATTTCCTCATGCTTCAAGAGACTCTAGGTCAAGGGGATATGATTTTTGAAGTCTTATCCAAGATATTGCTAGGTTGTGATTTTTTCACCATCAATGCAGGAGGGAGATAGGGAGGCCTAGCTATGGACTTCGACCAATGCTTAAGGTTCTTAGTAATAATAATAATAATAATAATAATATCCATTTTTAAGGTCACAGCCAAGCCAGACACCAAATTAGTGTATGAGACCCCCTTGTTTGTGGGACAAGGGACCCACCTCCGCACAGCGATTTGACTACTAAGTCTACGAAGGCATACATACTCTACCCCCCTCTAGTTTTGAACCTGTGACCTCTTAGGAGGAAACACATGTTCTTAACCGTTAGGCCCACTCAAGCTGTACTTGGGGATCAAAGATGCTTCTTGGTGCTTCCATTTATTGTCCTAAATTGTCCTTGGAATTCACTGTGGTCAATATTTATGAGCCTTATCTCGACAGAGTTGTTTTCTAGAATAACCTATTAGGAAATTCCTTTATGAAGGCTAATAAGCCAATAGTGGCAGGAGATCTTAATTTTTCTTTGGGAGTTTCTGAAATATGGGGTCCACAAGCTCATCCCAATCCTTTGGCAATTTTTTTCATTCATAAGTTGATGGATTTCCATCTTATTGATGTGGACCTCATAAAACTAAAACCTACATGGCAGAACAGGCATACAGGAGAGGCGATAGTTTCAAAACATTGGATCGTTTTCTACTCTCAAATTCTCTCACTGAAAATTTAGCTCTGTCAAGTCAATGGATCAGATCCAAAGGTGATTCAAATCACCTTTCAATCTTGCTAGAGATAAAAGGGGGGAACAAGAAGTCGGGCAGCCCATTTAAATTTAATCCCAATTGGTTAAATGAAGCCTCCCTGCAACTAGTGAAGGATTCGTGGCTTCCATTTTCCTAGGATCTTAGTATCTCTCCAACCCAATACTTTGCATCAAACTTAAAGGAGGTAAAGAGAGTCATGGTTCAGTGGGCTACCATAAAGAAGAAACAGGGCAAGATGGAGCTAAAATTGGTAGAGGAAGAATTGGAAAGGCTTGAATTGCCTGGGGGGGGGATATGTTTCCTCGAGGCCAAACAAAGAATCATGCAATTAGGGGCAACCCAAAGGAAGCTCTTGGAATAAATAGAGGCTCAATGGAGGATGAAGAGTCGAGTTGTGTAGTTAAAATGCGGGGACAAGAATACGAAGTTCTTCCAACACTATGTCAAGGGAAGAAAAAATTCAAATACCATTCAGGAGATGCCAATGCCAGACGGAGGTTCAACAAAATCTTTCGAGGAAATTACATCATTAGTGAAAGTTTTCTTTCAAAATCAGTTTAAGGCTATGAAGGATGCATCCATTGCTGAAATCATTCATCTTGCCCATTTCTTCCCTAGATTCTTAGAGGAGGAACATAATCAGTCTCCTATGGAGTTGGTGTCCAAAGGGGAGCTAGAGGAGGCCCTCAAAGGGATACACAAGGATAAAAGTTTGAGCCCAAACAACTAGACAGTTGAATTTTACCTGGGCCTTTTTAATTTGATAGGTGACGACCTCCTAAGAGTTGTGGAAGCTTCGCGTTTAAATGAAAGAATTCATGATCCTTTTAACTCCACCTTCATTGCTCTAATCCCGAAGGTAGACTCTCCTCAATCTTTTGAAGAGTACAAGCCCATCTCTTTTAGTAATTGTATTTATTAATTATTGCAAAGATCATTGTTTTTCAGTGGAGACATGTCTTATCCAAACATGTGTCAAGGAACAGTTTGGTTTCTTGGAGGGTCGTCAGATACATGAAGCAATTGTGGTATTCTAGGATCTGTTGCTTAGCATAAAAGTTCAGAAGCTAAAGGATGTGGTGGCAAAAATCGATCTTTCAAAGGCTTATGACAAAGTGAGTTGGTTCTTCATTCAAATGATCTTGACACACTTGGGCTTTAATATCCCTTACATCAACCAGCTAATGGGATTGTCTAACCAATGTTTCTTTTGTTGTTTTAATCAATGGGTCAGCATCTTCGTTCTTTCATGCTCAAAGAGGCCTCAGGCAGGGATATCCTTTGTTTCCTCTCTTATTTCTTCTAGCAACTAAAGGATTGAGTACAATCTTGTTAGATGCCAAATGAAGAGGGGATTTAAGAGGTATTGAAGTGGCAAATATTTGTTTATTTGCCACCTTTTATTTGTGGATGATATTCTAATTTTTTGCAATGGGTCAATTATGGATTTGGAAGCTATCAAATCATTGCTTTCCCTCTTCAAAAATCTATAGGAATGGTCTCAAATATTTGTGTTATTCTATGATGGTTTGTATTGTATCTCTGAGATGATAATGGTCAGCTACCATGCTAGGGAATCTAAGATATTTGTTTTGGGGGGTTTCGTTTTAATTTTTGGAGGACCAATGTATGAAGCAGATTTAAAACAGTGATGTCTAACCTTCTTGAAAAATACTAATATTAAACAAAGGGCTGCTATTAAAATCCACACAGTGATTTAGCTTATATGGTGATGAGTAGAAACAAAAAGATGATATGACTATTACAGTTTTCAAATAGAAAATTAAATAACCATAAGTAAGAAAACCTTCAAACAATGTTCAGAAAGTTTGACAAAATATGCCCAAGATTACAAAGATACTGATGATTTTATGATTTAGAGGGAATTACTTAAACAAACAGTGTTTTTAATTCATTCTCTTTAAAGATGATCACTTCAGAAAGCTTATAAGAGTAAATTGAGACTCAACTACTATCTGGTTATCTTTGTAAAACTTAAGAATATGAAGAAAACACAGTGAATGAAAACTAGAAAACTTACAAGGAATATGAAACTGTAATGAATCAAAATTCAGAATCCTTTGCTTTGCTATTAATGATTCAGAAAAAGTTGAGTACATTTAGTGCTTACAAATGTTCCTTCAAGGGTGCAATCCTTAATAACTCATTAAATAGAATTACTTATACAATCTTAGAACTAAGAAAATATCTTAAACAAATTTACAAAAATAGATTAATACAAAATTAGTAATATGAACCAATAGTCAATCTGTCACTATTTTGGTGTTGAACTTTTGATGATTGTCCCTGGAAATGTTGAACGTTGTTGAGTTGTTGATGACTGTCCCTAGAAATGTTGAATGATGTTTGATCCTCCTTTCAATCAAGTAAATCAGCTAACTGTTCCCAGCATTTCTTATCTGGGATAGCTAACTTAGTTACCCTTCGATAAACCTCATCCATTTCCGTATATTTAGTAAAAGGGGGTTTCACTATAAAGATATGCCTGCTTTCATTTAGGATGAAAAAGGTATCTCTAAGTGCATTCAGCACAACCCTTGGTGTTGTTGCACCTCTTGTGTTTGAAACTGTAGCTGCACTGGTACTGACCTCTGTAATTTTTCGGACATAGTCTTCAATGGGCATTAATTTATCATTTATCACCAGCCTATAGGGAAAACCTTGCTGGTCAAAGGTTCCAACCTACTGAAAAAACATTGAACTATGACATTAACACTGCTGCATTTTTCCTCCAACTGAAGAATGATATTTTTCTTTGTAATAATCTTCTTCACTTCTAGTATGGTTGTTGTCCTGTCATTAATACCTAATTCTTCAAGCTCATAGTTGTCTTTAGAATTCAGAAACTTGATTATTTCAGTGGCAACTTCTGGCATGTCCTCAAGTTCCTTGGAGATGGTTTCAATAGCTTCCTGAGCTTTCTCCAACAAGTCCTTTTGATCAAAGATTATCTTGATATAAGGCCAGATATCTTTGATTGATTCAGTAATCTCTTCCCATAAAATCTCCTTTACCAAACCCAGTTTATTTCCAAGGTAAGATTCTTTGATTTCTTTCTGCAATACCTCAATTTGAATTTTTTCCCTCTGCAACTCAACTGCATGTGAGTTGTCTGCAACTACTTTCATGTGTTGTAATTTCTTCAGTTCATCCTGCAATTTCTTCATTTCCTCTGTCTGAATAGACAAATTTTGAACAGCTTTAGCAAGCTATTTAGCTCCTGCTGCTATTCCTGTAGTTGTTGTTGTGCCTGAGGCAGAAACTATAGTTATAGAGACTGTTGTAAGAGGAACTACATCCATTGGAATATTGGCCTTTTTTACAGCTTCCTCTTTCTCTTTGACAAGTTTCTCCATTTTCTCTTCCATCTGTTTTATTTGCATATTTTGTTCCATGATGAGCTTCATCATGTCAGATTTCTAAGTCTCGGTTTCTTCAATCTCTTTAGTCATTGGGTCCTCTAAAGTTGGCAATTTTAGCTGCTTCCTTAATGCTGAAATCTCAGTATTTTTCTTCTTGACAATTTCTTCTGCAACCTTTATATCAGAGGGATCATATCCCATCTTCAGCACCAGATCTTCCAAAGCTTTGATCTTGGTGTCTTTTGCCAATGAGGAAACTTTCTCAAGCTTAAGCTGTGACTATGTATTAGCCAAGGTAACCTGCATTTTTGACAAACTCATGGCAGTGTTAGTTAAAGTAGAGGCAATCATTTGGCCAGTCTGTTTGTGCATCTCAATTTGGTCAATTGGATGTACATCTTTAACATCAAATTCAAACGAGGTTTGCTTCTGGTAATGTACAGCAGTCCTGGGCTGTGGAATCTGAGCTTGTAAGAAAGCCATTTGTATTTTACCTTTCTCAGAGTCAAACATTGAAAGAAGTCTCGCTTGGGAACTGGAAGAATGTTTCCAGAATTGAGTTTAAGTGTTTAATTTCAGCTCCTCATTCTTCTTAATTTCACTGAAAACATGAAAAATGTCATCTTCTTTATCCTTCTGACTACCTTCACTGGTCTGAATCACCTGTTGTTCATGAGATGTGGTGGAATGAGTGGGAGATTGAATAGTCTGTCCACCAGATTGTGTGAAAAGAGATGTTTCTCCAAGTCCATCAAATGTTGTTTTCTTTGACTCAATAGTTGCATTGACCTACAAAGAGAGCCTAGGTCTCTTCTTTCTATGTACAATTCTAAAACCCTGACTTGATGCTTCTGTTGTAGGGGATCACTGTTTTTCCCTTCCTCGTTTGGTTGTTTTTCCCTGTGCGAGTGGGGTTTGTAAATTCGAAGTAGAAATTGCTTTTTCTTCTGCTTCTTGAAGGGTGTTCTCCTTCCATTCTGACTGATTTTTTTATTGCTCAATTTCAGGCCTGGCTGTGTGATGATATGGAGTAAATTGTCCACCAGGTTGTGTGAAAAGAGATGTTTCTCCAAGTCCATCAAATGTTGTTTTCTTTGACTCAATAGTTGCATTGACCTGCAAAGAGAGCCTAGGTCTCTTCTTTCTATGTACAATTCTAAAACACTGACTTGATGCTTCAGTTGTAGGGGATGACTATTCTTCCCTTCCTCGTTTGGCTATCTTTTCCTGTGCAAGTGGAGTTTGTAAATTTGAAGTAGAAACTACTTGTTCTTCTACTTCTTGAAGGGTGTTCTCCTTCCATTCTGACTGATTTTTGTATTGCTCAATTTCAAGCCTGGTTGTGTGATGATATGGAGTAAACTTATTTTCAACTATGAGTCTAGAAATTATTCCCATTGGGTCATAAGACCAAGTGAAGCTGAGGCCAAACTTCATTTCCTTCAGTAACATGTCTGCTTCTTCTCCTACTGCTCTAGTGTTACAGATGAATGGACCAACCTGAGCCTTTAGCTTAAACTATGATTTCTTCTTTGCAGCAACAAAATGTACTTCATCTGCACTGAGCCTCTGTCTGATGTATTCTAATGCAAAAATTCTCATGGGGAGGTACTTAGGCAGCTTGTAAGGTGGAAGTTCACAGCCAAAGACTCTGATCTATGTATAATTTTGGTAAAGATACCAATCTCCTGTTGTGGCTTGATCAACTAGCTGTAAAACTTTTACAATTTCATCACTAACTCTTGGTTCTGGAGTGTTGCTCATAAGATTAATGGCTGGATGAAAAAACAATTCTATGAACTGTTTATATGAAAATTGCTCTTTCTCCTTCATTCCCATAGAAGTCCAAAAGATCATTGATTGTTGATTGCCTTCTTCATCTAGCTTCTGCAAAGTGAATGGGAACTTGTCTCCCTGAAAATAGATAAAAAGATATACAAGTACTGAAGCATACTTGAATACTTCTTCAGTATTGAACTGGACAAATTGTTCATGAATGGCCTCAGCTAGGAATTGACTAAAGTTAAAATGAACAGTGGGTTTGGAACCAGCAGAAAAGATAGACAAGAAACCAATGATGGATTCATCTACATGTTGATCAGAATAGTAACCAAGAAGATAAGAGAGGATGGTGGTAATTTGCTTGGTTCTGTCTGGGAATATAGATGAATCATAGGGAGGGTTTCTTTTAGGCAGAGGGTTATCTACAGCTAGGAAAAGTTCTAGAGTTTGAGCTCTTTTAGTGAAATCTAGCTTTTGATAGGCTTTTGTTAGGCTTTCATGAGAAAAAGGATGGGTTGGCACAATGGTTGGGGCCTGCAACATCTGTTCAATGGACTGAGCATTGATGGAGCACAAGATTTCTCCTGTGGGTGAGATAATAGCTCTTTGAGTGGGGTCATAGGATTCATGACATTTTTTAACAAATTTAGGTGTTATGTGTATCTGAGGGAAGATGTAATGAGGAAGGTGGGAGTCCCAAAGTCCTATTTCATCCGTTTGATCAACTAATTGATCCTCCATCCAGCAATAGATTTCAAACAAATCAAATTCAGACAAAGACTCATTGATTTTACAATCTTTGTCAACTAAGGGAGTGTGATGGAAGTCAACTTGTGGATGAATGAGAGGATTTGGGGTTTCTACAACTTCTTTCCCCTTAGGAGGCATTCTGTTAATTGAATTGCAAGATGAAAGAGACAGAAATTGGAAGAATTGGGCTAAAACACAGTGATAATAGAATAACAGTATAACCGAAAACAGATTAAGTGGACCTAGATGCTGGTTTGCTTGTAAACAGGACAAAATAACTACTTGAATGGTGAATTGTCGTTTGAACTGTAAGCATGAAATCTCCAGTGATCAATTGAGTTACAGGAATGCACTGTGTAACAGTTTTTATGAAAGAACAAGGCTTATAATGAATAAAATGGAGCGGGGTTGTTTAATCAACGGCTAAATCCTCATTAATTCTCCAACAGGACTAATAAACGGGTCTATGGAGTATTTATTTGCGGGAGTGGCGAATTAAATGGATAACGGACATATAGGCAGAGGCTGATTGGACAGAGGAAGTGACATGGGAGCGGTGGTAAGTGAATGGATGGAAAACCGCATTCAGGAGTAAGTTCAGGTGGTAAGTGGTTTGGGATTTTAAGTCTCGAAAGACTAGGAGCGGGGGTTGGTAGTTTCGAAGGGTAGTTTCCAAAACTGTCGACTTTAGACCTCCCCCCGTCGATAACATTCGGACAGCAAAGGAGGGTCGAGAAGTGATGTAGGCCATCAGATCTTAGGGGAATGTGTGGGATGAAGAAGAAAATGAATGAGGTTTAATAACATGAGGCAGAAAGTGATGGTGGGGTCAAAAGCTATGATGGATGTGACATGTGTGGGGTGTCGCGGTGAATGAATGGATAAAGTGTAAACATTTACAAAATAACATTGATATGGGTAATTTATGGTTAATTAAAACCAATCATCATATGTGCATGTATCCAATGTTCTAACTTAGGATAAAAATCCTTTCGTGCTCCAATTGCATTTCATATTTCTACCTACCCTTAACTTTCCTAACATTTTTTACAATCTTAGTCACCCGAGTGCATTTAGACTAGCAACTCAACATTTTCCTTTTAATGATTAATCTACTTCTATCCCTTATTGCTTCCATTGGCTCAGATTAAACTGTTGAGCCAATTTTATTTGCTAGCTATCAACAAACAATTTAAATCTAATCCAATCATGATTAAACTATACAATTGGATTGTATGAACTAGTGTGGCATTTAAACAATTTGCACACAACTTTTTATTTGCAAAAATAAAATTGACTAAGAGTAGTGGCATTTGGATTTGCAACACTTTCAGAATTTATTTTTTTCTTTTCTTTCTAATCTAACATTTTATTTTTGCCTTCCTTTTTTAGGGCATCTATTCTAACATTTTATTTGATATGGACTTATTCATCAAAATATCCCTAACATTTTTTGTCTCTTTATTCTTTTTGTCCATATCCTAACTTAACATTTTCTCAAAATATATATTTTTTTAAATGCTAACCTATTGTTTCCCTTTACTTCAGCAATAGATAAAGGTCCAAACCACAGGTTGTAAAACTTGCCTTGTTTTCCCTTGCCTTCTCTTCTACAATCCCATCTTAGAATTAGATCACCCTCCTTGAAGTCCCTTTCCCTGGCTCTTCTATCAAACAGGCTCTTCATCTTATTCTGATACTTTTTCAATTTGAATTGAACTTCATCTTTGTTTTCATTTAGTTCAATAATTTGATTTATCCTCCTTGAAAAATCATCAGGTTCATCAGCTGAATCCTATAGAAACTTTAAAACGGGGAAGGCCAAATTGGTATGGAAAATTGCATCTCTCACATAAAGTAATTAAAAAGGAGATTTTTCCAGTAGATCTCTTTGGAGTATTTCTATTTGCCCAAACTGCATTAATTAGATGAGTGTCCCAACTCTTTTTATGATCTGCTAAAGTCTTTTTGATAACCTTTACCAGACTTTTATTGGATGATTCTGCAAGACCATTACCTTGAGGATAATATGGAGTTGAATGATGTAGTAGAATCTGATATTTCTAGAAAAACTCAATCATTTTAACACTGGAAAATGCTATGACATTGTCAGTAACAATCTCGGTTGGGCAACCAAACCTAGATAAGATGTTTTCTTCAATGAATTTGATTACTACTGAATCAGTAGCATTTCTTACTGGAATTGCTTCCACCCATTTAGTAAAGTAGTATGTTGCAGTGAGGATCCATCTATGTTGATTGCTTGAAGTAGGATGAATCTCTCCAATAAAATATAATCCCCATTAGAGAAAAGGTGTTGAAACTATTGTAGTGATCAGTGGAAGAGCTGCTAGTTTTTGCTTACCAGCAAACATCTGACAAGGAACACAACTCCTGACTTTTGCTCCTACTTGTAAGAACAATGTTGGTCAATAAAATCCTACCCTTAATATCTTATATGATGTTGCTCTCCAAGCATAATGTCCTCCATAGAATCTTGTATGAAACTGACCAATGATCCCTTCAATCTTTGATTCTGTTAAACATAATAATAAGATATTGAGTGGGTCTTTCCAGTATAAATTTGCATTTATGATATAGTACTTGACACCTTTCAATTTGGTAGTTTTACATTGACTTTTGGAGAATGATGTTGTACATTCAAAATGGATTAAGAAATTTACAATATCTTGATACCAATTTGATAAAAGATATTTCTCATCAATGTGTAGAGAGATGGTCTGATCTGAAGGTAAAGGTTCTTGTGGATTCTTTTCTTCAGGATGATGGGAAGGTTCTTGTGGATTCTCCTCATTCAGATTTTGGGAAGGTTCTTGTGGATTCTCCCCTTCTGCATAGACAGAAGGTTCTTGTGGATTCTTCCTATCTGAACTTTGGGAAGGTTCTTGTGGATTCTCCCCTTGTATTTCCAAAACAGAGTTGATGCCCAACACTTTACAGTTGGATTCAACTAGAAGCTTAGCTAATCCTTGACCCTTTACTAGCTTTTTGGTTTTGATAGTTAGATCAAACTCCAATATTTGAGTGATCCATCTACCCCTCTTCCCATCAATGTCTGGTTGGGTTAAAATAGTTTTTACCACACTATTAGAAACATAAGCAATAATGGGTGAATGTAGGACATACATCCTGAATTATTTGAGGGCTTGTATAAGGGCATAGGCTTGCTTCTCAATTATGTCATACTTAAGCTCGGAATCTCTCATAACCTTACTGAAAAAGGCTATAGGTTGGTCATGGGAATCTTCATTCTTTTGTAATAAAATAGCAGCGAGGGTTGTTTCAGAGGTAAAGGAAAAGATACTGAATGGTTTGGTATAATTAGGGTTGGCCAAGGTTGGAGCTTCAGAGATAGCTATCTTGATTTGATCAAATGCATACCTAGAAGAGACAGTCCATTTAACTTCATGATCCTTTTGGAGCATATCAGTTATGTCTTTTACAATTTCAACATAATTCGGGATGAACCTTCTTAAAAAATTAATCTTGCCTAGAAAAGCTTGAATCTCTTTCTTATTTCTAGGTAATGACAATGTTTTTATAGCAGAAACATGTTTAGGATCAATCACCACCCCTTCTTTTGAGATTATATGGCCTAACAACTTTCCTTCTTTGATAGCAAACAGAGACTTTTTAGGATTCAGGGATATTCCAAATTTCCTACAACTGTTTTAAACCTTCATTAAGTGATTTAGATGTTTGTGATCAAGATTAGAAAAAACAATTATGTCATCAAGATAAATGACTACAAATTTGTTTACCTGACCCACAAAAGCTATGTCCATAACTCTCTGAAAAGTTGCTCCAGCATCAGACAAACCAAAGGGCATTCTAGAATACATAAATGTACCCCAGGGTGTAGTAAAAGTTGTCTTCTCTTTGCCTGCTCAATCATCATTTATATGATTGTAACCTGAAAAGCCATCAAGCATGGAAAGTCTTTATGCTCCTGAAACCATCTGAAGTAACTGATCCATTATGGGTAAAGGGTAGTTATCTTTCAATGATGCTTTATTCAAATTCCTAAAGTCCACAAAAGTTTGATTTCCCCATCCTTCTTTCTAACAAGAACTAGATTGGCAACCCAATTAGAGTATCTAAGAGGTACAATAATACGGGCATCTAGCATTTTCTTAATTTCCTTTTCTACAGTTAGTAGAAGAACTGGATTAATCCTCCTAAGTTTCTGTTGATAAGGCTTAGCTTCTGTTTTTAAAGGAATCTTATGTTGTACCAGTGATGTATCATAAGTCTTTAGATCAGCATAGGTCCAGGGAAAAACATCCTTATATTTTTCAAGTAACTTAAGGTATTGAGTTTTGATTTGGGGATCTAAGGACACACAGATTTTGATGTTCTTAATCTCATCATTTATTCCAATATTTACTTCCTCTATGTCATCTTGTGGAGAAATTGATTGTGGGTTTCTGAGTACATCATTTTGATCAAATAATTTCTCTAAAGGAATGAGACCTTTGGGAATAAAATTGCTAGACAATTGTATGATGTCATGATTGCCAATTCCTGGATTGAAATTTGAACTATCATTTTCATTTGTGTTTTCATTTGTTTCTGTTCTATCTTCATCAATTTGTAGAACTGAAAATTCATCTACAACATGCAGAAAAGATTTTAGTTGTTGATCATCTTCAAATATCTACCAATATTTTAGATTGTCTGGGATGGATGGCATGTATTTGACTTGTATTTAATAGAGTACATCAGTTTGATCAGGAATTTTAAATGAATTAGCAGAGACAGGAAATCTGCATGAGTATTCTCGTCTCTTGGGATATAAGTCAAATTAAAAGAATTAAAGAAATTATCAACTGAGTCCCAAACCTCATTTTTAATATGATCTAAGCCTAGGATGTTTTGTTTGGCAAAGATTTCTAATTTGTTTAATAATCAGCTCAGATTCAGTGAAAACACTCAGATTGTGTACCTTTAAACTCTTGGCTAACTGCAGTCCTATAAGGAAAACCTCGTATTCTGATACATTATTTGTAACTTCAAAATCAAGTTTACATGATTGTGTAATGTTTTCCTTTTCTGGTGAGATTAACACTGCCCCAGCTCTTGCTCCATCTTTTGTACGAGAACCATCAAAGAATAACTTCCATACATCATATTGTTTTGATATAGGGTTTTCAATTATATCTTCAATTTTTACTTGAGAGTCATGTGTTTGGTTTGAAAAGAGTTGAAAATAGCGAAAATCTTGATCAATTGCAAAAATGGGATTGTTCCTTTGTTGATAAATTTTGCACACATTGTGCACGAATCTTACCTCTCTATACAACCTAAGTTGTTCTCCCCCGTAAACTAGAATAGTAGCATAAGACATGTCCATCTGAAGAGTTCCCCCTAATTTGACACAGCAAGACCTTGAAAAGAGCATTCCAAATTTGGGAGAGATACATGTGACAACTATATCTAACACTACAATTTTCACTGGGATTTGGGCAAGAGTGACTACTAAATCTTTAATCAATCCTAAACAAGCGACCTTTTTGGAATCAAAGGTGTGCAAATCATGATAGGATCTGGTTATGTCAAAATTTAAATGATCCATGATAGTTTTTGGCATGAGATTATGTGATGCTCGAAAATCAAGCATACAGTTGTATAGCATGGAATCATTTGTCTTTAGAGTCACATAGAAAGGGGGTACTATTTCTTCTATCATATCTGAGCTAAGACCAAAGACAACTGCTGGATTTTCATCTTGAAGACTAATAACATCACTTTCAGCATCAACCGAGGTGTTCTATATCCATTTGGAGACTTGATTTTTATATCCAGGGCTTTTAGAAAGTTCTAAAAGTGGTGTAAGAATTTTAACTCTTTTTAACTCCTTTTCAACATTAAATGCAGTTAAGACAATTTTTTCAATTGGAGTTGTATCAGTTGACTGATTTAATGGTCGAATAATAGTTGTCTAAGTTTCAACAACTTTGGTACGAGGTTCAATTGTTGGAGGTTCCTTGGGAGGTCTTCCAAGGCCACGTCTAGGTCTAAGATCATATCTTTTGTTCAACTCTGCAATTAGGAATTCAGAGAAGGCATGGTATTTGGAACCCTATGAGGAGTCTTGTCTTCTTGAACCTGCTTTTGTTGAGAAAGAGGAATAATAACGGTCTAACCAAAAGAGGCATCCATATTGTTAATGTCTTTAGTGATAGTCATAGTATTGTCATCAGGTTGTTGATCATCTATCAGTAAAGGATTTGGAACCTGTTGATCATTACTAGGCCTTTGAAGAATTTGTAATGGTGGATTTCTTTTGTATTGACCTTGATTTTGATTTTGAGGTCGAGTGACTGTTTGTTGAACTGTTCTAGGTTGAGTCTCAATCTTGGAAATTCTATTAGATAGATTTCTAAGAAGTGAAGTTATGTCATCTATTTTAGACTCTTCAGTTTTAGTCTTAGAGAAAGTAGAGGCCTCATGACTAGATTTAAGTTTTCTTTGGGCCTTTTCCTCTTTAGCTTTTAAAGTGGCTGAGGCAGCCCTATTTGCTTCCACCTCTATAGCATTAGTTTGCATGTCTTCAAGAGTTTTTGAAGTTCTTTCTCTTAACATTACAGCAAAATCATCTTCAAAGGATTTTGAGAACTTAGATTTGGTTGCTGCTACAAGGGGTTTACAATCACGGAGCATCTTATGATAAAGTTTGTTGAACCTTTTGATAAAATCAAAGACAAGTTCACCAAAGTTTCTTTTAAATTCTTCAAACTCAGTCAAAAAGTAAAGAGCATCTTTTTTCACTCCCCATTGATTTTTGAATATATTTATTAGCTCTTCCCAATTTCTAATGGAAATTGCAAGGAACTACCTAAACCAAGTTCTCACATTTCCCTCAAGAGATTGAACAAACAACCTCAAGTAAACATTTTCTTGTTCTATGTTCATGTTATCTGCAAAGTCTATAAATGCTTGAAGAAGGTCTTCAGCTGAGGGACCAGTTTCTCCATTATACCTAGGAAGGTGCTTTAAATATCCAGGAGGGAAAGCATCAAGGTTTGGAGGTAAAACTAAAGCTGCATATCTTGCATGTACAATGGGTTGGAATGCCATAGTAAAAGGTGGTGTACGAGGTGTTTGTATAGAAGAAGAAGAAGATGATGATGATGATGATGGTGATAAAGAGGGTGAATGACTATGTGGAGGTGAAGGAGGGGATTAAGAAGGAGGAGACATCTTGAAAGATCTTAAAGGAGTCTTAATAACTAACTTGTTGACTTGAGAATGAATATCCTCTTTTGTTTCAATGAGTGGATTTGAATATATAGCAAAGGTCCCTTCAAGTTGTTTAGAAGGAGAAGATTCAGGTTGTTCAAAAGTGGAAGGGAATGAATAAGTAGTGGGGGATATGGAGTCTATAGGTTTGTATTCAGGTAATGAACACTCGAGTCAAACTCAAATTTAGGTGATCCTGGTGGAAGTGGGGTTATGGATGAGATTCAAGTGAATGAATAAGGAAAGTTGATTTGAAATCAACTACCCTATCTAAAAGTTCAGCAACCCTAAGTTATAAATGAGTCCAATCTGGATTGGATGGAATGTTACTATAGGGATCAAGTTGTAATATATCTTCAGACTACAAGGCTGAAGTAGAAGAAGATGGTTGATGTCTTCTTTTGGAACTGGCCTTTCTGACAAGTTTTTCTGGATCTGACAGAGGACTATCTGAGTCAAATTCAGAATGGGATCTAGTGTGCTTAAAAGGTGCCAATTTGATACAGTGGAGTCGCCAAGTGAAGGATTTTAACCTATCTAGACCTTTAGTCACCTTTAAAGGAATAGGATTTATATCGTTGACCCAGGAAAACTAATCAAATTCCAGTTCCCGGCAACGACGCCAGATTGATGTTATATCTTTGAAATGATAATGGCCAACAATCATTAAGGGCATCTAAGATATTTGTTTTGGGGGGTTTTGTTTTAATTTTTGGAGGACCAATGTATGAAACAGATTTAAAACAATGATGTCTACCCTTCTTGAATAATACTAAAATTAAACAAAGGGTTGCTATTAAAATCCACATAGTGATTTAGCTTATCTGGTGATGAGTAGAAACAGAAAGACGAGATGACTATTGCAGTTTTCAAATAGAAAATTAAATAACCATAAGAAAACCTTCAAACAATGTTCAAAAAGTTTGACAAAATATGCCCAAAATTACAAAGATACTGATGATTTTATGATTTAGAGGGAATTACTTAAACAAACAGTTTTTATAATTCATTCTCTTTAAAGATGATCACTTCAGAAAGCTTATAAGAGTAAATTGAGACTCAACTACTCCTATCTGGTTATCTTTGTAAAACTTAAGAATATGAAGAAAACACAGTGAATGAAAACTGGAAAACTTACAAGGAATACGAAATTATAATGAATCAAAATTCAAAATCCTTTACTTTGCTATTAATGATTCAGAAAAAGTTGAGTACATTTAGTGCTTACAAATGTTCCTTCAAGGGTGCAACCCTTAATAACTCGTTAAAGAGAGTTATTTATACAATCTTAGAGCTAAGAAAATATCTTAAACAAATTTACAAAAATAGATTAATACAAAATCAAGAATATGAATTGATAGTCGCCCTGTCACTATTTTGGTGTTGAACTGTTGATGGTTATCCCTAGAAACGTTGAATGTTGTTGAGTTGTTGATGACTGTCCCTGGAAATGTTGAATGTTGTTTGATCCTCTTTTCAGTCAAGTAAATCAGTTAACTGTTCCCAGCGTTTCTTATCTGGGATAGATAACTTGGTTACCCTTTGATAAACCTCATCCATTTCTGTACATTTAATAAAAGTGGGTTTCACTAAAAAGATATGTTTGATTTCATTTAGGATGAAAAAGGTATCACTAAAAAGATATGTTTGATTTCATTTAGGATGAAAAAGGCATCTGTAAGTGCATTCAACACAACCCTCGGTGTTGTTGCACCTCTTATGTTTGAAACTGTAGCTGCACTGGTACTGACCTCTGTAAGTTTTCGAACATAGTTTTCATTGGGCATTAATTTATTATTTATCACCAACATAGAGGGCAAACCCTTGCTGGTCAAAGGTTCCAACCTGCTAAAAAACTGTTGAACTATGACATTAGCACTGTTGCATTTTTCCTCCAACTGAAGAATGAGATTTATCTTTGTAATAATCTTCTTCACTTCCAATATGGTTGTTGTCCTATCATTAATACCTAATTCTTCAAGCTCATAGTTGTCTTTAGAATTCAAAAACTTGATTATTTCAGTGGCAACATTTGGCATGTCCTCAAGTTCCTTGGTGATGGTTTCAATAGCTTCCTGAGCTTTCTCCAACAAGTCCTTTTGATCAAATATTATCTTGATATAAGGCCAAATATTTTTTATTGATTCAATAATCTCTTCCCATAAAATCCCCTTTACCAAACCCAGTTTATTTTCAAGGTAAGATTCTCAACTGTATGTGAGTTGTCTGCAATTGCTTTGATGTGTTATAATTTCTTCAATTCATCCTGCAATTTCTTTATTTCCTATGTCTGAATAGATGAATTCTAAACAGCTTCAGCAAGTTGTTCAACTCTTGCTTCTTTTCCTGTAGTTGCTGATGTGCCTGAGGCAAAAACTGTAGTTATAGAGACTACTATAAGAGGAACTACATCCATTGGAATATTGATCTTTTTTACAGCTTCCTCTTTCTCTTTGACAAGTTTCTCCATTTGCTCTTCCATCTATTTTATTTGCAAATTTTGTTCCATGATGAGCTTCATCATGTCAGATTTCTGAGTCTCAATTTCTTCAATCTCATTAGTCATTGGGTCCTAGGAAACTGGCAATTTTAGTTGCTTCCTTAATGCTAAAAGCTAAGTATTTTTCTTCTTGACAATTTCTTCTACAGCGTTTATATCAAAGGGATCATATACCATCTTCAGCACCAAATCTTCCAAAGCTTTGATCTTGTGTCTTTTGCCAATGAGGAAATTTTCTCAAACTTAAGTTGTGACTACGTATTAGCCAAGGTAACCTACATTTTTGACAAATTCATGGTAGTGTTAGTTAAAGTAAAGGCAATCATTTGGCCACTATGTTTGTGCATCTCAATTTGGTCAATTGGGTATACATCTTTAACATCAAATTCAAAGGAGGTTCGCTTCTGGTAATATGCAGCAATCTTGTGTTGTGGAATCTAAGCTTGTAAGAAAGCCATTTGTATTTTACCTTTCTCAAAGTCAAAGACTAAAAAAAGTCTAGCTTGAGAACTAGAAGAATGTTTCCAGAATTGAGTACAAGTGTTTAATTTCAACTCCTCATTCTTCTTAATTTCATTGAAAACATGAAAAATGTCATCTTCTTTATCCTTTTGACTACCTTCACTGGTCTGAATCACCTGTTGTTCATGAGATGTGGTGGAATGAGTGGGAGACTGGATAGTCTGTCCACCAGGTTGTGCGAAAAGAAGTGTTTCTCCAAGTCCATCAAATGTTGTTTTCTTTGACTCAATAGTTGCACTGACCTACAAAGAGAGCCTAGGTCTCTTCTTTCTATGTACAATTCTAAAACCCTAACTTAATGCTTCAATAGTAGGGAACCATTGTTCTCTCCTTCCTCCTTTGGTTGTCTTTTCTTGTGCAAGTGGGGTTTGTAAATTTGAAGTAGAAACTACCTATTCTTTTGCTTCTTGAAGGGTTTTCTCCTTCCATTCTGACTGATTTTTGTATTGCTCAATTTCAAGCCTAGCTGTGTGATGATATAGAAAACTTATTTTTAACTCTAAGTCTAGAAATTATTCCCATTGGGTCATAAGACCAAGTGAAGCTAAGGCCAAACTTCATTTCCTTCAGTAACCTATCTACTTCTTCTCCCGCTGCTCTAGTGTTACAAAGGAATGGACCAACCTAAGCCTTTAGCTTAAACTGTGATTTCTTCTTTGCAACAGCAAAATGTACTTCATCTGCACTGAACCTCATGTATTCTAATGCAAAAATTATCATGAGGATGTACTTAAGCAACTTGTAAGGTGGAAGTTCACAGCCAAAGACTCTGATCTCTGTATAATTTTGGTAAAGATACCAATCTCATGTTGTGGCTTGATCAACTAGCTATAAAACTTTTACAATTTCATCACTAACTCTTGGTTCTCCAGTGCTACTCATAAGATTAATGGCTAGATGAACAAACAATCTTATGAACTATTTATATGAAAATTGCTCTTTCTCCTTCATTCCCATAGAAGTCCAAAAAATCACTTATTGTTGATTTCCTTCTTCATCTAGCTTCTGCAAAGTGAATGGGAACTCATCTCCTTGAAAATAGATAGAAAGATATTCGAGTATTGAACCATACTTTAATACTTCTTCAGTATTGAATTGGACAAATTGTTCATGAATGGCCTCAACTAGGAATTGAATAAAGTTAAAACGAACAATGGGTTTGGAACCAACAAAAAAGATAGACAAGAAACCAATGATGGCTTCATCTACATGTTGATTAGAATAGTAACCAAGAAGATAAGAGAGGATGGTGGTAATTTGCTTGGTTCTACACAGGAATATAGATGAATCATAGGGAGGGTTTATTTTAGGCAAAGGGCTATCTATAGCTAGGAAAAGCTCTAGAGTTTGATCTATTTTAGTGAAATCTAGCTTTTGATAAGCTTTTGATAGGCTTTTGTTAGGCTTTCATGAGAAAAAAGATGGGTTGGCACAATGGTTAGGGCCTACAACATCTGTTCAACAGACTGAGCATTGATGGAGCACAAGATTTCTCATGTGGGTGAGATAATAGCTCTTTGAGTGGAGTCATATGATTCACTAAAAAGATGTCCCCAAATCAATTTGGATTTCCAACTAATAGGCAAACTCATGACGCCATAAACACTACGCAAGAAATCATCCATTCTATTAAGTCCAAAAAACAAAAAAGAGGTGTTCTCAACATGAACCTTAATAAAGCTTTTGACAAAGTCAACTTGACCTTTCTTAGACTTGTTCTACTACAAATTGGATTCGACCTAGATGTTACAAACTCAATCATGGGTTGTGTCTCCTCAACCAATTTTTCCATCCTAATCAATGGCTCACCCTCCAACGAATCCACCCACTCTTGAGGGCTTAGGAAAGGATGTATGTTGTCACCTCTATTGTTTTTAATTGTGATGGAAAGATTAAGTCACCACCCACTATATGGAAAAAAAGATGGCAATATTAAGGGCATTAAAATATACAAAAAATAATACATTACCCACCTACTTTTTGTGGATGATGTACTACTCCTAGGTTTAAGAAAATCATTTTGTGGATGATGTACTACTCCTAGGTTTAAGAAAATCATTAACCTCTTATTGTAGTGCTAAAATAATGGAGATCAATCTTAAAAAATATTCCTTCCATCATTTTGTTGTCAACCAAGACATCCTCTCAAAGATTCAATCTTTCTTGTCATTACTAATTGTTTCTTTAGAAAATGGTATTAAGTATCTAGGTTTTTCTTTCTCAAACGAAATTACTATCATAAAGATGATTGGATGCGGATGATAAAAAGAGTGTTACAATTGGTTGTCACTTAGAGGCAAAATGATTCTAGCTAAATCTATCTTGGAAAGCATTATTGTTTATTAGAGCCCATTGTTATCCTCAATTCCATCAAACAACTGATATTCAATTTTCTATGGGCTAGAAAAAACAATAAGAGTGTACATATTGCCAATTGATCATCACTATCTATCCCAAAAAATCCAAGAGGTTGGGGAATTAAAAATCTAACCTAGTTTGTTAAGGCTTTAGCACTAAAACTGTGGAGAAGTCTATTTGATGAGGGGCTTTGGAGTCAAATTATGAAAGGAAAATATTTAAGCAATTTGTCAATGGTGGACTAGATTAGAGGGCAAGCCAATAAAGCTGCCAAAAGAGGCTCCATAGTCCAAAAGGCACCGATGGCCCCCTTCCCATTTCTCTACAAACAGCCAATTTGGAAAGTAGGGGATGGAAAGAAAGTCATCCCCTTGGCAAGGACACATATTCATAAGTGATGGTCGAGTATACAAGTTGTCCACTAATTTAAGAGAATGCTTACATTTCAAGGGACTAATTCACATTAGGTATGCCTAGCCCACTTGTTTTGGAATGGGATTCATTCACTAGAGAGATAAATCTCAATGGGGTGAGATTATGCAATTCTAAGGATTCTCTAGTCTAGAGCACCAATTTCTCATCTAGGAAAATAGAGCATGCTCTACCTATGAAGCAATAACTCATATTGAGGTTAAAGAAAATGACAAATGGTGTAGTAAGTGTATCTAGAAATGGCACATTCCCAACAAGTTAAAATGCTTAACTTGGTTGGTCCTTCACAACAAAATTTTAACTTCGAATAACTTACAAAAAAAGGGGTTTTGTGGGTCTAAATGGATGTGTTTTATGTGGACTAGCATGAAGAATTGATTGGTCATTTATTAAGGGATTTCTACCTAAAATATTCGAATGGTTGTTCTACATATCCTATGCATTAGAAGACTTGGGCCAAACCTCATTTGAAGAATTGTGATTTTTCTAAGCAAAAAAATACAAGCTCCTCAATACCCTACCTATCTTTATAACACGAGACATATAACTACTAAGGAATAAGGTAATATTCAAAAACAAAATCAATAAAAAGATCAACTCCCTCTTCAAGTACTACCTCTCACAACAGAAATCAAAAATCTCAAGAAAAAGCCAATTTCCAATTATCTCCCAAGACCTTCCTATTGGCTTCTTTGACAAAGCTACCTTCCTATTGGTTTCTTTGACAAAGCTACCAAAGAGAATGTTTGTGGAGGGATACTAATTAAAATGAATGCAAACATATTTGTCCAATTCCAAATTGGCATTGGTCATGGGACAAATACTAAAGCAAAATTGATTGTGGTAGTGTCATAGATTGGTCTAGGACAAATAGAATTAGAAATCTTAAAATGAGCATGGAAGCTAAAAATTGAAGAAGCAAAACTACATTTTAAGGACCTCAAACTCCAACACATATATAAATTACAACCAAACAACTGATAAGCTATCCAAAAGCGCATTAATATTGGACCCTTGCTTCATTTCATACAAGGATTACATTGACCACAAGGTCAAAGGAATCCAATACATCCCAATAGAATCCAATACATCCCAATAGCCTACATGAATTAACACTCTCTCCAGCAATTGCAGTGGCAGTTAATATTTCAATATTTCAAATTTGTTAGTATTTCAATATGTATTATTCTGAAGGCTCAATTGAACAAGTGCCAATTTTTGCAAAAATCTCAATTTGTTTATTTAGGTTTGGGATATCTTTGTATGTATCTTGCCTCTTAGATCTGCTCATACAGATTTCTTCATACTCTATATCTCAGCACCCCCAAACAAGTGTTTTATTATTATACCTTGAGTAGCTTTTCTTCATACTCTATATCTCAGCACCCCCAAACAAGTGTTTTATTATTATACCTTGAGTAGCTTGGAATTCCTTTTTCTGTCGTGTCAATTGCAGTCTTTTAGTGAAGAGCTAAAACATGATATACTTTAGTGACATTTTTACCATTATGTGAAACTTCAAAATTCATCAAGGTTAGGCTGGACCTATTGTTAATAATCACTAAAACCTTTGCATAAAACTTTACAAAGCCTAAAAATTGGTAAATTTACTGCATAAATTTTTACAAAGCGTAAAAACTGGTAAATCTACTGGCAGCTTTCTGTAATTTACGTATTGTTAATAATCACTAAAACCTTTGCAGATAACTTAACAAAGCCAAAAACTGGTACATTTACTGGCAGCTTTCTGCAATTTATGTTAGTTTGAGAAACTTAGGTTACTTTGACCAATTTAATCTCGAGTTTTCAGCAGAGTTTAAACAATAGTTCCCTAACAATATCAGAATCATAGAAGAACACTCATCACTCCTATCTCTACCATAATGAGGGAACAATGTTCCACCGTTACATAAAATATATGACAGACACATATCATGAAAGATAGCTGAAACTCTTTGTTGACGTAAATATTTTGTTTAAAAACAAATTACTGACAGATTCAATCATGTTCCTATTATTATGGGTAACAGCACAGCCTTCTAACATAAGCATGCCCCTATTTGAATTATAGCCGTTGCCTCGTACATACACTAAAACAAATCTCAGGGGCTCACCTCAAAGGACTGCCATTAAAGCCAAAACCAAGCTCTGTCATAATAGACCAATATCAAAAAAAAAAAAAAATCTCAAGAACAAAGGATCAACACAACTTTGGCCGATCAAAAAGTGAAAACCAATCCATAGTTATGCTGATCTTGACAGCCTCCAAATAACAGCATATTAACGACAGTAGTACAGAAATGCACAGATGCAAGCCATGCAAGACATCTTTAACACTATCAACTATCTTAGATCCAGGGTTAGGAAGGAGATACCTAACTTCTAAATCAAATCAAATTACCTGCATGCTTCCAATATGACCAGAATGACACAGCCATATCGTAAGTGTGGTTTAAATAACCAGCAAAGATAACGTCCTAAATGTATAAAGGCAAATCTGGGTTTTCAAATCAAGTTTATCTGACCGAGGGTTGGAAAGGAAACATTTAAATCAGACAGTTTCAGAATAACCAGAATGACCACACCATATTATATATCTGGCCTGAATAACTGGCAGGAAACCACATACGAAGTGTTAAAAGACACGTTACATTGCATATCAGAAGTGAAAGATCGCTGGGACACCCAACATCGCTCTAGCCATTATCCTATTAACTCAACACTCATAATGCAGGTCAACTTGACAAAATAAAGATGCGGAATACCTCATGAAAAAACACAGGCCAAACAAACAGAGGTGAAATCTTCTGGACATGGGAAAATGGAAGAATCGTTTTAAATAGCAGGTCAACTTGACAAAATAAAGATGCGGAATACCTCATGAAAAAACACAGGCCAAACAAACAGAGGTGAAATCTTCTGGACATGGGAAAATGGAAGAATCGTTTTAAATAGCAGTTAATGCAATGATAACCCCAAAGAAATTAACCCTAGATGACAAAATAGAGATTTCCTAACCCTTTTTTCCTCGTATAAGCCCATATAGAGAAAAAAAAAAAAAAACAAAATAAACGTATTAAAAACGCAAAATACAGATTTCTCAAGCCTTTTCCGTGCAAAGAAAGAAGAAAATAAATAAATGTATTTAAAAAGCAAAAACAATCCAGAAACCAAAAATTAAAATACAAGATTAAAAAAACCCTAATCGAGCAACCAGAATGAGAAAATACAGATGTTTGAGACAAAAACATGAAGTATAAACATGCCAAAAAAGGGTTGTGCGCTTTAGGCTGCCATAATGAAATAATGGACAAGAAAGGTAAAAGACGATAATAATATTTTATTTGCAGAATAAAACACATATCGGAGACACACAAAGCATTATAGCTCTTTGTTGTAGTATACAGATAACCTATGTGGTTGGAGCTGTCTATGGAGAGCGACACAGAGCATTCGAATCCTTGAAGAACAAGTTCCAACAGTGATCTTTAGTGTATGCCCCCAACGGAACTGAATGACAACCATTCGCAAATCATCCAGTTCTCTAGAAGGCAATATGCAATACCGTACAGAGAGAATAATATTGAACTCCAAAAACCATTTCCTTACCCATTACTAAACCCTCAAAACAGTGATCTTTGCTGTATGCCTCCAGCGGAACTGAATGACAACCTTTCGCAAATCATCCAGTTCTCTTTTGAGCCGTATGCAATACCAAACAAACAGACCAAGATCAAGGTCCATGATAAATTTCTAAGCCCTCAAACCCAGATCTCTCGTTGAATGAAATGATGGCAATTTATAGGGTTGTGAACATATAATTGTGACAAACATCAGAGGGAAAAGTCATATTTTAAATTCAACTGCGCCGATGAAATGGACGATTCGCGAATCGCGATGGGTTGAAGATTTAGAAAAGTCATTTTTTAATATCACAATATGAAATGTGTTTGATATGAAAAAAAAATTAATTAATTAATGTGTGATAAATTGATTAGGAGTATAATTAATTTAGAGATAGATATTACATCTAGCATATTATATGGAAATAAAATTTCTACCATCCATCTAATAATTATTGATAAGTAAATTAAAATTTCTAAGGTCTATTTTAAAATAGATATGATTGTCTCTTGACATAATTGTTGCGCCGAGAGGCGCTCTACAGCCAGTATGGGGTAGATCTCACGTCAACATGTAAACGTAAATGTAAACATTTAACATGTAATGTTTAACCATTAAAAATCAATTTAATTATTATTATGTATAAACACAATATAAATTTAAAATATGAAGAAGTTTACGAACACTCAAATAAGAGGTACAGTATCCCCGATTGGGGTGAGGTCCTTGCAACACGTGGAGGAGGAGCCTCATGTGTAAATACAGGTGGAGTAGGGGTGAGGGGCGATCCTTCTGATCCCTTCACCAAAACGCATGTAATGGGAAGAGTAATATCAGCAGGTTGGCAACTCGTGCGAGTAGTAACGTCACGTTAGAATTTTGGGGTGGCGGTTAAGGCGTGGGAAGATGAGAGAGC
Source organism: Pinus tabuliformis (assembly GCA_031772625.1). Lineage (NCBI taxonomy): Eukaryota > Viridiplantae > Streptophyta > Pinopsida > Pinales > Pinaceae > Pinus > Pinus tabuliformis. The sequence continues at coordinate 440,714,999 of CM062813.1, read as the reverse complement.
CTAGCATTCGTATATGCGCTCTCATCTAGTGTTGGACCTCACGGTCGCCTCCGGGGAGAAAACAAAAGTGTTGCAAGAGGTTATTTGGTAGGAGTGGTATGTGTGTACTCATCCTGGGCATTTGCTGGAGTAGTGTGTCAAGTTGGACCCTGTTACAAAGCCTCTTCGTTATTGTCTGCATGCATAAGGATGGGAAGCCGAACAGACGAGACCTGTCACGCCCCTATCCTAGCAGTGATCTTTCAACCACACATAGGCAGGTGCGGCATCACTACCCAATTTCTTTTCACCAATACTAATGAGTACGGGCTACGCCTAACATTCAACACTTAGTTATTTTTCTGTAACTCTACTAAGCATTCATCATTTTACACAACGGAAATAACATTCATCATCATCATATAAATATGTACAACATATAACCTTCTTTTAATGGGAGGGGCGACTCCTAGATTAGAGTCTACCCAATGATAATAATAATACAACTTTTACAAGTATCTTTACAAATTTAGTCTTTGCCAAGAACCCCAAAATTCACCTTGACAAACTATCAAAATCAGCAGCTCGACCTACTCGTTCAGGGTCGCCCACCTCACCAGGTCGACTTTCCCTTCCGTTTAGCAGCACCCATGCTCTATCGTGTCGTGCAGCTCGTTCGGGTAGAGGCACCCACCTTCGTGTCGCCCTCCGCAGCTCGTCACTGGGCAGGGGCGCCTACCCTTCGTGTCATCCTCCGCACTCGTTCAGGCAGTTGTGCCCAACCGTGTCACTCTCCACAGCTCGCTCGTGCATGAGCGCCCACATGATTCGCCCAATCACAACTCGTCCACAGGCAGAGGCGCCCACACTGTGTCGTCCAACCGCAACTCGTCCATGGGTCGGAGCGGCCAACCTCGTGTTCGCCTTCCATGACTCGCCTAGTAGTCACACCCACTGCAGCTCGTCCATGGGCAAGGTCTCCCACCAACCATGTCACCCTCTGCAACTCGTCCAAAATTCGCACCCACTACAACTCGTCCACGGGCAGGGTCACCCACTGCAGTTCGTCTGCAGGTAGGATCGCCCACCTGTGACTCGTCCGCACCCGAACTTCACCCAAAACCTGCAACTCGTCCTCGGCTTAGTACTACGGCCCTCGGTCCGTCTATACTTCACACTCCTTTATTCACTCACCCTTTTGCTCGTCCAAGTAATGTGTCCTCGCACTTGCTTGTTGGATGACTGATTTGATTTCATGCCTTACTCCACCAAGGTCACCACCAATATATAGGCTACCTCCAATAGCTAAGGTGGGTCAACCTACCCAATCCGACCATATAAGTCGCCTCATAAAATATCAAAAGATGTGTCGGTTCATCCAACTCGTCGCTTATGCACGTTGGCCCACCAACTCATCGGTTTTTCGACACTTTATAAACTCGTCGCACTCGCTCCCAGACTTAGCCGATTTTCCCTTTTCAGTTTTTCGACCCTCCAAGTAACTCGTCGCACACTCGTCCGGTCACATTTAACCGAACGCACCCGCTTGTCGTCACAACTTGGATCGTCGCCTTTAACCGAAGTTCGCCACCCCGTCGTCGCTCGTCACACATGCTCAGCTCGTGGACATGACATACTCCCCCACTTTAAACAATTATCGTCATCAACAACTCCATCTCAACAACCACCATCGCTAAGACTGCAAATCCATATATATGGGTATCCAGATGTGTCCACCTCTGACCTGCCTCGTGCCATCGATATGCCAAACTCTGCAAGAAAATCATGTGCTGGTACCCCTCATGTTGGTGACTAGTTGGGTAGCTAATCCAACCGTACATCGCCTCCATAAGAACGCATGCTCCTACATCATCATGACTCATCTTTGCACGTTGCTACCAATCGTGTCCATCTCACCCCAGATGTCTACTCAAAATATTGGAGACTCACTGCCATGAGCAGCTAACAATGAGCCTCATCCTCATGTTAGTCTAAGAAGAGAGGGAGGAAGTGGAGGCCGAAGGCTCTCCCTCTTCCTTATATATTAGCTCAATCCATCTGTCAGGATCTTCCACCTCTAATCTCTACAAATATGCTTCCCGTCTTTCCGTCTGAATCTCGGGTCTAGCATCTCCATCTTTCTCCATTGTCTCTAGTCTGCTTGATAGATCCAATATATAATCAGACAATGCTCTAATCACTTGTGATTGCTCCATAAGTTTTTCCTTTGTACAAGACAACATCTTATAGACCTCCTCATCTCTCTTTACTTCATCCACATTCATCGTTGTCAACGTACATTCAACTATCGTAGTCCCTATGGTTGGCACGCCAATAGGTTATTCTTCACGCCCATCATATATGTACAACTTCTTCATGTGTGGAACTATCATAGCTTCAAATTGTTTCATAAATTCCATACCCAATACAACTTCATATTCATCTATCCGCACAATTGTGAAATCGACTTTCCTAGCCCATTCACCTATGCTCACATCAACCTTATCAGCTACACCAATCACTGAATCTGGTGGAGAATTCACTGCTTTCAATTGTGCTTGAACTAGTATAAATTTCAGCCCAATCTTCCTTACAGTATCTTCACTGATGAAGTTATGAGTTGCACCACTATCCACCATCGTGAGAACAATTCCTTTCCCAATCTTCATCTCCATGTACTCCAACTTGTTCCTTTCAGGATCTTGTCGTGAGACCACTTCCATAGCTATCGCAGCTCCCAAAATCTGCATCACTCCAACGAAAGTTTCTTCTTTCTTCTTCTTCGTATCGGCTTGTGCTATCATTGTCACTTTTGGTCTACAATTCTTCAACGTATGTGGTTCTTCACAAATCCAAGACTTAAGAGGCTTCTTCGTCTTCGACTTGTCATTTGAACCGGAAGGCTCTTCTTTCGTAGACTTTTCTTTTGGCTTATCGGTCTTCTTCTTTCGTTCTTCAGTTCCTTCATCATAATGTTCTACCAAGTGATCAAACGCTGCAAATGCTTCTTCTAGTGTCTTGATCTTCTACCTCTTCACCTCATTGCGTGCCCAAGGTTTCAATCCTATGATGAAATTGAATACCTTGTCTTTCTCTGCCATATTAGGTAACTCCAAGATCGCACTTGAGAATTCTCGTTGATATGCTTGTAGGCTCCCTGTTTTTTTCATATATTTTATCTTCGTCCTTGCATCCCAAGTCTGCAAAGCTTTCTTCAAGTCATCCCACGAAGTGATTTCCGCAGCATCACCACTGGCAATCTGCTCCATCTTTCTTCGCCACCACATCTTAGCATCTTTCATCAAAAATTGAGCAGCTACCTTCACTTTGGCCTCATCATCAGGTATACCCAAACGCTCCAAGTATTGCTCCATATCCCATAAGAAATTTCCAAGAGCTTTTGCACTCCTCATCCCATCATAAGATTCAGGTTCTTTGACCTTCACATGGGAAACTCCTCCAACAGAACCTTGCCCAACTGCTTTCTTCAAAATAGCTATCTCATTTTAAGCATTGTCAAGTTCCTTCTGCAACTTTGAGATTTTTGCCAAACCTTGATCCCTTGCAGCTCCAATGTCCTTGACTTCTTTCTTTGTTTGCGCATACATCCATTATGTATACTCGTATTGGATTTTGAGGTCTTCAAAATATTCCTTCAACTTCGTGTGCTCTTCCTACAACTTTGTTGTCATATCCCGATTCTCGACATATTCAACCTTTACCAAAGTTATATAAGAAGTTAATTCCTCCATTATATCCACTACTCTATCCATAAAATCTGGCTCGACATCCCTTCTAGATTCCCCCGTCATAACTTGAGGTTCTTCCGCTTGATCTGCCATCAACTTTGCTTGTGATCTCGTTGAGACCATAAACTCATCCTATCGTTCAACTTGACCCTTCACTTGTCCTTATCGAACTTTCCAAAGCCCTAGGGAAAGTCTGATACATGTTTCCAAGAGATATCTGCTTCACTTCTCGATTCGTTATGAATCAGGCCTCTGATACCAACTGTCACGCCCCTATCCTGGCAGTGATCTTTCATCCGCACATAGGTAGGTGCGGCAGTGCTACCCAATTTCTTTTCATCAATAATAATGGGTGTGGGCTACGCCTAACATTCAACACTTAGTTATTTTTATGTAGTTCTACTAAGCATTCATCATTTTACACAGTGGAAATAACATTCATCATCATCATATAAATATGCACAACGAATAACTTTCTTTTAATGGCAGGGGAAACTCCCATATTAGAGTTTGCCCAATGATAATAATAATAATATAACTTTTACAAGTATCTTTACAAATTCAGTGTTTGCCAAGAACCCCAAAATTCACCTTAACAAAGTGTCAAAATCAGCAACTCGGCCTCCTCGTTCAGGGTCGCCCACCTTACCGAGTCGGGTCTCCCTTCCGTTCAACAGCACCCACACTCTATCGTGTCGTGCAGCTCATTCGGGCAGAGGCACCCACCTTTGTGTCACCCTCCACAGTTCATTGTTGGGCAAGGGAACCCACCCTTCTTGTCATCCTCCATGCTCGTTCAGGTAGTTGTGCCCAACCGTGTCACTATCCGTAGCTCGCTCGTGCAGGAGTGCCCACACTGTTTTCCCAATCCACAACTCGTCTGTGGGCAGAGACGCCCACACCATGTTGCCTAACCGCAACTCTTCTGCAGGTCAGAGCAGCCAACCCCGCATTCGCCTTCCACAGCTCGCCGAGTAGTCGCGCCCATTACAGCTCGTCCACGGGCAAGGTCACCCACCAATTGTGTTGCCCTCTACAACTCATCCAGAAGTCGCGCCTAGTGCAGCTCATCCACGGACAAGGTCGCCCACCCTGCGGCTCGTCTGCACCCGAACTTCACTCGAAACCTACAACTCATCCTCGGCTTAGTACTATAACCCTCGGTCCATCTGTACTTTGCCCTCCTTTGTTCGATCACCCATTTGTTCGTCCAAGTAATGCATCCTTGCACTTGCTTACTGGATGAACGATTTGATTTCATGTTGTACTTCACCAAGGTCGCCACCAATATATACCCTACCTCCAAGAGCTAAGGTGGGTTAGCCTACCCAGGCCGACCATACAAGTCACCTCATAAAATATCAAAAGATGCGTCGTTCACCCAACTCATCGCTTTCGCACGTCGGCCCACCACGAGTCAGTTTTTCAACACTTTTATAAACTCATCGCACTCGGTCCCATACTTAGTCGATTTTCCCTTTTCGGTTTTTTGACCCTCCAAGTAGCTCGTCGCAACTTGTTGACGCACACTCATTGGGGCGCGTTTAACCGAACGCACACGCTTATCGTCGCAACTCGCCTTGTCACCTTTAACCAAAGTTCGCCACCCCTCCATTGCTCATCGCACATGCTCAACTTGTGGGCGTGGCAGTACCTCTTCCATTCCATTTCCTCTTGACTTATGGTAAGCCTGTTTGCTCAGGCTAGAAGTGGAAGCTGGAACCAACAGTATAGGAAACTTCGTGGGTGGTGGCGGAAAACTAGTTTCAATTTCCAATTTCATGACCTCTGGCATGGGCGCAACGATGTTTGGCAGATTGGTGGGTGGTCTCTGGGAGGCGAATTCAGAGGTTAGTCATCGCCCTATGGGAAGTTGTGCTCAGGTACTAGCTACTTTGTCTTCGTTTTTCTTTCAATTGTCTGTGTTAGTGTGGTGGGTGATGGCATTTGGTTTCTCTGGTGGTGGTGGTCTTTTTCAGGTAGTGGGCGGTGGTATTGTGTTTCTCTGGTGTGGTGGGTGGTGGAATTTGGTTCCTCTGACGATGATGTTTGGTTTCTCTTATGGGGGGTCTCACTTGTGGATTTTTAACACGTCAGCTCGCCATCCCTGAGAATTATGAAACCCCCTATGTGGCGTGGCCGTTCCCCCTCCCCAATCATCCTTGGCCCTATGGGCATGGCGAACTCGGGAATTTCTACTGGGGCTCCACACTAGGATGGCAAGATCATTGGACGAACGCGGTTGGCTAGTGTGAGAGCGCGTGGAGGTCGTGGAGAAGGTAAACGAGGTGCCAATAGGGGTGGTGGTACGCGAGTTCAAAAATCAATTCGTCGGGGTGGCAAGGGGAATTGTGGGTCTAGTCGAACCAAAGTGAATGAAGGGCAGGGTATCCAGAATTGCTTCTTGGAGAACTGTCGTAGCCTAATGGAAAGAGTGGACACATCTAAGAGAGTCTGTCATGAGGAGCATGCAGAGTAGATGGCAACGTTGGACCGAATGCACTATTTTTAGTGCCAAGTCTGAGAGAGACTGATGGTGGTTTGGTGAGGCCAAAATCAACTAACCGAGAAAGTAGAAAAGCTAGAGACTTGGTTGGCACACTTTGAAGGGCACATTCAGTGTGACTTTCATCCTCCACCTCCTCTAGGAACAACCCTGGACAACCCTGCCTCCACCATGTCAAACGACTAGTATGCTCTCTAGTGTTTTTTATGTTTTATCTATATTTTGGTGCCTCTGGCCCTATCATTTATGGACAATGTCCCTAGTTTCCCTTTTGTATTTTTGTCATCTAGTGCAAATTTTGGTCAACAAACCCAGTCAGGGTGAGACCACATGTTTTCTAAACCACTGAATGTACTCCTTTTTTCCTATATGAATAGAACATTAACTTACAAAAAATAAGAGGTACGTTAAATAAATCAAAGGTATGGTCAATAAATCAAACCTATTCTTATACTTATTCCAAACGTATGGTAAATAAATATAAATATAAATAAACTAGAGGTATGGTAAATAAATAAAACCTATTTTTATATTTACTCCATAAATCTCTTTATATTTACAAAACTCAAAAAATATGTTTTATTTAGGTGAAGCACGTGGGCCAAACACCATGGGACAAATTATTATTAATACCATGGGCCAACTACCATATTTATAAAAGAGGTATGGTAAATAAATAAAAATATATCAAATAGGATTATAAATCAACATCTTATTATATACCAAGCCTATGTGCTAAATACCATGGACCAAAATATTATTAATACCATGCAAAAAAACATTATTAACCCTCATATTAATATTATTATTAAATTTAATATTCATATTATAATATTAATATTAATAAATTTAATAACTTTGGATTAATACGATATTAAATTTGTTATATTAGAATATATATTAATATATCATTATACATGAGTTATATATATGGGAGAGAAGAACAGAGACATAAAGTGATAGAGGTGGAGAGATAGGGGGAGTGACAAGGGAAAGATCGAGATAAACTGAAGGAAAGGGGAGAGGACGAATGGAGAGAGAGAGAGAGAGAGAGAGGGAGAGGATTGAGAGAGGTAGAGAAGGGTAATAGAGGGAGAGGGAGACATAAATATGGAGGTGGGAGAGAGGAGAGAGGGAGGGAGATAGTGAGAGGATTGGATGGCAAAGAGAGAGAGAGAGATGGGGGAAGAGAGAGGGAGGTATGAGATAAAGGGAGAGAGAGAGAAAGAGGGAGGCAAGGGGGAGAGAGGAGGAGAGAGGGAGGGATAGAGAGATGGAGTTTGAGGGGCAAAGAGGGAGGGAAGAAGAAAGACATAGAGAGTGAGAAGTGGAGAGAGAAAGGGAGTGACAAGGGAGAGATGGAGAGAGTGTGTGTATGTTTAGGGGTGAGATGAAGTTGGAGGGGGAGAGAGGGAGGGAAGAAGAAATACATAGAGAGTGAGAAGTGGAGAGAGAGATGGAGAGAGAGTGCGTACGTTTGGGGGTGAGATAATGAAACAAAGAAGGAGAGATTGAGAGAAGGGGAGAGAGAGGCATATAGTAACAGAGTTGGAAGGTGAAGAGAGAGAGAGAGGGAGAGATGCGAGAGAAAGTGATCTAGTATTTTTTTTGCTATGGATACGTTATTAAATTACATATAACAGAGCACTTAAAAACCATGGAACATAGACATATAAAACGAAGATGAAAATACATAATCACGCATTAGATCAAGACATAGAGATTTGATTACGGAGTTCATCCAATTTGGACTACATCTCTAGGCCCTGCTCAATAGTGGGAGGCCTTCATTCATTAAATGGCATGAAAAGAGAAGAAGTACAAGTAGATTTTACATAAACACCCTTATACCTCCAATTTGTAAGATAGATGACAAATGGAGAGCTTGCCTCTCGAGACAGGCAACACCACTGATTTCCTGGTGAAAAATCATGCAGAATCGACTATCTGAACACCCAATTCGGAGAAATGAAGCTTCTGCACCCTCTCGGAACCTCCCTGCTACTCAAGGTGAGGTTTCAGTCTGTTGCCAGGTCGAGTTATTGTTGTACACACTGATTTCTAAACTACTATGTTAGTATCCCTTTTTTCATGTGCTAATAGTCCAATATATATACTTGAGCGGCTAACTCCTCAATCCCCAAGCAGTTCTTGAACAAATGACAAGTTTAGCAAGCAATGGTTCCTTCACCAAGGTTCTCGAGCCTGGGATAGCATGCAAGTGACAAACCTTTCATATATAGAAAAACCTCCAGAACCTCTTAACCACACATTAATCCTAACATCTTTTAACATCGACTTTTGAATCAACATTTTCAATCGGCAGTTTCTATCGGCGGACATACTCGTTCCTTTACAACAAGTGGTTTGCAATAAGGGCAGACCCAATGGGCTATTAGACCACAATACATAATATATCGGGTCTAGAGGAATCATCGCAAATCACAGACCGGGGTGGTACTTTATGCGACTGATTCCCTTTGTGAACTGCAATTGTGATATCGCAACCTAAATTTGCAATTGCGATATATCGCATTGCAACTTGGCTTGCTCCGAGGCTGATTCTTTAACTATTCCCTCCTTTCGATCTGCGATTGTGATTTATCGCATCGCAACCCTGACTTGTTTGGGGCTGATTTTCTTAAACCATGACCTCTTCCTTCTGCAATCTACGATATGCGGAGCCAATGGCGGCCTGTCACTTGGAGCTCCCCCATTCGTTGGGAGTTTTGCCACATCATCTTCTTCTGCCACCTTTCCAAGTCAAACATGAACTTTGACTTGCTTTAAATTCTTCATATGAGCTCAGATTCGAGTGTCGTTCACATTGTTAGAATCAAGATGATGAACACTTCGACCTGATGCTAAGTTTATCCAGATTCTGCCACTTTGAGTTTTGAGCCTTTTTACCATGCAACTGGTATTGTTTAGAGATCCACCTGGATTAAACCTCTTGGATCCTCCTAGATCGTCCTGGATCAATCCTCCCCACTAAGAGAAGCTTTTGTTCCTCCAAAAGAATTAAATAATCTTCAACTACCCTGTACCTTGTCTGCACCACAAGTGTTCTAACAGGTCACCCTTCCTTCTCCTTCACTTTTGTCCTTCTAAGCCATAAGCGATGAGCCGACACTTGCATCCCCTACAAACCTGTAGTACAATATCTTGCAAATTACATGTTTTGTTATATGACCAAAAATGAGCCAAGCATCCCATACTTGCCACGAGTTTTATAACACATACTCTGTGGTCAAGTTTACATAAAAATGGAAACAATACTCCAGCTATCAATACAAGGCCAAACATCATTGTTGCTTCAACAAGTGATGGAAAACACATCATCACTGCAACACATGATTTACAAAAATAATGCCAAACACTATTGTTGCTTTAAAAAGTGATGGAAACACATCATCACTTTCACAGTTTATAATGCAACACAAAATAAGGCCATACATCATTGTTGCTACAACAAGTGATGGAAAACACATCATCACTTTTACAGTTTAAAATGCAACACATGATTGGCAAAAATAATGCCATGACATTCTAACACACCTATAAGAACCATCTCTCACTTATCAAAGTGAATGGGTCGTCTCCTTGTGGAGTATGTGCTGGTTGAACAACTGTTTCACTTGGTTCATGCATGGATGATTTTTCCTTGCGATGCTGCTCTGGATGGAGCCTCCAACACGTGGCTCTTTGATGACCACCTCTATCGCATTGACTACAATAAGCCTTCTTCCTCCAGATCTGCTTTACCTTCTTCTTTGTCTGCTGTTGAGAGGGTATTTAACACCTCATCCTTTTTCGTGTTGCTATTCTTTTCCAGCACTCAGCAAACACATGGTTATGCAATCCACAAAAACTACAAGTTCTTTTATGCCATGACTTTCGTTCATTATTAACAATACGGTTGTAATCAAAATGAACATTAGAATACCGAGACTGGTTATACCTTTCTTGCTGGTCTCTAGTATGAACATGGCGATGAGAGCTTGCCTCATCTCTTTCCCTGTTGTTAAAGCCTAGATTGACCTCGGGCTGAAGGGAGGCAATTCTAGGGTAACCACAAACCAAGCTTAACATGGTAGCTAGCCCTACCAGGATGGGAGAGGGCTCTATCCTTTATGGATCTCAGTCAAAATGACTGGACCAAAGGGGATTTTAGGCTAGGTATAGTAGCTTAGGGTATTTTGATTGAATTTGTAGGTTTTTGTGTTGGATCAGATGGACCTAAGCAATTTGGGTATGGGAAATTTTGCAGGGTGTTCTATGGGCCAAGGTAGGTATAGGATTTTACACTTGAAATTGAGTTAGGTGAGATGTCTAAGACTGGTGATGAGCTAAGGAGGGCATGTAAAGATCATGTATCCTTCTCAAACAGTAGAAAACATAGAATATTGAATCGATTCCAAAGCAGAGCACTGTAAACAATGAATTATACCTATCTATCTTGATATCATTCAATTAGAAGCAATGAAATAGATTGTGGCATATATAAAACATGTGAAAAACTAATAACAGAAGAAGAAACTATGCAAAAACACCATACCACAAGTATCCCATAAAAATAGTTGCAACTCCTATTAATTTCCTTGCCAAACTGTTTATAATGATGTACAATATTGTTCAGAGCATCTAAGTGTATCCAACCCTTGCAAATGAGAAATAAAATACATAATATAGACAACAAAACCACTCATCCTGACCATCAGGGGTCGAATCCATGAGAAGAGGGGATGTTACAACCATTTCCAAACATGGACCAGGAATATAGATAGTCAAACTACTTGCCTCTATAAGCATGGAAACTGATTCATTAGCCTCAAAACCACCTCTAACTAATGAATATACCCTCTAACATTGTTTTAACATCATAATTACATGCCATGTCGCCAATTACATCATAAAAACAACCATGAGGAGAGAGAAAGTAAATTCATAGTGAAAACAGGTGAAATTTTGATTTTTTGGGCAAATTGGTCAAAAGCGCAGCGCCGCTTTCCACCTGCTTTTGGAGGCCTTCCCCTTAACCAAATTGAGCCCAAGATAGCTCATTGGAAAGGTCTTCAAGTCTAGTTTCTGGATCAACTTGAATTTTTTAATTTGGAGTTCATTTACCCTCAAAATTTTAATCTCGCAAGACTACATCTATGTGTCCACAATGAGGCAAAAAAGGTCATTTTTTGGTTATTTTTGGACCTTTTGGTGACCCAGATTTGCTTCAAAACTTCTGAAAATTGCCAAGGTGCATGTTCTCATCCTCATGAATCCAAAAATGCAAACCTTTTATTCATCTGATGCTCTAGGTAAAAGCGCAACGCCACCGGTTTCCTGTGTTGAAAATTTCAAAATTTGAAAAATGCAAAAAATCTTCAAAACTTGCCCAGATTTGGCATGGGACACCACCATCAGCTGCTTTTATGGGCCAGTGAGGCTTCAGCTAATATTTTCAACTTATCTTGCTCCTTTTTTCTCTTTAAATCCTTCCTCAACCTAGCTTTAAACTTCCTAATCCTCATGTTACAGATTTTGTTGCAGGTCATGTAATGGTAGGCCATGTGGCGAAGCATCTTCTTATCCCTGTTGGCCTTCTCAATCAGCCCTTCAATATGTATGTTGACCCTCTCAAGCCATGTTTCCCTATCATTCTCAATCTCTTGCTCAATAGGAGTAAACTTGTCATGAGCCTCTTTGGCATTTTCCATGTTTTCCTTGATCATTTGCAGCTCCATGAGGACTTGCTTGTCACTCAATTGTTTGTTTTCCTGCTCTAAATATCTAATGATGAACTTGGCTCTTTCTAAGTTATCCGCCAAGGATTGTATTTTAGCTTCTTTTTCTTAAATGATGAGGTCCTTGACAATTTATTCATCCTAAGCTTCCAGGTCAATGATGTCAACTCCACAATGAGTAAAGTGTTGTTGTGGCTCCTCATGCTCAATGAGATCAAAATCTCTTTCCTCCTCATCATCAAGATCTTCCTCCTACACTTTTTCCTTGCCTTTGCTCAACTGCTCAACCTGTACCTGTTTTGTTGATGATGAAGGCAAAGCCCCTTCCACACCTTGTGGAGCAAAAATTTGCCTATGCATTGATGATGAAGGCAAGGCCCCTTCCACACTTTGCGGAACAAGCACTTGCCTAGCAGCTGCAAAAGTCTCCTTGTGCCTCTCTGATATGTTACATACACTGGCACCTCAACAGTTTTGGTTTCCTTGGCCTCTTCCCTTGTTTCTCCATGGCTAGAAGGCCCACCTTCTTCTTGATGCACTAGTGAAGGGATCTGTGGACCTTTGAACATCTCATGAGCAATGAAAGTCTCCCATGGAATGTTAAGAAGGCTAAGCTGGTGTAGAACAATGATTTTAATCAAAGAGTAGTGATATATGTTATTCAACTGTTGGGCGTATGATTTCCTTTGTACAATATGTGCCATTTTCTCGATGTTTCTAAACATGAATTAAGGGAGATTTAGCATCTTTACTCTAGTGAAATGCATGAGGAGTCTAATATGATAGGCATACAACCAGGAGAACCTACCTTCACAAGTGAAGTACTTGATAATAATTCTCATCAAAGGCACATACCTGTTTTCCAAAAACTTAAAGGGGAATAACTTCTTCACTTGATTTTTTTTATTTAGCCTTGATATAGGGCTCATGGTAATCCTCATCAAGATCATGACCCTTGTACCATTTTTCACCAACATTAAGAATTCTAGTGGCCTCTGAAATGACAGCTGATGAAATTGTGAAGGTTACTCCAGCAAGTGTCACCTCATTGTTATGCAAATGAGTCACAAAAAGTCTGGCCAACTCATGGTGAAACTGAACTCTCTCCACCATCTCACAAAATTCAAAACATGCTTGATGTCTAAAACAAGAAATTGCAAGTGGTCAGGCCTGTAATTCCCTCAAGCTAGTGGGCTCCTCTCTAATGATTTTTCCTCCTTTATGGGGCTTCCTCTGTTGTCTATGTCTCTCCATGGAGCTGTCACTGAGTGTCTCTTCTTCATAGTCATAGTCACTGTCTCTTTCCATTGTTTTCCTTTGGCTGTGAACAATATGGTTATATATGGCTAGTTGTGGATAATTGATGTGGAGGAATGGAATGGGTAAAGTGTATGGATGAGGGGGTTTGGGAAAATCTGTGTGTGAATAGGGTTTAGGGAGAATGTATGTGGGAGTGGGATTTAGGGAGAATGTATGGGGGAGTGGAATAGGATAGAGGGAATGAGGGTTTGATATCAATAATGAGTGATAGCAATAAGAAAACTAGGGTTTACAATAGCAATTAGGGTTTTAATTTAAAGGAGGAAAGACTAAGAAAATTCTCATGAAATCACCCTAAACAACAATGAAATGACAATACTTACCTTCAAGAGGAAGTTTGGAGGTGATTTGGTAAGCTCGGAGGAAGTTTGGGGCGATTTTAAGCCTTGCTGGTCAAAGCGCAGCGCCGGCTACAGAAGCACTGCGCCAATGTATTTTAACACTGCGAAAATTGGCTAGAAGCACAGCGCTAGCTTCAAAGCGCAGCACAACCCCTCAGAAGCACAACGCCACTCCAAAACTCCAAAAACGCAGCGCTTTTGCTCTTTTGCTCAATAACCCTTGAAAATCGACCTTTGCTCTCTTCTTGGCTCTTTAATTCTTCAATAATGACACAATGGGATGAAAAATAGGAAAATGGGCTTTTATAATTTCACCTTTTGATTTTTGTTTGTGAAAACCCACTTCTATAATGTCTCTTTGTCTTTCACAATGCTTTGTTTTTCATGTTTGTTTTCTTTTGCTTGGCAACCGAACTGATGCTCAAAATCATTTGATTTTTGCAGTGGTAGGTACTTGGTAGCATCACAATTTTTAGGAGGAGCTTGGGAACAAATATTACATATAGAAACAATAAAATTACATCATGATGAAAGATTAAAAAACATAATACTCTGTTTTCACCTCAAAACAAGTTTTGAGGTGAGAACTACATTCAGCCTCTCAACTGATAAATTATGATTTTGACCATGATTATTGACCTCCTCATGTGCTTGCTGACCCTTATTAACATATGATCACTGAATTTGACCATGGAGGAAACCCTAAGACCTAATGAGACCAAAACCTATGTGATTGATGAAATGGACTACAAAATGAACATGAATCATGACTAAAAAGTATGAAAGAAGATCAAAAAGTACATATCATGATGGAAAAACTTAAGTAAACCCTACCATCAGCAGATCCATGACCTAATGGAATGAAACCTCATCAGAATGAGACTTCTAGTATGAAATGCAAGAGAGTATATTTTGATCATTGATGGCAGTGTGAAGACATCGACACTAACATTGGCTCCAATGGGGATGGTAGCTCCTTGGAGGTGCCAAGAACACCGTAGACCTAGTAGCCTTATCCATTGGGCAATAGGGTGAAGACACTTCAAAGACTAAAACTGACACTATGAAAACTAACTCAAGACTCAAACTGTGACTAGAAACTGAATTAAACACATCAACTCACACAAATCACTCAACTTTATAGCCTTCACCTTGGGCCCCAAGCTAAAATGACTATGTACCTTTGAAATCTTGCAATGAAAAGGAAAATGGTATATACAATGATCATATCATGATTTCATAAATCACCTTAGAAGAAGTAGCGCTTCAGGAGCCTACCATTGACTGGCCCTCCTAAACAATCCCGTCCATCCATTTCCTTTAGCATAATTGCATTTTGTACTCTGTATGCAGCAATATTATAGGGTCCTTTCCATATGTTTTCAAACTTACCATGCTTGCTTTTATCTTCATTCCTAGCATCCAACTGCAACACTACATCCTCAAGCTGGAATTTATCTGCTTTTATTTTCTGGTCATAAATCTATTTGATCTTTTCCTGCAATTTGGAAGTGTTTTGGAAAACTTCCTCCCTTGTTTGTTGTAAATGAATCATCTGATTTATTCTTCTCTGAAATTCACCCTCCTCACTGCCAGCCTCCTGTAAAAGTTTCAGAACCAGAACTGCAAGAGATGTTGGAAAAATTGTATCCATGCCATAAACTAATTCAAATGGAGACACACCTATTGACTTATTTTGGCTCACTCTGTCAGCCCACAAGGCATTAATTAACTTTCTATGCCAACCTTTCTTATTTGTTTCCAACACCTTTTTGATGATGTTCACCAATGACTTATTAGATGATTCAGCCATACCATTTCCCTGCGGGTAATATGCTATAGAATGACCCAAAGTAATCTTATACTTGCTGCAAAAGTCAATCATCTTCTTTGATTTGAATGCGGCTGCATTATCTGTGATGATTTTACTAGGACAACCGAAACGAGATAAAATATTTGATTTTAAAAATTGGATGATTACCGTATATGTGACTTGCCTAGTCGGAATTGCTTCAATCCACTTGGTAAATTAGTCGGTTGCTGTTAGGATCCATTTGTGCTGCACTGACGATGTTGGATGGATTTCCCCGATAAAATCAAGTCCCCACTGCTGAAATGGTGCATTGACTTCAACCGGTTTCAGAGGAAGAGGTAGCAATTTTCTTTTCCCCTGAAAGACCTGACATTCATGACAACTCATGATTGTTTTGTACACATCTGAAAATAAGGTTGGCCAGTAATAGCCTGCTCTTAACACCTTGTTTGTTGTTGTCTTCCAGAACAAGTGTCCACCAAAATCACCCTTGTGAAAGTCACTCATTACCTGCTGGGCTTCATCTTCAATTAAACAATTCAGTAAAACACCTCCTGGATCCTTCCAATAAAGGGCATTATTCAAAATGCAGAATTTGGCAGCTTTAAGTTTGAGAGATCTACCTTTGTTCTTTGTCATCCCCAGAGGTGGTGAGAGGTGCTAAAGTACATACACTATGTCTGAATACCATGGTGACTGAAGGAACATTTCAGACACTTGAATCAGAGAGCCTTCTTCTTCATCTTCTGACATGGTTGCGATAAGATTTATATCTAAAGCATGCAGATTTGATTCCGCCATTAACCTTGCCAGGCCTTGTCCTTTGATCAGCTTTGTAGGCTTGATCTCCAGATCGTATTCCAACATTGCTGCAATCCATTTTCCCTGCCTTCCTTCTGGATCAGTTTGTATCAGCACATCCTTGACCGCTACATTAGGAACGTATGCTATGATGTGTGAGTGTAGAATATACACTCTGAAATCCTTCAAAGCTTTGACAAGAGCAAGAGCCTGTTTTTCAATTATGTTGTACCACAAAGCAACATCTCTAATGGTCCTGCTGAAAAATGCAATGGGCTTCTCCAACTGATCTCTTTTTTGCATCAAAACTGCTACCATGGTATGCTCAGATGCAAATGAGAATAAAATGAAATCTTGCATATAATTGGGACTAATCAAAACTGGAGCTGTAGATAAATCATACTTTACCAGATTAAATGACTTCATAGCATCCTCCGTCCATTTTACCACGCTGTCCTTCTTTAACATATTAGTAATTTCTCTTAAATGCTTAGCTATATTGGGTACAAATCTATGTAAGAAATTCATCGTACCATTATCTCTTTTGTTCTTGGGAAAATCTATCTGCTAAATTGCTTCCACCCTTGAAGGATCAATGCGAATTCCTTCCTTTGAGATAATATGACCAACCAGCTTCCCTTCATCCATGGCGAAGAAACTTTTCTTAGGATTCAAAGATATCCCGAATTTCCTACATCGCTGAAACACAATCCTTAAATGGTGAAGATGCTCATCATCTGAACCTGAAAACATTGTCAAATCATCTAAATATACAACTAGAAATATATCCTTTTCATTGGCAAAAGCGATGTCCATTGCACGCTGAAATGTGGCTCCAATGTTCTTCAAACTGAATGGCATTTTAGCATAATGAAAATTTCCCCAAGGGGTGGTAAATGTAGTCTTATCTCGATCATCTTCATGCACTAGGATCTGATTATACCCTAAATATCCATCAAGTAGTGACATACGTGCTGCTTCAACCACTCTTTGGAGGATATGATCCATATTTGGCAATGGGTAGTTGTCCTTCAATGGTACCTTATTGAGATTTCGAAAATCTATACACAATCTTATTTCCCCGGTCTTCTTACGTACATGAACAAGATTTGAAATCCAATCAGAAAATCTGATTGGGACAATTATACCAACTTTGAATATCCTATTTACCTCTTTTTAAATGGAAGGCAGCAACTTGGGATTGATTCTTCTCAGCTTCTGTCTTAACGGCTTCTGATTTAGCTTGATGGGAATAGTGTGCTTAACTATATCTTTGTCATACACCTTCAAATCTGAATAATCCCAGGCAAATACGTCAAAGAATTCAAATAACAATCTAACATATTTAGACTTTACCTCGGGAGACAATGTTTTGGATAATTTCACAAACTTGGGCTTATCTGCTATTCCAAGATTAACATCCTCAACACTTTTGTCTGTAGGCACCAAGATTGGCTTTCTAGCCACATCATCTTGATCAAAAAGTTCTTCTGAAGGTATAAGACCTTTAGGAATAGTGTTGTCTTTCAACTGCAATATTTCCATCTGGTTCATCTCAATTTCCGGTTCATCGGTATCATAGTCAATATCTATGGAAGCATCCTTGCAGTTTCCCTCATTCTGCAAAAAGGGTATTGATCTCCTTATCATCCCAAAACACCTGCCAATACCTTAAATTGTCGGGAACAGACGGGCGGTGTTTGACATGGATCTCAAACTTCTTGTTGGAATTCATCAGAATCTTCAAATTACTTGCAGCAGTGACATGTGAATCTGCAATAACATTTTGAGCACGAGGTACTGCTGTCAAAGTATAATCTGGAAACATTCGTAAGATATCTAAAACTGCATTTCTGTAGGCTCTCATCCGCGGGTGTTTAGCTTGATATTCTCCCTTGACTTGCTTGATTATCAGCTCTGAATCTCCATAGACTGATATCCTTTTTGCATTCAACTTTTTCAGAATTTTCAAACCTGCAATCAACACTTCATACTCGGCTTCATTGTTAGAACAGTCAAAGGCCAATTTATATGAACATATTCTAACATTACTAGGAACTTTATTTGGCTGGAAAGCAGGGTTGCGAATCCAAATCCCTATGCTGACACCATCCTTACCCACGGCTCCATCAAAATCCATGCTCCAAAGACCCACCTCTTCTTCTAAATGCTGAAATTTTGTTTCCTTCTCTTTCTTACTTTGACTGATCTCTTCATTTTTCTGTTGTTCACTGTCTTTTTGCTGCTGGTATGTAGACTGCTCAGAAGTACTTGCAATTTTCTGTCTTTCTTGATCAAGGGCTGCTCTAAAATTTTCTGAAATCTCCGAAACATCTTCTACTTCAACTAACTGACTATCAACATCATTCAAACCACTATCTGAATATAGTACAAATGACTCTAAATTTGTATGTACAACATTAATTGGATGATTAAGCGGTTTCTCCTTGCTTGTAATCATGTATTTCATTTTCTTCTCCCTGTATAGTTTTCTCAATTGGCCAAACACATGAATAGTATCATACGAGAAATCTAGTTGTAAAGTCCCTTTAAGCTTAGCACCCCATGATCTGGATAGAAGCATACCAAACCGTGGTGGAATGTCAGCAACAACCACATCCATCAAAACATTATTGGCTGGGATTTGGTCTAAAGATACCACCAAGTCTTTGATAAGACCAATACAACAGACCCTACGAGAGTCAAAAGAGTACAGGTCATGATATTTTCGAGTAATGTCAAGGCCCAGTTTCTCCATAATGGCTTTTGGCATCAGATTATGGGAAGCTCCGGAGTCAAACATGGCATTGTGGAGGACATACTCATGTAGTCTAAGGCTTATATAAAATGGAGGAACTTCACTATCCTCAGACTGACCTTCTAAGGCAGGGCCAAAAATGAGCTCAGGGTGATCATCTTCTACATTGACCATATCAGATAAAGGATCTATATGCAAAATTTTGGACACCTGGTGTTTATAGCTACTATTCTTAATCAACTCAGTCAAAGGAATTGAAACTTTTAATTTAGCAATCTCATTTTCTAAACTAAAAGCTAAAACTTTATCTACCTCTTTGACTGGAAGGTCCTTCTTTTCGACTCTTTCTTTTGTTGCACTTTGCTGATTGTTCTTCTCGTTTGCAATGCTATTTGCGGATGGTCCTTTGCTGGAAGTCGGATTAGCAGGCTCTTTCCCTTTCTTCTGAATGTTTGAGGAGTCATTTTTGGGTTGCGCTTCCTTTCTCTTTTGAATTGGACTAACTGGTACATCCCTGCTTCTCAATGAATATTGCTTCTGTTGTGCTGTCAATGCATTCATATATCCTCGTTGATAATCATCCGACTCATCCTCCAAAACTGCCTCATTTGCTAGTATGTAGTCTTCATCCCTTTGGGCATCTGGGACCTTCGAATATTCTTCATCTTCTGTGAGAAAGATGGGCAAACCATCAGTAGTAAAGAAATTATTTGCCTCAACCATCGAATCATCATCATCTTCATCCTCTATTCCATGCACATAGTTTTGTTGCAAAGGAGTTCTAACCTGTTGCTATTGTGACGACTGATCTTGTGCCTTTTTCTCCCTTTGTTTAATCCTGAATTGGGGCTGTTGTTGTCCTCTGAAGTTTGGATTCCTGATTGTTGTTTCAGGCTTATCTGCAACTATCAACTGGTCAAACATCTTCTCAATTTTCTGGAGTAAATTATCTACCTTAACATCTGAGGAAGATGCTTCTTCCTTTATAGTCACCTTCTTTTCAGTTTTCATCCTTGCTCTTTTGGCCAGCAGATTTGCTTCTACACTCACAACTTCTTCTGCATATCCTCAAGTGTGGTAGGATCTCTTTCTCGTAACTAATATGCCATATTAGCATCGAAACCGTCTGGAAATTTAATCAATGCTAACCCCATCGGTGGTTTAATGTCAGCCGGAATAGCATTATAAACTACATTGAACCTTACACAGTAATCTTGCACACTTTCACCCACATTCCTTTTGATATTTTCATACTCAGATAGAATTTGGAATAGGTTCTTCTTTACCTCCCACCGGTCCAAGAATTGTCTATGCAGAACTGGTAAAGTATTCATAGAGGCTGTTTGAAATGCTCTAAACCATTTTTGAACCTCGCCTCCAAAACTTTGTACAAATAATCTCATGGACACATTTTCTACATCTACCTCATGAAGGCCAAAGAAGTCATTCGTCCTATCAACATGTTACTCCGTTGTAATACTTTGAGTGGCAATGAAAAGAGTTATTTTCCTTTGGTAATCAGCGGGCATATCATCCAGATTCTGAGGTAGAATGAGGGGTGCATATCTAGTAGCCATGACTCGAGGTGGATTTGAAACTGGTGTTGGGGTAACTGGGGGATTTGGGACAACAAGGGGAGTTGATGTAACAGAGGTGATGGGTGTTTGAGGGGTAGTGATAGGCTGATGAGGGAGTGAAGGTATGAATGGAGATGAGGGATGATTTTCAGAAATATGGGGAAATGATGGTGAGGTAAAAGATGTTGAGGTTGTTTCAGAGAGTTCAGGGAGTCTATCAGTGGTGAGGGATGACTGAGGGGAATTCAGAAGGTTTCGGTTACTTGACAAGTTGGCTCATTGGATTTCAAGTTCTCTGGTGAATTCTGGATCTAGGACTATGTCCAGCAGTTCACTATCAGATGTGGTTCTAAACAGAGAGAGACCAAAATACTCGTCAAAAGGGAGATCTTCAAGGAACAACCACTCAATAGGGCATGAATGAGATCTAAAAACAGGTCTAGGACTTGGTGAAATTTCTTGTCTGAGTATCCGTGGAATGAGATTAGGATTTTCAAATACGGGAGGAGGATCCGGATCAGGATTGGACCTCGTGTATCTTCTTGAAGCCAGTGTGTTCAGAGTTCTCAAGATTTTTATATTGCTTTACAACTTTCCACTTTTCAGCCTAATGAATTCTAAACTTATCATCCAAAGTTCAAAACTTCTTAGTAGTACTGGGGTATAATGAGATTTTCATCCCCAGTATGGTTGCCACTATGTTAGAGCCTAGATTGACCTCAGGCTAAAGGGAGGCAATTCTAGGGTAACCACAAACCAAGCTTAACTTGGTAGCTAGCCCTACTAGGCCATAAGAGGGTTCTCTCCTTTATGGATCTCAGTCAAAATGACTGGATCAGATGGGATTTTAG
The DNA here is from genome assembly GCA_031772625.1 of Pinus tabuliformis. Lineage (NCBI taxonomy): Eukaryota > Viridiplantae > Streptophyta > Pinopsida > Pinales > Pinaceae > Pinus > Pinus tabuliformis. The sequence goes on along the minus strand of CM062813.1, from coordinate 440,693,563 downwards.
GCTAGGTATAGTAGCTCAGGGGATTTTGATTTAATTTGTATGTTTTTGTGCTTGATCAGATGGAGCTAGGCAATTTGGGTCTGGGAAATTGGGTCGGGATGCAGGGTGTTCTATGGGGCAAGGTAGGTATAGGCTTTTACACTTGAAATAGAGTGAGGTGAGATGTCTAATATTGGTGAGGAGTTAAGGAGGGCATGTAAAGATCATGTATCCTTCTCAAATAGTAGAAAACATAGAATATTGAATGGCTTCCCAAGGCAAAGCACTGTAAACAATGAATTCTACCTATCTATCTTGATATCATTCAGTTAGAAGCAATGAAATAGATTGTGGCATATATAAAACATGTGAAAAACTAATAACAGAAGAAGAAACTATGCAAAAACACCATACCACAAGTATCCCATAAAAATAGTTGCAACTCCTATTAATATCCTTGCCAAACTGCTTACAATGATGTACAATATTGTTCAGAGCATCCAAGTGTATCCAACCCTTGCAAATGAGAAATAAAATACGTAATATAGACAAAAAAAACCACTCATCCTGACCATCATGGGTTGAAACCATGAGAAGAGGGGCTGTTACAACCATTTCCAAACATGGACCAGGAATATAGAGAGTCAAACTACTTGCCTCTATAAGCATGGAAACTGACTCATTAGCCAAAAAACCACCCCTAACTAATGAATCTACCCTCTAACATTGTTTTAACATCATAATTACATGCCATGTCATCAATTACATCATAAAAAACAACCATTAGGAGAGAGAAAGTGAATTCATGTGAAAATAAGCGAAATTTTGATTTTCTAGGCAAATTGGTCAAAAGCGCAGTGCCACTGGTCAAAAGCAGAGCACTGCTTTCCACCTGCTTTTGGAGGCCTTCCCATTAACCAAATTGAGCCCAAGATAGCTAATTGGAAAGGTCTTCAAGTCTAGTTTCTGGATCAACTTGAATTTTTTTAATTTGGAGGTCATTTGACCCCTCAAAACTTGAATCTCCCAAGACTGCTTTTGTGTGTCCAAAATGAGGCAAAAAGGTCATTTTTTGGTAGTTTTTGGACCTTTTGGTGACCCAGATTTGCTTCAAAACTTCTGAAAATTTCCAGGGTGCATGTTATCATCCTCTTGAATCCAAAAATGCAAACCTTTTGTTCATCTGATGCTCCAAGGAAAAGCACAGGGCCGGTGGCGCTGCGCTTCTAGGCCATTTTCCTGTGTTGAAAAATTCAACATTTGAAAAATGCAAAAAATCTTCAAAAATTGCCCAAATTTGGCATGGGACACCACCATCAACTGCTTTGATGGGCCAGTGAGGCTTCAGCTAATATTTTCAACTTATCTTGCTCCTTTTTGCTCTTCAAAGCCTTCCTCAACCTAGCTTTAAGCTTCCTGATCCTCATGTTACAGATTTTGTTGTGGGTCATGTAATGGTAGGCCATGTGGCGAAGAATATTCTTATCCCTGTTGGCCTTCTCAATCAGCCCTTCGAGATGTATGTTGACCCTCTCAAGCCATGTTTCCCTATCATTCTCAATCTCTTGCTCAATAGGAGAAAACTTGTCATGAGCCTCTTTGACCATTTGCTTGTTTTCCTTGATCATTTGCAGCTCCATGAGGACTTGCTTGTCACTCAATTTTTTGTTTTCTTGCTCTAAATATCTGATAATGAACTTGGCTCTTTCTAAGTTATCCGCCAAGGATTTTATTTCAGCTTCTCTTTCTTGAATGATGAGGTCCTTGACAATTTCTTCATCCTGAGCTTCCAGGTCAATGATGTCAACTCCATGGTGAGTAAAGTGTTGTTGTGGCTCCTCATGCTCAGTGAGATCAAAATCTCTTTCCTCCTCATCATCAAGATCTTCCTTCTACACTTTTTTCTTGCCTTTGCTCAACTGCTCAACCTGTACATGTTTTGTTGATGACGAAGGCAAATCCCCTTCCACACCTTGTGGAGAAAACATTTGCCTGTGCACTGATGATGAAGGCAAGGCCCCTTCCACACTTTGCGGAGCAAGCACTTGTCTAGCAGCTGAAAAAAGTCTCCTTGTGCCTCTCTGATATGTTACATACATTGGCACCTCAGTAATTTTGGTTTCCTTGGCCTCTTCCCTTGTTTCTCCATGGCTAGAAGGCCCACCTTCTTCTCGAAGCACTGGTGAAGGGATCTGTGGACCTTTGAACATCTCATGAGCAATGAAAGTCTCCCATGGAATGTTAAGAAGGCTAAGCTGGTGTAGAAAAATGATTTTAATCAAAGAGTAATAATATATGCTATTCAACTGCTAGAGGTATGATTTCCTCTGTACAATATGTGCCATTTTCTCGATGTTTCTAAACATGAAGTAAGGGAGATTCAACATCTTTACTCTATTGAAATGCATGAGGAGTCTAATATGATAGGCATACAACTAGGAGAACCTACCTTCACAAGTGAACTACTTGATAATAATTCTCATCAAAGGCACATACATGTTTTCAAAAAACTTAAAGGGGAATAACTTCTTCACTTGATTTCCTGTGCTTCATTCTTTCCAGTTCTATCCCTGAATTTTGCTGCCTGTGATTAGTATATGTCTGTTTGAAACCTCTTTCCTTGCTGTTATTCCGCCTCCTTTGTACAAAAGAACTGTAGATGTTTTTGTGTGTTTGTTGAGTCGTTTACAGTTTTCCTTTGCAAAAGTAGCATAGTCGTATTGTCGTCCTTTGATTTGAATCTGTCGCAAGTGTCGATTTCGATCATAGGAGAAAGTTTGATTGCTATTGATGGTCGATTATCCTATTACTATTGCTTTTGGTCTGAATTTGTAATTTTCTAGTGTCAAGAACGAGTGTTCATTTCAAAATCGTAAGGTGTCGCAATCATCTCTGTTTTTTGATTTCGAAAAAGAGCTTGTTTATATTTGTCGCTTGAAAAGAAATTCAGATTTGTACATCAACTTTCTTTTTAGCATCAATACTAAGAAAGTCGAAAACAAATACATGCATGTGCATTTGCATATAGACAGTCTGTTTGGCTTGATTTAGGAAAGTGCATTTACAGTGTGCTCTTTGTTCTTTGTGAAAAGATTCTGTCTTTCTTTTCCCTAGTAGCTAGGATTTTCATTGCACAAAAGAGATAAAAGTTTGTTTATCATCTTTAGATTGCATTTTAGGAATTACATCTACATCTCGTGGTGAACCCGAAAGGCAAACTTCATAAACAAGATCAACTTAAAATAAATTCAATGAATCTAACAACGCTTTGGAACTTAACGCACAACATTTAGAGGTCTAGGCTAGAGATGTATTCTGGCGTCGTAAAGCCTGGTAACTGTTGTCCTCACTGATGGTTGGGTGATTCCTCCACTTTGAGACGATAAGTGCCAGTACGGACTTGTGCTCCCACGTACCGTCGAGTATATTTTGGGAGACCCCTATAGGCTTAAATCCTTTATCCATAGGAAGCCGTGTCTGCCGCCCTATCGATCGCAATGCATTGAATACAGCATTCGGGAAGATTGACTGCCGTACCGTAAAAAGTATTCTGCAGTTTTGCGATTGGTTTGGTACTCCCTCTACCTAGATCTCCAGAGTAGTACCTTTCGTTCCTTTTCAGACTCCTTAACGGAAAAGGTCCATCTGAGCACTTGTCACTTCAGGCTCATTAAAAATCGAAGGAGACTAGAGTCATCTTTTGTTTTTTCTCGACTCTTAAAAACTAAAAAAAAAAATTGTGTCAAAGCGTCTAAAAATTTATTTTAAACGGAACATTCATTACCCCTTTCCTACGTTGATCTTGGGTTGAGAAAATTGAGTCCACCAACCAAGGAATTCCCCTTGGAGGAAATCCTAGTCCCTTCTCCTCTTGGGGAGATGTTGGTGCACCCCATATGGCCACATTGTTGCTTCCAGGACTGACAATTGGTTTTCCTGTATGGCTCTTCTCAACCTCTGTCGTTCAGAACACCACTATTCCTGAACAATCGAATCAGCAATTAGACGAGTCCAGAGTTACCCACCAACCTTCTACTTCCTCTAATTCTTCCTCTCCTCCTTCCTCTTCTCTTGATGGGGCTGGTAAAGCCAAAAGTCAAGTTCCTAAGGAGAAGAAGGAAAAGAAGAAGAAAGAGAAGAAGAAGAAGGAGCCGAAAGCGAATGGGGGCAAACGAGTGTCGTCTAACGAAAATCCACACACTGCACCGACCAGGCCTAAATCACCATGTGTCATTTGCAAAGGAGACCACTTTCACAGAGATTGTCCTTGCATCCCTCGGATCTTAAGGGACTGGTCTCCTCGTTTGCACAACCCGATGTCATCAACCTCTGATGATCATGTTGAAAACACACTGTCAACTAGTGAAAGTGAAGCCCCAGGACAAAAAGGAAAATATAGATTTCCTTGAAAACTGTGTGAAGGCGATCATGCCGTCCACCATTGTCCCTTCTTAGACGAAGCTAAAAGAGTTTTGGATGATCGTCCGGTTTCACCGTTACGACTTCCTCCTGGATATAAAAAACTCTTGCCGAGTCCGTCACTAGTTGAAAATTCGGCTGACCCGCTCAGGTGGTCGGCCGATGCATCTGTCATTGAAGATGAACCATCTTAATCCATACCAGACGAAAGTCAAAAGGTCGAGGCGGCAGTTGACCCGGTCTTGCCTTCAAAGGTTCCATCTTCAGATGATACAATCACTGAAGAGAACAAGGATGACACCGTCCAAATTCTTTTCATAAGCACAGACTCCAACAGACATGGGGACAATTTACCCGTTCCTTTACCACAGGAAGGAATTTCGTCAGAGTCGTACCCGACCGTCTATTCGGTCCCACCTCCAAGAAACCTAGTTGTCTCCTTCGACTGGAATCAACTAGGCAGACCCCGTTTACCAGCTAGTGTACCATTCCGAATTATTGTTCTAATATATAGAATGGTTATGGCTGGTACCATCATAGATGAGGGGGCTTCTGTGAGTATCCTTTCCTCAACTGCTTGGAAAGCGCTTGGTTCGCCATCGCTTTTGCCTGAGATGAGAAATCTGACAGGCTTTGATAAAGGAACCAGTCGACCGTTAGGGATCCTTCCCGATGTGCCCATAACATTGAGAGGGAAAACCGTTCACATGAACGTAATGGTAGTTCACGGACCCCTGGATTACAATCTACTCCTTGGACGAGACTATATTTATTACATGGGAGCAATTGTCTTCTCACTCTTTAGAGTAATGTGTTTTCCGCATGAAGGAAGAGTGGTCAAGCTCGTGGAACAACTTTCATTTCCCAGATCATACAGAGCAAATAGTCATATACCATCCCTGAATGGTCTTTTCACGCAAGAAATGTCTCAATCTCCAGTCCATCCTCCCGATGAACGCGAGTGATTCGTAGGGATATGACTGAAACCCAGGGGGCATGCTCCCTGGTCTACCTCGACAGGAAAACTTTGGGTATAGGGTAGGTTTCCGCGGGAGAATATGACTAGTCTGTACCCCCGTCCGTGATTGGAAGAGGGGGTTATTCTAGAACAAGATTCTCTTGTCAAAGTTATGTGAGTTGGCAGGCATCGCCGCTTACCTTTGTTTATTTCGGTAGACATCGCCAAAGAAGTGTTTTGTTTACGCCGTAAATAGAACAATCTTTGGTAACCTGTAAGAGGTAGGCCTCTCTCGGTAAAACAAATGTTTTAACGGACTAAAGAAGTGGTAACCTTGAAACTCTGTTTTATACCCGGGGGCATGCAAACCTTTTGGAGTGCAAACAAAGAGCGATCATTTATCTGTTTTTTGGATTGGTCGTTTCCTAACTTGCATAAAGAAAGGATGTGGGGCAAAACTCTAAAAGTTGTCATTTTTATATGGGACATTCTTATCACAAGGCTGGATTAATTGAGCAGTTTTAGCACATAGTTCAAGCTCGTTAAAAAATAAACATAAGACATGAGCAAATGTTTCCACCCGCGTTTAAGCTCATTAAAAAATGAACTATTCCCCGGTAAATAACCATCGTGAATGTAATACTTCAGCCGTTAAAGCCTTGGTCGTGTTTGCACTGTCACCTCCACTTTTCATTGGCCGATCATTCACCTCCATTTGATTGTTTACCCATTTTGAGGAACAGCTGCGAAGAGTGATTTCACTAGCCATCCTTGTGACACTGCCGTGATTGGAAAATTCCAAACCTTACCTGGAATCAGCTGCTACCCGTTTTATCACTCGTTCCTCAAAAGACGAGTCTCCTTTAAGCTCTTTTCAACTGACTCGTAAAATATGAAAAGATTGTCGAGCCATTGGCCTTTCCAGCTCGTTAAAGGGACAGGAAGTGCTATCCCTCCTCTAGATTTTAATCTTTTTGGACCTGAGGGATTATTACACAAAAAGATCGAGCACTTGTTTTGTTCGACTCGTTAAAACTATCGAAAATTCATCCCTTCTGTATTGTTTTATACTTTTTCGGACTTAAGGGATTAGATGACGAAAAAGGAATTTTGGAGTTACCTTTACGTCCCTTTTTAGACTCTCTAAATTGAAAAGGACCGAGTTATCTTTGTCGTTAAACTCGTTAAAAAGATTAATAGTGACAAATTGTCTTTAGACGAGAACGAGTTTCACTATCGCTAGGCTCGTTAAAACATAGCGATGGGTTTGCCCGAAGGGAAAATTATAGAACAAGCATATGTTATCCTCCTCAAGCTTGACAAAAATAAAGAGGTACTGGTCAGCAATGACTGGGGAAAAATTGGGAAGAAAAGTCAAAGAAACTTTCTTGGTAGCAAGTCGCTCTTGAACATGACACTTCCACTCCGTGTCCGAGTCGGGTTGGGTTGTTTCATTCACCAGTCACATCACCATGGTCACGCCATACCATCCTCATTTGGGGTTAATGCTACCAATCCATCACATCAGTGTCGCCGATATGTTCAAGAGAAGTCATCCAGAGAAATCACCCGTGTCTCACCCACTACCATACATTATACTCCATTCTTTCATGACCGCTACCCTGAACCTTATATCACCAGATCGTTTTCACCTCCATCAAAATCATTTGCTCCGTTCCGTGTCATTGATGTGGGATTCATTAAGGCCCTCCTGTGACGGATCACTTCTTGTCGACATCAGCTCATTATCCAAGAAATTGATCTAGGAACACCCCATTCAGTACTTTGAAGCTTGCATGCCTCAATGGCAAGTTTCTCACTTCCGGCGACAGGTTTACATCAATGGCCTTCGACAGAAAGATTTTGCATGGTGTTCGATGCCAAGTCCTTTATTCACACCACGTGAATTGTACTGCAGTACCTTGAGGATCATTATCATTATCGGTGATTCCTCTCGCGCTTGTTAGTAGTTTACATCATTGACTGGTAATCAAGCGATGTCTTTCCATGTTCGACTTCAGAACATTTCTCACATGGATCGACTTGTACTTCGAGTGAATATTGGACGAGATTGAAGACCCCGGATCTAGTTTCATCCATCTGGGCTGCGATATATATTCAGGGAAATAAATACATTAAATGTACAACATTGCAGCACAGATAATCATCCTACCAAAAGGATGATGGCTCTATCAGAATCATCAGTCTACACTCAGACGATTGTCTGTCCTATGTACATGAAAATGAATTTATAAAGCTGAGCATGGGAATGCCCGCCTCAGCTAGATCATGAAAACAGTATGAAGATAATGTATTGTATTGTATCTTATTACAGGTCTCCTCCCAACATTGAAAGAACTTCGGATCCTCATAATAAAGCATTTCACCCGACACCAAAAGGTTAACGGCCTCATACTTTAGGGGGCAACTGTTATAGACATTTTTGTGCCCTACAACTCCAAGCATGAAATGTCCATAAACCAAGGGCTCCTAAGTCCCTAAAAGTGTTGTTCTAACCCCTAAAAGAACAAGGTCAAAAGATTACAGCTTCTCCCAGAAATTCTCCACCAGAAACTGCTCAGAATTGGTCAAAACAGGATCATTGCAGTTGCTCCACTGGCTAGGTGCGTTGCATCTCACCCAAATGCACTATGAGGGTGCGTTGCATTTCAAAACTCCCTTCTGTAGGGTGCGATGGGCGAGAAATGACAAATGGCAGTGTCATTTCGCGAGGTGGAGAGGCAATGGAAGCTTCCAGAATCTCCTCCTGTGACACTTGCCTCACTAAATTCGACCAAGGATGAGTAAGAGGCCCTCAGTCTCCAAGTGGAAGCAAGAAATGACAGAGAGAAGACACTAATCAAATCACAAGCTGACTCATCTTCCTTACAGATATCTATATATGGATCCCTCATCCCAGAGATCTAGAGGCTGGAATTTTGCATATTGTAAGGAATTGGTGTTGGTTTCTAGAGACAAACATCAGATTGTTAGGTGATTTATGCTTTGTTTGAGGTGAAGAGGGGCTTCTTTGCTGGGAGGTTGATGCTGGGTCGGAACCACTGGTTGTAACTCCTCCTGGATATTTTCTTGTTTATCAATAAAAACTATTTGAGTTTTCCTCCATGCTTTTGTATCATTGATGCTTGTTACATTTGTCTGGTTAACTTAAATCTGATCCTAAGTTGTTTATGAATATAGATCCATGTCTTTTTATAGTGTTCCTCTTCTGTGATCTTACAGGTACTTTGTGAAGCTGGGCATGCAAGGGAGAAAGTAGCTGGAGACTATCAAAGAAGAGAGGGATTGGATCAAAGGATTAGCGCAAGACACAGGTTGGTTCTTTCTATTCTTCTCTATCTATAATTCATAAAGGAAATACAAAAGTAGTTTTTCTCTGTTTGTTTCTAAGGCAGTGGTGGGCTCCAGTATTGTAGCAATAATGCTACAACTCCGGGAGCTTCCTTCTTTAATTTTATCAACCCGGTAGTTCGTAACAAACTTGGAAGCGACGGTGCTGTATGCACAAGTACTAGCTCTTGCCGCAGTTGTCACTTGGTCAACTGGCACAAGTCCGCTAGGGGCTTAAGCCAACTTCTATGAGCTCTTAGAAGAAGATTTTTAACTGATGGATGAAAGCTAACTCGAAGGAAGCTAATCTACTTGCAGAAAGGAACTGAAAGCCAACAAGAAACGCAAACCCTAGCAAACCCTAATTCTACCCGCTAGTCCTACTGATGCAAAGATGGGAATGCAAACTATTGAAAGAGATGCCATTACTTCTATGAAGGTAAGATGCATGTGTCTAGACTACTTCTACCTGAAGAAAACATCTTTTTGTATTTTTGAATAAGTTATGTATAATTATCATGCATGTGCTTGTAACTGGCTTTTTACTGTGCAGAGGCGGATCACGGAGGAGAAATGCTTGGAAGAGGTCAGGAAGGTTCAGAGAGGGTCTAAGGAGTCCCTAACATCCTTCCAGAGAGTTTCACAAAGTTTGGCTGCCAAGAAACCGCGTTTATGAGCTTCTACAGGAAATCTGCAGGGGTTCTACAGGATGTTTCAGAATTTATACAGGATGTTCAGTAATTCCTACAGGATGTTCTACGATTAGATTTTGGATAATGGGTGAGTGGAAGAGGCTGCATGGATGGATAGGGAGGTAGGAGAGGGGTTTGTAATGACTTAGTGACAGAGAGATGAGGTGATGAGAGGGTGTGTAAAGCTAGTTTGTCTTAAAGAGGGCAGAGGGAATGGAAGGCCAAAAAGGTAGGATGACGTGGGCAGTAGAGTAGTTGTGAGACGAGGGGTCTAAATTTGGAGATGAGCAGTTGGCCTGGACGAAGCTTAGAAGGACGAGAGAGTGATGGAGTTGTACTGCACAGTGTAAACTGAACCAAATCATCCATGTCCTGCACATAATCAAAATATTACTAATCTATCCTAACTGTTTAATGAAACCAATGAACAACAACGTTATTTCTAAAGAGAATCATGTATGGTGCCAAAGCAAAGAAACATTCCAAGAGGTCTGAGCGCATGGATAACTTCTACAAATGAAAATATTGCACCAAAGAATGCATGAGTACGCAAACTAATGTTTTTGGTTGGTAGCACTGTCTACAATTCCAGCCCCTAGAAAGAGTTGAAAATGAGAGTGCAGGCAACCCTTTTCTAGAACTTTTATCAATTCTAATCTCTTTACTCTATTCTAAACATCTGAAGCAACTCTATCTTCTAACAATGACCTACTTAACCACACCACGAAATCTAACTCAACAAACTGCGTTTCAAATGCATGTAAAGAAAACCATATTGCTGAAAGGAAGGATATCAATACAAAAGAAGGAGGCCCTAGGCTCTCAGTTTGGGCCCAACCCCGAGACCTATGGCTCCTTTAGAAACTCAGAGCTGAGATCAAATCTGACTGCTTCTCATTAAAAAAATAATAATCATAAGTCAAAAGGTCTGCCAATGATGGCTACAAAAGAGCAAAAACAGAGCTGGCAGCTCGTAGTGCAGAATGTGCAACAGTTTTCCAAAAAGTCCTTTACGAAGGCTGAAGCCTTATCATTTATACATCACGAGGCCCCAAGCTGGCCTCCTAAATCTATGGGACTTGGCTGACCAAACTGGGAGTGAACAACTGCTTCCACAAAATCCGTTTGGCTGCCTTCTAGATCCGGTTGTGGTGGCTGTTGGAGCTCGGAGTTGGGGGTGAAGATCCCGAGGAAGGCCATTTAATGTCGTGGACAACCCTCCTACGAATCCTCAACCCCATCTTGGCTGTCTCCTAGCCCTTATCTGCTCGGTTTTGCTCCAACATGTGTTAAAAAACCTGAAATGAGCACATGTTAGCCACCTAGGAATAGTGACTGCCCTTATTCGTACAAATGACATAAACATACTAAAAAATGATGCATAAGTTATGAAAAATGAAGGATTGAGTAAGGGTAGTTAGGCCAAATGAGCCCAAACTGTTACCAAATTTGGGGCTCATCATCACCCCCTAGCTAAAATGATTGCTCATCCCTGAGCAAGTAATCCAGCTCCTCGTCCTTCATTGCTTTCACTGCCACTCTCACATCCCAGGCTTCTGAAGTGGTATCCTCCTCACTGGCATGGAACCCAGCCTTCCTTTCCACCTCTTCCCACTGCTTATGCTCGTCTTTTTCTGTGCTGCCTTCCATCAATCCTAAAAGCAAAGGTGGGCTTAGCTTGAGGCCAATCCAGCTGGCTTGGAGGTTCTGTATGGACTTCTTATAGAGGGGCACCCGTACTAGAGCTTCCCTCATTCGAGTTGGAGTGTGATATTCCCTGATTTTGAGGCTGTGGGACAATGTGTTCCATCGGCGGGTGCAAGCATGAACACAGTTGTCCCCTAATAGTCGCTCCATATCCTCGAAATGTGCTATAGCCTGAGCTTGCTGATCCATGTATTTCAATAAAGTTTGAGGGTTGGTGGCTAAGTGTTGGTGGGCCGATATCAATGCAGTGGGATCCCCTGGCTCTGCTCTAATCAGCAGTGGCTCATGTAACTCTCGGTTCATGACATCTTTGACCTCTGCTGCTCTCTTTTCTTCATGGTTCAACCATGAGGCAAATGCCATCAACTGCATATCTCCTACGACTGTGTTGGGATCCCATGAAGTCACATTAGGAAGGGCCAAATTATGGAGATAGAACTCCGATAGTTTGGCCTTGTCCTCTGATGAACTGCTATTGCATAACTCTGTGAACTGCTGGGGGTCTTGGATTTGGGAGATACCCCTCTGTGCCAATGCATTAATTTGGAATTGCAGCCACTGGTCCCGTAGGTATAGGCCATAAGATTTGGCCGGTTGTTTACATTGTAGAGCATCCATGGCCCAACTGGCCATGCAGGCCAGTTGTGCCTCTTTTTTCTGCAACTACTGTTTGAGAGCTTGTATCTCGATTTGTGCTTGTAGTTCCCTTTCCTGTAGATGCGAGGTTAGCTCCCCAAGACCAAATTGCAGTCCTTCTTTGCCTTGAGGTTCTACTGTAGTGTCCCCTGATGATGTGCCCCTTTCTTTCCTCAGTTCCTGTAGCTGCAGTTTGAGTTTCTCATTCTCTTCCTGTAGGAATACCCCCTGGCAATTTCCCACGTGTTTGGCCATAGCTAATTCTCTTCGTGCCTCCTTGAGTTGTTCCTCCAAGGGGCTTATACCTGCCACTCCTTTTGATTTAGCTATCTTCATCCACGTGTGGGTTCTCACTCTCTCTTCTTCCAACGCAAAGAAAAGCGGCACTGTGAATTTATGTGGAATAATTTTTCCAGCTTCCAAAAAGTTATAATACGAGCTCAAGCTTGGCTGGGGACTAGGTTCCGGAATATGCTCTTCCACTTCCTCCCTCGGTGGCTCTACTCCGTCTTCCCTAAGTGGTGATGTGACTGCCTCTCCCTCCATTCTCTCGGTCTCCTTGAGCCGGGCCAATGTTTCCTGTAGAACGACCTCAGCATCCTGTAGCGGGGTTGTTGAAGCCAACCTGTCCATTCTCTCCTTCCAAGCAGTTTTCTTCGGGCTCCCTCGCTCATAAGTGACTGATATTTTTGAGGGGGACCTCTCCCTTGGCGAGGTAGGGGTGTCTTCTATGGTAATTGGGCTGCTGGATGGAGGTTGGGGCCTGCCTGTTTTGATTCTCACACTTCTCCTTGCTTTGAAATACAGAGGGATCTCCCTCTTTCGTTTTTCCTTCGGCTTGGGAGGGGTACTAAGGGTGGCCAGCACGGCTGCTGCCTCCCTTGCAAGGATTTCGGCTGTCTTCTCCTTTGGTTTTCCTTTCTCAGGACTTCCTGTAGAAAGCCCTGTAGCGGCTGATTTCTGGCTTCCTGTAGAAGCCGTTTTTGATTTTCCCGTAGAAACAGGTGGCACCGTTTTAGCCTATTTGACTGAGGGTGCTTTGTCTTTTGACTTTGCTGAGGCTGCTTTCGAGGTGCCTTTACTGACGTGGACTTGTTCAGTCCTTTCCACCCTACTCTGTAACCTTTTCTCCCTGGGTGTCAATGTGGGTTTGTCATCCTCTGTTTCGGCAACCTGGTGTTTCTCTTGTTTCCCCTTTTGTTCTTTCTTTGGTGCATTGGCCATGGTTTCTTGGCCTTTTCCTTTCTTCTCTGTTTGTATTGGTTCCTTCTCCTCGCTGCTGGAGGAGGTGAGCTCCTCGGCCAACATTTTGATGTCGCCATCCTTAGTCAAATTTCGAAAGGCTTCCCACGAGAGAGGGACGGTGTATGTGTGGAGTGCATCCTCCACAAGGAGCTTAATGAGCCCATGATGGGCTACCTGATCTGGTGTGCCCTCTCGTAATTTGGTGGCACATTCAGTCATGGACTGCAGGAGGAAGTAAGGAATACTTAGCTTGTTTTCTGAAGGTAGGTCCATTTGGTGCCGAAGTTCTGTGAGCAGCCGGAAATGGTACCCATATACGATGCTGAATCGTCCTTCGCACGTGATGTATTTCATAATTTGGAGGCTGACCTCACTCCAGAGCGGCAGTAGGCTAGCTCTGCGAACCCCGTTCTTATCCTCTGAGAATTGCTCCTCCGGCAGAAAGAACTCCTTTTTAGCCTTCTGGCCTAGTTTTCTCTCCTCCTTATCCCACGGTACCCCCATTGGGAGATTAGTGACTCTGCTGATGAACTGTGGGGTGAGTCTAAGATTCAAACCCCTGAAATTGACGACGGCCAGCGTTTTTGATTTTGGCTTCAAAGCTCGCAGGAATTCCTCTGCCACCTCGTCATCGTAACCTTGCAGCTTGTCGCAGAACGACATCCATCGTGCACGAGAAAACAGTTCTACCACCTCAGGGTTTTCCCATAGCTTCTTTGAGTCTGTCGGTTCCTTCCTAATGAACCCACCCAGCATGGTGAAAGCTTGCTGTGTTAGCCGGAGGTGGCTGGCGTGTATCAAAAGATGGGCCTTTGGGATTTCTTTAGACAGAGCGCAGAATTACGCCTCTGTCAAGCACACGGTTCGTGAATTCTCAGCTATCTACAGGTGAGCCTTGACAGGGGCTCAATTACGAACCAAATCCTGTAGAAAACCCCGCATATACTACAACGACAATTCTCATGCAGAAGGGAGACGACGCTTGTAAATTTATGCACAGACTGTAGTTCTACTTTTTTAGGACGTCGACTTCGCCACCCTTCAAACCAATTGCATGGGAGGAACAGGTTCAGGCTTACCTCTTCCAATTCGCCACCTTTGACGTGAATAGATTGATTTCCTCCGTACTGGTGAGCTTCATGTAGCGCATCTTCCTGTAGAAGTCGTGCACAGGTTCTGGAGAGGGCGTCAGTGGTTCTGGGCCTTCTGTGCAACCACCAGACGTTTGAACAAGCCGAGGACTCGGAGTAACAGGCTTCAGGGAATTTCGGACGCTTACTCGACTACAAAGCGGTGGATGATAAATGAGTGGAGTGCCATACACGATCTAGCCGGTGGATTTGAATCCCTGCGGAACTTGTGGCACGGGGGTGAGCTGTCCCCGCCGGACCGTTGGACGACGTCACCTATTCATTCCACTGCAAGTCTGCCTGACCGCCGCTTCATTCCCTGCATATCTACCGCCGCCATTTCTGTTAGATCGCCGCTTCTCCCCGACTGGATGCTTCCCACGTGTCCATTTCTTGTCTTGCTTGACACGACCAACACTTTCCGAATCTGACGAGACCATCGGACTGGTCGTGGTGGCCAGTTGAATGGCTACCCGAATGGCTCAACCCATTCATTTTCATACTCGCAAACATTTTAGAGCATTGTTCATGTAATTTGACGAAAAAGGGTGAGGCACTTACCTGTGCGGCCGCGACGCTATTTTCAGGCTTCAGGACGAGGGTGACGGATCCGCTTGCTGCTGCTTCATGCACAGGCACGGGGGTTCCTTCTTGCCGACTGCTGCTGGTTACGAGACTTGCTACCTAGCTGCGGATGGTGCATGTGCCCGCTCTATGTGTTGCAGGTGCCTTCATGGTGTACGCTCTAGCTGGATGAAGTGCTACAGGATTCCTGTAGGATATCCTGTAGTCGTTTCTCCTCCTCGGGTGCATGCCGAAACGGTGGAGACGGTGGCATCACGGTCACGGTTGCAGGGTCTTCAGATGGCTTTGATAAGTAGCGCATGGGCCCTCTGCATCCTTTATTCCGTTTGAGAATTGCTTCTTCTGAGAATCCAACATTCTGATTTGACTGTGCAGGTATTTCCATTGCATGGCAACAAGGGTGGTAGAAGGAGGCGACAGCAGTGGGTGAAGGAGAAAAACATTGGCTTGCATGCCTCTGTATTGGACCTCGGGCTTCAAATCTTCCCACATAGTCGGTCCTGGGCCATCCAAAGATTCTACAGGAAGTTTCCTGTAGAAATACAGAACTTCCTGTAGAAAGTCCTGTAGCTTCCTGTAGAAGGCTAAACTGTGATCAAATCATGCCCAGACCTTGGAAGAGATGAGTGTTTCTAGAGGGAGTGCTGGTGAGGTCACCTGGCAGCATAGTAGGGACCCTTTTCCTTGAGTTGAGGGACCTCTTTTCCTGCATGGAATACCTGCAACCTGCATGAATCTTGAACCTGTTTTCCCTGTTTCTTTGTTTGTTTTTTTTTGTTTTTTTTGTTTTTTTTGTTTTTTGAAAGACAGCAGGGCGCCTCCATGAGGTTTTCACCCTTACCATCTGCCTTGAGCGCCTCAGAGAGGTTTTCACCCAAGGGTCTTTTTTCAAACATTTTCAGAAGACAACAGGGACGCCTCAATGAGGTTTTCACCCAAGGGTCTTTTTTCAAACATTTTCAGAAGACAGCAGGGACGCCTCAATGAGGTTTTCACCCCTACCATCTGCCTTGGGAGCCTCAGAAAGGTTTTCACCCAAGGATCTTTATTTATTTATTTATTTATTTTTTTTGAGATGTTCAGGGTATGCCCAAAACAGAGGCAGAACCCTTCTCTATGACCAGCACTGATTTTTCCACAGTTTTGATGAATTCTTGCCTTGACAGAGGTTTTCTGTAGATCTTTAGTCGATGCCCATTGACGAGCATGGGGATGGCCTCCTCATCAATGGTCCGAATAAGAACAGACCCATTGTCATTACATTTTTCCATTGCATATGGTCCCAGCCATCTGGTTCTCAGCTTCCCCTTGAAATCCTTATGCCTGGAATCATACAACAGCGCCCAATCTCCTGGCTGAAATTGCTTGTCATTGAGGTGTTGGTCATGCCATACCTTCCTCTAAAGTTGAACCACTTCTGAGTGGAGAAGGGCCTGCATTCGGTGCTTGTCCAATCCATTCAGCTGCAATAACCTTTCTTGTTGGGCATGGCTGAGATCCAGGTCCAGCTGAGCTGCCATCCTCAAGGTGTTGTACTCGAACTCAATTGATAGCAAAGCTCTCTTCCCATAGACCAACTCATAAGGTGTGAAGCCGGTTGTGGTCTTCCAGGTGGTGTTGTAAGCCCACGTGGCCTCAACCAGGCGATCTGCCCAATCTTTTTTATTGCTGCTCACCACCTTAGTCAATATCCCTTCCAATGCTCTATTGGTGACTTCCACCTGCCCATTTGCTTGAGGATGATAGGGGGTGGAAGTCCTATGCTTGATTTTGTGATGAGCGAGTAGGTCTTCAATTAAGTTGGAGGTGAACTGGCTTCCTTGATTGGTGACTAGCTCTCTTGGGTAGCCAAATTTGTAGAAGATGTTTTCTCTTAAGAACTCGGCCACCTTTTCTTCTGTCGCTGCTTTGATTGCCTTGGTTTCTGCCCACTTTGTCAAGTAGTCTGTGCACACAATGATGTAAGACCTTTGCCTCGAAGGAGGATTGATTGGACCCACAAAATCCATACCCCACTTCTCAAATGGCTCAAGAGTCACTTGAGGTTGGAGAGGCATTTCGTCCCTTGGAGTCGGTTTCCCCATCCTTTGGCATTGGTCACATTGGCTGATATACCTTCTGACATCTTGATGAAGCGTGGGCCAATAGTAGCCTGCCTGTAGGATTTTGAAGGAAGTCCTTTTGGCTGCAAAATGTCCTCCACAAGGCCTGTCATGACAGGTTAGGAGGATATCAAAGACTTCCTCCTCCCTTACACAACGCCTTAAGATCTGATCGGGGCCAAGCTTGAATAGGTTGCCCCCGATCCAAGTGAATGAGGCACTCTTCCTTACGATCCTGCTCTTCTCCCTTGAGGATAGGTGCGGAGGGAACTATGCTGAGACAAGGTAGTTCGCTATATCAGCAAACCATGGAGAGAGTACTGAGATAGCAAACAGATGTTCATCTGGCATCTGGTCATCCACTGTTCCATCCTCACCTTTTGAGGAGGTGGAACCTTCTTGATGAGAGCAATTTTGTTAGGATCCACCTGTAACCCTTGGCGAGAAATGGTATGGCCTAGCACGGTCCCTTCAGTCATCAAGAATTCACACTTTTCAGGACTAAGGGACAGGTTCATCTCAATGCACTTGGTTAGGACTTTTCCCAGATTGGACAATGCTTCCTGGAAGTTGGACCCATAAGGAGTGAAGTCATCCATATAGATTTCCATCGAATCATGGACCAGCTCAGAAAAGATGCTCAAGACGGCTCTCTGGAAGGTGGCAGGAGCATTGCATAGTCCAAAGGGAAGAACTCGGTAAGCAAAGGTACCCCAAGGACAAGTGAAGGTGGTCTTATCTTGGTCTTCCAGGCTAATTTGGATCTGGTTATACCCGCTAAACCCATCTAGGAAAGAGAAAAAATTCTTTCCTGCCAGCCCATCCAACACTTGATCTATGAAGGGTAGAGGAAAATGGTCTTTCTTGGTGGCTTTGTTCAGTTCTCGGTAGTCCACACGGATTCTCCACTTCCCGTTTTTCTTGGGAACCAACACCAGAGGGGACACCCATTCGCTATCCGAGATGGGGTAAATGAATCCGACATCCAACAGTTTTTGCAATTCTTCCTTGATGATGTCCTTAAGGGCTGGATTCATTCTCCTTTGGGGTTGCCTAACCGGTTTACAATCTTCTTTGATGTAGATGTGATGGGTACAGACCGAAGGATGGACTCCTTTCATCTCCTTATAGCTCCAAGCAAAAGCATCTAGATGACTGGCCAACAGACTACACAGCTCCTTTTCCTGGGAAGGAGATAGGGAGGAGCTGATCTTTAACGTTCTCTCGGGGCCGAACTCCACATTTTTGACTCTGGGAGCGACTGGGTTGGTCACACAAAGGTCCACTAAGGTGCTGGCTTGGGCATCCTCCACCAATTCCTCTAAGGACAATGCACTGGGAGGTGGATTCTGAATCAAGGTCTCAATCAAATCATCCTCGGTTGGGGGCCTCCCCTAGTGGTGTCTAGGGTGCACAAGGGTGCTGAGTACACCTCATCCTCTTCTCCTTCCTCCAACCAAAGTGGTAAGTCATGCTCTAATAAGGGTTGGGCAGGAGGGTACAGGACTAGCTGCTTGGACATAAGACCATTTTTGATGGTCATGTTTCCTGCACGACAGCTTATGTAAGCATCTGCAGTGGCTAACCAAGGCCTTCCCAAAATAAGGGGGTATCCAGTAAGCTTTGCCTTTGGTTGCAGAACCAAGAAGTCTGCAGGGTACTCCCAAGAGTCAAAAGAGACCAAGACATCCTCTACAATCCCCTCGGGAGTCACGGTGGAGCGATATGCTAGTTGCAGGACTGTCGAGGTCTTTCTCAAGGAACCCTGAAGGTTGAGTTTGAGCATGGTATCTCTGGTCATCACATTAATGGCAGCCCCCAGATCAATCAATGTGTGTGGTATGATGGTGCCATTGATGTGTACATCAACTACAGGACTCCCAGGATCCAAATACTTTGGGCAGATTACTTGCCCCAACATAAGATCAGACAGTTGTCCTATGACATTGATGGTTGAAGCATCTCTTTTTCGCTTGCTTGGGTGTCTGAAACACTTTTCCTTAACCAGTTTGTTGTATATCAGTACATCTTTGATGGCTTGGAGAAGTGGTATTCTCACACACAACTGTTTGAGTTCTCCCATAAGCTCATCCTCCTCTGGGTTGGGTTGTGTGGTGGCCGTTAGTCTCTCAGGAAAGGGTGGAATAGCTTTTGGTTCACTTTCCTGTTTATCTTCCTCGTCCTCTGGGGGAGGAGGTTGGCGATCCGGAAGAGTCTTTCAGGATCGCAGGTTGATCTCCTGGATCTCCACAGCATAGGTAGGGCATGATGTTTCCCCAGTATATACCTGCTGGGCCTGTCGGTTGTTGGGGTTCGAGTTCGGTTGAGCAGGCATTTGGGGTTGCCTTGGAGGAGCAGGAGGTAATGGTTGTGGTTGAGCTGGTGGTGGAGGCAAAATGGCGGGAGGAGTATTGTACTGGGGCCTCCACCCCTATTGAGGTGCATTCCACTGAGGCTGTGGCTGGGCATGTGAGTGAAACGAATGAGTAGTGGGCTGAGTATGGTACTGAGGCGGGTAAGACCGTGGAGGAGGCACAGACCAGGAAGGATGAGAAGGGGGACCCCAGGAAGGCATAGGAGCAGATTGGTTGGGGCTATAATAAGCTTGGGGTTTCCCTTGCATCCCCTGTTGGTAAGGTCTAGGTCCATGTGGCCTCCTTTGGTTGAGGAAATAGAGAGGTTCAGTGGGCGCTTCTGTCCCTTGATACATGGCTTTAAGCCCAGGTAAGGTTGGACATTGGTTTGTGGGGTGGTCCTCCTCACAAACAAAACATACCTCCACCGAATGTAATGGGCACTCGTTCTTAGGGTGCTTCCTTGTACACCTAGGGCAGAAGATAGCCAAAGCCCTCTCATCTTCCTCTTTCTTTTGCTGGATTCAGAATGTATCAAGTTGCATGGCAATGGTTTGTCTCACTTCACTCTTGAGGTCCTCTAATTGATTTGTAAACTCGTGTTTGGAGAAAGGGATACTAGCTGAGAGGAGGTTTCCTCTACCTCTTTTCCGGGCTGCCCTAGAGTGGTTTCTAAACACAGTCTTTATATCCTCATAAGGTAGTTGGTAAATATCTCCTCCATTTAGCATGTGAAGGGTATCTAAGAGGTCTTCAGGGACTCCTTGGAGTAGGACCAACTTGAGAGATTCAGGGTCAAGTGTGCACCTGGCCCGTTTATAGCTAAGTTAGAACCTTTCCTCGTAATCTTCTAAGGACTCATCATTCCCCATGGTCATCCGAAAGATTTCTCCCTTGGCTTCCTTGGACCTACAGTAGTCCCGGTATTTGGTATTGAAAGCTTGTTGCATCTGGGCCCAAGTGGTGATACTGTTCCCTGGTAAGCCCATGAACCAGCGTAATGCTGCATCCTTAAGGGTAGAGGGGAAGAGTTTCAGTTTTTGCTCATCTTCGGTATAGTCATAGGTTCGACAAAGGACGACAAACTCAAACAGGAAGGTATCAGGGTCTTCAGTAGTCAGTACATGGAAGTGAGGTAAAGCGGAGGGGCTTATGTTCTTCATTTTCATGTCTCCATTGGTCTCTCGGATGGGGAAGGCACCTTCAATTCTCTCATCTTCTCCCCTATTGTTAGCCATAGCTTCAGATGGAGTGTTCTCTAACTCTTCTTCTATTATAGGATCTTCGTATCTCTCAGGAGGCTCTCCTATAGGTTCTTCTGGATCATTGTCACCAAAGAAGAGAGAAGGGTGACTCAGTGACGTGGTGGGGGTGTTGGGTAAGAATTTGCCTGTTTTATCTCGATTTCTACGAGGCATGAAATGGAAAGACTTTTGATTGCTTTTTTTATTTTTTCTAGTACCTGCAAAACTAAAACAGATTGAAAGTGAAGCCCCAGGAAAAAAAGGAAAATATAGATTTCCTTGTAAACTATGTGAAGGCGATCATGCCGTCCATCGTTGTCCCTTCTTAGACGAAGCTAAAAGAGTTTTGGATGATCGTCCGGTTTCACCGTTACGACTTCCTCCTGGATATAAAAAACTCTTGCCGAGTCCGTCACTAGTTGAAAATTCAGCTGACTCGCTGAGGTGGTCGGCCGATGCATCTGTCATTGAAGATGAACCATCTTAATCCATACCAGACGAAAGTCAAAAGGTCGAGGCGGCAGTTGACCCGGTCTTGCCTTCAGAGGTTCCATCTTCAGATGATACAATCACTGAAGAGAACAAGGATGACACCGTCCAAATTCTTTTCATAAGCACAGACTCCAACAGACATGGGGACAATTTACCCGTTCCTTTACCACAGGAAGGAAGTTCGTCAGAGTCGTACCCGGTCGTCTATTCGGTCCCACCTCCAAGCAACCTAGTTGTCTCCTTCGACTGGAATCAACTAGGCAGACCCCGTTTACCAGCTAGTGTACCATTCCGAATTATTGTTCTAATATATAGAATGGTTATGGCTGGTACCATCATAGATGAGGGGGATTCTGTGAGTATCCTTTCCTCAACTGCTTGGAAAGCGCTTGGTTCGCCATCGCTTTTGCCTGAGATGAGAAATCTGACAGGCTTTGATAAAGGAACCAGTCGACCGTTAGGGATCCTTCCCGATGTGCCCATAACATTGAGAGGGAAAACCGTTCACATGAACGTAATGGTAGTTCACGGACCCCTGGATTACAATCTACTCCTTGGACGAGACTATATTTATTGCATGGGAGCAATTGTCTTCTCACTCTTTAGAGTAATGTGTTTTCCACATGAAGGAAGAGTGGTCAAGCTCGTGGACCAACTTTCATTTCCCGGATCATATAGAGCAAATAGTCATATACCATCCCTGAATGGTCTTTTCATGCAAGAAATGTCTCAATCTCCAGTCCGTCCTCCCTATGAGCGCGAGTGATTCAGAGGGATATGACTGAAACCCAGGGGGCATACACCCTGGTCTGCCTCGACAGGAAAACTTTGGGTATAGGGTAGGTTTCCGCGGGAGAATATGACTAGTCTGTACCCCCGTCCGTGATTGGAAGAGGGGGTTATTCTAGAACAAGATTCTCTTGTCAAAGTTATGTGAGTTGGCGGGCATCGCCGCTCACCTTTGTTTATTTCGGTAGACATCGCCAAAGAAGTGTTTTGTTTACGCCGTAAATAGAACAATCTTTGGTAACCTGTAAGAGGTGGGCCTCTCTCGGTAAAACAAATGTTTTAACGAACTAAAGAAGTGGTAACCTTGAAACTCTGTTTTATACTCGGGGGCATGCAAACCTTTTGGAGTGGAAACAAAGAGCGATCATTTATCTGTTTTTTGGATTGGTCGTTTCCTAACTTGCATAAAGAAAGGATGTGGGCAAAACTGTAAAAGTTGTCATTTTTATATGGGACATTCTTATCACAAGACTGGATTAATCGAGCAGTTTTAGCACATAGTTCAAGCTCATTAAAAAATAAACATAAGACATGAGCAAATGTTTCCACCCGCGTTTAAGCTCATTAAAAAATGAACTATTCCCCGGTAAATAACCATCGTGAATGTATTACTTCAGCCGTTAAAGCCTTGGTCATGTTTGCACCGTCACCTCCACTTTTCATTGGCCGATCATTCACCTCCATTTGATTGTTTACCCATTTTGAGGAACAGCTGCGAAGAGTGATTTCACTAGCCATCCTTGTGACACTGCCGTGATTGGAAAATTCCAAACCTTACCTGGAATCAGCTGCTACCCGTTTTATCACTCGTTCCTCAAAAGACGAGTCTCCTTTAAGCTCTTTTCAACTGACTCGTAAAATATGAAAAGATTGCCGAGCCATTGACCTTTCCAGCTCGTTAAAGGGACAGGAAGTGCTATCCCTCCTCTAGATTTTAATCTTTTTGGACCTGAGGGATTATTACACAAAAAGATCGAGCGCTTGTTTTGTTCGGCTCGTTAAAACTATCGAAAATTCATCCCTTCTGTATTGTTTTATACTTTTTCGGACTTAAGGGATTAGATGACGAAAAAGGAATTTTGGAGTTACCTTTACGTCCCTTTTAGACTCTCTAAAATTGAAAAGGACCGAGTTATCTTTGTCGTTAAACTCGTTAAAAAGATTAATAGCGACAAACTTGTCTTTAGACGAGAACGAGTTTCACTATCGCTAGGCTCGTTAAAACATAGCGATGGGTTTTCCCGAAGGGAAAATTATAGAACAAGCATATGTTATCCTCCTCAAGCTTGACAAAAAGAAAGAGGTACTGGTCAGCAATGACTGGGGAAAAATTGGGAAGAAAACTCAAAGAAACTTTGTTGGTAGCAAGTCGCTCTTGAACATGACACTTCCACTCCGTGTCCGAGTCGGGTTGGGTTGTTTCATTCACCGGTCACATCACCATGATCACGCCATACCATCCACATTTGGGGTTAATGCTACCAATCCATCACATCAGTGTCGCCGATATGTTCAAGAGAAGTCATCCAGAGAAATCACATGTGTCTCACCACTACCATACTTTATACTCCATTCTTTCATGACCGCCACCCTGAACCTTATATCACCAGATCGTTTTCACCTCCATCAAAATCATTTGCTCCGTTCCGTGTCATTGATATGGGATTCATTAAGGCCCTCCTGCGACGGATCACTTCTTGTCGACATCAGCTCATTATCCAAGAAGTTGATCTAGGAACACCCCATTCAGTACTTTGAAGCTTGCATGCCTCAATGGCAAGTTTCTCACTTCCAGCGACAGGTTTACATCAATGGCCTTCGACCGAAAGATTTTGCGTGGTGTTCGACGCCAAGTCCTTTATTCACACCACGTGAATTATACTGCAGTACCTTGAGGATCATTATCATTATCGGTGATTCCTCTCGCACTTGTTAATAGTTTACATCATTGACTGGTAATCAAGCGATGTCTTTCCATGTTCGACTTCAGAACATTTCTCACATGGATCGACTTGTACTGCGAGTGAAGATTGGACGAGATTGAAGACCCCGAATCTAGTTTCATCCATCCGGGCTGCGATATATATTCAGGGAGATAAAGACATTAAATGTACAACATTGCAACACAGATAATCATCCTACCAAAAGGATGATGGCTCTATCAGAATCATCAGTCTACACTCAGACGATTGTCTGTCCTATGTACATGAAAATGAATTTATAAAGCTGAGCATGGGAATGCCCGCCTCAGCTAGATCATGAAAACAGTATGAAGATAATGTATTGTATTGTATCTTATTACAGGTCTCCTCCTAGCATTGAAAGAACTTCGGATCCTCATAATAAAGCATTTCACCCGACACCAAAAGGTTAACGGCCTCATACTTTAGGGGGCAACTGTTATAGACATTTTTGTGCCCTACAACTCCAAGCATGAAATGTCCATAAACCAAGGGCTCCTAAGTCCCTAAAAGTGTTGTTCTAACCCCTAAAATAACAAGGTCAAAAGATTACAGCTTCTCCCAGAAGTTCTCCACCAGAAACTGCTCAGAATTGGTCAAAACAAGATCATTGCAGCTGCTCCACTGGCTAGGTGCGTTGCATCTCACCCAAATGCACTGTGAGGGTGCGTTGCATTTCAAAACTCCCTTCTGTAGGGTGCAATGGGCGAGAAATGACAAATGGAAATGTCATTCCGCGAGGTGGAGAGGCAATGGAAGCTTCCAGAATCTCCTCCTGTGACACTTGCCTCACTGAATTCGACCAAGGATGAGTAAGAGGCCCTCAGTCTCCAAGTGGAAGCAAGAAATGACAGAGAGAAGACACTAATCAAATCACAAGATGACTCATCCTCCTTACAGATATCTATATATGGATCCCTCATCCCAGAGATCCAGAGGCTGGAATTTTGCATATTGTAAGGAATTGGTGTTGGTTTCTAGAGACAAACATCACATTGTTGGGTGATTTATGCTTTGTTTGAGGTGAAGAGGGGCTTCTTTGCTGGGAGGTTGATGTTGGGTCGGAACCACTGGTTGTAACTCCTCCTGGATCTTTTCTTGTTTATCAATAAAAACTATTTGAGTTTTCCTCCATGCTTTTGTATCATTGATGCTTGTTACATTTGTTTGGTTAACTTAAATCTGATCCTAAGTTGTTTATGAATATAGATCCATGTCTTTGTATAGTGTTCCTCTTCTGTGATCTTACAGGTACTTTGTGAAGCTGGGCATGCAAGGGAGCAGGTAGCTGGAGACTATCAAAGAAGAGAGGGATTGGATCAAAGGATTAGCGCAAGACACAGGTTGGTTCTTTCTATTCTTCTCTATCTATAATTCATAAAGGAAATACAAAAGTAGTTTTTCTCTGTTTGTTTCTAAGGCAGTGGTGGGCTCCAATATCGTAGCAATAATGCTACAACTGTTGGAGCTTCCTTCTTTAATTTTATCAACCCGGTAGTTCGTAACAAACTTGGAAGCGACGGTGCTGTATGCACAAGTACTAGCTCTTGCCGCAGCTGTCACTTGGTCAGCTGGCACAAGTCCGCTAGGGGCTTAAGCCAACTTCTATGAGCTCTTAGAAGAAGCTTTTTAACTGATGGATGAAAGCTAACTCAAAGTAAGCTAATCTACTTGCAGAAAGGAACTGAAAGCCAACAAGAAACGCAAACCCTAGCAAACCCTAATTCTACCCTCTAGTCCTACTAATGCAAAGATGGGAATGCAAACTACTGAAAGAGATTCCATTACTTCTATGAAGGTAAGATGCATGTGTCTAGACTACTTCTACCTGAAGAAAACATCTTTTTGTATTTTTGAATAAGTTATGTATAATTATCATGCATGTGCTTGTAACTGGCTTTTTACTGTGCAGAGGCGGATCACGGAGGAGAAATGCTTGGAAGAGGTCGAGAAGGTTTAGAGAGGGTCTAAGGAGTCCCTAACATCCTTCCAGAGAGTTTCACAAAGTTTGGCTGCCAAGAAACCGCGTTTATGAGCTTCTACAGGAAATCTGTAGGGGTTCTACAAGATGTTTCAGAATTTCTACAGGATGTTCAGTAATTCCTACAGGATGTTCTACGATTGGATTTTGGATGATGGGTGAGTGGAAGAGGCTGCATGGATGGATAGGGAGGTAGGAGAGGGATTTGTAATGACTTAGTGACAGAGAGATGAGGTGATGAGAGGGTGTGTAAAGCTAGTTTGTCTTAAAGAGGGCAGAGGGAATGGAAGGCCAAAAAGGTAGGATGATGTGGGCAATAGAGTAGTTGTGAGACGAGGGGTCTAATTTGGAGATGAGCAGTTGGCCTCGACGAAGCTTAGAAGGACGAGAGAGTGATGGAGTTGCACTGCACAGTGTAAACTGAACCAAATCATCCACGTCCTGCACATAATCAAAATATTACTAATCTATCCTAACTGTTTAATGAAACCAATGAACAGAAACGTTATTTCTAAAGAGAATCATGTATGGTACCGAAGCAAAAAACATTCCAAGAGGTCTGAGCACATGGATAACTTCTACAAATGAAAATATTGCACCAAAGAATGCATGAGTACGCAAACTAATGTTTTGGTGGGTAGCACTGTCTACAATTCCAACCCCTAGAAAGAGGTGAAAATGAGAGTGCAGGCAACCCTTTTCCGGAACTTTTATCAATTCTAATCTCTTTACTCTATTCTAAACATCTGAAGCAACTCTATCTTCTAACAATGACCTACTTAACCACACCACGAAATCTAACTCAACAAACTGCGTTTCAAATGCATGTAAAGAAAACCATATTGCTGAAAGGAAGGATATCAATACAAAAGAAGGAGGCCCTAGGCTCTCAGGTTGGGCCCAACCCCGAGACCTATGGCTCCTTTAGAAACTCAGAGCTGAGATCAAATCTGACTGCTTCTCATTAAAAAAATAATAATCATAAGTCAAAAGGTCTGCCAATGATGGCTACAAAAGAGCAAAAACAGAGCTGGCAGCTCGTAGTGCAGAATGTGCAATAGTTTTCCAAAAAGTCCTTTTCGAAGGCTGAAGCCTTATCATTTATACATCACGAGGCCCCAAGCTGGCCTCCTAAATCTATGGGACTTGGCTGACCAAACTGGGAGTGAACATCTGCTTCCACAAAATCCGTTTGGCTGCCTTCTAGATCCGGTTGTGGTGGCTGTTGGAGCTCGGAGTTGGGGGTGAAGATCCCGAGGAAGGCCATTTAATGCTGTGGACAACCCTCCTACGAATCCTCAACCCCATCTTGGCTGTCTCCTAGCCCTTATCTGCTCGGTTTTGCTCCAACATGTGTCAAAAAACCTGAAATGAGCACGTGTTAGCCACCTAGGAATAGTGACTGCCCTTATTCCTACAAATGACATAAACATACTAAAAAATGATGCATAAGTTATGAAAAATGAAGGATTGAGCAAGGGTAGTTAGGCCAAATGAGCCCAAAATGTTACCAAATTTGGGGCTCATCAGGCAGCTGTCACACCTTAGTGGGATAGAGCAGTTCTAAATAGACACTTTTCCCTGTAACACCTCATCTCAACAAGGAGTCTCATGTTTGTCCTTGTAATGGGTACTTCCACAGTTAAAACATAAATTATATCATGCGAAGATGAAACTGAAGAGAAATCAACATCTTTTACCTCCACTATCAATTTGGAAAGAATTGATGAGGGCTTCTCATCATCTGTCATTGGTGGTTTGTGGTTGTTTTGGCACATTCCCTAACCTCCTTCTTGACATACCCAAGTCCTGCCCCATGGGGTAATTCCTCTACTTTGATGGGGTTTATGATGCCCTGGCCATTACTTCTAAGGCCCTTCTCCTCATACCCCATTCTCCTTAACAGTATGGAGCAGATTCCTGTGGTATGGTTTTCAAATATGGCGAAATCATCATTAGGAAAAGTACACAGAGTTGAAGAATTAATTTTTACCTCACGAAGGTCACGTTGCAGCTTTTCCAAGGCCTTGTCCTTGGCTTACAGCTGGCATAGCAACCTATGTTTCTCCTCTTTCTCTTCTCGCATTAACCTTCTTAATTCAGTGTTCTCTTCTTGAAGTCTCTGGTTAATCTCCTCATTCGAGGAAGGCGACGAATAAGATGCATAAGCACCGGAAGATGTGGATGACGCATCGCTCTCCGATCTCTCTGTCTCCTCCTCTCTTCTCTTCTCATACACACCATACATGATATCCACCATTCTTGACATTCGCAGGAAGGTCTCTTGCATTTATTTATCATTCTCCATGGCTACACACTCGGTCATTCACGCTCGCAATTCATAACAACGACAAGATCGCTTCTCTTCCCATCAAGGTTCAACATCTACCATGTCTCCTCTTCGTGATGCATGTCCTTGAGGCTTATTTATGGTTAGCATACTCATACAATTCACATCAACTAAGCCCTGCTCTGATACCACTTGATCCAGGATATTTTTTTCTATGGATGCATTATTAAATTACATATAATATAGCACTTAAAAACTATGGAACATAAGCATATAAAATGAAGATGAAAATACATAATCATGCATGAGATCAAGACACAGATATTTGATTGTGGAGTTCATCCAATTTGGACTACATCTCCGGACCCCGCTCAATAGTGGGAGGCCTTCATTCATTAAATGATATGAAAAGAGAAGAAGTACAGGTAGATTATACATAAACACCCTTATACCTCCAATCTGGAAGATATATGACAAATGGAGAGCCCAGCTCTAGAGGCAGACAACAACACTAACTTCTTGGTGAAAAATCGTGCAGAATCGCCTATCTGAACACCCAATTCGGAGAAATGAAGCTTTTTCACCCTCTCGGAACCTCCCTGCTGCTCAAGGTGAGGTTTTGGCCTACTGTCAGGTCAGGTTACTGTTGTACATAGTGATTTCTAAACTACTATGCCAATCTCCCCTTTTTCCTATGCTAATAGTCCAATATAAACACTTATCAGCTAACTCCTAAATCCCTAGGTAGTTCTTGAACAAATGACAAGTTTAGCAAGCGGCGATTCCTTCACCAAGGTTCTTGGGCCTGGGATAGCATGTAGGTGAAAAACCTTTCATATATGGAAAAACCTCCAGGACCTCTTAATCGCACATTAATCCCAACAACTTTTAACATCAGTGCTTGAATCGACATTTTCAATTGGCGGTTTCCATCGGTGGATAGACCTATGCCTTTACAACAAGTGGCCTGCGATAAAGGCGATCCCGACGGTTGTTGGACCACAATACATAATATATTGGGTTTGAAAGAATCATCACAAATCGCAATCAACAGGACCGGGGTGATACTCTATGTCAATGCTTCCCTTTGTAAACTGTGATTGCGACATCACAAATCGCACCCTGAATTTGTGATTGTGATATATTGCATCACAACCTGGCTTGCTCCGGGGACGATTCTTTAACTCTTCCCTCCTAGCGATCTGCGATTGCAATTTATCGCATCGCAACCCTGACTTGT
Organism: Pinus tabuliformis; assembly: GCA_031772625.1. NCBI lineage: Eukaryota > Viridiplantae > Streptophyta > Pinopsida > Pinales > Pinaceae > Pinus > Pinus tabuliformis. The sequence goes on along the minus strand of CM062813.1, from coordinate 440,664,408 downwards.
TCGGGGCTGATTTTCTTAAGCCGCGTCCTCTTCCTTTTGCAATCTGTGATATGCAGGTCCAATGGCGGCATGCCACTTGGTGCTTCCCCATTCGCTGAGAGTTTTGCCACGTCATCTTCTCCTGCCACTTGTCCAAGTCAAACATGAACTTTAACTTGCTCTAACTTCTTCATATGAGCTCGGATTCGAGTGTCGTTCACATCATTCAAATCAGGATGACGAGCACTTCGATCTGATGCTAAGTTTATACAGATTCTACCACTTTGAGTTTTGAGCCTTTTTACCATGCCATTAGTACTTTTTAGAGATCCACTTGGATCCTCTTGCATCAATCCTGTTGAATCCTCCTAGATCCTCATGGATCAGAACGAGAGAGGAAGGAAGAGAGAGAGGATGCGAAAGAGTGGAGAGAGGTAGAGAAAGAGAGATGGAGATGGAGGGGAAGAGAGAGGGAGGTAAGAAGAAAGACATAGAGAGAGAAAGTTGGAGAGAGAGAGAGAGGTAAGGAAGATAAAGAGAGGGAGAGAGGATAGCAGGAGGGAAGAGAGATAGAAGCAGGAGAGAGGTAGAGAAGGGGAAGAGAGGGAGAGATAGAGGGAGAGGGAGAGAGAGAGAGAGGGAGAGGTGGAGGGAGCGATAGATAGATATATTGGAGAAAGATAGTGTATGTTTTGGGGGTGATAGAGAGAGATAGAGGGAGATATAGATATATATGGAAGGTGAAGAGATGGAAGAAGTGAGAGATGGTGCCAGGGAGGGAGGGATAGAGAGATTGATAGATATGGAGTTAGAGAGCATGTGATTTTTTTTTGGGGGGGGGGGGTGAGATAGAGAGAAAAATAAGGAGAGATGGAGGGAGATATAGATATTGTTGGCATTATGGCGCAGGTTTGGAGCTATGGCACAGGTGTTGTCCTTAATGGCAACTCTCTATGGTGACAGATCTCAGTTCAGGCTTTCAGAATGAAGGAAATGTCATATACGCAGGTTCACCTAGATGAAGGCGCGTATACACGCGGGTTAGACGTTACAAAGGCGCGTATGCGTATACACGCACTTTCACACAAGGAAAAGCGCGTATATGTTGGAGAACTTACTTTTGGTCTGTGGTAGTTAGTCCTTGGTATTTGAACCTATGGTTTTGGACCATGGTATCTCGTTAGAAGTGTTGATCCCAAGTATTGGGTCCATGGTATTGTTTTATTATGGTTTTGGACCGTGGTATTGTGAAAGGCCTAAGACTATAAAAGAGGAAGGAGATCATTTGGCAAAGATCATCTCATTTAATTGAATATCTAACAAGTGCTAGATCTGAAATATTGGTGATTGGGGTTATGGTGCAGATCTGGATCTGAATGAAGGTGGAACCTTAGCGCAAAGAGAAGGATAAGTTCTATTGATGGGTCATGATCTTAAGGCTTGAATGATAGTATCTTTGTATGATTTTGATATGTTATATGTGGTGCATGCTTGATCTATAAATCTGATAATCTGGGTTAATTAGTGTTTGAATATTTGAAAGAGTGAATTATCCTTTATAGATCTGTACGCAGGTTCAGTGAAGCGAAGGCGCGTATACACGCTGGTTCAGTGAATAAGAATAGCGTATACGCAGGTTGATCCAAACACAGAAGCGTATGCACGCAAGTTTCAGGTTATTGAAGTAGCGTATATCTTTTGAGTTGTGATCTAGCTGCTTCTGTTTATTGCTGCAGTGTTCTGGGTTCAGATTTTGGTGTGTGGTTACTGTTACTGTGTTTTGGGTACAGCTGTCAGAGAAGTGTCTACTTGATTCAGTTCTAATTGGTGAAAAGGAGATTGTTTGATGGAGAAATTCTTGATGATTGATTGATGTTCATGGATCCAGTTTGAAAATTTATGAAATGTGGTCCCTGGAAGAAAGAGAAGGTGGTAGCCTTCTGTAGGCCAGCACCTACGTACTAGTATCTTGGCTAGTGCAAGAGCTAAGGGGGTTGTAGCTCCCTTCCAGGAGAAGCTGGAGAACGAGAGAGGGTTGTAGCTCTCTGCAGGTTGCAGCCTGCGTACTGGTAAAGGACTGCACCAGTACATTGTAAAAAGAAGTTTCTAATTAAAAGAAGATAGAGACGAATTGCAGCAGGTGGTTTTCACCCACATTGGGTTTCCACCTTACATCTTGTGTTCTTGTGTGTGTGATTGTCTTCAGATCTGTTTTATTGTTTCTGGTTACTGTTTATTTGATTCTAATACACAGATTAATGATCAACATCAGTAAATTATAATTCTGCATTGCATACGCAGGTTTCCTTCTCTGTAGTTGCGTATATACGCGGTTTTATCTAACTGAAGTAGCGTATATGATCTGGGTTTGGAAAAGAAAATAAGTGACTTGATAATACTGATTCACCCCCCCACCCTCAGTATTATTTCCAACAGATATATATGGAGGGGGGAGAGAGGGAAGAAGATTTCTTGCACTATATGCATTGATTTCAGTGTAGATGGTGATTTACAATCCTATTTGATTGCTTGCACTAGATGCATTGATTCTAATGTAGATGTTGACTTCTAATAATATTTAATTACTTGCACTAGATGCATTGATTTCCATTGATTTGATGATTCCTAATCCTATTTGATTGCTTGCACTAAATGCATTGATTTCAATGTAGATGGTGATTTCTAATCCTATTTGATTGCTTGCGCTGCATTAATTTCAATGTAGATGTTGATAGGTATATATGTGTGTGTGTGTGTGTGTGTGTGTCGATATATATAAATATATAGATATATATATATATATATATATATATATATATATATATATATATATATATATATATGTGTGTGTGTGTGTGTGTGTGTGTGTGTGATTGCTTGCACTAGATGCATTGATTTCATTGTAGATGTTGATTTATGATTTGATGTAATTGGATGTATGATGGTACATTAATTTTAAAGTGATTGGATTAACAATGTGCATTGATTTCAGTGTAAGCAAAAAAAATTATTGACAATGTACATTGATTTTTCTGTTATAGTAATTCAACCTATTAATATTGGAGAGCAATAGAGACAAAATATGTTGTTTACTACAACAACTTGAGCTTAAGATTTAAATGGTTTACGATTTCAACTGTCATTTTCATGTAATCGATATGAAAAGATGACAAAACTAACAAGGGTGACAATAAGAATAATACAAGAAAATAGTTTGAGATTGATCACAATGAATATTATTTGCAATTGTCTACATTCTTATTATTCACATTTTCTATCATTCAACACTATTACATTGTCACTTTGCATTCAAAATTTTTATTTCATCATTTTTCATCATTAAAGTTATTAACAATATTTATCATCTCAACAAACTGAGGTAACTAAACAAATTTAAAATTAAAATGACGAGATAAATCTCAGACATATTTAGCATATTTAAAATGATTATATTAATATTGGATGTATTTACACATTATTGATAAAATTAATTATTGATAAAGCCATGAAGATGAACCACACTGGATGGTTCAAAACGTGTCGGCGAGATTATCTCTTATGTGATTTTTTCTCGAAAGATTTTGTTACAATTAATCATATGTTCCATAGATTTTCCTTGGCCACACATGACTGGAACCAACCTAGATCCATCTTAACTCTAAATCTATCAAGCGCTAAGAGGGATCAAATCTCTCGAGGTGCAAGATTTTCCTCAAGTTTTGCACTTAAAAAAGAGGTTTACACCTCGACATATTTGATCCCTCTCGGTGCTGGATAGATCCGGAGTTAAGATGGATCTAGGTTGGTTATAAATTTCTAATTTTCATCTCCTGTTAATAAAAGTCATCGTAGAAATCTTCAAGGTTTTGGGTTTTTTTTGGGTATATTTTTCCGAAATTATTTCTAATTTTGATCATGTTAATAAAAGTTATGGTATAAATATTCAAGGTTTTGTATTTTTTTTAACCAAAATACGTTAGAATTATAAGTTTGAGTTATGAAATTTTCATAGTTTTCATAATTTATAGTTTTTTAGGGTGTTGAATTTATTTATGCATTCAAAAACTCATTTTTAATAATAATAAAAACAGGATCTCACCAAAAAAATCTATCAACAAATTATGGCGAAAAAAGCCAAAACATAGAAGAGTTAAATTATGCATTAATAAAATAGCCCTATCTCTCCTTTGCATGGGCACTTAATTCCTCATTATGAACATGTACCCTTTTTAATGATAGTTATGAGGTTGTGCATGTACAAGTGAGCTATATTTGATTTTGCATATAAGCTTTATAGTTTTGGTCACATTGCATAATGAAGTTTGGAAGGACAAATGCTTGCTTCACCATATTTATGCTTTGTGGAGGGTACATTGGATAGATAAGGAGGCAAGAGTTGAAATCGTTTGTGTGCAATCATCACATGGATTCAAAGACCTTTATGATTCACCTTTCATGGTTGATATTGGAGATAGAGGTTTAATGGCTAAATATTTATATTTTCTTTAAACTAATCATGTTAGTCATCGAGATTTTTTTGCAACTTAAAGGTAGAGGGCATCCGTTCTCCGTGAGGATGACATGGCCTTTCTATTTTCCTATCATTTGCTATGTTTGTCTTAGTAAATTGATATGTACTGATCTCTTTCTCACTTTAGAAATTTTTTAGAATATTACCAGTCTCTTTAGTGCCTATTTATGATGATCTTCGTTATTGTGTTTGATTGCCAAAAGGTTTTAAGTCCTATTATTATTATACTTTCCCTTGCATCTCTTATCATTTGAGGTGTTATGGTCATAGTAGGGTTTGTACTTTGTGAGATCTTGTTATTAGTGTCTCTATTATCTTAACCCTTAAGCCTAGCTACTTCATCTATGAGGAAATCATGATTTTGTTGATGAGATATCTAATAAGAACAACACTAGAAAATATGATATAGATCACCACCTATTTCCAATGTCCTTGTAACATTATAGTACATCCCATTAATGTATTAAAAGGTATTTTCTCTAGTCTCCATGTTGAGGTTCAATGACATCAAACTCATTAGTTTCCAAGTTCAGAGAGCTCTCAAGTAAACAATTCCCATGCTTTAAGGCACTCATTTATGTGCAAATTATCTTTCATATATACTACTGGGGTCTTTGACATTTATAGTTAGGTATGACAATGTATCCTTTCAACATGGCATCAACAAATCTACATGTATTGACCGTACAAGAAGTGGGGACACTAATTTCTTGTTTTGATTTCCATTATGTGCTAGGTGTATCTTCTCTTTTGTATAAATGGTTAACTTAGGCTCATTATATTGAAGCAATCCTAGATTATTCACTTTCATGGATCCATGAACACACACCGAGAAGTTATATCCCTTCACTTTGCATCCATTTGAGCTTGATCAACCATCCCCTATACTAGTGTAGCGAACAACACTTTTGTTTATGGTGTTTAGTCTTATGAACCATTACTTGTCTCCATCACCAAACGATTGAACCAAGTGCAACCCAGATTAACCTTTCGTACACTAGAACAACTCAATTTGAATAATTTACATCTCAAAGCCATTGCTACTTCATCTATGGGGAAATCTCAATATGGCTGATAAAATATATAATAAGAACAAGTTTGGAAAAAACGATATCAACCAACACATATTCCCAATGGATTTTTAGCATTCTATTACATCTAACTAGTATATTAAAAGGTACTTATTGACATTTATATGTTGGGGTCCAACATCATCAACTTCATTTGTAGGTCTAAGGAATCTCTCAAGTAGACAACATTATTCAATACTTTCAACCACTCATCTGTGTGAAAATTATCATTCATATCTACTTTTAGGTCTTTGGCTTTTACAATTGGGTATAGTTTGGAACCTTTTTCCACGTGACATTAACAAATCTAAGTGTGCTACTTATATAAGAAGCGGGGACAATGGTTACTTCCTTGTATTTCTATTGTGTGTTAGGTATCTCTCATATTTTGTACAAATGGCTAACCTATGATCATTAGACTCAGGGAAATCCTAGATGGTGCATGCTCGTGAACCCAAGAATATACACCACAAATCATCTATGCTACATCCCTTGTACAAGAGGCAACACTTTTGTTTTAAATGGCCTTTGGTCTTGCAAACCATTACTTCTCTCCATCACCTAACAATTGAACCAAAACTACAACAACTTACCTTGGATCATCTACATCTCAAAATTGTTGTTATTTGTTAGACTAGATGCACATTAGGACTACTTTTTATCACCCACTAAACATTCCCTACGCTTTGGGGTCATTTTATATTTTTAGCATTTTACTATTTTAGTAAGTCTATTTTTAGCAAGGGGTACCACCTAGGATGACGTGAAACAATGATTGGACACTAATTATGCAATGACATGGTTATTTCATATCCATCAGTACACACTCCCAATTCTCTAGCAACCTTATAAATGAATGTGCATTTCCTTTCTCATTTCAAGAAATTGCCTTATCCATAACCTTATACACTCACCTTATCATCTTATCTTTTTACTTTTAGTCTTGTTTACGAGGTTTCCTTACTATTTTGGAGTTAGGAGTTGCATGTGTGAGTTTTTTCTTCCATTATCACTTGTTTTTTGCTCATCTTATCCTTCATCAACTCTATTATTGACCAATGCCTGATTTTACACCCTAGATCCCTATTCTTGGACTTGTTTCCTAAACAAGTTAAAGTGCCTTTATGTTTTCTAGTATGCGTGCACTATGGAGCCCCAACCTAGTATGCATTGGTGCCCTCCCAATGGAGTGTTATAAATATGCATTCATGTCAATCAATAATAAACACAAGATTTATCAAGTGAATTTGAATTGGTTCTCTAGTTATTTAGTCTATTTGTTTGTTAATTCATTCTCTTTTCTACTTGTAGTAACTAGTGTGGTATTTTATTGCAACTAAATCTTGTGCTCATGATTAAAATATGACATGGCATTAAAGCATTGGAGTGTTTGTGATAAATATTGATATTTATTGTAAGTCATATAAGATCAAATAGGGAAAAGAGGATTAATCAACTCACTAGTAGTGTGTGTTAAAAATGCAACAAGAAAATCCTAATTTAATTATTTCCTTGAATTAAATTAGGAATAAAAGTGTAATTCCACATCACAAGACAACTTGTATGAGTTAACTAAGTTAATTTGACTTAGTTGCCTCAGTTAGTTCAAGTTGAGGATCTAACTTGAGTCATGTAGAGTGTCTCCTACATTATAGGATCCCTAGTTGAGTTTATTTTGAATTGTAATTAATTAATTCAACTTAACTAAGTTAAAGTCAGTTAGACTAGTTCCAACTGATGGAGGAACTAGTAGGAGGTCAGACAATGGGGTGTTGTTTCACGTGTTCAACCAGTTAACTAATGATTGACTCATAAATAACTCATGTATGTCATATATGAGAGTTACCCAATTGAGATTGGAGTTTAGGGACAATGTACAATCAATTGTATAATCATCCGAATTGTACAGGTGGTGCATGCAATCAAAGGAAGTACTATGAGGATTGCACAATTCATATTGAGGAATTTCCATAATTAATAGGGGGCTAATTCACAAGGAAACAACGCAAGGAAATAGGGACTTGGGCAATCCAAAGTTTAGTTGTATTGGCATGGGCTTGTCTAGGAAGTAGTGAGACAGATAGAGATAGTACAGAGGTTGCTCGGGCTTGAGCAAAGCATTGTAATCTTCTCATATTTTATAACTAATGCAATATACAGCTAGCAGAGGTTTTTACTTGTGACTTTCCACAGGAAATCATTGTGTAATGTTTTGATTGAATTCTTTCTCTTGTATGCTTTGTGATTTTGCAATCGTTTAATTGTCTCGGTTGATGAGTAGAGTAGATTCAAGTCTATTGTTTTAGTAAATTACAATTAGAAGTTTGAATCTACAAGGTATCATAGCAGAAAATCTAGAAGAGGAGAATATGAGTTTGTCTTTTGCCGGTGAAATCGAATTTGCAGTATCCTTCTTCAGAGCCAACAAGATGTTGTTCTACGGATTGAGACTTGAATATGCCCTTGGCGGTAGTTTGAACTATATTGCTTGGAAGGATAGGATGGAGGTAGTGTTGGAAGACAATGAGATGAAGGAATTCATGGACAAAGATATTCCTAAGCATCCAACAACTGATGCTCAAGATCTGGCAGAGTGGATGAAATGTGTTGCAAAGGCGAGAAGGATCATACTAGGAGTTAAAGATCATATTGTCTCGAACCTCCATGAGAAGGAGACTCCATATGCAATGTGGAAGGCCTTGACAAACCTGTTTCAAAACAACAGTGACCACATGAAGCTAGCATTGAAGGACAAGCTCAGGAAAATCAAGATGGAGAAGGGTGACGCAATACTAAAGTACTTGACCAAGTTCACCCAATGTCGAGATGATTTTGGAAGTGTTGGCGGTATAGTTGTTGAAGATGATCTGGTCAGCCTAGCACTTCTAGGCCTTCCCAAGAGCTGGCATAACTACCAAGATTCATTATATGGGAGGGAGAAGCTACTAGAGTGGGGTGTTTTTGGTCTGATTTGGTGCAAGAAAAGATTCGGTGAAACACCAAAGATGGATCCTCATCCAAGCATGATGATGAGGAGAACTATGCCTTGGATGGAAAGGAAAAGAAAGGGAAAGGGAAGTCATCCCATTCTGAATCAGATTCTAGTCATGTAGGAAAGAATATTGACTTGTCGAAGATTAAATGTTTTCATTGTCATGAGTTGGGACACTATGCCACGAAGTGTCCGCACAAGAAGGTTGATAAGAAGTCCTCAGGAGGAGCAACAGGTGAAGCTCTTGCTTCACAATCTGAATTGGATTCCACCCTCATTTCCTACATGGTGACATCAGTGATGGGTAGTGTGTGGTTTCTGGATAGTGGATCCTCATTCCATATGATCGTAATAAAGAATTATTCAGTGACTTGGAGGAGAAGGACCTCCATATGCACATCGAAATGGGAGATGATGGAAGGTATAGCGTGACCAACATCAGTACTATTACTTTTCATAGGGATTTTGGTTCTCCTCTCACATTAAAAGATGTCATGTATGTTCCGAGTATGGAGAATAATTTAGTTTCAATTATTATGGTGGAGGACTGTGGCTACAATGTGATATTTAGAAAATGAAAGTATTTCCTTCATCACATAGCCTCAGGATAAGTGAAGTGGATCAAGGTTTGGGTGAAGAACCTATACAAATTGGATGTAGAAGATTGTGCTGCTTTGAGCACAAAAAAGGAGAAGGTGCAGAGCCGAGACATCGGTGAATTGTGGCATAGAATATTGGGCCACTTGCACCACGGAGCTTTGAAGATCATGTAACAAATTTATACAGGACTTTCCAATGGTCCACTAGAGCAGAGAGATACATGCAAAGGGTGTACATTGGCGAAATACACCAAAGCCACCTTTCATGATAAGGACAATTGAGTGTAAGCGATCCTTGAAATAGTTCACTCATATGTGTGTGGACCGTTCTTGACAGCCTCCATAGCCAAGCACAAGCATTATGTAATATTTGTAGATGATTTCTCATGTAAGTGTTGGATTTTATTCATGCAGAAGAAAGATCAAGCATTCTCTAAATTTTGTGAATTTAAAGCACTTGCTGAGAAAGACACTGGCAAGAAAGTGAAGGCTCTCAGGAGCGATAACGGTGGAGAATATGTGTCGAATGAATTCAACAAATTTTGTGCATCAGAAGGCGTTTGACGAGAGTTAATAACACCCCATAACCCACAACCGAATGGGGTGGCTGAAAGGAAGAACATAAGTATTGTAGGAGTTGCATGGGCAATGTTACATGATCAGGGCCTACCGTTGCACTTGGGGGCTGAAGCATGCAACACAGTTGTATATGTGTAGAACATGAGTCCTAATCGAATTCTCGAGATGAGTACACTAGAAGAAGCTTTTTCAGGTAAGGAACCAGATTCAGGATCTTTGGTTCATCAATTTATTGTCATGTTACCAAGGATGCAAGGAAAAAGCTAGAGCCAACACATGAGTTGGGCATATTTGTGGGGTACACTGATACACCTCACAACTATCGGGTGTACCTGCCATCTCACAGGATGATAGTGGTTCATATTGATGTGAAGTTTGATGAAGCGAAGGCTAAGAAATGTTACCTTGAGAGGGAGCTTCAGTTGCATGGAGAAGAGGAGCTTTTAGTTCCAAAGGAAGAACTTCGGGATGATGTGGGCCAACTACATGCAAAGGAGCTGAGATTGGAAGCACCCACTCATGCAAAGACTTCTAGAGATGGAAGGAATCACACAAGAGAGGTTGAGAGATTGATGCATGATGCTAGAGAGAATGTGGGAGCATCCACATCACAACGCTGGCCAAGGAGGTCACTGGATTGGTACACTGGCTACATGGCTCTGATGAGCAAGAGTCTAGAGATTGAGCCATCCTCATTTTAGGAAGCAGTGCAACGACCTGTATGGGTTGATTCCATGGTAGAGTATGACTCCATTATCAGAAACAATGTTTGGGAAGTGCTCCCAAGACTAGCAGACAAGTCAGTGGTGAGTTCTAGATGGCTTTACAAGGTAAAGCAAGCATCATATTGGAGTGTGGATAAACACAAGGCCAAATTTGTGGCCAAAGGGTTCTCTCAGGTGGACATAATTTATTACGAGGAGACCTTTTCTCTAGTAGCAAGGTACTCTTCAATCATATCTGTTCTAGCACTTTCAATGCATATGGGATGGAAGGTACATCAAATGGATGTGAAGAAAATATTCCTCAACGGAGTGATTAAGGAAGAGGTGTACGTATAGCAGCCGAAAGGATTTGAGACCTTCAATAGAGAGTCACATGTGTGCAGACTCATGCGAGCGTTTTATGGATTGAAAAAGCACCTTGTGCTTGGTACACTAGGTTTGACAGTTATTTCACCAAAAGTGAAGCAGATGTGAATCTTTACCATATTGTGGTTGAAGGTAAATTGTTTATTATAGTATTATATGTTGATGATTTAATTCTAACGGGTGATGAAAATCTGGTCAACTCTTGCTAAGACGATCTTGCAAGAGAATTTGAGATGAAGGACCTGGGGCTCATGCATTATTTCCTTGGTACGGAAGTATGTCAAGGAGATGAGGAATTGTTTGTCTCTATTAGATCCCTATAATACTAGTGTATTCCCCCATTATTATTGTCATTGTAGCCTCTTATTGTTATTGTTGTTCCCCTGTTGTCCCCATATTGTTATTATTGTGCCCCATAAAAGCCCACTATTGCTATTGTTGTGCCCTTACATTATTATTGTTATGTGGACTCTGATTATATTGTGATCCCTTAGACTCCTATATATAGAAAGGAGGTTTTTTCATTTGTATCATCCAATAATTGTTCATTTGTGTAATGTAAAGGACGTATCCCCCTCGAAGAGGCTTATTTTGAAGTCATTGATCTATATCTTCTTCTACTTTGTGAGCTGGTTGCATAACATTTGGAATCAGAGCCGACATAGCAATGATAATGTAAGGGCGCAACAATAGCAATAGTGGCCTTCTATGGGGAACAATAATAACAATATGGGGACACCAGGGGCACAAAAATAACAATAAGGGGCTACAATGACAATAATAATGGGGGAATACACTAGTATTATAGGGACCTAACATGCCCCTCTCCTTCAAAAAGGACTACTCAAGCATTGAGGACAACACTTTTTTTAAGGAGAGAGGCATGTTAGGTCCCTATAATACTAGTGTATTCCCCCATTATTATTTTCATTGTAGCCCCTTATTATTATTGTTGTGCCCATGTTGTCCCTATATTGTTATTATTGTGCCCCATAGAAGGCCACTATTGCTATTGTTGTACCCTTACATTATTATTGTTATGTCGACTTTGATTATATTGTGACCCCTTAGACTCCTATATATAGAAAGGAGGTTTTGTCATTTGTATCATCCAAGAATTGTTCATTTGTGTAATGTAAAGGAGGTTGTCCCCTCAAAGAGGCTGATTTTGAAATCGTTGATGTATCTCTTCTTCTATTTTGTGAGTTGGTTGCGTAACAGTCTCTTAGGGCAAGTATGCCAACGAGATACTGAAGAAGTTTCACATGGAGAGCAACAAACCCATGGAGACTCCTCTAGTAGGGAATTGGAGGAAGGAAGATGTTATTTCAGGTGAAGTAGTGGAGGCTACTATTTAGGGGCTTTTTGGGGTTCACTTATGTATTTAGTGAACACACGACTAGACATATGTTTTGCAGTTAACCAGCTTAGTCAAACAATGGTTAAGCCAACCAAACTCTATTGGAAGGTGGCTAAACGTGTGTTGAGATACCTCAGAGGCACCACTCAGTTTGGTTTTTGGTACAGACGAAAAAAGGGAGTGAAGCTACAAGGCTTCATAGATGCATATTAGGCAGTGAATCCATTAGACAAGAAGATAACATTAGGGGGAATCTTTAGTATTGGATCAACAACAGTTTCTTGGTACAACATGAAGAAGAGATCATTTGCACTCAATTCAATATAAGCAGAGCACATGGCTGCTAGTCAAGCAGCTTATGAGGCTATATGGATGAGGAAGATTATTGTTAGGTTATTTTGTCAGCAGATGGTTCCTACAGTGATTTATTGTGACAATCAGAGTTGTATCAAACTCTCTGAGAATCCAGTTTTTCATGATCGGTCCAAGCATATCGACATCCAATATCACCATCTACGCGATTGTGTGCAGAGGAGAATCATGTTGTTGGAGTACATTCCTACAAAGGAGCAGGATGCAGACATCTTGACTAAGGCACTATCAAGAGACAAATTCAAGTTCCATAAAGGCAAGATTGGGGTATCTAATAATCCCTTTCTTGTTGAAAGGGAGTGTTAAAAATGCAACAAGAAAATCCTAATTTAATTTTTTCCTTAAATTAAATTAGGGATAAAATTGTAATTCCACATCACAAAACAACTTGTACGAGCTAAATAAGTTAATTTGACATAGTTCTCTTAGTTAATTCGAGTTGAGGATCTAACTTGAGCCATGTAGAGTGCCTCCTACATTATAGCAGCTTTGGTTGAGTTTATTTTGAGTTGTAATTAATTAATTCAATTTAACTGAGTTAAAGCCAGTTAAACTAGTTCCAACTGATGGAGGAACTAGTAGGAGGTTAGAGAGTGGGGTGATGCTTCATGTGTTCAACCAGTTAACTGATGATTCACTCATAAATAACTCATGCATGTCAGATATGAGAGTTACCCAGTTGATATTGGAGTTCAGGGATAGTATACTATCAGTTGTATAATCATTAGAATTGTACATGTGTTGCATGCAATCAGAGGAAGGCCTATGAGGATTGCGCAATTCATATTGAGGAATTTCCCTAATTAATAGGGGGTTAATTACCAAGGAAACAACACAAGGAAATAGGGACTTGGGAAAGCCAAATTTTGGTTAAGTATTGGCCTGGGCTTGTCTAGGAAGCAGTGAGACAGATAGAGATAGTGTAGAGGTTGCTCGGGCTTGAGCAAAGCATTGTAATCTTCTCATATTTTATGACTAATGCAATATATAGATAACAAGGGTTTTTGCTATGACTTTCCCAAGGAAATCATTGTGTAATGTGTTGATTGAATTCTTTCTCTTGTATGCTTTATGATTCCATGATTGTTTAATTATCTATTGATGAGTAGAGTAGATTCAAGTCTATTGTTTTAGTAAATTACAACTAGTAGTTTGAATCTACAAGGAATTTCTACAATGTGATTCTTACTCCATCCAACTACTTTAAATGCAAGTCCAAGATCCTACTTCTACTACAAAGTAATGAGTTTTATATAATTGCTATGGGGAATGAAACTTAACTCAATTCAAAAGTAGACAAGGCGAGGTGCTACAACAAAATGGACTAAGCCTATCATATTTTATGCTTTTCCACTTTTCCAAACTTGACCTTTCATAATAAAGCTTGTTCAAGTCCCAACGATGTATGGACTAATTTGGAGAGCTTATTTGGCAAGTTGGAAGAGTCGAGAGGAAATATACTAGAAATTGAACTTATATCATTGAATACAATCAACTTTGAGACCCTACAAGATTTCTTCTCCAAGTTCAGGAGTTTGCTTCAATGCGTATTTCTTGTAGCATTGATAGAAAGGAAGAACAATTTATTATTTTAGTTCTTTCAAACCTAGATCTCAAATATTCAATATTTGTTTGTTCTTTCCACACTCCTAAACTCTCCATGGGTAAATATTGGAATATTTCATCTTTGAATAGCTTTATGGAACCATTGGTTCAACAACAAAACAAGCTCATTCATATGGGGGCTTTAAAGTCATCTTATGCTCATGTCCTTGCAATGAAAGATGATAGCCAAAAGAACAAGCATAAATTAAGGGATCTTGATAACATAGATGGAGAAAGCATTCATTCCACTAAGAAGACTTTGAACCCCAAGGGAGAAAATAAGGAAAGAAAAAAGTGCAGTTACTATAATAAAGGATTTCATACCGATATTTCTTCTATGGGGAAGACCATTAACCTTATGGAAAAAGTACTTCAATAATAGAACCTAAAAAATTTCATACTAGACAATATCAAGAAGAATATTAAATACAAGCCACCAAAGGATGAAGGTATTGGTCGTGTTTTAACTACCATTGCTTCACCATCAAATAGATGGATCCTAAACTGAGGTGTCTCTAATCTATGACTGCATCAAAACATTATTTTTCTTCCTTGGTACCTTGCAATAAACCTCTTAGGTTGAAGGGAGACAACACACCTATGAGATTGTTTGAAGAATGGAGAGTGGACTTTGATTATGGAAGCTTTCATAATGTGTTACATCTTCCAAATATCTCCATGCATCTCATCTTTATCTACAAGATTACACACTTGGGTGTAGGAAAGCAAGTTGAGTTCACTTCATATTCAATGATAATATTAGAGATTGCATATGGTTCCAAAGTTGTAGCTGGGAAGGTGGATCATCATTCTAGGTTGTATACTTTATCTGATTCCATGCCTAAAGCAATTTATTTTTCACTTTTAATTATGAACATGAAGAAAGCAAAGAAATTTTTTATGGAAATTATGAGGAAGACCCCTTGCATGCACTACAAGAAAAACCAATGATATTGTTTTCACGACTTTATGAGGAAGATCTTCGAGATGCTTTTACACACTTCAAATTTGACTATTCATCAAATTTTAACATCTAATTTAGAATACCATGAGTAGGCTATTGCATATCCAAATTACAAGCTATGGAGGGCACATCATACATTACATGCAACTAGTAAGATAGTGGGTGAAATTTCCAAGATATAAAGAACTAGTTTTTATTTTTTTAGTACTCCACAAGTACGCATTGCTATTGTAAGAAAGTATAAGGATCAACTAGGAGCATAAGGCTTATCAAATGATGTGATAGGATGGATCCAAGGAAATATCGATGACAAGGTGATGATTAATAACACTATCCTCCTTCGTAACAACTTGAGAGTAGACATAGTATGTATTTTGAGGGGGGGTTTTCTTCCCATTAGGTTTTCCCTCTTTACCTCACCTTTATCATATTATATTTGGATAAGTTGACCAATACACGAGTACCTAACATGGTTGCAAATCACCATGACCCATATATTTGTTTGTACATGAGTACCTAACATGGTGAAGATTGTTAGGACTCATTCATTATGCACACTCCTCATTTGTGCTATAGGAGGGGTGTTAGGATACATACACATTAGGACCACTTTTGACCAATTTTCATCACCCACTAGACATTCCCAGCCCTTTGGGACTACTTCCTAATTTTAGCATTTACATTAATTATAAGTATGTTTTTAGTAAGGATTCTACTTAGGATGACATGTGGCAATGACTAGGCACTAACTAGGAAGTGACATGGCTATTTCCTATCCACTATTATGAATTCCTTGTTCTCTAACTACCTTATCCAAGAATGTGCACTTCCTTTCTTATTTTGGGAAATTTCCTTATCCAAACCTTATCAACTCACTTTATCACATCATCCTTTGACTTTTAATCATATTTATAGGGGTTTTCAGCTATGTTGGAGTTATGAGTTGCATGTTTGAGTAATTTCTTTAGTTATCACTTATTTTTGGCTCGTATTTTCCTTAGTCAACTATTATTGACTCCTAACCTAATTTAGACCTTATAACATTATTCTTGGGCTAGTTAACTTAACAAGGAAAAATGTTTTATATTTTCAAGTGTGCATGTACCATGGAACCCCAACCTAGTGCGGATTGGTTCCCTCTCGAGGAAGTGTTGTAAATGTATATTCATGTCAAGCAATAATACACACAAGATTTATCAAGTAGTTTTGAATTGTTTCTCTATTCACTTAGTCTATTTGAATGTTAATTTATTACCTATTGTCTCTTTTATACTTGTAGTAACTAGTGTAATATTTGATCACAAATAGATCTCATGCTTGTGCTTAAAAATTAACATTATTTCTAAAATTACTCGTACTTCATTCCCGCTTTTCCAACTTCATCAACAATCTCCATTAAATAGTATGGGAGTGGATGGGCCATCATCCCAAGAAGAAAATGAACTCCATCGATGTAATATCTTACACATAATATTACAACAACATAGACCAATATTGTCTCAAGTGTGAAAGAATTGAAGACCTTAACTTATGTTTCAAGTGCCAATATCTCAATAAATAGTTAGTTTCCCTATCTCCTTGGTTATATTTTCGAGTGAGGATAGTGAGCATGTAATGTAGCATGGCGAAGGGGCAAAACGACAAACATCAAAGGTGGACCCTACCTCCCAACCACTATGAACAAATATGTGATATGTTTGAAAGGTGGCATGATGTCTTTTTACCTCAACTATTTTTGGCAACTTGATGTGATGCAATTAGACTATTAATATGTATTGTCCATTGTAATATGCCCCATGAGAGTATCATGTAAGTGCATGGTAAGTATGTGGTAAGTTTTCCATTTCATTATTATTTGAATTAATAATATAATTAATCTACTAATAAGCAGGTGCACTTGGGGGTGATAACTCCTTAGGAGCACAATGGGGCAACAAACCAACAAGGGGGGAAGTAGGGGAGTCAATAAAATAATATGACATACATGTTGTCACGTGTCATTACCACAATCCTTTATATCCCCCTATATTGTTTACCTTAAGTATTATTATTCTAAGCTTATGAGAAGGGCATATGGTTCTCATACAAGCCTAGAGTGCATCCAACCTTGAGAAGGCTTCATTCCAATTCTTTTGGTGGGTGAGGGTGGGAATGCCATGGTTTGAAATATTCTCTAATTATTGTGCCAATGGAATATGACTTTCTTATATCATAGTATTGTTGCCATAAATTGTAAATTGTAGCCCTGAAATTTATGCGAAATCAATGATTTGTCAATGTGTTATTTATGGGATTAAGAGGAATTGTTTTATAGCTGAAGTTTTCATGGTTACTAACACTAGAAAATTCCTAAGAAAACTATGTTGGAGCACTGGAGTGAAGTGGATAGCCTAAGAGACTATTTAGAAATGAAGGGTATTCCATTCCTTATGTTGTGCAAGGTTGAAGGCAAAAGAGAGGTTGGAGGGAGTGACTATTGTAGAAATAATGGGACAAAGGGTAATTCCCTGGTTATAATAGCTAGTTGTTGGGTTAGTGAGAAAAAAATGATCATAACCAATAATTTCCCCCTTATTGTTTCATTTCCTAGCACGAGGGTGACAACTATTTGAGCTAGTGCATATGGCTAGGAGGACCCATCAAGCTATTCCTATAAGTGAAAATCTCTAATAGATAAGTAATCTAGTATTTATTGTTATTTACTGATGACTAGTGTTGTTGTCTTATTGTAAATAAGAAGTATGTATTTATTTGGTGAAGAATCAAGGATGAAAATTAACATTGACTTGACACGAAACTATAATATGTTCGATAATTATTCATATGTATATTTTAAGGTTATTATAGTGTTGTACTCTATTGTAGAGAGCATAGTTCTACCTTTGTCATGTAAACTAATTTCTAGTGATGCTATTAATTGTAAATGGCCATGTGGGTATGTTAAGAGGGACCATAAACATGAAGAAAATGTAATAATTAGCATGGGAAAGAAACATATAAACATATTATATAATTGTATATGAATGTTGTTATAATTGTCCATGTACCAGTTGTTATTATTCATTGCTTAAGCATAAATGTGTTTTATGTGTTAAGATAGCTAAATGTGCTCACAATTTATGGAGTAATTGTTTATGGGAAATGTATTTCTAATGTTGAATTTTATTTTCCATAGAATATATGTAAGATTTTTTAATGCAACTTGATTAGGCAGGTGGGCACATGACAAAGTTGTACCAAAGCAACAAAAAAATGTGTGCTTTTGGCTGGTTAAAAGAGTACCCCATAACCCTAACAACACATAGAGGCTATTGGGTATGTTACAAAGTTCTATTATAGTTATTGATTACAATGCTAGTGTTGTAAGGCCAGGATTAGGCCATACAAGAACAAAATACAGTTTGCGTGTCAAGTGTTTGACAAATTTTCATAATGAAATTTGGGAAAATGTAGTTGCGGGTTATATAGTGGACAAGATGCTAATGAACATAACTCTATAGAGACTATATTTGATTATTTCAAGGATTGAAATTCTTAAATGGTGTGTTGGAAGAGTTATATGTTGGTGTTGAAGCACTACAAAGAAAAAAATGAATGAAATTTTAAGTTCGACCTTTGTAAAAAATTGGGGGAAAATTACAAAAATTGATGAAATTTTCCAATTTTAAATGATGTGCAAAAGTTTGGCTATGTTTCAAAATCGGATGTGGAGGGACCATGTGGAAACCAATGCCACACCAACCACTATGTGTCATACCAAGTTAGTAAACATACCATGTCAACAATAAATTATTTTGTTTTAAAACTAGTTTGGAGGCAAAATCTCATTTTGGCCATGAAAGTATGATACAAGATCGGAATCATATAAAATTTTAGATGTAAATTCATGATTATGAGGATATATAAGTGCTAGTGAGGGTGATTTATAGATTTAGCTCCAACATTTTGGAAAATGCAAATTAATGATTTTCAAAGAATTTGGGGTGGCTCACTAATAGGGGCTTAGATAAGTATGAAATTTATAAGTTAATAAAAAGGAGCTTGCATGAACAAACCCAATGGATTGTTTGGCCATATTCAAAATATTTGGAGCAAAGATGCAGAAATGGACCAAAATCCACTATTCATAGAGACTTCTGGGTGATTTTTGAAATTTCCAATGGAGGAAAATGGACCCCATATCACAGATCTGGAAAAAAATGCGTAGTGATCATTTGATGTCCTCAACAATATAGACACTTTGTCATGCTAGATTTTTTATAGTCTTGCTCCACGCGAAAGATATTAATTTTGTCCGAAATTTCCAAGTTTGGAGAAAATACAAAAAGGGCAAGATTGACAAAATCATATTAATGCAAAAAGAGGCTAAAGAATCAAATCACCAATATGAAAGCTTTTTAGTACCCACAATTAGAATTATTATCATTTATCAATACAAAATTTTACTTTATTCTCACTATCTTTTATTGTACAAGTGGCAAAAGTTGGTCTATGAGCTTGAGTGCACCATTGAGAACATTGTGCAAATCGAGCAAACATGGGAAATTTAGAGAGCAGTAAATTTTACCTTTGAGCTCAATATTAAGCATGGTTATATCCACTGGAAAGGTAAACTAGTAAAGAACATAATAGAAGGTTTAAGTTTTCAAAAGATGTAAGCTATAGGAACAAGGCCTTTGAGCTTGAGTGAGCAATGCAACTATTAGATATGGAAGACTTCCAAAGCAATTTTAGCTCAAGCTAATAGAAGTGCATGCTAGATGCAAAATTTGAGCAAGAAAGACTATATAGTTCATGATGGTGCTTGTATAGCAGCGAGGATGCACATTTGGAGGTGCAAAAATATGGCAATGAAAACATTTTTTTAATAACAAGTGAAAGGATTTGACCAAATGATGAGTGAGATCATTAGCCTTGTGGTTTGAAGAAAAGATAAGAATGCATGCAAACTATTTATTATAATTAGCAAGTGCAATTCAAATTACATAAGAAAAGCTAGGGAAGGACTTAGTCATGGTAGCTAGATATTATATGAAGCATATAAATGGTGATAGGTATAAAGATCCATATGAGCTCTCAATCATTGGATTTGAATATGCATATGCCACAAGAGAATAATTAGCAAGGGTATGGAAGATAATAGCACATAGAAAAGAGTCATGAGAGTCATGACCATTGTAGCTAGTAATCGAGTACGACCAAGTAACAATGACAAAAATAATAAGCATAGAAAAATCCAATAGGTAAACAATGGCATAAGTATGCATAGAAAACTAAGTAATAATGGATGCAAAACATGATTACAAAGAATAAAGTAATGGAGGTTGGCATGGTAGTGGAAATATACCAAAGGAAAAAGAGAACAAGGACTCCATGAGGTGATGTGCGACTTATATGATGGGTGAATCATCTCAGTGGGAAAATTCATGGATGCTTAGAATATTTTCATGCTATGATCCATAATCTTATGTGTAAATAACATAGTGAAATAAATAATGAACTTTCACTTACTTTAAAGGTGCCAATAGAGGAATAAAGCACTCCATGATTTGTAGATTGGTCTTGGTGGATAAAATCATACTTCAAATAGAATTATGTAGTGAAGCGAGATATTTTTTTTTAAACAAAGTCTTTCTATATATATATATATATATTTGAGGAAAAAATTGTAGTTTTATTCAACGTTAAACAAGGAACAAAATTAAATTTTGTAGATGTTGAAAGCATTTAGTAATAGAAACCACTTAACTTCTCCTTTTTGCCTTTCTTTTTTCTGAACCTTTTTCCAAACACTAGAGTTGGGCTAAACTTGTACCATTTCCAAGTCATTTCCAATTGTCTACTAGGGAACTTCTTTGTTTGAGTCTAAGCTCTTAGAGACACGATTTCTCTTTATAAGCGCTATTCCCTTTTCTTTGCATGTTTCCTCTTTTTGTTGTTATGATTCTTGGTTATCTATTTGTTCGACCCCCTTATGGATGTGGAATTTGGTTCCATATTGATCTACATCACCTCCATTTGTTTGATTGCCATGTTTAGAATGTACTTATATATTTTGATGATTTTCCATGGTGTCTTCTTCTTATTCTTAATAAAGGTGAGGATCAAAAACTTGTCATCCCTTTGGCTTATTATCCTCCCTCTTTTTCTTTTTTTGGATATTTTTTTCCCATAGGCATGTATTTTGCAAGTGATGAGTTTGAAAACAAATACGACATCTAAATGTCGTGTTCTCGTAATCTAAAACTTAAGATCCACTAGAAGTTTTTATGTTTCAGTTCAATGCAGTCAAGTAGACCTTTGTTGAGGTATAACTCTACACAAATTCTAGCAAATGTAAAGATTCCATTTTCTAATCTATGTATGTCCATCTTTTTCATTTTCCCAGAGTATTTCCAATGTCCTTTAGGACTTGATGGTGCCAAAAAGGTATAGGGAGACTGGGTAGTCTCACCCATACCAACATTGTTAACACCGTCATATTTGTAGCAACAAAATCTTGGAACCATGGGGTTATGAAGAGCCCATCTCTACCCTAAATCCATGGCCCCTCATTTAGGACATACTCCATATATTTATGTGTGTCAAAATGAACAATGAAAAACCTTTGGAACATAAATAGAGATCACAATATGGTCTCCAAGTAAAGGAAACCCACTGGTGTAATTCATCATATCTAGGATATAAACCATTGAATTTGCATATATAATGGCCTTGGATTGGAGATCAAAGAAAAGAGAATTTACTTATAGGTGATTTAATTCCATGGTTGATGTTTTTTCCAATTGTTTTACGATGTATGGTCCTATATTGTTTTGGATTTGATATGATGGAATGAGTTCCTTCCCTTCTATTGCTTCCTTGATGGGGACAGATCCATTGGGGTTTCGAGAGCAAGCAACATCCTTATATGAGATTGGGAAGCCTGGTTTCTTGTTACTTGTAGTGCCACCACATAGCATCGCAAGCATGATAATGCTGGAGTTTCTTATAATACCATATCTGTACAATGATGAAAAATCCATTACCTGCTTCCCTTCATGTATTAAGCATTGCAGAATCATAGAGATACCCACTCGATGCTCGATGTTTTGTTTAAAATCCATCACTAAATCAAATCCAGACACCCATAAGAGGATCATGCTCCCCCTTAGGGTCTTGACGAAAATTTGAAAACCCTTCTTGTAGATCTAGAAGTATTCGAGAGTCATCTCTACCTTTCTTCTGATCAACTCAAAGCTAGGATATCTAGCCAAATCTCCTAGAGAAAAGCAAACCTCCCTTGTACATTGGCCTTGCCTCCTCTTTGATACAAAATCCCAATAATATAGTGCTCATAAAACGAGATGGATCTAATAAAAAATAAAGTTTGGGCAGTAGCCCAAAACTACGAGCCCACCACAACCTCTTTATAATTGCATATCCTCTGCTAACAACACAAGTTTTGAATCTATTTCTTAAGATTTAGGCCTTGATTCCCTTTGCGTCATGAACCCAATCACCAAAATCTTTAGCGGAGCAAATACTCCATTTGCCCTCGAGGGCCCAAAGTGTAGATCTACAGTAAAGTAAGAAGATCAAAACATGTAGAGCCAAAAATAAACGACACTTGCCACCATAGGGAACACAAATCGATTCTACCCCACTCCAAAGAACTCATTCGTTGCCTAAGTCCAACCTGAGTTTCGTGGAAGCGCTTGGCAAGGCTCCACTAATGTGAAAAACCCTAGTGCTCTGAATATCTCCATCTTCTCTCATTCCCGACTCTCTCTTGATTTATTCGATTTTAGCTCAAACCAAGTCTATTAAAACTATAGATAAGGGTAGGAGATGCCATAACATGAATAATAAATCTTGTTAAAATATATCATAGAACTAAGGGAATGATTACAATAGTGAATGAGAACGATTGATGAGGGTTCTTAATAAAGGTAGATAAGGTTAAGTGCACTCCAAGTGTAAAATAGATAATATACCAAAGAAGAACATAACGACTGCACTAGTTTCTAGAATGGAAGTATTTAGAATGGATATGAAAGGGGAAAGTATATCTATGCTTGAGAATTGATGCTAAATATTGTGGAATTTGGCGGACTAAACATGAAGCTTGAAAGAAATAAAATGCAGTGTTATACTTTGTTAGGATGTTGATTATTGAAGTTAAGATTAAAGTCAAATTGGAAAAAATAAAATGAGAGTGGTTAATAAAACTATAATATCAATGTAATGTCAGAGTAATCTAATTTAAAACACTACAAGTACTAGAAAGTTGAGTGAAGGTAAAGTTGGAGAAGATTGACATAGAAAATGAAATAGATAGTTAAGATGCAATACAAATATGATATATGGTTGGAAATGTACAATGGACAAGTTTGCCTTGGTAAAAAAGTGCTTAGAAAAGGGAACATTAATGTACATATAATTTGGGTGAGAGCGTAAAATGTTGCAAGAAGCCAATGGGACTTGTGTATAGCCAAAGATAGAAAAGGAAGTTAGAAAATGCTACTTGAAGCTATAAAATGCCTAACAAATTATGAACATCGTCAACAAGGCAATTGTTGGTCCAATAAATAGCAACAATAATGTTGAACTCCTTATCTTGACTTTAAATCAACAATTTATGAATGTGATACTTTGGTGAGGTATTATGCATTGTATGTGCAAACTACATTAGTATAATCCAAGGTAAAGTTGAAGGCTAATTTGAATATTATTGCCCCTTTCTCTCAATAGTTTTTCTCATGACCTTCACTCCCTTGTGTAAATGAGGCTATAAGAATCACTATGTTGATTACTTTAGGGCTCATCTAATTATAAAAATCTTGGTAGACATTAAGTGCATGTGTCATGAGTTAATAAACCTCTCCATCATCATGTTACTCATGTAGTATGGAAGATCCTATTTAGGGTGTCCCATCCACTAGAAGTGAAGCATGTTAATTCTGTAAATGCAAGAATTATTTTAACATCAAAGAGGATGCCTAATATTAGCCTCTTACCCTATTTATCCCCACTCTCCAAGGTTGGTAGTTTTGCACTCTTTCTACCCCAAGTCAAGGGCACCAACAGCATGGGTAAGGATATTGTTTGCCACCAGGTTATAGAGGAAGAAGAAAAGAATCATAAGCCCATACATTTAGCCAAGGATGCCACCATTTAATGATCATATTATTAGTCATGGGATAGGATGAAACACTAAGCATGAAAAAGAAGGTTGCAATACAAGGAATAAAGAGTAAATATGCAAAAATTAAATGTCTGGAAATAAAATGCTGTGAAGTAAATGTGTTTGATAGAAAATTAGAATTATGATTATTGTAAAACAAAGTTAAAACATCTAATAGTGAAGTGATATAAAACAACCAATCTTATTGTAGTGACATGATTGAATACTGCTATGGGAAACCAAGAACACTTATAGAAATGGTGCATGAAAACAAACAATGATGAAGCGACTTTAGGACAACTACATACATGAAATATAATATCAAAGAACAGTCTTTTGCACAACCACAAGATGGCCCTACTTAAGGTCTCTACAATGATCCTTAAAAAAAAACAAAAAGAGCTTGAAATTTGGAAACTTCAAATTTTGCATTGGGAAATCAATACATACTACCAATTTGTACTTGCCAAATTTGAATGCACCGTCTTCAAGGAGTGTTCTCAATGCTAAGTAGAATAAAATAATTCTAAATATAAACTCCTTGTCACTGTTTATATGAAAAGAATCATTAATAAACCTTTCAACCAGTTCTTGACCAAGGTGTATCTATCTAAAGGATCATTAAAATCATGGATCTTTACTTCAAAGGTTAGATTCCCTCCATAATTCAAACTTACTCATCCAAAAGGTGAGGCAAAGATACTTGTGGTTAAGTGTATTGATTCATCAAATACTTGGCATGGCTTGGAGGTTAAAGAGGGGCATGATCACCCTTTTATTTCAAGTGCAAATTGATGAAGGCTAGCCTTAGGATTTGACTTACTTAAGAAAATGGTTAGCACACAATTAAAAAGTATAGGTCCATATCAATCACAAATAGGTCAATGCACATCACCTATCTCATATATTTCAAAATAATTAAACGCAAATAATGTTTTATATTTATTATGTTTAAATAAAGCATTTAGTTTACGAGAGGGAGTCATATCATCTACATAATGGGGCTCAATGTGAAAAAAATTGGAGGCCCATCATCACGCCCAAGTCGAAAATCTTTCACACCTACATAGAACAAATAATTCTACCTATGCACTATATTATCCATCTTGGTATTTTCCCACCTCATTCTTGGCTTTCCCTAAATGTTTATTTTGAGGTCATATGTGTTGATTTTTTTGGGTAGATGCAAGAGGTATCCCACAACTACACAAGTTAAAAGAAAAAAAATAGAAGAAAGAAATTTTAATTTAATTTGCAAAGAGACACATCTCTTTGGCACATTAATATCAGTATAAATTCACATTTACTCACTCACTTGTCATACACATTTCTCTCTCTCTCTCTCTCTAAAATAATATCATAAATCGTTAGAACTAATTATCAGTTGCTGAAAATTGTGCTTGTCTAAGTAACATTATAAAATCAACAAATATGCTATAAGCTCGCTAATGAACTCCTTTCCATGAAACCATGTATCCTTCTCCATTTTCTTCCATTCCTCCTCCCTCTCCTCACATGGATCTCTTGTAGGTGTAGGATGTAATAGGAGAGTAGGATTGAATCTAAGCACAATCTACTTTAACTTAGTCCTCCTTGAGGAGGATTAAGCATAATCCACTTTAACTTAATTCCTTACATAGTTGGGCCCTGGATAGGGTAGCTTGTAAGTTATGAGACCTTACCCTCTAAAGATCACAGGGAAGGCCACACTTTGTATCTTGGCATGCTTGGAGTGCCCCTTTCCTATAAATGTTGATGGGATCCTAAAAATGGCATCTCTTTAGTTTCCTTCTAAAATGGGCATTGACTCTACATCAAAGGTTAGTTGTACATGGTTGCTGACAAGCTCCTTAAGCATGATGGCCTTTTATATAATCCAAAAATGAGTATTCGTTTGCTCATATGTATACCTCTAAAATTCAATTGTTCTTAGCTCCCCATGATGGATCCAAAAGAACATGGTTGTAAGCCAGCCTCCCTTGCATATGGGATAGTTAACCATTTGTAGGGGTGAAAAGTAATTCAAAGTTACGTAAATAGAACTCATTTAGATGTTCCCTCTCTTCTCATTACTCTCTTGGAAGGTCCCTATGAATTAGCTTGAGGTATTAACCCTATAAGGGAGTTTCTTTCCCAACCTACCAATATGGAATTCGTGCCATTATTATTCGAGGAAGAACATGTAAACCTTTACTGGTTTTATACAGTTGAATACGTCTTTGAATAACTCTACCATCTTAGTTATAGAGGCCTTCATGAATTCCACCTTTTCACTTTGGTTGGAAAGATTCTTCTTGGTCTTAGCTAACTCCTCCTTTAAATTCTAATTGCTTCTCATGATGAAAATTTTGCATTCCCATAATCTAAATTTCTCTGCAAATTAGAAAGTTGTTGATCCAAGTAAAAATAATCATTCTTCCCACTAAATTCTTCCAATTTTATACTCTTCAATTCAATTATATTTTTCCACTCAAGGATATCAATTTTGACTATTTCCACTTTAGCAAAGATAGATTATTTTTAAAGGCTCATCGCCCCTTGAATATTCAACTTTATTTTCTTCTTGTAATTATGTTGGGTTCCTTATTGGGGCTAAGATCCTCTTCGAAATTTACCATTGTGGTGGAAAGAAGGATGATCATGTTATGCTACTAGATCACAAACAAAACAAAAGATATATTAATGACTTGAAAATAAGCATCTTCGAGGGGGGAACCTCCTTTACATCACATAAATAAACAATTCTTGGATGATGCAAATGACAAGACCTCCTTGGTATGTATAGGAGTCTAAGGGGTAACAATACAATCAAAGCCTACATAACAATAATAATGTAAGGACACAATAATAACAATAAGGGGGATACACTAACAATAACAATAAGGGAAGTACACTAGTATTATAGAGACCTGACATGCCCCTCTCCTTTAAAAAAGTGTTGTCCTCAATGCTTGAGTAGTTTAGTATATGCTTCTGTATAAAATTCTCATCCTCCCATGTGGAATATTCATGATCCAAAATTGATCTTTTATAAAACCTCTAAGTCTTCATATGTATTAACTATCGGAAAACAGTATCGCAGAGAAAAACACTAAGAATGGCGAAAAACAGAGCTAAGCGGAGGTTGAAGTAACATTGTAAAGGATCCGTTGGATCGGACAGATCGACAACCCAGATTAAATCAGGATATCGTATCGAGAGAGGCCAATGAAGTATATCAGAGGTAGCACTAAGGGAAATGTGACTACGATCAGTGATACAACGTGAGCCGTTGATCAAGCGCGCAGTTCAAGGGTGGACATGAATGGAAACATATCGCATCACAATTCTCTAAGAGGAGGACTTAACACAGGTTGTAGACTTAAGCGATACGCAATGGCCGCATTATCACATCGCAAAGAACCAAGGGAAAAGGACGAAACCCGTAGACTTAAGACTGTGCGATGAGTGCTTCATTGACAATCGTTGGATCTGGAAAGGAATGGACGGTTGCGAGTGAAATTAACGATCGGAACAATCTAGGTGATTGAAGATCGGGGATTGGGAGTGCAACATAGCAAAGGACCGTTGAAGCAGCGATACCGCCGATGCGTCGATAGTCGATGAGGCCGATTGGAGCAATCGGGGATCGGAGATCAGAGAATCGCAATGCAAAGGGACTAAGCGATATGCGACTTGCGACAACGATAAAAGACGAACCCGAGAGGATTATAGGGCGGGCTTTATATCTTTTGAAGTCCGGATTGGTCGGATTTTCCAGTGTTTTTAGAGTATTTCCTGTGTATTTCTCTGTGTAAACAGAGAAGCGATTATTTGGAATTTCACCCGCATTGGTCCTTTCTGTTTGCAACAGGTGGCCATCATACCTTAGAGCGTTTTGCAATGATTGTTTAACACTTAACAGGGATTTGAACAAACAATGGTCGGGAGCCAGAAAGCCCAAGAATGGAGCTGAACATACAACGCTGATAGGTTTAAAAAGAGTCATCCCATGATGATTGGGGAAGGAGAGAAGTCAGTTGAAGACAATCAAAGAAAGATAGTCAGTCGGTCAGATTGAGGCAGATTGAATAGAGGAACATGACAAAGGGAGAGTCTGTGCACTCTTTTAGACTCGAGGTTTTCGAGCAGATCCCTCTTTGATGCCACTGTTGGTTGAGACTTTGCTTTTGAGATCACTCTTGTAATAATTTTTTCTTGAAGACTTAATATAGAGGTTGACACTGAAAGCTAGACCAGAAGACGTAGACAGGAATTTTGGTGAACTCCTTGATTATTTGTTGTGTTGATGTGTGTGTCTGTTATGTTTGCTGACTGATTAATTGTCTATATTATTTGCAATCTTTTCAATCCGTTTCACTAAGTAATATTGGCATTTTCCTACACATGAGTCTGTAATACCTTTTCTCCTTAATTTAATATCCATTTCGAATCACATCAACAAGTAAGTTCTTCCACTTAATGAGATACTTTGAAATTGAAATATTTTGTGGTTGTTGGGTTCTTGTTTCCGTGACTACTTGAGGCTCCAATATCATTTTTCCTTCATCATAAAAGTATGGAAATATTATTTGAAGTCAGAGCTTTTCACTAATAACCTTCTTTAAGCATGAAATATGGAAAATTGGGTGTACTCGGGAAGATTCAGGCAACTCCAATTTGTATGCCATATTACCAATCTTTTACAACACCTTGTAAGGATCATAATACTTGGGTGATAATTTATTATCCTTCTTAGATTGCTTGAGAGACATTTGTTTGTATGGTTGTAGCCGTGAAAATACCTAATCGCCCATGTCAAAACTTCTTTCATTGCAATGTTGATTTTCCTATTGTTTCATTCGATTTTGTGACATAGTGAGGTTATCCGTTAAGATTTGGAGAACTTGTTATTGATGCTCGATGTGATCTTCAGCTGCTTGAACCTTAGAATTTTATCTTAAAAATGATGTATGGATGGTGGATGATATCCATAAAGTTCCATAAATGGGGTCTTTTTTTTTCTGCAGTATGTGAGGAAGTGTTATACCACCATTTAGCCAGAGATAACCACTTAACCCATTGTCATTGTTTACCAGATACAAAGCAATGAATATATCCTTCCAGACATTTGTTCACTATCTCAATTTTCCATCAAATTGAGGATGATCAGATGAGTTATGAGCTAATTGAGTACCAAGACAAGAAAATAATTCCATCCAAAAATTTCTAGTGAAAATGTGATCTTTGTCACTTGCAATAATCTTTGGATTTCCATGTAGCTTTTGAATTGTTTCCATAAATGCGGTAACAACTGTAATGACTTTAAAAGGATGAGATAATGCAAAAAAGTGTGCATACTTGGTAAGTCTATCAACCACCACCATGATGAAATTATTTCCTTCAGAGTTGGGTAAATATGTGATTAAATCCATTAAGACCTCTTCCCAATGCTAACTTGGAATGGCTAAAGGTTGTAACAGACCCAGGGTCTTAATTGTCTCCACTTTATTTTTGTTGGCAAACCAAACATTCTGCCACAAAATTTTGAATATCAAATCTAAGTCCATCCCAAAAAAATTATTTCTTAGCCATATGGTAAGTTTTTTAAAATATCAAGTGCCCTCATAAAGGAGAGGTGTGCAATTTGAAAATAATCTTTTATCTGAGTTGGGAATTCTTACATAGCTATAAGCGATCTTTGTACCATAATGAGTCATTTTTCCAGGTAAAAACTATCAAATGTATAGGGACCTTGCTGCAACTTTTGAATGAGTGTCCACAACTCTTTGTAATTCTCCCATTCCTCCCTTGCTTCAGTTATCTAGTCAGGTTAGATAATGGAAATGGAATTGAGCAATGTTTCCACATCCTCATCCCTTCTTGAGAGTGCGTCTGCAACAACATTTTGATTCCCTTTTTTTGTAGATGATTTCAAAGTCATAACCCAACATCTTAGTGACTCATTTTTGTTGCTCTTTTGAAGATGATCTTTGTTCCAAAAAGTATTTAAGACTATCATGATTTCTTTTTACCTTGAAGTGTCTTCGCATTAGGTAAGGGCCCCATTGCTTTAGGGCATGTAGTATTGTCAACATTTCCTTCTCATAAATAAGTTTATTTAAATACTTTCCTTTGACTCGATGACTTTGAAAAGTAATGGCTCTTGCTTCTTGCATTAAAAAAACACCAATTCCATTTCTTGAGGCATCACATTCCACCATAAATGTTTTTCGTGAAGTCTGGAGTAGCTAAAACCGGAGGTTGGGATATTTCCTCTTTAAGATGTTCAAAGGACTTAGTTTCTTTTTGGAGTCCAAAAAAATGCATGTTTCTTTAGTAATTTTGTTAGAGGTGCTGTTATTTTCCCATAATTCTTAACAAACTTGTGATAATACCTTATCAACCAAAGAAATCCTTGAAGATGCTTTAGGGTTGTGGGTATTTTCCATTCCTTGATGGATTTAATTTTGTTAGGATATACCTTAACACCCTAATGAGATACAATATTACCCAAATATTCCACCTCATGTACCCCAAAGAAACATTTGAAGGATTTTGCATACAATTGTTTCTCCTCCAACAATTTGAGCACCCTCTCAACATGTTGAACATGATCCTTCCAAGGCTTGTTGTAGATTAGTATATCATAAAAAGATACTAACAATTTTTTTCTAAGGAAGGGTTTGAAAATGGGATTCATCAAACCTTGAAATGTGGAAGGTGCATTAGTAAGGCCAAAAAGCATGACCAAAAATTCATAATGACCTTCGTGAGTTATGAATGTTGTTTTTAGAATGTCTTCAGTCTTCATTCTAATTTTCAG
This sequence comes from Pinus tabuliformis, assembly GCA_031772625.1. Classification (NCBI taxonomy): domain Eukaryota; kingdom Viridiplantae; phylum Streptophyta; class Pinopsida; order Pinales; family Pinaceae; genus Pinus; species Pinus tabuliformis. The sequence goes on along the minus strand of CM062813.1, from coordinate 440,633,295 downwards.
AATGTCCTCAGTCTTCATTCTTCAATTTGAATGAATACCTCCTTCGTATATATAGGAGTCTAAGGGATCTCAATATAATCAAAGCCTACATAACAATATTAATGTAAGGGAACAACAATAACAAAATGGGGTATAAATGGGAACAATAATAACAATAACGGGGCTACACTAAAAATAACAATAAGGGAGGTACATTAGTATTATAGGGGCCTAACAGATCATTAGCAAACTATCTATTTGGGACCTAATCCTAGCCCTTATTAATTTTTGTCCTCCTACATAAAACCCTTATCCTTAATTTTTAGGAGGCTATTCTTAGTGTCCCCATTTTGATGAGTGTTGTTGCCACCTCTTTCTTCATCTTCCAATCTCACTCTCTTTAAATCTTTCCATCTTATGGATTTCTCATATTTACCATTTTTTTTCTTTCTCCTAGTATCCTTCTAAGGGCTAGACTTTTTACTACCTATTATGAGGCTTTAAAATATTCTCCACTCACACTATGGAAATCCTCCTAATATGCTCCACTTTGCCTTTCCAAGGCGTCACAAACAATCAATATTATTAGGCCATGGTATGCCAAGGTCGCCTCCTTTACTTTGTTTACCTTTGTGCTCAGCGCCCTTAAGGACAACAATAGGAAACAATGAGTGATGAGGCTTTCCTTGGGCCTATGATGGAATAGATTTCTCAATTAATGAAGGAACCTAAAATAACAAGTATATAACATTCTAAGTCTTCCTTCACATGCAATGTATTTTAAGATGTGATAGGCCACCTCATCTTAGGGTTCAAGCAAACATTATGTTTTCACTCCATTGTTGTTCCCCTTGAGCTCCTTATAGCTTAAAATTATTATCAATTCTAAATACAATTTTATTTATTTATTTATTATTATTATTATTATTTATTTATTTATTCTGACTAGATTTTCTTGTGCAAGTGGTAGGAGTTAGTCTTTGAGCTTGAGTGCACCATTGAGAAAATTGCACAAGTTAAGAAAACACGGAAAATTTAGAAAGTTATAAATTTTAGCTCAAAACTCAATATTAAGCATGCCTCTATCCATTGGAAAGATAAATTAGTAGAGAACATAGAGAAGGTTTAGGTTTTCAAAATATTAAATCTATAGGAACAGGGCATTTGAGCTTGAGTGAACAATGCAATTGTTGGATATGGAAGACTTCCAAAGCAATTTTACGTTTCGAAATAAATAAATAAATAAATTGCACAAGTTGAGAAAACATGGAAATTTTAGAGAGTTGTAAGTTTTAGCTCAAAGCTCAATATTAAACTTGCTTATATCCATTGGAAAGATAAATTAGTAGAGAACACAATAAAAGGTTTAGGTTTTCAAAAGATTAAAGCTATAGGAACAAGGACTTTGAGCTTGAGTGAGCAATGCAATTGTTGGATATGGAATACTTCCAAAACAATTTTGCATTTGGGAACAAAAGGTTCAAGATGATATAGGTGCATGCTAGATGTGAAATTTGAGCAAGAAAGGCTGCAAATACTCCATGATGGTTTTTGTGTAGAGAGAGAAGGCACATTTGGAGGTGCAAAAGCATGTCGATGAAAACAATTTTTTTAATAGCAAATGAAAGGATTTGACCAAATCATGAATGAGATAATCAACCTTATGGCATTATTGCAAATATCAAGATAGTTGAATGCCATTAATAAATATTGTTAAGGTCTATTGTAAATCTGATTCCAGGTTTAATCATGAATAATAAAGAAACCTAAAAGCTAGTGGTTTGAAAAAAAAATGCAAAATATTTATTGTAACTAGTAAGCGCAATTCAAATTATATAAGAAGAGCTAGGGAAGGACTTATTCATGGTAGTTGGATATTATACGAAGCAAATAAATGGTGATAGGTATATAGAGCCATAGGAGCTCTTCGTTTTTGGATTTTAATATTCCTATGCCACAAGAGCATAATTAGCAAGGGTATGGAAGATAATAGTGCATATAAAAGAGTCATGAGAGTCATGACCATCATAGTTAGTAATTGAGTACAACCAAGTAATAGTGACAAGAACAAGAAACATGGAAAAAACCAATAAGTAAATAATGGCATCATATTGTAGCGGAAATTAATTAATAATGGATGTAAAGCATCATTGAAAAGAAGAAAGTAAAGAGGTTGGCATGGTAAAAGAAATATACCAAAGGAAAAAGAGAACAAGGACTCCGTGAGGTGATGCGTGCCTTATATGATGGGTGATTCATCTTTGTGGGAAAGTGTATGGATGCTTGGAAGATTTGCATGATATGAACCATCATCTTGTGCCTTATATGATGGGTGATTCATCTTTGTGGGAAAGTGTATGGATGCTTGGAAGATTTGCATGATATGAACCATCATCTTATGCGTAAATAATATAGTGAAAGAAAGAACGAACTTTCACTTGCTTTAAAGGTGCCAATAGATGAATAAAACATTCCAATATTTATGGATTGGTATAGGAGGATAAAATCATACTTCATATAAAATTTCCCGATGAAGAGATTTTTTTATTTTTTAAAATAAAGTCTAATAACAACTTTAGACAAGGGTAGGAGATGCCATAACATGAATGACGAAGCTTGTTAAAAATATTTTATAACCAAGGGAATGATTATAATAATGAATGAGAACTATTAACGGGGGTTAATAAAAAAGGTAGAGAAGGTTAAGTGCATTCCAAGTGTACAAATAGATGACAAACCAAAGAAGAAGACAACAAGTGCAATGGTTTCTAGAATGGAAGTATCTAGAATGCATATGAGAGGGGAAAGTATATATATTTAATGCCAAATAGTGTGGACTTTGGAAAAGTATACATGAAGTTGGAATAACATAAAATGCAGCACTATAGTTGTTAAGATGTTGATTATTGAAGTTAAGATTAAAGTAAGATTGGAAAAAGAAAAGGAGAGTGGTTAATAAGACTATAATATTTATGTAAAGTTCAAGTAATTTAAATTAAAACACTACAAGTGTTAGATAGTTGAGTAAAGGTAAAATTGTACAAGGTCGACATAAAAAATGAGAAAGATAGTTAAGATGTGACACCAATATACTATATGATTGGAAATGTACAGTGGACAAGTTGGCCTTGACCGAGAAGTTCTTGGAAAATGGGAGCATCAACGCACATATAATTAGAGTGAAAGCACAAAATTTTACAAGAATTCACTGGGATTTGATGATAGTCAAGGTAGAAAAGGAAGTTAGAAAATGCTACATGAAGCTACAAGATGCTCAACAAATGATGAACCTGTAGAATTTTATAGATCCAACCCAATTTCAAGTTTCATGAAATTTCATCATGGTTTAATGCCTAGCCCAAATTTCATGTGTTGTTGTTATTAAATTCTTTAGACATGAAAATTTCAAAACTAAAACACAAGAGTCTAATCTAGTTGTTGCTGAGATAAAAAATAAGAAACCCACAAAATATGAACATAATTATTTTTGGGCAATAGCCCTTAGAAAAACCCCAAAGGGAAAACCAATTGTTATAACATCTTTTATCACTCATGTAGATCAGATGCTTTTATATGGCTTGAACAACTCCCTTCCCTTTGCAAACCCATCCTCATTTCAAAAAAGTCTTTTTCAAAATATAAACGTGACTTTGCCCACTATCAAAGCGTGTACATATACAGTCCTCGGGAATAGTACCCACGTACATTTTTTAAATTTTGAAAAAAAAAAATTGGGCAGGGTTTATGAGTTTTACTGAAATCCCACCTAGAGGAGCTCATGGCCTAACTGAATTAACTAGTTTGAGGTGGTATATATAAAGCCATTACGAAGGCCTACTTAATTCCTCATAAGATAAATCATCATTATGCAAAAATTTCCCAAGATTAGGTTTGCAATTTTCTTGTGCCTTTTGCACTCTTAGTCTTTAGGAAACCCTTGTTCCCTTGCAAAGATACTCGACCTCCTTATCAAGAACTTTCTTGCATATATTGGAGAGGAAGTCTTTAATGGCTCAGGCTGGATGGATTCGAAGGAAGGTTTCGTCAGTACCTTTGGTTAGGATCAGGTTGTAGCTTCACCTATTCTTGTTGCTTTCAGTTAATAAAGAGACTCATGTCATGTTTCCAAATTACATTGTTGTTTTATGAATGTTAATTTATATATATATATATATACACTTGTACTTTGAATTCGTTGATTTTATCGTGTCTATGTGATTTATTTGCAGGTTTTCACATCCTGGAAGAAGATAGAGGGTTTGGACCCTATTGGATCTACTTCAAAGATAGGACCTTCAGGTACGCTTCTAACCCCTTCTTTTGTCAATCCAAGTGCTTGGAATGATTATATGAATTCTCTTTGTTAGCCTTTTATTCTGTTTTGTTGGGGCTCTCAACCTTAGCCCTCAAGAACCTTTCCCTTTAACAAAATTAGCGACTCCACTAGGGAAATACTTGTAAAGTATTTCCTAAAGGGTTGTTCAAATTGATCTGGGCTTTTGGTATGTTGTTTTATTGGGTGGCCCCTCTCAAATAAGTAACTAAAAAAGTCACTAACGTACCTCTCCTTATCAGTCGAGTCACTAAAATGACGTAATGTGGAATATCGTCTGAAAGGATGCGTAAGCAGGCTCGACTGATAAGGAGAGGGCATTTGTGTGCGTTTTACGGCTACTTGACACGCTCAAGCTGGGGAATGGAACCTGCGTAGACCTCAGAAATCGTCTAAAAGGATGCGTAAGCAGGCTCGAATGATAAGGAGAGGGCATTTACGTGCGTTTTACGGCTACTTGACACACCCAAGCTGGGGAACAGAACCTGCGTAGACCTCAGAAATCGTCTAAAAGGATGTGTAAGCAGGCTTGACTGATAAGGAGAGGATGCGGAGTATGCTCGACCAACGCCCCCCACCCAATAAGCATTAAGGAAGGCAGGGTGAGGTACGAACGCTCGACTGTTAAGGCCGCCATCGCTCGACCAACACCCCCCCACCCAATAAGTCAAATAAATTTATTGCTTGCTTGACGTTAGGAAAGAAAGGAACTTTAGTTGCTCAACCACCGGGAGAGGACCGGAGGGGCTCGACCATCGCCCCCCCACCCAATAAGTAAATTGAAACTTTAGTTGCTCGACCACCGGGAGAGGACCGGAGGGGCTCGACCATCGCCCCCCACCCAATAAGTAAATTGAAACTTTAGTTGCTCGACCACCGGGAGAGGACCGGAGGGGCTCGACCACCGCCCCCCCACCCAATAAGTAAATTGAAACTTTAGTTGCTCGACCACCGGGAGAGGACCGGTAGGGGCTCGACCAACGCCCCCCCCCCCCCCACCCAATAAGTCAAATGAATTTATTGAATTCTTGACGCTAGGAAAGCAAGGACAGATGCGGTTCTTCAACTTGGTGGACTAAGGCTGCTAAGACTAAGGGACGACAGATCTAGGGCTGCTGCTAAGGCCCAGTCTATAGCTAGAACATGGATGGACTAGAAGTGTAAACGTCTCCATGCAAACTCGTATAGTAACTATACTCTACGGTAGTTCTGTATGCCACGGCCGGCCCCGGGTTCGGCACCTAGAGCGGGGGGAGACCCAGTTACACCAGAGTAGAGCTAGTGGGAACTAGATTCTAGGAGCTCAGGTAGAGATGCCAATATCATATATGTACACGTAGGTATGGCTGCAACGAGGTCTGCTGCAGGTTGTTAGGTTGAATAGGTCTCCCAGGGGAAAAGGATAGGAGAGAAGAGCTATTCTCTTTGCCAGGTGGTAGATATGGTTGGTTCATGGCTAGTAAGAGTCTCCATGCAAAATCTAGGTAGTTAGCTTCTAGGCTATTGACTATGAAGATCCAAGCAAGTAAGTGTAAACATCTATAAGGCGATATCATATATTGATGCCTGGGGCTGTATGACACTCTAGGTGTAGGTCCAGGAGGAGCCTCCAGAGCATGAACTAGGCCGAGCTCATATGACACTACTCTGGGCAAATGAAACTTCTCCATGCCTACATCATATATTAACATGGTATACGCCATACCAACCAGCTCTGGCATCCACCTGGCTTCGTAATAGTTAACATGCATTGTCTAGGTGACAACGTCAGAATGCCAACATCGTAAGATCTGGGGTACTTGTTTGCAGTAGACCCGGTTATGGCGCAAGGGCTGCATACCCGCCTAGTTATGATGGGCCTGGGTCCCTAGCCCTCGAGAACCTTTCCCATTAAAAAAATTAGCGACTCCACTAGGGAAATACTTGTAAAGTATTTCCTAAAGGGTTGTTCAAATTGATCTGGGCTTTTGGTATGTTGTTTTATTTCTTTCTCAGTCTCCTAGCATCTTGGATGACCAAATCCTTCAAGCTGGTCTTTTAGATATGGCCTTACTTATTCTTTCTTCCTCAATTTACTGTCTATACACAGTTTTTATTCAAAAGAGTTGCGTATATATGTAGTTTTAGTGTTATCAACTCACGTATATGCAGTTTGTTTGAGTAAACAATGCATACATACTCAAACTTTCTTATAGACAATCGCATATGTTTCTAAAAAAAAAAAATGAAATTTTCACTTGGGTGAGTCCTTTGAAAGCTTGAATGTGTTTGTTTATGGTCTTATACGTCTGTTGAAGGTTGAGAATTTGGATGTCAATAATTTTTATTAATATCTTTCATTTTTTTGTGAAAATCCTTGTGTCATCCTAACATTTTTTATTTGTGTAGTTGGGTTGCAGATCTTCTCTTTGAAGTATCTAGTTGTTTTTGTTCTTCAGGAGCAACTTTATGTTTGTCTAAAGATTGTTTGTAGCCCATATTTCTCTTTTTCTTCTTTGTTTTCCCTAAAGGTTGATCTTATTATTTTTTCTTTTTGTTCTCGAAAGGGTTGGAGATTTTTTTTGAAGATATGAGATCTCATTCAATTGAGGCCTTCTTGATCTTTTGAACCTCTTACATCTTTCTTTGCCAAGTTTTTGAGTGTTTCATGCTCTTGTTTGCATTAGTATTTGAAACTCCTTGTATTTGGAATCCTAGACTTGGTGAACTTGAGTATTCTTCATTTATTTGATTTTGAGATCCTTTGTTTGCTTCGTTTCTTGAAGATTTGGGTTTCATTTAACAAAGAAAAAGAAAAGTTTTGTTGTGTTTCTTTTTTCTTTTGTTTTCATTTCATTAGTTTGAAGTGTTTTGGTTTTGGCAATGTGGGAGTCTTTGTGGTGAATTCAAGCATTCCTTTTGTCTTGGGAGTTTGATAGGCATTGAAGTTCTTTTATTCTTTGTTTGTTTGGTTTGCCATTGATTTGCTTGTAACGATTGCTTACCTTAAGATTTGTAGTTGAATCTTGCATTGCATATCAGTGTGCATTGGAACAAGCATTTAGTTCTTTTTTATTGATTCTAAATGTGTGAGTGCTTATCAAAAGAAAAAGAATTTTTTTTTCTTTAAGTCAATTATCATAGAACATTGTATAAATCACTTTCATAAAAAAAAAGTGAGTTGCATTTGCATGTAGCCTAAGTTTTCTTATTGGTTTCTTTTGCATAAAAACATCACAAGTTGCACTTCCATATCCTTTCACCGACTTTTTTTCTTTTGTCATAGAAACACCAACTAGTATAGGGAATATTTAGGGCCTTGGAATAGGTGTGTGGAGAGTAAACTCTCCAAGGCCACTCAAACTAAAGTATAGAAGTTGATTAAAGAGTGGAAGTCTAGTATCGTATAGGTTGTCGGGGAAATATCCTCTAACACAGGAGTCAAGCACTAGGACATGCAACGATAAGGAAAGAGAGATACCCCCTCTCCTATTTATCTGACCATGTGCCCACGATTGTTCCCCTTTGAATTCTAATTACAAGTTGGTAACCTTAATAGCCTTTCCTAGGAACCACATAGGTGGCTGCAGGGGGGGGGATGCCCGTGGTACCTAAGACAAACATTGCATCACTTTCATAGTACTTCTGGAGGGTGCCCTGTGAAGAGAGGGTACTTGCAGTGACAAAGACTATTGTTTGGAGGTTAGCGTGACTGTTTCTCATACGTTCACTAGTGGGAATTGGGCCCTCATCATCCCAACTTACCTTCGAAGACCCCTTTATCCACTTTCTCTTATTTTGGTGTTTGGTATCAATCAACCAGAGTGGAAATACTTGAAGTTTGTTTGCTTGTTTATATCTTTAAGAATTTTTAGTGAGTGCTTTTTGCCCCTATCCCCCCTCAAGTGAATTGAGTTTTTTTATTTTCTTTTATTTATAAAAGGTGGTTGATTGATCCAAAATATTTTGCTTATAGATGTATTAAATAATTACATGCATAAATTGTAGCTTAACATAGAAAACTTAATGTGCACATGAGAGAAGAGGGGAAACACATAAAGCATGAAAGAAGATAAAAAGACTTGATAACGGAGTTCATCCATCTTGGACTACGTCTCTGGGCCCTGATCGATCAATGGGGAGGCCTTCATTCATTAAGTGGCATGAGAAAGAAGAGTACAAGCATCAGTTACAAAAAAGGAGTTTTATACCTCCATACTGAAAAATGACCAGAAAATAAAGAACTTTGATGGAGAAATGGACAACACCATTGTGTTCGTGGCGTTGAGAAGTGTTGAAACCATATAAAATTTGTCAAATTCTGACAAAGTGAAAATTTGGCCCTCTTGCAAAATTCTACCTTGAACTGCGTGCACTGCCTTCTCCCCTGGGTACACTAACAAACTGCATTTAAGTAAAATATTGGTGGCGGATTCTTTAAGGAAACTTTTGTAGCGTAGTTGGTGGAAAGTCTGGCTAATATGGAGGAGGTCGAGCGGTCAAACCCCGCCTCCTCCTTTTTGCATAACAAATTATTTTTTAATACATTATAAACGATATTTTTGTTTAAATCAAATTTTTGGCTAGTTCAGGCCCGCCTTGGGCGACCCGCCCACTGTACCTGCCTCCCGCCAATGTTTTTAATAAGTTGCATGTTTGGCGTGGTTGGGTCCGTGCCCCAAGGGCCAGCCCACCACCCACTATATTCAATGTCGTGGGTTGTTGAGCCCCATTTTGTGGGATCCGTTGGGAGTTCTGTGGTGTGGGGTGGTGGGGTCATGGCCGCCCACCCCATTTTGTTTACACAGTTCCATGGGAGGGGTTGGGGTCATGGCCCTCCCCTCCACCAATTGTTATGTGGTGCGGATAAGGGGTGGCGGGGTTGGTGGCCCGCCACCCTTTTTTTATATTTTTTTGTTATATAAAAACAAACTAACTTTTTTGGAAATTCGGTTTTGGACCGAAGGAGTCTTTTTAACAAGGCCACGATTTTGCTTGGAATCTGGCCGAAGTTGGCCGGATTCCGTCCACCGGAAAAATTCCAAATTGTGTCTTCATTAATCCTGCCCAATCATAAAAAAGTCAACCCAACTTTGAATGCCTCTATCTCCTTTATCCGGACTCAAATTGGAGTGTTGTTCACACCATTGGAATCAGGGCGACGAGCACTTCGATCTGATGTCAAGTTTATCACCTTTATGCCACTTTAATTTTTGAGCCTTTTCCATGCCACTAGTGTCTGGAGATCCTCCTAGATCAATCTTCCCCATTGAGGAGCTTTTGGATTGCCAAAAGCTTTATCAGTCAATTGGCAAGTGAGGGAATTGTTCCCTCACTCTTTCTTTTTCCAACCACTTTGCCCTGCTAGGGTGCATCCCCTTGAAACCAACTCGAAGGTATTCCACATCTCCCCGTCGTGAAGTCCTGGTTCTTCTGTCAAGGATGATGTCTTCAGGTAACTCATCGAGATACTCTGGTTCAAAGTCATCAATTGTAGGAATTGTGCCTACCTCTTCGGTGTCCATAATCAATGGTGTCTCATACAACTTTAAGTTCTCCACATTCACTACGGAGTACATTTGCATATATATTAGCAAATCGAGACGGAAGGCATTGTTTCCAATCTTCTCCAAGATGGTGAATGGACCATACCGAATTGGTCGCAACTTCTTCCCTTCTCCCTTCATCCTGTCCTTGCTGATATGGAACCACACTTTGTCGCCCACTTGAAATTGATGGTCGACTCGGTGTTTGTCATGTCGAGCCTTGTACCAGGCTTGACTTTTCTCCAACTGCTCCTGTACTGCTTGGTGAATCAACTGGATCCGTTGAATGAACTGTTGCGCTTTGTCCCTGTCATCACGTCCATTGGAGTCATCTTCCCTTCCAAAGACCATATCAAAAGGGTATTTTAGCAGGTAGCCAAAACATGTCTCAAATGGTGAACGCTGCGTAGATGAGTGCACTTCTTGGTTGTAGGAATGTTGCACATATGGAAGATGCTCATCCCACAACTTAGGATGTTTCCCACAATAGCCTTGCAACAAGTGTACCATGGTGCGGTTGACAACCTCTATCTGTCCATCAGTCTGTGGATGGAATGTCGTGCTTCTTTTCAACTTGGTGTCCATCATCTTCCACAAGCTGGTCCAAAACTCTTCGAGAAAGCGAGAGTCCCGATCTGACATAATCGGTGTGGGCAACCTGAAATGGACCCAAACATGTTGAAATAAAAGATGAGAAGTCTGCTCTGTAGTGATCTGCTTTTTACAAGGCATTACTAAAACGGTCAATGACGACATACAAATAGTCGTGACTTTTTCTGGAGAAAGGAAAACCTCCTACAAAATCCATTGACACACTTTCCCATGCATGACTTGGAATAGGGAGTGGTGTGTAGAGCCCGAGTTTTCTATTAGAGGGCTTTGAAACAAAACACATCACACAACCCTTTACATAGCGAGTCACAATGTTCTTCATATGAGGCCAAAAACAAAATCTTTGTACATGACACAAAGTTTTTTCGACACCAAAATGACCAGAAACAAGGGAGGTGTGGGCCTCCCACATTACATGTACCCTTTCTCCTGTGGGTATGCACAATTTGCCAAGGAGGTACAACAGTTTCCCCTACAAGTGATAGTTGTCCACCTGTGAACCATAGGTTAGTTTTGCATAAATCTCATTAAAGTCATCATCGTTAGCATATTGTTCAACATAACTTTCAAAAGATAACGAAGCATTATGAAAAATAATAGAAGCATAAATAGGAGGGCGAGATAGCATATTGGCCACTTTGTTGCTAGTGCCCTTCTTATACTTTATTACCAGATAAAACTGTTGTAGAAAACCCATCCACTTGAAATGACGAGATTTTCGTAACTTGGTCTGTGACTAAAGATACTGCAAGGGCTAATGATCTGTATGGACGATGGTCTCCTTGCCGATCAGGTAGTGTTTCCACTTTTTCACACTCTGGACCAAGGCATATAATTCCTTGTCATAGGTGGGATAATTTATCACAGCGAACTTCTCTGAATGGTAACATATCGGCTTCTTTTGTTGCATCAGTACAACTCCCATGGCATATCTATTGGCATCTGTCTCGATCTCGAATGGTTGTTGGAGATCTGGTAAGGCCAAGACCGGTGCGGTGCTGATCTTTTCTTTCAATGTTTCGAAGGACTTCTGCTGCTTTCCTCCCCATTGAAAGACTTGCTTTACACTTGTCAATGCGTGTAAAGGTGCTGCAATAATAGATAAATTGGCAATAAATCTCCTCCAATACTGTACTGCACCCAAAAAGCTGTGAACCTTGGTTACACTAGTAGGTTTAGGCCAATTTACAATTGCTTCAACTTTAGAAGGATCAATTTTTAGCTGACCATGACCAACAATATGACCTAGGTAAACCAAAGAGGTTTTCCCAAACTCACACTTTGACAATTTTACATAGAGTTTTTCATTTTTCAATACATCAAGCACTTTCTTCACATGACATACATATTCATTCCAACTTTTACTAAAGATAAGAATATAATCTAGATAGACAAGAACAACTTCATCAATGAATGGCCTAAAGAGATCATTCATGATCCTCATGAAAGTGGCTGGAGCGTTGCAAAGATAGAATAGCATCACCATCCATTCGAACAACCCCTGTTTGGTCTTGAAGGCGGTTTTCCACACATCCTTCTCTACAATTCAGACCTGGTGATAACCACTACGCAAATCCAATTTGGTGAAATAGATAGCATTCTTTAACTGATCTAATAATTCATCAATGCGGGGAAGAGTGTAATGACTTTTCACCATGATGTTGTTTAGTGCTCGATAATCCACGCACATCCTCCATGTGCCATCTTTCTTCGACACTAAGACAATCGATGAACCGCATGGACAACTGCTCGGTCTAATAACCCCTTGGTTCAATAGTTCCTGCAGCTACTTTTTGATCTCCTCCATCTCAATGGTCGACATCCTGTACATGCCAATATTCCGTAAAGGAGTGTCATGTTGCAAATGGATCTCATGTTGGATTTCCCTCTCCGAAGGTAATCCCCTTGGTTCCCGAAACATCTCATCATAGTTAGAAATTAATTCACATAATTCCTTTTTATGCACATGATCACAACCCTGGAAAGCATCAGATAATTCTACATCTTTTCCCCTTACAACCATAAGCATGCAACCCTTACTGGAATTCACCAACCTCTTCATTTGTCCTGCACTTACAAGGCTGGCATTGATTTTAGTTTGATGAGCCCTTACGATATATTCTACCCCATCTTTTATGATTTGGTATTTGTTTTCATGACGGAAGAAGATTGCCTTTCTATCATATAGATATGGACTCCCTAACACCATGCCATAGATATCCAATGGTATCACATCAAGTTTTACCTCATCCACTAACTTAGAAGCGATCACAAATTTAACCTTACACTGCTTAGTTACATTCAATTTTGCTTTATCATGTATCCATCCAAGTGGGTAAGGTTTTGGATGTGGTTTGGTTTCCAAGCCTAGCTTCTTCACCAAGGACTCTGAAATTAAGTTTCCTTCGGATCCGGTATCAAATAGAGTTTCCACTTTTGTATGATTTATGATAACTCTGATATAAAATAGCTCAATTCTCTTTTGTTCATTAGGAAGAGACTCATCTATTGAACTAGTGCCTTCATGTGATTCAGAATTAACATGAGGTGTAAGAGTACCTTTTGTTCCTGCTGTTGTGATCAATGCTTCATCTCCCGAATGAGATCCAAGGTCTTGCTGCATAGTTGCTACTGTCTTCTGCTTGCCTTTTCCTCCATACTTCCTTGGTCTATTTTCCGGGTACTGTTTCCAACAATGATCGTTGTCATGACCTTCCTTTTTGCAGTGATTGCAATAAGGTCTTTCTCCTTCATCTTTCTTGGTTGATGCCATCCTCTTCTCCTTTCCCTTTCCTTTCACTTTGGGTTTTCCATTTGGAGGTTTGAAAGGTGGTTTCTTGAAATGATCATCTCTTTCATTTTTGCCCCTGTTCTCAAGATGAATTGCCTTCACACTGGTGGAGTCAATGGTAGTTGGTTCAAACAATAATAATGAATGTCTAAGGTCACTATGTAATGATCCAATATACTTAGTTTCTACTTCAAGTCAGTCAAGTGCAATGTCCAAATTAAGTGCATGTTTTCTAAATTCCTTTGTAAAGCTTTGAACATCCTGACCTCTGCCCTGCCTTAAGTGTTGCCAATCCATTAAGGCTTTTTGTTTATAACCTAAGCGATAGAATTGTTCCTTTAATGCAAAAATGAAACTAGGCCATGAGGAAAGAATATTACCCACAATCTTACTGCTTCACAGTTTTCTCTCCCACCAGACGAGAGTGGTGCTACTCAGCCGAAGAGAGGCCAGCTGAATCTTTGCCTCATCCTCTTCGATCTACTGAATCTTGCAGTAGATTTCAATCTGCCTAATCTAGTTATTAATCTTTTCTACATTACTATCACCGTTAAACATGGGAAGATCAAATCTGACATCTAATTTAAAGAAAGGTTTCTTAGATGCATCCCTTCAATTTCTATGATGATGGTGATGAGAGGAAGAAGAACTTTCACTTGTGGAAGGAGAAGGAGGGGGTTCTTCTTCACCATTTCCATGCACTGAACCTTGTTCTTCTACCTTTTTCCCTTCTGCTTTCTCCAGTCTTGAAAGCAACTGGCTGACATTTTCTGCCATTGTATAGAAGGCTTTGCGGAAATTGAGCTCCTCTTCATAACAAGCCTCTTCATCTGCCATGTTTCTCCTTCGATGTGCATGCCCCACTTCGGGATCGAAAGACTTTAGTTTCCCTTCACCTCTTCGGAGCCTGTTTCTTGTTAGCATACAAACATGCAATTCACATCTAAAAAGACCTGCTCTGATACCACTTGATCCAAAATCTTTTGCTTATAGATGTATTCAAGAATTACATGCATAAATTGTAGCTTAACATAGAAAACTTAATGTGCATATGAGAGAAGAGGGGAAACACATAAAGCATGAAATAAGACAACAAGACTTGATAATGGAGTTCGTCCATCTTGGACTACATCTCCGGGCCATGCTCAATCAATGGGGAGGCCTTCATTCATTAAGTGGCATGAGAAAGAAGAGTACAAGCATCAACTACAAAAAAAGGAGATTTATACCTCCATACTGAAAAATGGCCGAAAAATTCAGAACTCTGATGCGGAAACGGAAAATTCCATTGCATTCGTGGCGTCGAGAAGTGCTGAAACCATATAAAATCTGTCAAATTCTAACAAAGTGAAAATTCAACCCTCTTGCAAAATTCTGCCTCGAACTATGTGCACTACCTTCTCCCCTGGGCGCACTGACAAACTGCGTTTAAATAAAATATTGGTAGAAAATTCTTCAAGGAAACTATTGTAGCACAGTTGGTGGAAAGTCCAATTAATATGGAGGAAGTCGGGCTGTCAAACCACGCCTCCTCCTTTTTGCATAACAAAATCTTTTTTAATAAATTATAAACAATATTTTTGTTTAAATCAAATTTTTGGTTGGGTCGAGCCTACCTTGGGCCGCCCGCACACCATACTTGCCTCCCGGCAGCGTTTGTAATAAGTTGCATGTTGGGCATGATTGGGTCTGTGCCCCAAGGGCCGGCCCACCACCCACTATATTCAATGTCGTGGGTTGTTGAGCCCCATTCCGTGGGATCCGTTGGGAGTTCCATGGTGTGGGGTGGCGGGGTCATGGCTGCCCACCTTGGTTTGTTTACACAGTTCCGTGGGAGGGGCCGGGGGTCATGGCCCGCCCCCCACCAATTGTTATGTGGTGTGGATAAAGGGTGGCGGGGTTGGTGGCCTGCCACTCTTTTTTTTTATATTTTTTTTGTTATATAAAAACAAACTATGCATTTTTGGAAATTCGGTTTTGGACCGAAGGAGTCTTTTTAACAAGGCCACGATTTTGCCCAGAATCTGTCCAGAGCTGAATGGATTCCCTCTACCGGAAAAAGTCCAAATTGTGCCTTCATTAATCTTGCCCAATCATCAAAAAGTCAACCCAACTTTGACTGCCTCTATCTCCTTCATCCGGACTCGGATTGGAGTGTTGTTTGCATCGTTGGAATCAGGGCAATGAGCACTTCGATCTGAAGTCAAGTTCAACGCCTTTCTGCAACTTTGAATTTTGAGCCTTTTCCATGCCACTGGTGTCTGGAGATCCTCCTGGATCATTGATCGACCAATTCATCAATTTATGAGGCATCATGGGCTTTAAATTGTGAGTGTATAGCCTTCACTTAAAAGGCATATGATAAATTCTTCTAGTTCTTTTGAGCTAGTCCAAGCTAATATAATGGGGACAAATCATTCACTAAGGGTTTATATTTAAGGGGAATAGCCTAGTCTTTCTCATAGTTCGGAAAATAACGTCCCTATTATCTCTAGGGTACCTTTTCAATTGGAAGGCCACGTAGAAGTTGAAGATGTTCCAGATTCGTTTGGGACTCCTTTAGATCCTCTTCCTTCAAACCTTCCTTACGTTATATTATACATGGGTACCCTTGTTCATAAATGAGGTAGACCCCTTCACTCTCCTTCTTTCTTCATGGCCAATGTTAGTAGCACTTTTATGATCATTGATTTAGTAAGTGTGCATACTCCTTCTTCACCTATAGGAGGAAGTACTTTTTCCATTACTATTATTGTTCCCAACATAGTAGCTATTGGTTCTACCTCTACTCCTGGTTCGAGTGGGGGAATCCAGCCTTTTGCTCCTTTCACTAGTGCTTTTTCATATGGGATGTCATCTATTAGGATTACCTAAATTCATACATCTTTACCTTTTACCACTCTAACATATATGGATTCTATGGTTAGTGGTTCTATATTTTTACAAGTCTTCACTTTTGGAAGTGGACATGTTCCTGCTTCCAATCCTTATTTAGGTATTGGATCTGCGTCATTCCTTGGGTTCTCTCAAAGTGTTAATCCCTTTCAAGTTCATGGGGGTAGGGTATGGCATATCCTCCAATGAGTAGTTTGGGGTCATATGTCCCTTCTCAGTTATTTGGTCTGCAGGGGAGTATGCCCTTCCCTATTAGCAATACATCGATATATTTTCCTCCTTTAGAAAGCGCATGGAACCCTTACTAAGGGGTTTCTCCTTCTTATAACATTTCGTTAGGAGGTAATTTTCTTATTTCTTAAAGTTTTGTGTTAAGTGGAGGATACCATATGCATACTCCTGGACAATAAGGTTTTCCTTATAATCCAGGATTATCTACAAGCAATCCTTGGAATCCCATTGTTGCTCAAAATCTAGGATATACCTTTCCAAACTTTGGGAACCCCAATCCTAGAGCTTGGAATTCTATAAATTCACCACACTTACCATTCCTTGTAACACTTAATTTAACTAATCTTTCAAAATTAACTAATGATCTAATTTGGCATAATTCGGCTGGGCCCCTGGTCCCTACCAGACTTCTATCAAACATGCCCAAGTTTGAAGGGAAGTCTATAGAAGACCTAACCGATCATGTAACCATTTTCCATTTGTGGTGCTCATCAAACTCTCTGATTGACGATTCAATTAAGTGGAGACTTTTTCAACGCACCCTAACTGGGAATGTGGTGAAGTGCTATATTGAGTTAAGAGGGGGATTATTTTTTGTGTTTGGTGAGTTGGATACAATATTCCTTAACCACTTTCCGTTGGCTCTCTGTTATGACGTTGAGACTAAGCTTCTAACCAATTTTGAATAGGATAAGATGACCCATGTCTTTGACGATATTCAAGAGTGGTGGAGAAGAAAGAGGTTAATCAAGGCATATATCCCTGATGAGATTTTAATCTAGTGGTTTTTGAAGTCTATATAGCCAGACAACTCCAAGGATGCGAAATGTTCAGGAGTGTTCACAGAGGAGCATGCTATCTTTAGATCCTAATAGTTAGAAATGATTTATTCCTAGACAGGGTTCTTTATAAGATTTTGCTTGATGCACCAAGATCTATGATATATTTGGCCAAGATGAAATTGATTCCTCATGCTGATGGGATTTTAAGATCGCTTGATTCTAATACGACTATTTTTTTGGTTAATCAATTATAGCAACTTTTAATACAATCTGCTATGTTGACATAAGTTATGCCATATGTGTCTCCTCCTTTGCAACCCTCTACAGTTAATGCAATTCAGTCGTATAATCCTAAAGTAAAGCAACAATATGATGGGAATAATAAAGGGCGAGGTAAGAAGAAGGGTAAGGAAGAGAAGGAGAATGAAAATAAACCAAATGTTGACATTGGTAAGGGAAATAAAAATCTAAAAAGAAAGTGAAATTCCCATACAAGTTATGCAGTGGGGACAATATTACACATTTTTCGCCAACATTCAAGATGCTCAACACTTGTTCACTCAACAAGGTCCTTCTAGTTCCCAGTCTATGCTTAACAACCCTTTCCCTAGGGGTAGAAATTACTTACTGGCATGAATGCTAATGCTAGAACCCCTTCAAGGAGAATCCAATTAGAATGGGAATCTCCATTGAATGTATATATGCTTAAGGTTCATGTTGGAATATCAACTAGAGTTCATGATTATGGAGAACCAAAACCCTCTAAGGCTAAAAATGCTTCTGATACTCAAGAAGCTCTTCATATAGAGAGGCTTATCATTGATTTTATACCTTAGATGTCGAAAGGCTCCTCAAAATGCTTGACTTTTAATCCAAATGCTAGGGTTGCTCAAAACTATTCTATTGTTGAGGATTTAGCTCATAGTCCACGTGTTATGCTAGCATTAGAGGTACTGGAGTTGTGCCCAACACAAAGGAGTGCTTTACTCACTACAATCGGAGAAGTTTACCCAAATAATTCTCCACTAATTACATTTGATATTGTAAATGTCAAACCAAGACTCCCTCATCATATGGTTTTTCAAATTAAATCTATGTTTCGAAAGAAGGCTATATTTTGTACTATATTTGATGAAGGGGCTTCCACATGCATAATGTCTATGTCATGTTAGAAAGAAATTGGGTCTCCTTAAGTGGTTCCTTCCAAAAATCTTTTAACTGCATTCGATGGACACTCTCATAGGCCTCATGGGATTTCCCATTCCTTCCCGATTGGAGTTGGGGGCAAGGTAGTCAACATGGAAGTAGTAATAGTCGATGTCAATCTAGATAATAACCTTTTTTTGGGTGAAACTATGTATATGCGATGAATTTTGTTTTCTCATCCTTATTATGCATATTATGTTTTCCTCATGATGGGAGAATAGTTACGGTTGATCAGTTGGCATATTCTCCCAAAAACCCTAATGCATCTTCCAACTCTATTGTCCTATTGGTTAATAATTCTCAACAACCTATTGAGAATTTTGGGGTTGGGATGTATTCCTCATTTATGGGTACTTTTGATCTCCCACCTCTGATACCACACACTAATTCCATTTTTCTACATCCAAGGTGCTTCCTCAAGAACGTTCTTTTAGAACTAGTTATTTTGAATATCCTTGGATTTTGCCTCCTTCTACTGCCACATTGGAAGAGGGGAACATGGTTGGAATGGATTATCCTAGGTTTGCAACTAAAATCACATATCAAGTTATTGTTAGTAATACTCCAGACACAAATCCATTCTTTGTTTCACCAGAGGATTCAGAAAATGATGTTGTTCCTATCTGAGAAACTGACTCAACTATGGCCATGGATTATCTTGATATTGTTTTACCATTTGAAGAGGTGATTCTAAAAGCAATGACAGGTGTAGAAAGGTCGTGGGATGATTTGCATCATCGATCTTAATTTATCCCTGACATGCAAAAAGTTGAGTTAATATTGTCTTGTTCCTCCTCCATTGGAGGTGTTTGTAGGATTCTGTACCCTTTGGCTCAACACATCTTTGTTTTCCAAAGGTAACATGGCTAATATCTCAAAAACTATTATGGTGAACATTTCCAAGAATCCCTAAGTGTATTCATAGGAGTTGATTGGTCCCCAGAAGACGTAAATATTTATACCGATCTCTTTAAAGAGTTTTGTGACATGTTCACTTGGTTTTATGAGGAAATGTTTGGATTGATTCTAGCATTGTTCAACATGAAATCAAAACTTATGAGAACACAAAATTGGTACACTACAAACTTCAATCGGTAAATCCTAGGAAAGTTGAAACTATTAAGGCAGAAGTAGAGAAATTGCTTAAAGCATGCTTCATCTACCATGTTCCTCTTATATAATGGATTTCAAATGTCATTTTGATTTACAAGAAGCAAGGAAAGATCTATATATGCATCGATTTTATGGACCTTCATAAATATTTTTCAAATGATAATTTCCCCATTCCATTTATATACCAAATTACTGATGAGTGCGTTGGAAATTACATTGTTTTCCTTCATGGACAGATTCTCTAGATATAACCAGATTACAATTTGTCTGAAATATCGATATAAGACAACCTTTATTTGTCCCCAAGGTATGTTTGCATATAATAAAATTCCTTTTGGCCTAAAAAATGTTGGAGCTACCTTTTAGAGGGTCATGTATTCTACTTTCCATGACATCGAACATATTATAGAAGCCTATTTGGATAATTCTCCTGCTCACTCTAAAAAAATAGTGAAACAACCAAAGAATCTTTACCTTGTTTTTAAAAGATGTTGTCATTATAAAATTTGGTTGGATAATCATAAGTGCATATTCGTTGTGACATCGGGTTAGTTGTTGGGATTCATCGTTACGAATAAAGGGATCGAGGTTGACCCCATCATGGTTGAGGCAATACTTCAATTGCCTCACTCGTCCAATATATGTCAACTTCAAACTATCCAAGGACATAAAGCCATTTTTTTTAATGGAGATTCATCATAAATTACACCGATATAACCAAATTTTTTATGTGTTTTCTTAAAAAAGGAGTTCCATTCATTTGGTATGAAATTGGTCAACGCTCTTTTGATGCTTTGAAAAAAGCATTAACCTATGATCCTTTGCTCAGTCTACCTGATTATAGTAGAGATTTCCTTTTGTATCTTGCAGCGGCAGAATTTACCATTAGTATGGTCTTGGTTTAGGATGATAATGCCTTTAAAGAACATGTTATCTATTACCTAAGTCATGGTTTGGCAGGTCCTGAACTTCAATATTCTCATGTTGAGAAATTATCTTTAGCAACAATTCATGTTGTCCAGCGGCTCCATCTTTTAGAAAATAATATTTCAGATTAATCACATTGTAAGGATTGGGTTGACGTTTCGAACCAACTAATGTGGTTCATCCTCATTATATTTTATTAAGGAAAATGATCGTAGTTGTTGATGTCAATCCTTTTCAATTTGTCCTCAATAGGTGAGTGATTGGGGGAAAATACAACAAATGGATTGTGATTTTGCAAGAATTTGATCTTGAGTTTATGTCAGCAAAATCAAAGAAATCCTTGGTTTTTGCATAATTGATTTCAGAACTGCCTTGTGATCGAGATTATAATTATGATGAGTCAATTCCTGATGAACACCTCTTTTTGATCTCCTCACAAGATCTTGGTATGGATACATCATAGTATATTTGCAAACTTCGAAGTTTTCTTAGTTCTTTTCTAAGGATGATCGTAAAAAATTATGTCATCTAACTAAGAATTATTTGATTATCAGTGATATGTTATATTGTCATGGAGTTGACTCAATCTTAAGACATTATTTAATCTAAAAGAGGGTGAGTCGGTTTTAAATGATTTTCACAATGGGGCTTGTGGCGGTCATCTATATTGGTTAGCAACGTCACCAAAGATCTCACATGGAGGGTATTTTTGGACTTCGATTTTCAAAGATTGTATTGAAGTGGTAAAAAAATGGCATCCTTGTCAAGTGTAAACTCAAAAAATGTGCTCTCATCTAGCTCTTCTATTTATTGTTCTTACCATCGGTCCATTTACTAAATGAGGAATAAAATTTACAATGTGTCACCCAACCTTAGTGATCCAAGAGGATGTTGGTGGCCACCCACCTATCCCACTTGGACCCCCAAAACTGTCTCTTTCAGTTTCCTTAATTGTAGCACAATTTACTATTTTTAGCAGTTTTTCGGGTCCTGAACTTCCAGAGCTGTTTTGGGGCCCTAAACGATGTTTTTTGGAAAACTGGGAGCAACATGGGTACATGGACCAATGTTTCTCTTCCCAAAGTTGTAGTCCTCGAATAGATCTTTCTAACGAGATATTGTGCGCGTCAAACAGAGATCGTATGCAAAAGTTACGACCTCAGGAAGTTGATGTACCAATTTACCAAAACGGGGCCCACAGTTTGGCGTTTCATCTCCTAGGGTTAGGTTTTTGGATGTTTAGGGCTTTCCATTGTTTCTCAACAATAAATAGGCCTTCAAGCCTCATTGTAACACAGTTCAGAGGCATGTATCTACCACATCTCTTCTCAGAGATAAGCTACCATCGCCCTAGCTAGTTTATTTCCATTTCTATTTGTAAGCATATTTCAGTATTTTACAGTAATGAAATGAAGTATTATTTCCGCTACATCCCTGTGTTTATGGTTATTTTTTTACTTTATTGCATTCTCGTTTAAATCTGGATCACTTAGTAAAGGGGCATAAGTACATTATCGTGGCAATTGACTACTTTATGAAGTGGGTCAAAGCCATGCCTACCTTTAATAATGATGGTGATATAGCTGTACTTTTCCTTTTCAATTAAATAATTTCACATTTCGGTATCTCTAAACATATTGTCACTAACCATGGCAGTTACTTTCAAAATAAGATGATGTCTAAATTGGCTTCTAAATTGGGATTTGGGCAAGAGCTTTCTTCACCTTATTATCCTCAGGCTAATGGGAAAGTTGAAGCCATAGATAAATCCCTTAAAAAAAATCCTTCAAAGGACCATTAATCAAGCTAAGTCAAATTGGAACATCATGTTATATCCTACTTTATGGGTTTACCGAACATCTATTAAGACTGCTACAGGATTTACTTACTTTGTGTTAGTATATGGCATGGAATATCTCCTTCCCATAGAATTTCAGATTCCATCCCTCAAGTTAGTGATGAAAATTCTTCCTAACACATCAAGCATAGAAGAGCATCTTGTTCACTTAGAACATCTTGATGAGCAGCGTCGAGATGTCGCTACAATGAATGAGGCCAATAAGATGAGAGTTAAAGCACAATATGATAAGTTTGTATGCCCTAGGGTTTTCTATGAAGGTGACCTTGTCCTGGTCTATGACCAAGATAAAGACACCTTTGGGGCAAGCAAGTTAAAATCTATGTGGTACGGTCCTTATATTGTTAAATGTGTCTTGAAGAAGGGTGCTTACAAATTGGTTGATTTCGAAGGAAATGTGTTATCTCAGCCCAAGAATGAGCTTTATCTCAAGAAGAATTATTCTTAGTTTTGTAAATTATTTTTACCCTTGTAGTTTTTCCTTCATTTAAAAAAAAAATAAGAAAAAGAAAATAGAAAAAAAAATCAAAGAAAGAAATTAAAATAAAAGGGAGAAAAGAAAAAGAAATAAAAAATATATTATATCCCTAGTAGTAGCGAGCACGTTTAAATGCCGCACTTGTATTTTTATTATCCTTAGCATTTTTAAATAAATTGTTTTATTGTAATAGTTTGATGTGATTGATCGCCGCCAAGCAATTAAAGTTCATGCAGTTTTGAATGGACAAGATCGAGCCTGCCGAGATCAACGACCCCCGACACATTGCAGGACCCCCCGCATTATTGAAAGTTAATTGGGGGGAAGGGTCTGCAAAGCAGTTTTTCCCAACCCCACCTTTGATACGTGGCACCTTCCCAATGATTGTGGTACCCCTTTGCTCAAAACCATCAACTACTTCCACCCCCCACAAACCGCCAATCCTCACATTGATTTTGCCCACCACTAAGTTTTTGCTACAATTAGTCATCACCAATCCTTCCGATAAATTTAGCTAGTGATCGTTAACCATTCCATTCTACTGCCAATGTTTAAAAACATTAATTTATCCACGCCAATAAAGGTTAGCATAACTGAAAGTCGTTACAATCACCTGAATAAAAGCTGCTCTATTATCCAAAATACATTCTTTCGCTATTCCTGCCTGCAAGTAAAGCTTCTAGCACGACACTTCAAGTGAATTTCAATGATTTCTAGCTCCTGATCATCGCTATCTCCGAGTAATTATTTAATTGTCCTTAATTATCCTCAACAATTATATTTCCCCAATGGCTTCAAAAAAAGGAAAATCTAAGATATCTATAGACAATCCTATGTTACCCCTTGTAGTTAATTTAGATGCATTTCCATTGATTGATACCCATTTTGAAGTCATGGAGACCAATTATGAAGTTTACTTTTACAAACTTCAAAATTGAGCTTTTCAAAAGTATCAAGATGCCAGTGACGAATTTTCCTTTTGGGAATCCTTATTACGCTAGTTTTGTTTCCCTCAGACATATCATTTTCCCGAATTTATCACTTGGTGTGGAGCCCGATATCTTCCTAGTTAGAGAGATGTTATTGCTAAGAATAATGAAACCTTATTTTATGTTAGGTCCCTATACTACTAGTGTAACCCCTTATTGTTATTAGTACAACCCCATTATTATATTGTTGTGCCCATATAGTCCCCATATTGTTATTATTGTGCCCCATAGAAGCCCAATATTGTTATTATTGTGCCCTTACATTATTATTTTTATGTCAACTCTGATTATCTTATGACCCCTTAGACTCCTATATATAGAAAGGAGGTCTTGTCATTTGTATCATCTAAGAATTGTTCATTTGTGTAATGTAAATGAGGTTGCCCCCTCGAAGAGGCTTATTTCTAAGTCGTTGATCTATCTTTTCTATCTTTTTGTGAATTGGTTCCATAACATTTGGTATCAGAGCTTTGGATTCTAGGGTTTCGCTGCTCCAAATTGGTCATCATGGCATTTTCGTTATAACTGTTTTTCTGCGATGTTTTAGAAGCGAAAAAAAAAGCCCATTTAAGACGAAATTGCGTTTAACCTCAGGTCCGAATTTCAGAGCTTTTCGCGCTATATTTGCGGAGATATGATCTGAGGAAGTTAGTCTTTTTGCAGACTCTCGAATTACATTCCAAACAGGTGACCTTGGGAAAATCGTCATAACTTTTGTTTTGAGCATCAGATTGCAATTTCGTAAGAAGTTATAGAAAGAGGACAAACTTTAGTTTCCTGTGTATAATTTTAAGATCCTAAGGTAAAAATAGTGACACGTGGCACTTCATACAAGTTTGCTCTTCTAAAAAGGTATATAATCAGGTCATGTTGGGAGATTGTGCATAACTCTTTCTTGGAGAATCTAAATTCGATCAGACTAGTGCATTGGAAAGAGAATGCAGAGGGCTATTGTAGATCGCAATTTCAGAACTGGAAGATCCAAAATTACAGAGTTACAGTCGTTTCAAGATCGAGCTCCTAAAATCAAGAAAAAGCGAGATGAGGAAGTTTGATGGCAAGGATCCCACATCGAAATCATGTATTTGTCCAGATCTCCAAAATGTTTTGGACAATCATTCCAAGGTATTTGAGACTCGCAAAGGCCTCCCACCTATTCGTGATCATGATCATGCTATTTATTTGATTCCATGAAGTGTTCCTCCAAACATCAAGCCTTACATATATCCATATGCCCAAAGGAGTGGGAACTCATTGAAAAGTTGCAGAACATCCCAGTTCAAACAGTATTGTGAGCACTTGACAAGGAAGGAAAAATCATATTGGAACCTGAAGCAGTCACAGAACCGAGAAATCGAAAGCTACGAAATAGATCAATTTCAGAGTATCTCATCAAGTGGAAGAACTTACCCACTGAAGATTCCATATGGGAGGACAAGAATTTATACAGAATCATCAAGAACTACTCAAGCGTTGAGGACAACACTTTTTGAAGGAGAGGGGCATGTTAAGTCCCTATATTACTAGTGTAACCCCTTATTGTTATTAGTACAACCCCCTTATTATATTGTTGTGCCTATATAGTCCCCATATTGTTATTATTGTGCCCCATAGAAGCCCACTATTGTTATTATTGTGCCCTTACATTATTATTTTTATGTCGGCTCTAATTATATTATGACCCCTTAGACTCCTATATATAAAAAGGAGGTCTTGTCATTTGTATCATCTAAGAATTGTTCATTTGTGTAATGTAAAAGAGGTTGCCCCCTCGAAGAGGCTTATTTCTAAGTCGTTGATCTATCTTTTCTATCTTTTTGTGAGCTGGTTTCATAACATTTTATATAACCCCTGAGTCAATCTGCCATGCCCTCTAGTTAAATTCTCAAGATTCCCTTCACACTTTTTCCAATGATGTTTTAATCGAGATCTATCAGAGAATTTATTTTTCACAAAGAGCACATATTTTTGAGTCATTTTTACCAGAAAACTCAAAATTACCCAGAACAAACCCACCTTATCCCTCTGCAATGTTCCCCTGAGATGTCTAGGCAGGTCATTTCCCAAGCTTCTTGTCAGTTAGGATACCCCAATGACCATTGGGTAGATGAGGTTATTTTTGGGTTTTTGTCAGTCTTTTCTTCTGGTAAAAAACCATCAATCTTGTTCAATTACAGTCAGTTTCTGTCCGATGCAATTCATGATCAGTTTTTAAATTTTAATGCTGAAGGTTCATTCAAGCACCAATCAGTTTTGATTACTTATTTTTATGTCATCAGTCAGAAGGTTGAAGTTTCCTTAGCAGAAATTGGATGATGAAGGAAAGCCTTTGTTAGTGAGGAAAACCTCTGAAGAATTTTCTTTCAATGATTTTGACAATAAATTTTTGTATATTGCCATATGTTTGTTAAGTAGTAATGCAGTTCCCAATGTTTCAACAAAGATCAAAATGATTTTGCATTGAGTGAGCAGTCTAAAGTTGGAGACTGGTATTTGTAACAAAATTTCACAGAAATCATGATTTATGGCTACGAGCTTCCACCTTACAAATTACCGGCGTTCCTCCCCATGAGGATTTTTGCACTTGAATATAGCACGCAGATGATGAACATGAATGATGTTCATTTTGTTTCCAGAAGGAAAAAGCGTCAATTCAAACTAAAATCATAGGTTGGCCCATTCATAGTCAACATCAGAGCTACAAAAAAAGAAGTCAACGAGTAATTGAACCAGATGAAGTTTATATTAAGTTTCAATTGGTAATATGATCCATTATGAATAATATCATCAATGAGAGTTGATCAAAAGTTTGCACCATATGTGCACATTGCAAAACTTGAGATTAAACAATATGCCAACAAAGAAGAATGGGAAGAGAATACACTACAGGAAGTTGAGGAGCTAGTTTCTAGTCAAAAAACATTGGAAACTCCAAGGATGACAGAAAAAGAATTGAAAAGACCGAGAGAGAGAGTCCATCTCCAACAAGAGTTACATAAGGCAACATTCAAGGTGTTTAGGAGGAGGAAAACCATAAATCTTGAAGAATAATCCTCAAAAGCTTGAACTACTAAGAAACCTACTACATTTAAACTTTTAGGAGAATATGCATTTTCATTATAGTAGATTGAAGAAACAACAATAGATTCTTCTTCCTCTCCTTCTTCTCCAAGCCAACATAGTATTTTTACAAGGTTCTTAGAGATGAAGAAGAAAAAAGAAGCACTAAAAACTTCTACATATGCAAAGTTCTGGAAACAGTCTTCCACAACTCATACTAGGTTAATTTCTGCCTTAGACAGTGAAAGAGGACAATTCCAATTAGCATTTTGGAACTGAAAGTCCCTGTGCCCAAGAGTGCTTAGGATTACAAAACCTCTGTGTTCTCATTTGACACCAAACAAATACATCCTATTGATCAAATTGATATTCACAAGCAAGCATGAGAAGTGATATACACATCTTTGAAAAGTTTGGACATGGAAGCTTCTAAGCTACAAGCATCTTTGAATAATATTCATTCTCAATTGAAGCTCGAAAAGATGTCTTCTCTAGAAAAGTTTACAAAAATTAAGGGGTTGGAGGATCTAATTTTAAAATTAGGATTGAATCCTAAAGATGTAAAGGTAGCTACTGAAATAATTAAAAGTAGAAATGCAAATATACATGCATTAAGGAAGCAACTAAAATTACCAACTACTGAACATCCTCAAGCACAAGAAGTAAGTCAGATGGAGAAGGAAAAAAGAAAAATATACAAATTCACAAAATGGAGGCAGAGATGGAAAAATTGATTAAGGAAAGAGAACTCTAAATCAACACTGGAGTAGGGACATCTATAGCAACAGTATCTACAGCAGCAATGTCCATAGCAAAAACAAAGTCTACCAGTCAAAATCTAGCAGAATAATTATCTAAAGTTATGGGAGACCTATCATTAAAGGATATGGAGATTGAAAAACTCGGAGTTTAGTTGGAGAAGACTTAAGATAATAAGATAAAAGATGATAATGCAAATACGACCGAAGTACAAAAAGACTTCAGAATAATTAAGCAACTGGATAAATATGAAAACGAATTGTTGATTGCACAAACATTATCAAAAGCCAAAGAAAAGATATGGATTCATATAAATTCAACCATGACTAGACTTTGGACATCCATTGAAATAATTTTCGAACATGAGGGGTTAGTGCAAAAGTCAAAGGTAGCCATTACAAAGATTAAAGAAGATTTAGATCACAAGCCAGGGGAATCTACCAGAATAATCAAAGTGTTGAATTTTAAAAGAAAAGAAGAACTCGAGGAGTTTGGAATTGAAGACAGGATCGATATAGTCCTGGAAGTTAGAAGGGTTTTGACAAAAATAAACTTAATGTTACAATTAGAAAACAAATTTCAAAACTTTGAAGCATAGGTTAAAAAGTTTCATAAAAAGTTCAATGTTTTGTGCCAAAGAGGACTTCCAGTTTTACAAGATTCAAGTGGCCAATTGATTTCACTAGAAAATTACTAGCATAGATTGCATGAGATAGTAGCATATAGAACCAAGTTTGCAGAAGTCAAAGGGATGATCAATGGTAAAACATTCCTTGAAGGCTTTGAATTTGATCTTTTTATTCAACATGAAATTCAACACTTATTTATTACCACGCCAACCTTTGAGAAATACACCGAAGTCGATGAGGCATACAGAAAAGTAACAAAAATTATATCCCAGATGATAAAATATGGGATAAATTACTTGAAATCAATGAGTAAAACATAATGCACAAATTCAGTAATGAATTGAAGAGAAAGTAGGAGGAAAAACAAGAAATTCAATTTCCCACAATAGTCATCAAACAATAGCCTTGAATTGTGTGCTGATTATTCAAATCAGTTTAGAATAGCTATTTTTGTGTTCTATTTTTGTAATATCCAAATCAATTTTGGATAATATTTCATTTTGTAATAAATTTTATTTCAGATCTAGATATTTTTTAATTACACTCTATAAGTATTTTGTAATTCAAAGAAGGAAGGGTTGAACCCTTGTGATGATCCAGTGACACCATTGTAATACTTTGAAATATTTCTGAAGATAATCAAAGGATTTTGGCTTCATTCTTAACAAATTTTGTGTCCATGTGAGTTTTTATTGTTCATTCATTTCTGTTTTCCATAATTTAATTCTTCATATGTTCAAGGTAACATAGGAGTTAGGGTAAGGCTAGATTGAGTATCAGTCTCCCTACCAAACCATTACAATTTTATAATCATTAAAGAGATTAATTAACTAAACAATATGTTTAAGTTAGTTCCTCCATATCTTTTAATCGTTTCCTTTTGTCATCTCTTGAACATATTCTATTTGGATGTAGAATTTTGCTGCACGCATTAATTGTATTTGATTAGTTAAATATTCAATATGGATGTTTGATTATCACATATTTTCTTTATTTCTTATTTCAAGCTCGACTTAATGATTTATTCACATTATGAATGAAAATAAACCCTTTGATATTTTGAGAATATTTAGATTTTATAAGTGTTAAAGGTTTAGGACATTAGTCATCCACATCAATTAAACCCTTAATTAGATGATTTGGCACAATTCCCAAACCTAGAGCTGTCTACAAAGATACAACATCAGATCGACGTCGTTGCCAGGGAACAAAGTTTGAAGTTTTTCCCAAGCACAATGATCAGACTTGCCTCTTAATGGTGAATAAGAGGTTAGCAGGCTAAAATCTTTCACCTGGCGACTCCACTGGTTAAATATGGCTTCACGCAGGCATACTAGATCTCATTTAGATCCAGAGATTTTCTCTCCTTTATCAGATCCAGAGAGACTTGTGAGAATTGCATCTATTAGATGTAGATTAGAAGCATCCACTTTTGTTTCTGCTTCTCTTCCACCCGAAATACCCTCACAAACTGAGCCTTTTCAATCAATTCCAATACCTGCTGAATTATTAGATCTGCCACCTAAAGTATTAGAACTCCTTTCTAAAGGAGTAGATCTTCAATCAACATTGCTAGTTCATCAGCTTGAGACCTTTGAGTTTCTTGCTTCCCATTCAGAACCTTCTGATACTGAAGTAGATCCTGACCTTCAAACACCAGAATTGAAACCAATTGATTTCATTTCTTCCTTCACACATACTCATCCTTTATTTTCTGCCAAGTCTGAAGAGGAAATTAACATTTATACCAATCATTTAGCCTTTGAAGATCAAGATAAAATCATACCTGAAGTTCATAAAATAGTTCTCCATCCTCAATTTTTCCAGAAACCTAAACCTCCATCACAACCATCTTCAAGCAAAGTTGTCTCCCCAAAACAGACAGTTCCATTACAACACCAAATGGTTGGATTTAGGCCAATTGTAACAGCTCGATATGTAGCATTAGTGCTTCCACCAGCAACCCAACTTCATGATTTTCCTTAGGGGTATTTGAAACATTTGCCCAGATTCAATGGAGAAACTAGACCATCTGCAGAAGACCACTTGGTTGCATTTATGGACTTTGTAGATAACATGAACATTGAACATGAAGATGTTTACACCATACTTTTTGTTCAATCATTAGAAGGAAATGTCAAGATATGGTTTAGACAACTACAAGAAAATTCTATAAACTCATGGGCTGAATTAACCAACATCTTCAAGAATCAATGGGGAATTAAAAAAGATCATGTTTACTATTTAACATAATATGGATATTTGATAAGAAACCTGGTGACCCTGTCACAGACTTTATTAAGAGATTCAATAAGATTTACAAAAAAATGCCACCACATTGTAAACCCTCAGTCATCGCAGCTAAAGTTAGATTCTCTAAAGCATTTGATGATGATTTTGTTGTAATGCTTAGAGAGATAAAATCTGAAACCTTAGCAGATATGTAGACTAATGCAATTGAAGTGGCAGCAAATAGGCCAACATCCAATATATTGAAAGAAAAGGTAGAAAAGGCTAAAAGGAAAATAAAATCTAGAGAGGAAAGTACTTCATCATCAAAGACTAAAGATGAAGAACATAAAAATGATGAAATAACCTCTTTATTAAGAAATATTTCTAATAGAATTTCAAGAATGGAAACTTAGCCTAGAGTAACCCAATAGGTTGCAAATATACCTCAGTGCAATATAGAATTCTTTTTCAAGCTCAGATTTTGCAAAGACCAAATACTGATCAACAAATTCAACCTCCATTAATGATTGATGACCAAGACCTTGAAGAAGTTGTTCCTAATGTTACAAATGATATTAATTATTTTGAAGATCCATCATCTCAAAATTCTATTGTCCCAATCAGTCAAGACCAACCTATTGCTCAAAATCAAGAGTCATCCCAAGTTTCCAAATATCAAACTTTTTTACGAGTTTCTCATTGTTGAACTGAATAGAAGGTATGACCTAAGACCTAGACAAGGCCCTGGTAGACCTATAAAAAAAGTTACCTTTGATGAACCTCAAGTAAAAGTTGTTGAAATACCACTTATTCAACCACCAAATCAGTTACAAGAACAATCCACTACTGAAAAACATGTTCCAATTGTTTTTAATGTTGAAAAAGAATTAGAAAAGGTTAAAATCCCTATTCCCTTATCTGAACTTTCCAGAAATCTAGGTTATAAACAACAAGTTTCCAAATGGATACAATCTTCCAATGTAGATGCTGAAGGGGATGTTATTAGTCTTCAAGATGAGAAACCTTCAGTTGTCTTTGGACCTAGTTCATATATGATTGATGAAAGTGTGTGACCTTTCTATGTTATATTGAAATTTCATGTTTTCCTTTTGTTAAAATGTATGTTAGATTCTGGTGCCTCCCATAATATGATGCCTAAAGTTATCATGGACCAACTTCAATTGCAAATCACCAGGCCATATCATGATCTATATACTTTTGATTCAAAGAAAGTTCCTTGCCTGGGATTAATCAAAGATTTAGTTGTTACACTTGCTCAAATCCCTGTGAAATATATAGTATTGGATATATGTGTTATAGAAATTCCACCAAAATTTGGAATTTTGTTGTCAATATCTTGTTGTGATAAGCTTGGAGGAAGCTTGGAGATGGACATGTCCTATGCTACAATCCCAGTTTATGGAGGTGAACATTTAAGATTGTACAAAGAAGTAAGATTCATTAATATTGTCTGTAAAGATGATCAAGCAATAAATTATCCAATTTATGCTATTGATCAAGATTTTGGATGCTTTACTTTGGCTGCAAGTGATCTCTCTAATCCTCAAACCAGAATTGAAGATATTGTCAATATACCTCAATTTTCAGATAGTAATATTTGGAAAATGTATTTTGATGGGGCATTTTCTAAGGATGGAGTTGGCACAAGAATTGTACTCATTTCTCTTGACAAGAAAAATATAACCCAATCCTTCAAATTAGATTTTGAAGTCACAAATAATGTGGCAGAATATGAAGCCTTAATTTTAGGATTGGAATTAGCTAAAAGTCTGAAAGTACAAAACCTGGCAGTATATGGTGATTCAGAATTAATTGTAAAACAAATTAGGAATCTTTGTCAAACCAAGCATCCTAGACTCAAATCTTATAGGAATGAAGTATGGGACTATGTGGAAAACTATTTTCAGGCCTTCAACATCTCATCAATTCCAAGAGAAGATAACATCCATGCAGATTCTTTGGTAGTCTCTGCAAGTTCTTTTAAAACACCCGATCCTTTGCAATTACATTACCAGATTGAAGTAAAGTACAAACCTTCCATCCCAAATAATTTAAGACACTAGCAAGTTTTTGAAGATGATGAGCAGTTAAAAATTTTCTTACAGACAATTGATGAATTTTCTGATTTACGTGTCGAGGAAGAAAACAATGGTGAAATGATATGAAATGATGGTGATTTAGATCAGGATTTGAAACAAAAAATTGTTGATAATGATATCATTCATTTATCAAATAATTATACTCCAAAAGGATTGGTTCCCCTGGAAATACTTTTTTATCATAATGATGTATCAAAAACCTCATTGCTAAGTTCATAACAGGAAGATGTACATGATTGTAATATTAGTACTATAGAAGAAATAAAAAATGTCAAAAACTCAACTTCTTTGCCTCAAGACATAAAAGAAAAATA
The DNA here is from genome assembly GCA_031772625.1 of Pinus tabuliformis. Classification (NCBI taxonomy): domain Eukaryota; kingdom Viridiplantae; phylum Streptophyta; class Pinopsida; order Pinales; family Pinaceae; genus Pinus; species Pinus tabuliformis. The sequence continues at coordinate 440,600,462 of CM062813.1, read as the reverse complement.
TGTTAGTTTGTTTAAGAAATACAAAGATGTCTTTGCATGGTCATATGAAGAATTGAGAACCTATGAAAAAATTATTATTGAGCACAAAATTCCTCTTAAACCAAAAGCTAATCCATTTCAGCAAAAATTAAGAAGAATTAACCGAGTCTTACTTCCTATTATTGAGAAAGAAGTAAGAAAATTGTTGGATGCTAAAATAATTGTTCCCTTGAGATACTCTAAATGGATAGCTAATCTAGTACCTTATGGGAAGGAAAATGGCGAAATTAGACTATGTGTCGATTTTAGAAAGTTGAACAAATTATCCCTGAAAGATAATTATTCGTTACGAAAAATTGATCAATTGCGTCAAAGAGTATCAAGTTCTGATAGGATATCAATGTTAGATGGTATTTATGGATACAACCAGATTCTGGTTAGTCTAGAAGACAAAGAGAAAACTACATTCACAACTCCTTGGGGCACTTTCATGTATGCCAGGATGCCATTTGATTTAATAAATGTCGGAGCAACATTTCAAAGGGCCATGGATCTGGCATTTGTTGGTAAGATAAATAAATTCATAGTCATTTACCTTGATGATTTGACAATGTTTTCCGATTCTGATCCTAAACACATTAAACAATTGAGAAAAGTTTTTGAAATATGCAGAAAATTTGGGATTTCTCTTAATCCTAAGAAGTCACCTTTTGGAATGAGGGAAGGAAGATTGTTGGGTCACATAATTTAAAATATGGAGTTATAATTGATCCTAAGGGAGTTTCAGCATTTCAGGTCATTAGTTTTCCTAAAAATAAAAAAGAGATGTAGAATCCTGTAGATTCACAAGCTCATGCAATGTACTAAATCACAAGACAAGAATCTACTTATACTTTAAACCAGCGGAAGTCAATAGATCGATGAAAACAATATGAATAAGAAGAAGATAAATCAATGGCACATAACACAAGATGTATATGGGGAAATCCACTTCTAAAAACCCCGCTATCTGTATTGCATATATGAGAAATATGAGTGAAGATACAAAGCTTGTTCTCACTAGAACAATTCCACACAAGTATGCTCAACTCTCTCAACTTACAAAATAGCTCAAGCCAAATCCTTAGCCTATTCAAGAACTCTCCAAGCCCCTAATCTCTTGCGTAATTCCTAGGATGAATAACTCGTATTTAAAGGGAATTTGTGCTTCCAAAACTGCGCAATCCAAACATAGGATCAATCTCTTATGCATGCATGATATTTCACTCCAGTAAATAATACCACTGATATTTCATTGTCCCTAAACTCTAGTATCAACCGAGTCTTTCTCTGAACTGACATGCATGAGTTTCTCATTAGGAAATATTCAGTTAACTGGAGTAGCACTAGTGGATGCATTAGTGCACCAACTTACTATTAGTCCTCTATTAGTTCCAAAAACAATTTAGAACTAATTTAACTTAACTTAACTTAGTAAACTAAGTGATCTAATTTCCAACTCAATTTAAACTCATACTGGACCCCTAAAACTTAGGGAGAACATATACATGACTACATAAAGACTTCCAACTTGAAATTCTTAAGCTAATTAAGTTAATTAAACTTAATTAACTATTCACAGGTTTCTATGAGAATAGAATCTGATTTTAATTCTCAATTTAATTCAAGGACAAATTAAACTAGAATTTCTTATTGCCATTTCTCAACACTCCCTCTCAACAAGAAAGGGATTATCAGTTACCTTGACCGTGTCTATGTGAAACTTGAATTTACATATTCACAATGCCTTTGTCAAAATGTCATCATCTTGCTCCTCCATGGGAATGTACTCTAACAACATAATCTGCCTCAATACAAAACCTTTGAGATGATGATATCAGATATCAAAATGCTTGGACCGATCATGAAAAACTGGATTTTCAGAGAGTTTAATACAACTCTAATTATTGCAGTAAATCACAGTTGGATCCATCCACTGACCAAACAAACCAACTAGGATCTTCCTCATTCAGATGGCCTCACATGCTGCCTTACTCGTAGCCATGTACTCTGCCTCTGTCGAATTGAGTGCAACTGATCTATGTTTCCTACTGTACCAAGAAATTGCCACTAACCCAATATTGAAGATCCCTCCTGATGTGCTCTTCTTGTCGGATGGACTCCCTACCCAATCTACATTGGTGAAGCCTTGAAGCTTCACTCCCTCTATCCATCTGTACCATAATCCATACTGAGAAGTGCCCCTGAGGTATCTCAACACATGCTTTGCCACCTTCCAATACAGCTTGGTAGGCCTAACCATCGCTTGACTAAGCTGGTTAATTGCATAGCACATATCCAGTCATGTGTTCACCAAGTACATGAGTGAACCCACAAGCTACCTGTAAATAGTAGCTTCCACTACTTCCCATGAAGTAGCATCCTCCTTCCTCCAGTTACATGTTAGAAAATTATATATTACGGAGCAATGGAACACATAAAATATTGCAGAAATATAAACACAGAAAACACATAAAACAAGAGAGACACAGATATATGTGGTTCACCCAGTTTGGGCTACATCCACCCTGAACAGCCAGTCCTTCCTTTCTATTGTCCAGCAAAATGAAGAGACACAACCTACAACAAATCCACTATAATATCCTCTGTTTTCTCTCACAGCCTCACCTCACTGTTTCTCATTCAGAGAATACACATCTATATCTCAACCTCAAATACAATGCCCTCATACAAAGAGAGGGGTTGCCTTCTAGGGCAAAAAACCCTAAACTAAACATAAGTTCTACCGTCAGATCATCTGCCTAATGAACGGCCCAGATTGACTAGAAATTACTATACTTTTGCAAGGCAATTTTACATCTATTTTTGGCTTTGGGGGCGCTGCCCCTGAACTCCCGCCAGGGGACTGCTGGCCCCCGGACCCCCCAGCCAGGGGGGATCGGCCCCCCCGCATGGAGGTGTGTACAAACTTCCTGGGGTATACATCCAGTTGAAACAAAAGACCTCAGAATAATCATGCTCCACACACAACATTACATGCTAGAGGAGTCTCCATGGGTTTGCTGCTCTCCATGCAGAATCTCCTAAGTATCTCACTAGCATACTTTCCCTGAGATACAAACAACTCCCCATATCCCTGCCATATCTCCATGCTAAGAAAGTAATGCATGAGCCCCATGTCCTTAATCTCAAACTCTCTTGCAAGGTCCTCCTTGCAAGACTTGATCAGCTGATCATCACCTGTCAGTATGAGATCATCAACATAAAGTAAAATGATCAACAAATTACCTTCCACCACTCTGTAGTATAGGTTCGCATCCGCTTCACTCTTCGTGAATCCCAACCCAGTGAAGTAGCTATCTATCCTAGTGTACCAAGCACGGGGTGCTTGCTTCAACCCATACAATGCTCTCTTGAGTCGACACACATGCGACTCACGGTCAAAGGTCTCAAAACCTTTAGGTTGCTCTATGTACACCTCTTCCTCAATCATGCCATTAAGGAAGGTTGTCTTCACATCCATATGATGTATCTTCCAACCCATCTGTTCTTATAGTGCTAATATAGATCTAATTGACGAGTACCTTGCAACAGGAGCAAAGGTCTCATCATAGTCAATCCCCTCTACCAGTGAAAAGCCACGGGCAACAAATTTAGCCTTATGCTTCTCCACACTACCATTTGTAGCTTGATTTACCTTATAAAGCCAATGAGATATCACCACTAACTTGTCCTCTGGTCTCAGGACCACATCCCAAATTTACTATTACAAACTATGAAGTCATACTCCTCCACCATGGCATCAAACCAAACCGGCTGCTGTGCTACTTGCTTAAAGGAAGATGGATTTGTCACAACACATTCACCCATAAAAGCCATGTATCCAGTGTACCTCTCAGGTGACCTCCTCTACCTGTGTTGAGAAGTGGGTGCTCCCACATTCTCCCATGCATCATCCACCAATCTGTCAGCCTCTCTGGTGTGCTTTCTTCCCTCTCTGGAAGTCTTTGCGTGAGTGGATGTATCCACTCCCAGATCCTTTGTATGTGGTTTCTCTACATCAATCTGAGGCTCCTCAACCTTAGGATCTAAAATATCCTCATCTGCATGTATCTCAAGCTCCCTCTCAGGGGAAACTCGCATGGCCTTCTCCTCATCGAGTATGACATCCCTGCAAACCACTGTCAACCTGTTGGTCGGAAAGTACACCCAATAGTTGTGAGGTGTATCACCTGATAGTTGTGAGGTGTATCAGTGTACCCCACAAACATCCCCAACTCTATTATTGGCTCAAATTTCTTCCATGCATCTTTGGTCACATGCTAATATACCAATGACCCAAAAATCTTGAAGTGACCAACATCTGGCCTCTTATCGAAATAAACCTCCTTTGGTGTCTTCATCTCAAGTATTTGATGTGGGCTACTATTTTGAACATAAACCATTGTGTTGCATGCCTTAGCCCACAAGTGTAGTGGTAGGCCCTGATCATGTAACATCACCTCACTGCCCCTACTATGCTTTTGTTCTTCCTCTCGGCCACACCATTCTGCTGAGGGTTATAGAGTGTCGTCAACTCCCGTTTAGTCCCTTCGCCGGACATGAGTTCTTAAACTCGTTTGAAAAATACTCACCACTGTTATCACTTCGTAGAGATTTAACCTTCTTGCCCAACTCTTCCTCCACCAATTCTTTAAACTCACAAAACTTTGTGAAAGTTTGATCCTTTTTCTGCATGAAAAATTAATCCTACATTTTCGAGAAAAGACATCAAGAAATATAACATAATACCTATGTTTGGTCGCGGATGCTATCGAGAATGGTTCACACACATCTGAATGGAATCGCTCTAGAATAGCCTCTGCTCGACTTTCTCTGTTGTGAAAGGAAGACTTGGTGTATTTTCCCAAAGTTCACCCCTTGCATGTATCAACTTGCTCAAGCTTAGCTTTAGGTAGACATGTAGAGATACGTTACAATATCTTAAAAGCCCCATGATGCAACTGGCCCAATCACCCATGCCACAACTCACCAACTTCTTAGCTCTGCACCCTTTCTGTTTTGTGCTCAAAGAAACACACTCCTCTACCTCCAGCTTATAGAGATTCTTCATCTGAATCCCTATTTTCTTTACTTGACCCATGGCTATGTGTCAAAGGAATGCCTTTCCTTTTGAGAAGATCACATCATAGCCTATATCCTCAATCATGGAAATGGATACCAAGAACTTCTTCAGCCCGGGCACATACATAACAATCTTCATGGCGAGTGGAGCCCCATGATCCCTCTGAAAAGTAATCATGCCCAATCCAGTAACAATATACTTCCCATCGTCACCTATCTCGATATGCATCTGGAGATCTTTCTCCTTCATGTCACTGAATAACTCTTTGTTGCCACTCATGTGGAATGAAGCTCCACTATCTAAGTACCATACACTTTCCATCATTGATGACACCATGCATGCAATGAGGGAAAAGCCCAATTCAAATTGAGAGGCCAAAGCCTCACCCGCCGCTTGTACTTGAGGAATTCGTTTTGGACTCCTTGAGTGGACATTTTGAAGCAAAATGGCCCATCTCATGACAATGAAAGCACTTAAATTTTGCCATGTCTTTCTTCTTACCTCCATGATAAGAATCTGATTGGGAATGGGAATCTTTCCCTTTCCCATTCTTCACTTTAATCGCCAAGGCACAATTCTCTTCATCTTCAGTCTTTGATGAAGAGTCATCCCTGGTGTTCCTCCTGATCTCCTTCCGCATCAAATTCGACCACAATCGTTCCTAATCCGGAAGCTTCTCCCAACCATTGATAGAGTCATGATAACTATGCCAACTCTCATCCTCGGCAACCGTGATTGCAACACTTCCAAGTTCATCGCGACATTGAGTGAACTTGGTCAATTATTTTGGAATAGTCTCGCCTTTCTCCATTCTTATTTTTCGAAGTTTGTCCTCCAGTGAAAATTTCCTTTGGTCACTGTTGTTCTGATACAAGTCCATCAATGCTTTCCACATAGCATACGAAGTTTCCTTGCCATGGAGACTCAAGACAATGTGGTCTTGAACTCCCTCAAGGATTATCCGCTAGCCTTCGCCACATACTTCTTCAATTTGGCCAAATTCTGTGCATTCAATGTTGCTGGATTATGAATTTATTGATCAATGAATTCCTTCAAGCCATTATCCTCTAGCATAGCCTCCATTATGGCCCTCTAGGCTATAAAATTTGAGCTTCCTTCCAAGGCAGACTCGATTCGCAAACCGTAGAACGCCATATGCCGATCCTGGAGTATGTATTACAAATTCAAATTTCACCTGTAAGCCAAAACTCAAAACTTTGAAATCTCCTCTGGTATATTGTTCTCATCTTCAATACCATGTATAAAATCTTGTAGATTCACAAGCTCATGCAATGTACTAAAGCACAAGACAAGAATCTACTTCTACTTTCAACCAGCGAAAGCCAATAGATCGATGAAAACAATATGAACAAGAAGAAGATAAATCAATGGCACATAACACAAGATGTATATGGGGAAATACAATTCTCAAAACTCCACTATCTGTATTGCATATATGAGAAATATGAGTGAAGATAAAAAGCTTGTTCTCACTAGAACAATTCCTCACAAGTATGCTAAAATCTCTAAGCTCACAAACTAGCTCAAGCCAAATCCTTAGCTCATTCAAAAACTCTCCAAGCCCCTAATATCTTGCGTAATTCCTAAGATGAATAACCTATATTTAAAGGGAATTCATGCTTCCAAAACTACGCAATCCAAACATAGGATCAATCTCTGATGCATGCATGATATTTACACTCCAATAAATAATACCATTGATAGTACACTGTCCCTGCACTCTAGTCTCAACTGGGTCTTTCTCTGAACTGACATGCGTGAGTTTCTCATGAGGGAATCTTTAGTTAACTAGAGTAGAACTAATGGATGCATTAGTGCACCACATCATTGTTAGTCCCCTATTATTTCCAAAAACAATTTAGAACCAATTTAACTGAACTTAACTTAGCAAATTGAGTGATCTAATTTCCAACTCAATTTAAACTCATACTAGACCCTTTAAACTTAGGGATAACAGATACATGACTATAGAAAGACTTCCAACTCGAAATTCCTAAGCTAATTAAGTTAATTAAACTTAATTAACTATTTACAAATTGCTATGAGAATAGAATTTGATTTTAATTCTCAGTTTAATTCAAGGACAAATTAAATTGGAATCTCTTGTTTCCATTTCTCAACAAGAGATTCAATCATTCTGAGGGAAAATATTTTTTTTAAGGAGGTTCATACCTAATTATGTTGAAATTGTGAAAGATATTACTAACATGCTCAAGAAAGACAATGAAGTTAAATGGACTGTCCAAGCTAGATACTCCTTCTCACAAATCAAAAAGGCAATTTTAGAAGCCCTAGTGTTAGCCAACCAAGATTATACAAAATTGTTTAGTATTTTCTCCTTTGCCTCAGATACCACTATAGTGATTGTTTTATTGTAGAGAAATGATGATCAACAAGAACATCCAATTGCCTTCTTTAGTAAGGTTATGAGAGATGTTGAATTGAGATATGACATCATAGAGAAACAAGCTTATGCCTTGGTACAAGCTTTGAAAGCATTTAGGATTTATGTTTTACACTCTCCTATAATTGCTTATGTTCTTAACAATGTAGTAAAAATAGTGTTGACTTAGCCTGATACATATGGAAAGAGGGGAAGATGGATTGCTAAGATACTTGAGTTTGATTTAGACATCAAACCTACAAAGTTGGTGAAAGGATAGGGTTTAGATAAACTGTTAGCAGAATCAAATGGCAAAATACTTGGTATGAATACTATCATTCAGATTTCAGGTGACAAGAATCCACAAGAACCTTCTCAGATTTTAGGTGATACGAATCCATAAGAACCTTCTTCCAGTGCAGTTCATATTCCTCTTCCTTTACAGATTGATGAAAAGCTTTTACTATCATATTGGTACAAAGACATAGTGCATTTCATACAATATTTTTAATACCCTCTTAACTTAATGAAGAATCAATGTAGATCCCTCAGACTAAAGGCCATGAAGTACTATATAGTAAATTCAAATTTGTATTGAAAGTATCCTTTAAATATCCTCTTATTATGTTTGACCAAGATTGAAACAGATGGAGTAATTGAGTAGTTTCATGGAGGAATTTGTGGGGGACATTATGCTTGGAAGGAAACTGCATATAAGATACTGAGAGCAGGTTTCTATTAGCCAAAATTGTTTGCATAGGTTGGAGCAAAGGTGAGGAGTTGTATCCCATGTCAGATATTTGCAGGGAAATAGATGTTAGCATCACTTCCCCTTGTCCCAGTTTCAGTAGAAGCCCCTTTCTTGCAGTGGGGATTGGATTTCATTGGTGAAATAGTTCCAGCCTCCAACAATCAACACAGATGGATATTAACAACAACTGATTATTTCACAAAGTGGGTAGAAGCAATTCCTGTTAAGAATACAACTGATATAGTGGTGATAAAATTCATTAAAGAAAACATTTTGTCTAGATTTGGTTTTCCTAGACAAATAGTTATAGATAATGCTCAATCTTTTAGTAGCATAAAGATGATAGAATTTTGTCAAAAATATCATATTACTTTACATCATTCTACACCTTATTATCCACAGGGTAATGGGATGGTAGAATCATCAAATAAAAGTCTGATTAAAGTTATTAAGAAAGTGTTAGTAGATCATAAAAGGAGCTGAGACAGTCATCTCAAATATGTAGTGTGGGAAAACAGGGTTTCACCTAAAATATGTACTGGTAAATCTCCTTTTCAACTTGTTTATGGAATAAAAGCTATCTTCCCTACACAGTTAGCATTTCCAGTCATGAAGTTTTTGTAGGAGTCATATGAAGAAGCAAAAAATTAGATCATTGAGCTAAATCAGTACAAAGATGAAGTTCGACATAAACTTCGAAAATATGAAGACAAGATGAAGAGTTTTTTGAGAGGAAGGCCAGGGAAAGAGATTTCAGACAAGGAGATTTAGTTCTCAGATGAGATGCAAGAAGAGAAGAAAGAGGCAAACATGGGAAGTTTGATAACTTATGGTTCAGACCTTTTAGCATTGCATAAGTTAAAGGAAATAATACATTTATCATACGCAATCTGGAAGAACAATATTTCTCATTGCCAGTCAATGGGAAATACCTCAAACACTATATTCAGTATTGAGAGTTTTTAATCATCATCATTGTAAATTTCCAGTTTTTCTTTAAAATTCCAAAGCAAGTGTGATTTTCACTGCAAAGACCTCATAGCTCGAGAAGAAGGCACATGGATCTGCAAGTTTTCTGCATCCCGCAGGGGGAAGCATTCCCCAAATGGAGCTGATGTTGTAACTTATTTTTACCCTTGTAATTTTTCCTTCATTTAAAAAAAAATAGAGAAAAAAAATAGATAAGAAAAGAGAAATAATAAAAGAATCAAAGAAAAAAATGAAAATAAAAGGTAGAAAAGAATAAAAAAATAAAAAAATATTATATCCCTAGTAGTAGCGAGCACATTTAAATGTCGTACTTGTATTTTTATTATCCTTAGCATTTTTAAATAAATTATTTTATTGTAATAGTTTGATGTGATTGATCACCACCAGGAAATTAAAGTTCATGAGGATTTAAATGGATAAGATTGGGCTTGTCAAGATCAACGGCCCCCGACACATTGTGGGATCCCCCGCATTGTCGAAAGTTAATGGTGCAGGAGGGGGGGGGGGGGGGTCCGCAAAGCAGTTTTGCTCAACCCCACCTTTGATTGTCACCTTCCCAATGATTGTGGTACCTCTCCACTCAAAATCATAAACCACTTCCAACCCCCCTTGCAAATCGTTAATTTTCTCGTTCGTTCCTCCTGCTGATTTCGCCCACCGCTAAGTTTCCGCAATAGTTAGTCATCACCAGTCCTTCTGATAAATTTAGCAGGTGGTCGTTAGCCATTCAATCCTCCTACAAACATTCAAAAGCATTAATTTCTCTATGGAAATAATGGTTATCATAATTGAAATTCGTTGCAATCACCTGAATAAAAGTTTCTCCCTTATCCAAAATACATTCTTTCGCCATCTTTGCCTGCAAGTAAAGCTTCTAGCATGACACTGGAAGTGAATTTTGGTGATATCCATCTCCTAATCATCACTATCTCTGAGTAATTATTTAATTGTCCTCCATAATTATATTTTTCCCCAATGGCTTCCCTCAAAGGAAAATTTAAGATATCTATAGACAATCCTATGTTACCCCCTGTAGTTAATTTAGATGAATTGCCCTTTATTCATACTCATTTCAAAATCGTGGAGATCAATTGTGAATTCGACTTGTATGAAATTCACAATTTGGATTTTCAAAGTATCAAGATGCCAATGACGAATTTTCCTTCTAGGAATCCTTACTTCTGCATTTTTTTTTCCTCAAACATATCATTTTCCTGAATTTGTCACTTGGTGTGGAGCCCGATATCTTCCTATTCAGGGAGTTGTTATTGTTGAGAATAATCAAACCATATTTTGTATAACCCTTGAGTCAATCTGCCAAACCCTCAAGTTAAATTCTCAAGACTCCCTTCACCATTTTTCCACTGATGTTATAATGGAGATTTATCAAAGACTTTCTTTTTCACAAAAAATATTTTTTAGTCATATTTACGATTAAGATTTAGTTTGTCATATGATCCATTAGGACTAATATCATCTATGAAATTTGCTCATAAGTATGCACCATATGTGCACATTGAAAAACCTAATATTGAACAATATCCCAACAAAGAAGAATGGGACGAGAATACACTATAGGAAGTTGAGGAGCTAGTTTCCAGTCAAACAACAATGGAAACTCCAAGGATGCCAAAAAAATAATTGAAAAGACCGAGAGACAGTATATCTCCAGTAGGATCAAATTTATATAAGGCAACATTCGAAGTGTTGAAGAGGAGGAAAACCATAAATGTTGAAGACAAATCCTCAGAAGCTCAAACTTGCAAGGCACCTACTACAATTTTACTTTCAGGAGAATATGCATTTTCATTAAAGAAGATTGAAGAAACAACAATAGATTCTCCTTCTTCTCCTTCTTATCCAAGGAAGCAGAGTATTTTTAAAAGGTTCTTAGAGATGAAGAAGAAAAATGAAGCACTATAAAATTCTACATATGTAGAGTTCTGTAAACAATCTTCCACAACTCAGACTAGGTTACTTTATGCCTTAGACAGTGAAAGAGGACAATTCCAATTAGAATTTTTGGAACCAAAAGTCCTTGTGCCCAAGAGTGTTGAGGATTACAAAACCTCCATGTTCTCATTTGACACCAAACATATACATCTTATTGATCAAATTGATATTCACAAGAATGCGGGATAAATGATATACACATCTTTGACAAGTTCGGCCATGGCAACTTCTAAGCTACAAGCATCTCTGAATAATATTCATTCTCAATTGAAGCTCGAAAAGATGTATTCTCTAGAAAAGATACAAAAATTAAGGGATTGGAGGATCTAGTTTTAAAATTAGGATTGAATCCTAAAGATGTAAAGGCAACTGAGGAAATAATTAAAAGAAGAAATGTAGATATACAGGCACTAAGGAAGCAGTTGAAATTACCAACTACTGAACATCCTCAAGCACAAGAAGTAAGTTAGTTGGAGAAGGAAAAATAAAACATGCTTCAGATGATTGTAGAGAAAAATATACAAATTCAAAAAATGGAGATAGAGATGGAAAATTTGATTAAGGAAAGAGAACTCCAAATCAACACTAGAGTAGGGACATCTACAATAGCAATGTCTACAACAACAATGTCCACAGAAGAAATAGAGTCTACCAGTCAGAATCCAGCAGAAGAATTATCTAAATCTATGGGAGACATATCATTAAAGGATATGGAGATTGAAAAACTCAGAGTTCACTCAGAGAAGACTCAAGATAATAAGATAAAAATTGGTAATGCATATCTCGTCGAAGTACATAAAAACTTCATATTAATTAAGCAAGTGGAGAAATATGAAAATGAATCAGTGATTGCACAAACATTATCAGAAGCCAAAGAAAAGATATGGATTGATATAAATTCAACCATGAATGAAATTTGGACATCCATTGAAACCATTTTTGAACAGGAAGGGTTAATGCAAAAGTCAAAGGAAGCCATTACAAAGATTAAAGAAGATTTAGATCACAAGCAAGGGGAAGCTACCAAAATAATCAAAGCGTTGAATTCTAAAATAAAAGAAGAACTAGAGGAATTTAGAATTGAAGATAGGACTGATACAGTCCTAGAAGTAAGAAGGGTTTTGAAAAAAAATAACTTAATGTTACAATTAGAAAACAAATGTCAAAACTTGGAAGCACAAGTTAAAAGCTTTCATAAAAAATTCAATGTTTTGCGCCAAAAAGAACTTCCAGCTTTACGAGATGCAAGTGACCAATAGATTCCATTAGAAAATTACCAACATAGATTGCATGAGATAGCAATAGATAGAACCAAGTTTGAAAAAGTCAAAGGGATGATCAGTGGTAAATCATTCCTTGATGACCTTGAATTTGATCTTTTTATTCAACATGAAATTCAACACTTATTTATCACTAGACCAACCTTTGAGAAATACACAGAAGTCGATGAGGTGTATAGAAAAGTAACAAAATTTTATATCCCACATCATAAAATACGGGATAAATTACTTGAACTCATCGAGTAAAACATAATGCACAAATTCAGTAACCAGTTGCAGAGAAAGGAGGAGCAAAAAGCAAGATAGAAGTAGAAGAAAACAAAAAATTCAATTTCCAGTAGTAGTCATTAAACAATAGTGATCTGAAATTAAACAGGAAATCTACAACTTATAGATATAATCATAAATACAGAGATGCAGTAGAAAAACACTTCATTTCATTAATAGAAAAATACTGAACTATGCTTACAAACAGAATGGAAATAAGATAGCTCGGGCGATGGTAGCATATCTCTAAGAAGAGATGTGGCGGCTACATGCCTATGAACTGTGTTACAATGAGGCTCAAGGGCATTTTTATTATTGAACAATAAGAGAAAACCCTAGATAACCAAAACCCTAACCCTAGGAGATGTAACACCAAGAGTTTATGGGCCTCGTTGGGGTTAGTCGGGCAACCAACTTCCCAGGGTCATAATTTGGTCATATTGTCTCCGTTTGATGCGTATGATACCTCATTGAAAAGATCTCTTTGAGGGTTACAACTATTGATACAATTTCACCTATAACTTTCGAAGGAATTTTGCCAAAAAAATGTTGTTTAGGGCCTCAAAATGGATTTGGAAGTTCAATACCCGAAAAACTGCCAAAAATAGTAAACTATGCTATAATTAAGGAAACTGAAAAACTGAAATAAACAATGGTGAGGGTCCAAGTGGAATAGGCAGCTGACCACCAATATCCACCTGGATCAATCCTCCCCCCTTAGGAAGCAATGGTCCCCATTGCATTGAGTTCCTCCATGAGATGAGGAAACTTCTGTTGAACTTGGTCCCTGGTGAACCATTTGCCTTGGTGAAGGAGTTGGCCTGCTTTGACAACTTGATATATTTGTATCCTATGTTGTTGAGTGTTTTTGATATATGTGTCCATGATCTGATTAGTTGTGGCCCGTTCCATGCAGTCCAGGTTGAGCTTTGTTAGTGTGAGATGTTCTGCAATGTTAGATGTGTCCAACAATGGTGGAAAGTATGGCCGAATGCGATCTACATTGAACATTGGGTGCAAACCAAGGAATGGTGGGATGCTGATCTCGAAGGCATTGTCACCAACGGCCTTGGTGATCATGTATGGCTCATATCAAAGCGAGCAAAGCTTGCGATGGGGTCCAAAAAGGCACTCCTTATGCAAATGTAAACAAACTTTGTCACCCACATGGAACTTGTGCGACACTCGATGTTGATCATGGCGTTGATTGTACTTAGCATTAGCTCTATCCAATATATCATGGACCTGTTGGTGGATGTGTTGAATGCACTCAATGAAGCTGTTAGCCCTTTTAGCTTCAGACTGCACGTGAGTCGAATCTACCTGAGTCGCTGCAAATGGTATGGCCACATCAATGGGGCATAATGGCTAAAATCCTAGCCCTACCTGAAAGCGGTTGTGGCCTTTTAAGTTGTGGAGAGCTCTATTGTAGTTGTGTTGGACATTGGGGAGACTTTCATCCCATGTGTGTGGATGATTTGAGTTGTACATGCACAGAATGTGTACAATCATCTTGTTGAAAACCTCTATTTAGCCATCAGTTTGGGGATGGAAAGCCGTGGACATAGTAAGTTTTGTATCCAGCATCAACCAGAGACTTGAGCAAAATGCACTCATGAATCTATTGTATCGATCTGAGATAATGGACTGTGGGATCCCAAAGTGTACCCACACTCACTCAAAGAAGAGCTTAGCAGTGGCCTCTACTCCGATACTCTTCTTGCAGGCTACCATGATGGCCATCTTAGAGAATCTATCGACAACCATGAAAAAAAACGTTGTCGTGCTTAGTAGAAGGAAGGCCTGACATATAATCCATGGAGACAGATTCCCACAGCCAACTAGGAGTAGGTAGAGGAGTATACAGGCCTTTCTTCTTAATGGTTGGTTTGGCAATGACACAGGCGGTGCAGGATCTAATGTACTTCCCAACATCCTGACAAAGTTTCGGCCAATAAAAATACTTTTGCAATACCGCCATTGTTTTCTCTACTCCAATATGTCCAGTGACCCGACTGTAGTGTGCCTCCAAAATCATCTTGGCACGCTCACTTGAAGGAACACAGATGTGTCCCAAGTGGCATAACAATGCATCATAAAGGTGAAAGTTTTGAACTTGCTTCCCTTCCAAGAGTGCCTGGTATATGCTTCCGAATTCTGGATTGCTCTTGTAAAGATGCGGCCACCTCAATGTCTCGTGCCCACAGGAGTCGAGCACCGTGATTAGCACCATGACTAATGGTCAGTTGAGGCAATCAATGACATTATTGGTGCTACCCTTCTTATACTTAATGTTCAAATGGAACTGTTGCAGATAGGTGGACCATTTCTTATAGCGATCGTTCTACAACTTCCCTTATGTCTGTATGAACTGTAGAGGCCGGTGGTCTGTGTGGATGACCGTTTCCTTCCCCATAATGTAATGCTTCCACTGAAGGCAAGCCTGTAGGATGGAATACATTTCTTTGTCGTAAGTGGGGTACTTTCAGACTGTTTCTAAAAGTGTCTCACTGTGGTAAGCCATTGGATGCCCATGCCGAGTAAGAACCACACCAATAGCATAGTCAGAGGCATCTGTCTCAATCTCAAATGATTGTTGCAGGTATGGTAATGTGATCATTGGTGCAGAACAAAGGTGATTCTTCAACTCGGAGAACACTCGTTGTTACGCTTCCAACAAAAAGAACTTTTCTTCTTTCACTCCGCCCTTAGTGACTTGACTTAAAGGCCAAGTGATATGAGAGAAACCCAACAACAAACTAAGGTAGAAATTGGCAAGAGCCAAAAAGCTACGGAGCTCTATTAGAGTGGCTAGGGTTGGCCAATCCTGAATGACTTGTATCTTGGATGGGTCCACATGTACACCATGATCATCAATGATGTACCCCAGCTTTTGAACCTAGGTCAGGAAAAAGGTGCATTTCTCCAAGTTAACACACAACTTGTGATGTCGAAGGGTTTGAAGGACCTGTCGAATATGGTGGAGGTGCTCTTCCCAACTCTAGTTGAAGATCAAGATGTCATCTAAATACACTGCCATGAATGCATTGGTGAAGGGTCGCAAGATGTCGTCCATCAGTCTCATGAAGGTTACAGGGGCATTCGTCAATCTGAATGGCATGACCAACCATTCGAAAAGGCCCTCCTTGGATTTGAAGGTTGTCTTCCACACATCGGAGGGTTCGATAAGAAACTGGTGATAACTTGATTTCAAGTCAATCTTGTTGAAATATTTTGCCCCCTTGAGTTGGTCCAGAAGTTCATCAATTCGTGGGATTAGGTACCTATTCCAGACAGTGATCTTGTTCAGCGCCTGATATTCAATACAAAGCCTCCAGGTCCCATCCTTCTTCTGTACCAATACAATCGAGCTCCCACAGGGTTATGAGCTTGGCGTGATGTGCCATTTATGTAGTAGTTCCTTAATCTACCTCTTTATCTCATTGTTCTCTAGAACAAAGCATCGATAGATCGGTCCATTGGGCAGTGGCACACCCGGGGTCAGATTGATGGAGTTCTTGACCTGATAGTGTAGAGGTACCCTTGTGGGTGAAGCAAAAATATCCTTGTACTCCTCCAGGACCTTGTACACCTACTGCTACTGTACAGAGGAGCCATGCCTGGAAGCCGTGGCCACAACCTTCTTCTTGCCTTGGGGGTGAATCATAAGAAAAAAAAATCTCCTGGTATGGGAAATGATCTTACTACATTGCCTTGCAGTGATCAAAGAGATGGCGGTAGGCGGGGCTTCCTCCAGTATCCTGTACAACTTATTAGCCAAAGTAATAATCACAGAATGAGGTCTAGATTCATATACAACATATAGCTTCCACAAGTATGCTTGTCCTAACAATACATCATAAACATCAAGAGGAGCAACGTCACACAATACCTCATCCATGAAGGGCTTGATGATGTAGTGAAGGTGGCACTGCTGGCTGACGCGAAGATCTCATCCTTGGTGAAGCCACCCAATGGTGTATGACTATGGATGTGTTGTAGTCTTTAGGCCCAGTTGCTTCATGACCTCTACTAAAATGAGGTTATTTTAGCTCCCGTTGTCGACAATGAACTGCAGCAGAGAACCCTTCACCCACACTTGTGAGTGAAAGAGGCGTTCCCCCTCCTCTGGATCTTTGTGGTGGCCACTGTGGCACTGGGCTTTGCATCAATGATATACTTCCCTTTGTCAGTTCCCTTATCGGGTTCTCATTCAGAGCCAGAACCTGCGTCTGATTCAGAAGCCTTCAGCTCAACCACTAGTGACTGCTTGGCCCGACACTCATTTGTATTGTGAGTGGAACTCTTATGGAACTCACACCATTTTCCTGTGTCCTTCTTCGTCTTCGTGGTGTTTTTCTTTGCTTGCAACTTCGATGGGTTGTCCTAGGTAGCCCCACCTTGGCTTGATCCTTTGTTCTGTGGTATGGGGGTGCATTTTCCTTTCTTTGGATTCACAGATCCAAAGTCCCACTTCTTTTGTTTAAACTTCTGCTCAATCTTTACAGTGTATCGATACACTGTGCCGAGCGAGGAGATGTCTAGGAACTCCATCTCGTCTTGGATGTACTTGTGTAGACAGTCATGGTACTTGAGCACTAAATGCTGCTCAATATCCTTGATACCCAGCTTCATGTGAAGGGGATGGAAAGTATTTGTGAACTCTAGCACATCATGGTCCCTTCCCTGTCGTAGCGTGGTCCACTTTATGTATTTATCTTCATAGCTCCCAATAGGGTAATACTATTCCTTGATGACGTCTTGGAAAGAATTCCAAGTGGGTGTGACTAAAAATGAGGGTCCACTCTTGTCCTTTTGTTCACATTAGGTTTTCCACTAGTTCTTGACATGTGGGGTGGCTTTGAGAAGTGAAAAAGTAATCTTTTCCCTATTGGAAAATTCATGAACTGAAAAATATCCTTCCAACAGATTTAACCATTTATCTACGGGGTCTACATCTATCAGACCTTCAAATATGGGAATATCGAAATTAATTTGTACCTTAAAAGGAGTAGTGCCTCGAGAGTGGCTGCTGGATGGAGATAAAATTGGTTGTGGGTAGCTATTGAAGGATCTGGGCAAAGTTATCCATCATGGCATCCCTTTGTCGCTCGAGGGATTCCTCGAGAAACATTTTGAAAGGATCTCCTACCCCCTCATATTTCTTTTCTTCTGCCATTTGAGGTCGTCGAGGTTTGCGAGGCTGATCGTGCAATGGTTCAACCAAATCGAGCCCTAACTCCTTATACCCTGACCTCGTTAGGGAAATGCAAAGAAAAACAAAGAAAGAGCAGACCGCTTTAATACCACTGATCCGAACTTAAAAAAGAATGCTACAAATTACATATATAATCATAAATACATAGATGCAACAGAAAAGCACTTCATTTCATTAATAGAAAAACATCGAACTCTGCTTACAGACAAAATGGAAATAAGATAGCTTGGGCGATGGTAGCTTATCTCTGAGAAGAGATGTGGAGGTTGCATGCCTATGAACTGTGTTAGAATGAGGCTCAAGGGAATTTTTATTATTGAACAATAAGAGAAAACCCTAAACAACCAAAACCCTAACTCGAGGAGATGTAACACCAAGAGTTTATGGGCCCCGTTGGGGTTAGTTGGGCAGCCAACTTCCTGGGGTCGTAAATTGGTCATATTATCTCCGTTTGATGTGTATGATACCTCGTTGGAAATATCTATCCGAGGACTACAACTGCTGACACAATTGTTGTAGCAATCATAAAAGGAATTTTGCCAAAAAAAATGTCGTTTAGGAACCCAAAACGGCTCTAGAAGTTCACGACCCGAAAAACTACCAAAAATAGTAAATTGTGCTATAATTAAGGAAACTGAAAAACTGAAAGAAATAATGGTGAGGGTCCAAGTGGAATAGGAGGGTGGCCACCAATATCCACCTGGATCAAATAGCCTCGATTTGTGTATTGATTATTCAAATTAGTTTAGAATAGTTATATTTTTGTAATATCCAAATCAGTTTTGGATAATATTTCAATTTGTAATAAATTTTATTTCAAATCTAGAAATTTTTGAATTACATTCTATAAGTAATTTTTAATTCAAAGAATGAAGTGTTGAACCCTTTTGATGATCCAGTGACACCATTTTAATACTCTGAAATATTTCTGAAGATAATCAAAGTATTTTGGCTTCATTCTTAACAACTTTTGTGTCCATGTGAGCTTTTCATATTTATTCATTTGTGTTTTCCATAATCTAATTTTGTATATGTTCAAGGTAACATAGGAGTGAGGGTAAGGCTATATTGAGTATCAATCTCCTTGACAAGCCACTACAAAGTTATAATCATTAAAGAGATTAATTAACTAAACAATTTGTTTAAGTTAGTTCCTCCATATCTTTTAATCGTTTCCTTCTGTCATCTCTTGAACATATTATGTTTGGCTATATAATTTTTCTGCATGCATCAACTGTATTTTATTAGTTAAATATTCAATATGGATGTTTGATTATCACATATTTTCTTTATTTCTGCTTTCAAACTTGACTTAAAGATTTATTCTTGTTGTGAATGAAAATCAACCCTTTGAGATTCTCAAAAATATTTAGATTTTATAAGTGTTAAAGATTTAGTACATTGGTCATCCAATTAATTAAACCCTTACTTAGATGCTTTAGCACAGTTCCCCAGACTAAAACTCTCTACAAAAGGTACAACACTTAGGATATTGCCTAAGCATCTGCTTTGTTTTGTAAATATTACATAGTGTTTTAGGTTCTATCTATGGGTTCCTTGGTGATGGAGTTAATGGTGTTTTTGATCTGCTTTGGTAGGTATCAATGAGTGATCTGATGTACCTAGGGTTTACCGATGGTGTTAGTCGGCACACCAGGAAGTTAGCTTTTGCAAGTTGGGTAATTTATTATCCATTTGGTCAATTGTTGGTCACCAGTGGCACATGTATAGGTCTTATTTCTAATAATATAGTTGAATATAGTGTCGTTATTGAATTACTTTCAGAAGCAATATCTCATGATATTCAATTGTTAGTAGTAACGTGGACTCTTAGTTGTTGGTGTCTCAATTAAACAATGTTTATCGTGTGAGAGATCCTTTGTTACATTGACAATTTCTGAGAGTGAGATTACTTGAACGATCATTTAATTTTATAACATAAATTTATATTCCACAATCAGATAATTCATTTGTCGATTCTATAGCAAACCATGTATTATTTTGGCATATTAATCATTCATCACATTAAAAGAAAACATCATGACATTTTCCATCTGTATATATGATCAAATCATCTCGGAATAACATATAGCTAGATAGTGTTCAAAATTTTACAAAATGTGGACAAATGTCCTAAAAAATTAGGGCTTATGCCAAATGATGTCGCTATTTGATCAATATAATCACAAAATCTCCAAGTCAGAGGGCCTTGTCATGGATGCGTATCATGGTAATGGGAGATGGAATTTTCCACTCGTCAAAAGAGTTACACCCAATATCATGGTACTCCTACCACACACCTCTATAAAGCCTCTAATAAATCCTCTATTGCTACCATGGGAACTTGATGAGTCAAACTTTCCAAGTTCCTCTGAATAGCTCAGAGGACCCTCTTGGACTTAGCTGATATGCCTTTCTCATCCTTACTGTGATGCCTGTGCCTCGGTATACCTTCAGGCCTTACTGGTCTAACGTCTGCATCATTATCATTAAATATTGTCAGTACTTTTGTTTCACAAAAAAATACTTTAATGTCTTGAGATTATTTTAAAAAATAAAAAATAAAAATGAAATTTAATAATAATAAAAAACGGTTACCAATCTCGCCCCATGCAACATCTTTAGGAAGTACTAGTTCTAGGTCTCCTTAGAAATATAGTTCTGCATAGGGGTAGTCTTCTATACCTATGACTTGTTACTACCACCGTTGAAAGAACTCATCATAAGATGCTTGAGTGACTTGGCCTCCTCCAAGTCTCCTCATTAAATCTACCCATCTAGCCATCTAAGGATCTCTTGGATTGCTAACGGGGGGTGTTACACGTGGACGTAATGTTGGGATACTCTTAAAGAAAAATGAGCGAACTATAGTTCCATAACCAAAATTTATGGTTTTACCTTGTTTGCATGATGTTAGTTGATTCTTCATGTTACCTAAGAGCGCAATGCACCAATCATAAACGAAAAGTTTCAGGCATTCTACTACCAAGAACACAGTCGGTCGTGAAGCCTGATGTAATGAAGTTGACCCTGACACTTAGGAAATTGCGAAAAGAAGGATTTTTATTACTAGATTTTTTATGTTTCTTATAGGGGTTTGAGACCCTACTTTATGTGTTCTTGGTGCACAATAAACGACAATGTAATCATTGAAGTTTAAGCCTTCGCTTGTCTTGCCTTCAAATTCATTGGTTCTCCTCATCTAGAAAGACCAGTGATAAAATAAATATATTCTACTTTTATTTGTGAAGGTATGGAGACTATGATGAAAATCCCTTGATTTGGGTCCCAGTAGTTTATTAAGATGTTCAAAAATATATTTTGATCCCTCATGTTTTGCATCATGAATAACTTAAGCAAACCATAATTCTTCAAGGAATCTATAGCTTATTGGTCCCTTAGAACCATGTTATCAATCCCATCGTGCTCTCCTTCACGCTATTCGATCACCATCCTACAAAACTTGACAAGTTCAAACATTAAAATTTGATTTTCAAAAATTAACTCTGCGCACACATAGTTTTTGTTCTAGACAATCGCATGCATACGTGCCTTTCCTTTAGTCAACTTTCGTGTAAGGTCTTATATACATGACCCGCGTCACGTATGTGCAAATCTATTTATAATATTGAATTTAAAATCATTTTAATCCAATCAAATCACTTAAAAATTGAATCAAATGAAAGAGATCCTTTGTTCGAGGGAAGTTAGCATTTGTGCCATCCATTTCACAATGTCTCTTGACTCATTTCTGTCGGCCATATGCAGCTTGTTAAGTTATTATCAATATCATATCAACTCTTTGGTCATTTACTCGTGCCAGTAAAGAAGGTCCTCATTGACTTCTTACTGGTAGGTCTACTCTTATCGACTACGACAAATTTCTCTAAGAGTAGGCCTAGAGTTGCACCCTGGCCCTGTTTACATCATTGATAGGTGACCTTGTGCCCAACATCAATAAACATGATGGGTCTTTGACTATGTGGTTTCCATTGCGTTCGACGTCAGCGTACATTATAACACATTGGGATTCGTGCAATTACTTGGTTCCATTTGACCCTATTGGTGGATTCCTCACTTATGTGTCAGCTTTCATTATTGGTTGGTTCAAAGGACTTCTTTCGTGTGCTAATTTCATCTTGTGCATGTCAGAAATGTACGTGGTGGTGGTTACTTCATTCTTATTTGTCTGAGTCCTTCCAAATTATTGGCATGTGAGTTATGACCATGCTAGTTGATGTGGGATGCCCTAATGCCTTCCTTCTAACAAATTTTTCCCATCGACTCCAACTCATTTCTTTGGGAATAATATCTAGAGTTCTTTAATCAAAACCTGAGGGTTTACAGTCATTAGTGGCAGACTCCTTCGCTATCGAAAATGGAATATACCAATGTCCCCTTATTGACGTATTCTTTCAAGTGTTCGACTTCATTTTCTTTTTCACACTTGTTAGATTGTACTTAGGTCCCTTGATACTCATTATCATTATTGGTGAGTTGCCTCACATTTGTTAATGGTGTACACCAATGATCAATAATCAAATGATTTCACACATGGTCAAATTCAACTCATTTGATCCAATAGTGTATAAATGTGCAATTTATGATCAGTGAAGACCTCGGGTTATGCCAACATCTCATATCACTTTATGGTTCCTTTAGCTTCCTGCTAGCAACATCCACACTTATATGTTGCACACCCTTTTAACAACATCCTATATGTTGGCACCTGAGTTTTGTACAGTACCACTATTCCATTGATATGAATTTGGTAGTCTTGTGGGGATTAGTTATACATCATATTTTGTACAATTATCCTCCTATATGATACTGAGACATACCTTCGTTGTGTTCTTTCACGACTATGATATGTTGTTCCATTATGTATTCTTCTCATCATTATCACACATATGTATACATCATGGATCTACATTATACTTGATCAACGGACATGCTTTACCATCTCCGAGCATGGAATTTCCTGCCTCAAATATCAGTTTTCTTTCTGAATTGTTCCACAGGTATTTCATGGAATGGAATCTAGTGATCTCCTCTTAGGTTTTTTGAATGATTCCTCCTTTTATACTTAATGTGGTTTTGCCATCAGTCCTCCTTTTGACCCATACATTAGGGGGCATCTATTATAACATATTTTATCACTATAGAAATTAATGTGTAGATTCAAAACTACTCATGAAATTTACTAAATCACAAGACTTGAAGCTACTCTACTGATCTGTAGAATTAAATTCACCATCTAAAACAAGAATCATAGACATGAAAAATGAAATATCACACATGCACAGAGATTTATCTAGGGGGAAGCAACTTCTCAAAACCCCTTACTATCTATATTGCATTAATCAGAGAATAAAGAAGAAATACAATGCTTACTCAAGCCTGAGCACACCCTGCAAGTGTTTAGTTTATCCCTCTAACTGACTAACTGACTTTAGCCAAAACTTAGCTAATTTTGAAGCCCTCCAAGATCTTATTTCTTTGCATTGTTCCCTTGGGAAATTGCCCCTATTTTTTAGGAATTTCACACCAAGGAATTGTCCAATAGCCTTAGGTCAATCTTTGATTTCATTCACCACCTATATACATGGGAATATGCTACAACTGATAGTACACTACCTTGGAATCTCCATCTCAACTGGGTAACTTGAATTATCCGCATGCAATAATTATTTTGGGTTGATTGATCAGTTAACTAGTTGATCACTGAGTGTGGTTGAAGTTCCACTTCCACAACTTGAACTGCATTAGTTCTTTTGATAGTTAGAACTAGTTAAATTGACAATAATTCAAATTAATTGAAATATATTGCTACAAATTAGCAGTCAATCATGTAGAACTAAACTCAAGTTTCTCCAACTCAAATTTATTGAGTTAATTGAGTGACAACAGCCATGTCACCTCAATTAAATACCTCCAAGTATTCTTCTGAAATAGAAATTCAAATTTTAATCTAGTTTGACCAAGGCAATGTCAAAAATAGATTTTCTTGATGCATTTTCAACACTACCTCTTAGCGAGAAAGGGATTATGAACCACCCCTATCCTCCACCTGTGGAACTCGAATTTGCCTCTTGAAAAAATCTTTGTCAAAATATATGCATCTTGTTCCTTTATAGGAATGTACTACAACAACATAATCCATCTTTGCACACAGTCCTGTAGAAGGTGATACCATATATAAATATGCTTGGATCGATCATGAAATAAAATATTCTCAGAGAGTTTGATACAACTCTGATTATCGCATTAAATCACATTAGGAACCATCATTTGACCAAACAAGCCAACAAGTATATTCCTCATCCAGACCCCCTCACATGTTGCTTGAATTGCAATCATGCATTCTGCTTCTACTAAGCTGAGTGCCACTGATCTCTGCTTCCTGTTGTACCAATAAACTATTGCGGGCCCAACACTGAAGATTCCACCTGATGTACTCTTCTTGTCTAGTGTACTTCTCACCAAATCAACATTTGTGAAGCCTTGCAACATCACTCCCTTTTTTCGTCGGTACCAAATACCAAACTGAGTGGTGCCTCTGAGGTATCTCAACACATTCTTCGTTGCCTTCCAATACAGTTTGGTTGGCTTAACCATTGCTTGACTAAGATGGTTAACTGCATAACACATGTATGGTTGTGTGTTCACCAAATACATAAGTGAAGCCACAAGCTGCCTATAAATGGTAGCCTCCACTACTTCACTTGAAGTAGCATCCTATTTCCTCCAATTTTCGCCTAGAGGAGTCTCCATGGGTTTGCATTTGTCAATGCAGAAGCTTTGAAGTATCTCATTGGCATACTTTCCTTGAGAGACAAACAATTCCCCATCACCTTGTCATACTTTTAATCCAAGGAAGCAGTGCATGAGGCCCATGTCCTTTATCTCAAACTCTCTTGCAAGGTCCTCCTTGAAAGATATGATCAACTTCTCATCACCAATAAGGATCAATTCATCAACATATAAAACAATAATAAATAATTTACCTTCTACCAAAATATAATATAGGTTTGCATATACATCATTTTTGGTGAAGCCAAAAATGGTGAGATAGTTATCGATCCTAGTGTACCAAGCACGAGGTGCTTGCTTGAGTCCATACAACATTCGCTTGAGTTTGCACACATGCGACTCTCTGTCGAAAGTTTCAAACCCCTCCAGTTTCTTAATCTACACCTCCTCCTCAATAAATCCATTAAGGAATGTTGTCTTCACATCCGTCTGGTGGATCTTACACCCCATCTGCGCTGACAGTGCTAGAATTGACATGATGGATGAGTACCTTCCTACTAGAGCAAAGGTATCCTCATAGACAATTCCCTCAACCCGAGAGAAGCCCTTAGACACACATTTGGACTTTTGTTTCTCTATGCTTACTTCTACTGCATGCTTTACCTTGTAAATCCATCTCGAACCAACCACTGATTTGTCTGTTGGTCTTGGGACCACTTCCCAAACATTGTTTCTGATAATGGAATCATATTCCTCTACCATAGCATCAATCCATACTAGTTGTTCTACAACTTCCTTAAATGAGGATGGTTCAGTCTCTACAAACTCACTCATTAGAGCCACGTAGGCAGTGTACCGATCCGGTGACCTCCTCTACCTGCACTGCAATGTGGGTGCTCCCACATTCTCTCTAGCATCCTGCAATAATCTGTCAACTTCCCTAGTTCGCTTCCTTCCTTCTCTAGATGTCTTTGCTTGAGTGGATGTCTCCAGTCTCTCCTCCTCTACTTATGTATGCTCCACAACTTCCTGAGGTTATTCCTTTAGAGACAAAAGCTCATGATCAGGCTACAGCTGAATCTCCCTATCAAGAGAACACTGCATTACCTTCTCCTCATCAAATTTCACATCCTTTTTGACCATTATCATCCTAATGGATGACAAGTACAAATGATAGTTGTGAGGTGTTTTTGTGTACCCCACAAATATGCCTAACTTTGTTGTTGGATCTATATTTTTCCTTGCTTCCTTGGAAACATGACAGTAAACTGATGATCCAAATATCATGAAGTGTGACACATCTGGTTTCTTCCTTGAAAAGCCTACTTTGGTGTACTCATGCCAAGAATCTTGTGAGGAGTACTCTTGTTCTACAAATAGATCATTGTGTTGCATGCTTTAGGCCACAAGTGTAGTGGTAGGCCTTTATCATGCAACAACACCCTTGCTTCTCCGACAATACTTCTATTCTTCCTCTCATCCACCCCATTCTATTGTGGTTTATGGGGTGTTGTCAACTCCCGTCGAATGCCTTCCTTTGCACATAAATTTTTAAACTCATTTGACACATACTCACCTCCGTTATCGCTCTTGAGAGCCTTCACTTTCTTGCAAGTATTTTTTTCTCAACAAGTGCTTTAAATTCAACACATTTTGATAATGTCTAATATTTCCTCTGCATTAAGTAGATCCAACACCATGAGAAATCATCTGCAAATATAACATAATACCTGTGCTTGGTAGTGGAGCCTATCGAGAAAGGTCCAAAAACATCATAATGGATCCTTTCAAGGACTGCATTCGCCTTGTTGTCCCAAACATTAAATGTGGATTTTGTGTACTTCCCCAATGTATACCCTTTGCATGTATCCTGCTGCTCTAGTGCTCCTTTGGGGAGGCCTGTAGAAATATGTTGCACGATCTTCAAAGTGCCATGATGCAAATGGCCAAGTATTCTATGCCATAATACGACGACATCTCGACTCTACACCTTCTCTTCTTTTGTGCTCAATGTTGTAGAGTCTTCCACATCTAATTTGTAGTGGTTCTTCACTCAAACCTCGAACTGCTTCACTTGTCCTGTGGTGATGTGTCCCAAGAAATCCTTCCCTTTATTGAATATCACATCGTAACCATAGTCTTCCAACATAGCTACGGAAACTAGATTCTTCTTTACACTTGGTACAAACATCACATCATTGAGACATAGAGGGGAGTCAAACTCCTTCTGAAAAGTAATTGTACCAATACTGGTCGTGCTATACCTTCCATCATCTCCCATTTCAATGTGCATCTAGAGATCCTTCTCCTCCACGTCATTGAAAATTTCTTTATTCCCCGTCATGTGGAATGAATGACCTCTATCCAGATACCACACACTACCTATCATTGTGATTTCTATGCATGCAATGAGGGTAAAATCAAGTTCGAACTATGAAGCCAAGGATTCACCCACTTCTCCTCCTACAATCTTCTTGCTTGCCTTCTTGTGTGGACTCTTCGTTGCATAGTACCTAAATTCATGACAATGAAAGCACTTGATTCTGGACAAGTCTTTCTTATTTCCCCCTTGACTAGAATCTGCTTTAGATTAGGATTTATTCCCTTTCTCCTTCTTTGCATTTGCAACCAAGGAACAATTATCCTCATCCTCACACTTTGATGAGGTCCCATCTCTAGTGCTCTGCCTTATCTCCTCTTGTACAAAAATTGGACCACAAGTGTTCCGTATTTGGTAGCTTCTCCCTCCTGTTCACTAAATCTTGGTAGTTGTGCCAGCTCTTGGGAAGGCCTAGAAGGGCTAGGCTCACCAAATCATCCTCTGCTATAGTAACACCAACTTGACCAAGTTCATCACGACATTGTGTGAACCTGCTTAGGTACTGTGGAATGGTCTCGTTCCTCTACATATTGATATTTCGAAGCTTGTCCTTGAGTGCCAATTTCTTGTGGTCACTGCTATTTTGGAACAAATTTTCCAGCACTTGCCACATTGCATATAGAATCTCTTTTGCATGGAGATTGGAGACAATATTCTCTAATACTCCTTCCAATATGATGCTCCTCCCCTTGGAAACACCGTTGTTCCAATTTGGTAGATTATGAGCATCAACTGTTATTGGTTTCAAAATATCATTATCAATGAATTCCTTTAAACCAGTATCCTCAAGTACTTCCTCCATGCGGTCCTACCATGCAACATAATTTGAGCATCCCTCAAGGGCAAACTTGAGCCTTATTCCATTTAAATCCATCTTCTCAATCCTGAAGAAAACCTACAACCTCGAACCTCCTACAATGACAACTTCGAAATCTATTCTCGGCGATCATCCTTAGTCAATGCAAACCAGAACGTGGACATCTGGAGATACACGATGATATCACCGTACCACGGGTCAAGGGTGTTGATCAAGAAAAGATTCTCGTCCGATAATTGTTCATCTACACTAGTAGGGAGAGACATAGAAGGAAAATAACAAATCAACTTGGTGAAAACTAGTGACTTCTTAGATTTGGCAGTAGTAAATACCAAATCAAATTCTTGCAGGATGACAATCCATTTAGAATACTTGCCCCCTAGCAACTGACGAGTCAGGATGTAGGTCATGGGGTTTCATTCAGAAATCATAATAGTAGTGCGTAAGAGGATGTAGTGTTGAAAGCGTTGAACAGCCTGGACAACAGCCAAAGCCAACTTCTCGACATGGGCATAACACGTTTCGGTGTCGAGGAGATTACGACTAAGGTAGTAGATAACATGTTCATTGCCTTCATCATCATCTTGGACCAAGACCATAGCAATGGTGCTAGGGGTTGCAGCTAGGTAAAGGAAGTAATCTCGATGATAATCCGGGGGATGCAGCAAAGGAGCATTTACAAGGACAACCTTAAGGTCATCAAAAGACTTTTGGGCAACCTCATCCTAGGCAAAGGGCATTCCTTGTTTGAGCAACCGGGTAAATCCTGTAGCTAGCCCAACATAATTGGGTATGAAACGACGGAGGAAATTTTCCTTTCCTTGCAGGCTCTGGAGTTGGTGCAATGAAGATGGAGGGGGTAAATTTACAATGGCCTCAACTTTAAGCAGATCAAGGCGAATACCATCCTTGGAAACGATAAAGTCGAGGAGTCATCTGGATTCTATGTAGAAAAGACATTTATGCAGGTTTAACATAATGTTTTAGTGTCTATAGCGAAGAAAAATTTGTCGAAGATGGTCAGGGTGATCTTGGCTCTTGTGAGAATGAGTGGGATGGTCATCCAAGTAAGGCTGAATGATGTTGCGAATATCATGAAACGCAGAGGACATCGCCCGCTGAAATGTAGCCCCAGCATTTTTGAGGCCGAAAGGGAGCTTTTTGTATGCGAATGTACCCCATGGACAGATAAAAGATGTCTTTTATTGATCAGCTGGTGCAATGTTAATCTGGTTGTAACCAGAAAAACCGTCCATAAAGGAAAAAAAATTGCTCCCAACACATTCATCAATGATCTGATCAATGAAGGGAGTGGGGTAGTTATCCTTAGGACAAGCATGATTAATATCACGATAATAAATGCAAACGCGGATCGTGCCTTGTTTTCTCGTCATCAGGACAATATTTGACACCCAATCTAAAAGAGGGATCAAATAAATGAATCCAACTTTGAGAAGTTTTCCAACTTCACCCTTGATAGTGGTGACCTTCCTAAGATGCACTAGGCAAAGCCGTTGGTGAACGAGATTCGCGTGAGGATAATTTGGTATTTCGTGCACAATGATGTCAGGATCAATGCCAGGCATTTCTTCATAGGACCACGCAAACACATCATAAAATTCTTGAAACAGACGAGTATAGGTCTTGATCTTATCCAGAGAACAAGTTACCCTAATATGGACATGTTCAACGATACCAGGATTGATAGAAATATCAATCAACATCGTTTGGGTAATATTACCCAAATTTCCTTTCGACCATACTTCGTGAGTCATGATCGGTGGCAGAAGTGGGAGGGAAGGAAACTGAGAAGAGAGCTCTTTTAGACCGGTAGACATGACTACAGGGCGAGGCAGGAACGAGGAACGATGATGAGTATTGTTCCAAGGTGGTTCCTCAAGACATTACTTCCATGATACTTTCGTCAGCAAGAAAAGTCTTGGCTAAGGGATCAGAAGATTCCAAAGCGCCAAGCCATGGGGATTGAGAATACCTATCGAGAGAGGTCTTCGAAACAGGAGAATCAGAGGATGCTGAACTTGAGGCCGAAACAATCTCCATGTAATTGATTTCGATAGGACTAAGTGGCATAACCTCGCCCCAGGTAGCAACAAGATCTGGTGAAGGTATGAACCAAGGCTCAGATTTGACCGAGATCATGTTGACAGAGGCAACATGAGGAGGTGGGAGTGGAAAAAATCCCATTAAGGTAGAATCTTTAAAAAGACCTGCCCCCACACTCTCATAGGGAGCACCAGTGTGCTTCACATACAGAACATTGCCATTCGAGGAGGAAGAGGCAAAGAATGACAACTGGTCGACAATGACAATCTTCCCTTGATGGGAAAAACAAATCACACGGAATAGGGAGGAGGCTACAAATGTATGGCATGGGTCCAACTCCAACCGAGTAGAAGACTATAATTAAGATTAACGTCAACAATATCTACCTCGATTGTACTAAATTGCCCTCAAAAGTAATGGCAAGGTTAGCTAAGACATCAAATGGTCACGAATCACGCCCATCGAAAGCTTTCAAAGTGTTCGGGGATTGGTTCAAAGCAGGAGAACCAATGGCCTTCCAACATGTGATTGACATGATACAGGTGGAAGCACCTTCATCAATGACAGTGCTATGGATGGTCTTCTCATTGATGATTACTTGAATGTGAAAGGAAATCTAATGAGGCAGGCGTAGAACATGGTTCTCTAGATCAAAACTTATCAAACTAGAAGTGGTACGATCAATACCCCCAATAGCCGACAACAAATATTTCCACTGTGATGGGCAGATTTGGATCACCTCGAGAGCCGACATAACTGACGATGCTTGAGCCAAATCCTCAACAATATTATAGTGCTGAGCAGCTTGAGCTTTGGGATTGTACGAGGATTTCCTTAGCACACCTTGAGAGGGTGGCCATATAGCAGAATCAGGGTTAGGGCACTCGATATGAAGAGGGCCAGAACTCGGGGCAGAAGAAGAAGGGGTGGCCTCTTTCTCTTTCCCGGTGGTCGGAGTAGGAGTTTGGTAATATTTTGATCTAGTAGCCACATTAATAGGTGTACTCATCATGAACACTTGAGATCCTAAGGAAGCGGATGATTGAGGTTGGTCTACCATTTGGGTCTGCTGAGATGGAAATGGCTCTTTTAGGATAGTTGGGGTCCCTTTGAAAACGACTAACTTCGAATCGTCAGGAACAATCCTTGGTATAGTGATCCTCCTCGCAAATGAGGCACGGATACTTAGGCTTATGTTGTGAAGAATCACTAGCAGATGAATTAGGAGGACCCTGTTTTGGGGCATCGGATATACCCTTGGCTTTGCCTTTCTTCTTACCTTTTGAGGATTTTTCCGCTATGGTAGACTGGACAGTGTGGACCTCTGACGTTTACACTAGGGCCAGGTGGATTCTAGGAGGAACTATTGGAAGCAATGTTTGAGACCGACTTCTGTTTGGAAGAAGATTTAGTAGGGGTCTAGGACATTGAACCAATGACTCCATCAACAGGAGGTGTAGCCTACGACTTCGATGCCGTGGGATGGGATGATGCGCATGGAGCATCGGGTAATAACTCATACAAAGTGCCAGACTGAGAGTAAAATAGATATAAGTACTGGGCACAAGCAATGGCTTGTTCTTCAGTAACGCATCCACCCATAGCTATATCACCAGCAATTAGAGCTACGAATGACTTAATGAACCATTCAGTGAGAAAATTATTAGCAATCTCGAATTTGATCAGGTGATGTCTACATCTCCATTCATGGATGTGATCGGAGATGTGCGTCGTAGTATCTTGCTTAAGCGATGTGAGAAAATAGGTTCCAGTTTCATAGCGAACCGACAACTAGAAATGCGCTAGGAAAGCCATGGCTAAAGAGTTAAAGTCATGGTAAGTACTTCGAGGAAGCTCGATGTACCACTTGGCTGCAGCACCCATGAGGGTTCATTGGAAAGATGAAGACGAATGGGATCGTCAATGTAAGAATTCAAAGAGCACCAGAGGTGATATGTCATCACATGGGCTTGAGGATGTTCTTTTGCTTTCCCATCGAATTTAGGACAATCGCTCGGGATCTTGGACAGAACTAGAGGCCAATATGGCGAATGAAGGATTGGATCATTTGTAAGGCGAGACACATCTGGAAACTCTACTATGGCCAAGAATGGAAATTGAGTATTAAAAGGCATTTGATGTCGATAAGCGAGTCCAACTGAAGGAGCCCATCCCTGGTAAGGATTTTGGCCCCACAGTGGGGGATTTTGGCCATATGGCATTTGATTTTGCCCCCATTGTGGGTTACCTTGGCCATAGGGAGGATTTTGACCTTGAATACCTTGGAACTGTCCAGTCATAGGTTGTTGATAAGCAACATATGGGTTAAGAGGCTGTTGAGCCTGTTGACCTTGGAAATATGGATATTGTACCTGTTGTCCCTGAACATATGGGTTGTGAATTTTTTCCCCTGAACAAGGGGATTTTGGACCTGCTGCCCCTGGGCATAAGGATTTTATACTTGTTGCCCTTGGAAATATGGATTTGTACCCACTGCCCTTGACCAAAAGAATTATAGACCTATTGACCTAGGACATTAGGATTTTGGGCCTCCTGCTGCAGGACTTGACCCAGGCCTTGTCCTTGCAAGGGTTGACCCTATTGATATGTATATAAGGGTTGTCGTTGCCTGGGTTGGTTCTGCTGCTACAAGGATTGGCCTTGTGGCTGCAAAAGCTATCCTTGGGGCTGCAAAGGTTGGCCTTGTGAAGACATAGGCTAGGAGGTTTGCGGAGCATACTGCATATATTGTTGCACGATTTGTTGCAACTGTTTCGAGGGTTTCCCTTGCGGTTGTTGCAGGTGACCTTGCTGCAGTATCATTTTCCCTTGTTATTGTGTGGATGGACCTTGCTACAACAAAGGTTGCCCTTGTTGTTGCAAAGGTTGTCCTTGTTGTTGCAAGGGTACTTGAACAGTGCCAGGAAAATTTCTGAACTAGATCTGGCCATAACCACCCTGGAAAGTGGATGAGCCAGGCTAAACGTACTGCCCAAACTAAAGGACGTAAGGAAAATTAACCATTCCTTGAGAACCATATGGAACGTAAGGAGTTTGATATTGAACTTGAGCCTCATAAGGCTGCTGATACTTGAAATTGCTTGACCCAGACAGACCAACGGGATTTTGAACCTGTTCGTACTGGACATTTCTCGATCCAGCAGGACCAATAGGGTTTTAAATAATGCCAGAAGAAGGTTGGTTCATTTCAACCATGTGAGCCTGTGAGATACTCACATTGGTGGTGCTTGATGATGAGCCCCAATTTTCGGTACAATTTGGGCTCATTTGGCCTACTTGCTTTGCTCAAACCATTCATCTTTTATTGCTTATGCATTCATTTCTTGGTTTATTCTTGTTTTTTGTAGGAAGAAGGGTAGGCATTCTATCTATGTGACTAATACATGATGATTTCAGGTTTTTGGCATTAAAAGGGAGCAAAGACCACGAGAAAGGAGACAAGGAGACAGTAAGGTGGCACTGCTGGTTTTTAGGAGAGGATGTCCACAGTCTTGGGGACCTTCCTCGTGATTCCCACCATAGCTCCGAGCTCCAACCAATCTCCCCACCGAGCTTAGAGGCAGCCAACCGTTCTACAGGAACAACAGTTACAACTGTTCTACAGGATCAGCAGTTTAACCTTCAGTTGGACAGCCGAGCTCCACAAATCAAGGAAACCTGTTGGATTATCATTTTGCATAAATACTAAGGCCGTAGCCTTTGATAGGAGCTTTTTGAACTTTTGCATTACTCTTGTAATTTCGAAGTACGAGCTACAGCTCGGTGTTGGTTCTTTTTGTAAGCCAGTTTTGGCATGACATCAGATTTTTGGTTATGAATAAAGGCAGGCAGATTTTGATCTCCTTCTGAGTTTCTAAGGGAGCTATAGCTCTCAGTTTAGGGCCCAACCTGAGAGCAATAGACCTCCTCTGTGTTGTAATGTTATTTGCCTTTCATTCCAGCACTTCGTTTCTTTACTTTGACATGCAATTCAAATTTACAGTTTGCTGATTTAGTTTTTATGAGATTGAATAGGATTAGTTTGTGGTAAATTTGCTTCCAGTTGCTTAGGTTAGAAGAGGATAGTTATAATTCATTGGAGCTCCAGAAAAAGGTTGTTAGAGATCACTGCCATCTCTGCTTAGGGATTGGGGTGCAGTCCATATCAACCACCAAAAAGAAACGCAGTTCTTTTCACGTCCATGCAAGCTGCAACAGTCACTTTAGTCGTAGATCCATCCATGCACTTTGGTCTTGATCATTACTTCTTCATTCCACTTCCATGCATGAGTTTCTTTCACAAATTTCACTGTTGTTCATTGGTTCAAAATAGCACAGTTAACATAGGTTAAAGAGTTCTCGTTTCAGTGACATTCATAGACAATTTGTTTCATCTACACTGCTCCACACCATTCCATTACCTTCCTCTTCTTGTCAACCATACCTGAAGCCACTCAACCGACCCCTGTTCAGCTCGTTTACCTTCCAGCTCTTCCATTACTCACGTAGCTCCATTTACTTGACCTTTCGTTGATCCCATCCTTCCAGCCATCAACCCACCGCATGCACTCTTTCTCCATCTGACTTCTCCGCTCCTGAGCCATCACCAGTTCCATCTCCATCTCACCTATCCTCCCACACCACTCCATCACTTCACCATCTCCCAAAACTCCCACGGTCGAACATCCTGTAGAATTTCACAGACTTCCTGTAGAACCCCTGAGTTTCCTGTAGGATCCCCTGCAGACTTCCTGTAGAAGCCTGCAAACTCGGTTGCTGAGCATCCGAACGTGGTAGACTTTTGTGGACTGATGCTAGAGACCCTCTGGGACCTCCCCTAGCCATCCTGACCTTGCCCATGCTTTCCTTCCATTTGAACCGCTCCTGCACAGTCAAACCCTAATCAAGAGCACCATCACAATAAATCCAACCACTTAATGACAAAATACAAAAACATGCCTTTTCAGATGCAAATAGCTTAGATTTATGTATTTCAACTCACTGCAAGTAATGGCATCATTGGTAGAAGTTTCATTCACATTTTTGCATTGTAAGGGTCAAGCTAGTTAAATTAGGGTTTATTAGGGTTTCCATGCTTTGTTGGCTTTCAATTTCCTTTTTGCAAAGTAGGTTAGCTTCCTTCAAGATAGCTTTTGTCCATCACTCATAAAGCTTCTTCTGAGAGTATATAGAAGTTGGCTTGAGCCCTAGCGGACTTGTGCCAGCTGACCAAGTGACAGCTGCGACAAGAGCTAGTACTTGTGCATACAGCACCGTCGCTTCCAAGTTTGTACGAACTACCGGGTTGATAAAATTAGAGATAGGGAGCTCCAGGAGTTGTAGCATTATTTCTACAATACTGGAGCCCACCATCTTTTTGGCGCCGTTGCCGGGGAAGCGTCAGAGTATTAGTAATTGTTGCTTTTCTTCTACTTTCTTACTCTTGCCTTCTGCTAAGTAGTTTATTTCATTTCCATTCTGCAAAAGTAGCATAGACATTTCCTGCTTTCATAGATTAGCATTTCCTGCTTTCATAGATTAGCATTTCCTTCTTTCATAGATTAGCATTTCCTGCTTTCATAGATTAGCATTTCCTTTCTGCAAGCGTAGACTAGCATTTCCATTCTTGCAATTTCATTTGAGCAAAGTAGATTAGTTCTTTCCTGCTTTCAGTTTAATTCTGCATCTTTCATAGTTAGTTGTAGATCAATCTGTTTCAGTTTTGCAGGTACCAAAGGAAAAAAGCAAAAACAATCAAAAGAGAAAGAAAGTCTTTTCCATTTCATGCCTCGTAGGAACCGAGATAGATCAGGCAAATTCCTACCAAACACCCCTACCACATCACTGAGTCACCCTTCTCTCTTCTTTGGTGACAGTGACCCAGAAGAACCTATAGGTGAACATCCTGAGATATACAAAGATCCTATAGTAGAAGAAGAGTTAGAGACCACTCCATCTGAAGCTATGGCTGACAATAGAAGAGAATATGAGAGAATAGAAGGTGCCTTCCCCATCCGAGAGACCAATGGAGAGATGAAAATGAAGAACATTAGCCCCTCCGCCTTACCTCACTTCCATGGGCTGACTACTGAAGATCCGGATACCTTCCTGTTTGAGTTTGTTGTCCTTTGTAGAACCTATGACTATACTGAAGATGAGCAAAAGCTGAAACTTTTCCCTTCCACTCTTAAGGATGCAGCATTACGCTGGTTCATGGGCTTACCTGGGAATAGTATCACCACTTGGGCTCAGATGCAGCAAGCTTTCAATACCAAGTACCGGGATTACTGTAGGTCCAAGGAAACAAAGGGGGAAATCTTTCGGATGACCATGGGAAATGATGAGTCCTTAGAGGATTATGAGGAGAGGTTCCAACTAAGCTATAAGCGGGCCAGGTGCACACTTGACCCTGAATCCCTCAAGTTGGTCCTGCTCCGAGGAGTCCCTGAAGACCTCTTAGATACCCTTCACATGTTAGCTGGGGGGGACATTTACCAAATGCCTTATGAGGACATCAAGACTGTGTTTAGAAACCACTCCAGGGCAGCTCGGAAACGAGGTAGAGGAAACCTCCTCTCAACTAGTGTCCCTTTCTCCAAACATGAGCTTGCAAATCAATTAGAAGATCTTAAGAGTGAGGTGAGACAGACCATTGCCATGCAGCTTGACACATTCAGGATTCAGCAAAAGAAAGAAGAAGCTGAGAGAGCCTTGGCTGTCTTCTGCCCTAGGTGCACAAGGAGACACCCTAAGAACGAATGTCCATTGCATTCGGTTGAAGTGTGTTTCGTTTGTGAGGAGGACCATCCCACAAATCAGTGTCCAACCTTACCTGGGTTTAAAGCCATGTACCAAGGGACAGAAGCTCCCACTGAACCTCTCTATTACCTCAACCAAAGGAGGCCACAAGGATCTAGACCTTATCAGCAGGGGATGCAAGGGGCATCTCAAGCTTATTACAGCCCCAACCAATCGACTCCTATGCCTTCCTGGGGTCCCCCTGCTCATCCTTCATGGTCCATGCCTCCTCCATGGTCTTATCCACCTCAGTACCCCACTCAACCTACTTCTCATTCATATCACTCACATGCCCAGCCACAGCCTCAATGGAATGCACCTCAGTCGGGGTGGAGGCCCCAATACAACACTCCTCCTGCCATCTTGCCTCCACCACCAGTTCAACCTCAGCCATTACCTCCTGCTCCTCCAAGGCAACCTCAAATGCCTGCTCAACCGAACCCGAACCCCAACAATAGACAGGCCCAGCAGGCATACACTGGGGAAACCTCATGCCCTACCTATGTTGTGGAGATCCAGGAGATTAATCTTCGATCTGGAAAGACTCTACCAGATCGCCAGCCTCCTCCCCCAGAGGATGAGGAAGATAAACAGGAAAGTGAACCAAAGGCTATTCCACCCTTTCCTGAGAGACTAACAACCACCACACAACCCAACCCACAGGAGGATGAGCTTCTGGGTGAGCTCAAGCAGTTGTGTGTAAAAATACCACTTCTCCAAGCCATCAAGGATGTGCCAATATACAACAAACTGGTTAAGGAGAAGTGTTTCAAACACCCAGGCAGACGGAAGAAAGATGCTTCAACTATCAATGTCATAGGACAACTGTCTGACCTTATGTTAGGACAAGTCATCTGCCCAAAGTACCTAGATCCTGGAAGTCCTGTAGTAGATTTCCACATCAATGGCACCATTATACCTCACACCTTGATTGATCTGGGGGCTGCCATTAATGTGATGACCAGGGATACCATGCTTAAACTCAATCTTCAGGGTTCCTGGAGGAAGACCTCGACAGTACTGCAATTAGCAGATCGCTCCACCGTGACTCCCGAAGGGATTGTGGAGGATGTCTTGGTCTCTATTGACTCTTGGGAATACCCTGCAGACTTCCTGGTTCTGCAACCAAAGGCAAAGCTTACTGGATATCCTCTCATTTTGGGAAGGCCTTGGTTAGCTACTGCAGATGCTTACATAAGTTGTCGTGCAGGAAACATGACCATCAAAAATGGTCCCATGTCCAAGCAACTAATCCTATACCCTCTTGCCCAACCCTCCTTAGAGCATGACTTACCACTCTGGTTGGAAGAAGGAGAGGAAGACGAGGTGTACTCAGCACCTCTGTGCACCTTAGATACCACTAGAAGAGACCCCCCAATCGAGGATGACTTGATCGAGACCTTGATCCAGAATCCACCTTCCAGTGCACTACCCTTAGAGAAATTGGTGGAGGATGCCCAAGCTAGCACCTCAGTGGATCTTTATACAACCAACCCTGTTACTCCCAGAATCAAGAATGTGGAGTTCGGCCCTGAGAAAGCATTGAAGATCAGCTCCTCCCTATCTCCTTCCCAGGAAAAGGAGCTGTGTAGTCTGTTGGCCAACCACCTAGATGCTTTTGCTTGGAGCTATAAGGAAATGAAAGGAGTCCATCCTTCGGTCTGTACCCATCATATATACATCAAAGAGGATTGTAAACCGGTAAGGCAACCTCAGAGGAGAATGAATCCAGCCCTTAAGGACATTGTCAAGGAAGAATTGCAAAAACTGTTGGATGCCGGGTTCATCTACCCCATCTCAGATAGTGAATGGGTGTCCCCTCTAGTGTTGGTTCCCAAGAAAAATGGGAAATGGAGGATCTGTGTGGACTACCGAGAACTGAACAAAGCTACCAAGAAAGACCATTTCCCTCTACCTTTCATAGATCAAGTGTTGGATGGACTGGCAGGAAAGAAGTTCTTCTCTTTCCTGGATGGGTTTAGCGGGTACAACCAAATCCAAATCAGCCCGGAAGACCAAGATAAGACCACCTTCACTTGTCCTTGGGGTACCTTTGCCTGCCGAGTCCTTCCCTTTGGGCTATGCAATGCTCCTGCTACCTTCCAGAGAGCTGTCTTGAGCATCTTCTCGGAGCCGGTCCATGATGCAGTAGAAATCTATATGGATGACTTTACTCCTTATGGGGCCAACTTCCAGGAAGCATTGTCCAACCTGGGAAAAGTCCTAACCAAATGCACCGAGATGAACTTGTCCCTTAGTCCTGAAAAATGTGAATTCCTAATGACTGAAGGGACCGTGCTAGGCCATACTATTTCTTGCCAAGGGTTGCTGGTGGATCCTAACAAAATTGCTCTCATCAAGAGGGTTCCACCTCCTCAAAAGGTAAGGGATGTCCGGAGTTTCTTGGGATTAGCAGGATACTACCGGAGATTCATTAAAGATTTCAGCAAGCTAGCCTCGCCATTGTTTGGTCTGTTGGCAAAAGATGTGGAGTTTAATTGGACTGACGATTGTCAGAGGGCTTTAAATGAATTGAAGGACAAGTTGGTGTCAGCCCCAATCCTGAGAGGTCCAAACTGGGCCCTACCTTTCCACATCCACACTGATGCCTCGAACAAAGCCATAGGTGCAGCTTTAGGATAAGTTGAGCAAAAACTTCCATATGCCATTTACTTTGTTAGCAAAAACTTGTCCAAAGCTGAGCTGAATTACACTGTAACCGAGAAAGAATTCTTGGCTGTGGTCCATGCACTGAACAAGTTCCGACATTATATTACTGGTTACCAGACCTTTGTACATACTGACCATGCTGCAATTAGATATTTAATGAATAAACCAGATGTGAATGCTCGTATTATTAGATGGTTACTTTTATTGCAGCAGTTTGATTTGACCATTGTTGACAAACCAGGTAGAGAAAATGTTGTTGCTGACTTTTTATCGAGATTGGATTTGTCTGCAGATGAGGATGGAACAGTGGATGACCAGATGCTCGATGAACATCTGTTTGCTATTTCAGTACTCTCTCCATGGTTTGCTGATATAGCAAACTATCTTGTTTCAGCACAGTTCCCTCCGCACCTATCTTCCAGAGAGAAGAGCAGAATCATCAGAAAAAGTGCCTCATTTACTTGGATCGGGGGCAATC
The DNA here is from genome assembly GCA_031772625.1 of Pinus tabuliformis. Classification (NCBI taxonomy): domain Eukaryota; kingdom Viridiplantae; phylum Streptophyta; class Pinopsida; order Pinales; family Pinaceae; genus Pinus; species Pinus tabuliformis. The sequence continues at coordinate 440,560,535 of CM062813.1, read as the reverse complement.
TGTTCAAGCTTGGCCCCGATCAGATCTTAAGGCATTGTGTAAGGGAGGAGGAAGTCTTTGATATCCTCCTCACTTGTCATGATGGGCCTTGTGGAGGACATTTTGCAGCAAAGAGAACTGCCTTCAAAATCCTGCAGGCAGGCTACTATTGGCCCACACTTCATCAAGATGTCAGAAGATATGTCAGTCAGTGTGACCAATGCCAAAGAATGGGGAAACCGACCCAAAGGGATGAGATGCCTCTCCAACCTCAAGTGACTCTTGAGCCATTTGAGAAGTGGGGCATGGACTTTGTGGGACCAATCAACCCCTCTTCGAGGCAAAGGTCTTACATCATTGTGTGTACTGACTATTTGACAAAGTGGGCAGAGACCAAAGCAATCAAAGCAGCAACAGAAGAAAAGGTGGCCGAGTTCCTAAGAGAAAACATCTTCTATAAGTTTGGCTATCCAAGAGAGCTGGTCACCGATCAAGGGAGCCAGTTCACCTCCAACCTGGTTGAAGATCTACTAGCTCATCACAAGATCAAGCATAGGACTTCCACCCCTTATCACCCTCAAGCAAACGGGCAGGTGGAAGTCACCAATAGAGCATTAGAAGGGATCTTGACTAAGGTGGTGAGCAGCAGCAGAAAGGACTGGGCAGATCGCCTGGTTGAAGCCACATGGGCTTACAACACCACTTGGAAGACCACCACCGGCTTCACACCGTATGAGCTGGTCTATGGGAAGAAAGCTTTGCTGTCCATTGAGTTTGAATACAACACTTTGAGGATGGCAGCTCAGCTGGACCTAGATCTCAGCCATGCACAACAAGAAAGGCTATTGCAGCTGAATGGCCTGGATGAGCACCGAATGCAGGCCCTCCTTCACTCAGAAGTGGTTCAACTTCAGAGAAAGGTGTGGCATGACCAACATCTCCATGACAAGCAATTTCAGCCGGGAGATTGGGCTTTGTTGTATGACTCCAGATACAAAGATTTCAAGGGGAAGCTGAGAACCAGATGGCTAGGACCATATGCAGTGGAAAAATGCCATGACAATGGATCTGTCCTTATTCGAACCATTGATGAGGAAGCCATTCCCATGCTTGTCAATGGGCATCGATTGAAGATCTACAGGAGACCTCTCTCAAGACAAGAGTTCATCAAAACTATGGAGAAATCTGTATTGGTCATAGAGAAGGGTTCTGCCTCTGCATACCCTGAAGGATAAAAAAATAATAATAATAATAATAATAAATAATAAAGATCCTTGGGTGAAAACCTCTCTGAGGCGCCCAAGGCAGGTAGTAGGGGTGAAAACCTCATTGAGGCGCCCCTATTGTCTTTCAAAAAACAAAAAAAAAAAAAAAAGGGAAAAGGTTTGAAAAAGATCCTTGAGTGAAAACCTCTCTGAGGCGCTCAGGGCAGATGGCACGAGTGAACTCTTTGAGGCGCCCCTGTTATCTTTCAAAAAAAAAGAGAAAAGAGAGAAAAAAAAGAAAAAAAACAATAAGCAAAATATGGTAAAATTGCATGCAGGTTGCAGATGTTCTATGGAGGAGAGGAAGCCCTTCAACTCAAAGCCAAGGGTCCGTATCATGCTGTCAAGGGACCTCACCAGCACCTCCTCCAAGGATACCCATGTTTTTTCAAGGTATGTGCAATTTTATCATGGTTTGAATCTTCTACAGGAAGATGCAGTCTTTCTACAGGAAGACGCGGATTTTCTACAGGAAAGTGCAGACTTTCTACAGGAAGCTCTGTGTTCTACAGGAAACTTCCTGTAGAAGTTTGCGACGGCCCAGAATTCATTTTAAAAGGAGATCTAGCGATTACGGATCGGTTTGGACGCATGCAAGCCTCTGTTGGCACCCGTGCACATCGCTGTTACCTTGCTCCACCATCCTTGTCGACATGCAACCAAGTCCCCTGCACCAACAAAGCAGATCGATGAGTTCTCGCGGGAAAAGCCATTTTCAAAGATAAACAAGTGCTGAGATCTCATACCACAGGCATCAGAAGCTCCGGGAGCATGATCGAAAGGCCAGATCCTCCGTCGTGCAGCATGCACCCAAGGAGGAAGAACTGTTACGAGACACCCCGCGGGAATCCTGTAACAGTTAAACCTGCTAGAGTGGATACCATTCACAGCACCGCCATCTACAATGAAACGCGGGCGCAGGCAACCAAAGCATCCACTCCATCATCGCCAGCCTGTAACCATGAGCCTCCGGGTCTGTGTAAGTTCGCATGCAGCAGGTAGATCCACTCACCATCTTCCAAAAACTGGAAAATCGTGTGCAGCCACGCAGGTAAGTGTCTCGACCCTTCCTTCCATCAAATCGCATGAATTTTACTTTGAATTGTTTGCATAGCGTAAAAGTGAATGGTTGAGCGGCCGTATGGCCAGTCGACTGGCCACGTCGGCTAGTTATGGTATAGTTGGATGTTTGGGTGGCGGCCACGACAAAGAGAATGAGCAGCACGCACGTGAGAACACTCCCGTCGGAAGCAATGAGTTTAACAGAAAGAGGCGGCGGCAGATCTGTGGGAATGGATGCGGCAGCAAGTGAATACGCAGGCGAATGATGGATGACGTTGCCCAACGGTCCGGCGGGGACAGCTCACCCCCCGCGCCACGGGTTGCGCCGATTCAAAATCTAATCGGCTAGATTGTGCGCATGCATTTATCAACCACCACTTCAAACTCGAGTGGCTATTCTGATCTCCTCTGCACTTTGATACGCCGAGCTTTTGGCTACCAGAACGCTGGTGAAGCACACCTCGAGTGCAGGCCAACTACAGTCCTCCCCGAAATTTGCGCACTACTCCTACAGGAACACAGTTTCTACAGGAATGCAGTCTCTACAGGAACGCAGTCTTCTACAGGGAAGCGGGTGCCTCACGAAAAAGGTGGCCAATTAAAGAGGTAACCCTGAACTCTTCATGCAACTGGTTAGTAAGAGTGGCAAGATCATCGTCCACAGTCTGGTCATAAAGATATCGGTGAAATTGTTGTTTGCTGTGCCTATACTGTCGTTCTACAGGATGTCAGTGTAATTAGACTGTGTTGAATTTTCTGGATTATGTGCATGCTCTGTCTCAATAGACCAAATCTCTTTCGCATTTGCCACCTTTAGTTAAAACAACCGTGTTCATCATGCCGGGTGGGTTTATAAGACGGGAACCCACTGATTCAACCAAATTAAGGGAAAACCAGGAAGTGGTAGAGCTCTTCACACGAGCACAGTGGATATCTTTTTGTGATAAGCTGCAGGGTTACGATGATGAAGTGGCCGAAGAATTCTTGCAGGCTCTGAAGCCGAAATCCCAAACACTGGCCACAGTGACCTTCAGAGGTCTAAGCCTCAAGCTCACCCCGCAACATATCAGTCGGATCACAGAACTTCCTATGGGTTTGCCATGGGATAAGAACGAAAGAAAGCTGAGCCAGCAGGCAAAGAAAGAATTATTTCCACCTGAGGAGGAATTCTCGGAGGACAAAAATGGGGTGCGAAGAACGAGTCTGTTGCCACCATGGAATGAAGTCAGTTTGCAAATCATGAAATATATCACTTGTGAAGGCCGTTTTAGCATCGTGTATGCATATCACTTTTGGTTGCTCACTGAATTGAGGCACCGGATTGATCTTCCTGTAGAACAAAAACTGAGCATCCCCTATTTCCTATTGCAGTCTCTAATGGAGTGTGCCACCAAGCTAAGAGAGGGCATACCAGATCAGATAGCCCACCATGGGTTGATCAAGCTTCTTGTGGAGGATGCGCTGCATTCATATAAGGTTCCCCTCTCATGGAAATCCTTCCGGAATTTGACAAAAGATGGAGACATTAAGATGTTGACCGAAGAAACGGGTTCCTCCAGCAGTGAGGAACAAGAAGCAGTGGCCGAGGGACAGAGAGAAAAAGGCCAGAAGACCCCGACCACAGTGCAGAAGAAAGAACAAAAGAAGAAGCGTGAGGAAAAGGAGGACAAAGAAAAAGGTGGCACACCTATCTTGTCAGCAAGAGAAAAGAGGCTGAAGAGCAGAATGGACAAAGCTGAGGTGGTCCATGTCAGCCCAAGTACCTCAACAGTACCTGCAACCAAAGCAAAAAGCAAAACTCAAGCAGGTAAGCAAGCAAAGGTGGAGACACCTGTGTCTACAGGAAAGCAGAAACAGGCTTCTACAGGAAGCCCAAAAACAGAGACAAAGGCTTCTACAGGAAGCCCGAAATTGCAGAAACAGGCTTCTACAGGAAGCCCCGAAAAGGTGAAACCCAAAGAGAAGAAGGTGGATATTCTGGCACGGGAGGCAGCAGCTGTATTAGCTGGCCTCAGCACGCCACCTAAGCTAAAAGAAAAGAGGAAGAGGGAGACCCCTCTATACTTTAAATCTCGAAGAAGTGTTAAGATAAAGACGGGCAAGCCACAGCCTCAATCCAGCAGCCCGATTGTCATCGAAGATACACCTGCTTCTCCCAAGGAAAAGTCACCCTCCAGGATCACAGTCACCTACGAGAAGGGGAGTCCAAAGAAAAATACGTGGCAAGAAAGGTTAGAAAAAACTCAGCTACAGGAAGCTGAAAATGTTCTACAGGATACTCTGGCCCGGCTACAGGAAACGGAAAAGAGGGAAGGAGAAGGACCCTCATCACCACCAAGGGAGGGTGAGGTAGAACCGCCTGAAGAGATAGCAAGAGAACATATACCAGAACCTAGCCCTTCGCCTAATCTGAGTTCATACTACACCTTTTTAGAGGCGGGCAAAATCATACCGCAGAAATTTACTGTGCCTCTATTTTTTGCACTAGAGGAAGAAAGAGTTCGTTCCCACACATGGATGCAGATCGCCAAATCAAAGGGTGTGGCGGACATAGGCCCTTTACAAGAGCAACTCAAGGAGGTCAGGAGTGAATTCACCATGGCTAAACATGTGGCTAATTGCCAACGTGTGCTTCTACAGGAAGAAAATCAGAAGCTGAGGTTGCAGCTACAAGAACTAAGGGCAGGAGCAGGAACATCCTCCAAGGACATCACAAAAGAACAACCAAGCAAAAAGGAGTTGACCACCAGTCTTGAAGAGCCAATGACACTTCTACAGGAAGCAGAACAACAAACAAAAATTGAAGTGCAAGCCCTAAAAGAACAGCTGCAACAAAAGGAAGCACAATTGGCCTGCATGGCCAGTTGGGCCATGGAGGCAATTCAGTGCAGACCGCCTGCAAAATCCTATGGATTGTTCTTAAAAGATCAATGGCTGCAGTTCCAAATAAACACCTTGGCACAAAGAGGTATTTCACATATCCAAAACCCACAACAATTTTCTGAATTGTGCAGTACTAGTTCGTCAGAAGACAAAGCCAAATTAGCAGAGTTTTACCTCCACAATTTGGCTTTGCCTAATGAAGTCTCTTGGGATCCCAATATTGCCTTGGGTGATATGCAATTGATGGCGTTCGCCTCATGGTTAAACCATGAGGATCAACGAGCAGCTGAAGCAAAATCGGTCATGAACCGAGAAGTGAGCGAGCCACTGTTCATTCGGCCAGAACTAGAGGATCCTGTGGCACTCATCTCAGCCCACCAACAGTTGGCTACGGATCCCACAGCTTCCTTGAGATTTATGGACCAACAGGCCCAAGCCATAGCTCACTTTGAAGACATGGAAAGGTTGTTGGGAGAAAGTGCTGCCCAAGCATGTGCAAGTAGATGGAATACCCTGGCACACAGCTTGAAAATCCGAGAGTACCATACCCCCATTTGGATGAGGGAAGCTTTGGCAATAGTTGACCTTTACAAGAAATCCATGCAAAGCCTCCAGGCCAGCTGGATTTGCCTTAAACTCAGCCCACCACTACTGCTAGGATTGACTGAAGGCAATACAAAGGAGGATGACAGTCAACAATGGGAAGAGGTGAACAGGAAAGCAGGGTTTCATATCCACAGAGAGGACACTACCACAGAGCCTTGGGATGCAAGGGAAGCAGTGAAAGCAATGAAGGATGAAGATTTGGACTAGGTTGCTCAAGGATGAGCAAATAGTTTAGCTGGGGGGTGATGATGAGCCCCAATTTTCGGTACAATTTGGGCTCATTTGGCCTACTTGCTTTGCTCAAACCATTCATCTTTTATTGCTTATGCATTCATTTCTTGGTTTATTCGTGTTGTTTGTAGGAAGAAGGGTAGGCATTCTATCTACGTGACTAATACATGATGATTTCAGGTTTTTGGCATTAAAAGGGAGCAAAGACCACGAGAAAGGAGACAAGGAGACAGTAAGGTGGCACTGCTGGTTTTTAGGAGAGGATGTCCACAGTCTTGGGGACCTTCCTCGTGATTCCCACCATAGCTCCGAGCTCCAACCAATCTCCCCACCGAGCTTAGAGGCAGCCAACCGTTCTACAGGAACAGCAGTTACAACTGTTCTACAGGATCAACAGTTTAACCTTCAGTTGGACAGCCGAGCTCCACAAATCAAGGAAACCTGTTGGATTATCATTTTGCATAAATACTGAGGCCGTAGCCTTTGATAGGAGCTTTTTGAACTTTTGCATTACTCTTGTAATTTCGAAGTACGAGCTACAGCTCGGTGTTGGTTCTTTTTGTAAGCCAGTTTTGGCATGACATCAGATTTTTGGTTATGAATAAAGGCAGGCAGATTTTGATCTCCTTCTGAGTTTCTAAGGGAGCTATAGCTCTTAGGTTAGGGCCCAACCTAAGAGCAATAGACCTCCTCTGTGTTGTAATGTTATTTGCCTTTCGTTCCAGCACTTCGTTTCTTTACTTTGACATGCAATTCGAAATTACAGTTTGCTGATTTAGTTTTTATGAGATTGAATAGGATTAGTTTGTGGTAAATTTGCTTCCAGTTGCTTAGGTTAGAAGAGGATAGTTATAATTCATTGGAGCTCCAGAAAAAGGTTGTTAGAGATCACTGCCATCTCTGCTTAGGGATTTGGGTGCAATCCATATCAACCACCAAAAAGAAACGCAGTTCTTTTCACGTCCATGCAAGCTGCAACAGTCACTTTAGTCGTAGATCCATCCATGCACTTTGGTCTTGATCATTACTTCTTCATTCCACTTCCATGCACGAGTTTCTTTCACAAATTTCACTGTTGTTCATTGGTTCAAAATAGCACAGTTAACATAGGTTAAAGAGTTCTCGTTTCAGTGACATTCATAGACAATTTGTTTCATCTACACTGCTCCACACCATTCCATTACCTTCCTCTTCTTGTCAACCATACCTGAAGCCACTCAACCGACCCCTGTTCAGCTCGTTTACCTTCCAGCTCTTCCATTACTCACGTAGCTCCATTTACTTGACCTTTCGTTGATCCCATCCTTCCAGCCATCAACCCACCGCATGCACTCTTTCTCCATCTGACTTCTCCGCTCCTGAGCCATCACCAGTTCCATCTCCATCTCACCTATCCTCCCACACCACTCCATCACTTCACCATCTCCCAAAACTCCCACGGTCGAACATCCTGTAGAATTTCACAGACTTCCTGTAGAACCCCTGAGTTTCCTGTAGGATCCCTTGCAGACTTCCTGTAGAAGCCTGCAAACTCGGTTGCTGAGCATCCGAACGTGGTAGACTTCTGTGGATTGATGCTAGAGACCCTCTGGGACCTCCCCTAGCCATCCTGACCTTGCCCATGCTTTCCTTCCATTTGAACCGCTCCTGCAAAGTCAAACCCTAATCAAGAGCACCATCACAATAAATCCAACCACTTAATGACAAAATACAAAAACATGCCTTTTCAGATGCAAATAGCTTAGATTTATGTATTTCAACTCACTGCAAGTAATGGCATCATTGGTAGAAGTTTCATTCACATTTTGCATTGTAAGGGTCAAGCTAGTTAAATTAGGGTTTATTAGGGTTTCCATGCTTTGTTGGCTTTCAATTTCCTTTTTGCAAAGTAGGTTAGCTTCCTTCAAGATAGCTTCCGTCCATCACTCATAAAGTTTCTTCTGAGAGTTGGCTTGAGCCCTAGCGGACTTGTGCCAGCTGACCAAGTGACAGCTGCGACAAGAGCTAGTACTTGTGCATACAGCACCGTCGCTTCCAAGTTTGTACGAACTATCGGGTTGATAAAATTAGAGATAGGGAGCTCCAGGAGTTGTAGCATTATTGCTACAATACTGGAGCCCACCACTTGACACCATAGAAACATTCGAATTCTTCCCCCAGGCGATGGCACAACTTGGCCACTGAGTGGAGGGATTGAGGAACTAATGGAGACCGCCGGTTGAACAGAATGGGTAACTGGGATGGACGATACAAGAGGGTTCGGAACGGTGAGTTTCACTGGGACGGAGGTAACAACCTATTGGGAGGTTTAGTTCGCAATGAATGGACCTATAGTAGGCATGGCGCCAGACACCCAAACAAGGTTACGGTAAAGTGATGAGGCACTAGGTGTACCTGAAACCAATTGTGCCAAGGATACATAATTAGGCGGCAATTTCTGATGCACACTGATGAGAATACTCCCTATATATGGGAATCCATCAGGAGGAAAAGGATGTTCTTCCTCCTCGACAGTGTGTGGAGTAGAAACTTCCGACTCATCCAGAGAAGTGATTAGAGCATCGCCTTCGGTTTCCATAACTGGGAACAAACGACGGTGGATGACCAAAGAGGTACGACGGGATAATTCCAAAGGAACACCCGCTGATCATACAGAATGTACGGATGCTGCGGTGATATCACAACAGGGTCGAACAAAGGATTCAGAGGACAGAATACCAATCCAAGCTAACCGTCAGTGGTTGACGAACTCTCAGGAGTTTGAACGGGATTGTCTGGAGATTCCGGGCCAAAATCAGCAAGTGACCCAGTATCTAAAGTAGGTGGAGGACGAGATGACAAAGGTTGAATGCTTAGAATGATTCCGAGTTCAACACCTTGGTCCTCGAGTGACTCTGGTAATTCAGGAAAAGGCTCCTCAAGCAATCTTTCAGACGGAGGAGAGGAAGAGGAACTAGGTGAACCAAATGGTTCAGCCATGATGACCTTATCTTAGTTAATAGGAAAAGGGAGAGATAAACTTCAAGGCTTTAAAATGTTCTTTAAGGGAAACTCATGATTTGGTCTAGAGAAGACTAACAAGATGTTATAAGATCGCGGGCAATCAATTTATTAAGACGCATAAATAGACTGGTGCTCTTTCATGTTTTAAGAGTCGAGAAAGAAACAAAGATGACTCTATCACATTCAATTGGAAACGAGCTTGAATGATCTTTTAAGTTTAATGAGTCAAAAAGATCAAATGAATACAACTCTAGATGATCTAGGTAAAAAGGATTACCAGGCAACCGTGAACTGTAGAATACCTCCCGACGAACTGAGAAGTACAAGCAGGCAAGCTCCCTGAATGTTGTGTTCGGTGTATCATGTTTGCAAGGCGGCTGACTCGACTTCCTATGGATAAAGGATTGCAGCCTGGAGGGGTCTCCCATTATATATTCGATGGTACGGGGATCACAAATCTGTACTAGCGTCGTCTAATGCTGAAGCTAACAACAATTGTTATGTTTGAAGACGTTGAACACATCTCTAGCCTAGACCTTCTAGATGTGATCGTTAGATTTCAAATGCACCTTAGGTTAATTGAGTTCATTTTAAAGTTTATCTTGAGTTATGTCTCAGTTTTTAGGCCTTAGCAATGTGACTCGAAAAAAACCTATATGCAACTAAATGAGACAAGACCCTTTCAATTCGATGAATTGTATACACTAGAGAGGGTAGAAAACACACAATCAAATGCAAACAACCAAGCAATTGAAAGCAAAATGGTTTTTCACTACTTCACTTTTTGAGAAAATAAACTAATGAAAAATACATTCCAATTCCTGATTTCCTGACAAGTACATTTCTAACAGTCGTTTCAAAAGCAAAGAGAATTCTTTTTCTTTTTAAATGTGAATGCAATCCTAGTCTTCAACGATGCTAACTACCATAGCATACTGATGCAGCAAACTAGAATTTTATACTATTCATGAAACAATGAAATGAATTTTTCACATAAAACACTTCAATGGAAAAGTTTTCGAGTCAATTAGCTCTTCAAGCAAGTGAAAAACACGAAAAGAGAATCTCTTTCAAACTAATGAAACACCGACTTTACCAAAAACAATACAAGAAATGTGATCCATGCCCAAAAAGAAACGTTTAGAGAAGCAAACGAAAACTTTTCAAACTTGTGTAATGAAGGTCAAAGCCGTAGAAGGACCGCAAACAAAATACAGGGAGTAAACAACTTGACTTACTAAGTTCACAATTAGATGAATGGATGGCAATCTAGATGCCCTAATGCCACTAACCATCCAATGACCCAATAAATCAAGCGGAAAGATGACAAATCAACAAGAAAACAAACCAAATGAAAAGCAACTTTCTATTAAGGGAGAAGACGTCTAAAAGGCTTACAAGGTCGAAATCATAAGAGCAAAACACACTGGCCAAGATTTGGGGCGAACCCTAATATTCACTTACAGGCATCGGTGCGACTGCCTAACTGAAAACAAGCGCCAGAAGGGGGTCGGCGCGACTGTTTCTCAACATATCGCACTGATCAGCACAACTGTCAGCGAATTAAGCGCACTGAGCAAGGAAGCCAAGAAAAAAAAAGTTGGGACCAGACTTGCTACTATGAATTTCAAACTTAGACCAATAAGCAAAGGAAAACAAACTTAACCAAAGGGAAAAAGCGGAACTAGAAAATTTCACACAAAACCATGAAATTCTAAGCAAACAAACAGAAGGATTGGTTCCCCAGTATGGTCACCAGTTTGTGGTGAAGTAAAATTATGAGTGTGGACACAAACAATTCCTCTAGCCTGATAATGGGTCTAGCCACAACCGATACATTCTATGAAAGATTTCCTTAGGTTATAACCAATTAAGAGGGCCTACCTCTTAGTACGCTTATCCTATTTGATGATAACCTTGCTTTCTTGCTCCAACTATCTCTCGTTTCCTTCTTCAAACACCCGAAACAAGCAAACAACAGCAAATAACAACCGTGATAATAGACAAATTGTAATTCAACCTACTTAAAAATTCAAGAAACATTAAGCCATAAACATGTAAGATGACACATTATGTAGGAAATCAATTGATAGTTGCATATATATTGAATCAAGAAGAGATTACAACCATTGTCTTGACGTCGTTGTTCTCCTCCGACAAAACTAGGTTCCCACACACTTTCGTTAGCATTCCATGATGGCCTTAACAATGATAGTTTTAAGGCTCTTCCCTTTAGGCTTCACACTAAACCAAAATCACACTTCTCCCTCACACAACTAGAGAGCTACAACTATGAATAGCTTGTTGTTTACTCCAAACTTAATTAGCACTAACACACCAACACTAACACTAGCTTGTGCTTGGGAAAAATGGAGGTTTATATAGCATGAATGGATGGGAGATGGGTCCTCTTCTCATGGGATAATGTTTTATCTCTTGAGGTAATTCCATCCTTATAGGGGAAAGGAGCCCAAACTAACATCCTCGACCCCATCTGGCCAAACCATTTACCAAACTTTTGTTACAAAGCTTCTAGAGCTGGAAGATTTGGCTTCGTATTTAAAAAACTTTCAATAATAGGATTGGCATGACTGGAACAAAGCTCAGTTGCTCCAGTCAACGCTAGGGATAATGTTAATCCTTGCATATCGGTGTGAGGAGGACAAAGGTCATTAGCGCTGGTCTTGTGAACTGGGAAACCAGAAGATTTTGGGGAAATGGTGCAAAAGGAAATTGTTCTTCTCATGAAGAAGGACACAATGGGAGTTTCTTCATGAAGGGAAAGAATGTAGGGTTCACTATAGAGGTCCTCCAGGATCAAGAAACGGGGAGTACAGGGACAGTGACAAAATGCTATGTAACAATAGTCCCTCGAAATTCATGCAAGAAATCCCTAAAAAATCATGCCACAGTCCCTCAATTTTCACACTACCTCTATTGTAATTTCATGCTGCAATTAATGCACTAACAACTTAAAAATCGCTTTGTAATTGCTATAAAAAATATTGGAAAACACACCTCGATTATGTGATATACCCTGCCTCATAAATCATACCCTCGTCTTGGGATTTGTGCCCTCCTTGTTGTTGTACTTCCTTTTCTCTATTGTGCGAAATTATCCTTTGCATCTCCCTTCTTCTCATCCAAAACTCACGATCCCTTAAGTTTCCTTTTTGTTCTCTCATAATGAATAGTTACCTGACCCTATGATCCAATGCTTGAGATTAGATCTTAGCCATCGAGATCGGGGCGAGTGGGGGAAGGGGGGTTGGATGGTTTATCTCTTGTTGACTTAACTCATGTCACTTTATCCCCTCAAATCACCTTTTCATTTAATATTCAAAAAAGTTACTTAGACTTTATATCTCATAAAGGTATATCAAGGGGTCATGTTGGACATTCTTTCCTAGGCAATACACCAAGCCTAAGGAAACACTGGTCCTTGGCACACTTTTCTAACACTCCCTCTTACCAGGGAAAGTGCTTATCACCAGTCCAATCTTCTCTCCAAACTAGACATGCTTGCCTCTTAGAAAGGACTTCATGAGAATTTATACTACCTTATCAACAGTGGATATATACTCAAGTTGCATTACCCATTTAAAACATAGTTGTGGATGAAGTAGTATTTGATCCCTTTGTGTTTTGACCTGTCATGAAAAACTTGATTATCAGTGAGTTTTATGAAACTCTGTTTATCATATTAAATCATTATTGGCCTCAAATGCAGACCAAATAAGTCCACCAACAAATTTCAAAGCTAAATGGCCTCATAATTGGGCTAGCTTGCTACCATGTACTTTGCCTCAATAGAACCCTATGCTACTAACCTTTGCTTTTGGCTGAACCACAACAAAACTATAGAACCCAACTTGAAACAACACCTGAAAGTGTTTTTCCTTCCATCAACACATCTTGCCCAATCTGAGTCTATATAGTCAATCAACCCAACTCCATCCCCCTTAACATAGTCGATACCATGGTCCATTGTCCCTTGCAGATACCAAAGTGCATGTTTTGCAACCACCCAATGCACTCTCGTAGGCTCCACCATAATCTGACTAAGAGTGTTGACTACAAAACAAATGTCTGGTCTAATGTTGACCCGATACATCAATGATCCTATAACTTGATTATAAATTGTGGGATCAACCAACTCCGGATTAGAAGCATAAAATTTCTTCTAGTTGGTAATCATATATTTGGTCATGTGTCGAAAATTCTCTATGTGAAATCTCTTCAAATGTTTGTTGTGTACTTTACCTGTCCCATAAAGATATGCCCATCCTCCTACTCCACTTTTAATCCCAATAAATAATGCATCAGTCCATGACATGTCATCTCGATCTGTGAACCAAGATATCACTTGTAGTAATCTACAAGTCTCTCTATATCTATAATAAATAATCCATCCACATACATTACTAGAATGAGATTTCCTCACCAACCTCAATTTAATAAAAGTTTGGATCTGCATCACTCTTCCTAAAACCCAACTGCTACATGTAAGCATAGATCCGAGAATACTAAGCTCTTAGATCTTGTTGTAGTCCATAAAGTGTCTTCTTAAATCTTCAAACATGAGACTCCTCTAATGCACCTCAAAGCCCTCATAATCAACTCCCTCTACCTATGAAAACCCTCTAGCCACAAAATGAGCTTTGTACTTCTCAATGCTACGATTCACAACATACTTAATCTTGTAGAGACACCTAGAAGTAACCATTGACTTCCCCTCAAGCCTTGACACAATATCCCAAACATCATTCTTGCATACTCTTCCACCATGGCAACCCTCCAAACCTATTGACCTACTGCCTCCTGATAGCTAAAAGGCTTGGTCACAAAAATGCTACACACCATGGCCAAATAGCTAATAAACCGATATGGTGGTTTAGTTTCCCTAACATACCTCTTAGGATTTCCCATTGCCTCTTGGGCTTCCTTCAAAGCCTCGTGAAGCCATATTGGCTTCCTCTTTCCCAAAGTGGCCTCCTATGCTAATGTGGGCATATCTTTCTCTAAATATTATTTCCTTAAAGATGATACAACTATGGTCAATGGTAAACCTATTCTTTGGGAACCTGTGCCCTATGATCCTATCACATATGGGCCTATCATTCCTAAAACTTGTGATCCTCCAGAACCATGTGATATTGGACCATGTGTTTCAATACCTTGTGGCGAACTCCCCTACCAAGGAGTTTGTTGCTCTACCAAATACAACTCCCGCTACCTCCTCAAGGCTCTCTCCTCCTCAAATCTCACATCTCGCCTCACAACAACCTTCCTCAAGGTAGGAATATATATGTGGTAATCCTTTGAGGTCTCGTTATACCCCACAAAATACCCTTCTCAACCATGGATTCTAGTTTTGTTCTCTTCTCCTCACAGATATGAGAGTAATTTTGTTCTGTTGGGATTCAAACCAAAAGATCTTTGCTTTTGTTCCGCCCCCGGTGACTTGACTCAAAGGCCAAGTCATATGAGAGAATCCCAATGCAAACTTATGATAGAAGTTGGCAAGACCCGGAAAGATGCAAAGCTCTATGAGATTGGTTGGGGTTAGCCAACCCCAAATAACTTGTATCTTGGTTGGATCCACATGCACACCTCGCTCATTAATGATGTACCCCATATATTGAATCGGTCATACCAAAAGTGCATTTCTCCAAATTGATACAAAATTTGTGTTGTCGCATGGTTTGTAGGACCTATCGGATATGGTGTACATGCTCTTCCTAGGGCCAGCTAAAGATTAGGATTTCGTCCAGGTACACTACTACGAATGAGTTAGTGAAGGGCCGCAAGATTTCATCCATCATCCGCATGAAGGTTGTGGGGGTATTCGTCAACCCAAAAGGCATGACAAACCATTCCAAAAGGCCATCCTTTGATTTTAAGGTGTTCTTCCATGCATCAGAGAGTTCAATATGTCACTGGTGATAACCAGACTTCAAGTCAATCTTGTTGAAGTATTTGGCACCCTTGAGTTGGTCCAGAAGGTCATCAATATGTGGGATTGGATACCTATTCCAAAAAGTGATCTTATTCAACACCTGATAGTCAATACAAAGCCTCTAGGTTCTATCCTTCTTCTGTACTAACACGATCAGGCTCCCACAAGGTGATGAACTCGACCTGATATGCCCTTTCTGCAATATCTCCTTAATCTCCCTCCTAATCTCATCATTCTAAAAAACAGAGCGTCAATAGATTGGTCCATTGGGTAGCAACATGCCTCGGGTCAGGTCGATGGAATGCTTGGCTTGATAGTGTAGGGGTACCCCTATAGGTGAGGTGAAGATGTCCCTGTATTCCTCCATGACATTGTCCATATGTAGTTGTTGTGCGGTGGAGCCCTGTCTGGAGGTTGTGGAGGTGGCCACAATCTTCTTCTTGCCCTGAGGGCGAATCATGAGGAAGAAAAATTTCATCATCTAAGAAATAATCTTACTGCATTACTTTATAGGGATCAAAGAGATGGCGGTAGGCAGTGGTACCTCCAGTATCCTGTACAACTTATTGCCCAAAGTAATAATAACAGTGCGAGGCCTAGACTCAGACACAACATGATGCTTCCAAAAGTATGGTTGGCCTAATAATACAAAAAAAACTTCAAGAGGAGCAACTTCACATAATACCTCATATGTGAAGGGATTGATGTTGTAGGGGAGGCGACACTGTTGGCTGACACAAAGATCTCATCCTTGGTGAAGCCACCGAATCGTGTATGGCGACAGGCGTGGTGTGTTCGGTAGGACCAACCTCTTCACAGCCTCTACTGAAACGAGGTTATTTTGTCTCCCTCTATTGATAATGAACCACAACAGGGAACCCTTCACCCACATCTGTGAGTGGAAAAGGCTCTCCCCCTCCTATGGATATTCAGGCTCAATCTTCTAGATATTGGTGGTAGCAAAGGTGACACTGGGCTCTGCATCTATAATATTCTTCCCTTTGTCAGTCCCCTTTCCTGGTTCTAGCTTAGAATCAGAACATGCATTTGAATCGAAAGCCTTCAAATCAGCCACCAATGACTGCTTGGCTCGACACTCGTGTTGTGAGTGGGTCTCTTATGGAACTCACACCACTCTATCGTGTCTTTCTTTGTATTTTCGGTGTTGATCTTTGCTTACAGCTTCGACAGGTTGTCCTGGGTCACCCCGCCTTGGTTCTCTCCTTTGTTATGTGGTTTCAGAGTGCGCTTCCCTTGCTTCAGATTCGTAGATCATAAGTCTCACTTCTTCTATTTAAACTTATGGTCGATGTTGACAGAATGTCGATATGCAGCACCGACTGAGGAGATGTCCAGGAACTCTATTTTGTCTTGGATGTACTTATGTAGACATCCGTGGTACTTGAGTACCAAATGTCACTCAAAATCCTTGATACATAGCTTCATAAGAAGGGCATGAAAAAAAATTGTGAACTATGGAACATCTTGATCCCTTCCCTACTGCAATGTGGTCCACTTTATGTATTTATCTTCATAGCTCCCAACAAGGTAATATCGTTCCTTGATGGCATCTCAAAAACAATTACAAGTGGGTACAACTAAGAATAGTGAGGATTACCTCTCGTCCTTTTTCTCATAGTAAGTTTCCCTCCAGTCCTTGAAATGGGAGGTGGCTTTGAGGAGTGCAAAAGTAATCCTTTTCCAATTGGAAAAGTCATGAACCAAAAAATATTATTCCAACAGATTTAACATCTATCTATGACATTTTCATCTATCTGGCCTTATGGGCATGTCAAAATTAACTTGTACCTAAATGGATTGGCACCTCTAGAGTGACTACTAGATGAAGATGTGCCGCCTGTGGGTAGTTGTCGAAGGATCTGGGCAAAGTTATTCATCGCCACGTTCCTCTATCTCTCGAGGGCCTCTTCGAACAATATTTTGAAAGGATCTTCTACCCCCTCGGCTTTATTTTCTTTCACCATGGGAGGTCATCGGGGTTTGCGAGGCTAGTCTTGCAAAGGTTCAAGCAGTTCGAGCCCTAACTCTTTATATCCTGACCTTGTTGGGGACATGCAAAGAAAAAGGGGAAAGAGCATATCGATGTGATACCACTGATCTAGAATTATGTAGGAATGCAACAAAATATAGATATAAACATAAACACATAGATGCAACAGAAATAAAACTTCATTTCATTAATATCAAAGAACTAAAACATGCTTACATACAAAAAGAAAATAAACTAGTTCGGGTGATGGTAGCTTATCTCTAAGAAGAGATGTGTCAGCTACATGCTCTGAACTGTGTTACAATGAGTCTCGAAGGCCTATTTATTATTGAGAAATAATGGAAAACCCTAAACATCCAAAAACCTAACCATAGGAGATGAAGCGCCAGAACTATGGCTCCATTGGGATGAATTGGTACGTCAACTTCCTGGGGTCGTAACTTTGGCATACGATCTTCATTTGACGTGCACAATACCTCGTTAGAAAGATCTATCTAAGGAATATAAATTTCAACTAAAAATCTCAATCAGAAACACACATTAGTCTGTTTTCCAAAAAAAACATCCTTTAGGGCCTCAAAACGGCTTCGAAAGTTCACGACCCGAAAAATTGCCAAAAATAGTAAATTGTGATACAATTAAGGAAATTGAAATTGTGTTATAATTAAGTAAATTGAGAGAAATAATGGTTGTGGTACAAGTGGAATAGGCGGGTGGCCACTAGTTACCACCTGGATCATTCCTACCCCCTTAGGAAGCAATGGTCCCCATTGCGTTGAGTGCCTCAATGAGAAGGGGAAACTTCTACTCAACTTGGTCCCTCGTGAGCCACTTGCCTTGGTGCAAGAGTTGGCAAGCTTTGACATGATATAGTTGGATCTTCTGTTGATGAGTGTTCTTGATCGGTGTGTCCATGATCCCATCAATTGTGGCATGTTCCATGTAGTCTGGGTTTAGCTCGGTTGGTGTGTGTTGTTCTGCAATGTTTTATGTGTCCAGTAATGGTGGAAAGTATGGCCGAAGGCGGTCCATATTGAACACGAGGTGCAAGCCAAGGAATGGTGGGATGTTGAGATTGAAAGTGTTATCTCCTAGAGATTTGGTGATGGTGTATGGCCCATATCAGAGCAAGTGAATCTTGCGGTTGGGCCTAGCGAGGCGCTCCTTTTGCAAATGTAACCAAACTTTGTCGCCCACCTAGAAGTTTTGTGGCACCCAATGTTGATCATGATGTTGCTTTTACTTAGCATTGACTCTATCCAATATGTCATTGACCTGCTAGTGGATGTGTTGGATGCGCACAACGAAGTTAGCAGCCCTATCAGCTTCAGATTGGACATGAGGTGAATTTTCCTGACTAGATGAAAATAGTATGGCTACATCAATTGGACGTAATGGTTGGAATCCTAACCCCACCTGAAAGGGGTTGTTTCCATTTGATCTATGGAGAGATCTATTGTAGCTATGTTGGACATAGGGGAGGATTTCGTCCCATGTGCAAGGGTACTTTGAGTTGTACATGTGTAAAATTTGCACGATCATCTTGTTGATGACCTCTGTTTGGCCATAATTTTGGGGGTGGAAGGTCGTGGACTTAGTGAGATTGGTATCCAGTATTGAACAAAGGCTCGACCAAAATGTACTTAGAAACCTACTATCCCGATATGAGATAATGGATTGTGGGATACCAAAGTGTACCCACACTTGTTCAATTAAGAGATTAGTAGTGGCTTTTGCAGTGATACTCTTTTTGCAGGCTACGAGATGATACAAAATTGATCAATGGATGATTAAGGATCTAAAAAAAGCCTAAAATTCAAAGTTACTGGATTCAAGCGGAAGTAGCGCCATTGCGTAAAGCTCACATAAATGACTCCAACGCAACTTGAATGGACACATTTGGACGCCGGATGAAAGAGAAAGAGCTCGTTGAAGTTTGTGGGTAAGCAGGTAAATGAGGCCTTGCACGCCAAGTGGCAGCGCCACAGTTTGACATGACAGTCAACAAGTCAGAGTCAACTCCACTTTGGGTGTAGGTCTTCAGTACATGGTGAAGGTATCAAGTCTAATAGCACAGACATGGTTTATGAAATATATAACATGTGGTGTAAAGAAACCATATATTAAACATGTAGTGGTGCAAATGAATGGGAGCGGAATTTTAAAAGTCAAAACCTATGTTGATCATATATAATATATGGTGGGTACATTACATTAACGCTGCAAAGGATGTTAAAACTATATATTAAACATAGTGTATGGTATAACAATATAGTTTTTGGTGCAGAGTCAACAATATGAAACCGTCGGATGAATATACACTGTGGTTGTAATGTTTTATGCCATGGGATCCACTGCTCCACTGTGACCGCAAAGGGATAAGACACAGTTTGACATCACTGAGCTCACATGACAACATTGTCGGAGAACCGTTACATGCCACGCATCCGCAGCTCTATTGATCGCCCATTGCATATGAGATTTGTTATACGTTGTGTATAGTTATAATTGCGCCGATATGGTTATGAGATTTTTTATGCGTTGTGGATATGGTTAGCAACCAAATAATTTATATATGGTATATATTGTTAAAACAAACCTTATGTAGTTAATACACCATTTAATAAGGCTATATTTGGGTTAGCCACAAATAGTATATATACATGTAATGTTATTCCATGAAGGGAGGTAGGAGAGGTGAGCTTGGTTCCTTGAGAGGAATTGTAACACTCTATGTAGCAGAAGAGTTTCAGAGCAACTTTGAAGACTTGGAAGCAAAACTTTCTAGGCTTATTCCAGGAGTTGTAAGAGGTCTTTTTCTGAGCCATCAGTTGCATCGGAACTATGAGGTCGAGCAGAACACAGTTGGACCAGCCAGGGATCTTGTTGATGTAACTTCGATGTATTTTTTTTATCTTTGAAGTTCTAATATAAAGGCCTCCCCATTGAAGACCAGGGTCTGGGGATGTAGGCTTGAAGATAGTCAAACTTCGTTAATAATCTCGTGTCACTTTTCTTTTCGTGATTTGGTATTCTATTTTATTGCAAAATTTCTTATCGATTCTTTATGCTTGTGCTTAATGGTGTTTTAAAAGAATCATGCATTAACACTTTCTAAAAGACAATAGATCACATTTCATTTAAATATATTTTCGGGATGGCCATCTTCGAGAATCTGTCAACGACCACAAAAAAGAAGTCGTTTCCATGCTTAGTAGAAGGAATACCCGACATGTAAGCAGTGGAGATAGATTCCCAAAGCTGACTAGGAGTAGGAAGAGGAGTATATAGGCCTTGCTTCTTTATCATTGATTTGGAAATGGCGCAAGTAGTGCAATATCTGATATACTTCTTGACATCTAGTCAAAGGTTTGACCAATCAAAACACTTTTGTAGCACTACCATTATTTTCTTGACACTGAAATTCCTAGTGACCAAATTGTAGTGCGCCTCCCAAATGATCTTGGCACGCTCGTGTTAACCAGACAATCCCTTCTACGGATAGAAGTGATCCCTCTAGCCCAATGTGTGGGTCTAGTAACAACCATGACAAAACAAGCAAACTTCCCTAACCTAGATCATAATGAAAAATGAGAAAGAGAGATGGCCTACCTCTCTCCTATGCACTCGACCTTTGATGATGATCCCGATCCCTTAGCTCCCAGGCTCACTCCTCGCTATTCCTTGTGTCTGAATACCTACAAGAGAGATAAAAAGACAACAACAAGAGAGTGTTGGAAATAATACTGAGAGGGGGGGGTGAATCAATATTATCAAATCAATATAACTTTTCACTTTCCATATTAAGATTCATATGTGATGCAACAAGTATATATCCAGTAAACATATGATTCAGTTAGTTGATCTCTAATGAGTGCATCAGAACATTATTAACCATATGAGTAGTAAACCGAGACAGTAAAATAGAACAGATCATCGCACACAAGAAGCACACATGAACACCATGATGTAAGGTGGAAACCCAATGTGGGTGAAAACCACCTGCTGCAAGTCGTCTCAATCTTCTTTAATAAGAATTACCTTTTACAATAGTTCTGTACTGGTGCAGACTTATACCAATACACAGGCTTCTACTTGCAGAAGGCTACAACCTTCTCTCATTCTCCAGACTATCCTGGAAGGGAGCTACAACCCCCTTTGCTCTTGTACTAGCCGATCCATTTACTAGTACGCAAGTTGCTACCTGCTGAAATGCTCCAACCTTTACTTGTTTTCCAGCTGCTACTAGAAGGGAGCTACCACCCCCTTGTCTCTTGTACTAGCTGATGTACTAGTATGTAGGTGCCGACCTACCAAAGGCTACAACCTTCTCTTTCTTCCTCCGGGTACCACGTTTCATCAATTTTCAGACTGGATACATTGAAGCACAACATCATATTATGCAAGGCCACGTTTCATCCAATTTTCATACTGGACCCATTAATATCATTGAAGCTCATAATCAATCAATACTAGCATCATCAATCTCTGAATTACCTAATACTGAATCAATGCTTTCACCAAAGCCAACCCGCATACAGATCTACAGATATTTCCTTATAACTTTGCAGTTGTTCCATACATCAGACGTACCCAGATCATATCATTCATAAAACATACGTCAATAATTCAGATCTAGTCTATCAAACGAGATAATGATAAACATTACAATCCTTAAGATCCCAATCCATCAAGTATCAAATAGACCTGCAATCAACCAACTTCCTTTTGCATAAACTGAATTAATACTTTCTCAACACACAGAAACTAGATATCAAATCAGAACCTTGAACACCGCAGTAATAGATAAAAACAACTAAAACATATTTCAAGTAAAGTCTGCAACTTCACCAACAGAAACCTGCGTACAGATCTATAAATTCATTCTTTCAAACATTCAGATATTAGTTAATCCAGATTATCAGATTTATAGATCAAGCATGCGCCACATATCACAGATCAAAATCATATAGAGATACCACTATTCCAGCCTTAAGATTTTGACCCTTCAATAGAACTTATCCTTCTCCTTGCGCTCAGGTTCCTTCTTTATTTAGATCTAGATTTGCACCATAACCCAATCACCGTATTCCAGATCTAGCACTTTATCAGATATTCAATTATTCAGAAGATGCCTTTCCAAATGATCTCCTTCCTCTTTTATAGCCTTAGGCCTTTCACAATACCACAGACCAAAAACCATAACAATTCAATACCATGGACCCAATACTTGGGATCAACACTTTTGGATGCAATACCATGGACCAAAACCATAGGATCAAAAACTGTCGGACTAATACCATGAGCCAACCATGAAAGTGCGTGAACTTTTCTCTGCGTGAAAGGAACTTTTCTCTGCATGAAAGTGCATGAACTTTTCTCTTCATGAAAGGAAATTTTCTCTGCATGAAAGTGCGTGAACTTTTCTCTACATGAAAGAAACTTTTCTCTGCATGAAAGTGCGTGAACTTTTCTCTACATGAAAGAAACTTTTCTCTGCATGAAAGTGTGTGAACTTTTCTCTACATGAAAGAAACTTTTCTCTGCATGAAAGTGCGTGAACTTTTCTCTACATGAAAGAAACTTTTCTTTGCATGAAAGTGCGTGAACTTGAAAATAACTTTCCTGCACTATAATTTATCATCTGTGTGATTTGCCATCAAGGACAACACTTGTCTCATAATGCCAACAATCTCCCCCTTTGGACTTGATGGCAAAGCTAACTTGTCATACTGAGAATTGTCATCTGATTCCTTTGAGTTGTCCTGCATCCTATGTATTCTGTCACATTTGATATCTCTTTCGTAGATTCATCTAGATATATATAAGTGAGTTGATCTTCTACGAGTTGGTTGCCATCAAGTACAACACATGCATCATAATGCCAACAATCTCCCCCTTTGGACTTGATGGCAACAATACCAAATCACTTTCCCCCTTTGACATCAAGGGCAAAGGGCGGACCAAGATATTCTCTTCCTTTGTTGTCCATACTCCCCCTGAGTGTCTGCTGAAATTTCTGAATGAGTTCCCCCTTTGTATATGCCAAGGTGTACCAATCTATCCATGCTCCCCTTGAGTACATGCTGAGTCTCTGCACTGCTAAAGTGTGTTGTTCATGTTCCCCCTGACTGTAGGCAAGATCTGCAAAAAGATGTTCTACAAGAAGAACATGACTTTATCTTAAATGACCTTCCTATCACCAAAAACTCATACATACATACATCTCTCAACCAAGTGAGGATATACAAATATTGACTCATCCACCCATCCAAGTGGGCTTACACCAGAAGTTTACTCATGATAAACAAGTACATTACATCATTCATCCCAGGCATAGTGGGGAAACCAAAAAAGGCCGTTACATGACCTTGATAACAAAAGACATATATGACATAGAGACGAAATATCTAGAGCAAGACTATGAAAGTTATCAATAACTAATATCAGTAACATCTGTCAATCACTATTCAGATCATCAACCTGTAAATTTCTTGTAGCAAGGTATGTCTGCCTATAGATATCAACTCATCCTCTTGAAAGACATCATAGCCATCTCATCAACATCAAGATCTGCATGATCTTATATATCATCCATGTATCATCAATCGGGGACATCTGTATCAATCAACATATGTAAGTATCAATCTGTCATTTTATCATCATCATGACTCCAACAATGCAATTTTGAGTAATCATTCATGTATCCAACATACTGTATATAGTACTATGTATCTTTAGCTCAAGATCATCAACCACATCAATCCTCATCCACATGAGAGCCAAGAACTATAGGAGACTTGCATCAACTATATTATATGATCTTTATGCATATGACTACAGCAGCATATGATAAAATCATCATCAAGTAATGAAGATGTGTATACAAGCTTTGTACTTTTCCTTATCCTTATAAAGATCACCATGTAAACACTATATCAGAGAATCAACCACAAATCTGATATGATCATCAATTATGTAACCCCAAACATCATATGAGATTTTGTCATGGAAAACTCATAATCATATCATAGCAAGATGTATCCTAAGCATCATCACCAAGGACCACTAACCATAATGCCAACAATGCATTATTAAAAGTATCTGCTCCCCCTGAACCTGTGCGATCTATTTATTGTCAAATCTGATCATGCATATATCAACAAGAAGTATCAAAACATCATCATCATCAAGTTAGGATCAAGACATTTCCACACATCATTAACAAATTGTAACCATTATCAAACATGTTAAATAATGTACTGAATCATATCAGAGCCTTTTTCTAAGCCTTTCCCTACTGCTTTTCCTCAGACTGACATATACGCGACTTTGCAGTGTCTAACTCGCGTATATACGCGACTTCCCTTTATGAAACTTGCGTATGAGATTTAGGACACTGAAGTTTTACACTTTCAGCTCCCCCTGAGTCTGTTATGTCTGTGTTGTGCTGTGTCTGAGTATGTTGCACTGTGCCACATCTTTCTGACTGTACTTCCTTCTTCTTCCATATCTTCAAGCGTGATGTTGTTTTCTCCTTTTGGTATGGTCCCTGTACTTTGTTCCTGCATTCCTTTGCTATATGTCCAAGCTTGTTGCATGCATAACATCTTACATGTTTCATATTCCTTCTGTAGCAATCAGTAACTTTGTGACCAAACATATTGCAAGCAAAGCAATATCCATTAAAGTACCTGGAATGTGATGATCTTTCTGTGTGATGATCTCGAACCATTCTTCTTCTGCATCTAGCTGCAACATTTCCAAGATTATGACATTCATAACATTCAATATTATTCATCTGAGTAAATGGCCGACTATTACTTCCATAGTTAGGAGTAAAAGATTTTCTTTGA
The DNA here is from genome assembly GCA_031772625.1 of Pinus tabuliformis. Lineage (NCBI taxonomy): Eukaryota > Viridiplantae > Streptophyta > Pinopsida > Pinales > Pinaceae > Pinus > Pinus tabuliformis. The sequence goes on along the minus strand of CM062813.1, from coordinate 440,535,680 downwards.
AGAATTTCTTTCCTTGGTTGATGATGAGATTGACCTTTCATCTCCTTATTGAGCATTTCAGATTTTGCAGTAGAGTCCCTTGTCTTACTTTGTGAACTAGATTCACCTTCAATAGATTCAAGAAAACCAAGACCAGTTTTGATAGCAGGAGACCTTTGACTATTAAGAATATCATCCAATACTTTAGTACTATCTTGAAATCGTAAGAGCTTATCCTTTTCTTCTAATTTATCTTTTGGAATATTTACCTCAACTTGTTGTTGCTCTTCCTTTTCAAGATACTACTTCTTCACGTTTTCTTCAACATTTCTTTCTTCTTCCAACTGACGTCTTAGTTCAAGAACTTCATTTTCATGAGCTTGGAGTAGTTCTTTATTCTGCTTCTTTGATTCTTCAAGATCTTCTTTTAGCGAGCGGATCGTGGCTTCAAGACTTTCATAGTAACTGGATCTATCTCTGAGTTTCTTGATGGTTGTGCTTCTTTCATTGACTTCATCTCTTAGTGATGTTACTTCATCATGCAAATTTTGATATTTTTCCTTGAATAACTTCCTTACCTTGTTTCCTTCCTCTAGTTGAGCTTTTAGTTTGGTAGCTTCTTCTTTGAAGACACATTCCCTTTTGTTCAATAGATCTTGTTGATCTCTAATTTTTTCTGTAAGCCTTTTAAATTCTGCCTCTATTTGCTATCTTTCTTGCTCACCCATAAAAGCAAATTCATTTGTTTCGCTATCACTTTCATCTTTTCCAAATGGATAGATAGCTGGAACATCAGAGGATAACAAATTCATACCTGATAGTTCATCTTCATTCTGAAATGATTCTGAATCTGAAGTGCTTCTTCCACATAATCCCCAATCGATTCTCCCACTGTCATAGTTCTTCTGAGATGTCTTCTTCTGCTTAGGCGCTTTCTTCTTAAGATTCTTTCCCATTGTTCCACGGATCTCCTTCAAGCGATCAAGCTTCTACAAAATGACCTGCTCTGAAGCCAATTGTTGGAAATAATACTGGGGGGGGGTGAATCAGTATTATCAAATCAATATAACTTTTCACTTTCCATATTAAGATTCATATGTGATGCAACAAGTATATATCCAGTAAACATATGATTCAGTTAGTTGATCTCTAATGAGTGCATCAGAACATTATTAACCATATGAGTAGTAAACCGAAGCAGTAAAATAGAACAGATCATCACACACAAGAAGCACACATGAACACCATGATGTAAGGTGGAAACCCAATGTGGGTGAAAACCACCTGCTGCAAGTCGTCTCAATATTCTTTAATAAGAAATACCTTTTACAATAGTTCTGTACTGGTGCAGACTTATACCAGTACACAGGCTTCTACCTGCAGAAGGCTACAACCTTCTCTCGTTCTCCAGACTCTCCTGGAAGGGAGCTACAACCCCCTTTTCTCTTGTACTAGCCGATCCATTTACTAGTACGCAGGCTGCTACCTGCTGAAATGCTCCAACCTTTACTTGTTTTCTGGCTGCTACTAGAAAGGAGCTACCACCCCCTTCGCTCTTGTACTAGCTGATGTACTAGTACGTAGGTGCTGACCTACCGAAGGCTACAACCTTCTCTTTCTTCCTCCATGTACCACGTTTCATCAATTTTCATACTGGATACATTGAAGCACAACATCATATTCTGAAAGGCCACATTTCATCCAATTTTCATACTGGACCCATTAATATCATTGAAGCTCATAATCAATCAATACTAGCATCATCAATCTCTGAATTACCCAATACTGAATCAATGCTTTCACCAAAGCCAACCCGCATACAGATCTGCAAATATTTCCTTATAACTTTGCAGTTGTTCCATACATCAGACATACCTAGATCATACCATTCATAAAACATATGTCAATAATTTAGATCTAGTCTATCAAACCAGATAATGATAAACATTACAATCCTTAAGATCCCGATCCATCAAGTATCAAATAGACCGGCAATCAACCAACTTCCTTGTGCATAAACTTAATTAATACTTTCTCTACACACAACAACCAAATACAAATCAGAACCTTGAACACCGCAGTAATAGATAAAAACAGCTAAAACATATTTCAAGTAAAGTCTGCAACTTCACCAACAAAAACCTGCGTACAGATCTATAAATTCATTCTTTCAAACATTCAGATATTAGTTAATCCAGATTATCAGATTTATAGATCAAGTGTGCGCCACATATCACAGATCAAAATCATATAGAGATACCACTATTCCAGCCTTAAGATTTTGACCCATCAATAGAACTTATCGTTCTCCTTGCGCTCAGGTTCCTTCTTTATTTAGATCTAGATCTGCACCATAACCCAATCACCGTATTCCAGATCTAGCACTTTATCAGATATTCAATTATTCAGAAGATGCCTTTCCAAATGATCTCCTTCCTCTTTTATAGCCTTAGGCCTTTCACAATACCACGGACCAAAAACCATAACAATTCAATACCATGGACCCAATACTTGGGATCAACACTTTTGGATGCAATACCACAGACCAAAACCATAGGATCAAAAACTGTCAGACTAATACCATGAGCCAACCATGAAAGTGCGTGAACTTTTCTCTGCATGAAAGGAACTTTTCTCTGCATGAAAGTGCGTGAACTTTTCTCTTCATGAAAGGAAATTTTCTCTGCATGAAAGTGCGTGAACTTTTCTCTACATGAAAGAAACTTTTCTCTGCATGAAAGTGCGTGAACTTTTCTCTACATGAAAGAAACTTTTCTCTGCATGAAAGTGTGTGAACTTTCTCTACATGAAAGAAACTTTTCTCTGCATGAAAGTGCGTGAAATTTTCTCTACATGAAAGAAACTTTTCTTTGCATGAAAGTGCGTGAACTTGAAAATAACTTTCCTGCACTATAATTTATCATCTGTGTGATTTGCCATCAAGGACAAAACTTGTCTCATAATGCCAACAGAGAGATCATAACATATGCATTTGAATGTAAATTATAAAATAGATCAAGGAGTATTGTACTAAGAAAACTATCATAGACAATCTTCTGGGAAGTAAAACATGCTTTGTATTAATGATTAAATCAAAGAGGTAAGCATGCAACCAGTGCCTTCATGTTGAAGGCCTCCTTCAGTATGGCTCCAAGTCCAAGCCAAACTTAACAAGCTCTCCTTTCCTCTCTCACCAAAATAGCAACATCTAAGTGCAATCGAGTAGATTAATGGCAACCAACAATGACCAACCCATTGAGGAAAGTGAAGAACGAATTTATAGTGATGGAGAGGAGGTTAGAGATCCACCAAAGGGAGAATAAGGTCCTTATCCCAAAGGTAAGATCCTTAAAGGTAGGATCAAAGGCTCTAAATTGGAGTACTCAATGATATCCTCATCCATCAACCATTAGATCATTGTTCTCGAGGTTTCTAGTAAGAGAAGCTTCTGCTCCATTTTTGGAGAAACTGCCTTAAGAGGATCAACACAGATTTTCCTATCAAAAGTTGCGCTGCCAACACTACTCACTAGTTAGACAAAAGGTTACCAACACGGATTTTCCTACTAAAAGTAGTGTTGGCCTTGCAAATTAGGGTTTTTCACAAGTTTTTCTAGAATTACTTCAAAACATTAGTTCTACATCTCTTCAGGGATGTGTTGAGAATATAATTCATGGTGGATGAGATTACACAACTTTTTTCGATTTACGACATTTGTGATGGTAGTGGCACAAAGGATGACACTTCGGGTACAGAGTTGGGAATGTGACAAAATAGTTTGTAACAGATGCCCCCCTAAAGCATGAAAGTAGAACAAGAAGTGATGGTTGAAGTGTTTTATCAGCTAAGGCAAGGAACTTGGAAGACCACCATCAAGAGACCTACAAACCAAACATGATACAATATATGACACCTCTGATATATACATTTGCCTGATAATACATTCAAATAGGCATCAAAATATAATACATGAATCCACGGTATGGACACAGCAATGTATCTGAAAAGGATAATGTCTATGGATCCACACATGGACGCAACCATTCGTATGAAAAGGATCATATCTAAGGATCCACGGCATGGACGCAACCATTTGTATGAAAAGGATCATGTATACAATCATGAATACTCAATAAATCCTCACAACCTAGATTTTAATAGATGAGATCCAGGGTCTTCATCTCTATCCTGACCAAAGTACGAATCTAACCATATGAATAGATGCGTTGACGTCGAACATTATAGAAAACCACCTGATTACTGACCAATGATGTAAAATATTAACACGCACAAGAAAAACCACCAATAATGAAAATGGCTCTCAATGTACAACGTCGCAATCCATGAGTGTGAATAATTAAGCTGAAGTCAGACACCCGTAGAATCATTCGATCGAAGGCCATTGATGTGAACCTATCATCAAAAGTGAAGAACTTGCTAATGAGGCATGCACTCTCCAAGGTACTGGAAGGGAGTTTCTAGATCAACTTCCTAGATAATTAGCTGAAGTCGACAGGAAGTGATTCGTCAAAGGAGGGCCATAATGTATCCCACATCATCTGCACAAAACAAAAATGTAGTAGAGTAGGAAAGTTTGATTCAGGACAGTGGTAGAAAGGTTAGACAATGTATAAGCGGTAAAAAAAAAACTATAGATGGGACTTCTCTTGAACATATCAGTGACACAACTCCGGAGTTTGGCAGCATTGGACTCATCATAGGATCAGAGATCATGATGACAATGCAGTATAATCAATTGAGAGGAAAAATTGATTCCCAAAACCCAGGAAGGTAAGTGATGAAGTGAGGATAACCCAAACCTGACACGAGCAACAGATAAATGTCATGTTCAAGAGCGACATGCTTCCTTTACACAAAATACAAGAGGTGTTCACTTTCATTTTCCTCCACTATTTCTATTGAGTACCCCATTATTTTTTATCGCAAGATTGAAGGGGATAGCATATGCTAGGAAGGAGAAACTTTGCCTCGTCATCGTGACAAATCCTACGTCGTTTAAGTTTTACGAGTTCGATGGAGGGGTAACTCAACATATTTTTCATGTTTATAGAGTTTGGAAAAAAGGCGAAAAAGAAAACTCCAAAGTTCCCTTTTCGTAAATAGTCTCTTGAATCCGAAAAGGTAGAAAATAACATCCAAGAGAACCTCTTAGCCATGTTCAACTAAGGTATTCCTTTTTTGTACGATAGCCTATCTTAGTCTGGAAAAGGGTTAAACTTATACTGAGTATACATCATTTCATTTACTTTAACGAGGTTGAAACGACAACTACTCAGAAATCTTTCCATATTTTGAGAGTCAGAAAATAGTTGAAAGATGACTCCACTTGAAAGAACGAGTCATATAAAAGGATAACGATTGGTTCCGATCATTATGAAATTGTTCAAAGCATGTAAAGGTCAAGAGGCCAGCTAATAAGACCGCTCATTGCAAATGTTCCCCAGGCAAGGGTAAAAAAACCAAATGAAACTGTATGATCGACCAAAGAGATGGTGACGATGGAATAAAAAAAACCAAGGCTCATCTGGCAAAAATAGGTTGATAAAACAAAAATCATGATAGGTAAAAAGCGAAATGGTTTAATTTTTACACAATCTTGAAACATGGAAAACTATGCTTGAGTATAATTGAAGATGGTTTCATTTTTTCACAATCTTTAAACATTGGAAAAAACTATGCTTGGATTTGGTTTCATTTTTACACAAGCTTGAAACAAAGATAAACTATGCTTGATATGAGTTTGCATTCCCCCAACATAATGACTCAATTCATGGTACATTACCCCAAAGCTTCATTTCATTCATCTAAGTAGACTACTGGTTACTAACAGGTGGATGGAACGAAGGTTCACTTACGAGATCGAGTGAAATACTCGACTGGGAATTTACAAGATCTAATCAAAGGCTAGAGTTGGAAGGGGATTTTTTTCATATTTTAACGATCTTGACATAGGACAAGAACCAAGCTCATGACACTTTGTTTCATTTTTTCACGAGCTTGACACAAGGAATTATGCTCACACCTTGTTTAATTTTTTAAGGAGCTTTACACAAGAAAAGGAATTGTGCTCCGACACCTTGTTTCATTTTTTAATGAGGTTGATGTAGTAAAAGAACTATCCTCATGACACATATTTAATTTTTTAATGAGGTTGACATAGTAAAATAATTATCCTCATGGGGATCTATTTCATTTTTTAACGAGGTTGACATAGTAAAAGAACTATCCTCCTAGGGACCTATTTCATTTTTTAGTGAGGTTGACATAGTAAAAGAACTATCCTCATAGGGACCTATTTCATTTTTTAACGAGGTTCACATAGTAAAATAATTATCCTCGTGGCACCTTGATTACGACCTATAAGAGGTGATAACTTCCAAGAGGTTCCCATCAGATGGGAGAACAACACTCTAGAAGGGACACGTGTCAAGGAATCTAATCGAAAGATCAGGCTCCAATGCCCCCAGTACATGATGCAATATATCACTGACAAGATCATCAATAAACGCGGGCATGGAAAAAGTGGCCACATAATTAACCTGTGGCGGGGATGATACCACTTTCATACAAGCACCATTTAGGGAAGATGATTGATTAGGAGTCAAATTAGGACCAACGAATGAAATTTGATCAATGGCCACAATTCTTCCTTCATGCAGGTTACATATGACACTAAAGAGACAAGAGCTCCCATGACATAAACATAGTCACGACCGAGGAGTAAGTTAAAATTCAATGGGCCTTGGAGAACCATCACATCGAGATAGATGATTTTTCCTCCCAAAGTAATAGGCAACTTAGGAAGAATCCCTAACAGTTGATTGGTTCCTCTGTTAAAAGCCAACAGATTCTGGGTAACGGGTACAAGCTGCGGAGAACCTAAAGCTTGCTAAGTAGTTGAGGACATAATACTAACATATGCTCCTTCATATATGATTGTGCCAGGTATTATAAGCATTTATCATGATCTAAAAAGGCATGTAAGAAGGAAGGAAATATCCTGCCAGTTGACTCAAATCAAAGAAAGTGACTAAACTACTTGGAGGGGGTGCCATCAAATGGGATAATTTCCCCCTTGCGTTATAGGAATGAGAGGATCTCCCTCCTGGATCATAGACATAGGAAGATCACCCCCTATACCATGGGAATAGGAAGATTATGTCCTAAGTCTTTGGAATTTGAAGAAACAAGGAGAACCTGAGCAATATTAACTTCACTCTCTACAGGATAGATATGATCAACCGAAAGTGGAATCAGGTCAACCATTTTCTCGAACAGTAGTTGGTTGTGAACAAACTCATTGGATTCACTTTTAGAGAGAGTGGGATTGACTAGAGATGAACTCTTATAAATCACTTGGTTTACTAGTGGAGGGTTAAGGGAAAGCTTTCAATAACCAGTCGGAAGACAAGGTTGAGAAGTTGTAAGGTTATCCACACATTAGAGGCTTCATCCACATAAGGAAAAAGTTGAATAGGATGATGCCCTTCACATAACCTATAGGGAAATTTGACTTTTCCCTTTTTCCCATGGGCTTTACTGTCACTAGTTGAAGATTTATCACCAACATGATCTCCAAAGGCCGATGACAAAGGTCGATGTGAACCTGTGGACCACACTTATAATATATTGGGAATACCAGGACATTCTCAAAGAAGGTGGTCGCCCTTACAAAGCTTGCAATGGAATTTCACTTTACGAGGTTGATTGGAAGGTTTTTAAACATCAATTGCATCAGTAGCATCAATTTCTTGGTTGCCCCGTTGCTTATTTTTCTTCTTCTTAATCTTCCTTTTCTTCTTCTTCTTATCCACCTAGTTACTAACTTGTATGTTTTCACTAGACAAAGAAAAAGAAGAGGAAGAAGATCGAATGAGCGAAGAAGGAAAAGTATAAACTTTAATATCAGCTAGAGGTTGACATGGTTCAGGTGGAGGAGAGCCTGGTTGAGGAGCAGTTTGTACATTCGGAACCATAGGGGTCGAAAATAACCAAACCGGCAAACCAATGGTAAATCCAGGAAGGGAAAACGTTGCCATATAGAGAGTAACAACATTTCCAAAAGAAGGAAAAGGACTAGGATTCTTGTCACAGGGGTTTCCTTGGTTGGTAGACTCAGGAACTATTGCCATTAGTCTCAAACTAAGATCTACTAAGTAGTATTTCCACAGGAAGGATATTATTCCACAGCCAATTAATTTTAGAAATTAACAACAAATGAACCAAAAAGGGGTAACTAGGCATAAATGTTTACCTAGCAACTGTGAACTACAATATACACCTTGGTGGAACCAAGGACTTAACGTACAACAACCAATCTCCCTGAATGCTATGTTCGGTGTATCACGGTATACAAGGCGGCAGACTCGATTACCTATGGATGGATAGCAACCTATAGGGGACTCCCAAAATATACGCGACGCTGCATGGGAGTGCAATCTGTAGTAGTGTTATCTAATGTGTAACCGTTCGATGAGAGTGTTCCCATATATGTACCATGCGTGGAGTGCCTCTGATATACCTGAAAGTACTAGAGAACGGTCCTATACACTTCTGTACTTCGAACAAGATTTCACCCTCAGGATACAACACTGGAAAATAATGACAACTCCTACGTTTAACGATGTCGAAACACGTCTCTAGCTTAGACCTCTAAATGTTTGTGTTAAGTTCCAAATGATCCTTAGGTTAATTGAGGTAAATTTTAAGTTTATCTTCAATTAAGTTTCGGTTTTATGGCTCAAAGTGATGTCACCTGAACACTAAGATGCAACTATATGAGAAAAAATATTCTTTTCCAATTCGATGAAAGCTAAAATAGTAAGGGAAGATATTTCAAACAATGATGCAGCAAACAAAGTGCCCTTAACTAGTTGTTTACTTCACTTCCCAAATGCAACTTTTCAAAATTAAAATGATTTTCACTTTTACTAAGATGCACTTATATGAACTTTCACTTTTATTTTCGTTTTCAATGATTGAATGCACCTAATGCACTCTTTAGCTTTCAATTATTGAAAAATGTGATCTACTTCCAATAATTAATTCCAAAAAATCATTTTTCATGCAAGTGATCTAATGCAATTTTAACAAAAAGTAATTTTTTCAAAACGAAAACTAATTCAATGCAAAATCAATTCCTCTAATCAATGCAAAAGAACAATCACTATTTAATTAACAGAATAATTAATAATTCTGAAGCACACAAGTAGTAAACAAAGATCTCAATTGACTCAAAAATTGAAAAAACTCATTCAAAATACGATTTTTTACCACTTCAAGCAACAAACAATATTTTGAATTCCACAAAGAAATCATAAGCATACAGACGGAGAATGATGTAGATAAAGTAGAGAGAGACCTCAGAGACCAAGAAACACTAGAGTTTTCAGTAGAGACCCTAAACATTCTCACATTCAAGGACCAACGCTACTTTATATAGCAAAACTTGTGCTGACAGGATCATCAGTGCTACTTTTCATAGCAAAACCCGTGCTGGCAGCACTACTTTTCATAGAAAAACCTGTGTTGGTCTTTAGCGCGGGTAAACAGTGGAAGACAGGGTTTTTAGCGCTACTATCAGTGATAAAACATGTGTTGAGCAAGGAAATTTTAGGAAAAACAAGAAAGAATCAGGAAGAAACTCTAGACCTGATACCCTAAGACACCAACAATTCAGAGTACAGACTGAAAATCAATCCAAAGACAGGGTCTTTCGACGGTTGGCCAAACTTAATGAGAAGGAAAAAAATGAAAGGAGGATGAAAAGGGTGTAGGCTTCCCCAATGGAGTCACCAATTTGTTAACCAGACAATCCCTTCTACGGATAGAAGCAATCCCTCTAGCCCAATTTGTAGGTCTAGTAACAATCGTGACAAAACAAGTAAACTTCCCTAACCTAGATCAGAATGAAAAATGAGAAAGGGAGATGACCTACCTCTCTCTTATGCGCTTGACCTTTGATGATGATCTTGATCCCTTAGCTCCCAAGATCGCTTTTTGCTATTCCTTGTGTTTGAATACCTGCAAGAGAGATCAAAAGACAACAACAAGAGAGATCATAACATATGCATTCCAATGTAAGTTATACAATAGATCAAGGAGTATTGTACTAAGAAAACTATCATAGACAAGCTTATGGGAAGTAAAACATGCTTTGTATTAATGATTAAATCAAAGAGGGAAGCATACAACTGGTGCCTTGATGTTGAAGGCCTCCTTCAGGATGGTTCCAAGTCCAAGCCAAACTTAACAAGCTCTCCTTTCCTCTCTCACCAAAATGGCAGCATCTAAGCACAATCGAGCAGAAGAATGGAAACCAGTAATGACCAACCCATTGAGGAAAGTGAAGAACATATTTATAGTGATGGAGAGGAGGTTAAAGATCCACCAAAGGGCGGAGAAGGTCCTTATCCCAAAGGTAAGATCCGTAAAGGTAGGATCAAAGGCTCTAAATGGGAGTACTCAACCATATGTTCATCCAACAACTAACAGCTCATCATTCTTGAGGCTTCTAGTAAGAGACGATTCTCCTCCATTTTTGGAGAAACTGCCTGAAGAGGATCTGTTAGTGTCAGTCTTTCCAGCCTTCCTACAGTGATCAAATATGCTCTTACAAAGTGGTCTCAGAGTGTCAAGGTCAAATTTTGTCATTTCAGTGAGTCTTCAAACAAAATTTGGTCACTATGCATTAGGTCTAGGGTTTGCCCAAATGTCAGTCCATGTCATCATTCAGAGGGTTTTCATTATCATGTCAGTGTCGAATGAGTCATTTTACACCTTATTCATGCTTCAGTTGTGCCTAGGTAAGGTCATTTCCCTCTCTTAGGGTTTTGAAGCCAATTTCTCTTGGACGGTCAAATCATCGGCAAAACTTATATCCTGATGTTCATACACCTTCCCCTATCCTTAAAGTACCTTATCAAACACTTCCCATCCCTTAGATCCGCCAAATTCTTCATTTTTGCACAAACCCTAGTTCCTAGCTACAAACTGGCAATTTTCTAGGTTGGGCCTGTGTTTTGCCCTTTTGGACCCCTTCCCCTCACTCAATCTCTGAAATTACACTTTCCCCTGCTTCCTAACATCCCTCCCCACTCCTAAAAATTTCCCCAAGAATTTAGAATCCCCCTATCCCCTTCATTTCGCTCCATTTCGACAAAATTCCTTGTTTCACACATCGGGACAAGTCGCACTTAAATGATGTTCCAGAGCAATAGAAGATGAATTTTGGGAAACTGAAAGAGGTTTTTTCCAAAACATGCCAAAGAAGAAAAAAATCCTTCACTTTTTTCACAGGTGTCATGGTTTGAGAGAAATGTCAAGAATACCGTTGCCCCAGAAGAATCAAAGACACCTCTGAAATGACCTTGGGAAAATCAAGTTTTCTCCTAGCTTGGTTGGCCAAATGATTTTCTTGATGGGTAAAATGATAACTAGACACAAATATATTTCCAATGAGCTATCATGAGCTCAATTTGGGGTTGAGGAAGGCATTCAAAAGTTGACTGCAACAGCACTCTTCCTTGAGGCAGCCTCATTTGGCACTTTTTGACCAGTCTTGGGAGATTTGATTTTTGACAGGACAAATGAACTCCAAATTGAAAAATTCCAGTTGGGTTGGAAAGTAGACTCAAATACCTTTCCAACGAGCTATCTTGCACCTGATTAGACACTGGGAAGGCCTCCAAAAGCCTCCTGAAAGGCGCGCAACCCGTCAGAGGCGCGCGACCCGTCAGGCACCCTCTGCCAGTGCAAAAATTACACTGGCGCGACCCGTCAGGGTTTTCTCCATAAAAGATTTGCCAGTAAACTTGCCAAGGAGCCACAAATTTCCAAATTTTGTAAGGTAGGCCCTCTACACTTCAATTTGGTTGTTGGCTATGATTGAAGGCCCTCATGCTTGTGTTTAAGAATCAAATTGTGCAAGTGGAAGAGGCTTCATATGACTGCAATATTAATGGTTAAAATGTGCTAGGGTTTGTGTTGTTTTAAGGTTTTTTCCCTTTGTAATTGTTTCCCTCCTTCCCCTTTCCACTCACATTTGTATTTATATCTATTTTCCCATACTATTTTATAAATAAAATGCAAACCCTACCCCTCTCCCAAAGCATCAAAAAACTCAAACCCTAATCTTGCTGCACCATATGCATGTGTAAACACAAGAATTTGTTGGTGAATATGTAAAGAGTTTTGTAAATATGTTTCCCTATCTTCCCCTATTAATGCATGTATTCATATTCCCATATGCAGTGATTTTTGCAAATGATTTCCAAATATTCCTGATTATAAACATGTATTCCTATATGCAATAATTGTTTGCAATGCTTTCCTTAAATTTCCTGTTATATTCATATATTCCCAATTCCTTGTAAAATATTCCCTCCCCTAACATTTCCCTCATGTCCTTGTCCCCTTGAAACAACATAGAATTCAGCACTTTTAAAGGCAGAAACAGCAGTACATTTTGTCCACTCTGCTCCTCAAACATGTCAGAAACCGAAACATATGAGCAGAGTGATGACCAAGCATCAGTGTCCGAGATTGAGGTATAGAGGAGGCCACATAGGGATGGTAAGAGTGGTCACCATGTAAGAGAGGAGCCCACCTTTTTGACTTATTTGCAGGCTTGTCCACTTGCAGTCACATGTTTCCGCCACATGTCATGTTATGAGATTTGCGAGAGGCTATGCTTATCCGGGTCAATGCACATTTGGAGAGGTTGTTGGCGAAGGCCAAACAAGACAAGAGGCTGCTAAGAAACATGAAAAATCATTATTGGGCAAGAATGCATGTGTGCAAGGCCAAAATGAAGGTGCTTCAAAGGCGGTTGACCGAGGCTCTAAAACGAAGAAAGAAGCCAAATCCCCTCCGTATCTTGGCTGAGGCTTCACTCAAGGATCATGGAACTCAATAGCCTAGCCATAGCACAAATCCCAAAAAATTCTGAGAATTTTGGGTAATTTTGGCAATTTTTGGTAATTTACAGGTTTTGGCTCTTTAACGGGTCTCACCCCCGGTGAGACCCTTTGTCATGGCAACTCCTTTTTGCAAAAACTCAGCATTTCTAGATTTTTCATGCAAAGTTACATATGCCTATGGATGGACTTGAGTTTTTATGGAGTTTTGGGCCTCCAGAAGGTCAAAATACATGCAAAATTTGACTTTCTGCCCTTTTTTTGAGTTGCAGAAACCAGTCTTGGGAGAATTAAGTTTTGACAGGGAAAATGACCTCCAAATTCAAAAATTCAAGTTGGGTTGGAAATTAGACTCACAGACCTTTCCAACGAGCTATCCTGCACCCAATTCTGACACCTGAAAGTGTCTCAAACATAGCTCCAAAGGGGCGCGACCCGTCAGGCAGGGAGGCGCGACCCATTAGGCAGACTTTGCCAAATTTCACTGTACAGCTCGGAAAAGCGCAGATTTGACTCAGATTGACTTTTTGGGGTTGAAGATGATTATCTTTGATGTAATTTTTGTAACTCTAAGACACTTTTACTCTTGTTTAACACTTCTAGAAGATTCATTCATGTAATGGGTAAATATGTGATGTATGAATTGGTTTCCAAGTTTATAGAGGCAAGTTGTTTTGACTGCCTAGTTTGTAGTGCTTAGTTTAGAAGTGGTTGAAACAGCTCCTAGGATAGTGAGATCGACCCATGGAGGCGGGGAAAGAGGTTAGATCATCTATATTATGTACTTTCTTGCTCATTTTCATGGTTGGACTCTTGAGGGAGAAGCTATCATTGTATTATTTCACTGTATCTCTGCAATTTTTGGCTAAGAAAGACCAGGGTTTTGCAGCCCTCTTTGGGATTCTTGTGGACTCATGTGTTGATGGTGTGTTTCTCAATGTTCTTGTAAGTGTGTTTATGTGAATCATTTCCTTTCCTTTACTGCTGCACATTAAACAAATGAAGTGTTAAAGTATGAATTCATGCTAGCCATGCTCTGCTTTTAAATTTGTTTAATTTCAATGTTTTCTACTGTCTAAAGGGAATTCAAAGTCATTGTTTGCTCTCTTTAGCTCCTCATCTTTCATTCCTGATCATCCATCTCAATTTAAGGCATCAATACTGTCTCCTACCTCGCCCCAAAGAACCCCCTGCAAAAACTGTGTCAAATCCCCGGACCCAAAATTGCAATTCCTCAATTTGCCACCAAAAACCCTAAAAACCCCAAATCAACCCTTTTAATCAGTTTACTAGCCTAATATCAGTGTTACCTTGTTGGTCATCTCATCCCATTGAAGATCTGCCGAGATTGACCGGAGAGAGCCTTCTCCTGCCCCGTAGGGCTAGCTACGAGGCTAAATGGTTTGATGTAGCCTTGAGGTTTACCTTTCTCAGCCGGAGGTGAAATTTCAAGCACTAACATACTAGCGACCATACTAGGGAAAACAAACTTGTTTGTGGGTTGATGTGTTCGTTTCATAAGTCTTAGACGGAGCCTGAAGTTATGCCAGGTAGCCTTCGAAAACGCTCTTGTTTTACATCAGTGTTAGTAGATAAACGCTGCTTCAGTCAATCTCCGTGAGCTTGTGAATACAGCACTTCATTTGCATTTTACCCCAGTACATGTATCAAGTTCAGATCTGATTGTTGATAGTGGACAACGATCAGACACTTGCAAGGCTGAAATCATTCACTGGCAACTCCTTCACTGAAAACTCCAGAGATCAATGCTTCATGGTGACTTCACTGCAGAGAGATCAGTAGCTTTGAGCCTTTCAAGATGGATCGGATCGCAAGAAGATATGCTCCCTTGAGCCGAGATCACATCCTCGGTTTTCCAAATAAAATTCCGAAGGTAGATTGGTCAAGGAATCTGCCTATATTTAATGATGATGGTAAGAAGGATGCTGCTTTACATTTGGTTAGATTTCACATGCATATTCGCAAGTTGAAGGTGGATTTTCCTGAAGATTGCTTGATGAAGATATTCCTGGCCACTCTGGAAGGTGAAGCCAAATCATGGTATGAAAGTTTGTCGCCTGCTTGTATTTACTGTTTAAAGGATTTTCATGCTATGTTAATTGAAAGATATCAAGCATCTTATCCATCATTAAATTTGGTTCAAGACTGTTGCAAGCATGCTTATAGTTTTATTGAAAGCCTTGAGAAATATTATGAAGATGATAATTTTATGGATGTTGAGATCATGGAGGCTCTGTATGAGAATCCATTTCAGCAACATGAAGAGAACCTAGTGGATACCCATCAAGATGATCAGGAAATTTTGCAGCAGAATCAAGATCAGCAGGTTGAAGATGGTCATATGGCTGTAATTGAGGAAAGAGAAGAGCTTGTTTCAGATCTGTCCACAGAAGAAAACCAGGTTGCAGAATGTGATAATGTTAGGACAGCTATTTCAGTTCTAGATTCAGATTGTGATGACCAAGCATACCTTGTACCGAGTCTTGAAAAGGAGAGTTTTGTTGTTGAGATTATGGACAAAGTTCTTGATCCAAATGTCCTTACGCCATCAGAACAGAGCCTGCATGAGGAGGTAATTCAGCCAGCTCATGAACAGTAAGATGAGATCTTTGTTCAAGTAAGTGAAAACTCTTCTTTCAATCATAATTTGGATAGTTTGATTGCCATGTCATATGAAGATGATCAACAATGTTTCCAAGTTTCAGAAGATCAGGACTGTCATTCAGATTTTTCATGTTTTGAAATGTTATTTCAAGAAGACAAGACTTGTTTGAGCAAAGGGAAACAGAAAGTCTTATCTCCTTTCTCTGAAGAGGAGATAGATCAGCTTTTGAAAGGTCATGCTACAACCCAAGCTAAAGCAAATCGGCAGTGTGCACATGGTCACGAAAGTGTTGGTGAAACTTCTTCCTCTTTTGAAAATGATGACAGTCTTGTAATTAGTTTTATAGATCAGCAAATAGATAATATTTTCTTTCCTGAAGATGATGAGGTTGTCATGTTTGATGATCTTGAGGATTGTTTTCTGTTTAAGAATGACCTAGACCATGAAATTGAGGAATATAAGCTTGAGAGAGACAATATGTCAAAATTTCTCACGGTCAAGGAATTTACAGCCAACACTCATATGGCAGAAGCTTATACTTCTCTGTGCCTTCCTATCAATCAGCAACCCACTGTTCTTTCAGATCAGAATGAAGCGAGTACTTATATTTTTGCAGCCGGATATCCAAACAAGATAGTGCTTCAGGATTATCAAGATCCCTTTGGCATTCTTCTGCAAGCATTAGAAAAGATAAATGTTGCCTGGTTCATTATCATAAACTTTGGTTTTAGTGGTTATTTTGAGTTGCCTACAGGTTCATCGTTCCGCCTGCTCGAGATAAGCGAGGGCAGAAATTTGGTATGTAGCCATCTGCTGGATTGGTTACATTGGAAAGCTCATTATACATGATTGTACATATTTCATTAGTATGCAGGTGGTTGTCATCATGATTCCAAATCTTGATGGACTGCTGCCCTTCAAAAAGCTTTGTAAGTTCTTGTTTTAGTTAAGTCAGTCATGAGTCATTTGTGTTTGGTCTGTTGAGTGAGTTTTTCAAGTTATTTTAGTTTTCCATCGAGGCGGTTTGAGTCAAGTTCCAGTTAAGTTTCAGTCAAGTTTTCATTCAATAAATGAGTCAAGGTCTTGTATTGTTTGTCAAATAATGACTCCATTGCCCAATGGGTGAAAGCACTGGTCTGCTCTCCCAGAGATCTGAGGTTCTTGGCACCTCCAAGGAGCTACCATCCCCATTGGAGCCAATGTTAGTGTCAGTCTTTCCAGCCTTCCTACAGTGATCAAATATGCTCTTACAAAGTGGTCTCAGAGTGTCAAGGTCAAATTTTGTCATTTCAGTGAGTCTTCAAGCAAAATTTGGTCACTAGGCATTAGGTCTAGGGTTTGCCCAAATGTCAGTCCATGTCATCATTCAGCTGAGCCTATCATCATTCATAGGGTTTTCATTATCATGTCAGTGTCGAATGAGTCATTTTACACCTTATTCATGCTTCAGTTGTGCCTAGGTAAGGTCATTTCCCTCTCTTAGGGTTTTGAAGCCAATTTCTCTTGGACGGTCAAATCATCGGCAAAACTTGTATCCTGATGTTCATACACCTTCCCCTATCCTTAAAGTACCTTATCAAACACTTCCCATCCCTTAGATCCGCCAAATTCCTCATTTTTGCACAAACCCTAGTTCCTAGCTACAAACTGGCAATTTTCTAGGTTGGGCCTGTGTTTTTCCCTTTTGGACCCCTTCCCCTCACTCAATCTCTGAGATTTCACTTTCCCCTACTTCCTAACATCCCTCCCCACTCTTAAAAATTTCCCCAAGAATTTGGAAGCCCCCTATCCCCTTCATTTCGCTCCATTTCGACAAAATTCCTTGTTTCACACATCGGGACAAGTCGCACTTAAATGATGTTCCAGAGCAATAGAAGATGAATTTTGGTAAACTGAGAGAGGTTTTTGTCCAAAACATGCCAAATAAGAAAAAACTCCTTCACTTTTTTCACAGGTGTCATGGTTTGAGAGAAATGTCAAGAATACCGTTGCCCCAGAAGAATCAAAGACACCTCTGAAATGACATTGGGAAAATCAAGTTTTCTCATAGCTTGGTTGGCCAAATGATTTTCTTGATGGGTAAAATGATAACTAGACACAAAGATCTTTCCAATGAGCTATCATGAGCTCAATTTTGGGTTGAGGAAGGCATTCAAAAGTTGACTGCAACAGCACTCTTCCTTGAGGCAGCCTCATTTGGCACTTTTTGACCAGTCTTGGGAGATTTGTTTTTTCATAGGACAAATGAACTCCAAATTGAAAAATTCTAGTTGGGTTGGAAATTAGACTCAAATACCTTTCCAACGAGCTATCTTGCACCTGATTCTGACACTGGGAAGGCCTCCAAAAGCCTCCTGAAAGGCGCGCGACCCGTCAGGCACCCTCTGCCAGTGCAAAAATTACACTGGCGCGACCCGTCAGGGGCGCGCGACCCGTCAGGGTTTTCTCCATAAAAGATTTGCCAGTAAACTTGCCAAGGAGCCAAAAATTTCCAAATTTTGTAAGGTAGGCCCTCTACACTTCAATTTGGTTGTTGGTTATGATTGAAGGCCCTCATGCTTGTGTTTAAGAATCAAATTGTGCAAGTGGAAGAGGCTTCATATGACTGCAATATTAATGGTTAAAATGTGCTAGGGTTTGTGTTGTTTCAAGGTTTTTTCCCTTTGTAATTGTTTCCCTCCTTCCCCTTTCCACTCACATTTGTATTTATATCTATTTTCCCATACTATTTTATAAATAAAATGCAAACCCTACCCCTCTCCCAAAGCATCAAAAAACTCAAACCCTAATCTTGCTGCACCATATGCATGTGTAAACACAAGAATTTGTTGGTGAATATGTAAAGAGTTTTGTAAATATGTTTCCCTATCTTCCCCTGTTAATGCATGTATTCATATTCCCATATGCAGTGATTTTTGCAAATGATTTCCCAATATTCCTGATTATAAACATGTATTCCTATATGCAATAATTGTTTGCAATGCTTTCTTTAAATTTCCTGTTATATTCATATATTCCCAATTCCTTGTAAAAGGGTCCCTCCCCTAACATTTCCCTCATGTCCTTGTCCCCTTGAAACAACATAGAATTCAGCACTTTTAAAGGCAGAAACAACAGTACATTTTGTCCACTCTGCTCCTCAAACATGTCAGAAACCGAAACATATGAGCAGAGTGATGACCAAGCATCAGTGTCCGAGATTGAGGTACAGAGGAGGCCACATAGGGATGGTAAGAGTGGTCACCATGTAAGAGAGGAGCCCACCTTTTTGACTTATTTGCAGGCTTGTCCACTTGCAGTCACATGTTTCCGCCACATGTCATGTTATGAGATTTGCGAGAGGCTATGCTTATCCGGGTCAATGCACATTTGGAGAGGCTGTTGGCGAAGGCCAAACAAGACAAGAGGCTGCTAAGAAACATGAAAAATCATTATTGGGCAAGAATGCATGTGTGCAAGGCCAAAATGAAGGTGCTTCAAAGGCGGTTGACCGAGGCTCTAAAACGGAGAAAGAAGCCAAATCCCCTCCGTATCTTGGATGAGGCTTCACTCAAGGATCATGGCGCTCAATAGCCTAGCCATAGCACAAATCCCAAAAAATTCTGAGAATTTTGGGTAATTTTGGCAATTTTTGGTAATTTACAGGTTTTTGCTCTTTAACGGGTCTCACCCCCGGTGAGACCCTTTGTCATGGCAACTCCTTTTTGCAAAAACTCAGCATTTCTATATTTTTCATGCAAAGTTACATATGCCTATGGATGGACTTGAGTTTTTATGGAGTTTTGGGCCTCCAGAAGGTCAAAATACATGCAAAATTTGACTTTCTGCCCCTTTTTTGAGATGCAGAAACCAGTCTTGGGAGAATTAAGTTTTGATAGGGCAAATGACCTCCAAATTCAAAAATTCTAGTTGGTTTGGAAAGTAGACTCATAGACCTTTCCAACGAGCTATCCTGCACCCAATTCTGACACCTGCAAGTGCCTCAAACAGAGCTCCAAAAGGGAGCGACCCGTCAGGCAGGGGGGCGCGACCCGTCAAGCAGACTTTGCCAGATTTCACTGTACAGCTCGGAAAAGCGCAGATTTGACTCAGTTTGACTTTTTGGGGTTGAAGATGATTATCTTTGATGTAATTTTTGTAACTCTAAGACACTTTTACTCTTGTTTAACACTTCTAGAAGATTCATTCATGTAATGGGTAAATATGTGATGTATGAATTGGTTTCCAAGTTTATAGAGGCAAGTTGTTTTGACTGCCTAGTTTGTAGTGCTTAGTTTAGAAGTGGTTGAAACAGCTCCTAGGATAGTGAGCTCGACCCATGGAGGCGGGGAAAGAGGTTAGATCATCTATATTATGTACTTTCTTGCTCATTTTCATGGTTGGACTCTTGAGGGAGAAGCTATCATTGTATTATTTCACTGTATCTCTGCAATTTTTGGCTAAGGAAGACTAGGGTTTTGCAGCCCTCTTTGGGATTCTTGTGGACTCATGTGTTGATGGTGTGTTTCTCAATGTTCTTGTAAGTGTGTTTATGTGAATCATTTCCTTTCCTTTACTGCTGCACATTAAACAAATGAAGTGTTAAGTATGAATTCATGCTAGCCATGCTCTGCTTTTAAATTTGTTTAATTTCAATGTTTTCTACTGTCTAAAGGGAATTCAAAGTCATTGTTTGCTCTCTTTAGCTCCTCATCTTTCATTCCTGATCATCCATCTCAATTTAAGGCATCAATACTGTCTCCTACCTCGCCCCAAAGAACCCCCTGCAGAAACTGTGTCAAATCCCCGGACCCAAAATTGCAATTCCTCAATTTGCCACCAAAAACCCTAAAAACCCCAAATCAACCCTTTTAATCAGTTTACTAGCCTAATATCAGTGTTACCTTGTTGGTCATCTCATCCCATTGAAGATCTGCCGAGATTGACCGGAGAGAGCCTTCTCCTGCCCCGTAGGGCTAGCTACGAGGCTAAATGGTTTGATGTAGCCTTGAGGTTTACCTTTCTCAGCCTGAGGTGAAATTTCAAGCGCTAACAGGATCAACATGGATTTTCCTATCAAAAGTCGCACTACCAGCGCTAGTCACTAGTTAGACAAAAGGTTACTAACACATATTTTCCTACTAAAAGTAGCGTTGGTCTTGCAAATTAGGTTTCTTACAAGTTTTCCATAATTACTTCAAGACATTAGTTCACCATCTCTTCCGGGATGTGTTGAGCGTATAATTCATGGTGAATGAGTTTACACATATTTTGTCGCTTTACGACATTTGTGATGGCAGTGGCACAAATGACGATACTTCGAGTACATAGTTGGGAATGTGACAAAATATTGTGTAACAACTCGCTTGAAGGAACACAAAGGTGTCCCAGGTGGCATAACAGTGCGCCCTGGATGTGAAAATATGGAACTTTCTTGCCTTCTAGGAGCATCTGGTATTTTTGTTGAATTATAGATCACTCTTATAAAGATGTGGCCATCCCAAAGTATCATGCCCACAAGAGTCAAGCACAGTGGTCAGCGCCATAATCGATGGTCGGCTGAGACAGTCTGCGACAATATTGGTGCTGCCCTTCTTGCACTTAATGTTAAAATGGAATTTTTGCAGATATGTGGACCATGTCTTATGGAAATTGTTCTGCAACTTTGCTTTTGTCTATATGAAGTGCAGGGGTTGGTGGTTTGTGTGGATGACCATTTCCTTCCCCAAATTGTAATGCATCCATTGTCGGCATGCTTGCACAATGGAATACATCTCTTTGTCATAAGCGGGATACTTTTGGATTGTATCTGAAAGTTTCTCGCTGTGATATGCCACCAGATGCCTCGGTTGGGTAAGAATTGCACCAATATTATAGTCGAAGGCATCTGTCTCAATTTCAAATGGTTGTTGCAGGTCTAGAATGTGAGCATCGATGCAGAGCAGAGGTGATGCTTCAACTCGACAAACGCCTTTTGGTTGGATTTAAACCAAAAGAACTTTGCTTTCTCTCTGCCCTTGGTGACTTGACTCAAAGGCTAAGTGATATGAGAGAATCCCAATATGAACCTCTGATAGAAGTTGGTAATGTAGGTTTTAACCCCATACAGAAATTACCGACATACGAATTCTAAAAACAGAAAATAAACAAAGGCGAGAGCATAACACATAAAACAAATATACACAGAGATTTCCCCTGGATCCCAAAACCAGGACTACCAGATTGATTTTTCATTATGTTCCTTTCACTGTTACAATATATATATATATATGTGTGTGTGTGTGTGTGTGTGTGTGTGTGTGTGTGTGTGTGTGTATCTATATATATGTCGAAGCATCCATAAACCCCAATCCATTAACCCTGGAGTAGAACATACTTGTAGTTCCCTTGACCAAGTCTACAAAATACCATGGAACGAAAACCATCGCGCCCACAACCATGTGCGAAAAACATGCACAAAACCATAGGTAGGTTCACCCACCTAATATAGGGCTAGTCGTGGAAAGAATATGACACAACCCAACAATCTCCCACTTGTTTTTTTCTTTCCACAGGAGAGCTTAGTTATTTATCTAGCCCTGCAATGCCCATTGTTTCTCTACACCAAGAGAACTTCTCAGAGCTCACAGATTTTGTCAATGCATTTGCAGTATTCTCCAAAGTGTCCATCTTTACCAGCAACACCTTTTTGTCTTCTATCATATCCCTCACAAAGTGATACTGAACATCAATGTGCTTTGTCTTTGAATGGTAAGCAAGGTTCTTTGCCAAGAAAATTGCACTTTGTTGTCACAGTCTATTCTTATAGCTCCCTATACTAAACCCTTACTTGAACACAACCTTTGCAACCAAATTGCTTCCTTGCTTACATGAGTGGCTGCCATGTATTCTTCCTTTGTAGTTGATAGTGCCACCACAGATTGTTTCTTACTCATCCAACTGACTGCACCTCCAAATAGGTTAAACACATACCCACTTGTAGATCTTCTCTGATCCAGATCTCCAGCCGAGTCTGCATCAACAAAGCCACGGATATCCAAAATTTTGTCCAATCTTGGTCTTCCTTAGTAACACAAACCATAATCACTAGTTCCACGCAAATACCTGAAAACCAGCTTATTGTTGTCTAATGTTCTTTCCCTGGTTTTGACATAAACCTGCTCAATACTCCCATTGCATGTCAATGTATGGTCTAGTACAGACCATCGCATACATCAGGCTACCGACTACACTTGTATATGGAACACAGGACATGTCCTCTTCCTCTTCTTGTGTCTTGGGACATTGTTCAACACATAACTTTACACCTACGGGAATAGTAACCTTCACCAGTTTACTATCCTGCATATTAAACCTCTACAGTATTGTCTCGACATACTTCCTTTGGTTTAATCAGAGCTTCCTCTTTGCCCGATCTCTTTTAATTTCCATGCCTAGCATATAGTTTGCAGCACCAAGATATTTCATGTCAAATTTGGAGGACAATTGGGTCTTCAAATCCTAGATAATTTCTTTTTCATTTCCAACCAGCAACATATCATCCACATACAAGAACAGAGAAATAACAAGGTCACCAATTAATTTAAAATACACACAGTGATATGCTTTGCTTCTGGTGAAGCCAAGTCCCCGTATAAATGTATCAAATTTCTGATACCACATCCTTGGTGAATGTTTTAACCCATACATAGACTTTTTTAACTTGCATACCAATTCTTTCTTACCCTTCACCGCAAAGCCTTCAGGTTGCTTCATGTAGATCTCTTCTTCCAGATCCCTGTGAAGAAATGTTGTCTTCACATCCATCTGTTCTACCTCAAAATAAAAAGCAACAACAATAGATAAAAGTAATCTAATAGAATCTACCTTGGAAATAGGAGAAAAAATATCACCAAAATCAATTCTCGACACCTAGGAATAACCTTTTTCTATCAACCGAGCTTGTATTTCTCCACCTTTCCTTCTACATTCATCTTCTTCTTAAACACCCATTTGTTGCCAATGGGTTTCCTTCCATCTAGCAACTCTACCAGATCCCAAGCCTCATTTTTGTGCAACGATGCCATTTCATCAACCATGGCCTCTTTCCAGATTTTTCCATCCTCTGAATCTATTGCTTCCTTCATGGTTCTGGGATCATCATCAGTAATATATATAGCAAAATTTGAACAAAAATCATACAAACTATAACTTTATAGCTGCCTTCTTTCTTGAACTAATCTTGTCACAACCAAAGTTTGTGGCTCTTCATCTTCTAATTCCTCTTCTGCTTTAGAGTCTGATTCTTCCTCCTTAAGCTCAATCTTTATCTTCTCAGGTTCCTTTGGTTGGACTTCATGTTTAATAACATTTTTCACCTCTTTGAACAACACCTCTCGGATGTACACAACCTTCCATGTTACTGTGTTTCAAAGCTTATAACCCTTTAAACCATCCTTATACCCAATAAAGATGCACTTTTCAGATTTATTATCCCACTTTGTTCTTTTCTCCTTTGGAACATGTACATATGCATCACATCCAAATACCCTCAGATGTGAAAGAGAAGGTTTCTTACCAATCCATACCCCTTCTGGATTCTTATCCTCCAATGCTGATGAAGGTGATCTGTTGACCAAGTAATATGCAGTCTCCACCACCTCTGCCTAGAATTCTTGTCCTAACCCGACACCACTGGGCATGCTTCTTGCCCTTTCCATCAACGTCTTATTCATTCTTTCTGCAACTCCATTTTGTTGAGGTGTGTATGGATTAGTCTTCTATCATGCTATACCACACTTCTTACAAAAATCTTCAAATTAATTCTTGCAAAACTCTCCACCATTATCTTTCCTCAGCACCTTTATCTTCTTTTCTGTTTGGTTTTCCACCAGAGCCTTAAATTCTTTAAACTTGTCGAAGACTTCAGATTTATTCTTGAGGAAATATATCCATGTATTCCTTTAGAAGTCATCTATAAATGATACATAGTACATAGACTTATCTAGTGATGGAACCTTCACGGGTCCAAACACATCACTGTGCATAAGCTCTAATATCTGTTTTACCCTCTTACCACCAGAGGGGAGACTCACTCGATTTTGCTTCCCATATACACAATTTTCAAAGAAATCAAAAATCCAGAGAGCTATTAGTCATACCTTCTACCATACCTTTACCATGAAGTATTCGAAGGCCCTTCTCTCCAATATGTCCAAGCCTTTGATTCCATAGCATGGTCTTTTCTCGAGAGACCACTAGATTTTCTGCTCCACTTTCAAGAACCACAGAACTGGTGCACCCATCAATAACAGTGCTACCTTGTAGCTTGTACAGAGTTCCAATCCGAACTCCTTGCATCAATACCAGTGCTCCCTGAACCATCTTGCATGTATCTTTCTCGAACACTGTTTTTACACCTACATCATCCATCTTACTTACAGAAATCATATTTCTGGCCATTGCAAGAATATGCAGAACACCTGGAAGTGTTCTAATCCTTCAACCTTGCAACTTCAACTTTACTTTTCCGCGACCAACGATTCTAGCCTTCCTATCATCCCCTAATAAGACATCACAACCATCATGTTTCTCATACTCGCATAACCACTCTCTATGGGGAGTGAAGTGAAAGGATGCACCTGAGTCAATCAACCATGCCTCATGATCTACATGTGTACTCGAAGAAGAAGCAAAGTACACATCCCCACCTTCATCTGAGGTGGTTTTCACCTCTCATCAGATCCATTTCCTTTTTTAGGAGCTTTAGATTTACAATCCCTTTTGTATTGCCCTTCCTTTCCGCATTTCCGACACACCTTTAAAAATTTTCTTGGAGATTTAGATCTCCCTCTAGATTTAGATCTCCCACTCGAGGACTTATTTCTGTTTCTGTTCTGGTACCATCCTCATACAGACAAGGCATCACCATTCTGGCTCTCCATATTTTTCCGTCTCATCTCCTCCGTCAGTAAGGATGAGGCTATTTCATCAAAATGCAAGGTAGTTGCATTCCTACCTACTACAATAACTAGACTATCCCACGAATCTGGTAGAGAACACAACAAACTAATGCACTTATCTTCATCTGAAATTTTAATATCAACAAACAATAACTAGCTTACCACAACATTAAATGCATTCATATGCTTTGTCACCAAGTCTCCATCTTTCATCCTCAACTTATACAACTTTTTCAGTAGGAACAGTTTATTCACCAGACTTAGATTGGTGCAAAGTCCCTAAATTGTCCCACAAAGCCTTCATCGTAGCTTCCCCTGATACATTCAGCAATATTGAATCTGAAACACACAATCGCATTATGTTCTTTGCCTTCCGATCCAACTTCTTCCATTCTTCATCGGACACTCCCGTTGGTTTAGTACTTGGTTCTACTGCGATCCACTGATCTTTATCCACCAACAGATCCTCGATCTTGATTTTCCACAACTCAAAACTCTGACCATTAAATTTCTCGATCTCTATCTTTCCACTGCTTGCCATCTTCTTTCACCACCATAATCGATCCTATACATCTCGCACTGAACAAGGTCTACCACAAGCTCGAGAAAAACCCCTTAGCAACAAAGTCGTCCCCTTGAAGCCAAAACAGCTCTGATACCAAATTTAGGTTTTAACCTTGTACAAAAATTACCTGCATACGAATTCTAAAAATAGAAAATAAACAAAGGTGAGAGCATAACACATAAAACAAATTTACACAGAGATTTTCCCCTAGATCCCAAAACTGGGACTACTAGATTGATTTTTCATTATGTTCCTTTCAATGTTACAATACATATATATACATGTCAAAGCATCCATAAACCCCAATCCATTAACCCTAGATTAGAACATAACTATAGTTCCCTTAACCGGATCTACAAAATACCGTGGACCGAAAACCATCGCGCCCAAAATCATGTGCGAAAACCATGCACAAAACCATAGGTAGATTCACCAACCTAATATACAGTCCAAAAAAAAATTACCCGGGGTGCTGCCCCAGACCCCATAGAGGGGGGCTACCACCCCCCTCAAACCCACCATACAGGGGGGCCTGTCGCCCCCCCGTGACCCCACCCCCCCTGCGCAAGACAAAGGAAGATGCAAAGCTCTATTAGAGTGATTGGGGTTGGCCAATGCCAAATAACTTGTATCTTGGCTGGGTCCACATGTAGACCTCGCTCATCAATGATGTACCCCATATATTGAACATGGGTCACACCAAAAGTGAATTTCTCCAAATTGGAACACAATTTGTGTTGTCCATGGTTTGGAGGACTTGTCGCATATGGTGTATGTGCTCTTCCTAGCTCCGGCTGAAGATTAGGCCGCAAGATGTCATCCATCATCTGCGTGAAAGTTGCAAGGGCATTCATCAACCCAAAAGGCATGACAACCATTCGAAAAGGCACTCCCTAGATTTGAAGGTAACCTTCCATACATCATAGGGTTCAATAGGTACCTGGTGATAACTAGACTTCAAGTCAATCTTGCTAAAGTATTTGGAACCCTTTAGTTGGTCCATAAGGTCATCAATCCATGGTATTGGATACCTATTCCAGACAATGAGCTTATTCAGTGCCTGATAGTCAATATAGAGCCTCCAGGGTCCATCCTTCTTCTATACTAACACAATCAGTCTCCCACAGGGTGATGAACTCAGCCTGATATGCCCTTTCTGCAACATCTCCTGAATCTACCTTCTGATCTTGTCATTCTCCAGAACAGAGCATTGGTAGATTGGTCCATTGGGTAGCGACGCCCCTGGGGTCAGGTCAATGGAGTGCTTGACTTGATAGTGTAGGGATACCCTTGTGGGTGAGGTGAAGATGTCCATGTATTCCTCCATGACCTTGTCCATTTGTTGTTTTTGTGCGGAAGAGCCATGTCTAGAGGCAATGGAGGTGGCCACAAGCTTCTTCCTACCCTAAGGGTGAATCATTAGGAACACAAATTTCCTCATTTGATAAATGATCTTACTACATTGCTTTACAGAGATCAAAGAGATGACGTTAGGCAGTGCTACCTCCGGCATCCTGTACAAATTATTGCCCAAAGTAATAATAACAATGCGATTTCTAGACCCATACACAACATGATGCTTCCACAAGTATGGTTGGCCTAATAATACATCACAAACTTAAAGAAGAGCAACATCACACAGTACCTCATCTTTGAAGGGCTTGATATTGTAAGGGAGGTGACATTGTTGGATGACCCGAAGATATTGTCCTTGGTGAAGCCACCCAATGGTGTATGGTTGCAGGTGTGGTGTGGTAGGTAGGCCTAGCTGCTTGACAACCTCTACTAAAACGAGGTTATTTTGGCTCCCACTATCGAAAATTAACTGCAACATGGAACCCTTCACCCATATTTGTGAGTGGAAGAGGTGCTCCCCCTCCTCTAGATCTTTGGGCTCAATCTTTTGGATCTTGGTGGTGGAAATGGTAGAATTGGTCTCCACATCAATAATCTTATTGTATTTTTCATTCCCATTGTCAAGTTCTGACTCAAGATCAGAACATGCATCTGATTCGGAAGCCTTCAGCTCGGCCACCAGCGACTGCTTGGATCGACACTCACTCATGTTGTGAGTGGTGCTCTTATGAAACTCGCACCACTTTCCTGTGACCTTCTTTTTCTTCGTGGTGTAGTTCTTTGCTTGTGACTTCGACAGGGTGTTATGGGTCACCTCACCTTGGCTTTTTCCTTTGTTCTAAAGTTTGGGGGCGCCCTTCTCTTACTTCGGATTTGCAGATCCAAAGTTTCGCTTCTTCTGTTTAAACTTCTTCTCAATCTTAACAACATATTGATATGCGACACCGAGCTAGGAGATGTCCAGGAACTCCATTTCATTTTGGATGTACTTATGTAGATAGTTGCGGTACTTGAGTACAAAATGTCGCTCAGAATCCTCGATACCC
The DNA here is from genome assembly GCA_031772625.1 of Pinus tabuliformis. NCBI lineage: Eukaryota > Viridiplantae > Streptophyta > Pinopsida > Pinales > Pinaceae > Pinus > Pinus tabuliformis. The sequence goes on along the minus strand of CM062813.1, from coordinate 440,507,250 downwards.
AGCTTTGTGCATAGGGCATGAAAAAAATTTGTGAACTCTGACACATCTTGGTCCCTTCCCTGTTGCAATTTGGTACACTTTGTGTATTTATATTTAGAGCTCCCAACAGGATAATATTGTTCCTTGATGGCATCTCGGAAAGAATTCCAAGTAGGTGCGGCTAAGAACAATGAGGGTTCCCTCTCGACCTTTTTCTCACAATAAGTTTCCCACTAGTCCTTGACATGGGGGGTTGTTTGAGGAGTGAAAAAGTAATATTTTCCCGATTGGAAAAGTCATGAACTTAAAAACACCTTTCCAACAGATTTAACCATATATCTACGACATCTGCATCTATCTGGCCTTCAAATATGGGAATGTCAAAATTAACTTGTACCTTAAAAGGAGTGGCACCTCCACAGTGGCTACTGAATGAAGATGCATCGCATGTGGGTAGCCGTTGAAGGATCTGGGCAAAGTTATCCATCATCACATTCCTCTATCGCTCGAGGGCCTCTTCGAGCAATATTTTGAAAGGGTCTCCTGCTCCCTCGTCTTTCTTTTCTTCTGCCATGGGAGGCCATCGGGGTTTGTGAGGTTGGTCTTGCAAATGTTCAACCAGTTTGAGCCCTAACTCTAAATATCTTGACCTCGTTGGGGACATGCATAGAAAATAGAGAAAGAGAAGACCGCTATGATACCAATGATCCGAAATTATGCACGAACGCAACAAAATACAGATATAAACATAAACTTAGAGCTGCAATATAAATAAAACTTCATTTCATTAATGCAAAAGAACTTAAATATGCTTACATGCATAATGGAAATAAACTAGCTCGGGCAATGGTAGCTTATCTCTCAGAATAGATGTGTCACCTACATGCCTCTTAACTATGTTATAATGAGGCTAGGCCTATTTATTACTAACAAACAATGGAAAATCCTAAACATCCAAAACCTAAACCTAGGAGATGAAGCGCCAAAACTATGGGCCCCATTGGGGTTAATTGGTACATTAACTTCCCCAGGTTGTAACTTTGGCATACGATTTTCGGTTGACATGCACGATACCTCGTTATAAATATCTATCCGAGGACTATAATTTTTTATTGCAAACTTCAATCTCATATTACTGTTTTCCCATTTTCCAAAAAAACATTGTTTAGAGCCTCAAAATGGCTCTAGAAGTTTAGGACCCAGAAAACTGCCAAAAATAGTAAATTGTGCTACAATTAAGGAAACTGAAATTATGTTATAATTAAGGAAACTAAAATAAATAATGGTTGTGGTCCAAGTGGAATAGGTGGGTGGCCACTGATATCCACCTGGATCAGCAACATTCTTGACTCTATCAGGGAAGAGTTTCAATTTTTAGGCATCTATCACATACTCATAACTCATGTAGAGAACATAAAATTCAAAGAGGAAGGCATTAAGATTCTCTTTTGATAAGCCATGGAAGTTGGGCAAGGCTAAGTGCGTAATGTTCTTTATCTTGATATTGTACTACATTGTTAGCCTTGTGGGGATTTTTAGTTGACCCAACAAATCTACCTAGTCAGTCCTTAAATCTATGCATGGAAAATAAAAAAATACGTTTTTTCTCAAAGAAATAATTAAAAATAAAAACTTGAATGAAGAACATCACACTAATTGTTGGAATAAATCTACTCACTAAATTAAGAAACAAAACATAGATTGTACTATTGACAATTTCCTCGCAATGATGACAAAATTATGGGTTTTTTAATTACCTTTTAATTTAGTAGATATATAAGAAAATATGCATTTAATTACCAATTTCTTGTTTGTATGGAACTTATGAACTATCTTGTAATGTATATGCTAATACAATTTGTTATGTGCCAAACAGGTTGTAGTATTTTAAATGAGTGTTACGAATCAATATACTATTTTTCTTTTACAAGCCACTGAGGAAAGAAAACCATACATGCAAGAATTTAAGGTCGCACTTGTAGGATAAAAATAACACACTTCTACCTAGTGGGCTTAGGAAGCTTAATGTTTTAACCCCCAACACACGTAGAAGAAACCACATAGGTAGAAAAGTAAATCACACAAGTAGTATAGCGATGACTTGCTGAAAGTTTCTAATGATCCTAATCTATGCAACAAAGATGCATGTAATATGGTGGAATGTTGTCAAATTGCAATGTATAGAAACCATTCCAACAAGATTTATTAAATAGAATTCTACAATCCTAAGAAAATAGAGTAAGTGAAACACAATCTTTAGAAACAAAGTAAACACTTATCAAATTAATGAGTTGCAACAACATTAAAAAGCAAAGTAATTGCTAAATCAACATAAATATAAATAAATTGAAAGTTACTCTACATAATTACAAGCAGTTTTTGACTAAGGTGGGGCCTTACCTCCTTAGGTGAGGCATTAGTTATGAAAGCAACATAGCACCTAAATTATCAACACGCCATATGTAGAGTAAAATAAGAGGGAACAATATCACAAGCCTTATATTAGAAAAATCTTCGGAATGCAAATGACAATCAATCATCCTCCCTGACTTAAGTAGAAAAGGGTGTTTTTATATAATGTTGTAGTCTTAATTTAATCAATTTATTGAGGGATAAATCTGAAAATATTTAGATTCTCGGAAAATTCCTTCCTTGTTACAATAGTTTTATCAAAAAGTAGAAAAATCAGACAAATTCTGACTCATTGAGCTTATTGTGGGAGGTGCAAGTTGGGTCAGTATTTTGTTGCAGTGAAGCTTTCCTTTCTATGCAACCAACTGCTTCTTGTTGCTTCTTGGGTTGAGTGATCAAATTCCCAATTTGTTGCTAAGAAATCCATTGATGATAATTGTATAGCCAGAGGTTGACTAGTGTTTTGTTGTACCAACTATCTTAGAGTTGCAGCAATTATTCTGAACAATCAACTGTGAGGGTGTTACAACATTGAACTCTAGACATGTTGCAACAGAAAAGATGCGACACTTATCTTTGCCATGTTGTAGTAGTTGAGTTGAAACACTCACACGCTATTATGTTGCAACAACTAAGTCGCAATACTTGCACTTTTTCATGTTGCATCGACGTGTTGCAATGTTGAACTCTATCATGTTACAATAGGTGGAGTTGCAACACTTGAACTCTAGTCGTGTTACAACATTAGACTTGTGACACTTTCACTTTGATGTATTGCAACGGTCAGGTACTAGATGTAGCTTCTAACCCTATATGATTAATTTCTCCAAAAAATATTTAAAAAAAATAGAAAAGATATAATGGAAAACACACACATTAACACATAGATTTTATCCTTGAAACCCAAATTGGGAAAACAACAACATTTTTTTAATATATATTGTCTTGTACAATGTTACAATATAATATATATATATATATATATCCTACAACTTCTATAAACCACCAATTCAGTTACCATGGACTATAATACAACTATAGTTCCCCAACCAAAATTACAAATCCACAGAAAAACCACCATGTGCCATAACATCGCTTTTAGCAAAAACCATTTGCTAAAACCTGCCAAAAACATATGCAAAAACCACCCCCAAAAAAATTCGGGGGTGTTTCATCCAAACCCTACATTGGGGGGCTTCCACCCTCTATAACCCCCCCATTGTGCATCACACATTATACAATGTGTGGCGATAATTTTGCAAAGAATATAACACATATCCAACATTCTCCCACTTGTGGTTTTTTTTGCACATAAGGGCTCACAAGAGTATATGATAAGCAATCTTGGGAAATAATTCTCATTGTTTCTCTACACCAAAAGAGCTTCTTAGTGCTCAAATATTTTGTTAATGAATCTACAACATTCTTCAAAGTGTCTACCTTTTCCAGTAACACTTTCTTGTCTTCAATAATATCTCTCACAAAGTGATATTGAACATCAATATTGCTTTGTCTTCGAAAGATAAGCTAAGTTCTTTACCAGGAAGACTACACTTTGACTATCACAATCTATCCTTAAAACTTGTTGTACCAACCTAATACTTGAACACAATATTTCTAACCATATTGATTCCTTGCTTACATGACTAGTTTCCATGTATTTTGCTTTTGTAGTTGAGAGTGTCATTACAGATTGTCTTTTACTCATCAAATTAATTGCTTCTCCAAATAGGTTAAACACATACCCACTTGTAGATGTTCCACAATCTAGATCTCTATCCCAATGTATATAAACAAATTAATGTATGTCTAACACTATGTCCAATCTTAGTATTCCTTGGTAGAACAATTCATAGCCAATAATCTTGAAAATAGCAATAATAATGCTAAAAATAGCATTGCTATAGATAGCATTTCAGGATATATTCCAATTTTAATTTGTCCTTGAATTAAAATTGAGAATTAAAATTTGAATTTAGTCTCACGCGTTGCTTGAAAAATAACTAATTAATTCGTCTTGAGTTAATTAGTTGGAGAAATTCAAACATGAAGTCATTGTGAAGACATGCAATAGTTATCCCTTTGATTGAGGAAGTTATCCCTTAATTAAGGAGATAAGGATGAGTTGTATTTGAGTTGTAATTAGTTAGCTCAGTTAATTGAGTTAAGTCCAGTTAAATTAGTTCCAAACAGTTTGTGGAACTAATTGTGAGTTCAGTGAGTTAATGCATGCATGCATGCAACTAGTGTTCTCCAAATAACTAAATATTCTCTCATAAATAACTCATGCATGTCAGTTCAAACAAAGACCCAGTTGAGATTAAAGGCAGGGACAGTGTACTATCAGTTGCTAGAATATTCCCATGTGAATATCTCTTGCATGCAGAAGGAATTCATTCCTTGAGGATTGCGCAGTTACTACAGAGGTCAGAGCAGTGTGTGAGGTGAGAATCACATAGGTTACAGCTGGAGGACCCAGGAGAAACTGCGCAAGGAAATAGGAGGCTTGGAGGACAGAGGAGAAGGCATATGTGTTGTCTATTCTGTCTATGAGCAGCAGTGAGGGATTGTACTGAGAGTTGGATAGCTTGAGAGCTAAAGCTTTGTGTAATCCTGAGATATTTCCACTTGTATGATAATACAGATAGCGGGGTTTTTAGCTGAGGCTTTCCCCAGAGTATTCTTCTGTGTTTCATGTGTGATTGAATCTTCTTCTCTGTTATATGTGTTCTGTTTGATCTTGCTCAAAATCGATTAAGCTTCTGCAAGTTTGATTGTAGAAGTAGATTAAGTATTTTTCTTTAGTACATTGCATAATCAGTTTAATCTACAATGAGAATTTATACAAATAGTGTCATGCAAATACCTGAAAAACCTCTTTACTGTTGTCCAATGCTCCTTCCTTGTTTTGGCATATACCTTCTCAATACTTGCACTACATGTGTAATTTCCTGTCTAGTATATACCATTACATACATCAAGCTTCGAACAACACTCACATATTAAACAAGGGACGTGTCATATTCCTCTTCATGTGTCTTGGGACATTGATTTGCATATATCCTTACACCTATAGGAATAGTCACATTTGCCACTTTACATCCTTGCACATAAACCTCTACAATATTGTCTCTACATACTTCCTCTAACTTAACCACGGTGTCCTATTTGCCCGATCTCTTTTAATTTCCATGCCCGAGGTAAAATTTGTAGCACCGAGGTAAATTTAGAGGAAACTGAATTTCCACTTCCTATATGATTTCCTTGTCATCTCCAATAAGCAAATATCATCCATATACAAGACCAAATAAATAGCATGATCACCAACTGATTTGAAATATACCTAGTGATCTACTTTTCTCCTTGTGAAGCCAAGTCCCAGTATATAAGTATCAATTTTTGATAGCACACGCTTAGTGATCGCTTAAACCCATACAGGGAATTTTTCAGCCTACATACTAGCTCTTTTATCCTTTCATAGCAAATCCTTTTGGATACTTCATGTATATTTATTCTTCCATATCCCCATGTAGGAATGTTGTCTTCACACCCATATGCTTTACTTCAAGACTAAAAGAAAAATCAATAGATCAAAGAAATGTAATATGAGTTAACTTGGAAATAAGAGAAAATATATCACTAAATTCAATTCCCTCTACCCGGTAATAACCCTTTGCTACAAACAAAACTTTGTATTTCTCCACTCTACCTTATCTTAAACTTCTTAAACAACATTTGCTAGAAAAGGGCTTTCTTCTAGCTAGCAACTCCACTAGATCCCAAGCCTCTTTCTTCCCCAAGGTTGCCTTTCTTCAACCATGTCCTTTTCCCATACTTTACCATCTTATTAATCCATCCCCTAATAGTTCTAGGATCATCATCAATAATAAAGAAAGTGAAATTTGAATAGAAATTACGTGGAATATACCTTTATGGATTCCTTGTTTCCCAAATTGGTCTCCTTAGTGCCATCATTCGTGGTTCTTATTCTTTTGATTCCTATTCTTCTATAGAGTTTGGTTCATCATCCTTCAATTTAAAACTCTCCCTTTTCTGGTTCTTTCTCCCTTTGAAAGACATCTGTTTGACACCATCTTTAAATTTTCTAAATACCACATCTTAATTACACACAACTTGTTGATTTTCCACGACCTTGGTGTCTAAGATAGAACCTTAAATCATTGATGCTACCAAACCAAGAATCTCAACAAAGCTACTTTGAAAAGTGGAATTTAAACAACAGTAAATCATACATGCACAAATATAGACAACTTTTTACAAAATATTGTATAAATATGTACAACAACTCAATCTTCATTATATTAAACCAACTGAGTAATACCGCTGTCTAGGGCTCCCATACTAGAGATAATGGCCCTCATACATCCACTAGTACAAAAATACAAAACTAGGGCTTGGTGTTAATCCATCTACTACCAATCTAACCTCAACAAGATACTCTAACCATCTGGTTGTCACATGCTCTCTCAGCTCCTCTTGGTCGTACCCTATACATGCACGGTCCTTTGGCTCATGATCTGTAGCACTACCTCTATCTACAATACAAGTCCATTTGGCACTAAGTCTTGACTATCCAATTTTCTCACTAGTTTTTCCTTAGTCCACCAAGGGCACAACACATCAAGAATCCTATCGAGTTGTTCACAACTTTGTTTGTTAATAACTCTTAATCTGCCCATTGTTGATCCTCGACTACTCAGGGATTTACACCCACTATAGTCTTCCTGAGTTGCTCCAATGAAGACCAACATAGGGCATGGAAGGATACCACTTATCACTGCATGATGTCTATCTCCCAAAATGAACATGGGCTAGGAGGATTTCCCATCATCTATTGTAGAATTCCTTCTCCACACACAAGTCTAGGGTTTCTCAATTGCTCCTTTGGCTCATCAAAACTTGAGCTCAATAACTGCCACTATAGAAACCACCAAAGTCCACAAAAATGGTGCACACCAAGATCAAACTTGGGCACTATCACTTTGTCCTCCAGAAGACCATAAATTCCTAATCCACGTCCACACTTGGTCCACTCTCACGCTACCCTCCAACATACCATGAGTGACCAATTCTCGTTATAGCATCTTCTCCTTATTTGGGCATCCAAACATCTAGTAAACCCTCATCTTGGCTACCAATATACTTCTCAACATGTTCTCTCCTAGAACGCTCATCCACCTGTATCCAACCATCAACAAGGGTCCATCTGCAACTTACTGTTATTGTCCTCTTATCCTTGGTATTTGTGCAACCTTGAGCATTGATTATGGCACACCAACAACCCTACACCAATGCTCAATTTTTTTACCTCATTGTTCCACTAAGTTTCTTCCTTTACTGCTCTGTCAAACATCCTCCATGCATTGTTTTACGGATGGGGCGACTCCACAAGACCAACTACAATCCACAGTCAGTTACAGCAAGGGAAACAGTCCCCAAACACAAGGATGTACCCTTTGTCTTGACTATGGTTGCATCTGGTTGGTTGCGCTGATATAAGAGACCTAAACTAGGCCTCTCGACCCTCCTTTATGTGCCTCCAACCCGCTATTCTAGCAACCCTCCCTGTGGCCCAATAACAGAGTACCAATACACAATATTACAAGAACAAAATTCACCCAACTTAGCTCTGCTCCTGCGCCCTAATCTGGCAAGGAAGACGCACTTACAATCTTCCCATAATATGCCCTTAAGTCACCTTACTAGCTTCCTCAGGGTTGCGGCCTTCTCCATAGAAAATCTACACCAAAATCACAGAGAAATCTTCTCAAAAACTCGGCTACCTTGTCTCCTTTCCCTTGCCTCATATCCACACTTTACTTTAGAGCTAATCTTGATGTTGAATGCACTTTTGGATAGCACAATGAGGTCTCACAAGGTCTCTATTTATATGTTTCATGTGGGGAGCGAACCTCCAAAGTGCACCTTTAACACAAGGTTGACTTTCCTTCATGTCCCTCCTTGCCCACTATAACACATAAAAAATAATATATTCACTCTTGGACCTTAGAATTTGATGGTTTTCATTGCATTAGATTCATCTCAATGTCCTCTATCATCTCCATCCATCACATGCCGAAATGTCGTCACAGTTTTAGCCCAACAACTTTGGGTGCAAAACCTCGAACTCTGGTTTCAAGCCCACAAAGCACTTGTGGAGTTCCTTCCTCCAAAATCTTGATCCTTAAGCCTTGGAGTACCTCCCAAGATACAAAAATCAACACTCGCTCTTAGCAAGGGAGGTAATTCCAAGACTAGGAAGTAATCATCATCATTCAGCGAAACTATCCCATATGGTGTCCATCACTGCAACATATTCTGTAGAATGAAACTGACAATCACGGCAGTGCCTTTGCCTCATCATATTTGAACCTGAAGATCACAAAAATCCATAGGGCTTATCCCTATGAGGACAGACTACCTATGATCCTTCTCTACTAGCTCAGTCATGCAATCACTCATCCTCCTGGATCAAATACTGTTATCACTCAGGTTGTCCCTAAAGCTCCTTAAAGGGATACGGTCGAGGTAACCACAAACCAATCTTTGGATTGCAGGTTCTAGCCCACCTGCAATCAGAGAGGGCTCTCTCTTTCTGATTTAGCTTTGTTGATGATGATTTTAGGCTAGTTATTGAGTTCAAGGGGTTTTGTTTAAGTTTTGGTGGGAAGGATGATGCTTTCAAGTAGAGAGGCAAAGCATAGTGTGGTAAGTTTCAAACCATTGGGCATGGAGTCATGGAGTAAGACTGCTGGTGCGTTTTCTTGGTCACAAGAGGAATGAGGAGCAAGGTAGCTGCTCATGAAACAATACTCAAGCTGAACGGAGATAGATTGAAGGCTAAGGAATGAGAGGCAACAAAGAATCTCTCAATCAGGTTAGCAGAGGGAAGATGAATGAGCTCTATCTAGGAGCAGCTAAGAATTCTTAGATAACAGTCATTCATATGTGAAATAGATCAAACATGAGCCATAAAAGAATTCATGTTTATGCCTAAATCAAGAGGAAAACATTAAAAAGCCACAGAAACTTAGCATAGAGTGCAGCTAAGCAAATTCTAAACCAATCCTTTGTTCTGTGACTTGAGCGTATATGAAATTGAAATAACAGAGGTTAGGAACACTTATTGATTCGTATAGCAGCACAAGAATTCCATCATTCACTCTTTGGAACCATTAACAACACATCAAACAGTCCATTGTCCAAGCTTGTAAGCAGTCTTTGATTATAGAAAATATTAGATATACAGTGTGAGTCTCTCCTCGAGTACATTAACCAACCCCCCTTAAAACAGTGCAGAGGGTGGTATATCTAGAGAAAATATCTACAAAAAACAGATCTGATGAAATAATTGTGTTTAACCTAATTTGTGCTTAAATAAATGCCAAAAATATCTATCTAAGCTGCGCTGGAGGCAGCAGCATCACAAAATGAGTAAATATGGGTACTTTGAGCTCTGCGCTGGCCATTTTGCCATAACTATGCCTTGGGCTCTGAAGCGCTGCTCTCATGTGTCTTTACTGCTCATAAATTCTAATTTGGTGAGCCTTAATGGCTTTAAGCTCCTTACTGATACTCTTTGACTTGGATGGAGGGCCTTTATTGCTCATCTGCTTTGAAATTAAATCCTCCTACTGCAAATCTTAAACTGATACACTTTTCGCTGCAAAATCGCCCCTTTTCTGCCACTTTATGGCAAGATTTGACTGCTGCGGCGCTTTCTGCGGGCTTCTGGAGGTTTTGGCGCTTGGCCGATCAAAAACATTGCAAAAAAATGATAAAACACTGCAAAATGGCGGAGGATTGCGGACTGGAGGCTTGCTAAGGCCAAATCCTGCTATTTGGAGCTGATCTGGGCAGAAGCGATGACAAAATGATGGAGGAATGACCTGCTTCCCTTGAAGAAGAAGCGCGTGCGGGCGCCGAACAGAAATCCTGAAGAAAAAGCCCTTTTCCCCTTATAAGGCAAAAATCACTTAAAACATGAAATTTGGTGAAAAACCAGGAGGGAGCGATCACTGTAGCAGAGGATTAATCTGGGCCGTTGGATCTAGCACAGGCATATTCAACGGCTGCGACGAAGTCACAACATCGTAATCGGCGGGGACATCGGGGCAGAGGCTTTATATATATATATATGCAAGCGATTGGAGTGATCGCCGATATCGCATCGGCGATCGGGGGTGGACACTTTTAAAATATAGCGATGGGCGACCGAAATGGGGGCTGCGATTAAATATGGACCGTTAGATCTAGAGGCTTGATCCGACGGTCGAGATTAAATCGGCATATCGCGTCGGGGAGGGGTCGGGGATTTATATTATGGGCGCAGAACTCTTTCGACCGCCGATTGCGAAGTCGCGATCGGCGGGGAACCATCGGAGCACAACTGTATATGGGCCAATACCTCCATTGAAACCTCCGACAGTGATATCGCGTCGGAGGGGAGGCGAATGCAATCGGAGGCATGTTTAATCAATCGGCCAAGGCCTAAAGCGATCAGAGGGAAGCTTATATAATCGGAGGAGGCAAACATGAGATCGGAAGGGGGTTTTGTTGATCGGAGGAAGGGATTTAAGCAAAGGAAGAAGTCCAAATGCCTTTGGAAGGGGTTTTATGCCTTGAAGAGGGTAAACCAAGGTAAAAGAGGGCTTTTTTACACTTTGGAGGGGATTCTATGCATTGGAAGGGGTTAAAATGAGCTGAATGGGGGTAACTAAGGGTTCTTACTAAGTTTCAGGCAAACTTAGTAATTCCCAAGCATACTTATGGTTATTTTTTAACCACAGGGAGGGGATATGTATTTAGGGGAGCTATTAACATAGTTTTAGGAGGGGGAGGGGAAATAGATAGGGATTTACATAATAGAGTTAGTAGTTAATATGGATGCGTGAAGAAAGCGTTAAGTATGGAAATCTTAGGCTACAAAGGGAAAATAGAAGTTGTAGAAGTGATATCAGCACTCCTAAGTAAAGCAGATCTCTACTTAGGCAAATGTTTATGAAAAATGATGAAACTAAGAGCTGTCAAGCAGATCTTGACCTCTTTGGGGAAGTTAGTGAATGATTTAGGGACAAGGAAGAATGGGGAGTTAGTCATGCCTCGCTTGAGCTGCTCCAAGGGAAAATTGCTTGATACATGTGATCTGAAGTAAATATCCCTTTGAAACACAAAATTGATCACAAATCAACATTCTGCAACCTCAAAACTACCTACCCTGCCTACTTACCTAGCATTTTCTCTTCTTTTTGGTTTGGGTGCACTTGAACTAGCATACCCAGCTTTTCATTTTTTCTTTTAGCTATCCTCCTATCTAAATCTGCCCTTATAGCTTCCAGGGGCTCAGATTAAGCTGTTGAGCCCTCTTTTTTCTCTACCTATCTACAAATCTGCCAAGATTAAGCTGTTTGGACAGATAATGATTCCCTATATTCTACAACAGGAAATTGGAACCTAGGGAGACCAAGATTAAGTTGTTTAGACTTCCCTTAACTGAAAACTCATCAAAAATGGAACACAGCAGTGGCACTTAGACTAGCATACTCTCATGGACACTTCTCTGGCCTCTGTAGCAAATATGGAGAATTGCAGCATGCATAGTACGACATATTTGGCATGTAAAAATGTCGATCATGAAAGATGAGTAACCTGCTGCAACAGGAGGCTAACAGTGGCTCCACTTGGGGATGGCTTTTCCTTGTGAAAAGCCAAGAACAGCAGGTCAGAATGCCTTTGGTTTTGAATTGTTGTTGTATCCTGAACACTTCCCTTTGCTGACTGCTTTATTGTATGTACATGGTAGCATACTTGAGGAGCTTAGGGCCTTCACTTCGGGCTTCAACTGCAGCAAGCTGCTATCCAAACAGAAAACTGAAATCCTACCTACCTACCCTAATCAGCACCTTCTGTTTGCTGGTTAGGTAAAATGAAACAGCCAGTGCAACCATTTAAGCACCTGTAGAAAGAAATGAACTGGCTGACTGATTGCCAGTGAAATCGGAGGCATAGTTCGATCATGTGCCTCCAAAATCAAAATCGTGACATAAAAAGGCCACTGCTGATGTACTTGGTCCTCATAGAGAAAACATGTTACAACTTTTGAGTTGAGAAGAACCTCAATGTAATCTGTTACAGGATCAACAAAAGCATCATGTGGGATAGCTTCTTCTTGGCCTTCTTGGTTCATATTTACGGGGACGAATGAAATAGCAGGAAGAGATGGGACAACTGGAGGAGTGGAGATAATAGTAGGAGTGTGTGTAGTGGATGGAGGTGTAAAAAAGGTGCTTTGAGAAATGGATGAGGAATTAGGAGAAATAACAGTGTGAGGATGGAATGAAACTTTAGAAGGGGTAGGGATATATATATGCGGAACTGTTTCAGGATTTGAAACAGTAAAATCCTCGGAAGTAAACCCTGCAACCAATTCTTCAATGTTTGTTTTGAAAGCATGATTATCCTCAATCTGTAAGTCAGAATGTAGTACAATTTCCTCATGACTTGGAGAAGGAAGATTTTGCAAGAAATCTTTAGGATCATGAAAATCATATGACTGAATTTGAGAATGCAAGAGTTCAATTTCCCTTTCATATCTTTCAATGACTAATTCAAAAAAATTGATATTGGTCTTATGCGGGAGTCCTGCTGCTTTGACTTTTAACAACACCAATCTAAAATATTCTTCATCAAGCTCGAATTCTGATAAACTCTCCCTAGCTTCATCTAAAACTTGTTCAAATGAAAGATCTTCCACAAATCCGGTCATTATGTGTTATTATCAATGCTTTGGAATATGGATTGTTGGGCTGTAGAAGTGCTCTGAAACTTGAAGCTCTCTCTCTCAGGTTCGTTCCTCCAGTGGGGTCTAGATTGTGAAGATGATGTGGAGTCGCCAGGTGGAAGATAAAACCTCAGGTGCGTCTGATCTCTGTCCACCATCACAGATCAGAACTGAACATGAAAAATAACTCTAGTTCTTTCCCAGCGGAGCTTTCCAACTTGATTTGTGAAATTATTTGAGGATGTCCCTAGTGGAGTCACCATTATGTTATCACTCAGGTTGTCCCTAAATCTCCTTAAAGGGATACGACCGAGGTAACCACAAACCAATCTTTGGATTGTAGGTTCTAGCCCACCTGCAATCAAAGAGGGCTCTTTCTTTCTGATTTAGCTTTGTTGATGATTATTTTAGGCTAGTTATTGAGTTCAAGGGGTTTTGTTTAAGTTTTGGTGGGAAGGATGATGCTTTCAAGTAGAGAGGTAAAGCATAGTGTGGTAAGTTTCAAACCATTGGGCATGGAGTCATGGAGTAAGACTGCTGGTGCGTTTTCTTGGTCACAAGAGGAATGAGGAGCAAGGTAGCTGCTCATGAAACAATACTCAAGCTAAACGGAAATAGATTGAAGGCTAAGGAATGAGAGGCAACAAAGAATCTCTCAATCAGGTTAGCAGAGGGAAGATGAATGAGCTCTATCTAGGAGCAGCTAAGAATTCTTAGATAACAGTCATTCATATGTGAAATAGATCAAACATGAGCCATAAAAGAATTCATGTTTATGCCTAAATCAAGAGGAAAACATTAAAAAGCCACAGAAACTTAGCATAGAGTGCAGCTAAGCAAATTCTAAACCAATCCTTTGTTCTGTGACTTGAGCGTATATGAATTGAAATAACAGAGGTTAGGAACACAAGAATTCCATCATTCACTCTTTGGAACCATTAACAACACATCAAACAGTCCATTGTCCAAGCTTGTAAGCAGTCTTTGATTATAGAAAATATTAGATATACAGTGCGAGTCTCTCCTCGAGTACATTAACCAACCCCCCTTAAAACAGTGCAGAGGGTGGTATATCTAGAGAAAATATCTACAAAAAACAGATCTGAGACAGATATGATGAAATAACTGTGTTTAACCTAATTTGTGCTGAAATAAATGCCAAAAATATCTATCTAAGCTGCGCTGGAGGCAGCAGCATCACAAAATGAGTAAATATGGGTACTTTGAGCTCTGCGCTGGCCATTTGCCATAACTGTGCCTTGGGCTCTGAAGCGCTGCTCTCATGTGTCTTTACTGCTCATAAATTCTAATTTGGTGAGCCTTAATGGCTTTAAGCTCCTTACTGATACTCTTTGACTTGGATGGAGGGCCTTTATTGCTCATCTGCTTTGAAATTAAGTCCTCCTACTGCAAATCTTAAACTGATACACTTTTCGCTGCAAAATCGCCCCTTTTCTACCACTTTATGGCAAGATTTGATTGCTGCGGTGCTTTCTGCGGGCTTCTGGAGGTTTTGGCGCTTGGCCGATCAAAAACATTGCAAAAAAATGATAAAACGCTGCAAAATGGCGGAGGACTGTGGACTGGAGGCTTGCTAAGGCCAAATCCTGCTATTTGGAGCTGATCTGGGCAGAAGCGATGACAAAATGATGGAGGAATGACCTGCTTCCCTTGAAGAAGGAGCGCGCGCGGGCGCCGAACAGAAATCCTGAAGAAAAAGCCCTTTTCCCATTATAAGGCAAAAAGCACTTAAAACATGAAATTTGGTGAAAAACCAGGCGGGAGCGATCACTGTAGCAGAGGATTAATCTGGGCCGTTGGATCTAGCGCAAGCAGATTCAACGG
The DNA here is from genome assembly GCA_031772625.1 of Pinus tabuliformis. NCBI lineage: Eukaryota > Viridiplantae > Streptophyta > Pinopsida > Pinales > Pinaceae > Pinus > Pinus tabuliformis. The sequence continues at coordinate 440,492,213 of CM062813.1, read as the reverse complement.
CTGCGACGAAGTCGCAATATCGTAATCGGCGGGGACATCGGGGTGGAGGCTTTATATATATATATATATATATATATATGCAAGCGATTGGAGCGATCGCCAATATCGCATCGGCGATCGGGGGTGGACACTTTTAAAATATAGCGACGGGCGAGCGAAATGGGGGCTGCGATTAAATATGGATCGTTAGATCTAGGGGCTTGATTCGACGGCCGAAATTAAATCGGCATATCGCGTCGGGGAGGGGTCGGGGATTTATATTATGGGCACAGAACTCTTTTGACCGCCGATTGCGAAGTCGCGATCGGCGGGGAACCATCGGAGCACAACTGTATATGGGCCAATACCTCCATTGAAACCTCCGACAGCGATATTGCGTCGGAGGGGAGGCGAATGCAATCGAAGGCATGTTTAATCAATCGACCAAGGCCTAAAGCGATCAAAGGGAAGCTTATATAATCGGAGGAGGCAAACATGAGATCGGAAGGGGGTTTTTTGATAGGAGGAAGGGATTTAAGCAAAGGAAGAAGTCCAAATGCCTTTGGAAGGGGTTTTATGCCTTGAAGAGGGTAAACCAAGGTAAAAGAGGGCTTTTTTACACTTTGAAGGGGATTCTATGCATTGGAAGGGGTTAAAATGAGCTGAATGGGGGTAACTAAGGGTTCTTACTAAGTTTCAGGCAAACTTAGTAATTCCCAAGCATACTTATGGTTATTTTTCAACCAAAGGGAGGGGATATGTATTTAGGGGAGCTATTAACATAGTTTTAGGAGAGGGGAGGGGAAATAGATAGGGATTTACATAATAGAGTTAGTAGTTAATATGGATGCATGAAGAAAGCGCTAAGTATGGAAATCTTAGGCTACAAAGGGAAAATAGAAGTTGTAGAAGTGATATCAGCACTCCTAAGTAAAGCAGATCTCTACTTAGGCAAATGTTTATGAAAAATGATGAAACTAAGAGCTGTCAAGCAGATCTTGACCTCTTTGGGGAAGTTAGTGAATGATTTAGGGACAAGGAAGAATGGGGAGTTAGTCATGCCTCGCTTGAGCTGCTCCAAGGGAAAATTGCTTGATACATGTGATCTGAAGTAAAATATCCCTTTGAAACACAAAATTGATCACAAATCAACATTCTGCAACCTCAAAACTACCTACCCTACCTACTTACCTAGCATTTTCTCTTCTTTTTGGTTTGGGTGCACTTGAACTAGCATACCCAGCTTTTCATTTTTTCTTTTAGCTATCCTCCTATCTAAATCTGCCCTTATAGCTTCCAGGGGCTCAGATTAAGCTGTTTGCCAAGATTAAGCTGTTTGGACAGATAATGATTCTCTATATTCTACAACAGGAAATTGAAACCTAGGGAGACCAAGATTAAGCTGTTTGGACCTCCCTTAACTGAAAACTCATCAAAAATGGATCAACTCATCAAAAATGGAACACAACAGTGGCACTTAGACTAGCATACTCTCATGGACACTTCTCTGGCCTCTGTAGCAAATATGGAGCATTGCAGCATGCATAGTACGACATATTTGGAGTGTAAAAATGTTGATCATGAAAGATGAGTAACCTGCTGCAGCAGGAGGCTAACAAATACCACACGTGAAAATCCCTCCAATCTCAGATATGCAACATCACGATCTGATGAAGACTCTATCTTGCCAATATCCAATCCATCACATGAGGCAGTCTTGATCATGTTGATCTCTTCCATGCTAAAGAAGTCCTTGAGTTGTCCCAACCATCCATGATAATGCATGGTAAGTCCATGATTTGCAAACTGCTACACAACATATCGAAGTGTACCAAGTTCACCACCAATCCACTAGAACTCCCAACGCATCTCACCATTTAGCCTATCAATACCACATCTCCATGTCTTTAGCTGAACCTTCTCCTCCATGATTTGGATAACCACAACTCCCTCTAAGTTGTTTCATTGGGCACATTCTGAGTCACTATCCCACAAAGTAGCTCAGATACGCTCTGATACCATGTTTATTTTCCACGACCTTGTTGTCTGGGATAGAATCTTAAATCATTGGTGATACCAAACCAAGAATCTCAACAAAGCTACTTTGCACAACAAAATTTAAAAAACAGTAAATCACACATGCACAAATATAGACAATTTTTTACAAAATATGTACAACAACCCAATATTCGTTATATTAAACCAATGGAGTAAGACAACATTCTAGGGCTCCCGTACCAAGGATAATGGCCCTCATACATCCACTAGTACAAGGATACAAAAACTAGAGTTTGTTGTCAATCCATCTACTACCAATCTACCCTCAACAATATACTCTGACGATCAAGTTGTCGCATGTTCTCTCAACTCCTCTCGATCATACCTCAAGGATACAACCTTTTCCTTAGAAAATCTGCACCAAAACCACAGAAAAATATTCTCCAAAATTGTGTTTCCATGTCTCCTTTCTCTTGCCTCAGATTCACACTCCATTTCAGAGCTAATCTTGATGTTGAATGCACTTTTGGATCTCACAATGAGGTCTCACAAGGTATCTATTTATATGTTTCATGTGGGGATTGAACAACCCTCCAAAGGGCACCTCTAACACAAGGTTGGCTTCCCTTCATGTCCCTCCTTAACTACCATAACACATAAAAATTAATATCTTCACTTGTATACCTCGAAATTCGATGATTTTCATTGCGTTGGATTCATCTCAACGTCCTCTATCATCTCCATCCATCACATGCCGAAATATCGTCATGATTTTGGCCCAACAACTTTGGGTGCAAAATCCCAATCTTAGGTTTCGGGCCCACAAGGCCACTTATGGAGCTCCTTCCTCCAAACCCTCTATCCTCAAGGCTTGGAGTACCTCCCAAGCTACAAAAATCAAAACAACTTTCTTAGTTTATGGGTTCCAAATTAGCTTATAGCCATTCGAAACACGTCGACAAGATTTTCTCCTATGTGATTTATACTGAAACATTTTTTTGCCAAAGATACACTTTTCAAATTTCTTATCCAGATTATTCCTATTCTCCTTTCGAACATGTACATAATCATCACAATTAAATGCCCTAAGATATTTAAGATAAGGTTTCAGACTAGTCCATTCATCATGCAAAGTCTTGTCATCTAACATTAATGGTGTCCATTACCTATTCCCACAATTCCAATTCTAACTTATCGCCATTGAGAATGCTCCTTGCTTTCTGTATCAACATCACATTTGTAGAAAAACTTGTATACTCACAAGCTCATGTAATCTACTAAAACAAGAGACAAGAATCTACTTCTACTTTTTATAGCGGAAGCCCATAAACATCAAGCAAACAACAATCAATAGAGGAAGAGAATCAAAGGCACATAACACAATAAATATTCAGGGAAAGCCACATCTCAAACCCCACTATTTGTTTTGTATTAATCCGGAAAACCAATATGAAATTACAATGCTTGTTCTCTCAAGAACAATCCCAACACTCGGAAAATTCAATCTCCAACTCATAAGCAATCTCAAGGCCAAATCTTAGCCAATTCATAATTTCTCCAAGTCTCTATTCCAATGTGTAATTCCTATGAAAGATAATTTGTATCTAAAGGGAAAAAAGCCTCTAAGAATAGCACAATCCCTCAAGGACTAGTTCCTGATTGCATGCGCTATCAGTGCAACTCAAAAAAATCTAAAACAAATAGTACAATGTCCCTACACTCTAGTCTCAACTGGGTCTTTCTCATAATCGACATGCATGAGCTTCTGATGGTGGAATCTTCAATTAACTAGAGTATCACTAATTAGGTCACTAGTGTCCCAACTGACTGTTTACTCACTATTTGTTCCTGAAACTGATTGGAACTAATTTAACTGGACTTAGCTCAATAAACCGATTTAACTAATTATAACTCATTCATAACTCATCCTTAACTCCTATAAGCTAGGGAGAACATATACGTGTCTTCTAAAAGACTTCCAATTCGAATTTCCTAAATTAATTAAGTTAATTAAACTTAATTAATTATTTTCAAATTGATATGAGAAAAGAATTCTAATTTAATTCATAGTTTAATTCAAGGACAAATTAAACTGGAATTTCTTGTTTCCATTTCTCAACACTCTCTCTCAACAAGAAAGGCACTATCCACTACCCTGATCCTGTCTCTGTGAAACTCGAACTTACATCTTGGCAATGCCTTTGTCAAGATGTCAGCATCTTGCTCCTCTGTGGGAATGTAATCTAACAACATGATCCGCCTCAATACACAATATCTGAGATGATGATACATGATATCTATATGCTTGGACCGACCATGAAAAACTGGATTTTCAGAGACTTTGATACAACTTTGATTATCACAATAAATCATTGTGAGATCCATCTGCTGACCAAACAAACCAACCAGGATCTTCCTCATCTAGATAGCCTCACATGTTGCTTGACTTACATCCATGTACTCTGCCTCTACCAAACTGAGTGCAACCGATCTTTGTTTCCCGTTGTAACAAGAAACTGCAGTTGACCCAATAATAAATATCCCTCCTGATGTTCTCTTCCTTTCATATGGACTCCCCACCCAATTTACACCGGTGAAGCCTTGAAGCTTCACTCCCTTTGTTTGTCTGTACCACAACCCAAACTGAGTAGTTCCTCTGAGGTATCTCAATACATGCTTTGTCGCCTTCCAATACAGCTTGGTAGGCCTAACCATCGCTTGACTAAGTTGGTTAACTACATAACACATATCTGGTCGTGTGTTCACAAAATACATGAGTAAACTCACAAGCTTCCTGTAAATAATATCTTCCACTACTTCTCCTGAAGTAGCATCCTCTTTCATCCAGTTACCAGCTAGAGGGGTCTCCATGGGTTTATTGCTCTCCATGTGGAATCTCCTGAGTATTTCATTGTCATACTTGCCTTGAGAAACAAACAACTCCCCATCTCCCTTCCATACCTCCATGCTAAGAAAGTAATGAATGAGCACCATGTCCTTCATCTCAAACTCTCTTGCAAGGTCCTCCTTGCAAGATTTGATAAGCTTCTCATCACCTGTCAATATGATATCATCTACATAAAGTACAATGATAAAATTCTTACCTTCCACAACTATGTGATACAGGTTCGCATCAGCTTCACTCTTTGTGAAGCCCAACCCAGTGAAGTAGCTATCTATCCTGGTGTACCAAGCATAGGGTGCTTGCTTCAGCCCATACAACGCTGCCTTGAGTCGGCACACATGCGACTCACGATCCAAGGTTTCAAAACCTTCGGGCTTCTCTATGTACACCTCTTCCTCAATCATGCCATTGAGGAAGGTCTCATCATATTCAAGAGCAAAGGTCTCATCATATTCAATCCCCTCTACCTGTGAAGAGACCATGGGCCACAAATATGGCCTTATGCTTCTCCACACTACCATCTGTAGCTTGCTTTACCTTTTAAAGCCAGCAGGAGCTCACAATTGACTTGTCCTCCGGTCTCGGGACCACATCCCAAACACTATTTCGAACTATGGAGTCATACTCCTCCACCATCGCATCAACCAAACTGGTTGTTGCACTGCTTCCTGAAAGGAAGATGTCTCTATGTTACACAAAAATATCGTCACCATGATAATTTGCAGTCAGTATGGGTCCATCATCACTTGTACTGTCCTCCTAAGCAAAGCTCAGACCTCAGCTCTTCAAGTCAAGCTTTGAAAATGGGAGAAAGATATTAAAAATCAATGAAACTCTGGTTCCGCACTTTCTCTCACTGTCACCTGCGGTCCCGCACCTTCTGTTTACAAAAGCTGCGGACTTGCCTGCTCTGTCCCTAAAGGTGTGGGTGCGGACCCCTGTGAAAGTCAAAAGGCACAAGTTTTATCTTAAAAAAACTCACTTTGGGTTAATTCTAGAGGATTATAGAAGGAATTTTGACATGGATTGTTCGCTCTGAGGTGGTTCATGCATCCCAAAAGAGAAGGAGCTAATCCCTTGATGAGAGGAGCTATCCCTTTGAAGGAGGGCTTTATCCCTTTGAAGGAGGACCTAGTAACCTCCCTCCATTGCACTATAAATTCAAGCATTGGGTTGGTTGCTGGAGAGGTTAGAAGCTGAACATTTTTTAGGGTAAATGCTGGTGAAATCAAGACTTCCTAGTTGAGCTTAAGAGGAGAGGTCACATACCTTTTTGGCTTCATTGGGGAGTGAGTGAAACTTGTCAAAGTAGAGGAGACTTCTTGCTAGACCCTGGGAGCAGCTTGTACAGCGTCAAGGCACAGGTTGTAAAGTTCTTCTTCTTTTGAATTAATACAATCAAACTCATTTTTCTCAACAAGTATCTCATGTTATTTGTTTCATGGACTGTTATTTGTTTCATGGACTCCTTGACTTTCATGTTAAATATGTTTTATGATATTGGCTTTTCAGGTGCTATTTAATTTGTTTGCCTTGGTTGTGTTTGCAGATTCGCGACAAAGGAGCTCATTTGGATCGAAGGAGCGAGGGCATCCACAAACTTGCGTTGGACCTAAGGTAGGCCTTAAAAACACTTGTTTGCCATTGTTTATAAAAGCATATTTAGAGAAAGATAGTGTCTGGTTAGTTTGCTTGTCATTAGGTCTTCTTTAGATTCTAGGAAGGTCTATCTTGTCCACAAGATCGACTTATTCCGTGTGACAAAATGGCGACTCCACTGGGGAACTTGATTGTTTTCCTTGTTTTTACTTTGACCTGAGAAACTGTGTTTTTGTTTCTGTTTTTGGCTTGTTGTTTGTAAAATTGGGTAGAGTTTGTAGATCCAGGGTTATTTTTTGTTTTTCATAGCTTTGGGAGAGGACCGCACCCTAACCCTTTAACACAGTGCGTACCTATCCGCAACTTTGCTTTTGGCACAGAGCGGGACCGCACCTGTGCCAACTGTGGGCCTGCGGACCCTGTCAAAATTTTGAAAAACCTAAGATTTCCTCTGTTAGTCAGCTTAGTTTTGTTTAGAAATTGTTATCCATTGTCCAGACCTGCATATAACCTGTCAGAAGCTTTCCTTAGGTTGATTTCATTAGTGTTAGGGTTTTAGGTGAAATTCCTAGGAGTTTTGCTTGTTGGGTTTGGTTTTCATTTTGGTTGTGTAGTGGCTCTGAGCTTAGAAGCTATAGGGACTTCAGATCACCTTAGTGTCTACCAGCCTTCTTATGAGTCTGACCATTTATGAAATCTCCCCTTGTTGAGGAATCCGCTTTGAGTTTTCTCTTTAAAAAACTTCGAAAAGCTTGTGTTTAAAAGTTTTGATTTTCATTTTCAAAAAGAAAACAAAATTGGTTGTTCTTGACTGATTTGTGATTCTGCATAAATTGGTCCTTAGCTTACATCTAGCTAAGTAAAACATCCTTAAAAAAGACATCTAGTAGGCTTTGACTTCAAATAGGTTTTTTTTATAGATCTCAAAGTTAGTCATTTCCATGGTTTTGAGTGTTTTATAAAAAAAATAAAAAATCTCTTTTGGAAAAAGTTTGTTTTTTGTAGTGGTTGAGTGCTTTGAAACAAAAAAGGGAAATTTTTGTGAAATAACTAGTTGTCTCGTTTTGAGTGCATTGGAAAAGGCAAAAGCTCTTCTTTTAATTTGTTTGATTGAGAAAGATTTGTGTTTACAAAGTATTTGCATTCTCAAACTCTTTCTTAGTTAGAAGTTCATCGAAGAGAAAAAGATTGTTTAAATCATCTTAAGTGCATTTTTAGTGATTTTGAGTCGAGTCTTCATACCACGAGTTTCATCTCCGCACCTTTTGACTTAAACAAAAACCAATAAAAATAACGCTTAAAGTAAAATTCATCTAGTAACATTTTTATTTCTAGGGCTCTGATACACCAACTTAGCTTAGGCTAGTGTCTTGGAATAGGAGAGTAATTAACTCTCCAAGACAGTAAAAACAAACAAGTAGCTGTATCTTGTGGTAGGGAAGAAATCCAATTGTTGCATTTATACTCTGGGAAAGCTCCTCTTAAAGGAGAAGCACGAGATCGTGTCCGAACCAGTGTGGGAATCAATCCTTCCTCATTGGGAACGACGCCAGATATTCACGTATTAAAAACGGTAAACCTTGGATTATGTCAAGGAGCCTTCAAGGGGATTGAGCTTGCTACTCTGCCCTTGCTTGCATATTGGATCGTAGACTGTTCCCCCAGGTATATTTGTTTCAGTTGGTAACCTTAGTGGCCATATTCTTTAGGATTCTTCCTAAGGTGACAGTGGTGGGAAGATCCCACTGTACCTGGAGCAGACGTCGGCTAGACTCACTTGGATTTTCTGGGGGGTTCTCTTCACTCGAGACGGTTAAGTGGAGGAACTTGTGCCAGTCTATTCATTAAGCAGGTTGTTGGGGTAACTGTTCCAACTGCCATTTCTGTATTGAACTCTGCGACGTTGAATTTCATCACCAACTAGTGTTTTCAGTACGGAAAGTTACTGTTTGTGTGTGTTTGATCTCCTAGATTCTTTAGGCGTGTGATTCAAATTTGTTTGGTTTTTTAGAGGCTTTAGGTGGTTTTCATTGAGATTTTACTTTGTTTGCGTGTGAAGTAGTTAAAAGTTTTTAACTGTGGCTGAATTACCAAGGCAGTCCCGTAGACTTCGGGGCCAATCTCCTGAGTTTTTAAACATGGCTGAATTACTGAGGAAGTCCCGTAGACTTCGGGGTCAACCTCCTGAGGAAGTCCCGAGCCAGCTTGAAGGCTTGAAAGTCCTCGTAACTCCTAGAGACAGTAGAGTTGGGTCACCTGAAGAAGGAGAATCTTCTTTGATAGTACATCCTGATTTTCAAACATTAGTGGCAGATTATAATCCACATTCAGTGTCTGTTTCCGAAGTTACTGGTAGATTTTCATCTACTAGTGATATAGGTGAGGAACCTGAAATATCTGAGCCTAAAAGTGAATTTGTTGCTACTCCGACATCGGGGTTTGTTTCTCCAGTTTCTAGTGGTCCTGGTTCACCTAGGGTAGAAAGAGTAATCACCCAAGATCTTCCTTCTAGACTTATTGCTATTGAAGAACTTGCTACTCCGGAAGAAGAAGTAGGCATCCCTATCCCTGAAAATCAACCTGTTATTGAACTAAGGGAGCGTGAATCAATTTTTTACAGTCCACCTAGGAGCAGTACTTGGTATCTTTCTTTAACTAATTTCTTAGAAAACCCAGGGTTAAGTTTTTCACCACCTCGCACTCCTTATCACCCAACACCTAGAGGTTAATATCCTCCGTTAAATATGTCGAATCAGTCGTCCATGTTTACTCAATCGCCTAAATCCTTTTTGTACGGCAGTCCTTCTGTTCCCTCTGGGTATCAGTCACTTTCTGGTACTTTTTCGGGAGCATCTCCTCAACCCATTGAGCAAGGGTTATTAACTGGAAGCAATGGTACTAAGCCGTTGAGCATAGAAGACATTCTCATGATGTCAGGTTCCATTCCCAATCCTCAACCTCAAGGTGGCCAGTTACCGCCTGGGGGACAGCCTCAATTATCGCCTGGGGGGAAACCTCAAGGTATTCAATTTGCATCTGGGGGGAAACCTCAAGGACAGTACATACCTACGGGACAGTACGTTCCTCAAGGTCAACCCCAGACTCAATATGTACCCCAAGTTCAACCCTAGTAGCAATTTATACCTCAAGGTCAACCCCAGTATCAGTACGTGCCTCAAGGGTATCAACCCCAAGGTCAGTACTCGAACCAAGGTTTCCAACCACCCTTCGGTCAAACGTATGTTCAAGGAACGGGAAATGTACCTTTAAATTATCAATCCTACCCTCAACCCGGTTATGGTCCTCAATATTCTCAACCTGTTATGGGTCAGTACCCCGGAATGAATATAGTGTGGGATCCATCGCAAACTCAACAGGTGTTGCAGCCAAATGTACAGTTGTCATCTCAAACTGGACAACCCTTGGTTTCTGGTACACCCCAGCAACCAGTCCAGTCTAACATTCAAACTTCTATACCTTCGATAGTTTCTCAGCCTGGGCCTAGTACGCCTCGTACTCTGCCTCAAAGGACCGCTACAACTGCCGCAACATCTGTTCAATCTACCCCACCTACTTCCGGCGTATCGACAGCTCCGGTTTCTACTGTTCCTGTATCTACTCCTCAGACATCTTTACCACCGTCTGGATCTACGATTCAAACTTCAGTTCAGACGCCTGTAGGACAACCTGGTTCAAGTACGGTTGTCACAAGCCAACCACAATTTACTTATCAACCGTACCAGGGACAGTACCAATTCGGTCCTGCTGTGCAGCAGCCAGTCTATCAGTATCAACCGTACCCTGGGTACACTTATCAACAACCTAAACAACCCCAGTACGGTCCGGTTAATCCTGGTTTTCCTGGAGGATACAATATCCCAAACGCAATTCCTATTCCTAGTTATCCTGGATATCCTCCTCCTGGGGCTGGTCTCATGACCCAGAGTTTTAGGGACCCTAATCGTCAGTTACCGTTTATCGCAACTTTGGACTTACCTGACTTGTCGCGCCTAACGAACGATCCCATTAATTATCTTCCGTTTTGGCCGCCAATGCCGAATAAGTTGCCCAGTGACATTCCCAAGTTCGAAGGTAAATCAGGAGAGGACCCGTCGAACCATGTGATGACTTACCACCTCTGGTGTGCGTCTAACTCCATTTCAGATGATTTAATCCGTCTTAGACTTTTCCAGCGCACTCTAATTGGTCTCGCGGCCAAGTGGTACATTGAGTTACCGCGAGGCACTTTTTATAATTTTAGTCAGTTAGCTACCTCGTTTTTAACTCATTTTCAGTTGCCAGTCCGATATGACAATGGCACGGAATTGTTAACTTCGTTAAAACAATCGACATCCACTTACATTTTAGATCATATTCATGAGTGGAGACGTCGACAGCGTTTAGCGAAGGTGTTTATTCCGGATCAGATCTTGGCCGAGTGGTTTGTAAAATCTTTGTTGCCAAAGATCACTGAAGATGTAGCTAAAGCCGGAGTTGTTACTGAGGAGCAAGTAATTGCTCAAGCACAGTATCTTGACTTGGTCTATACTCAGTCAGGTACGTTACACGAGAAAATCCCCGATCTTCCCAAGCAAAATCAAATCACTGCAGCTCCTTCGGGATCTCATGCCGCTGATGGTATGATTGGTACGGTTAACACTAAAAGTAAGAAGAAGTCTTCCAAGAATTCTTCTCCTATCATAACCTTGCCTGATTCCCCAACAAGAGATTCTTCTGCAGAGATTTCCGCCGATATTCACGTTGTAGAGTCATCTACAGCCAAATCAAAATCCGGTGGGAAGAAGAAAGGAAAGAAGAAGAATAAAATAGACAAAAATTCAAAGGAGAAACCTGAAAAATCGGAATCCAATGATGAAAAGCGCAAACCTCGTTATCCTTGTCTCATTTGTGACGATGAACATTTTACAAGAGACTGCCCTCATCGTGTAGAGGTTGCGAAGATTGTCAAAGGTTCCCAAACTCCTGTTGTTTTGAAGGATCCTTTTCCAACTCAAGACAGTAAGATGATAGGTTCGTCCTCGAGTGCCAATGAAGAACCCATACTGATGATGTCCCATGTTAGGATTGCGACTCGATCGCAAGATTATGGTAGTAAAAGTCATGTTGATGGTAAAGAAGCAGAATCTTCTCATTCTAATCCATCAACCTCAGCTCCCGGTTCCGATCCACTGCAGATCAAGAAACCTAATCCAGACTTGGTAATCAAACCGCCCACCAAGGGTATACTTCGAAAGTCAGCTTTCAATCCACATGCGAGAGCGGCTCAGAATTATAACATTGTTGAGGATTTAGCTGTTTCACCCTCAGCAATGTCGGCTTTGGAAGTGCTGCAATCATGTCCAGCGCAACGTAAATTACTTTTGTTGGCTATAGGAGCTGTTGACGTTCAGGACTCGAACCTAATAATTTTTGATCTAGAAAATAGTACACCGCGTTTGCCTCATCAAATGGCTTTCCAAATTCCAGTGATAGTCAAAAACAGGCCTATTCATCGGACTGTGATTGATGAGGGAGCCTCAACGTGTATAATGTCGATCCAGTGTTGGATATCGCTTGGTTCTCCTTCACTAAATCAATACCCGACGATTCTAAAGGCCTTTGATGGCCGTGGGTTTCATCCTTTCGGCATTCTACAGGATTTGCCTATAGGGGTTGAAGGAAAAACCGTTAGTCTAGATGTGGAGGTGGTTGATACCCCTCTAGATTACAACCTTCTCTTAGGTCGAAGTTGGTCTTACGCTATGACAGTGGTCGTTTCATCGGTCTTTCGAGTAATAAAGTTTCCACATAATGGAAAGATCGTAACCATAGACCAACTGGCTTACTTTTCATCCGACCCAGCCTCTTCTGAGAGTATTCAGCATGTCGGTAAAATAACTATCCCATATAAGGATGTTGGAGTAGGACTAGTTAAAGATGCCGGTTTACTGGGAACTTTTCCTTTTCCTCCGATCAACACATCGTCTTCATTTGCAACCATTCATATGATTACATCAGACACCATTATTTATGATGATCCTTGGATCATTCCTTTTGAATCTGAGATAGACTCATTTGGTGATGTCATGCCTTTGAGTCCATATGAAATTGCGTATGAGGCCGTGCAATCGTTTACCAACCCATTTTCAACCGAAAATGACTTCATGAATGTGGTCCGTGAGGAATCACTTTTTACATCAAGCTCGGATTTAATCACGTTTTCTGAACTTGTTCACTCTAATGAGCAAATTCGTGAAATCCTATGTGTAGATGATTTACCATGGGAAGATCTCCATCATAGATCTTCATTTTTACCCGAGAATGATCGTTTTGAAAATGATTTCTCATCGATTTTTACAACTGAATATGTCAAGGAACCTCAGAATCCAATGAAACATCTCGATTCAGAGTTAAATTTGGGAAACATCTCTCGAACTATTCCTATTGACATTTCAGTTAAGCCTGGAATTGTTGAGAACATTCATATAGGTGCCTCGTGTACAAATGACGAAATTCAGCTATATAAGGCCCTATTTCAAGAATTCCGCGACGTGTTTGCCTGGTCCTATGAGGAAATGCCAGGAATTGATCCCGTGATTGTTGTTCATGAGATCAAGACTTACCCGGATGCTAAACCCGTCCGGCAACATTTGCGTCAGATTCACCCAAGAAAAGCTGCTGCAACTAAAGCAGAAGTTGAAAAATTACTCAAAGCAGGTTTCATTTATCCGATCCCGTTAACGGATTGGGTATCGAATATTGTTCTGGTTAACAAAAAGTAGGGAACAATAAGAATATGCATCGATTATAGGGACATTAATCGAGCCTGTCCAAAGGACAATTACCCAACTCCCTATATCGATCAAATCATTGATGATTGTGCCGGCAGCGAAATATTCTCCTTCATGGATGGTTTTTCGGGATACAATCAAATCAATATTCTACCTGCTGATCAACCAAAAATGGCTTTCATTTGTCCATGGGGAACATTTGCTTATTGCAAGTTACCTTTTGGGCTTAAGAATGCCGAAGCAACTTTTCAAAGGGCCATGTCTTATGCGTTTCATGACATCAAGCACATTGTGCAACCGTATCTCGATGACTTGCCTGCTCATTCATTACATCGAGTTGATCACCTCGTCCATTTACGAGCAATCTTTATGAGGTGTAGGCATTATCGGATTCGGTTGAACCCACACAAATGTGTTTTCTGTATAGAAACGGGTCGATTACTAGGGTTTGTAGTTTCGAAAGCCGGCATTCGCGTCGATCCCTCGAAGGTCGAAGCTATCGTCAAATTGCCTCCTCCTTCGAGTCTTCGCCAACTCCAAAGTTTGCAAGGGAAAGCAAACTTTTTACGATGATTCATTCCTAACTACGCCGAGGTTACAAAGGGTTTTACCCGGTTATTGAAATAGAATACTCCATTCTATTGGGATGAGATAGCTCAGAAATCTTTTGATGCACTTAAACACGCGTTGACCCATGCACCGTTATTGCATCCTCCCAACTACAACCAGGATTACTTCTTGTATCTCGCCGCCTCTCATTCCACCATTGGAATGGTCTTAGTTCAGGAAGATGAATTCGGAACTGAACATGTGATATATTACCTTAGTCAAACTTTAAATCCAACTGAGCTAAAATACTCACATGTGGAGAAATTGGCATTGGCAGCCGTTCAAGCTGTCCAACGTTTTCGTCACTACATTTTACTACGTAAAACAACAGTAATTTCGGATTGCAACCCTCTGATCTATATTTTGACCCAGCAATTGCTAGGGGGCAAGTACTCTAAATGGATCGTTATCCTGTAGGAGTTCGACTTGGAATTTGAGAAGTACAAGTCTAAGAAATCTTTAGTTTTTGCGGAATTAATGTGTGATTTCCCGCATGCTGACATGGAAACTGTGGCGGAGGAGCCCATTGCGGACGAATCCTTGTTTCTAATCAGCACTTTAGATCCGTGGTATGGGGATATCATCATTTATCTCCAGACCCAATCCTTTCGGCCAGAAATTTCAAGGTCAGAACGTCAGAAAATTCGTTTCCAGTCCCAACAATTCAGGATTATTGGAGATACTCTTTATCGTTGTGGGGCGGACTCTGTGTTCTGACGTTGCTTAACTCACAAGGAAGCTAAAAGGGTTCTAAATGACTGTCACTCTGGAGCGTGTGGCGGTCATATGTCTGGGTATGCCACAGCCCAAAAGATATTGCACGCTGGCTACTTCTGGCCGTCTTTATTTAAAGATTGTATTACGGCGGTCCGAAAATGCCACAACTGCCAAATTTTTTATCGAAAGATGCGCGCTCCACCTGCTCCTCTCCACCCTATAATTGTCGTTGGTCCTTTTGCCAAATGGGGTATCGATTTTATTACATGTAACCCTCACTCGGCCGGGGGGCATGCGTATATCATCCTTGCGGTAGATTATTTTACCAAGTGGGCCGAGGCGATTCCTACATTTGAGGCAGACGGCAAGACAGCTGCAATTTTCGTGTTCAATCATATAATTGCTAGGTTTGGTGTCCCACAATCGATAATCATTGATCATGGGCATCATTTTCGAAACATTATGATGACCGAACTTACAAGCCAGCTTGGTTTACGTCACGATAGTTCAACCCCTTATTATCCACAAGCTAATGGTCTGGTTGAATCCATCAACAAAGTTTTAGTTATCATGATCCACGAATCATTGGGATTTATCAGTCGAATTGGCATAACATGCTATTTTCAGCGCTTTGGGCGTACCGAAATTCAATAAAAACATCAACAGGGTTCACTCCTTTCCAACTAGTCTATGGTTTGGAAGTTGTGTTACCCATTGAATGTGAAATCCCATCACTGCAAATGGCCATCGAGTTACTTCCAGCCACTTCCGAAGAGGAAAAGCATTTGTTATACTTGGCTCAATTAGATGAGAATCGATGTGATGCTGCATTGGCGATCGAGACTCACACAAAACGCATGAAAGCTCAGTATGATCGAAATGTGACCCCTCGAAATTTTTCGAAAGGAGATCTAGTCTTAATTTAAGATCAAGCTAATGATAAATTAGGTGCTGGAAAATTCGTTCCTATGTGGCATGGTCCCTATGTTGTCAAGCGAAAGCTAGCAAAAGGGGCCTATGAATTGGTAGACTTTGACGGGGACTCTTTGGGTAAACCCAGAAATGGTCTTTACTTGAAGAGGTATTATGCTTAAAGAATGGGTATGGAGATTTTTAGTCAGGATAGTTTTTCTTTCTAGCTGGTGTGTTTTAGTTTAAACAATGTGCTTAGCTTAGAGAGTGTTTTTTTCATCATTATTCCTGCTTATCTTGGTTTTACTCTTGATATTGCAGATGTCGATGCCTCTCCAAACATACATTGGTTTTGCTGATGGTGCTTGTCGTAATACATGGAACATTTCTTCCGCAGCTTGGGTTATCTATTCGCCCTCTGACGAGTTAGTATCTACGCATGGGGTAAGCCTCGGTCAAAAAACGAACAACATTGCCGAGTATAGTGCAGTGATTGAGTTATTATCTGAATCTATTTCATTTGGGATTCAGAGTTTGATAGTGAGGTTAGATTCTGAACTCGTTGTATTACAGCTTAATAGAGTGTATGCCATTAGAAATCCAGTGTTATTAAGATTATTTTTGAGAGTGCATCTCTTGGAACGTGAATTTGATTATATTGAATATCAACATATTCCAAGATCTTTAAATACATTAGCAGATGCAATTGCTTCTCGAATGTTAAATAGACATTTGCAATAATCATACATGTAAATTTAAAACCATTCCATAACATGATTTACAAGATAAGCCGGTAATAGTGATATATATATAGGAGTGTGTCAAAAAATAAATCGTCCTCGATCATAGGTTGAAAAACACCTTATGATCGGCAAAAATGATAAGTACAAAAAACAAAAATGTCATATGTGCCCACAATAGGCGATCATCCTATCACTGGTGATGATCTCTATAAGAAACCACTGCACGAGCCACCTTGCAAAGGAACCTCCTAAAAGGTCCCGGGACCCCAATCACATAGCGCTGAAGTCGAAGAGGAATGTAATCTATAGTGGTCTCCGGAATATCTCTTGTAAAGCGCTCGAGATGACCCTCCAACTCGGCCAAAACCTCTGCTGGTTCGTCCTGTGGGGCTGACGTAGCTGCAACTGGTTGTTTCCTCTCGTAAGGTCAGAGAGCGGCTGGTCGCTGTGGACCCACATCTGCATTTCAAACTTTTGCTATCAGTTTTGAGACGATGGAAAAATAATAAAAAAAATTAAAATAGAAAAAATGTTGAAAATGATTTTACCTGAGTCATCCCACTGCTCCCCTAGTGGAAGAACCATGTCTGGGTCACCACGAAAATCTACCCCAGCGTAAGGGAAGTCCTGAATAGAAAAGACCTGGTTTTCCAGCCATTGGAAATACTCAAGTTTGACTCGAGCAACCTCTGTCCTCTCGTCCGGGTGACGGGGCATAACTGCGACCCATCGCATCAGTTTGGGCTCTCAAGGAAGCCCAACTCCAACAGTAAGGTGCTGCGGGATCAACATGGGAACCCTCTCCAGGCAAAAACTCACAACCAAAGCCCCATAACCAAAGGTCTTTAGTTGTCCGTTTTTGGCCCTGGTCAGTTGGTCTTTCAGATTGACCAACACGGCATTGCACTAGTTGAAGATGGTGCCTCGAAAGCAATCAACTGCCATACGCATCTGGGATCCGGTGGCAATATGTAATGCGGCAGCCCCGCAAAGTCTAGTGACAGTAAACACAATCACCATGAGTTCAGGACGGGATATGGTCTTTATGTCTATCCCTTTGTCTCGAGCCTGGTTGTTGCAGTACTCTAGCCGGAGGCTATCGACAGACTGGCCACTTGGCCTAGCCCCAAACAGAGTCAAGTCTTCGCCTCTCTTAGGCAAACCAGTCAAGAAATATATGTCCGCCGGCTCGATTTCGAGCTGGTGGCCACCAATGAAGAAGCACTGGTCCTGTATGCTCCATCTGTCAACCAACCACTGTAAGAAATTGTTATGAAACCAGCTCAAGAAAAGATAGAAAAGATAGATCAACGCCTTAGAATTCAGCCTCTTCGAGGGGGCAACCTCCTTTACATTACATAAATGAACAATTCTTTGATGATTCAAATGACAAAACCTCCTTTCTATATATAGGAGTCTATGGAGTCACAATATAATCCAGCCGACCTAACAATAATAATATAAAGCCACAAAAATAACAATAGAGGGATTCTATGGGCACATTAATAACAATATGGGGGTAATGGGGGCACAACAATATAAATAAGGGGTATAACTACAATAGTAATGGGGTAATCACTAGTATTATAGGGACCCAACATGCCCCTCTCCTTCAAAAAAGTGTTGTCCTCAACGCTTGAGTAGTTCAGGATACTTCTGCATAAAATTCTCATCCTCCCATGTGGAATCTTCAGCGGATAAGTTCTTCCACTTGATAAGATACTCTGAAATTGATCGATTTCGTAGCTGTCGAGTTCTTGTTTCTATGACTGCTTCCGGTTCCAATATAATTTTTCCTTCCTCGTCAAGTTCTGGCAATATTGTTTGAACTGGGAGCTTGTCGCCTATAACCTTCTTTAAACATGAAACATGGAAAACTGGGTGCAATCGAGAAGCTGCAGGAAGCTCCAATTTGTATGCCATAGTACCAATCTTTTGCAACACCTTGTACGGACCATAATACTTTGGTGATAATTTATTATCCTTCTTAGCTTGCTTGAGGGACATTTGCTTATATGGTTGTAGCCGTAGGAATACCCAATCACCTACATCAAAACTTCTTTCACTGCGATGTTGATCTGCCTGTTGTTTCATTCTATTCTGTGCCAACACGAGGTTATCCTTTAAGAGTTGGAGGACTTGTTGTTGATGTTCGATGTGATGTTCCACTGCCTGAACCTTAGAATTTTCTCTTAAATATGATGTGATGGATGGTGGTTGATACCCATAAAGTGCCATAAATGGGGTCATTTTTGTTGTTGTATGAAAGGAAGTGTTATACCACCATTCAGCCAGAGGCAACCATTTGACCCATTGTGTCTGTTTATCAGATACAAAGCAACGAAGATATCCTTCCAAACATTTGTTTACTATCTCAGTTTGCCCATCAGATTGAGGATGATAAGATGAGCTATGAGCTAACTGAGTACCAAGACAAGAAAATAATTCTGTCCAAAAATTTCCAGTGAAAATGGGATCTCTGTCACTTACAATAATCTTTGGGTTTCCATGTAGCTTTTGAATTGTTTCCATAAATGCAGTAGAAACTGTACTGGCTTTAAATGGATGTGATAATGCACAAAAGTGTGCATACTTGGTAAGTCTGTCAACTACCACCATGATGACACTCTTTCCCTCAGACTTGGGTAAACCTGTGATAAAATCCATTGAAACCTCCTCCCAACGTTGGCTTGGAATGGATAAAGGTTGTAATAGACCCGGTGTCTTAATTGTTTCAACTTTATTTTGTTGGCAAACCAAACATTCTGCCACAAACTTTTGAATATCTGATTTAAGGCCATCCCAAAAAAATTCCTTCTTAACCCTGTGGTAAGTTTTTAAAAATCCTGAGTGCCCTCCTAAGGGAGAAGTGTGCAATTCCATAAGAATCTTTTGTTTTAGCTGGGAATTCTTACAGAGGTATAAGCGATCTTTGTACCATAACGAATCATTTTTCCAGCTAAATGTATCAGACGTACTGGAATCTTGTTGTAGCTTTCGAATAAGTGCCCACACTTCTTCGTCATTCTTCCATTCCTCCCTTGCTTCATTTATCCAATCTGGTTGGATAATAGAAATGGCGCACAACAATGCTTCCACATCCTCATCCTTTCTTGAGAGTGCATCTGCCACCACATTTTGCTTCCCTTTTTTGTAGATGATTTCAAAGTCATAACCCAACATCTTTGTGACCCACTTTTGTTGCTCTTCAGAGGATAATCTTTGTTCTAAAAAGTATTTAAGGCTATCATGATCCGTTTTTACCTTGAAGTGTCTTCCCATTAGGTAGGGTCGCCATTTCTTAAGTGCATGGAGTATTGCCAACATTTCCTTCTCATAAATAGCTTTGCTTAAAAACTTTCCCTTGATTGGACGACTTTCAAAAGCAATGGGTCTTTCATCTTGCATTAGAACAGCACCAATTCCATTTCCTGAAGCATCACATTCCACAATAAAGGTTTTTGTGAAGTCCGGTGTAGCTAAGACCGGTGCTTGGCACATTGCCTCTTTAAGATGTTCAAAGGCCTTTGTTGCTTCCGGAGTCCATGAAAATGCATCTTTCTTCAATAATGTTGTTAGAGGTGCTGCTATTCTCCCATAATTCTTAACAAACTTGCGATAATACCCTGTCAACCCAAGAAATCCTCGCAGATGCTTTATGGATGTGGGGATTTTCCATTCCTTAATGGCTTTAATTTTGCTAGGGTCTACCTTAACTCCTTCATGAGATACAATATGACCCAAATATTCCACCTCCTGGACTCCAAAGAAACATTTGGATCTTTTTGCATATAATTGTTTCTCCTCCAATAGTTGTAGCACCCTGTCAACATGTTCAACATGATCCTTCCAAGACTTGTTGTAGATTAGTATATCATCAAAAAATACTAACACAAATTTTCTAAGGAATGGTTTGAAAATTGAATTCATCAAACCTTGAAATGTTGAAGGTGCATTGGTAAGGCCAAAAGGCATGACCAAAAATTCATAATGACCCTCATGAGTTCTAAATGCCGTTTTCGGAATGTCTTCAATCTTCATTCTGATTTGATGATATCCTGAACGAAGATCCAACTTGGTGAAGTAAATTGATCCATGCAATTCATCCAGTAATTCATCAATGACAGGAATGGGGAACTTATCTTTAATAGTGAGCTTGTTGAGCTCCCTATAATCCGGACACATGCGCCATGATCCATCCTTCTTGTGCACCAATACTACTGGAGCAGAGAAAGAACTTTGACTCGGTTGAATTATACCAGCCTCTAGCATTTCTGCAACCATACGTTCAATTTCACTTTTTTGGACATAGGGATATCTGTACGGCCTGATGTTTGGAGGAACACTTCCTGGAATCAGATGAATAGCATGATCATGATCACGCATAGGTGGGAGACCTTTGGGAGTCTCAAATACCTTGGAATGATTGTCCAGGACTTTTTGGAGATCTGGAGAAATAGATGATTCCAATGTGGAAACATCTAGCGAACATAATTGTGCAATTACACCCTTTGCTCCTTTTTTAGAAGCTTTGTCATACCATTAGAGCTGATTATCTTTCCTGGTTTCCCTGCAATACCCCTTAATTCAACTTCCTTTCCTTCCACAGAAAATTTGATGAAAAGTTCTTGAAAATTAAAAGCTATTGTACCCAAGGATTGTAGCCATTGGACTCCTAGTACAACATCAGCACCTCCCATTGGAATGGAAAGCATTGGGCTAGTCAATACATATTCTCCCATGGATAGCTTGATATTATGGCACTTTCCAGAGCAATTTATTGTTCCTCCATTTGCAATCATCACTTGACACTCTGGTGCTGGATATAGGAAGCAATTCAATTCTTTTGCTACCCTACAATGAATAAAATTGTGGGTGCTTCCTGAATCAATCAACACTATTACCTTTTTCTTCTTGATTTGTCCTTCTATCTTGATGGTTTGAGGAGTGGTAATTCCCGCCAATGCATTACAAGATATGGTCGGATTTATTTGTTCTTCATCTAGGCTTTGTTCCTGGAGTATATCCTCTTCTTTTGACCTTTCTTGCTCCTTTTCTTCTTCCTCTTCACAATCTATGTAGAATAATTTCTTCTCAGCACACTTATGACCTTTAGTGTATTTGCTATCACAACTGTAACAAAGCCCTTTTGCTCTTTTTTCTTCCAATTTTTGTGGTGTCAACCTTATAGGTTGTGGAAGACTAGGGGCAACAACACTTCCGTCTTTATAGTTGTGAGTGGTATGCTTCCTGGTTGCCATAATTTTGCTTTCCATTTTTCTTGCTAACCTGAATGCCTTCTCTAATGAATCAGGTTCCCAAAGGCGAACATCATGTTGGATATTATCCTTTAAAGACCCTATGAACACATCAATCCTATGCTCCTCTGGAATATCTTTTACCCTTATGTTCAATTTTTGGAACTCCTCAATGTGCTCCATTATTGAACCCTTTTGTTTGAGACTTATCAATTGGCTAAAAAAAGTGTTGCTTTTTGTATCCTCATAATGTGCTATCAATTCTTCCGTAAAAATTGCCCAAGTGATAAATTGTTTACGAGAGCAAAGCCATTGATACCATACAAACTGATTTGGTTCCAAATATAAAGTTGCCATACGTACCTTTTGTGTGTTTTGCACATTATTGAGATCGAAGAATTGCTCCATCTGTAATATCCATGTGGCGGGATCCTTGCCATCAAACTTCCTCATATCGATTTTTGGAATATGGTGGGTCTTCGATCCAACATTAGAGTCTATGGAATCATGATTAACATTTCTTTTGTTCACATCATGAGTTTCCTTTACAACCTTTTCACCATTAGTAAGTATTTCTTGTAGAAAATTTGCCAAATCTGTCTTCAAATCTGCCATGTCTGTCTTCAAATCTGTCCTCAAATCTGTCTTCAGATCATCCATCTTAGCTTCCATGCCCTTTATCTTAGATTCCACGCCATTTATCTTAGCATCTGTTAGCTTTTGTGAGCGTGACATTTGTTGCACTTGTTCTTGTAATTTTGATATATCATGTAGCATTTCTTCCTCTTCTTCATGAGTCATGCTAGAGCTTTCAGGTTCCTTACTAGGTGTTTGCATTTTCTTTCCTCGGGGCATCAGTTACCGATAATAATGCTTTACTATGCCCTTTGAATTCCTTCAAACCAAGCTTATGTAAAAATAAAAATAAAAACTACACACCTTTTTTTACTTTGTAGAAGCATGATATTGAACCTGATGTATCTCTGTAATTTCAAATCATCTAGTTATGAAATTGTGACCTGTAGTAGCCTTCTATGTCCTCTTTCCAATGCCACTAGTCTGAACCAAATTGGATTCTCCAAGAAAGAGTTATGCACAATCTCCCACAGTGACCTGATTATAGACTATTTCAGTAGAGCGAACTTGTATGAAGTGCCACATGTCACTGTTTCAACCTTTGACTCTCAAAAATATATAAAAGAAAACTACAGTCCGTCCTCTTTTTGTACCTTCTTACGAAATTTCAATCCGATGCTGAGAAAGAAAGTTATGACAATTTTCCCCAGGTCACCTGTTTTGAGTGTAATTCAGGAGTCTGCAAAAAGACCAACTTCCTGAGATCATATCTCCGAAAATATCACGCGAAAAGCTCTGAAATTCGGACCCAAGGTTCAGCGCGATTTCTTCTCAAATGGGTTTTTTTTGCAACTTCTGAAACGTCACAGAAAAAACGTTATAGCGAAAATGCCACGATGACCTGTTTGGAGCAGCGAAACCCTAGAATCCAAAGCTCTGATACCAAATGTTATGAAACCAGCTCAAGAAAAGATAGAAAAGATAGATCAACGCCTTAGAATTCAGCCTCTTCGAGGGGGAAACCTCCTTTACATTACATAAATGAACAATTCTTTGATGATTCAAATGACAAAACCTCCTTTCTATATATAGGAGTCTATGGAGTCACAATATAATCCAACCGACCTAACAATAATAATATAAAGCCACAAAAATAACAATAGGGGGATTCTATGGGCACATTAATAACAATATGGGGGTAATGGGGGCACAACAATATAAATAAGGGGTATAACTAGTATTATAGGGACCCAACAGAAATCCACCTGAGCCCTCATGCCAGGAATGGCCCAGAATTTGTACAAGCTGCAAGCCCTCAAAGCATCAAGTGAAGGCTGATGATTCCATGCGGCAGCATCCAAGTCCTCAT
The DNA here is from genome assembly GCA_031772625.1 of Pinus tabuliformis. Lineage (NCBI taxonomy): Eukaryota > Viridiplantae > Streptophyta > Pinopsida > Pinales > Pinaceae > Pinus > Pinus tabuliformis. Next base: position 440,468,757 of record CM062813.1, on the reverse strand, counting down.
GCTCTCGTTCGCGCCAATCTAGCATGATGTACTCTCTCCATCAAGTATAAAGATAAATTAAATTGCTAGAAATTATTTTGTTTGGTCCATTTTTGAGAATTTTTTGGTTAAAAACCCTTGCGACGGGGACCGCACCCTCCGGGTTAGACACAATGCGTGGGACTGCACCTTGTCTACATGGAAGGTGCGGACCCCGAGCTTTTTCCCAATGGAGAAAAAGTCAGGGTCCGCAGGCCAGCAGTGGTAAACCTGCGAGCCCTCGCGCGCGGGTTTTAAGCCTAAAAACCCTCCAAAAAATGAAATGAATGCCTAAAACAAAAAATGAAACGGTTAAAAATGAAGAGCAGGATGATGTGGATTACCTGGAGAAGACGGCGTTCGATTCTGACGGTTGGATTTTCCGCAATCTTCACGGGAAGTTTTCTGAACAAAAGCACTATTTTCTCACCCAAAACTCAAACGGTAAAAATGAATTGACGAAGGCCCTTTTTATAAGTTTTTTGAGTAAATAAAGTGCAAATTTGTTTATGTTTCACTTTGAAAAGGTATTTTGCGACATTTTTATCCATTTCAAACAGGTATGAGTAATGTTTGCGTTTTTGTTCAGGATAACGGATTATTCAGGCGAAATCTATCATTTTCGACGGAAAAACATTTAGAGTCATCTTTAAGCTCTTTTCTGACTCCTAAAACATGAAAAGATCGCCGATTTTTTCTTTTAAACTCGTTAAAACAGAATTAAAAGACGGTCCACTTACAGCTCTTTTCCGACCGTAAAAACATGAAAAGATTGCCGGATTTTTGTCGTTTCAAATTTGATATTGGTTATAAAACGACGTGTCGTTGATCGCTTTTTTACTTTTTCAGATCAAGGGCACTAATGACGAAAATTACTCCTTGGTCATAAAAGATCAAGCGATTCTCTCAAGTATTATTTTATACTTTTTCGAGCTTGGGAGACACAAATTTACGAAAAAGGTCAACCCTGGAGTCTTCTTAAGTTTTTTCAGACTCTCTAAAATTGAAAAACGCCGAGTTTCTCCTATATTGGACTCGTTAAAATTTCACAGTAAAGGACATGTTCAATTACAAACAGGAACGAACCACTCCTTCTTAGGATTCGAATTTAAACTAAGTTGGACTCATCCGAAGGATGAGCTTATAATCAAGCAAATGTTATCCTCCTCAAGCTTGTCAAAAATAAAGAGGTACTTGCCAGAAATGGTGGGGGAAAAGAGAGAAAAATGAGCCTGTTTGTCATACTTTGTAACCACTCTTGAACACGACACTTTTATTCACCTGGGTTGGGAAATCCTTTGCCTAACAATTGATCAAACCACATTGAAAGTCTTCAGTCGGTTTCTGGGTATTAACTTTGGGTCAATTGTCACCAAACCATCTGTCGTGTCGTTATGTGTTCAAGAGGTCACTGCCAATAAGCCATTCATCTGCAAAATATCTGTCATTCATCTTGACCATCCCTGAGTCAGTCCTTGCAACTAAATTTCTTCAACTTGATCTATGATTTCGTGTTGTGGGCTTGCCTACGATGGATCGCTTTCTATCGACTTCAGCTCATTATCTAGAAAGATGATCTAGAAATCATCAGTACCTTGAGATCTGCATGCCTCAATGGCAGGTTTCTCGCCTTTGACGACAGGTTGCATCATTGACCTTCGATCAAAGGATTCCGTGGCATGTTCGACATCAACACATTTATTCGCATCTCATGGATTGTACTGGGTACTTTGAGAGCCATTGACATCACTGGTGGTTTCTCTCACACTTGTTAACAGTTTACATCATTGACTGGTAATCAAGTGGTTTCTACCATGTTCGACATCAACACGTTCATTCGCATGGATAGAATCGTACTGTTTCGGGAAGTAGAAATGAAGACCCTGGATCTAGTTTCCACAATCCAGGCTGTGAGGAATTTTGTATTCATTATATAATGGACTATTCATAAACAGATGGCTGCGTCCATACTGTGTCCACATGAGTCTATACTTGTGATGTTTTACAAGATCATTCCTGTATCAAAGCAGTAGTTAGTTTTCAAGTCAGTTTTGATCTGAGTATGGGAATGCCTACCTCAGCGATGATATGATCTCATATATATATCTTGCATTGAATGTTTTTACAGGTTCCAACCGGGCTCTCCACAAGATGATCCTCGAAATGATAAAGTAATTCACTCTTCCTAAATGATAAATGAAATCCTCATCTACTACAGATTTCGCACTTTAGGGGGCAATCTGTTACATAAAAATATCGTCACCATGATAATTTGCAGTCAGTATGGGTCCATCATCACTTGTACTGTCCTCCAAAGCAAGTCTCAGACCTCAGCTCTTCAAGTCAAGCTTTGAAAATGGGAGAAAGATATTAAAAATCAACGAAACTCTGGTTCCGCACTTTCTCTCACTGTCACCTGCGGTCCCGCACCTTCTGTTTACAAAAGTTGCGGACCTGCCCGCTCTGTCCCTAAAGGTGTGGGTGGGGACCCCTGTGAAAGTCAAAAGGCGCAAGTTTTATCTTAAAAAAACTCACTTTGGGTTAATTCTAGAGGATTCTAGAAGGAATTTTGACGTGGATTGTTCGCTCTGAGGTGGTTCATGCATCCCAAAAGAGAAGGAGATAATCCCTTGAAGAGAGGAGCTATCTCTTTCAAGGAGGGTTTTATCCCTTTGAAGGAGGACCTAGTAACCTCCCTCCATTGCACTATAAATTCAGGCATTGGGCTGGTTGCTGGAGAGGTTAGAAGCTGAACATTTTTTAGGGTAAATGCTGGTGAAATCAAGACTTCCTAGTTGAGCTTAAGAGGAGAGATCACATACTTTTTTGGCTTCATTGGGAAGTGAGTGAAACTTGTCAAAGTAGAGGAGACTTCTTGCTGGACTCTGGGAGGAGCTTGTACAGCGTCAAGGCATAGGTTGTAAAGTTCTTCTTCTTTTGAATTAATACAATCAAACTCATTTTTCTCAAGAAGTATCTCATGTTATTTGTTTCATGGACTCCTTGACTTTCATGTTAAATATGTTTTATGATATTGGCTTTTCAAGTGCTATTTAATTTGTTTGCCTTGGTTGTGTTTGCAGATTCGCGACAAAGGAGCTCATTTGGATCGAAGGAGCGAGGGCATCCACAAACTTGCGTTGGACCTAAGGTAGGCCCTAAAAACACTTGTTTGCCATTGTTTATAAAATCATATTTAGAGAAAGATAGTGTCTGGTTGGTTTGCTTGTCATTAGGTCTTCTTTAGATTCTAGGAAGGTCTATCTTGTCCTTAAGATCGACTTATTCAGTGTGACTCTCTATCACAACACATGCACCCATAAGTGCCATGTATCCAATGTACCTCTCTGGTGACCTCCTATGTCTTCGTTGAGAAGAGGGTGCTCCCACATTCTCCTGTGCATCATCCAACAATCTCTCAGCCTCTCTAGTGCGCTTTCTTCCCTCTCTCGAAAACTCTGTCTGAGAGGATGTCTCCATTCCCGGAACATATGCATGTAGCTGCTCCACATCAACCTGAGGCTCCTCAACCTTACGAACTAAAATTTCCTCCTCCACATGTAGCTCAAGCTCCCTCTCAAGGGATACTCACATGGCCTTCTCCTCATCAAACTTGACATCCTTGCAAACCATTGTCATTCGATTGGTTTGCATGTACACTCGATAGTTGTGGGGAGTTACAGTGTACCCCACAAATATACGCAACTTCGTTGTTGGCTTAAGCTTCTTTCGTGCATCTTTGGTCACATGGAAATAAACCGAAGACCCAAAAATCCTAAAGTGACCAACATCTGGCCTCTTACCAGAATAACCTTCCACTGAGGTTTTACTCTCATTCTGAACATAAACCACTGTGTTGCATGCCTTATCCCAAAAGTGTAGTGGTAGGCCCTGATCATGCAACATCACCCTTGCTGCCCCTACAATTCTCTTGTTCTTCCTCTCGACAAACCCATTTTGTTGAGGGTTATGAGGTGTTGTCAACTCTCATTCAATCCCTTCTGTTGCACAAAATTTCTTCAACTTATTGGAGACATATTCTCCACCGTTATCACTCTGTAGACCTTTAACCTTCTTGCCTGACTCTTTCTCGACCAATACTTCGAATTCACAAAACCTTGTGAATGTTTGATCCTTTCTCTGCATGAAAAATATCTAGCATTTATGAGAATAGTCAACTACAAATATAACATAATAACTATGCTTGGCGGTGGATACTGTCGGGAATGGTCCACACACATCTGAATGGACTCTCTCCATAATAGACTCTGCTCGACTGTCTCTATCTCCAAAGGAAGACTTGGTATATTTTCCCAAAGTACAACCTTTGCATGTATCAACTTACTCAAGCGTACCTTTGGGAAGAATGGTAGAGATTTGCTGCAATATCTTCAAAGCCCCATGACGCAAGTGGCCCAATCGCCTGTGCCACCACTCATCGACGTCTCGGCTCAACATATTTTACGATATCCTATACGAAAAAGCTGCAAGCGATCAGTACGAGATCTTCTGGTGTAGGTTCCCAGAGGAACTATACAATTGGCTGCAAAGACTGCAAGTCAAGGGTTAGCTGAAGGGACAACATCCATCTCATCATGGTTGGGGCTCCACTGATCTTGCAGCACTCCAACACTTGGACATAGATCTCACAAGAGTGGTAGAATTTTGGGTACATACTACTCTAGAGGGATATGTGGTTGAGTTTGCGATAGAAAGTTATTAGTCCTTCTCAAAGGTTGATGCAGTGTTCAGATCAGGGCTAAGAGGAAAATTGTTGAGGGAAGTATCTCTCTAGATTAAAATTTTGATGGTGGAATAAGGTTTAATTTCTTTCCAAGAGGCCAACATGGAAGTGTAAAACTGTAGTGTTGGGGGAAGGATAAAAGGGGGGAAATATTACTGAACGGGGGACTGTGATGCCGCTGAAAGGATAGATGTAGAAGACTCACGAAGGGCTAGGGAAGTGAGAGGGTAGAGGAGGGGGCTGATAGCGGAAAAGTGGCAGGAAAGGGCAATCCAGGCTATGAAGGTGCATGCAGAGGGACCACACCAAGCAGGAGCATTGTTAAGGGGTCAAAAAGGAAGAGATGAGATAGCGGAGAACTCGTAGAAAGGAATAAAGACATATGGGCCAGACGAAAGCACGAAAGGTGGTAGGATCCCTCCCCCCCCAGTCGCGGGGGAGGTGTCTAATGGAAGTGGTCGAAGTAGTCTCGAGGAAGAGATGGAAGATGAGATGTGTGATGTTATGAGACAATTGTTTGTGAAGGAAAATGTGCCAGATGAAATCAATCATCTAACCACCTGAAGCTCAGGTAGCATTCACCCGGACCTTCCCCTGGCACTTTAAAATAGTCCTCGTAAATTTTTTGCTAGTTGCTTAAAGCAATACATATATATAGTGTGCATGTTACATATAAAACAGATTATGGTACCTTTAATAGTAATGGGAATAGTAGTATTAGTAATCTAGGATTGCAAGGATCTCAACGACTTGGGACCCAAGGCTTTGTGCTTCTAGCACATGGTCAAGCCAGAATGGTGGGATCCTTTACTAGATACTCGGAGTTCTCAGGCCGAGGGAATGAGGATGTGGAGCAACACTGGTACCTCTGTGAAGCTATATGGAGAGCTCGCCAAATGCCATACAATGTGAAATTGATCGAATTCCAGACCACCCTTAGGGAGAGAACCCTAAGATGGTTTATCAAATGGGCAGAGTTAAACCAGAATTTGATGGTGGATGACATCAAGAAGAGCTTTGTACAGGAATTCAAGCTTCCATAAACAAATCAGCAGGGGTTGTCAAAGTTATGGGAGATAAAGCAGCGGGATGGAGAGACCACCTGGGAGTTGATGCAGAGGTTCAAGGATGCAATCGACAAGCTAAGTTACACCATAGACCCCAATCACTAAAGGGATTAGTTTATCAAGGCACTCCTACCCCTTACCTGGACACCCTTAATACAATAGAATATCAAGACCCTGCAGGATCCTCTAGAGCAAGCAACTCGCATTGAGGCGATGGTAGGATACCCACATGAATATCGGGGGGGGGATAGAGTCACAAGACCCATCTTTCATGGGATTCCAACACCATATAGCCAGCTTAACAAAGAAAATGAAAGACTTACAACCAGCCCGCCCAGCAAGATCCAACATGTGGTGCACCCATTGTTTGGTCGAAGGTCACATCGCGACTGAATGCCCGAGGCTAAGAGGCACAAATCCTACATCAGGGCCCGTCGGACCATCAGGGGCTCCGCCTACAACTGGGGTTGTGGTGGTAGGATCACAAGGGGCATTTCCAGGCCGAAACCAACCTAAGTACTGTGAGGTATGTAGGAGTTATGGACACTCACCTCGATTGTGCCCGATATTGCAGAAGTATTCAACCATTTCAAACAATACCTATTGTGAGTTCTGCGTGTCCATGACTCACCATACTAACCAGTGTTGAGCATCGGATGCACTAGAAGAGCGAATAGACCGGTCGACTTTAAAGATCAATGAGACCACTCGCAGAGGGCGAGGAGGGGGAGGAGGAATGAGAGGAGGAAGAATAAGGGGAAAGGGACTTGTGAGATGCTAAAACTATGACCACTAGGACATGTTGTCAGGGATTGTCCTCTTCCAAGAAGACCTTGGTTCACTCAATGTCGGGTCAATGCATAGACAACGGAGGACTACCTTGATTTGATCACAAGATGGGAAGAGCGAACAAGGAAAAGGGGAACTAACTTGATCAATGCAAATTAATGGATACTTAAATAATTCTAGTAGCTAATATAAACATAGTAACCAGAGGAGGAAAGGAGACAGGGGATGACCAAGGTGCACCAGAGTAACCCCCGATTGTTCAAATAGCTTCCCCAAAATAATCATACGACCCTGGACATCATAAACAATTTTATCAGGAGGCAGCAAAATTGATCGAAAACTTGCTGGAATCCCATAAGGATAAGATGCCAAATTTAGCAAAGCCCACTATTTCGTACCCGATTGAGGAATGCTTCAGACTGTTCTTGCAGATTTTCGACAATGATCAAATGTTAGGAGAGCTACGCAAGAGTTTGAAAGTAGTTTTTCCGGAAGGAGAAATTGGGGTAGAAGGAATATCGACAAATCTTCCAGAGAAGCACACGAGGAGAGTTTGAAGAAACAAGAAAAGAATAGGTAGGGAGTTTTGAATTGATGCACAAGTGGCAGGATTCCAGATCAAAGATACAATGTTGGACCTGGGTTCAGACGTTAACATTCTGCCCAGGAAAACATGGGAGGCACTGGGAAACCAAAGTTGAAGTACTCACCAATCCAGTTGCGGATGGCTAACCAATACTGCATCCTGCCCATCAGAAGGATAGAAGATGTGGAAGTAGATGTCGCAGGGGTGAAGACACACACAAACTTTGAGGTAATAGATATAATGGGGGACAAATATCCTTACCCAACACTGCTTGGCATCAACTGGGCTTATGAGAATTATGTTTTCATCGATCTCAAGAAGGAGTTGATGATCTTTCAAGTGGAAGGGATACCGGTAATACAGTGGATTTGTACCAAGGGCCAAGATTCATGGAACCAGTAGATAACCAAGATGAACCTGGAACACTAGACCAACTATATCGATTAAAAACAGTGAGGAGGGAAGATTACATCAATCCCACAGTGGAGGAGTCAGTCAGCTGGAGGAGTATACCAAGCTCGAAGGTTGTCTCTGAGGCTGCATGGGATGCTTGGTAGAAAGGAGGATATGAAGTCAATACAAGACGTTGCGCTACAATATGTCACATCAAATGGATTGGGACAGAGGTAAGTGATTATCCTACTTTCCATGGCATAGACTCGATAGACGTATTTCTAAGTAAGGTTGATAAAACCATAAGGGAAAGCCACAAGGTACCGTTTCTGGACATTGCATTGTAATCAACCCCAACATGGTGGTGGGGATCTCACTGTAACACCCTTCATCATTGGGATAAGGTTAGGCAGGCCATGAGAGAAACGTTCAAGCAGGAAGGGGACCGACCATGAGAGAATGTAAAATACAGGGGGGGACTTAGATCCCCGACAACACCTAGAACGTTGCGCAAATAGATGGAACAAGGAATGGATCGAGAAGGAGGTATGTGTACACATGTTTGTGCACACCCTGGGTACAGTCTCGCAGGTTTGGTACATACAAGAAGAAATTTGAAGACAAACTGGGGACTGGGACGCACTGGCTGAACAATTCCGTAGCAAATTTTCTATCAAAGATAGTGACAGACAACTAACCGAAGCTTTGTATGCCATCAAAAGAATACTCTTCACATCAGGACAATTATGCGAAGGATGTATGAGTCAGGGTACCCAAAGTCCATGGCTTGCGGGATGGTGAGCGCAGATCCAAAGGAGGATGATTTAAAGGGACGGAGGCACTTGATGTTTCTAGATACTGAAGGAGAAATGGATATTCAAGAGGGATCGGTAAAAAATTCCTGCCACTTTCTCCAAGTAAAACTGTGAAAGTATAACATCGAGACGGAGGACAAACCAAAGATGGCATCAATAGGGGAATACTCGAATGAGCACGCCACTAAGGAAATTTTTGATCTATTGTGTCAGTATGCAGATTTATTCCCAACTTTAGTCGTGGAGTTACAAGGAATCAAAGGAGATACCAGAGAAATGAAAATTGTGTTAAATCCTGACACCAAGCCATTGAACCACATACCATATAGGCTAAACCCAAGAGTAAAATAAAAGGTTAATAAGGAGATAGATAAAATGTTCGAGGCAGGACTCATCTTTCTGGTAAACAAAGCAGAATGCATCCGCCTAATAGTGATCCAGAATAAAAAGGACGCCACGGAAATAAGGGTCTAGGTAGACTATCGTAGCCTCAACGACACTTGTGTCCATGACCCATTTCCCACACCTTTCAGTGATGAGGCCTTGGATAATGTTGCAGGGAATGAATCCTACTCCTTCACAAATGGGTTCTCAGCATACCATCAAGTTCGAATAGAAGAGGAGGACAAGAAGAAAATAATGTTCACCATAGAATGGAGCTCATACGCATACCACATCATGCCTTTTGTCCTAAAGAATGTGCCTGTTATGTTCTCCCGAATTGTTAACGCTGCTTTCAGAGATTGCATTCACCGGTTCTTGGAGGTATATATGGACAATTTGAAAGTTTACAGTCTGTTGAAGAAGCATTCCAACTTACATAGAGTAATGTTTGATCGGTGCAGACAACTACAAATCTCCCTAAACCTAAAGAAGTGTATCTTTGTAGTTCTGTTTGGTATGTTGTTGGGCCACAACGTTTGTAAAGACAATGATTGTGTGGACTTGTCAAGCGGCATTAAACATCCTAAAGGAAAAGTTGGTAAGTGCACTCATCTTAGTATACCCAGACTGGAACAAACAATTCCACATACATATCGATGCATCAAGCATTGCTCTAGGGGAACTGTTGGCGCAACCAGGATAAGGGAACTTGGATCATCCAATCTACTTTGCAAGTAGGAAGTTGTCAACTGCATAAAAGAACTACACCATGACCAAAAGAGAAGCATTCGCCATGGTGTAATCCTTGCAAAAGTTTCGTCACTATTTACTTGGATCCCCATTCAATTTCTTTATAGATCACTCGGCATTAAAATACTTGGTCAACATGCCAGTCTCAGAGGGAAGAATCTGTAGGTGGCCACTGTTGTTCCAAGAGTTTACATTCGAGGTTATCATTAAACCAGGTCAGTTGAATGTGGGACCAGATCACCTCTCCAGACTGGAATCAGGGGAAAGTGGTGGATCCCTAGATGATCAACTACCAGACACTAATTTTTTCCACATAGAAACAATACCTGATTACCTGGAGGAAATCGCAACTTTTCTGGCCACAGGGCAATGCCCAGAGGGACATAGGACGATGCAGAAGAAACACATGGTGGTGCGAGCAACTGACTATCAGTTGATCGCAGGACATCTATATAAGATGGGCCTCGATCAAGTCTTGTTTTGATGTCTCCTCCAACATGAAAGGCAAGATGTCCTATGGGAGTGCACTCTTGAATCATGGGAGGGCATGTAAGGGGAAAAGCAATGATGAGGAAGGCCTTGCAAGAAGGGTTATGGTGGCCTACATTCTAAAGGGATGCCAAAGAATATGCGAAAGGTTGTGATGTGTGTCAGAGAGTTGGAAAATCGCCGCATCGTGATGAATTAGCATTACATCTGGTATATAAAGTGCAAATATTTGAAAAGTTGGCAGTTGATTTCATTGGGCCGATCAACCCACCGACACGTCATTCTCAAGAAATATATATCATCACAGCTACTAAATATCTCATGCAATGTGTAGAGCCGACACCAGTGAAAGATTGTACAATAGACACAACCGTGAGGTTCGTTTTTGAAAACATCATATCAAGGTTTGGATGCCCAAAAATCTTGACAAGGGACTCATTTTATAAATGAAACAATTTTGTCCCTCCTGTAGAATTTCCTAGTCCAACAGCATAAGAGTATCCCATACCACCCTCAGGCTAATCGGATGATCAAAGCATTCATCAGGATACTGGAAAAGCGACTAATGAAGTTATGTTTGGCAAGTCGAGACGATTGGGATGAGCGTTTACCAGCCAGGTTATGGGTGTATCGAACGATAGTCAAGCGATCACACAAGAAAACACCTTTCCAGTTGGTATATGGATGGGAAGCCATGGTACCCACTGAATTTGTAGTACCGAGCATCTTCATTTCTCAAGCTACAAAGATGACAGACGATGCATCACTACAAAAGCGTTTAGAGGAATTGATGGAATTAGATGAAGTCATAATTCTAGCTAAATTCCACCAGACTGTTGAGAAAAAGAGGAAAAAAGCATGGCACGACAGGCACATTAATATAAAATAGTTCACATTCGGAGGACAAGTTTTATTATATGACATAAAGTTTTAGAAGTTCTCAAGTAAGTTGTAGATGCATTGGCTTGGTCCGTTCATAGTTGTGGAAATTAGGGAGACCGAAGCGGTGAAACTGGATGGAATATTGATGCAGAGATGGGTGAATGGCGCACACCTAAAGCCTTTCCACCAGCATCCCACCCAATCCTCTAATTGATGAGGTCTCTAAAAAGGTCCTATAGGTAGGTTTAAAGTCAGTAGGAATAAGTCAGTCAAACAATCAGTCCGTTTATATTTTTTATTTTATTTTCAATGCAATAATTATTGTGTGTCAGTTCAGTTGCAGCACCTATGCCTCCTCACCACAAATGAATATGGTTGGGGAGGTAAATCACAAGTTTCACAAGTCTTATCCACCATACTCAAAGTCTTTTCCGTAATAATTAGGTAATAATACACCTGTTAGGTAAATTTCCGTAGAATCTTCACCTATTATGGAAAGAGTTAACTAATAAAATATGTCATTACGGTCACATTATTACCCATCTACTCCACCTTGTACCTTTCCCGTCATGCGTCATCCAAGTCAGGTACATCTCAGCCAGCGGCCAGTTAACACAATCGAGTCTGCATAGGGAAAGTTTTTGTAGTAACTAGTTAGCAAGTCTAGTTAGAAACGTCGTGTCGAAACTAGTCTACTTAATCTGCATGGCTATGCAGGAATAATTTTCAGAATTTCCAATTCAGGTGACAGATTGTTCGAGTCTCGGTTTGAAACTCAGCAACGTCGCTCAAGCACTCACTATCAGGTTCCTGTAACTGTTGTATATCAGAGACGCAGAAGTATGCCAAAGATAATCTCAGTTCTTGAAGACAAATTAGATGACTGAATTACTATTGTAGAATCATTGTATAGGAAATATGACAAGGTAACACTGGTAGACAACGATCTTTCAGATTTCTTCCAGTTTCCAGTGCTCAAGCAAGAGGTATATACAGAAGAATTTCTGAAGGGTGATGGCACAATGGCGACAAAGATCAAAGGAACGTTTCGAGCACTTCATCAGTCGACATTGATTAATTTGAGGAGTCTATCAGTCTTTGGAACGTCTTTCACTGAAATGCAATGCACTAAACTTCTGGTGAGCACGATGCATGGTGGTTCACTATGGTTATACAAGAAATATCCAATTCATGTGGAGGACATTCAGCACCTCACCGGACTCTCAACAACATGAGATGTAATCTCAACAGCGTTCCAAATTGGGTCAAAGCGAGCCAAGAAAGAGGGGGACAATGATTATTACAGCAAGTATAACACCAAGCACGGTGGCAAGGGAACTAAAATATATTTGATCAACAAGGACCACATCAAATTCGCCTGCTACATCATTGCAGGGAAATTAATGCGACACTTCTCTAGAAGTGAGTACACGTTGGACACCATATAAGTTGCGGAGCACTGTTGCAAAGGAATTTCGCTCAATTGGTCAACATTTCTGTTGAATGAGTTATTTGAAGCTTGCGAGGATGTCTACAAATGAAGCACAAATTTAATTTTCGGATATTTGATTATGACTTTGGCGATGTGGAAATGGTGCCCGCCAGTAGGGAGGAACCTCGCAGAAATCATAGATGAGCAACCATTGGTGCTCAAATACACACCATGGAGGACATCCGGGGACCCCAGCAACAAAGAGATCAACGAGGCATGCTTTAAGGACTAGTACCAGAAGATGCTTGCGACCATAAGGGTGGCGGAAAGAATCCCCAAGGGATTTCTCGATAGCTACTCACAATAAATCTGGTTTGGGGTAACACATGACCAGACTTATATCAGGCCACAATGCATCCATCTAGATACTTTCCAAATGAGGCCACAAAGGTTCACATTAGTAGAAGGGACATTCCACATGGAGATTAGATTGTGGCCACGGGTCGCCTGCGAGATTATAAATGGCTAATTCAAATACTTGTTCAGGGACATGCAACCGCAACCTCTAACAGGACACACGACCAGGAGCAACAGGAAGAGGGAACCAATAGAGGAATTACAACCTGTGCTCTGTAAAATGGAGCAACATATGAGCTCCGTTAAGCAGACAATCGTCATCTTCAAGGGTTCATCAAGTATGACTCCCCAGTCTGGTGCTTTTCAAGGGTTTACTTTGTTCAATCCAATCATAACTACTCCCCTTGTTGTGGCTATCCCCCATTGCAGCCCTCACTCTCAGACAAATCCAACCATCCCTAAGCCCAGGCAGCCCAAAGGTACCAAGGTACCAGTGGCCAAGAAGCAAAAGACAATAACTATCGTGATTGTTGTTGACCTCATTAGTGATGGACTCCAATCAGCATCGACCTCCCCAATTGTTGAAGAAAACCCACAATCTGCATTTATTGTTTCACCTGGGTCGCGAGATCCATCCCCCCATATGGCTTCCACCTCCATGACCCTTTTTGACACAATCCCTCCACGCACCTGCATAGCCACAGAAGAAATAGAAGTCGATTTGGCTATCCAGTCCACCAAGTCGCTAAATGGGGGTTAAGGCCATACTATTGTTCAAGCATCATTAATATCCCTATTGCTAGGAACGAGCCCACTCTTGGGCGAGGAACCAATCACCTCACAACCACACTCCACTACGATCGAACCATTTGAAGCCTCATTTCCAATAAATTTCCCTGTTGTTCCAGAGCCATTCATTATCCCTCTCGCTCTTCAGTTTCTTGAAACCATGCAGCATGTAACTTCCCCCCAAGTCCACTCAGAAAAATATATTATTAGTGGCCAACCCTTGCAAAGTAACTTCATGGACCCATCAACAATGCAACTTGAGAACCTTCAACACTAGTCATCTACACAGTTGTTCACATTTATCCAACAGGTAGATCATAGAGTTGAACAGATCCACAATTACCTGGTCACCAAGCACGAGCAGCAGAAGCAACAAATTATCACTATCATGGCAAAGCGAGATTAGCTTCGACAGACCAATCAACAACTGCAATCATGGGTCGAGCAGGTGACATCAAAGCTACTAACACTCTTTCCAACTGTGACTGATTTAGTAATTGAAGCGCCCGAGGATTTTTCGGTCTGCACATTGGCCAACTATTGCGACCATATTCAGATAGCATCCATGGAACTTGTGGCCACCAACAAGGAGCTAAAGAACAATTTAGATACAACAAGAGCAATAATGCTAGATCGAGCTACAAGATACAATGCGAAGGTTAAGCAGATGCTCCACACTATCGCTACACTAAAAGCTTCGCTAATTGATGCCCTAGCAGATGGTTGTGTGCTAATGGAGCAAGTCAATGATTGGTTAGGAAGCTTGGCCATGAAAAACCAGCCAGTGTATCCACTTCACCAACAACTCCAACAACGCATCGTTGATAGCAAGACCTACAGGGACAAAGGACAAATAAAGCAAATCGAAGATGAGGTCACCTCCCTCGAGGCCAGGGTACAACAAATTGAGAAGGAATCAGCCAAAACAAAAAATAAAATTCGTGATCTTAGGCCATCGGTCTATAAGCATGTGATTGCTCTGCAAGAGGTAAGTGATGATGTCTAAGAACAATGGAGCACCCTACAAAACACTTAGGTTGATCAACCAAACTCCACGTCAGTGGCCGAATTTCTCCAAAAGGTGAAAACCCTCATAGGTATCTGGCAAATGACATTTGAAGATTATAACTTCTTCCACCAGGAAACGATTGTCGCAGTACCTGAGTTGGGGCCTTCGTTTGGAAAAGAAGGCCAGTGTAGCAGAAGCAACCCCGCATGAAGCAGGACCAACACAGTCATGGGCAGAAGCAGCAATGTCGTAAGAGGAGGAACCAGCACAGTAGCAAGCAATAACGACAAATACACTACCATGAACAAAAATAGAGTCGAAAACACTTGAAATAGATTGACTCAAGGATGAGTCAAAGAACTGTGGTTAGGGCCTATTGGGGCCTTCATTTTGAATTTTGGATTTTGGCGGGAAGAAAGGTCAAGAACAGGTGGTGGGGACAATTGTTTGGGTTGCGGAGATGGCAACCAAAGGAAAGGGACAAGAACTGGGAGTGAACGAGTAGTTGCGGCAAGGTGGCGGAAGAGTACAGAAGCAATCGAGCAAGGGAAATAGAAGGCAAATGAGGGTGGAGTCAGCCGAACGGAACCAGTAGTGGGAATGAAAAGAAAAAGATAAAAGGAAAATTTTAGCACAAGGAAGGGATTGGTGATGAAGCGGGTGAGCAAGGGCAGGATCTTGAGAGACGAATTGGTTGCGAAAAGGCTAGGATTGTCCTATGCTCTGCTTATGTCCATTCTTATCAGTTGTGTTCTATGTAAAAGTACTCTTTATGTATTTGATGAATGGGCTTCAAGCCTTTTATACTCTGTCATGTACTCTCTTATATTACAATTAATGAAAGAAGTAGTTTGGATTCCTTATTGTATTATTGTGTTTCTTATGGGTTATTTAAATTTTTAAATGAATGATCAATTACTAGGTAGTTTCTTGTGATGGAATGAGCAAAATGATAGTCTTAGATAGTATAGAGAATTGAGTTTGATGAGCTATTGTGGTATGTTATTTCCATTTTCTCAATACCCCACCCATCCCCATCTAATTTCGATCGCGGCACGCCTCGAGTGAGACTCCTTGCCCTTCGCGTAAGGTGAAAATGTTGGTGTTGTCCTAGACTATAGTGGAGCCTTGTTGGCCCTTGAGCCTGAACCCACGGTCTCTTCCCTGTTGACATTTTCATGCCAATATTCATCATCCTTATTGGACATTGCAGTCGTTAATGGGTTGTCAATAGAAAAGAGTGTTTTACAAGTAATTTTTTAAGAACCTTGCACCTTGAAAATGATAAGAAATTAACAATTGCAGTCCTCTTCAAGGGGGAAACCTCCTTTTACAATGAAAACAATGTACAAGACAAGATTTCATGACATACTAGGTATCCCTAATATATATATGTATGTATCCTATATATATATATATATATATATATATATATATATATATATATATATATATATATATATATATATATATATATATATATATGTATGTATGTATATATATATACATATATACATATATATATATATATATATATATATACATATATATACATATATACATATATATATATATATATATATATATATATATATATATATATATATATATATATATATATATATATATATATATGAGACAAAGGGTACAATTATAATATAAATATGGGACCATGAGAGGTTATAACCTACATAACCACATAACAATAGAAATATACTAACTCAATATATAGGGGTTAACAAGGGAATTTATGGTTACATGGGGCTTATATAAGGCTTTACACTTCCTTCCCCTTGTAAGAAGTGTTTTCCCCAACACTTTCCTATTTGCAAGAGTTTCTGCATGAACAACTCATCTTCTCATGTTGCTTCTTCTACTAGTAGGATCTTCCATTTGATGAGGTGATCAATAATTGCTTGGTTTCTCAGCCACTTAGTCCTTGTTTCCAATATTTATTTTGGTTCTAGTATTATTTTCCATTCTTCATTCATCTATGGTAGAATAATTTGGACTCGGGTCTTTTCATTGATTTCCTTCTTTAAGCAAAAAAAATATAATACTAGATGTAAATGTGAAGATGGAGGCGACCCCAATTTGCAAGCCATGCCTCCAATCCTCATCAACACCTTATAGGGGCCATAATACTTTGACACTAATTTATTGTCCCTATTTTAATGCTTGATGGGCATCTATTTATATGGTTATAGTCCCACAGTTACTCAAACCCTCACTTCAAATTCTCTTTCACTGTGATGTCGATCTACTTGTTGTTTCATCCTATTTTGTGTCATAACCAAGTTTTCCTTCAATAGTTTGAGAACCTCTTGTTGGAATTGTATGTGATCCTATATTTCTTGAGCCTTTATAGTACCTTTCAAGGGTGATGTGATATATGGAGGATGATATCCATAAAGTGCCAATAATTGTGACATTTTTAATGAAATATGGAAGGATGTGTTATACCACCATTTTGCCAAGGGAAACCATTTGAACCACTTTGATCAATATATACGAAGGAATGAAATGAAATACAAATTTAAACAACAACATAGAGATACAATGAAACAAAACTTCAATAAACAAATAACAACTATTGAAAATTGTTTACATGCATAAAAAAAGCAAACTATCTCAAGCGATGGCAGCTTATCCTTGAGAAGAGATGTGATGACTACATGCCTTTTGAACTATGTTATGATGAAGTTTAGAGGAATTTTTATCATCAAGAAACAATGGAAAACCCTAAACATCCAAAACCCTGCCCTGGGAGATGAAACACCAAAAAGCTTGTGGGCCCCGATGGGGTTAGATGGAACGTCAACTTCCCGGGGTCGTAACTTTGCCATACAATCTTTGTTTGGCACACACAATACCTTGTTAGAAAGATCTATCTAAAGACAAAAAAAAATTGATTGAAAACACCATCTTAGTGGCCTCGTGAGTTCCTATTTCTAAAAAAAAACGTCGTTTAGGGCCTCAAAACGACTCCAGAAGTTCATGACCCAAAAAATTGCCAACAGTAGAAAAATGTTGAAATAGGAAACTGTGTTGGAAATTATGAAATTGAAAGGAAACAATGTTGGGGGTCCAAATGGAGTAGGCGGGTGGCCACCAATATCCACCTGGATCACATTGTGTTTGTTTATCACATATAAAGCAATGTAGATATCCTTCTAAACATTTATTCAGATCCTCAGTGTTCCCATCAAATTGATGACGGTAAGATGAATTGTAAGGCAATTGAGTATTTAAAAATAAAAAATATTAGTTTAAAATTTTCATGTGAAAAATGGATCTCTATCACTTACAATAATCTTTGGTATTCCATGTAGCTTTTGGAATGTTTCCATGAATGCTTTTGTCATTGCACTTTCTTTAAAAGGGTGAGAAAGAGAGAAAAAATAGACATACTTTGTCATTCAATCTACCACTACCACAATGATGCCATTTCTTAATTGCATGTACTATGGCCAACATTTCCTTTTCATAGATGGGATCAAAGTAAGTTCTTTTGTTTAAGTTTGCTACTTTCAAAGGAAAGGGAGCTTCCTTATTGCATCAAAACTGCACCAATGTCATTTCCCAAGAAGGTTTTTGTGAAGTCAAGTGTTGCCAACATGGGAGTTGTATGCATAACCTATTAAAGTTTTTTAAAAGCTTTGGTTGCTTCCTTAGTCCAAGAATATGCTTCCTTCTTCAATAATTTTGTTAGAGGTATTTCTATTTGAGCATAATTCTTGACAAACTTACAGTAATATCTTGTCTCTTCGAGATATTGGCTATTGGGTATTGGCCATTCCCTCATATCTTTGATTTTGTTAGGATCCACCTTAACACCCTCATTTTATACAATAAGACCCAAATATTCCATCACTTGAACCAACAAGGAACACTTGGAAGGATTTTCATATAGTTATTTCCCTTCCAATATGTTAAGACCCTATCATCATGTTGTACATGCTCTTCCCAAGATTTGTTATAGATTAGTATGTCATCAAAAGAATACTAATACAAATTTTCTAAGGGTTTGAAAAAAATCCATCAAGCTTTGAAATGTTGAAGGTGCATTTCTAAGTCCAGTGGCATAACCAAAAACTTATAATGGCCTTCAAGTGTTCTAAAGGTTTTTTTGGGACTGTCTTCTTGTCTCATTCTAATTTGATGATATCTAGAATGGAGATCCAACTTAGTAAAGAAAATCGATCCATGCAATTCATTCAATAACTCATTAATGATAGGAATAGGAAACTTGTCTTTTATTGTCATTTTGTTGAGCTATCTATATTATTCACATATACACCATGAAGCATACTTTTAGAGAACCATCACCACTAATGAAGATAAATCACTCTAGCTAGGTTGAATGATTCCATACTCTAACATTTATTGAACCATACACTCAATATCACTCTTATGTGGTTGTGGATACTTATAAGGCCTAATGTTAGGTGGTACACTTCTAGGTTGCAATGAATAACACGGAGGTGGAATAACCTTACACATCTCTCCAAACACCTTAGAACAAATTTTGATAACTTTTTGGAGATCCAATGGAGCATATGATATAGATATTTGAACCTCTAATGAACACAATTGTGCAAATACATCTTGGTGTCCCTTTTTTAGCAACTTTGTCATGTTATTAGAGCTTATTGATTTATTGGGTTTCCTTTAGATACCTTTCAGCTCAATTTCCTTTCCTTCTAAATCGAATATTATGAAAACATCATGAAAATTAAGGGCCATTATTTCGAATGGTTTTAACCATTGGACCCCTAATACAACATCAACACCACCCCTTTGAATTGTAGTAATGGGAACATCCAACTAATACTACTCCATATTAAACTTAATACTATGGCACTTCCATGAACAATTTATGGTACCTCCACCTACGATCATTACTTGAATTTCTAATACTAGATATACAAAGAAATTAAGATTTTTTTTCCAATTTGTAATTAATGAAGTTATGGGTACTCCCTAAATAAATCAATATTGTTACTTTTTCTTTTTTATATATTCTTTTATTTTAAGGGTTTGTGTAGCATTTATGTTGACTAATATGTGAAAAGAGATTATTGGAGTAGTCTCTTCTAGCTCTAGATCTCATGATGGTTCTTCTTCTTGATCTTCACAATCTATATAGAATAATTTCTTCTTGTTGCATATATGCCCCTTACTATACTTGCTATTATAATTTAAACATATTCCCTTTGCTCTTCTTTCATGCATTCGTTGAGTAGTCAACCTTGTTGCCTTAGGAGATGGAGCATGATTTTATCTATAGTTATTTGTGACCGATTTCTTGTGGCCATATTTTTACTTTAAACTTTCCTTACTAGAATGTACGAATGATCTAGAGATTTAGGTTCAAAGAGATGCACCTCATGTTGGTTGTTTTCCTTCAAATTTCTCATAAATAAGTCTAACAAATTATCCTATAAAATATTCTTTACCTAGAGACACAAATTTTGGAATTGTTGAATGTGCTCTATAACTAGACATTTTTGTCAAATATTTACCAATTGACTAAATAATGTATTGCTCTTAATATCCCTATAATATGCTTTCAAATCCTTTGAAAAATGGACCAAGATACAATCAAATATTTTTTTCCTTTCACAAACCAATTGTTGCCATACATGTTGGTCTTGTTCTAAAAATGTGGATGTCATATTTACCTTTTGTAAGGATACCACTTGGTTTAGATCAAAATATTTCTCCACCTAAAATATCCAGGTTATAGGATGATTACCATCAAATTTCTTTGTATCTATCTTCAATATGTAGTATTTCCTTGGTGCTAACTTGAAGTCATGATGGTGTGAATCTTGGATTGAAAATTCATCATTATGGTTTTGCGATTCAATATTTGTTCTCTCAAATTGTGATAATATATTTCCCATAGGTGATCGAGTCTCAACACAATGGTTCTCCTTTATTTTTTATTTCCTTGGATCTCAATATCCCTTTTAGGAAACCTCTCCAAGAGAAGTTTTTCCATGGAATTCATATCTTTTTGTATTTATTCCTCATTTTCAATCATATTCTTTTTTATCTCTTCCTTAATTTCATTGATCTTCTTTTCCATTTCATCCATAGCTTCTCTTTTAATTTTTTTTCGAGAACTTGATAAATCCACATTTTTCAACATACTACCATCCATTTCATTAACTTCCTTCTCTAATTAAGAGAACCTAAATTCTAAGTCTTCACTTGCTTCATGAGTCCAAGATGATCCCTTAGGAGGTTTAATTAGCGTGGTAGATTTATTTTGTGACATGTTGAAAAATAATAACAGTTGTCCTCTTTATCATAACTTTCAGTTACCAAAAGAAAATTGGGTCTTCGAATCAAAAGCTAGGTCACTTGTAAGTTATGTGCCTTTAAAACCTTAATTTTGAGAATATCTGAATGGCTGGGATTTTTCTTGATATATCTCTGATGTTTGAGCCTTTATTAATCTGAAACTTTGGTTTGAGATATTTTGATATGTCTTTTAGTAAATTCCACAGGTGTGACTAAAATTTGATGAGCCAAGTGAAAGTTATTGTAACTTTCCAAAAACTTGTTTATTTTTAGGCTCCTCCCACAAGCAAACTTGTCTAGTGTACCACATGTAAAATTCTTCAAATATAATTCTAAAACTTCTACCTAAGGTACTTTTGTGTCTCTCCTAAAATACCTAAATATTTCACGATCTGAAAAGAAGTTATAGCAAAACTACCAAGCCAACATGTTTGAAACTAAGTTCACGATCCTTCACAAACCTTAAATTCCTAGAGTATAACTCCAAAAGTATAGATAAACAAAATATGAAATATGAATCAGTGTTCCCTATGATATCTCTTCAATGTGCTCAAAGTTTCATGATCTAAAAACTCCTATAAAATTAGTTATAACGAAAATGCCAAACTGGTCTGTTTGAAATTCATTCCAAGAGCATTCAAGAACCCTAAAGTCCCTAAATAATATCTCTGAAAGTACATCAAATGAATATCTAAAAAAAATTTACCATCTGAAACCTCCCAACGTATATATATATATATAGTGAAGAAAACAAACTTACCTGTTTGAAATTGATTTCATGACATCCAAGAACCCTAACTTCCTTAGAGGATATCTCCAAAAATATAGCGAACCAAGATATAAAATTTGGACTAGATCTTCCCTTATATTTCTCCTCAATATGATCCAAGTTTCACCATCTGGAACATCCTAGAAAAAATTCCAAAATGACCTATTTGAAGAAGTAAAACCCTAGGATCATGAGCTCTGATACTAAATGTTATGAACCTTGTACCTTAAAATGATACAAAACCAATAACTATAGTCCTATTTGAGGAAGAAACCTCCTAATGCAATGAATATAATGTAGAATATAGTATTTGATGGTCCAAAGACTAGATATCCTTAATGTTTGTATGTGTGTACAAGACAAAGGATACAATTATAATAAAAATGGGACCATGAGAGGCTTTATCCTACATAACAATATAACAATAAAAATGTAATTACTTAATATCTAGTGCTTAATAAGGGGTATTAGGGTTATATGGGGCTAATATAGGGCTTTACATAATTTCTCTTTGAATTATCTTGTGAACTCCCTCAGGGTTTTAAGTTCTAAGCACCTTTTTGTTTGACTATTTGGAAGGCCTAATAAGCCCTCAAGCACCTGTTTTTCTAAAGAGAGTTCTATCACTTGGAAATGGCCTATTTTTTTAATTCGCATTGTCTTTGGTGGTTTTGGTTAATATTATTTGAAGGAAAGTTGGCCAAATCCTCTTAGTTCTTAGCGTTGAAACTCTTTTTGGAAAGCAAATAACTTTTAGTGATTTATTTGATGGCATATTGAGGAATTGGAGCCCTTTGGCCAATCCTAAGAAGAAAAATTTGCTAAACAATGTTAAGTTTGCCAATGATAACATTCAAAGCTTCATCCTTGATGATCTTGTACTAAATCTTGGGGCTCATAGCATCTTGTAGATGGTGGAATGGGGCATTTCCATTGATTTCTTCAAATACAAGTTGACCATGGATTACAAATGGCTCCACTTCAACCCATTCCTTAAGGGCACCAAAGTACATAATGTGGAAATTTAAATCCAAACACAAGACACAATTATAACACTTAAGCAACACATGGAAACCTATTCCCCAACCCCCACTCTGCCCACAAAAAAAAGCAAAAAAAAATCCCTTAGAGTTTTATGGTGGGGGTAGTCGTATTGAAGAGGATTGTGTTGACGGTGTTGGAAATCCATCAACCAAGGGGGTCTCCCCGATGAAAATTCCCAATAAGACTTCACACCATTTGGTGTAGGAGCCCTTCGGGAAATAAGGTCGACTTCCAGATGCTCTTATAGATTTTCCTTGGCTATAATGGTCAACACAAGAGAGTAATGCACATGTACTTTCGGATGAACAATCGAATATGCCTTATGGAATGTTTAGTTGTGGAATGTATCAAGGTTCTTCTACCGAAAGGGAGTGAAAAGTGAGCCTTTAAAAGAAGATTAATAGTACTGGTTTGGTAAAGACACACGAGCATATATATATGAACAAATCATTGGACAACTAAAAAAATAGATCACATATAACCAATGATTGTTAAAACACATATAACATGCCTTCAGCAAGATAAGTACCAAAGCCACCAAAATAGTTAAATTTCCTTAGTAGAGGTGAAAATAACATACATACATCGCAAACATTCAAAGAGTAGTCTTACAATATTTAAGACATATGCATGAAATTGTGTTGGCTCAACGAGCTTCAAAATTAAACATAATTTCCAAGATACATCAGTATAGTGAACACCACTAGCCCCAATAGTGGAGCATTAGAGCAACCACTTGCTCCTCCAAAAGAACTATCTTCCTCTCTAATGCCAGGTAGGAGGAGCCATGATGAAAAGTCCATTGCATGACCTATGATGGTGTATATATAGTAAATGGGGTGACCATTTACCTCCTTTGTGACTCTTCGACTACCTTCATTCCTATTTGACTTCTTTACGACCTTTTAACTCCATAACTTTTCACATTCTATAAATGACTCTTGGAATTCCACTTTACATTACATTTCTCACATATTGGAAGTACATAATCTACAAATGATGTGGCAAATGATGACTCATATACATCTTGACATGATACCCTGACAAGATATGACATGACATTTATGACATGGACTGCGTGATGATATTGCCATGTCAAGCCATTCTTTATGTTGTTGCCTCCATGTCTTCTTGAAAGATAGTACATGTTCTTCTTCTTCCTCGTCCATAAGGCTTGAAGGCAAGGAGTCTTCACTATGATCTTGATCTCCAATTGTTGTTGCTATATGGTGTCCCTTTATCTTTTCTTGATTGATACACTTGCCTTTGTAGCCAAAAATATGTCTTCTAGTAGGGTATCCTTCTTCATCTCCTCCATCATCATCCTGTCATAACATCATATAATACCTGCAAATGAAATCCACTCATGACCAGATGAAATCAGTCCGATAAACCCCTAGTCTAACATGCTTCCCAACAACCATTAACTGAGCTGGAATTAGGTGATAAGCTGGGAGACATGCTCAGGGATTTCACAATTACACATCTCAAGATGTCAGGGGCCAGGACTTAGCCTTGACACTACGCAGTGCGCAATTCATGGAAGCTAGGGCAAGACAATTGCACAATTGAGGGGCTCAAGGAGGAAAGCTTGAGGCTTGAGGCTTGAGGTTGCCTACTGCGTAGTTCTAATGGGACAAGGGCCTAGGGCTTGCTTCATTGCGTTGTTCAAGAAGTCAAGGTTGAGGCTTGTTCAAGGGTCGAGGTTGAGCACTGAGACTACATAGTGCATAGTTCTATAAGGCAAGCTCTGTGCATTGTGTAGTTCCAAGAGGAAATGTCTAAGCTTAAGGGTTGAGAATACTCTATACACAATTAAGGACGGTTGAGTGAGGTCAAGTTGTTAGGAAGGAACTTTTTCAAATTTGGCTAAATGTGGGATTATTAGGGCTGACGTGAACAAGGATAAAACTTGAGCATGATCACACACTTAGATTAGTTGATGACACAACATTGATCACTCATAACACATGAACAACATACTTCCCTTAATGCAATGACAGTATGACAACTTTCCCCAAGGGCAACAATCATTGTACACTTTGCGACAATGGTGATGACACTTGTGTGACAGTGCTTGAAACTTTGGGAATGAGTGTGATATATGTCTAGATGATAAGCATGACTCATCCCTTGTAACAAACCAAAACTACATTTGTAAGATGTGTGAAGCTTTCCATGCACAAAATATGACACTTGTTATAGTAAGAGGAAGGTGCAAACAACACTTGTAAGATGTGAACAACATTGAAAGCGACACATGAAAGAACAAAGATAACATGAAAAAGACACTTATTAAAGTGAAAACAAGCAAAAGCGATAGTCATAAACATGAAAGCAAAACTTGTGAAAGCAAAGGTTTACAAAAGCGAGAGTTGGAAAAACTCACCGAAACAGAAGAACAATTGTGACCAAAAGTGAGAGACTGTCAATGAGAGTGTGCACTAACTGTCAACATAGGTTGAACATTGCACATGCACTGTCTTGATGGAATTTCTCTATGCCTATTGAAGCTTGCACAAAAGAGTGTACATGTGAACTTGTTGCAGATTAAGCATGTGTGAACAGGTGCCTTTAACATTTACAACTGAGAAGAAGGTTAGAATACTTGACAAAGAACCGATCGACCATAAAGTGACTATGGAATGAACGATTTCAAGATCCATAGAAAGCTCCAAATTTCAAGCGTAGACTAAATTTTGAAGGGTGTTTATCGCAACGAAAACACTTGGTGACACACTAGTAGAACTTCAGCTTCTATACCTTGGTTTAATCTTTTGTGCAAGGCCTAATGTTTTTAGGAAGTATTGCTTCATCATAAAAATTACTATGGATTCGCCACTCAACCTAGTTATAGATATCATCCCCTCCATCTCTTTCTCGGTTGAACACATTCATAAGGCCAACCATATCACAATGTTTCAATTCAAGAGAAGGGTAATGTAATTTGCGAGCTTAAAATATTCAGATTATGAGTTTTCATCTCTGGTATTCCTCCACTGCCAGTAGGCCTAGACAATACCCTGACGAAGTAACTTGCTTCACCTCCCTGCATAGGAAGCCTTTCACTTCTTTCATACTTTATTTATTTACTTTAATAGGACTATGCTTTGACACTTATCTATTTCATGGGGTGGAAGAGGGATCCCAACTTATTGAGAGCAGAAGAGGTTGTTCCTTCATAGAATAATATATAAAACCTTTGAGATGATTTTTCTCGTTAAGATTTTCCCCTTGTCCTTCTCTACTCGATTGGATCAGTATGGAAAACACTAAAACATAAATAACCGAGCATAGAAACAAGGATCCTATAATAGAAATGAGTATCATGGTTTCACAAAAATCTCTCTACACACAAGGATCGTATTTTCCATCAAAACATCATTGACCAAGAGGTATGAACCAAGATGAAGAACAACTAAAGGTTAGCCAAATGTTGCAGTGACATAAAGCCATTTTCTATTTTGTCACATTGTCTTTCGAGCCGACATCCTTCATCCAAAGTCTTATTAAGCTAAACATAAAATAAAAGACAAGACACAACAAGGAATCTAAATCAAAAGGACAAATAAAATGGAGGATAAACCAAAAATAGGATACAAGACAAAAGTAAGAAATCACAAGAAACAGTACAGAGAGTGAGTGCATAATGGGTGTGAAAGGGCGAGTGCGATGCAACTAGACCTACGTTTAACCTAATTAGCTAGAAGGTCGGGGTCAAGTGTATTGAAATTTCCAATGTATCCATCGTAACTACCCCTGACTTGTATACACAAAGATAAGCAATTAACATATATATAAAACAATGTGCAATGGAAAAGATAAGCACTTGAATACTTTTCAAAACAAATGGAATGTCTTTCCTTTCAGTAGAAATATATGTTATAACGACTACTTCTAACCATTTTTCACTTTTAACTTTTCGATGAAAACCATAATTAAACAAACCTCGGAAGCTTCTTGTGAATGTATCTTCATTTGTACTATCCTCCTTAGCAAGAATAAAAAAAACAGAACTTATTAATTGCGACGAATCTTGCTACGTCAAATTTCTCCAACCATTCAACAATTGGATCGTGAAATTCGAGACAATCCTCTTGAAAACCCTGAGCTCGTTGAAAAGATGAATTTTCCATTAAAGGTATGAGATGTAACACCCTCCTCTCACATCTACCCAAGCAACCGGCCAGCTGGGGTAAACATGCGATGAGAGGCTACTATGATATGATTCAACCTCCTAGGTAACCTTAAGGAAATGGAATCGATGAAAACACAACAAACAGACCTCCCTTAGGTGCTTCAGGACCCTTGGGAGCTAATCCACCACTCCAGGTGCCCAACCCCTGAGTTAACCTAGCATTTAGATGAGTTAAACACAAATTCGCTCCCATGACAAGGCATGCATGCGACTGTACTCCTATAGTTGCTCTCATAGGCTCACCTGCCAATGACCAGCGACCCAAATTGTGAGTGTTATGCCAACAAATCCAAGACATGATCCACTTTTTTAGGGCTAGAACGCAGGTCACTAGCCATAATTGAACCATTTCTTCAAATCAGTAAAATAACATGGAAATGACAGTACTAAATAAAATGCTTGTTCAATACCTTGACTGGACCCCTACTAGCCATGACAGGCATTTTATTAAACACTTAATAAATATGAAACCTACAAGTGTAAATAACAGATACGAGCATAGGGGTCTCATACTTATATGAGATTTGCTATGAGGCATTGTCTCCTTATCGCATTAGTTGCCATTTTCATCCATTAGGTCATAGATACATTGATCATTCAATAACAAGTAAGAACATGATGAGAGCCACTCATGGTTGCTGTCATAAAACATATACATAACTAGCATAATAGGGACAAAAATATCATTAAAATCTAAGGCATATACACCACATATAATCCATCATAATACTAATAGAAATACCAGGAGAAATAAACTTTAATTAATTATGCAAAACCCAAACTCGGAATGGGACTTCCATGTTCCACCCGACCGTAGAATGGTTGAGCCAAATATCTCTTCATCCATTCACCCTTATGCCATATTTCAAGCATGAATGTGGGATCTCATAGAACACATCAATTAAAAACCATTTAGGCCTTCCAAAGGTCATCCACCTCGACCCATCAAATAGTGATTTCACCTTACGGTCGGACATCACCAAAACCATCATTTGATCGGTCTCTATCCCAACCTTCTAGGGCTCCAAAGAGTTTATTCCAACCCAGCTCCCAGGACTAGTAACTCAATCAACGGCTACTATCGAGATCTAGATAATCTGTCCAACCAAGGCTCCAGGACTAGTAACTCAAACCACAACTGTTGTCGGGCTTCGAGAGAATTTGTCTAACCAAGCCTTATAGGAATAGTAACTTAACCCACCAAGGGTTTCCATAGCGTTTGTTCAACCCAGGATTCCAAGACTAATAATTCAACCCAAGTTGTTACAAGGTTTCTAGATTGCTTGTCCAACCTAGGCTTCCGGGACTAATAACTCAACCCAAGTTGTTACAGGGCTTCCATAGTGTTTGTCCAACCAAGGCTTCTAGGAACTAAAAAATCAACCCAATCTAAGGAAACATGAGAACCAACCAAAAAAACAAGAAGGAAATAAACCCACAATATCCATGACTATCCAGGAAATGGCAAGTCTAGGCGAATCTGTTGTCAATACAAGCAATCCTCCATGCCAGTGACAGATCATAACCAAGAAACCACATTCATGTGCCATGCATGCCGAAACTAGTGAGGAAAATATACATGCAACTTGGTACCTGCAAGAAAATATGATGTAGATGTTGATCCCAATGCCCTCTTGCTCCAAAAATCCAAGTATGCCACACCCACCAAGAGTGCTCCAAGAAAACTCTAAGTTTCCAAGAGTATGAGAGAGAGAGAGAGAATAATGAGAGAGATCCCAAATTGGACGGACAAAAAGTTACCAACTGATCCTCAGAAGCCTTTTTATGAATGAGGCCTCTATTTTCTTCATTTTCCATTATTTTCCTTCACTTTCCTCCTCACATGCAACCTGTGACCTTTCACCTTCTTTTCCTCCTAATTTCCATTATTTTCATAAATAAATGTGCCAAAAATGTCATTTTGCCTTTCCAAAGCCTTAGCCATTTCCTTTGCCAGTTTCCTTAGCCATAAGCAACCAAATGAACGCCCATCAGGATGTCTTACCCAACATTCAACTTGGAATATGTGTCCCATCAACCATGGTATTATATATTTTTACATGGAATTTTCACCATGGCTGTTATAGAACTCTCCCCCCTAGGGGAACACGGTCCTCGGTATTCAATGACACCTTAACCAATAAGACGGTCGAAAACAAAACATACTGCCCATGGAGCTTTATAACACATCTCATTACAATATTTACAATGAATGGCATGCTCAAAAGAAAAACACCATGACAACATGACGAGATAACAACCATACCGCATACTGGAGCTTTATAACAAAACTCATTATGGTATTTACAATAACCACATATACACATATGCACATTTGCTAAACCAACAAATAAATGATACGATGCCTGCATCCACAACAAGGAAATTCATAGGCTCACACCTCCACCCTCAAGTAATACCAGGATTCACCTCCTTCCCAGGAAGTCAAGAATCCACTGCCATAGTCAAACTGCATCCAATGTCCAGCGCTATAATCTTGCGCCACTTGTCCTCTCAGTGAACAGTTATTGGCTCATTGTTCTGGGGCGCACTCCCAATGTGCATTTGGTTCCATTTGGAAATGCTCATAACCAAAACAAATCCATCCCCGACCTTCCCTTCTCTGCTACATAGTCTCTTGGGTAATCCAATCACCCCTTTTGTGCAGTCACTCACCTTCCAAGTTCTGCTCGCACCCCCATCTCGTGTAATCCATCCCTTGGCAAGGCTTCCTCACATTGGAAGATACAAAAACAAAGGCATATCTCTTACTCAAAACCATCATACCAGTCATAGCATGTTCATAGAAATCAATGGACACTATTGTGTACCAATGTCCCACAATGGCCTTGCTCCAAAATGGTTTATTAGCCTAATGTTGCATTTTCCAATTCCTTTTGTTGTTGCAAATTCTCGCAGTCGATTTCAATCACCCAACCGGGAATTTCATGCATTCTTGTACCAAACATATAACTTCCATTAGATTTAAAATAAATTGAAATAAATTCACATCATACCTCATTGGTAGCTCGTCAATAAGGTACATTTGCAATCTTGTTTGCTTCCTGTCACAACAAGTCAAACTAACATATTTGACCAAATCAACATGTATAGAAATATCACATCAGGTTAGCTCAAAACATAACCATCATGGATCAAAATCATAAATCACATGTAACCATGATAAACCATAATCATAAATCACATGCATAATAAAATTGAAATAATATACCGATACTTATTTTTTAATCGATCCTTACCTCTGCCTTTGTTCTCATTTCGTACACACACCGGATCAGTTTCCACACCCAACAAATACCCAGTTCCTTCTCCTCATCCAAGTGCACATATACAGAGGGTGCATCACACAAATACAACCACACACTATTGAATTTCCATGACCTTGGGTCTAAGTTAGAGTCTTAAAATTACTGACGATACCAAACCAAGAATCTCAACCATAAACAACTTTGCACAATGGAAATATAAAGCAGTAAATCACATATGCACAATATACACAATTTTAAACAAAATTGTACAATATGTACAATCCCAATCTTCGTTATATTAAACAAATTGAGTAATACAACATTTTATGGTTTACAAGATGCGATGACAATCTTCATTCGGCAACTTCTATGTCGTATCTTGTCCTGTCGGTCCTTCACTCCTGTACTTCTCACTAGTAGTGCTTTAGTCCATCAAGGCATCTACACATTAAGACTCCAATAGGGATGCCTCCTATCACTACTACAGCTCATGTCTACTACAATGAACATGGGCTCATCAACTGCTCTCTGGGTAGGCCTAATTCCTGAGCTCCAATCTGCCACGATAGCAACAACTTTAGTCCATCAAAGTGTTCACTTTGGAATCATCCTTCACCCAACCATCAAATTCTCTTCATCCTTCAAGATAGCTCGTCTAGGGCTACTTTGGGTAGCCAACTTGCTGCCCTCCAACCAACTAAATGAAAACCAATAATTCACTATTGAATCTGCTCCTAGGAAGACATTACACCACCTCAGAATGTCCTCCAATTGGCTCCAACATGCTACACTATAATCTGATCCAAACATTGTTCAAAACCAAGACCCAACACAAGGCACAATGTGATTTTCAAGTCTATTACAATGTTGTCATATCAGTGACTGGTTAGGGCATCATGGGCACACTTCAACAACCCTAACCAAGCACCCAACAACCCTTATTTTCTGTGGCCCTACCAAGGAAGAATTGCCCTATTGTGTGTTGTTGTTATGGGCATAATTTTTCCCCAAAATCTATCCACGTTGTCCTTGTTTTGAGGTGGTTAGGCCTGCGGCCTACCATAGTTCAGCTGTCACCTACATTCATCCTCAAAACACAGAATCCTTGCCTCAGTTGCTGCCCAACAAACCCTTCTTTCACCTGTGTTTATTCCTTTTCCAACTCGGCCTTCCCGAGGTATGTGATAGCCCTCCACCCAGTCAGAGAAGCACCCAATCCAACCCTAAATCCACATTGTTTTGTCCTCTTTTCCTGTAGCAAAACAGAAGCTAATCTTCTCCCTTATCTAATTTCCTTGGCTCTCCAACACTGCCTTTATGTTGCACTCATTAGATGCTTAAATGACCTCAATACGCCTTGTATTTATACACATACAATGGCTCAACATCTCACTTGAAGTGACACATATCAAGTCAGTCTACTTGAAAACCAAATTAATTTGTCAACTTCAAAAATTCATATCTCTCTAATGAGAACTTGGATTCAAATGATTTTCAATGCGTTGAAATAATCTTTCCGAGCACTATCATCCTCATCCATCACATGTCGTAAATCCATCATCATTTTGTCCCAAATATCGATGGGTACCAAAACCCCATACTTGGGTTCCAAGCCCACAAGCTACCCTTGTGGCTCCATGCCCTCCAAACCCTAAATCCTAGGGCTTAGAGTACCTCCCAAGCTACACAAATAAACACTCCCTTTTAGCGAGGGAGGTACTTCCAAGACTAGGAAGTATCTTGTCATCATCATCACTGCTCACAACACTTACCCAACTCCTAGCGCTCACAATCACAACAATCCATGTACGGTGAACTACGCCCTTATTGGAAGTGTCGTTGTCACTGCTGGAAGCAACCTGCTTCTTCTTCTTATCTTGTAACATCTTGCACTATTTCCATGATTCCTTCTTGGTAGTTGTAGGAGCACCCTTGCTCACCACTGACCATGTGCTCTTCTTCGGCTGCAAAGTCTCCCTTTAAAACTGCAAGCTCCCTCTCGAACTAGACTCCTTCTAAGTCTTTGGAACCTGCACCTTCTCGGAAAAATGTACCTTCTTCTCAGGAACATGTGCCTTCTCCTCTGAAGCATGCACCTGCACCTGAAATTTCTCTTGATTCTCTGGAACCTACACATGCCCCTGCTTCTTTCCATGACCCTTAGGCTTGGCAGTCAACCTGTAGAGACCGTGCTCTCTAACTTTGAGTACAATCCCATCGGACTCAGAGCCTCTAGGCTAGAGTCTTTCCTTCCCATCTTGGAACAAGACCTCAAACCCTTTCCTCTCGATCATCGAGACGAAAATCACACTATATCTGAGTCCTGGTATGAGCAGTACATCCTAGACCCGCATCACACATCTTGTCTCCATCCTAAATGGGACAACACCCAATCCTCAGATCTCCAACTAACTCTTGTCACCCAACACCATGTGCAACTTCGAGTCTGATCCAGCTAGAGTCTCAAAAATATCATGTGACCCTATCATATGCTTCATCACACCACTGTCCACATACCATCCATCCTCTTTGATATTACTTTGCAAGAAATGAGAAATCATAGAAAAATCCTCCTCTTCGTCTTCTAATCTTCTAGCAAGATAATCCATCTCTGATTTATTGGCAATAAGGGCGACATCTCCCTTCTTCTTCTTCGGACATCTCGACAAAAAATGACCCATCTCACCATAATTTAAAAACTTGACTTTACTGAAGTCCTTCTTTTGCTTACCCTTCATTCATGATGCAAGTGTCACGTCAACATCTGAAGCTTTCTGCTTCGATTGAAGATCCTCGTCTCGCAACTCTTCCTAAATGAAGTCACCCCACAACCTATCCTAACGTGGCAACTTCTCCTTGGCAATGATTCCTTTGATGAAGGGTTTCCATTCCTCAGTGAACCCTTTCAAGGAAATCCTTACCATATCTCCATCTGAGACAGTCACATTGATGGCAAAAGCTCATCCTTGACTTGAGACAATATCGTCAAATATGAGGTCATGCTTTCACCCTTTAACATCTTGGTTTTAACTTATCCTCCAATACCAATACCTGGTTCTCGTTCTTATTTTGGAACAAATTTTGAAGACACCCACATCTTATGTGCGGTGTTCTTCCTGGACAAATGAGGTATTAGGGCATCCCTCACACCATCAAGGATGTTCAATCTCCCCTCGCATCCAAATCTTCCCACATTTTGGTTGTCTTATTGAACTCTTTCTCGGCAAAATCCCAGATACTGTTGACCTGCAATATCAACTTGATCCTTTCCTTCCATTGACTATAGTTGGACATCCCCTCCAACTTGTCCTCATATCAGATACTTGCCTGTAACTTCTGTTAGAGTTGGTCTAGTAGCCCTCCATCAACGATCAAAGCTCTTTGCATTTGCATAAGTAGGTGTCTCATCAGTGTCTTGCATTCCATTAGGCATGCCATAACCCTGATGGAGGAGCTGGTGTCTTTGTCCCCCTCTGGCCACTGCTGGATCAGCTTGTTTCAGTCATTAAACTTTGTCAAGGTTACTTGTCTATTGTCTTGAGATCAAATTTTTAGGTCTAGGGTTTTTGGTCAAGTTTGTCTTCAAGGTAATTGTCTCTGAAGGTCAATAGGTGCCCAGAAAGCCAGAGGGATGTTTTTCAAAGTATTTCTTCGGAAATTTTTATCTTGTACAATTAAATTTCACCTTGGATTTAAAAACCCTGTTTTTAAAGCCAAGGTCATTTTTCAAAATTTTGTAAAAAGTGGTAAAATTTCAAAAGGCTTCAAAGGACAGCATGTAACCCTGGCTCCCTTGCCAAGATCCCTCAGATGTTATCCCTGCAAAAAGTATCGAGCAAAAGCATCAAATGAGTCAATTTCAGGACAAAGGAAACCAAAAAAGTCAAATTTATAAAGTGTCAAAGAAAAACATTATAAAGTGGGTTTGGGCATGAAGTTAATTCAAATCAAAGTTATAAGAGCCCAATCTCCCTCCATAGACCCTCATTGTGAATCTAAGTCACTTGCAAGAGAGATTGGGTGAGAAATTGGCCGAAGTTGAGAGCTGGACAGGCGCGCGACCCGTTGAACCAGGCGCGCGACCCGTCAGGGCACCTCCAGCAGTGTAAAAATTACACAGGCGCGACCCGTTGAGGGCGTGCGACCCGTTGGGCAGTGCGCGCGACCCATCAGGGTTTCCTCCACAGAAAATTACCAGCAAGCTGCCAAGCGACCACAAATTGATCAAGCTTGTCCGGTAGGCCTTCAATCATATAAATTATGGTTTGCTAAAGCTTGAGAAGATCATGATGATATTTTAAGAGCCTTCATTTGCAAGTAAAGACTTCATATGCTTTTGATTGAAAATATCAAAGTTGCTAGGGTTTGTTTTGTTGTTTTAAGGTATTCCTTTTCATTCCTATTGTTCCTACATTTTCTCACCTCCCATTTCTTACTCCCTTATCACTGTTTTTAATTTCCCTACCAAAAATATTAAGAAATAAAAAATCAAACCCTAAACCCTACCTTTCATAACATCCTTGCAAATGAAATTGTATGATGATGTTGATGTCATGATTCCTCTCTTTAACCCCTGTTTCATATATTTTTCCCAATTTCCCTTCCAAGTCTCCCTTCCCTAACATTTCCCTTATGCTACTTGTCCCCTTGAAACAGCATTTCAAAACAGTTAAAACAGCAGATTTCAAAGCAGAAGCAGCAGTACATTTCAGTCACTTTGCCCCTGAAACCATGTCAGAAACCGAAACCGACTATGAGCAAAGTGATGATCGTGAGTCAACACCAGAAGTTGAGCCTGCTCCAGAACATGAAAAACCACTATTGGGCCCGAATGCACGTATGCAAGGCAAAAATGAAGGTGCTCCAAAGGCGGTTGGTCAAAGCACAAAAACGGAGAAAAAGGCCCGATCCCCTCCACATCTTGGCTGAGGCTTCTTTGAAGGAGCAAGGCACTAAATAGCTCAGCCACAGCACAAATCCCAAGAAATTTTGAGCATTTTGGGTCAATTTTGGTTTTTTCAGGCAATTTACAGGTTTTGTCCCTTTAACGGGTCTCACCCCCCGCGCGACCCTTTCTCTTGGCAACTTCATTTTGCAAAAACTCAGCATTTCCAGATTTGTAATGAAAAGTTACATATGCTCATCCATTGCCTAGAGATTTTATGAAGTTTTGGGCCTCCAGAAAGTCAAAAAACAAGCAAAAAATGACTTTCTGCCACATTTTTGACACACAAAAAGCAGTCTTGGGAGATTGCAATTTTGGAAGGGAAAATGACAACCAAATTCAGAAATTCCAGTTGGGTTGGAAAGTAGACTCACAGAACTTTCCAACAAGCCTACTCTTGCCCCATTTTGACACCTGGAAGTGCCCCAAAAGTGCCCTCAAAGGCGCGCGACCTATCAGGCAATTTTCTCAAAATTTCACTATACAGCTCAGAAAAACGCAGATTTGACCATGTTTGACTTTTTGGAGTGGATTGTTATCCTCCTTGATGTAAATAATGTAATTTTTTGATACTTTTACACTTATGTATCTCTTCTAGAAGATTCATTCATGAGATAGGTGAAAATTAAATGAATGAATTGGTTTCCTAGCTTATAGAGGTAAGTTGTTTTGACTGCCTAGATTTTAGTGCTCAATTTAGAATTGGTTGAAACAGCTCCTAGAAGGATGAGCTCGACCCCTAGAGGCAAGGGAAGAGGTTGGCTTGCCTATATTATGTATTTTCTCAATCATTTTCAGAGGTTGGAAGGTTGGACTCTTGAAGGAGAAACTATCATTGTATTATTCACTGTATCTCTGCAATTTTTGGCTAAGGAAGACCAGGGTTTTGCAGTCCTTTTTGGGATTCTTGTGGTTACATGTATTGATGGTGTGTTTCTCTATGTACTTGTAAGTGTGTTATGTGAATCATTTCCTTTCTTTTCCTTCTGCACATTAAACAAACGAAGTGTTAAAGTAAGAATTCATGACTGTCATGCTCTGCTTTTAAGTTTGCTTAATTTCAATGTTTTCTACTGTTTAAGGAGAATTCAAAGTTATTGTTTGCTCTCCTTAACTCCTCATCTATCATTCTTAATCATCCACCTCAATCAAAGGCATCAATACTGTCTCCTACCTCGCCCCAAAGAACCCCCTGCAGAAACTGTGTCCAATCCCCGCACCCAAAATTGCCATCTCCTCAATTTGCCACCAAAAACCCTAAAAACCCCAAATCAACCCTTTTGATCAATTTACTAGCCTAAAATCAGTGTTACCCTATTCGTCATCTCACCAATTGAAGATCTTTACCGAGATAGACCGGAGAGAGCCCTCTCCTGCCCCGTAGGGCTAGCTACGAGGCTAAGTGGTTTGACGTTGCCTTGGAGTTTACCTTTCTCAGCCTGAGGTGAAATTTCAAGCGCTAACATATTGGCGACCATACTGGGGAGAACAAACTTGTTTGTGGGTTGATGTGTTTGTTTCATAAGTCTTAGACGGAGCCTGAAGTTATGCCAGGTAGCCTTCGAAACGCTTTTGCTTTGGATAAGCGGAAGTAGATAAACGCTGCTTCAGTCAATCTCCGTGAGCTTGTGAATACGGCCACTTCGATTGCATTTTACCCCAGTACATGTAACAAGTTCAGATTTGATTTTTGATGGTGAACAATGATCAGACACTTGAAAGGCTGAAATCATTCACTTGGCGACTCTAAATCAGTTTCAAGATCAGATCCAAAGACTCCACTGGAGGATGATCCCGACCAGCAGAAACATGAAAGGACAACATGCACAGATCAGGTATTCAAGTTGGAATTTCATCCAAGACATTTTGTTCTTTGTCATAAATTATTTCTTCTCTTTTCCCAAGAATGTCAAGAAGGCTTTGCAAAGTATACTATGCTTGAGAAGAGATCCTTGGCCTGCAGTTGATTCTTTCCCTTTGAAGATTGTGAATACCAAAGAAGATCCTTTTTCCGAATTTTGTGATGACCATATTCAAATTGATGAATCTCAAGAGACCAAGACTGATTCTATACCTGCTGTACATACCCCTACACCTTGTAAAATTCCAGATCGGTATAAACCTCTTATTTTACCTTCTGTTCTCCATGCTTTCCCCAAAAACTATGATCTTTACTTGCCGAGGTTTGATGGTGAAAGTAAGAATGTCAACGTTGAGCAACACGTGCATAATTTTGAGAATTTTCTAGATCTTTTTGAAGTTGATGAAGAAGATGTTAGTATTAGGCTTTTTGCTCTTTCTTTGCAAGCAAAAGTGAAGAGTTGGTTCAAAGCCCTGCCTGATGCAAGCATTTCAGATTTCCAGCAGTTTGTCAAAGTTTTTCTCGACAGGTGGATGATCGGGCAGAACCTTTTCTTGATTGTAGAAGAGTATAACCAGCTGAAAAGATTGCCAGGGGAGACAGTACAACAGTTTTCGGCCAGATTTAATCAAGTTTATTATTCGATGCCAGTTGACATAAGACCTTCTCCTAGATCTGCTCTCTTGCACTATCCGGGTGTCTTTGATCCGGAAATGGAGTTTCAGCTGAGAGAAAGGGATATTGCAACGCTTCATGAGATGAAAAACAGTGCAATAAATGTAGAGGCTCATCTGCTGATCCGAAGGGCAAGATTGAAGGAAGAATCTCTAGAGGTGAAGCTTGACATTTTGGTAAGTGTAGTGGAAAAGATGATGGACAAGATCAACACAAGGAATGATTATGATGTTCAAGGCTCGCTGATTGAAGAAGAACAAGTTGCTGATCCAAAACATTTTGTTTCTTATCCTAGTTGTCATAGATCTGATAATGATTGTTTTGTAGATCACCTTGGCGAAGAAAGAACTATTGATATGACCTGCATGCTTGATGATATGTTTTATACTGATGATTTGCCTCAGTATGATCAGTATGATGATGATTATGTTCTCCAAACAAAAGCTAATCTTACAGACAAATCAGCAGCTAGTTTGTGGGAGGAAGAGGTTCACTTTCAGCGGCTTGAATACAATGTTCAGCCATCACATATCAGCTATGACATTGACGAGGAAAGTGCATCAAAGTTTGAAGTAAGTGAAGGATCTTTGCCTTTTTGTTTTGATTCGTTTCAGTTCATCAGAGATAACTACCATGCAATCAAAAATCAAATGTCAACAAGTCTTGATTTGAAGCATCTTGAGAGCAATGAAAATTTTGTTCAAGACTTCTCATATTCAGATTTGCAAACCCCGAAAGCCATTGATTGTCAAGTTGCAGCTGAAGACTTGGAAGTGGACACACATGATTTAATGATTCAAGGTGACTCCGTACCATTCTGTTTTGAATCATTTCAGTTTTTGAAGGGTAGATTGCATAGTAAATCTTCAAATGAAAAGCCTATAACAAATCAGCAATCTCTCAGTGTTAATGTTGAGGATGAGACAGATAACAAAATTCTTGAGTAGCCTGTAGCATTAGATTTGCAGCCACCAAATGAAATTGAAGGGCAGATTACAGATGAAGCTGTGGAAGATGATTTGATGATGCAGGAAGATTCTATACCCTTTTGTTTCGAAGCATTTCAGTTTATGAGGCAGAATCTTCGTAAAATCTCTCAAGAAAAAGATGAACAGCTAGAAGGATGTCATACATTTTCAATGGATACATTACAACAGTCTTTTCAAGTTTTTCATGATCCAATAGCTGATGTTTTGGATGAGGTTTGCAGTCAAAGTCTTTCTCCATTGACTATATGTGAGCTTGAAACGTGTATTGATACAAATTTGATCTGGCAGCCGGTTTCTTTGTCATTTTAAGCAGAGGTCTCGTCACAAGGCTCAGATCAAAGGTTGCATTCATGGTATGAGGAAAGGAGAAGTAATCCATTGCATGAGCGAAGTCCCAGTGTGCATGAATTTCAAGATCCTTATGCAGTGTTTTTGGAGGTGGATAGAGAATTCATACCATTCAACAGATCTGTTTCCAAGTTGTCATGGGAGTTACCTTTCAGTAGTTCTCTCTTGTTGGTCATAAGAGAGCACTTGCGGAGAATTCGAACAACAGATGGGATACTTACTTGGTTGCATTGGTTGTTTCATTTCACTTGATCAGGTGATGAATGAAACTGTTAGAGTAGGTTTTGATGAATAAGCTCCACTTTGAGCATCATTTCCAGTTTGTCGGTTGTGTTTAAGTATTGAGTCAGTTTTTAGTTGAGTGAGAGTCAATTTGTGTTGTCAAGTCATCAGTTTTAGTCATGCATTTCAGCTTGAGTTTTTGACTCCATTGCCCAATGATTGAAAGCATTGGTCTGCTCTCCCAGAGGTCTGCGGTTCTTGGCACCTCCAAGGAGCTACCATCCCCATTGGAGCCAATGTTAGAGTTGGTCTAGTAGCCCTCCATCAGCGATCAAAGCTCTTTGCATTTGCATAAGTAGGTGTCTCATCAGTGTCTTGCATTCCATTAGGCATGCCATAACCCTGATGGAGGAGCTGGTGTCTTTGTCCCCCTCTGGCCACTGCTGGATCAGCTTGTTTCAGTCATTAAACTTTGTCAAGGTTACTTGTCTATTGTCTTGAGATCAAATTTTTAGGTCTAGGGTTTTTGGTCAAGTTTGTCTTCAAGGTCATTGTCTCTGAAGGTCAATAGGTGCCCA
Source organism: Pinus tabuliformis (assembly GCA_031772625.1). Classification (NCBI taxonomy): domain Eukaryota; kingdom Viridiplantae; phylum Streptophyta; class Pinopsida; order Pinales; family Pinaceae; genus Pinus; species Pinus tabuliformis. Next base: position 440,429,043 of record CM062813.1, on the reverse strand, counting down.
GCAAGCCAGAGGGATGTTTTTCAAAGTATTTCTTCGGAAATTTTTATCTTGTACAATTAAATTTCACCTTGGATTTAAAAACCCTGTTTTTAAAGCCAAGGTCATTTTTCAAAATTTTGTAAAAAGTGGTAAAATTTCAAAAGGCTTCAAAGGACAGCATGTAACCCTGGCTCCCTTGCCAAGATCCCTCAGATGTTATCCCTGCAAAAAGTATCGAGCAAAAGCATCAAATGAGTCAATTTCAGGACAAAGGAAACCAAAAAAGTCAAATTTATAAAGTGTCAAAGAAAAACATTGTAAAGTGGGTTTGGGCATGAAATTAATTCAAATCAAAGTTATAAGAGCCCAATCTCCCTCCATAGACCCTCATTGTGCATCTAAGTCACTTGCAAGAGAGATTGGGTGAGAAATTGGCCGAAGTTGAGAGCAGGACAGGCGCGCGACCCGTCAGGGCACCTCCAGCAGTGTAAAAATTACACAGGCGTGACCCGTTGAGGGCGCGCGACCCGTTGGGCAGTGCGCGCGACCCATCAGGGTTTCCTCCACAGAAAATTACCAGCAAGCTGCCAAGCGACCACAAATTGTTCAAGCTTGTCCGGTAGGTCTTCAATCATATAAATTATGGTTTGCTAAAGCTTGAGAAGATCATGATGATATTTTAAGAGCCTTCATTTGCAAGTAAAGACTTCATGTGCTTTTGCTTGAAAATATCAAAGTTGCTAGGGTTTGTTTTGTTGTTTTAAGGTATTCCTTTTCATTCCTATTGTTCCTACATTTTCCCACCTCCCATTTCTTACTCCCTTATCACTGTTATTTAATTTCCCTACCAAAAATATTAAGAAATCAAAAATCAAACCCTAAACCCTACCTTTCATAACATCCTTGCAAATGAAATTGTATGATGATGTTGATGTCATGATTCCTCTCTTTAACCCCTGTTTCATATATTTTTCCCAATTTCCCTTCCAAGTCTCCCTTCCCTAACATTTCCCTTGTGCTACTTGTCCCCTTGAAATAACATTTCAAAACAGTTAAAACAGCAGATTTCAAAGCAGAAGCAGCAGTACATTTCAGTCACTTTGCCCCTGAAACCATGTCAGAAACCGAAACTGACTATGAGCAAAGTGATGATCGTGAGTCAACACCAGAAGTTGAGCCTGCTCCGGAACATGAAAAACCACTATTGGGCCCGAATGCACGTATGCAAGGCAAAAATGAAGGTGCTCCAAAGGCGGTTGGTCAAAGAACAAAAACGGAGAAAAAGGCCCGATCCCCTCCACATCTTGGCCGAGGCTTCTTTGAAGGAGCAAGGCACTAAATAGCTCAGCCACAGCACAAATCCCAAGAAATTTTGAGCATTTTGGGTCAATTTTGGTTTTTTCAGGCAATTTACAGGTTTTGTCCTTTTAACGGGTCTCACCCCCCGCGCAACCCTTTCTCTTGGCAACTTCATTTTGCAAAAACTCAGCATTTCCAGATTTTTCATGAAAAGTTACATATGCTCATCCATTTCCTAGAGATTTTATGAAGTTTTGGGCCTCCAGAAAGTCAAAAAACAAGCAAAAAATGACTTTCTGCCACATTTTTGACACACAGAAAGCAGTCTTGGGAGATTGCAATTTTGGAGGGGCAAATGACAACCAAATTCAGAAATTCCAGTTGGGTTGGAAAGTAGACTCACAGACCTTTCCAACAAGCCTACTCTTGCCCCATTTGGACACCTGGAAGTGCCCCAAAAGTTCTCTCAAAGGCGCGCGACCCGTCAGGCATAGGCGCGCGACCTATCAGGCAATTTTCTCAAAATTTCACTGTACAGCTCAGAAAAACGCAGATTTGACCATGTTTGACTTTTTGGAGTGGATTGTTATCCTCCTTGATGTAAATAATGTAATTTTTTGATACTTTTACACTTATGTATCTCTTCTAGAAGATTCATTCATGAGATAGGTGAAAATTAAATGAATGAATTGGTTTCCTAGCTTATAGAGGCAAGTTGTTTTGACTGCCTAGATTTTAGTGCTCAGTTTAGAATTGGTTGAAACAGCTCCTAGAAGGATGAGCTCGACCCCTAGAGGCAAGGGAAGAGGTTGGCTTGCCTATATTATGTATCTTCTCAATCATTTTCAGAGGTTGGAAGGTTGGACTCTTGAGGGAGAAACTATCATTGTATTATTCACTATATCTCTGCAATTTTTGGCTAAGGAAGACCAGGGTTTTGCAGTCCTTTTTGGGATTCTTGTGGTTACATGTATTGATGGTGTGTTTCTCTATGTACTTGTAAGTGTGTTATGTGAATCATTTCCTTTCTTTTCCTTCTGCACATTAAACAAACGAAGTGTTAAAGTAAGAATTCATGACTGTCATGCTCTGCTTTTAAGTTTGCTTAATTTCAATGTTTTCTACTGTTTAAGGAGAATTCAAAGTTATTGTTTGCTATCCTTAACTCCTCATCTGTCATTCTTAATCATCCACCTCAATCAAAGGCATCAATATTGTCTCCTACCTCGCCCCAAAGAACCCCCTGCAGAAACTGTGTCCAATCCCCGCACCCAAAATTGCCATCTCCTCAATTTGCCACCAAAAACCCTAAAAACCCCAAATCAACCCTTTTGATCAATTTACTAGCCTAAAATCAGTGTTACCCTATTGGTCATCTCACCAATTGAAGATCTTTACCGAGATAGACCGGAGAGAGCCCTCTCCTGCCCCATAGGGCTAGCTACGAGGCTAAGTGGTTTGATGTTGCCTTGGAGTTTACCTTTCTCAGCCTGAGGTGAAATTTCAAGCGCTAACAACTTCGAAATTGTAGTGAACCCTTTACTCACAATGTGACCAACTCTCTCTCACACTGTACTTCGTTGCGCACAACTCTGATTTAATTACTTCCAAAGTAGCTCAGACACGCTCTGATATCATGTTGAATTTCCATGATCTTGGGTCTAGGTTAGATTCTTAAAATCACTAATGCTACCAAACCAAGAATCTCAACCATAAACTACTTTGCACAGTAGAAATGTAAAGTAGTAAATCACATATGCACAATATACACAGTTTTAAACAAAATTGTACAATATGTACAATCCCAATCTTCGTTACATTAAAAAAACTTAGTAATACAACAGTTTATGGTTTACAAGATACAATAAAAAACTTCGTTGCACAACTTCTATGTCGTATCTTGTCCTGTGGATCCTTCACTCCCGTACTGCTCACTAGTAGTGCCTTAGTCCATCAAGGCATCTACACATCGAGACTCCAAGAGGGATCCCTCCTATCACTACTGCAAGTCACATTTGCTAGAATGAACACGGGCTCGTCAACTACTCTATGGGTAGGCCCAATTCCCAAGCTCCAATCTACCACACTAGCAACAACTTTAGTCCATCAAAGTGTTGAGCTTCGGCACCATCCTTCACCTAACCTTTAGTTGCTCTTCGTCCTTCAAGATAGCTCGCTTAGGGCTACTTTGGGTAGCAAACTTGTTGCCATCCAACCAACTCTATGACACCCAATACTTCACTGTTGAATCTATTCCTAGGAAGACATTACACCACCTCAGAATGTCCTCCAATTGGCTCCAACAGGCTACACTATAATCTGATCCAAACATTGTTCAAAACCAAGACCCAACACAAGGCACAATGTGATTTTCAAGTTTGTTACATTGTTGTCATATCAGTGACTGGTTAGGGCATCATGGGCACACTGCAACAACCCTAACCAAGCACCCAACAACCCTTATTTTCTGTGGCCCTACCAAGGAAGAATTGCCCTATTGTGTGTTGTTGTTATGGGCATAATTTTTCCCCAAAATCTATCCACGTTGTCCTTGTTTTGAGGTGGTTAGGCCTGCGGCCTACCACAGTTCAGCTGTCACCTACAACCATCCCCAAAACAGAGAATCCTTGCCTCAGTTGCTTCCCAAAAAACCTTCCTTTCACCTACATTTATTCCTTTTCCAACTCGGCCTTCCTGAGGTATGTGACAACCCTCCACGTAGTCAAAGAAGCACCCAAACCAACCCTAAATCCACATTTTTTGTCCTCTTTTCCTGCGGCAAAACAGAAGCTAATATGCTCCCTTATTCAAGTTCTTTAGCTCTCCAACACTGCCTTTATGTTGCACTTATTGGATGCTTAAATGACCTCAATACACCTTGTATTTATACACATACAATGGCTCAACGTCTCACTCGAAGTGACACATATCAAGTCGGCCTGCTTGACAACCAAATTAATTTGTCAACTTCAAAAATTCATATTTCTCTAAGGACAACTTGGATTCAAACAATTTTCGATGCGTTGGAATCATCTTTCCGAGCACTAGCATCCTCATCCATCATATGTCGTAAATCCATCATTGTTTTGTCCCAAATATCGATGGGTACCAAAACCACATACTCAATTTCCAAGCCCACAAGCTTCCCTTGTGGCGCTTTTCCCTCCAAACCCTGAACCCTAGGGCTTGAAGTACCTCCCAAGCTACACAAATCAACACACACGACATACAACTCCTTGAAATACATGCACCTACACTTGACATACAACACATAAACCTACACCCAGTGTATACATACATACGCCTACATCTAGTGCATAACATAATACATACACCTACACCTGGCGTACAACACAACATAATACTTCTATACCCGATGTACAACACCACACAATACATGCACCTACATAGTGCACATACCTAGTACCACATGGCCTTAACACAACATGTATGACATGCACACAATACCACACATGCACTAATACCATATGTACAACATGTACACAGTACCACCTGTACACCACACCACCTGCACAACGTGTGCACAACATCATATGTAGACGGCGCCACCTACAGAACCTGTACACAATGCCACATGTACACTACACCACTTGTACAACATGTACACAATACCACATGTACTAGTACCACATGCACAACATGTACGCGGCACCATATGCACGACATCCACACAACACCACCTGCACACAGTGCCACTTGTACAACATGTACATAGCACCACATGCACACAAAACCACTTCACATCACACCATATGTACATAACACCACATGTACAACATGTACGCAACAACACATGTACATAGCATTGCATATCCAACATGTACATAGCATCATCTGTACACATCACCGCATATCTAACACGCGCAGTTCAGCGTATGCATACAACATTGCATATCCATCATGCACACAGTGCAATATGTACACAACACCATATATCCAACATGTACATAACACCATATATACCCAACACTGAATATGCAACATTCATACAACATTATATGTACTAACACTCTATACATAATATTGCATAAACAACATATACACACACTACATATGCACAATACTGCATGTGCACAATCATCGCAGATGCAATATGTACAACCGATACAACATATGCACAACAATTATACCACGCAAATATCCACATAATGTCAGACAAATTCAAGGTTAAGAAGACTTCCTATACGCAAAGTACTCATTCGTTTGGAATTAGGTTTCCAAACATAGTCAAAGGAATTCTTGGCCAATTCATTTCCTTTACCTTTTTTACCTTGTTGCAATCGAGGCTTATTGTGCACTGTCACATCACCCAACTATTAGTCATGTAAACACATCAACTATTACCTTTCATGCTAATGCCAAGCATGTTTCCTGCAACTCTTCACACATGTTAACCACACGTTCCAAATATCAGGACAATCATATATATCAATTTCAAATCAACCTTTACCAAGACTAATAATCATGTCATAATCCATAATCAACTCAGAGTTATTAGACATAATGCTACAACTATCACCTACTATACTCAAGTACATATCAACTGTCTCGACACATATGTATTAGTACAATCATCTTAAACAAGATCACTGGAACGCATACTTATATCATGCAATTAATCAAACATTCAAACAAATCACAAACATACCATGTTAGATAAATCAATTAGACGACATAATCAAATAATCCAACACCAAGTATACTACATAAGCAAACTCATACCTTAGTGTACCTCAGGGAAGGCTATCTTGTCTGCACACTTAATCTAGTTAGCAAGATATAACTTTACAACATGTCAACTAAAACATAAATAAGATCACGATATCCATAACACTAACTAACTAACCTGTTCACATCATAAACTCATAAGCATTTATCATTGATGCATAACAACAACGTGTGCAAAGTGATCACAAATATGTTGGTGATGAGCCCCAAATTTTGGTAACATTTTGGGCTCATTTGGCCTACTTACCTTGCTCAACCCTTCATTTTTTATCACTTATGCATCATTTCTTAGTATATTCATGTTATTTGTAGGAAGGAGGGCAGTCATTATGCCTATGTGGCTAATACATGTTTATTTCAGGTTTTTTGACATTAAATGGAGCAAAACCACGCAGATGGAGGCAAGGAGACAGCCAAGGTGGCATTGCGGTTTTGTAGCAAGGTTGTCCACAGCCTTGAATGACCTTCCTCGTGATCTCCACCCCAACTCCGAGCTCCAACAGCTATCACCACCGAGATAGAAGGCAACCAACGGATTCTACAGGAACAGCAGTTTACTTTTAGTTGGACAGCCAAGCCCCACTAATTTAGGAGGCCAGCTTGGCCCTCATAATGTATAAATCTTGAGGCTGTAGCCTTCGATGGGGACTTTTGAACCTTTGTTGCAGATTTTGAATCACGAGCTATAGCTCTGTTTTGCTCTTTGTAAGCCATTTTTGGCATGTTGTTAGACTTATGATTATGATCTTCTAATAAAAGGCAGGCAGATTTGAGTTCAATTCTGAGTTCTTAGAGGAGCTATAGCTCTCAGGTTTGGGCCCAACCTGAGAGCAATAGGCCTCCTTTCTTTGTATTGTTACTTGTCTTTTCTTTCAGCATTTCATTTCTTGTCCTTTACATGCACTTGAAAAACACAGTTTGCTGATTCGAATTTCTTGGTGTGGTTACATAGGTTAGTGTTATGAACAAAGTTACTTTCAGTAGTTTAGATTAGAGTAAGGATTGGAGTTAATCAGAGTTCCAAGAAAAGGTTGAATGTACACTCACTACCACCTCTGTTTAGAGATTGGGAGTGTAGACCGTGCCAACTACCAAAAACACTGTTTTATATGTTCATGCAAGCTTTAACGCAATAATTTCAGTTGTAGGAGTGTCCATGCACTTATATCTTGAGCAATAACTCTTTGTTTCAGCACCATGCACGATTTCTCTCTAGGCTACATTGTTGTTCTTTGGTTTCTAATAAAACAGTTAGAGTAGGTTGATGACATTTCGGTTTTGTGCAAGATACAGGTGATTTGTTTCATTTACACTGCACAGCACCACTCTATCATTCCCTTATCCTTCTTAGCCATGCCTAGGCCATCTCCTTACCTCCCAGCTAGATCATTTGCCCACCAACTCTTCTATCATCCACGTTGTTTTATCTTTTCGGCCTTCCATTGCCTCTAACCTCCTCTAGATCAACCAGCTTTACACACTCCCTCTCCATCTCACCTCTCTGTCCATAAGCCATCACAAGCTCCCCTCCTACATTTCTCTCCACCCACACAGCTCATTCACTCCTCCATCACCCAAAAATCCTATTGCAGAACATCCTGTAGAAGTTAGCAGACTTCCTGTAGAAATCCTGAACTTCTTGTAGAATCCCCTGCAGACATCCTGTAGAAGCTTGTAAACACGGTTGCCAGGCATCTGAACCTTGTGAACTTCTGTGGAATGATGCTAGGGATCCCTTAGACCCTCTATGAGCCTTCCTGACCTTTTTCCAGCCTTCCTCCCCTTGAACTACCCCTGCATAGTCAAGACCCAATAAGAAGCACAGTCATAATAACTCCAACCACTTGAGCAAAAATACAAAAACATGTTCTCTTCAGATGAAAGTAGTTTAGACTCATGCATCTCATCTCACTAGAAGTAATGGCATCACTTTTAGAAGTTGCATTCCCACCATTGCATCATAAGGATTAAGCTGGTAAAATTAGGGTTTACTAGGGTTTCCATGTTTTGTTGGCTTTCAGTTCATTCTTGCAAAGTAGGTTAATTTCCTTCGAGATAGCTTTCGTTCATCACTTAAAAAGCTTCTTCTGAGAACATATAGAAGTTGGCTTGAGCCCTAGCGGACTTGTGCCAGCTGACCAAGTGACAGCTGCGACAAGAGCTAGTACTTGTGCATACAGCACTGTCGCTTCCAAGTTTGTACGAACTACCGGGTTGATAAAATTAGAGAAGGAAGCTCCAGGAGTTGTAGCATTATTGCTGCAATACTGGAGCCCACCAGTTGGTTCATACCTGAATATCGTAACCATAACCATCTGCATAGTTCAATCCAATTTAGCATGATACATATAACATAAAGATACTAATGTTATAACCCTAATCGTCAAGTTACTAGCATATAACAACTTCAAGTTAACCTATCATGCTCATCAACGACATGTAACCTAATCATCAAGTTATCTAACATAAAACAAAAATAACAATGCATACAACAACACGTTACTATCATTCTTGACTATCCGACACGTTCTTATGACTATACTAATCCACTATCATTTATCATGTGCGTAACCATAACATCAAAAGACATGTACATAAACCTAATGTATATAAACCCAATGCATATAACAATCCTTAACATACTTATATGCATGCCCAACATGCAAACATGTACAATGATCTGCTCTTATCCCAAAGCCTAATGTTGCAACCTCATTATGTGGATCTGCATCTCCTGCTCTATCTCAGCCAACACATTAGCATCATAACAACCAATGGCACCATGATGACCTAAATTGAATACCTTGACATCACAAAGCATGTTTGACCTACTATTCGTGCATAACTATAACGAAGACATGCATAACAACTGCATGTAGACGTATAACACATGAGTACAAAACCATATACACATCATTCTAGCTACATTCCAGTCATCAATGCATGACCATATAAACTACACAAACCATGACCTCATGCATGACAACAACAACCACATCACGTGCATTTAATAACATGTGAACACTGACGTGCGTGGCAATGCATAATAAACCATACAAACATGAAGACATACTCCACGACAACACCTGCAACCTTCACATGGAGACATCACTACAACCATGATAAACACCATGCAAATTCAACAAGCACATGGACTACATGCATAAGGAACACATATGCAACCAACATGAAATCTTGATCAACACACAGCCCAAGGACAACGCAATCACACTCTAATACCACTCTATAACACCCTTCTCCAACATCTATCCAAGAAACCAACCATCTGGGGTAAACATGCGACGAGAGGCTACTATGACATGATTCAACCTCCTAGGTAACCTTAAGGAAATGGACTCAACGGAAACACAACACACAAACCTCCCTCAGATGCTTCAGGACCCCCTAGAGCTAATCCACCACTCTAGGTGCCCAACCCCTGAGTTAACCTAGCATTTAGATGAATTAAACATAAAGGTGGTCCCATGAAAAGGCATGCATGCGACTGTACTCACAGGCTTGCCTGCCAACGACCAGTGACCCAAATTGTCAGTGTTATGCCAACGACTCCGGGATATGAGCCACTATTTTAGGCCTAGAATGCAGGTCACTAGACATAATTGAACCATCTCTTCAAATCAGTAAAATAACATGGAAATGACAGTACTAAAGAAAATGCTTGTTCAAGACCTTGACTGTACCCGTACTAGCCATGACAGGCATTTTGTTAAATACTTAGTAAATATGCAACCTATAGGTGTAAATAACAGATATGAGCATAGGGGTCTCATACTTATATGAGATTTGCTATGAGGCATTGTATCCTCATAACATTAGCTTCCATTTCATCCATTAGGTCATAGATACATTGACCATTCAATAAAAAGTAAGAACATGATGAGAGCCACTCACGGCTGTTGTCATAAAACATATACATAACCAACATAATAGAGACAGAAATATTATTGAAATCAAAGGCATATACACCACATATAATCCATCATAATACTAATAGAAATACCAGGATAAATAAACTTTCATTAATGATGCGAAATCCAAACTCAGGATGAGACTTCCACGTTCCACCCGACCGTAGAATGGTTAAGCCAAATCTCTCTTCATCCATTCACCCTTGTGCCATATTCCAAGCATGAATATGGGATCTCATAGAACACATCAATTAAAAACTATTCAGGGCTTCCACAGGTCATCCACCTCAACCCATCAAACAATGATTCCACCTTACGGTTGGACATCGCCAAAACCATCACCTGATCGGTCTCTATCCCAATCCTCCAAGGCTCTAGAGATTTTGTTCCAACCCAGCTCCCAAGACTAGTAACTCAACCAATGGCTGCTATCGGGCTCCAGAGCATTTATCCAACCAAGGCTCCAGGACAAGTAACTCAACCCACAACTGTAGTTGGGTTTCGAGAGAATTTGTCAAACCAAGCCTTACAGGACTAGTAACTCAACCCACCAAGGGTTTCCATAGTGTTTTTCCAACCCAGGCTTCCAAGACTAATAACTCAACCCAAGTTGTTATAGGGCTTCCAGAGCGTTTGTCCAACCCAGGCTTCCAGGACTAATAACTCAACCCAAGTTGTTACAAGGCTTCTAGAGCATTTTTCCAACCCAGGCTTCCAGTACTCAACCCAAGTTGTTACAGGGCTTCCAGAGCATTTGTCCAACTAAGGCTACGGGACTCGTAACTTAACCCAAGCCGTTACAGGGCTTCCAAAGCGTTTATTCAACAAAGGCTTCCAGGAACTAATAACTCAACCCAAGCTAAGGAAACATGAGAAACAACCAAAAACACAACAAGAAAATAAACCCACAATCTCCATGGCTATCAAGGAAATGGCAAGGCTAGGAAAATCTATTGTCAATCTAGGCAATCCTTTGTGCCAGTGATATATCATAACCAATAAACCGCATGCATGTGCCATACATGTCGAAACTAGTGAGGGAAACATACATGCAACTCGGTACTTGCAAGAAAATATGATGTAGCTACTAATCCCGATGCCCTCTTGCGCTTTCCCACTCTTCCTTTTCCTTCTTGCTCCAAAAATCCAAGTACACCACACCCACCAAGAGTGCTCCAAGAAAACTCTAAGTCTCCAATAGTATGAGAGAGAGAGAATAATGAGAGAGCTCCCAAATTGAGTTGAAAAAAAGTTATCAACTGATCCTCAAAAGCCTTTTTATGAGTGAGGCCTTTATTTTCTTCATTTTCCATTCTTTTCCTTCATTTTCCTCCTCACATGCAATTTGTGACCTTTCACCTTCCTTTTCTCCTAATTTCTATTATTTTCATAAATAAATGTGCCAAAAATGCCATTTTTCCTTTCCAAAGCCTTAGCCATTGCCTTTACCAATTTCCCTAGCCATAAACAACCAAATGAACACCCATTAGGATGTCTTGCCCAACATTCAGCTTGGAATACGTGTCCCATCAACCATGGTCTTATATATTTTTACATGAAATTTTCACCAGGGCTGTTACATGATATCAAGACAACAATCTTGTGAGGGAAAATGAATCTGACCATGTTCAAAGGGCTTGCCAAGATAATGAGGGACTAACATAACCATCAACAAGAGCTGATGTGCCTTAACCGCTTAACAATTATATGAATAGTGAGATGATAAACCATAGAGATCAAAGGATATAGGACATTTATCATCAAATAGGCTGGTAAGAAAATGATAAGTTGAATGACGGTCATCATGCTTATGATTAGATGGATCGATCAAAGCATAAGATTCTCAATTATAATATAAGAAGAATAGGTCATTATGAATGGTTTCGAAAATGCTCTGAATAATAGAATCATCTTCCTCGCGTGATGAATGTAACAAACCATTTTCTTGTAATTGGTTACACATTGCACTAGCATCGTAATCGTTGAAAGAAGTGAAAAGGAATGCCAGTATAGCAAACACATGAAACCAGTCAGGATACAATGAGTGAAGACGAATTTTATTTGCCAAATAACTAATGCATTCACTAGCACTCAAGAGGATTTCAGGTGCGATGAAGGAAAATATTAGTCTTATAACACTCACAAAAAAAAATAGGAGATGACTATTCTAAAAACTATCTAATAGACATGATTCCTTTGGCCAAATATAATCTTTCAGATGATTAATTTCACCATTCCATGCTTCTACAAGAGGCACACACTCAGAAACTAAGTTAAGTACAAGAGCTTTGCATGGAGATGAATCAGTTGAAATAAAATCATGAATTCGATCATAAACCAAATATTGAAAGTTTGAAATACTATATCCGGAATAAGAAACCTCTTTCAAGAAGGAATTTACATCGAGTGAAACCATGCAATGAAAAGAAGTTTACGAGAAAAACTAGAATTGACTTAGTTGAGGGATCTTACTAGAGTCGCAAGATCCTGACACAAGCATCAACAAAAGTTGAAGTGCCTCAACTTCCTAACAAGTCCTGAAACTTTCCAGGATTGTATAAGAACATTTTGAAGATCGAATGAGATCATGCATGGTGTGAGGATGACTACTTCCACTAATTTCAATAAGACCACTATTAACCAGATGGCAACCATCTCTGTCACCGATTTGATCATATTTTACAACTTCAACAACGAGATTACTCAAATCGAAATATTATTCTGATCCAAATATAGAGATATATGAATTTGAGAAATTTCATGAGTAAGCTGGTTTAAAGAGTTTTCCTCATGCAAAATAGGATATGACAAGGGATGGAAAAAATGCTCATTGATTTGGTTGTTTTATTTTTCATCATGTATAACCTAACTACCTTGTGTTGATTGAGAAGTTATCTCATTAGATGAAGAACTTGAAGATCATGGATTATTTTCATCACATGTGCATGCATCACAAACAATAGAACACAAGGGATAGTGAGATGGAGGGGAAGTTTCCATAAGAACATATTCTTTAACTGATTCACATTCAAATCTAATGCCTTCAAATCAAAATCTTCTTAAGGAACCAAAAGATCAATTTTTTCACTTTTTCATTCATCATCGAATACATCAATAGAGTCATCATCATAATAATCATTGTTTCCCAAGACTATATATTGATTAAGAAAATAAACTTTATTCCATTGTCTACTGAGATTAGTAGATTGAAAATCATCCAAGAATGGAAGAGCATCATCTTGACATGGGGGACTTTGAAAGAGGGAAGAGAGATCAAAAGTATCTTCACTTTCCTGCTCCTCTACCTATGTAATGTGACTTCCTTGTACCTGATCACAATTTGAACCAGCAACTTGAAAATCAAGAGAGTGTGAAGAACTAGTTGGTGGAGCAGATTAATTAAGCGGATCATGATACAAAGAGACATGGAATGTGGAAGATATAGGATGACAAATGTCCCTTAAAGAAGTAATACTTTCAGTGGAACAAGATTCATGATTGAGGTTAATAATGCTAGTATCATCATAAGGAGTGGAAGAATTAACCTTCACCCTAGGCTCCATGAACCATTCCAAGGCTTCCTCCATCGAATTTGGATCATGAGAAATGGATGAAAGTTGAAGAGATAGATCAACCATTTGCTTTTTAGATATCCCAACTTCAACATCATCGCAAGAAGGCACCCACATCAAAACTGAAAAAAGAGGAGGAAAAGGAACCAAAGGAATAGTAGGTTCATCCTATGAAATTATAGGTGTCTCATGATTTACAAGAGTTGGGGAAGCAGAAACATCAGGGGGTTCAGATTCACCATGAAAAGAGATATGAACCAAACACTCAAACTTTTGTTTAAAGAAATCCCAATATGTGTCTTCTTCGGTAAATTCATAACAAAGGTGAAGGAATTGATTATCAAAATCCTCAATTGATTCATTAGGCTTCATTATTAGTTGATTAATTATTTTAAGGACATCCCGGTAATCATACCTATCAAATGCTAAATGAAGCTCCTTGATGAGGTGTTCAAAAGAATGAATGGAAGCGGGTGGTAGGGTATGACACCATCGGTTAAATTTACCTTCAAGTGTGAGGCAAAAAAGAATACAAGCCACATATTCACATTCAATTTCATAGTGTTCATAGAACTTAAGAAAAAGAGATGCATGCTCGGTAATGGATGTATCACCCTCACTATCAAACTTAAATTGAGACAAGTCATCAAGTTGTTCCACGAAGATGAAAATTTTACCAAGAGATAGGTTAGAGAATCATTTTGGAATTATGATTTGGGCATGAGCCATTTAAGGTAAGAGATTCAAAACACACTTAATGGAAACAACCTGTCATCTGGCCCTCCTTCTAGTGCCATTTGTTGACGATGTTGGAAATCTATCAACCAACGGGGTATCCCCAATGAAAAGTACCAATTATACTTTGCACCATTTTGTGTAGGAGACCTTCCAAAAATAAGGCACAGATGCCATATGCCCTTAGAGATTTGCCTTGGCTATAATGGTCAGCACAAGAGAGTAATGCACGTGTACTTTTAGATGAACAAGTAAGTACGCCTTGTGGAATGTTCAACTACAAAATGTATCAAGGTTCTTCTACTGAAAGGGAGAGAAAAGTGGGCCTTTAAAATAAGAGTAATAGTATTGATTTAGTAAAGATGCACGAGCATATATATATATATATATATATATATATATATATATATATATATATATATATATATATATATATATATATATGAATGAATGAATGAATGAATCATTGGACAACTAGTGAAATAGTGAAGTAGTTCACATGGAAGCAACGATTGTTAAAACAAAAACAACACACCATTCAACAAGATAAGTACCAAAGCCATCAAAATAGTTCAATTTCCTTAGTACAGATGAAAACAACATACATCACAACACATTCAAAGAGTAGTCTTACAATATTTACGACATACACATGAAATTGTGTTGGCTCAACGAGCTTCAAAATTAAGCAAAAGTTACATCAGTACAGTGAACACCACTAGCTCCAGTAGTGGTGTGTTAGAGCAACCACTTACTCCTCGAAAAAAGAAATCTTCCTCTCTAATGTCGAGTAGGATGAGCCATGGTTTAAATCCCTTTGCATGAGCTATGAGGGTGTATATATAACAAATGGGGTGACCATTCACCTCCTTTATGACTCTTGGACTACCCTCATGATTGTTTGACTTCTCTATGACCTTTTGACTCCTTCATGACTTTTCACATTTTATAGATGACTCTTGGAATTCCACTTTACATTACATTTCTCACATATTGAAATTACATAATCCACAAATGATGTGGCAAATGATGACTCATATACATCTTGACATGACACCTTGACAAGACATGACATGACATTGATGACATGGACTGCATGATGATATGGCAATGTCAAGCCATTTTTTCTGTTGTTGTCTTCATGTCTTCTTGAAAGATAGTACATGTTCTTCTTCTTACTCCACCATGAGGTTTGAAGGCATGGAGTGTTCACTATGATCTCAATCTCCATCTGTTGTTGCAATTTGGTGTCCCTTTGTCTTTTCTTGATTGATCTATTGATCTAGATTGTCATCAATGGAAATATGAAGCATAGGAGCTATCTGAGCAGAGCTATCAGAGCAGAGTTATCAAAGCAGGGAAGAAGTTCATTAGAAGGAACAAAGAGGAACACGCATCAGGAGGAGAAGCCAGCGGAAGAGCAGTTAACGGAGGAGCATCGCATGTAATATATGCCAAAGAAGAACTATCGGAATCCAAAGGGAAGACCGATCAGAGGAGCAAGAGAAGCATAGAGGAAGAGTCATTTGAAACCATGAGAAGTAAAGAGCAGAGAGTCGTTACTCTATGTAACCGCATTCAACAGTTAACCGACGGGTTTGTAATAGTGGTAGTGGTTATCGGGCGGACGCTAGGCAGTAAGTGGTATTTAGAGGAGAGCGCCTGATTCCATTAACCGAGCGACACGTAGCACTCGGGTGGAGAGAGAAAACCACTTTTTTCGGGTGGTTATTTCTCTTGCAAGTGGCTCACCCGAAATGCATGTAGGCCGTTGGATCTAGCGCGGGTTGATCGACGACGAAGGATCAACGGACGGTTTTGGGTTGATCGGGTTAAGTCAGGACCGTTAGATCTGGAGAGAAGATCAACGGTGGAGGATCGCTAAGGAATACCGCAAGAGTGTAAAGTCGTGTCATGATAAAATATGTGATTGCGATATCTATATATATATATATATATATATATATATATATGGACCCACGGGACCATTACAATATGATGTAATATAATATCACGTCTGTCGCAATATCGCAAGCCTTGTTAAAGTTTTGCCACATTGAAATCCGCCGATTGCGATATAATTGCGGACCCGACTACACCATTATAGCATGGCTTAATCAAATGTCGCATCCACGGTAATCGCAATGTACAAAGGAATGTCAAACTGGTGATTACGATAAGGGTGTGGACCCGACGGACTTATTAATAACTGTTTAATACCATATCGCATCCACTCCATCGGTAGTTGGGAATCGGCTATGTTATGTGCGAACCTTCGGAAGCTGCGATTGCGATAAAAGGATGACATGGCATGTGGGACCTCTATATGGGTATAGCCTATTCTATATGATTTCCGTGAATATGGAAGACTCTTCACTATGTTTTTAATATTCAAGTCGGCTGGCCTTCTTCCACTAAACGCGTCTTTCCATTGGTGAAACTCATATAAATCTATGATAAGACGTATCATTTCAAATGATCTACTGTGGGCATCAATCACAGAACAGAACAATAGTTCACAACTCGTGATTATGAAAAGAAGACGAAAGGATGAGCAAGCGTAGATTGGGAAGCTGAAGCTCAAGCGACTGGAGGAGGGAAGCCAAAAGGTCGAGCAAGCGTTGAGGAAGCTGAAGCTCAAGCGAGCAAGGAGGAAGCCAAAAGGTCAGGCGTATCAGGCTTCTATAACATTGAAGAAGGAAGGTTCAAAGTGTTGCTGGCGAACAGTAAGAAAAAAAGGGAGCCAAATTTCTAGCAAAAGTGGAAGGAACAGGAGGACAGAAGAAAGTCATAGGTCTAGCAGGGTTGGGAGCAGAGAATTACAACCAAACAGATCCAGACAATTACAACAAAGGGTTGGAGCCCTTGAGGTTGGTGCCTCAGAACTAAAAGGATTGGTGCCTTGGGAGTTGGTGCTCCTAAATTCAAGGTTGGTGCTTTGGAGGTTGGAGCCTCACAAAGAGTCCAGGTTGGTGCTTGGAAACTGATTGAAACCACACACACACACACACATATATATATTGTACTTGATTTATTGCAAAGATCACATTAATAAAAG
This sequence comes from Pinus tabuliformis, assembly GCA_031772625.1. Taxonomy (NCBI): domain Eukaryota; kingdom Viridiplantae; phylum Streptophyta; class Pinopsida; order Pinales; family Pinaceae; genus Pinus; species Pinus tabuliformis. The sequence goes on along the minus strand of CM062813.1, from coordinate 440,411,722 downwards.
CATCTATTCCTGTTATCTATTTTTGTGTTCCAAATATAAATTTTTTTAACTGATAAAAATAATAATTGAAAAGAAATACTAATTCACCCCCCCCCAAGTATTTCCAACAATTGGTATCAGAGCGGGCTTCTTCATATCAGCCTAACAACTTGAAGAAGGATTCTTAGTCATGATGAGAAATCAAGAAGTGTCAGGAAGACCTCCTCTGTTTGATGGCACAAATTTTGGTTTCTGGAAAAAGAGAATGTCCTACTACTTAATGTCCCTTGGACCTGAAGTTTGGCATTCGGTCTTAAATGAGTACATAGCTCCTTCCACTCTTCCAACAGATCAAGACGAGAGGAAAGTCTACGTTGCAAATGCAAAAGCCTTAAACTCCATCACTAGTGGAATCACTGATTCTGAATTTACAAAAGTCATGAATTGTAACTCTGCCAAAGAAGTATGGGATAAGCTAATTAGCTTATACGACAGGGACTCCAAAGTCAAGAAGGCAAAGCTTCAAACTCATAGAAGGAAATTTGAAAGTCTGAAAATGGATGATGAAGAAGATATTGCATCATACTTTCTCCGAGTAGCTGAAGTGGTCAACTCTCTTAAAGGATTGGAAGAAAACATTGAAGAAAGCACCATTGTTCAAAAGGTCTTAAGATCTCTCCTAGATAGATTTGACTCCAAAGTAAGTGCCATAGAAGAAATGAAGGATATAGATACTCTCAAGATGGATGAACTCCATGGAATCATCATTGCCTATGAAATGAGAAAAGGTTGCCCAAGTTCCAAAGATGCAGCATTCAAGGCCTCAAAATAAAAAAAGGGGAAAGAAAGGAATGTCAGTAGTGATGACTCCGATGTTGAATCTGAATTGGCGCAATTTGTACGAAGGTTGGCGAAAGGATCTAAGCTAAAAGGTAAATACCCTCTTATTTGTTTCAGGTGTGGAAAAATAGGTCATTATGCTGCAAAATGTCCTGATAAGCATGATAGTCATGATGAAGAAAATTCTAAAAGGATGGTATACAAAAAGAAAGGGTTCAATAAGAAGAATTTCCTCTCTAAGCAAGATGAGTCTGATGAAGATGAATTTGTAGTCATCAAAAAGAAATCAACCAACCAGTTCCCTCACCGCAAAGGAGGTAATGAAGAATCAGATGAAGAAAATGACCATGCTGGAAACCAAGAAGTATTATTCATGGCATTCACAAATGATGATGACTCAGGGCTAGATAGAAATGTAGATGAATTGTTAATAAGTGCCATTGAAGAAAATGAGAAATTACGGAATAAAATCATTTCCCTCAAGGTAGAAAATGAGGAAACAAAAAGAAGGGAAGATCTCTTGAAAAATAAGCTAAAAGAAAAAGAAGAAGTTTGCAAAGAACATGAAGCTGAAATAGTATCTATGAGGAAGGAATTCGAGCAAGTTAAAAAGGGTTGGAAAAGCTCTCAAATACTTGACACTACCCTAAGTAATAAAAAACCTCAACATGACAAATCTGGAATAGGTTTTAAAGGAGAATCATCAAGTACTAAAAATAATGCGAAAAGCTATGCCGACGTACTTTCTAGCAACCCAAAAGAAGAAAGATTATTTCATCAAAGACTCATCCTAGATCCAAATAATGAAGAGAGAGTAACTCCAAGGAAGATTTTGATTCGAATCATGGATGTTACAATAGATACAAAACAGTATTTCATCAAAGGCCCATCTCAAATCCAAAGAATGAAGCGGGAGTAACTCCAAGGAAGAATGTTGATTCAAACCATGGCTATTACAACAGGTACAAAACTATCTTTTTTGGACATTATTTCCATTGTAAAAATTTTAGTCATCAAGCTAGACATTGCATGGCTCGTAAGAATGACACACCAAAACTGAAGGATCAAATAAACAAACCATATGGCCCCAAAGGGCAAGGACAAATCAAGACCTACAATTATTTTGATCCCTTGGCCAAATTTGATCTGATTTGCTCATTATGTAATAATAATGGACACAATGGACAAGTTTGCCCACTCAAAAGAGGAAAAGCAAGAAGTGAGAATCCCAACACGGGAAAATGTGGCCTAGCTCTATGTGCTCAAAATAATGAAAACCATTGGTTTGTGGATAGTGGGTGCTCCAGACACATGATAGGGGACAAAGGGAAGTTTGTCTCATTGAACAAAAAGGAAGGAAATGTATCCTTTGGAAGTGGATCTGACAAAATTGCTGGAAAAGGAACTGTTACTCTTATTAATGGAAAAGGAAAAGCTCAAAATGCTTTGCTAGTAAATGAGCTCAAACACAACCTCCTGAGTGTTAGCCAAATCTGTGATCAAGGACATAATGTTGTCTTTAGCACCAAATACTGTGAAATAAGGAACTCTTCCTCGGGGGAACTTGTGGCGAAAGGGGTTAGAACACCATACAACATCTATATTCTGAACAAGATTCAAGAAGATAAATGCTACGTAAGTCAAACATATGAAAGTTGGTTGTGGCACAAGCGACTAGGACATACAAGCTTCGATAACTTGATCAATATTAGCAAGATTAAAGCAGTACGAGACATTCCAAAGTTATTCAAACCAAATCAAGGAGTATGTGGCCCATGTCAACATGGAAATCAAACTAAAACAAGTCACAAGAACAAGGAGTTCTCTACATCAAAGCCTTTGCAGATCATTCATGCTGATTTATGTGGACCAACTAGAACTCCAGCACTCCAAGGAGAAAGGTACTTTGCTTTATTTGTTGATGACTATGCTAGAATGACGTGGGTATATTTTATAAAATATAAATCTGAAGCATTTTGAGTGTTTTAAGAATCTTAAAGCTCTTGTGGAAAACGAAAAGGACTCTAAGATTAAGTGTCTCATAACAGATAGAGGGGGAGAATTTACATCAAAAGAATTTGATGAATTCTGTAAAATACATGGAATTAAAAGAGAACTCTCTGCTACCAGAACACCAAAGCAAAATGGGGTAGTCGAAAGAAAAAACTGAACAGTTCAAGAAATGGCAAGAACAATGTTAATAACAGCTAACTTGTAAACAAAATTATGGAAAGAAGCAATCAAGACAGTTGTCTATACATTGAATCGAACTCAATTGAGACCAAATAATGAAAAGACTCCTTATGAATTATGGAAAGGAAGACCTATGTCAGTAAAATACTTCAAGATTTTTGGAAGCAAGTGCTTCATAAAAATCAATGATGACTCACAAGGAAAATTTGATTCACGGGTTGACGAAGGGATCTTTCTTAGATATTCTATAAGAAGCAAAGCCTACAAGTGCTACAATAACCGACGATGGAAAATAGTGGAAAGAATTGACGTAAAAATTGATGAAGACCTTCTAGAAAAAGAAATTGAAGAACATGAAGTTGATCCTCTCATTGACGAAGAAGAACCTAAAAAAGAAGAAAAAGACCAAGGAAAAAGAACCGTCTCAAACCCCTTCAAAGATGAAATTTCTCCAAAAATATCACCCAATCACCCAAAAGAGCAAATTATAATATGGATGAAGGGATGCAAACCCAAAGAAGGATGACTAGTACACCAAAGAAGAACGATGTTGCTCCTATATCCATAATAGAATCAGAAACATTTACTCAGGCAAGTAAGGATCCTCATTGGGTAAAAGCCATGGAAGAAGAAATGTCTCAAATTGAGAAGAATGAGACATGGGAGATGGTACCTCGCCCAAAGGACAAAAACATAATAGGAACCAAATGGGTGTTTAAAAACAAAATGAATGAAGATGGACAAATCATCAGAAACAAGGCAAGGCTTGTTTGTAAAGGCTATTCACAAATTGAAGGAATTGACTTTGAAGAAACATTTGCACCAGTAGCTCACGTGGAAGCTATCAGGATGTTCTTGGCATTTGCTTGCTCAAAAGGATTCAAAATCTATCAAATGGACGTAAAATCAACATTTCTGAATGGGGAACTCAAGGAAGAAGTCTACATGGAGCAACCAGAAGGGTTTAATCTAACATAAGGAAAAGACTTTGTTTGTAAGTTGAAAAAGGCAGTTGAAACAAGCTCCTAGAGCTTGGTACGCAAGATTGGATCACTATCTACAACACCAAGGCTTCAAGAAGGGGGTGGCAGGAAGTAATCTCTACATAAAGACGAATGAGGATAAGTTACTAGTCACACTGATCCAGATTTAAACAGGAACGCAATAAATTACAGAGATAACCATAAACATAGAGATGCAGCGGAAATAATACTTCATTTCATTAATGTAAAATATTGAAATATGCTTACAAACAACAATGGAAATAAACCAGCTAGGGCGATGGTAGCTTATCTCTAAGAAGAGATGTGGCGGCTACATGCCTCTAAACTGTGTTATAATGAGGCTCGAAGGCCTATTTATTGTTGATAAACATGGGAAAACCATAAACATCCAAAAACCTAACCCTAGAAGATGAAACGCCAAACTATGGGCCCCGTTTGGGTAAATTGGTACATCAACTTCCCGGGGTCGTAACTTTGGCATACGATCTTCGTTTGACACGTACAATATCTCGTTAGAAAGATCTATCTGAGAACTACAACTTTGGGAGGAGCAACATCAATCCATAGACCCATGTTGCTCCCAGTTTTCCTAAAAAAACGTCGTTTAGGGCCTCAAAATGGCTTCGGAAGCTCAGGACCCTAAAAACTACTAAAAATAGTAAATTATGGTACAATTAAGGAAACTGAAAAGCTGAAAAAAAAAAAACAATGGTGGGGGTCCAAGTGGACTTGGTGGGTGGCCACCAATATCCACCTAGATCACTCCTCCCCCCTTAGGAAGCAATGGTCCCCATTGCGTTGAGTTCCTCCATGAGATGAGGAAACTTCTGCTGAACTTGGTCCCTGGTGAAGGAGTTGGCCTGCTTTGATAACTCGATACAGTTGGATATTCTGCTAGCGAGTGTGCTTGATCTGTGTGTCCATGATCCTATTAGTTGCAGCTTGTTCCATGCAATCTGGATTTAACTCTGTGGGTGTGAGCTGTTTTGCAATGTCGGATGTATATAGTAATGGTGGAAAGTATGACCGAAGGCAGTCCACATTGAACACTGGGTGCAGGCTAAGGAATGGGGGAATGTTGAGCTCAAATGCACTGTCTCTCACAGCCTTGGTAATGGTGTAAGGACCATATCAGAGTGGTCTAAGTTTCCGATAGGCTCCTGTAAGGCATTCCTTTTGCAAATGCAACCAGACTTTGTTGCCCAGCTGAAACTTGTGTGGCACCCGATGTTGATCATGTCACTGCTTGTACTTGGCATTTGATTTCTCCAGAATGTCATGGACCTGCTGACGAATATGTTCGATGTTCTCAGTGAATTTGTTTGCCTTATCTATCTCGGACTAGACATGAGCCGAATCTGCGTGAGTAGTTGCAAATGGCATGGTCACATCAATGGGACATAGTGGTTGGAATCCCAAGCCCACCTGAAAAGGGTTGTGGCCAGTCGAGCTGTGGAGAGCCCGGTTGTAGTTGTGTTGAACATAGGGGAGGCTCTCATCCCATGTGCGTGGATGCTTTGAGTTGTACATGCGTAGAATGTGTACAATCATCGCGTTGACAACCTCTGTTTGGCCTCAATTTGAGGATGGAAGGATGTGCCCAACATCGACCAGAGACTGGACCCAAATGTACTGAGGAACCTATTGTCTTGATCTGAGATGATAGACTATGGGATCCCAAAGTGTACCCACATTTGTTCAAATAAGAGTTTAAGAGTGGCTTCTGCTGTGATCTTCTTCTTGCAGGTCGCCATAATAGCCATCTACAAGAACTTGTCGACGACCACAAAAACACAGTCATTTCCATGCTTAGTGGAAGGAAGGTCTAACATGTAATCCATGGAGATGGATTCCCAAGGTCGACTAGGGGTAGGTAGCGGGGTATAGAGGCCTTGCTTTTTGATAGTCGGTTTGGCAATGACGCAGGCAGTGCATGATCTGATGTACTTCCCGACACCCTGTCGAAGATTCGGCCAATAGAAATACTTCTGCAATACTGCCACCATTTTCTTGACCCTGAAATGCCCAGCAGCCTGACTATAGTGTGCTTCCCAAATCATCTTGGCACACTCGCTTGAAGGAACACAAAGGTGACCCAGGTGGCATAATAGGGCATCCTGGAGGTGAAAATCTGGAACATGCCAACCCTCCAAGAGTGTCTGGTATGTGTGGCCGAATTCTGGGTCGCTTTTGCAGAGAAGTGGCCAATCAGAAGTCTCGTGCCCACAAGAGTTGAGCACGGTGATTAATGCCATGATCGGTGGTCGATTGAGGAAATATACAACATTATTGGTGTTGCCCTTCTTATACTTGATATTCAAATGGAACTGTTATAGGTATGTGGACCACTTTTGATGGCAATCATTCTGCAATTTCCCTTGGGTCTATATGAACTGGAGGGGTTGGTGGTCTGTGTGGATGACCGTTTCCTTCCCCAAATGTAATGTTTCCATTGTCGACAGGCCTACACAATGGAATACATATCTTTGTCGTAAGTGGGATACTTCCGGACTATGTCTGAAAATGTCTCATTGTGATATGCCACTGGATGCCCGTGTTGAGTAAGGACTACCCCAATAGCATAGTCAGAGGCATTTGTCTCAACCTCAATTGGTTGTTGCAAGTCTGGCAATGCGAGCACTGGTGCTGAGCATAGGTGACCTTTCAACTTTGTGAATGCCTTCTGTTGAGATTTAGACCAAAAGAATTTTGCTTTCGCTCCTCCATTGGTGACTTGACTCATGAGCCAAGTGATATGAGAAAATCCCAACACGAACCTGCGGTAGAAGTTTGAAAGACCTAGAAAGCTACAGAGCTCTATTAGAGTGGTTGGAGAGGGCTAATCCCGAATGACTTGGATCTTGGATGGATCCACATGCACCCCCTGTTCATCAATAATGTATCCCAGATACTGAACCTGGGTCATGCCAAAAGTGCATTTCTCCAAATTAGCACATAACTTGTGTTGCCGCAGTGTTTGGAGAACCTGTTGGATGTGGTGGAGGTGCTCTTCCCAGCTCTGATTGAAGATCAGGATGTCATCCAAGTATACCACTACAAATGAGTTGGTGAATGGCCGCAAGATGTCATCCATTAGCCTCATGAAGGTTGCAGGAGCATTCGTTAATCCGAAAGGCATAACCAACCATTCGAAAAGGCCCTCCTTGGCTTTGAAGGAAATCTTCCACACATTGGAGGGTTCGATTGGTACCTGGTGATATCCTGACTTCAAATCGATCTTGCTGAAATATTTTCCCCCCTTCAGTTGGTCCAGGAGGTCATCAATTCGTGGGATCGGGTACCCATTACGGACAATGATCTTGTTCAGCACCCAATAGTCAATACAGAGTCTCTAAGTCCCATCCTTCTTCTGTACCAACACGAACAGGCTTCCACAGGGTGATGAACTCAGACGGATGTGACCTTTCTGCAGCAGCTCCTGAATCTGCCTCTTTATTTCATTGTTCTCTAGAACGGAGTGCCGATAGATTGGTCCATTGGGCAGCAGCGCACATAGGGTCAGATCAATGGAGTGCTTGACCTGACAGTGCAGAGGAATCCCTGCGGGGGAGGTGAAGGTGCCCTCGTACTCCTCCACGACCTTGTCCATCTGTAGTTGTCATGCGGAGGGGCCCTGTCTAGAGGTCGTGGCCACCGTCTTCTTCTTTCCTTGAGGGCGTATCATCAGGAAGACAAATTTCCCGGTTTTGGAAATGAGCTTACTGCATTGTTTTGCAGTAACCAAAGAGATGGCGGTAGGCAGTGCCACCTTCAGTATCTTGTACAACTTATTTCCCAAAGTAATAATAACAGCATGGGACCTTGATTCATACACAACATGTCGCTTCCACAAGTATGGTTGTCCTAATAATACATCACAAACTTCAAGGGGAGCAATGTCACACAATACATCATCCGTGAAGGGCTTCATATTGTGTGGAAGGCGACACTGCTGGCTCACACAAAGATCCCGTCCTTGGTGAAGCCAGCCGAAGGTGTACCGTTGTGGATGTGTTGTGGTCGGTAAGCCCAGCCGCTTCACGACCTCTGCTGAAATGAGGTTCTTTTGGCTCTCGTTATCGACAATGAACTGTAGCGGGGATCCATTTACCCACATCTGGGAGTGGAAGAGATGCTCCTCCTCCTCTGGATCTTCGGGTTCCTCCTTTTGGATCTTCGTGGTGGCAATGGTGGCATTGGGCTCCGCATCGATAATCTGCTTACCTTTGTCATTCCCCTTGTTAGGTTCTGACTCAGAGTCAGAACATGCATCTGATTCTGAAACCTTTAGCTCAACCACTAGTGACTACTTGGCCTGACACTCACTTGTGTTGTGAGTGGAGCTCTTATGGAACTCACACCATTTTCCCGTGTCCTTTTTCGGCTTCGCGGCACTGTTCTTTGCTTGTAGATTAGGTGGGTTGTCTTGGGCTACCCCGCCTTGGCTTTGTCCTTTGTTCTGCAGTTTGGGGACACCTTTCGCTTGCTTCAGATTCGCAGATCCAAAGTCTCGCTTATTTTGTTTAAACTTCTGCTCGACCTTGACAGCATATCGGTATGTCGTGCCGAGCGAGGAGATGTTCAGGAATTATATTTCTTCCTGGATGTACTTGTGCAGGAAGCCGTGGTATTTGAGTATCAAATGCTGCTCTGAATCCTTGATACCCAACTTTGTGTGAAGTGTATGGAAAATATTGGTAAACTCCAGCACGTCTTGGTCCCTTCCCTACCGCAGCATGGTCCACTTTATGTATTGATCCTCATAGCTTCCGATAGGGTAGTACTGCTCCTTGATGGCATCCCAAAATGAATTCTAGGTGGGTGCGGCTGAAAATAGTGAGCCAGTATTTTCATCCTCTGCTCGTAGTAGGTTTCCCACCAATCCTTGACGTGGGGGGCTGCTTTGAGAAGAGCGAAAACAATATTTTCCTTACTTGAAAATTCATGAACAGAAAAATAACCCTCTAGCAGATTTAACCATTTATCTATGGCATCTGCGTCTATCTGACCCTCGAATATGGTGATTTCAAAATTAACTTGTACCTTAAAGGGTGTGGCGTTTCCAGAGTAGCTGCTGGAAGCCGATGCGTCGCCTCTGGGTAGCCGCTGAAGGATCTGGGCAAAGTTGTCCATCATCGCGTTCCTTTGTCGCTCGAGGGCTTCTTCGAGCAAGATTTTGATAGGATCTCCTGCCCACTCGTCTTTATTCTCATCCACCAAGGGAGACCGTTGGGATTTGTGAGGCTGGTCTTGTAAAGGTTCGACCAGTTCAAGCCCTAACTCCTTATATCCCGACCTCGTTGGGGACATGCAAAGAAAAACAGAGAAAAATCAGACCGCTCTGATACCACTGATCTGGATTTAAATAGGAACGCAATAAATTAAAGAGATAACCATAAACATAGAGATGCAGGGGAAATAATGCTTCATTTCATTAATGTAAAATATTGAAATATGCTTACAAACAACAATGGAAATAAACTAGTTAGGGCGATGGTAGCTTAGCTCTGAGAAGAGATGTGGCGGCTACATGTCTCTGAACTGTGTTACAATGAGACTCAAAAGCCTATTTATTGTTAAGAAACATGGGAAAACCCTAAACATCCAAAAACCTAACCCTAGAAGATGAAACGCCAAACTGTGGGCCCCGTTTTGGGTAAATTGGTACATCAACTTCCCGGGGTCGTAACTTTGGCATACGATCTCCATTTAACGCGTACAATATCTCGTTAGAAATATCTATCCAAGAACTACAACTTTGGGAGGAACAACATAGATCCATGGACCCATGTTGCTCCCATTTTTCCCAAAAAATGTCGTTTAGGGCCTCAAAATGACTCCGGATGTTCAGAACCCGAAAAACTACTAAAAATAGTAAATTGTGCTAAAATTAAGGAAACTAAAAAGATGAAAGAAACAATGGTGGGGGTCCAAGTGGACTTGGTGGGTGGCCACCAATATCCACCTAGATCACACACTTGTTTATGTTGATGATCTGATTTTTGCTAGTAATAATGATGAGATGAGCCATGAGTTTTCTCAAAATATGTCAAAAGAGTTAGAGATGTCAATGATAGGAGAGTTACCTCACTTCCTTGGACTACAAGTATCTCAAACCACGATAAACATGTTTATATCTCAAGCCAAATATCTTAAATACATGCTTAAAAGATATGGAATGGAAGACTGTGCACCCATGAGCACACCTATGACCACAAGTTGCAAATTGAGCAAAAATGATGACTCTCTCCGGTAGATGCAACTCATTACAGGTCAATAATTGGACATTATGCAAGCAGTAGGAATGGTGGGAAGATTTCAATCAGCTCCTAAACAATCCCATTTGTTGGATGTAAAAGGAGCTCTTGATTTCGGTCTCCGGTACCCTAAGAGCTCAACTCTTACTTTGACTGCATACACCGATGCTGATTGGGCCGGAAGTGTCGATGATTAGAAAAGTACTAGTGGAAATGAATTCTTCCTGGGAGATTGTTTAGTATCTTGGCTCAGCAAAAAACAAACATCCATATCACTATCTACAGCTGAAGCCAAGTATATAGCTGTCGCAGATTGTTGTACTCAAATACTATGGATGAAGGAAGCTCTAAAAGATGTCAACATAGGTACAAATCAACCAATTACCATCTATTGTGATAACACAAGTGCAATCAGCCTCAACAAAAATCCAGTGATGCACTCAAAGACCAAAAATATACTAATTAAGTACATTTCCTTCATGAACAAGTAGCTAAACAAAACATCATCTTGGAGTATATCAATACTAAGGAGCAGATAGCTGGTATTTTCACAAAACCTCTTCCTCAAGAAGCGTTTGAACCTCTTCGTCAAAAGATGGGGGTTACCTCTTTAGCATCACTTAAGTTGATTCATAAAGATGCTGCAGGACAGGGGGAGCAGTTCGACAGGGGGAGTCATTGTGCACTCCATTGCCATTGATGTCAAAGGGATAGAGAAGAAGAATATTGCCATCAATGACAAAGGGGGAGATTGTTGATTTAGATTGCCATCAATGACAATATGAAGCATAGGAGCTATCAGAGCAGAGCTATCAAAGCAGGGAAGAAGTTCATTAGAAAGAACAAAGAGGAACATGCATCAGGAGGAGAAGCCAACAGAAGAGCAGTTAACGGAGGAGCATCGCATGTAATATATGCCAAAGAAGAACTATCGGAATCCAAAGGGAAGACCAATCAGAGGAGCAAGAGAAGCATAGAGGAAGAGTCATTTGAAACCACGAGAAGCAAAGAGCGGAGAGTCGTTACTTTGTGTAACTGCGTTCAACAGTTAACCGACGGGTTTGTAATAGTGGCAGTGGTTATCGGGCAGACTCTAGGCGATAAGTGGTATTTAGAGGAGAGCACTCGATTCCATTAATCGAGCGAAACATAGCACTCGGGTGGAGAGAGAAAACCACTTTTTTCGGGTGGTTTTTTCTCTTGCAAGTGGCTCACTCGAAATGCATGTAGGCCATTGGATCTAGTGCGGGTTGATTGACAACGAAGGATCAACGGATGGTTTTGGGTTGATCGCGTTAAGTCGGGACCGTTAGATCTGGAGAGAAGATCAATGGTGGAGGATTGCTAAGGAATACCGCAAGAGTGTAAAGTCGTGTCATGATAAAATATGCAATTGTGATGTATATATATATATATATATATATATATATATATATATATATATAATTCCTTTTCTGTAGAGATAGAGAAATAAGGGCTCGGGGTCTTAATCTTGCCAGACAGGGGCATTCATTCGCTAATTAGACTTTCGGGGCCTTGCCCTACGCATGCATAGATTGATTGCTGGGTGGGGGAGAAGGAATCAGTAAGTATATAACTATAGAGCGAGTGCCTAAATGACCTCTCCTTATCGATCGAGATACTAAATATTATTGGCATTCCCCAAAGACTATTAGGTTAGGCCTATAGGGTATCGAGTTGAACCACAATACCAATAGATAGATGATCAGCCACTGATCAGCCAGCCACACTGGCTGGGACTGATACACGGGCAACAACGATGGATGAACGATGAGAGGGAAGAAAGATCTCGTTCCCTCCCTTCATATATCAATTGGGAATGAACATATATATGGATGGAGAATGGCAGTCCGAGAGGTAGGCCCTCTCCCTTTCCTAAACCTACCTGACTTAATAGGCAGGCGCGCAAGCACCTCAGAGCCGAGATAGGCGATCCTTTTCCGTTCGAAGATCGTAGGGGAGAGGAGTGCCAACCAATAGCACAGGAAGCAGTAAAGGCGGAGTAAGCACTACCACCTTCAGAGTAAGCAACAACTATTGACCTGGAACCGGTTGATCCATATCCAGTAGTGGTTTCCCCACCGCCATATTGCTTAGGATACCTTCTATATTGATACTGATACCCAGCTAAATCTCTGCCTCTTCCTTATTGACCTAAAGACCTCTACCTTCGCCTTTGCTGTTGGTGCCTATACCTCTACTGGTTATAGGTCAATGAAGTAAACGAAGAGGCTGCCTCTCCCGCTGCTGAGTCAATTGTGGGTGGATCTGTATCTTAATAAAGAGCTTCCACTATGGAATAGAATCATCTCCTGCTGAAAAGCTGGAAAGCAAGGATCAAACCTCCCCTATTAAGGGTCCGAAACAGGCATTGTAATGCACATTTATGTCCATATCCAAGCCTCCTATTTCGAGCCCTGTAATGAGGATATTGATTCTATCGGGGAGGGGAATAAGGAATCTTCCTTGCCCTCAGAAGCACAAGCCCTCCGGACCTTGGTGGGGATCATACTTACTATCTGTAACTCATCTCCCGTAAGGTAAGGAACTTACTTCAACTACCTTGACCAAATAAGGACTTCAGATCTGGCCTCTTTGGAATTAGTCTTACCTAACTCATTAACCCGCATATATCAGGTAAGTAGTCGATTTCACCGGTATATATCCTGGGAAGTAGTCAAGAAGGTCTCTCCCATTGGTCGAGTAACTAAAGTCCCCCTTCTTGGGCTACCCTGGAGCAAACCCATTTCCGGGCCAACCCCTCCTTTCCTTCCAGCCAATAAGCACACGAAAGGTTTACCCTTCGCTATGCTCAGGCAGGTACAAGTCCTGGCCTATCATTTCCTTGGCCCCAAAGACTGAGCTCTGCGTAAGGTCCTGATCCTGGGCTAGAACTCGAGCTCTGCCTGCTAAAGGGATAACCTTTCGATAAGTGAGGGGGTAACTATAGACTCAAGTAACTATAGGTATAACCCGGTAAGTAAGTCTAATTACGTATATAATAAATAAAAAACGAACGATTACTACTTCAATGACTCCCAATAAGGAGCTCTAGCAACACTTTCAAAATTTCCTGTGTTGCTAGCCACCTAGGTGGGTTCCATCAGTAAGTTAGTCAATCAATAATGGATGGGGCTTAGCTTTATCTGTTAATTCACTGTTGGTTGGGTTGGCGGAAGCCAATGTAATGGGAACTTTGGAATATGCACTTGTGTCGGAGGAGTATACTTCTTCATATTTGTTGGTCGGAGGAAGCGAAAGCTGGCTCGACCGTATGGGAGAGAAAGCGGGGAACAAGCCACTTTTTCTTCCTAACTAATAATATAATAATTAGTGCTGCTCGACCCTTCATGCGAGTGATAGATTCTACTGCAATGGTCCTTCGAATTCGGAAAGTAATAACCGGAATGGCCGACCCAATAGCAGATTCCGCAGCTGCCACCGTTAACACCAATAAAGCAAATAATTGACCCATCATATCATCCGGATAAACGGGAAATACCGAAAGCTTCGAAAAGATTTTGAATGAAAAGGAATCTAGAAAAAGCGACCGAGTAATTCAAAATCTTTTCAAAGCTTTCTCATGCGTTTGAGAAAGTAATGATTTAGGGTATTTGGGTCCCCTAATTCCGTCGCAATTTTTCTAGGGTCCTAAGGGAATACTCCTCGCCTCTCGGCGTTACGACGTAACTAGAAATGATGCGAGCTCTCTGCTCTGTCCAGAACGGATGGGGGTCTAATTGGGATATCCTTGTTACAATATCCTCCTTCAAACCCACCATGGCCTGGATGTCATCCAGAGATAGATTATCACGTCCATCTCTAGTCAGGCATTCCATCAGCTGCCTCTCCGCGGGAGAGAGGCCTTCTGGCTCCTCGACCTGCACTCCAGGCGGACCTAAGCGCAAATCCAACTCAGGCTCCCTTCCAGGCGAAACTGCATTCCCGGAAGGGGACGTGGAGGTAGAAGCCTCCTGGAGTGCCCAGAAAGAAAACAAAAGAGCCAGGGTCTTTCCTCCCGGGCATCCCATTTTTCTGAAAAAGAAAGAGACGGCTCGCCCTACCAAAAGGATCCCAACTTTGGAAAGAATAATGTCGTGCAGCGGGTGGGCAGCTTCTATTTGAGTTCCCTCCCATCAGAAGAAGGAGATTGATACATGTCGTTCCCATATGAGCTTATCCCCAAATTACACCATTCCATGTTCTCAACAGATGAGAAAGAGAAGGTCCCCAAGTTCCCAACAGATGAGAAAGAGAAGGTCCCCATGTTACCAATTGCCAGTCATAGCCCTTGACCCTCGAACTCTACGGAACCATAGGAATGTGATTACATCCGCTTACAACCCTTATCGATACGGAACAATGAAATATGTTACTCACTGCACGGGTTCCTACCCGGCTTAGGATACTCGGCTGATTGATATATATATATATATATATATATATATATATATATATATATATATATGGACCCATGTGACCATTACAATATGATGTAATATAATATCGCATCTGTCGTAATATCGCAAGCCTTGTTAAAGTTTTGCCACATTGAAATCTGCCAATTGAGATATAATTGCGGACTTGACTACACCATTACAGCATGGCTTAATCAAATGTCACATCTGCGGTAACCGCAATGTACAAAGGAATGTCAAACCGATGATTGCGATAAGGGTGTGGACCCGACGAACTTATTAATAACTGTTTAATACCATATCGCAACCGCTCCGTCGACAGTTGGGAATCGGCTATGTTATGTGCGAACCTCCGGAAGCTGTGATTGAGATAAAAGGATGACGTGGCATGTGGGACCTCTATATGGGTATAGCCTATTCTATATGATTTCTGTGAATATGGAAGACTCTTCACTATGTTTTTTAATATTCAAGTCGGCCGACCTTCTTCCACTAAACACATCTTTCCATTGTTGAAACTCATATAAATCTATGATAAGACGTATCGTTTCGAATGATATACTATGGGAATCAATCACAGAACAGAACGATAGTTCACAACTCGTGATTATGAAAAGAAGATGAAAGGATGAGCGAGTGTAGATTGGGAAGCTGAAGCTAAAGCGACCGGAGGAGGGAAGCCAGAAGGTTGAGCGAGCATTGAGGAAGCTGAAGCTCAAGTGAGCAAGGAGGAAGCCAAAAGGTCAGGCGTATCAGGCTTCTATAACAGCGAACAAGGAAGGTTCAAAGTGTTGTTGGCGAACTGTAAGAAAAAAAGGGAGTCGAAGTTTTGGCAGAAGTGGAAGGAAAAGGATAACAAACATAAGTCATAGGTCCAATAGGGTTGGGAGTAGAGAATTACAACCAAAAAAATCCAGACAGTTACAACAGAGGGTTACAACAGAGGGTTGGAGCCCTTGAGGTTAGTGCCTCAGAACTGAAAGGATTGGTGTCCTGGGAGTTGGTGCTCCTAAATTCAAGGTTGGTGCCTTGACAAGACAAAGTTGGTGCTCTGGAGGTTGGAGCCTCACAAAGAGTCCAAGTTGGTGCTTGGCAATTGATTGAAACCATATATATATATATATATATATATATATATATATATATATATATATATATATATATATATATATATATATATATCTATATATATATATATATATATATATATATATATATATATATATATATATATATATATATATATATATATATATTATATATATATTGTACTTGATTTATTGCAAAGATCACATTAATAAAAACATCTACTCCTGTTATCTATTTCTGTGTTCCAAATATAAATGTTTTTAATTGATAAAAATAATAATTGAAAAGAAACACTGATTCAGCCCCCCTCTCAGTATTTCCAACATGATCCACCTGCCTTTGCAACTACAAAGGTGTCTTCTAGCAGGGTCTCCTTCTTCATCTCCTCTGTCATCATCCTGTCATAACATGATATAATACATGCAACTTAAATCTACTCATGACAAGACGACATGAGTCGATAAACCCCTAGTTTAACATGCTTCATGACAACCATTAATTGAGCTAGAATCGGGTGATAGGCTGGGAGACAGGCTAAGGGATTAAGTAGTTGTGTCGCTTAGGAGGTTAAGGGCCAAGATTGAGCCTTGAGACTGCGTAGTGCACAGTTCAGGCATGCTAGGGAAAGACAAATGCATAGTTAAGGGGCTCAAGGAGGCAAGCTTGAGGCTTGAGGCTTGAGGTAGCCCATTGTGTAGTTCTAGAGGGACAAAGGCCTAAGGCCTGCACAATTACATAGTTCACGAGGTAAAGGCTGAGACTTGTTGCTTGAGACTGAGTAATGTGTAAAATAAGTTGATTGAAGGCAGGGGCTGCACATTTCTAGAGCTCAAGGATCAAGGATGAGCACTAAGACTGCATAATGCACAGTTCTTGAAGGTAGGCTCTGCGCATTGTGTAGTTCCAAGAGGCAAGGTCTGAGCTTGAGGTCTTAGACTGCGCAATACAAAATTTAGGAAGGCTGAGTGAGGTTAAGTTGTTGGGAAGGCACTTTTCCAGATTTGGACAAGTGTGGGATCAATACTGCTGATAAGCAAGGACAAAACTTGAGCATGATCACACACTTAGAACAATTGATGACACAACATTGGTCACTCAGAACACATGAATAACACACTTCCCTCAATGCGATGACATTGTGACAAATTTCCCAAAGTGTGACACTAAAGGTACACTTTGCGACGATAGTGACGACACTTGTGCGATAGTGCTTGAAACTTTGGGAATGAGTGTGATACATGTCTAGATGATAAGAATGATTCATTAGCACCAAGATTACCCCTTGAAACAAACCAAAACTACATTTGTGCAATGTGTGATGCTTTCCATGCCCAAAAGATGACACTTGCGACAGTAAGAGGAAGGTGCAAACGACACTTGCAAGGCACAAACACCATTGAAAGTGACAAATGCCAGAATGAAGATAACATGAAAATGACACTTATTAAGGTGAAAACAAGAAAAAGCGTCAGTCATAAACATGAAAACGACACTTGCAAAAGCGAAGGTGCGCAAAAGCGACAATTGGAAAAACTCATCGAAACAGAAGAACAATTGCGACCAAACGTGAGAGATTGTCGATGAGAGTGTGCACTTACTATAGACATAGGTTAAACATTGCACAAACATTGTCTTGATGGACTTGCACTATTCCTATTCAAACTTGCATAAAGGAGTGTGCCCATGAACTTGTTGCAGACTGAGCATGTGTAAGCAGGTTCATTTGACACCTACAACTGAGAAGAAGGCTAGAATACTTGACAGAGCACCGGTCGACCATAAAGTGACTATGGAACGAATGATCGCAAGATCCACAGAAGACTCCAAAATTCAAGTGTAAACAAAATTTTGTAGGGTGTTTGTCACAACGATAACAAATTGGTACTCCTATGGGTGAGAATCCCATTGTGTGGGCGAGTCATTACCCTGAAATACATTTTCAAGTGTTTTTTTCTTATTAGGGATGTTTAAGCCTAGATAGAATCTTTATGTTAATATTATTTAATTACTTCCCATTCATTTTCAAGTGCTTTTTGCTTACTAGGGATGTTTAGGCCTAAATAGAATCTTTATGTTAATATTATTTAATTACTTCCAATTCATGGCGGGTTGCTTGTTCTTGCCGTCAATCATAGAGTTTCAAGGTGCCTAGATGCTTATTACAATTGAAATTTTATCTTGGATTTAGACACAAAGAAAGGCTGTTTTATTTAATGATGTTGTTTCATCTCATAAATTATTCTGATACAATATAACATTGATTTGTGCCAATGATTTTGTTTATTGTTAGAGCCAAAGGCATGAATCAAGATTTAGCATTTTTAACCAATCTGAATTATCCAAATGTGGTCCCATGCATTATGAACAAAGTGCCTCCCAACTCACTTGGTTTATTTTTCTTGTTGATCCCACATGGGTGACCTCCTCAACTTGGCTCTATTAGGTCTAACCACAAGAATCCTTACAATAGGACAAGCCAATAGGTTTAAGTGGTGGTAGCGTGCACACAATTTTAACCCCTATGCCATATTGTGTTGATAGATAGTTTCTTGCACTACCACTTATTACATCTTAAGGGCCTAAGCCCTTAAGGTCACTAAATGACAAATGGTTTGGATATTGTGATAATCATTGATGCAAATCCTCGTGCCATTGGATGGGGTAAGGCCCCAAAAAGCCATCAACTGTCTCCTTCCACCATTGTTTGGGTCATATGCTAATGTTTATTGGTTGGGCATGTGCCCTTTGTTTTATGTTTTTTTTTTGTGACTATAATTGGGAGTCTATGATGGAGGGTGTTTTGGCTAAGCAACCCTCAATTTTTGAGTTATGAAATTGCTAGTGGAGGCTATGTTAGCAACCCACCTTTTGCCTCAAAATATTTGGTTATTGCGAGTTAATATAGTTTGAAGAAAGCTTCAATTCAAATTATAAAGCAATATACTTTACTCAAACTCAATGACTATCTCTTTAGCATTATGTCAAGATTACCTAACTAACTTGATGTTCTTTGTGGCCTTCTTAGCTAAATAATTACCCAATCAATTGCGTCTTTCCCGTAAAAGGCATCACTAAAATTGAACGAACCAAACCCAACTCAAAACACATAAAAATTAGAGGAAAAATACATTCTAGATACTTAAATTGGTCTAGAAGCATAAAAAATCGCGAGACACATGTAATATGCAAGCCCAACAAATTGATTTTACTAATAAAACAATGCAAAATTGAAATGAACTAGAATCCAATCTAAGAAATACAAAAAAAAACTATGAAAAATGTGTTGTTAGTGTTTTATCCTATTTCTTTATTTAAAACTAGACATTTGTTCATGTTCCTCGGATATATCGACAATATTCTTCATAATTATAACATCATAATGTTTTCATAATTATAACATCATAATTATTGCCATATCCACGTATGATTTTGAACCCCTAATTAGCATCTTCATCATTATTATAACAACCATACACATATAACTTTGCCTTCCATGCACAACTTTTAATACATCACTTGTCATCCACACTCATCCCACTGGCCATCTCCTATGCTTTGATCTATTACGCTTTTCTCTCCGAATTACTTTGCACTCCTTTAAATGCTTGTGCATTATCTTTGATCGCACTTTCTTAATATGCCTACCTTTTGTACACTCCCTTATCTTACTTTCCTCCATGCTCAAGAACACTAGTTTATATCCTAAGCATGTAACTTCATCTCCATTGTTCTTGGACTCTTCAATTTCATGGGTCCCATCGGTTAGTTAAATGATAAATAAGTTTACAAAATAATCCGACGGATATATACATTGTGTAAACAAAACTGAAAATTTTATACAAGGCTAAAAAAAGGGTCAAGCTTAGAGTACAAAATACCTAATTTTTGTGATTAGTCACGTAAAATCCAAAACCTTCAACCTATGACTACTCTAAGGTCAACTACTTTTATGTAAAGGCAAGCTTCGACGAGATACCAACCTTAGCACTATGCTTTGAAAATTTAAATCACCATGTGAACTCACAAATTTGCAAAATGTGCACTTTTCACCTTCGAAACCAAGCAAAGTACGAAAAAAAAGAAAAAAAAGGGAGGGAATTAAACATGATGTATTTATTATTTATAAATGTCAGAAAAATAAGTTTTGCTCGGGAAATGATTTATTTGACTATATGTTTTGGAAAAACAAGTTTTTATTGTCTAATGTTGATAATTTGTTGTTCGTTGTATCCAAGGGTTTATTCTAAGTAAACTTGTGTCGAAGTTAGTTTTTTTAGTGTTGAGATTGGAAATGAGATAAGGTTATTTAATTCCTTTAACATATAAGTTGATTACGGGTTAGTAATGATTTTGCTCTGAGCCCTTCTCTGGAGAGATATTAAATAAAATATATTCACTAAAATCATTTAAGAAATATAAGGAAATTTAAAACAACATTTCTTTAGAATTTGATAGGCCCTTTTCGTTGATAGAAAACTTAAAATGGATCTAGATTTTTTTTGTTAATTTTGTTCTTATTTTATTTTGATTGAGTCAAAATGTTAGAGATTACAACATCTCTACAATCCGGCAGGATCAAACGTACAACATCTCTACGATGGGATCAAATGTTTACTTATGAACCTCAAATATAAATAATTTTTTTAATAAAAAATGGATAGGGTGAGAGGAAAATTTGGATAAAATATAATATTAAAGTATTATATTTTACCCAATATTTATTACCACTTCCACGGAGTGAAAAGTGGCCATGGTGGGGGGAATTACTAATTAACATGTAATATTATTACCTCACCCCACTTTCATAGTTAAACTTATTCATTTATAAACTTACCATCGTAGATCCTCTATTTCTATAGCACATTATTGAGTTGAGAGACTCATTCTACAGCCCAGTATGATGTGTAACCATGTCCATCCGTCAAAGTTGAAATTTTGCTCATGTCGGCTAAAATAAAAATTAAAAAAAATCTAAAAAAAAAAATTAAATAATTATACAAAACATTTAAATAATGTCATCTCAAAAAGAAATTGCACCTGAAGAAATTGGATCCCTCTCGGCTCATGTTAGATCCGTATTTAAGATTGGATCCTGAGTTGAGAGACTCATTCTACAGCCCAGTATGATGTGTAACCATGTCCATCCGTCAAAGTTGAAATTTTGCTCATGTCGGCTAAAATAAAAATTAAAAAAAATCTAAAAAAAAAAATTAAATAATTATACAAAACATTTAAATAATGTCATCTCAAAAAGAAATTGCACCTGAAGAAATTGGATCCCTCTCGGCTCATGTTAGATCCGTATTTAAGATTGGATCCCTCTAGACTCATGTTAGATCCATATTTAAGATGGATCTATGTTGGTTACACATAAATTAAGATAATATATTACATATATTATATTAAAGTGATTATCAAATAATCCATTAGAATGAAGAAGCTTCTATGCACGTGTACACATTGTATATCGATCCATTCAATGATATAAACAAAACATACAAAATAACATAGGGCGATTGAACATATCCATACAAACGCTGGTGCGAACATATTCCACATGAATACCATGGGTCATTTTTCTTTTCTTTTCTTTTTTTCTATTTTCTTATTTTTTTTACATTACATAAAGTTAAAATGATTACATTACATAAAGTTACACATCTCTACTATATTTTAGTTTTATTTTTACTAAGCCCAAATATTTACATTACATTACTTTACATTATACATCTCTAACATACTAGGCCACTAAAGAGCACATCTCAACCCAATAAGAAATAAGTAATTTTATTATAAAAAATTAAATTATATTATATTTTAAAATAAAAATATTATATTCAAAATCTAGAGTCCAAAAACCACCAACCCTAAATTAACTATTTTAGTTTAATTATTAGTTTATTTGATTTAATTTTAATTTTAATTTCAGTTTTATTTTTATGTTTATGTAATTTGATTGGATATGAGTGAACACAACAAGATAGGACATTACAACATCTCTACCATATTTGGCGAGAGAGCGCCTCTTGGTGTAATTATCCACATGGTGGGGGGAGCTATAACTGTAAACTACTTCTTTTTGTATGCTTACTGGTATGTTTGAGCCTAGGTAGAATCCATATGTTAACATTACTTGCTTGGTTCCCTTTCCTAGTGAGCCACCTTCCTTTCCTAGAGGGCCACCTTGCTTAGCGAATCTCTTTAGATTGCCTAAATGCTTATTGATTCTGAAGCTTTGTTTTGGATTTGGAATAAAATAAATGATGTTTTGTTTAATGATATTGTTTCCTCACATAGTTTCAATTGGTATGACGAAACATTTATTTGCGCCAACTTATTAATGTGAACTACTATGTAGACTTGAAAGGTATGGCTCAAGATGGAGCATTTGCAACAACTCTCCAAGTATTGCCACAAGGGCCCGTGCATTATGAGTAGAGCGCTTTCCAACCCCTTTGGTCTATTTGGTTTGTCAAGCCCACAAGATCCACCTCAACTTGGCTTCCTTGGGTGAATCCATAAATATGTCTCATCATAAGGTAGAATAGGGGTTTGTTAGCAATTATATTGCACACGGAATATGACTTCTAGGCCTCTCCATGTTGACAAAAAATGTCGTACACTCGCACTTGCTATCTCACAAAAGACTTAAGCCCCCATAGCCATTCATTGATCGGTAGGACCCCATGGTACTCATTGATGCAAATCCTCCCCCAAATGGATAAAGTAAGACCCTAATGTCCATGACCAACCTCATTAAGTTGTAGGCTAGTGTTTATTGCTTTTTATGTTTTGATAACTATGACCAAGACTATATTTTTGGCATAAACTAACTTTGATTTTTTGAGTTTAGACTTGGCAATAGAGATTGTGTTGGCAACCCATCCATTTTTATATTAAAACCTACACATATTACAGATTAATAATAAATCAAACCCTCATTCTAAATATAAACTAATATACAAATAGAAATTACACTTAAAAATTACATTTTATTCAAACTTAATAACCAACCACACCGTAACAACACTAATCAATTAACTTAATTTTCTTACTCACAATCTTATTTAAATAAATAATAAAAAAATTACACTTTTAACATAAAACATCACTGGAATTCAATTAAACAAATCCGATCAAAACTTATAAACATATTTAAATTTTAAAAATACCAAAACCTAAAATACATTTATGAAACACAATCTTAACAAATCCATGTTAATTTTATATTCTTCCACTCTTCGACCAACCTCCTTAGGCCAACCTCCTTCGGGAAATACCAGCCTCCTTAGGTTTTCCCTAAATGCTTACATAGCTCACAAATAACTAACTATTTTTAGTGGGGCTGCTTCCTTGGGCAACTTACCATTTTTAGTGAGGCCGCTTGGAGTCTAAATCAGTGTGAAGTTAACATTTTTTAGTAAAGGTAAATTTAAAAAATAAATATTTAATAAAATAATATTATAATTTTAAAAAATGTAGTTTAAATAGGTGAACAGAATTATTTATTTATTTATTTTTTGTGTTATTTTGACTAAGTTAAATTTCAAAATTTTAGAATGTTAAATTTATTTTTATTATTTAAAAATAATTAAATATTTTTATTTTCGAAATTAAAAAAAATTCACCATATTCTAACAAAAATTGTCGCCCACTTAAATTTAAAATTTAAAAATAGTATTTAATTTTATTTTCAAACAAACATTATTTAATAATATATGATAGAATTAAAAATTATCAATTCTGATATTTAGTTTTGTCGATATTCTTTAAATTGAAGTGACATCTGTCCATATTATTTTAATAACGAAAACATTTAATAAGAATGAAAATTTTATCTTTATAAATCTTTTAAATTAACTAGGGCTTACAAATATGACAAGTAATAGATAATAATATTCCTTAACCTATCCTATCAATTAGGAAAAAAATATAATAAAATTTACAAACTTAATATATAAATAAACATCTTTAATTTTTAAAATTTTAAAATAAAAAAATCAAACCAACGATAATCTAAACTTATACAACATTTATTACATTATCGCGAAATTGATGTTTACCTAAATAAACAAACACAGTAACCGAGATCTTTTTATCAACCGCCCAGAGCTCGGTCGGTGTTTCCTAGCGAAGAAGCGAGTAGGGTACCAAAACTTCATATTTACCGCATCTAAATATCTATCTGCAGTAAATATTTATTTTGCCTCCATCTGAAAATCTTTCTTCGGTTAAAGATCGTAGTACATAGCCAGTGCTGACGACGAGTGAATGGCAATCCCCAGCTCTGTCGAAAATGCTCCGCGTCGCACTTTTCGTGTATCTAGGTCGGTCGGTCTACGCTGCAAATAATTAATGAATTCTAATTTCTTCATGTTAAGTTTTCTTTCAAAGTTTCGAATGGCCTACAACATTCCTCACCGAGCAATCTCTGGTTTCTACAGGGGGCTTACGACTATGGACGCTGAAATGAGGTGATGCAGATCTGTTTCTTCAGTAGCAATGGCGCTGGCATTTTCATTTATCAGTCGGAGGCTTCCTTCGATATTGAAGGGGAACCACGGGGCCTGCGCTTCAGTAAATTGCTGGGGGGAAATGAAGCTGAGGCTGAAGTTCGGCGAGATGATCTCGAGTCACTGCCTTTTGCCTGTAATGTTCGTCATTAATGTTGTCCTGGCCGTTATTGATGGCCTTATTGCCATGGTAGCCTTTGTACAGGTTCTTTTGTCTTAACTCTACCGCTTCGAAATCCTATTCTTGATTTTCAAGTTCACTTTTCCGGATGTGAAGAAGTATTTTAAAACAGAAGTAAAGCTACTTGCCTACTGCAAAGGTTACTATTTATGTACATGTGTCCTGGAAAAGAAGTGAGAATCTGACCTTTTTCTCACCTCAATTTATAATTTAACCTTTCTTAACTCGAATTTCAAAAATAGAAAAACAAAGCCAGACGGAAGTAGCTTTGGAAGACCTCCATTCTACAGAGCACATGGAAGAGCAATTATTTACAAGATTTCGAAACTGTGTCTTTCATTAGTCAATCATTTGGAACAGTGGCAAATATTGGCAGCTGCATTCTTTTACAGTAATGTTCCATTCTTTTAAAAAATAATATTGTGCATAGGATATCACATTGGCGGCGCAGTAGGCCTATCTTTCGGGATCATGTCATTTATTACTTAGAATTTCAGAAATTCGATGTCTGTCTTAGCTTTTGGTCACGGACGTTTAGAGTTTCAATTTCACACCAAGATATCTTATTTGCTGGACCGTACTGAACATAAATAGGTAGTTAACTTTCTACCTATCGACTTTTTAACCTTTTTTCAGATTCCTCGCATGTATGGGCTAAAATATCGCAAGGACATCTAATGGCAACCATATAAAGAAACAATTGTAGTTGAGGTGTCCGGCAAATGGCGCCAATAACTCCATGAGTAGGAATCGGTGTCTCCAGTAAAGAATTTTGGGACTTTTCTTGTGAAGTACATACAATTGCTGTTTTGATTTCTTGGAAATCATCTGCAAGAGCATAAAACTGTAAGTTAAGCAGGGCTAGCCTTTTACATTGAATTATTGTCCACAATTCTGCAACTGTATATCCAAAAAACAAATATCTAACAGAGAATCAGCAAGAATGAGGACAATTTGTAGCATCATAATTCAACACATAAGAAAAGCATTAGTTTGAAACAGCAGACGACGGTACTCTGATAGGGACTTCAGTTCCACATCGATGTTTATCTCTTATTGGCATTGTTGTCATGCTTTTATTTATCAAGACAATAATATTTCTATTTCCGAGGAATACAAGTTTAACACAGTTGAGATAAAAGACAAAGTATGTGATTATACCGTACAGGACTTTTAACATGTACAACTACAGTTCATACACTGTACCACACTGTTTGTACTCCTTGATACATAAAGTGTTTAATATTACTTTAGAGTGCATAGATACGGACTTTAAGACAAAATTGGAAGCTAGTCATAGGTGTCAACCGTCGACGAGGTCTGTTGCACAATGTGAACATCTCTATTGGAATTTCCACTCGATAGTCAACTGAGGGAACGGTGTTCATACTTCCAATATAGTACATTCTACTTCCCTTATCTGTAGTTTCGGGATCCTTCCTTCTCACCTGAATCATGAATGACAATGACACCTCCCTTTTAAATAGGAGACTTTGATATTGGACTCCTACTAATGTAATTGTTGGTGCAACTTGCTTGACACCTCTACTACAATTTCTACCGTATATAAATGCCTTTGACGTTTGGATGTCTTCATTATCTCTCCATTCTAAATTGCTGTCTATCTATGGGAGGATTTCTTTGAGTTTGCACTACCTATTAACATTCTTTGGGAACCATTTATCAGTCTTCAAAGTGCACCTACAACTATCCTTTGATACATTATAGATAAGAATTGCTTCTAACATGTATGAAAATTGGCATCCTTTACAAGCAGCTCCTGTGAGGCTTGCTACACAGCATAAGGGAACTGAAAAGGTAACAAGAAGGTTTGAAGCCAAATCCATAGAGTTTTGAGCAAAGAAGCAAAGATAAAATATATCTTTTTTCTGTCATAAACTGCTTCATGATTGTTGAATGTCTTTGTTGGCAGAGATGGGAATGATATTTAACTTATTACCACGTATGAAGGATATCACTGTTGGAAGAAATTGTCATTGATGTTAAAGGTTGAGTGGGCCAACATTTGTTTGATGATTTGTGTGCTCAAATAAGTGAATTTGGATGCAAGGACCCTCTAGATTGGTAGCCCTTGTCATACCATTTTGTTTGATAGGTGGCACGCCTTGTGGGTCCTCTTGGTTGGAGAGATATTGATGTTTGAAGATTGATGCCCCAAATGAATGGTTTTGCACCAACATCTCACCCCAAAAGTTACGACCCTCATATTTATTTCTGCCTCTTAAAGGAGGTCAAAATCATAATTTAAATTAACTTAAAAATTAAAATCATGTGTCCTACTACGACCCTCCCTTTTGAGGTAATATTTGGCCCTGTTTTAGGACAAGATTGTATGAAATTTTAATACTGTTGTAGTTAATTGGTTATTATTCTCCTATCAATTTGATTATTTGTCTTGTGCAATTTGTATATGACAAATACTAAATAAAACACTACTGCAACTTCACGTAAAATAAATAAACCACAGGAACTGAGAAAATATTGCACACACACACAAATAATGAACACTGATATTTTTGGACAAATTTCCCTGGAAAAATCCCTGTGTGGGGAAAACCAATTCTGTAGATGAGGGTTTATATTTTTTTTTCTAAGTAATACTAAACTATTATATTACAGCAAGAGCAGAGTTACATTGTGAAAATTACAACGGGGCCGCGGCCCTGTAAAATTTGTCCGTGGACAGACAGTAGACACTTGAGAATTCTTGCCAGAATTGCATAGGACACATGGACAGAGGACACATGGATAAAGACTTAGAGCCACATTCATGCAGCTGACACATGGACATATACACTTGCAGAACATCGACACAGAACAGAGATAACATAAAACCGACACCATTACATAGAGACAGAGTGACAGACTCATATATAACCGCATAGGAAGCTGACTGAGAAAAATTCTTGCTGTAGAACCTGGAGTGCGAGCTGGGCATGTCAATCTTCGTCAGTGGTCTGCGGCTCATCTTCTGCCTTGCAGCGTGGAGGCTGAAGGATAGCTTTGCCAAGGTTGCGCGCTCCACGGTCGCTTGGGCCAGCGCCTGAGTCACCAACAGGCTCTCTCAGGCTCGCTCCCGGGTCATGTAAGGGCCGCATCATCTCAACAGCAGGGAATTCCATATCCACCATGGGAACAATCCCAGGAACACGCGGAGGGTTGGCCCGAGGGATGTCATCCTCATCTTCCCATGGATTGCTACAATGCTCAACAGAGACAGTCACAAAGAAAGTGGAATTAGCTAAGGTGCAGGGGAGGCGGTAACGCACCATTGGGTGTTCCGTGTGCCCACAATCCATGCGCGCAGGCTGTTCCCCATTCTGCCTCTGCCCGGGGGCCTTCCCCTCGGCCTTCTGCATTCAGAGGATTCCTCAATTGAGGAGGAAGTCGAGGGGGCTCTGCCACTATACCCACCCCTGCCGCCGCTGCCTCTTCCCCTAGTACGCTGCATGCTGGTCTTATGAGCAGAGCGCTTAATTCCACAGTGAAACAGCGGAGTCGGCCTAGAAATGCTGCCAGACCAGGTTTGAGTTTCCCAATTGCCGAGAGCAGTGGCAGCAGAGCCTTGACCCTCTTTCTTAATGTTTGATTGAGGGCTGAGACTCTGAGCCTCCACACTTTCTAACGAAGCCAGAACAGGACTTAACAATGGACGCGGATACGAGCTGAAGCTCCGAGTGCCCTCACCTTCTAACGAAGCCAGAGCAGGAGCTAACGAAAGGCGCATACAGAGAGGCGTTACCAAATTCTCAGAGGCGCAATTGGCTTGCTTGTGAGCTTGCCAATTGCCCCACTCCTCCGCAGCATCACACTCACATTCACAATCAAAGTTCAGAACCTCCGTCAACTCCGGCGAGAACGAAACAGTTGCAGCGAGAAATGGCGTAAGAATGTCTGGGAGAAGGCTGTTATGAAGCGCCATGATGCGCTTCTCAAGAATCGCCTTGATGGTCGACAGGACTTCTCTGTCAACCTTCTTAATTCCCCTCCTTAAATGCTGAAGGGTGGTAGAATGTATGCGTGTCCTTCTGTCATGCTTGGCTCGTCCGGGCGGACACATGCCCTTTGGACGAGCCTTGTGTGTCACATGGCTAGCGATCACCCGCATCCGGGGAGATTAGGGTTTATATTATTAATAATAATCTTCAACAATTGAGAATTACATAGATTGTTTGCCTCCCACTGGCAAAATTGAGGGTTTATATTATTAATAATAATCTTCAACAATTGAGAATTACATAGACTGTTTGCCTCCCACTGGCAAAAGCTCCGACAATATTTTTACTCCACTTCTATTGGCTAAATCGAACCTTTGCAACAAACTCAACTCTCCTCTGTGTAATTCGCACCTCCTTCCAGCGACACGCACTGGAAAAATTGGAAATATGCACAACCACTTTTGGAACTCGCATTGCCCCCAAAAAACTGTTATAGTAATATACTCTGCCTCCAACAAATTGCTAGAGCAACTCACACTTCCTTTGTTTGCGGCAACTGGAAATCAATTTGTTGCCCCTGCAACTCACATTGGCTAATGCGTCCTCTCTGCAGAATAATTCAACCTCTTTCCTTCTCTCAAAATAACTGGAATCTTCGTGAAGAATTTCCCCAGAAATTCTCTCCTCAATTTTCATGCTACAACCTCGCTGCTGGTGCCCTCTACGCTATCACTACACCCTTACTGTTACTGCAAATATGTGTCTATGATTTGTTCTCCAAGTGCCCATCAATTTCCTCTTATGATCTCTCGTTGAGCAATCAATGACCATGATCTAATCTCAATCCATGGCCAAGATCATCTTGACCCCATCAAATGACCTTTTTTAGAAGTCTCTAGAGGAAAATCAATTTATTTCAATTAATTATGATTAATTAAGCGATTTCCCTACGTTAGACGTAGGAAAATTTAAAAAATGGCTAATTAATTCTATTTAAAGTACTTTTCTTTAGAATTTTTAATTTTTTTTTTGTTTAATTTTTTAATTTTTTATTTCTTTGGGTATTGGAGAAAATAATGCACTGTGTTCCTTAACCTCATGGACAACATGCTAAATTTTCTTAGGGCTATATTGTTCTTTACTTTGATAATTGTATTTTATTATTTCCATATTAAATTCACCCTGTTGTCGCCCGGCTTGTATAGGCACCGCGACAACGCTCAAGACGGGGGCTGTCACTCTGATCCCCGCCCACTTCGTTTTCGCTGTCTCCCAACAACAGGCTATGGGGGGTAGTCCCTATAGAATGAGATGAAGGAAAACAAGTTGGAAACCAACTTGTTTGGGAGATACGGATGATTGGCCTAGCCAATTGGTTAAATTTGAGCAAGATTATAAGTTGGATTAAATTTTGAAGTATGAGACCAGTGCCTTAATGGAGTCACAAATTCTTGCTTATAATAAATTGGAACCAAATGATCGAATGGACACCTGCTGCTTAAGATGATTGACTAACCTGAATGATATGCAAACCTGTGACCTATGTGTGATGCAAAGATCTTGGTTATTTTTAGTTAAATAGCTAATCTAAATGCAACCTTACCTTTAACTATTTTGAAGCTGGGCTCTGTTACCCATCATTTTGTAGGTGATATCCCTAGGAGAATTTTTTTCTCCAAGATGGTCCTTAGCTGGCAGCCAACAACCCCTTGCAGTAACCAGCTAGCTCATTGTGCCATTTCTCCGCCTCTTGAGCCAGCCATGTGGTCCCTCAACCATCTGCCATGATCGTATGTTTGAAGGTGGGCCTCTCGAACCTAAAGGTATGCCTTGTCATTTGGAAATTGAGTATTGTAGTTTTCTTATCATGGACACTTCTGGGCATGGATTAATGGGGGGTTTGATGGAAAGAATGGGATAGGTCTGTGCTTTTGTCCCTTAGGCCCCTTTTGGGTATCAACCTTGGATTCTAGTCCTGTGGGATCTCTTTTACTGACCATTTGGCTCTAGGGATGGTATTTCATGGGAAACCTTGATTTTGGTTGTGTGGTCTTACTCCCTTATCTGCTTATATTACCCTCTTTCCACTCATTATTACCCCATTCATCATTTTTCCCACTGGGTCCACATAGGGCTAGCTTGCCCCTTACCCTTGCCCACACCTTAGGTCATGGCCTGGAATGAAGCCCAGAGGTTGATGCAGCTAAAGAGAGATAAAAACATATTTGGCCACATTCAACAAGAAAATGTACCACAAAATGCCTAAGATGGCCAGGACAAACACATTTAGCACGTGGGCAAAAATCAATACATGAGCTCTATCCTATCATCATGATTATCACCCTGGTTCCTATAGGTTCTATGAACCTCCTTCATCATATAGGAACCCATGCTTGTCCCAACCCCTGGTGGGCAATGAACCACCCTACCTTAAAAGGGGGTATTCACTGCTATATCTTATACATCATAGTCTTACTCCTTGAGCCTCAAGCCATTAATCAAAGAAAATCATAAAAAGGCAAAAGGCATATAAAGAAGGGTGGAAAAATCAAGGCTGGGGCACCTCATGTACCACAATTGTTCCGTCCTATAAATTATAAACTCAAGTGTGGGCTTCCCTCTTATTAGCTACCCTTGTACCCCAACATGTGACCGAGGGATGCCCCTTCTCATCCCCTACCTCATTCGTCTATCTGTCACATGCCACCACCTTTTGAAGGATGTACCTTGACTATACTATCCTCTTTAGAAGTAGAAACCACATAATAAGATTATTGGTTAACCCCATTTGGAGGTTATGAGATATTCGCACATCCCGAAGCCCATTATGGAAGGCCAAACCATTATGAAATCCCCACCTGTGGTCCATGATTATTTAGCTCATTTACTTGATTTCTCTAATGACTTGTTGTATTGGAAGGCTAGGGGATGCATTGGATCTTATGCAGGATTGTAAATGGTCTCCATCTTGGGTTTGGTCTCCCTATATGGGGTCCTAATCCTCCAGAGGGTTACATTGGCACATGTAGGGTGTGCATTGAGAGCCATGGGCTTCCATAGCAATAAACAACACTCCATGGATCCCCATAACCATTCAGAGTTTGCTCGTGGTTTATTCACTGAACGAGGAAGATGCACATGATCCATCATGCCCAGCTGGCCCCAGATTTGCACCATACACTTGGTAGATGATCCAAGACTTGCATGATAATGTGGCATCACCTACACCATTATCTTAGCCCTTGCAGGCGATCTACAAGCATCTTTGATTTGTTTGGAGACCCATGAGCACACTTGTTTGCCCCCTCATCTCATTTGGATCACCATAGGTTATTACAAAGGGCCAAACCCTTGTCCACTGCTTTTGAGGGTCCTACTCTTCATTGTGGCACCCACGGACCTCATTAGGCCTCTTAGAGGGCCCTATGACATGCATGGATTATTATTTGACCTCTTGAGAGGCTTATTCTTTCATTTATGAGCTAGTTTGGTGGGATTGTCACCAAAAGTTGAATTATTAGAACATTATTTTATTTTTGGGGCTTATGTAGGCCAATGAGGCTAATTCTAACTCTTAATTTGTGTATAAATACCAGTGTTGCGAACATTGCGATTTTTTCGGTGATTTTTTTATTTTCAAAAAATCGTGAAAAAATCGCGATCCGATCAAAAAAATCGTGGCCGACGAAAACGACGACTTACAAATGAGATTTTGTGGTTTTTTTCTCATTTTTTCAGACAAAGGGCAAGAGTGAGAGCTAAAGAGGAGGAGAAATCGTCTACAAGGGTAAGAGAGGAGAAAAGTGCAGGAATTTAGCCTCTCAAGCAAGAAAAATTCAAGTTTGGACCAAGTTTCTTCAACAAAGCGTGGTTTTTAGGTATGGGCATAAAATTTAACCATTTTTTTGTTTTTTTCTTGTTTTTCCTTGGGTTTCTATCACCCATTTATTTTCAATGATTTTTGATTGGATTTGATTGTGTTTTTTTTTCATCTTTGTTGTATATAGTGGAGAGGGTTTATTTTGGTCAAAAATGCAAAAACTTGATTACTATATTTATTAGTTTAATTTTTTCATGTCCCTTAGTTTTTTCCCATCATTTTTGCCTGGGTTTGAATGTGTATTTTTTCCATTATTGTTGCATTGAGTTGAGTTTTTTTTTTTTGGGTCAAAAATTTAATATGTATGTAATTTTTTTGTTTTATAATTTTTTTTTAAAATTTAAGTTGCAATTCTTCTTGTGCCTTAGGAAAACTTCAAACTTCATCTTACATTAAAATTCAAGAGTTCAACAAAGTTACAAACATACCAATGAAATTGGACTCTCTGTGGGAATTTGGTGAACCTGATGGAGGGTTTGACATATCAAACTTGACTTGTAAGTTATGTGGGCATCATGTGACAGGAGGGTATACAGATTGAAGTATCACTTTGCAAAAATTCTTGGACATGAGGTAGGGCCTTGCTCAAATACAAATCCATAAATTATCCGAAGAGCCCTCAGATCATTGGAAGAAATATAGCAAACCAAATTGTCCAAGTCAGCCCTGAAAAGTTAACTCGCAAGGACTGGGAGTAGAGTGTCAGATTGGGGGGTGAACATGAGAGTGGTACTGGTTCTACTTCAACATCAGTATCTACAACCAACCTTGTAGCTGCCTCATCATTTTTGTGCCTAGAACCACCCCTGGTTCACAGCCATCTATCTCTTCAATTATTAAAGAAAGGGAGAAAGGAGAAGCTGACAATTGTTGGGCAAGTTTCTTCTTTGGAGTGATATTCCTTTCAGCGTTGTAAGGAACAATCCATTTTTCCAGCCTGCGGTTGATGCTATTTCTGTTGTTGGCCCAGGGTACAAAGTCCCTTCTTATGATGACTTTAGAGAGTGCATTCTTCAAAATGAAAAAGTTGACTGCACCAAGATATTTGAGGAGTTTAGGGCATCATGGGAACACAAGATGCACTGTGATGTTAGATGGTTGAACCGATCAAAAGGGTAGAAGCCTTATAAATTTCTTGGTTAATTGTCCCAAGGGGACAATGTTTATGAAATCTGTTGATGCATATGCACATATCAAAGATGCACGATTATTATGTGATTTGTTGGATGTGTTCATTCTGGAGGTGGGTCCAAAACATGTTGTCCAAGTCATAACGAACAATGCTGCAAATTATGTTGATGTTGGCAAGATGTTTATGGAAAGACATCCTACCTTATTTTGGACACCTTGTACTGCACATTACATTGATTTGATGTTGGAGGACATAAGAAAAATTCATTTTGTCAAGGATATTGTTGAGTCATAAAAAAACATTACAAAATTTATATATAATCATGTATCTGTGCTTCATTTAATGAGAACATTCACCAACAACAAGGAGTTGGTGTGCCCTGTGATTACACCGTTGCCACCAGTTTCATATCTCTTCAATCCCTCTTGAATTCTATGTGGGATTGTGAAGAGAATGCTTCTTTTAGATTAGTGGCGTGCTTTGGCATTTAGCCGCAAACCAAAGGGAGAGGCCATATGCAGGTTAGTTTCATAGTTGGAAAGCTTCTGGGCGAGAGTGTAGGAGGTGTGCAACATTATTGAACCTTTGGTAAAGGTTCTTCAATTCGTTGATGGAGACAAGCCCGCAATGAGCTACTTGTATGAGGCCATGGATAGGGCTAAAGGGTCCATTCAGACCTACTATGATGATAAGGGGGATGAGGGGTTTCATAAACAACAACTTCTATGGGAAGTGATTGATGAGTGATGGAACAATACACTCCATCGTCCCATTCATGCTGTAGGAATCTACATGAACCCCACATTTGCTTACTCCTGTGGTTTCTTATTTGATGCTGAGGTCATGGATGGATTCTTCACTTGTGTTTAAAGGATGGTGCCATCTCCAGCAAAATGTGTAGAAATCTCCAAAGAAATGGAGATATACAGGATGGTAGGTGGCACATTTAGCTTTGACATCACTGTGGTTGATAGGAAGACTAAAATGTCATGTATGTTTTAGTTTTTTAAATTTCATTGTCTCTTCAAGTTCATAACTTCATACTTTGCTTCAACTTTCAAATTTCATTTTTTTATTCTTATGTTTATCTTATTTGTTGCAAATGCATGGTGGAGAAGCTATGGTGGCAGAGTACCCAATCTCCGAAGGCTTGCCATTCGAGTGTTTAGCGAAACATGTAGCTCCTCAGGATGCAAGCACAACTGGAGTGTATTTGAAAAAATACACACCAAGAAGTGCAACAGGTTAAAACTTAAAATATTCCAAATTTCTGATCAATTTTTTGAATTCATTAAATAATATCTTTTTATGATTTTTTTTATTAATTTATGACCCTTGTACATGTTGGAGTCCCAACTACTTAATGACATGGTTTACTTCTACTACAATCTTCGATTGTGGGTGAGGCAACTTGAGAGGACACCTAATGTGGAGGTCATCTCATTGGATGGGATTGACACTACTGGTGCATGGAGGGTTGAGGCTGAGAGACCTCTCATGGAGTTGGCCGCTGATTGGTTAGAGCAGGAGGTAGTGGAGAGGGTAGAGGAGGAGGAGGAGGAGCAACAAGAGGACGTGACACCACCTACCCAGGCTACCCCTGTCACCAATAGAGGATGTGGTCTACCTCCTATAGCTCTTAGTTCTTAAGCTTCGAGAGCACAATCGAGTCCACTGCCAACTCCACCGCATCTACATCTAGAGGGAAAGCTATTGCGTTTTCTCGCAAGAGGGGCAGAGGAAATCGATAGTATTAGTTATTTTGTTCATTTAAATGTATATGACATTATGACTCATGATATGAGATGCATTACTATATTTTTTGTTGATATTTTGAGGCTGAGTTGGGACTCAAGACTTAGTATTCAGGACAGGATTCACTGTTATGTGTGATGTAGCACTAGAAATGATATTACATATCTTATATATTAGTTCTTTTATCATATTTATGTGTCAATGCATTTATTTTATGTTGTAGATGTTTTAGATATTAAAAAAATTTGAAAAAAAAAAGAATATTTTTGTATTTGCCGATATTTTTCCCAATTTTCCGATTTTTTCCGATTTCGGACCCTCGCCTATTTAATCTCGATCGCGATGTTCGCAACGCTAAATTCAAGTGAGATGAGTTCATTTGCTCATCATCACTTTCGGTTGGATCTTTTCTCGCTCTTGAGAATGTTGCATTTTTTATAGAGGATGAATTGGAGCTTTATGGATGAAATTTTGATGTGTGGATATTGGTCTATTTTATCTTGGAGCTTCTCTTTTGTCAATTGTGGATGGTTGGATATATTCTGTTACATGTAAGTACACGCTTTTAATATTATTTTTGTTTTACTTTGTCATATACATTGGATTGAGATTTCGCTTTTTCTAGGGCTAATTGCTACATGCATTTACTGCTTAAAATTGTGGAATTTTGTCTCTAATATAACATCTCTCAATGTATGGGCCATGTAATGTGAATGGAATCTCCTAGGGGTAATTGTTAAAATTGGCAACTAGGGCCAAACTCCATGTGGGTCTACTTATTCACAGAAATTGATTTTTTTTTTGGATTCCTCTCGTTGAGAGGTGTAGGATTGATCTAAAGATCATCCGATTCCGACATGTATTCATGGAGATATGGATTTATTTGTGTTATGGGACAATTCGTCAAGGTTGGCCAACAATCAAATTGCCCCTACTTGTCAACATTTTAGTATAAAAGGAGGTGGCTTGCAAGTCATTTGGAACACACCTCTTGTGATCTCTTCCTCTCCACTTGTCTTTGGGTTTTGGTGGGAGGAGAGATCTTAAGATGATACGCTGCCCTAAGAGGAGATGCCCTAGATGCTGTCATGGGAAAGAAGGATCTACGCAGCCCTAAAGAAGATGCCCTAGCTCCTAACGCTGGCATGGAGATGAAGGCCTAACACAGTTATGAAGATAGGCTTCTAACGCTGCCCTAATATAGCCCTAACGCTGCTTAATGAAGAAGCCTCCTAACGCAGTCATGAATGAGGGCTCTTCGCTGTCAAGGAAGGAGCTATATAAACATTGTCCTAATAGAGGATGATCATCACATTGATAAGAAGGCTTATCACAGAGACCTAATCTTCATGATGATAATCTCGGCATTAAGTCAGCCTGATCTCGCATGACAAGGAGCAAGTCTTGGCATATGAATCTCGGTAGTGTTCCTGTAGCAGTCTAGACAAACAACAAAGTCTTGGTGATGATCACAGTGATATAGAGGGTAGTGCTCTCCTCCTCGGTGGTGCATATCTCAACGAAAGGAAGCACGATGATTATCTTTTGATGGAAGAAAGGGATCTCCGAATCCTACACTAGCCCTAACAGTCTCGGCATAACTGTGACAGAATCTTGAATATATCACAGTGAGATTCAGACCTGTATGTATGCATCTCGGTGATCTCATAATAAGACATAGTCACAATCCCACTGTCTCGGCATAAGGAGAAGAAGCAGTATTACAGTCTATTTATAATAAGGAGTTGTACTAGAGTCTCGGCATAATGACAATGAAGTGTAGCATAATAAAGTGCAACATAGTGACGATGAAGTGCAATATGAAAGTAATGGCTTGCATGGTGCAGCATAATAAAGTGCAACATAGTGATGATGAAGTGCAACATGGTGCAACATAATAAAGTGCAACATAGTGATGATGAAGTGCAGCATGAAAGTAATGGCTTGCATGGTGCAACATAATAAAGTGCAACACAGTGATGGTTGTATGTAGTATGATGAGTGCAACATAGTGTAATGAAGTGCAGCATGACAGTGGTGCAGCACAGTGATGATGACAAGTGCAACATAGTGTAATGAAGTGTAGCATGATGGGTGCAGCATGGTGATGGAATCACCTTGGAGAATCAGTTGAAGCAGTATGCCTTCACTTGAGTTCAGATCAGCTACCTCGTGTGTTATCTTCTTAGTGAAGATCTCTGCTCTTATTTTGTCAAGTCAAATGTTGACTTCTGATGTATATGTACTATCTCTCTCTTTGATGAACTATTGAAGAACATAAGAAGAATTAATTGATCAAGGGTTTCCCCACATTGGGGTTTGTCCCTGGCTGGCGCCACATCTTGTGTCCTCTTGTCTTGGCTTGTCTTTTGCGATTTATGTTTATGTTCTATCTGCATTTTACTATCATGCTAAATATGATTGCTAATTTGGAATTGATATTGAGCTAATATGGAAAATTGAAGTAAATTTGCTCTCAGCATAGAACATACCTAAAATTAAAAGTAATTATATTAAAGAATTGACCTTGATAAGACATCTCCTTTTCACATTGAAGTATAAAAGCTGCAAGACTGCTTCTTCATGGCCTAGAAGGCTAGCGAAGTGGTTTTGAGGCCTCCTTGACCGGGAATCAAAGATCCTCACTCATATTCATCATAGACTCCATTCTCCCAAGACTAATGCACTAATCTACCAAGAGGTGGTCACCTGAATCACATATTTTTCACCTTTCTCCAGGTCTAGCCAAGTTGGGTAAATTAGGGCATCGTTTTCCCAGCAAACTACTCATCCAAAAAGTTCGATCTCTTAGGGTATCTTGCGCTGGTGTTTCCTTTAGTCCTCCTCCAAATTTGAGGCCATTCTGACGGTGGAGTTGTGAGAAAAGCCAAGCCCTAGCGTCAGGATCAAAATTTGCCCTAGCATCCCCAAAGGCTAGTACCTTATTGGATCAATTCAAACCTTCAAGTGGATATTCTTTCTTTGATCCATTTCCATACCTTGTCCAGGTTAGGGAAAATCATTGATTGCCCTACTCTTCTCCCCTACCCTAGACTGGGTCCACTTGGTCTCGTGTGGTTCCGTTCCTTTAAAGAGACAATTCTTCAAGAACCATCTGGGATACCAATTTCAATAAGGATTTTAGGGATTGGGAAATTCCTTCATAAGTCATATCCCATAAACCTAACCCTCAAATCCTCCTTTCCTTTCCCTAGAAGACATTGTACCTTGCTTAGAAAGCAAGCAAGCTCTATCGTTCTAACTCTTCCAAGAAAGGGATTATTTGGGTTACTACACATCATTTCATTGACTTATCCTTCATTAGTGACTCAATAATATACCGGCTCTCCTCCCATTGGTGAAAGTCCATAAATAGAAGGGAGCCTTAGCTGAGGTGATAGTGGGCGAAGTCTCCATTTGTTGCCCTTGGCCTAGCATTTGCCCTTTAGGGATCCCCTGCTAGTTTGAGTGGAAAGAAGCTCCAAGGTAGGTTGTGGGAAGGAGGCCAACATGAAGCACGTTAGGGCTTGATTAACAATACCTTTTGTTGTGCTCTTATCACCTGATGCCTCTGGCGCTACAAGACTGTGGCTCTGACAACTGCAAGGTCATCGTGTTAACCACCGAAGAGTTGCCGAGGCCCCTCAAGCTAAGTGAAAAGGGTTGCCCGATATCTCTATCAACCTAGCTTATGCTAGGAGGTAAATTACTAATGCAATCTAAATCTAGTATGCTTATGCAAGAGATTATCTTGAGTTAAGATTGCTTAAGTTACTTAAGTACTTATGTGGAATTTGTCTTAATGCAAGAGTACTTAACAATGTCGTGAGACAATCTTAAACAAGATAATTGCTAAGAGATACAAGTGTAAATTTCAAGTAACCAACTTATCCACCAATGATTATTAACACAAGAGATTATGCCAATTAATAAGATCAATGTCAGGTTCTGAGTGCAAATATGAGATAAGCCAATTTCAAATCTATGACAATTTATATTGGCAGTAAAAGTCAGAAAATCGAGACTTAATCAGCGTTATAACAGCAGTGCGGAAACCACTTCAAATCATGAAATTTGCTCTAGACATAAAACACAAAAATTCTCAATGACCAGCAAATGTAAATTAACTTATTTATTTAGCCCACTTTGTAATGATGTATTCAGTGATATTTCAGATTTGATTGTTAGTTTACAGCAGTAAACAACCACAAATCAGCAAGCTAAAGATGCCAAAAATAGATGGTCAATATGCCCAAAAATAGTAAAAATGCACTAGAACTCAAAATTTTCAAATTTTAGGGCTTTTAGGAAGTGTGATTCAGAAATTTCAGAATTGATAAATTTATTACAATAGTAAATTAGTGACAGATCAGCGAGCTAAAAATACTGAAGATGATGCCCAAAATGTCTAAAAATAGTAAGTTTTTACCGGAAACTGAAAATTCAAATTTTTGATTTTTATCAAGAATATGCTTTAGAAATATTTCAGACTTGAATTTCACAGTTATGCAGTAAATTCCAGCAAGCTAAAAAGTTAGATCTAGGTCAAATTAGAGATGCCCAAGTGGCCAAAACTTGTGAAAATTTAGATTTTGCAATTCTAATTGATTTTGACCAATTAAAATGTGATTTTAGGGCTTAGATATTAATGATTTGACTGCTGTAACAAAACTGAAGCAAAACAAGGGTTTAGAGGTCAAACCCTAGGCCCAAGGCCTTGAAGATCCCACAGTTGAAATTCGTTGAAATTTTGGGTTCACTTTGCTGCTTGAAAAAATGAATTTTGAGACCTTAAGCCTGCAAAACCGCCAAGTATTTAACTTTAAAAATTCAAATCAGGGTTTCATGTCAATTTAGGGCAAAAGAGGTTAAGAAAATGAAGAACAAGGCTATGGGAGACGAATTTGCGGGGATAAAAGGGCAAGGATGGTAGATCGAGGCCCAAAGATGAAGGATAAGGCCTCAAAGAGGCAACACTATGCCTAAAACGGCTAGCATTTGGGGTATAGAGGGCTTAGAGGCCTAGGAATAGCATAAGTCCAAGGAAAGGGAGCCACAAGCCCTTAGAGGGCTGCGACCTAGGGAGAGAGGAAGAAAAGGGTCGAGGAGGAAGGCCAAGAGAGGAGGGCCGAGAGGGAAGGAGGCCGAGAGAGGGGAGGTTGAGAGGAAAAGAGGAGGCTGCAAGGCCTTTTGGGCCTGCGGCTAGGGTAAAGAAGGGAAGCTGCAACCCCTAAGGGTCACGGCTAGCCCTAGGAGGGCTAGAAACCAAGACGCTGGAGGGAGAAAGGTTGACGCTGAGGCCTAGGAAGGCAAAACCGGGGCTAGAAGCCCTGAAAAGCTTGAAACCCTTGCTCCAATTTTTTTATGCTTTAGCTCTTTGATTTTCTAAATTTTTTTCCTTGGAAACCCTGCAAAAAATTCTGGGAGACTAGATCTTACCCTCAAGGGCCTAGATCTAGCTCTTCTTCCACTTGATTCCTTGATCTAACTTGCAAAAATAAAATTTACAACACCCAAACCCCAAATATATACAAAATGAATCTAAAAACCCCAACCCAAGTTAGAAAAATAATTTACAATTTAAATTACAAAATTTATTTACAAAATATACATGGGTTTTTAAAATAGATTTTGAGAAAATAATTTTTATGATATTTTTCCTTGAAAGAATGGCTAAAACGCTTCAGAAAAATTAATGCTCACTATAGCCCAAGCGAAGATTCAATCCACCATATAAAAACTAGAGATCCAAACAAAGTAACCCTTGCCCATAGTCTGTGAACTTGGAGACCAAGGATTGAGTACCCGTGCACACTATGTATTATCTCAAAATAATAATATAAAACACCACATAGGAAGCCCGTAGTCAATACATACCACAAATCAACGAACAAGAACACCTCGAGTTGCACCCCAAAGTCTTTTATTATAGTAGAAAAAATAGTTCCTAGCGGGACAATAGTTTACAAAATGCTTCAGCAACAATTCTAGCCAAAGATCAAGATGACTAGAGACTCAACTGACTCTCTAATTTATAGATAAATCTTCCAAATGGAAAAATAACGGCTAGTTTTTTATCCTTGTCAAAATAATTTTCGTTGTTGATAAACACTTCAAGATCTTTTAATCTTGGCCTTTGATTTTTTATTTTCGGGGAATTTTCGAATTTATTATTTAATTCCATTTTAATTAGCTCAAAATTAATTATTTTGAGCTAATTTTCTAAAAAAATTGTCTTTGACTTAACCACCAAGGTCCAAGGGTCCAAATTTTATTGAAATATACAATATTTTCTTGGTGGAGGACCTTTAAAAATTGACTCTTTTAAGACCCACGATTTTTTCCATTTGGAGAATTTATTTTCTTAAGACAATTTAATTTGACTTTAATTAATTAATTTTCTAGCTTAGGATTTAATTTTATTTTGCCAGAAAGATTAATTAATTTACACATGAGGGGATTAATTAATTTTCCAACCCTTTAATACATAAAACTTTACATTTACACTCAAAGAGGGAATACACATTTGCCTTAGACCCTCAAGACACATAACCCATCTGCGACACAATATGATCTCGTAAACCAAGTGATTTGCAATAAAATAATTAGGCCAACTAGCTTAAATTATTCCCAAACCACATTTACATCAGACTTGACTAAAAACACTAGGACTCACCTAATAATTCGACAATAAATTTCACTCTAGCTTTGGGGTTTAAGTTGGAGGGAAAAAACTCCTTTGATTAGTCATGGCGAAAAACATAGGTAATCAACGAGGTTAAAAAACCTCCTACGATGGAATTCGTCATCAAATTATAAGCTTACTTAAGTTGTTACATAGACTCGAGGTTTAGTAAGATCATTTACAATATATAACTTGCAAAATGGGATGACCATGACACATGGACCGCTGATATGTGATCTGATCTTTGTTGAAAAAAGTTGGTACTTTTGCTTCGCTGGAACTTTGACAGTTTGAGTGCAACACACCCCATAACATCATCATATTATTCAGATTTACATCATTATTCAACAACATATGCAACTATGTAGAAAGAAAAATATCATCATCAATGCAATGGAACATACAAGAACAATAGAAGAAAAACATTCACACATAGAGACACCAGGGTTGGTCGGAGACTAGGGGCAAAACCCATTATGGGGAAAACCCTTTCAAATTCTTCTTATTAGATTGTCATTGAATGATTCAACAAAAGAGAGTACAATGATCCATATCTTCATCCATACAACTATCCAACAACATCAACTAAACAATATTCATGAAATGAACCCAACAATGCAAATACTCAAAACCCTGATTTAGAAGCTTATGATTAACTGCCACTATTTACGAATAACTATTGAATACTGCGGTCAACTGAAAAACCAGAACCTAGGTCCCAATTGCAGGGAAGGCATGTTGTGGGTGCGGATGAGAGGCTTCAATCGCACAGATGAGACGGTCTACGTGTGGTTACC
Organism: Pinus tabuliformis; assembly: GCA_031772625.1. Taxonomy (NCBI): domain Eukaryota; kingdom Viridiplantae; phylum Streptophyta; class Pinopsida; order Pinales; family Pinaceae; genus Pinus; species Pinus tabuliformis. Next base: position 440,369,019 of record CM062813.1, on the reverse strand, counting down.
ATTGAGATTTCTTCGTGACATGCCTGCTGTTGAAATCCAAAACCCTAAAACAGAGATGTGAGCTTTAGACCCTGCAATTTCACCTTCGTGCGAACCCATTCCTCCGCGGACCTGCCTCAAACCTGTGCGAGCCAAAAATAAGAAAGAGAATAGAAAAATGATCCAAGATGATTGTCCAAATGAGGTTGAGGTCACTTGTATTTATAGCCTTCCAAGGGTGTCCAATTTGCTTTAGGGTCGACCTGATCAAATATGCACATGTGGGCTTTTAATTCAAAATTACACTTTCCCTTGTCCAAATTGAGCACTTCAATAGTCAAAATTGGTCCTCTCAAAAAGAGGAATCTCATCCCATGGTTGGAATTTGTCACTGAGCTGCCAAATTAACACTCCCTCTCAGCTAGGGAGAAATTCCAACTGCATCATGTAATCATCACAAGTATCCTATCATCAAATCATATCCAATCTCAAGTATCTCGTCATCAAATGTTATCACTGCTCATCTCTTGCTTATTCTTGCTTATCTCTTGATTGTCCTTGCTCATATGCTGAACATTCTCGAATCTAAAAGAAGAAGAATTTGACATCGGAGGGGAGCCTAAGCTACCACCCTCTATCATGTCGGAGAGCACATCTTAATCCGAAACAATATTAGGGAGCACATCTCAACTTGCAACCACATCGGGGAGCACATCTCAACCCGAAATCACTGCCAGTAGGGAACCCAATACTACCACCCAAGAAACATCAAAGAGCTTATCATTAGGGAGCCTTGCTCAACTTGGAACCGAGATAGGGGAGCTAACATCTCCGACCCTATGGGTGACAAATAGGGGACCAACATCTACGACGCTATTGTCCAGAGATCCCTCAACCCCAGAAGCACTCCATCTCAATTCCTCACCTTGGGAGCTCAAACAAGGGGAAAGAGCCGACTCAGTGTTCTCGATTAGTCTTGCTCTCTGTAAATTAGAAACATATCATTGTGTTCATATCTGGTATCAACTTAATCATTATGTTGCAATAGCAACAGTCTCCTGTTCATGCTGGACATGAAATCAAATATTATATTAGAACAATATATATATATATATATATATATATATATATATATATATATCACATATTGATACCTTATTCATCCTCCCTCTCATGGAGGTAGCAACCACAAGCCTAAGCTTGTCTCATACACCAACACCAGTTGAAGATATCTCAGTCCTAGCTATATATGGGAATCTCTGCCAATCGGATCCCACTCTTTATCATCGCAATGTATCACTGTCACATCTAGAACCTGGTCAAAATAATTTTCCAAAGAGTTCCTTCAACCTGCCTTACAACTATCCATGTTAGCAACATCATACTCAACCTCGGCCGTGTTGGAAAATGTAACTATGTTCAGTCTTCATTAATGTACTTGAGTCATCATGTAATGTACTTGTCAAAAGAATAAAGAAAAGATTTTTTATTATTGTTATTATGACTTATTAAAGCATGGATTTCATGCTTGGGTCACCTTGTTTTAGGTCAAAGTCCCCATTGAGGACTTCTAGGATTTACTTTGAGTCAATAGAGTCATTGTACTTTTAAAGAGACCCTTCTTGGGATTTTGAATCATGTAAAAAGGTAAAGTATTGAGTCAAATATGATTTATGTACCCTCCACACCATGTCGGCCTAGAAGAAGATCAAGTTGGCCTAAGGACCCTATTCGACATCACATGGAGCCTATAAATACAAGCACATCGAATTCATTTGGACCATCATTTTTTCACACAAGTTTGATATCTCTTGTAGATGGGAAAAAGTGCAAACTCTGTTGTCGAGAAGCCGAACTGAATGCAAGTTTGGGGAAGTCTAAGGAGAATGGAAAAATCGAAATTTTGGTGCTTCTCTCTCTATGTTTCGTGTCTTGGATTGAGAGATAGAAGTCTTCCAAGTTTCTTTGTTGCCGGAAGTTGCCAGTTGCCGAAAGTTGCAGCCTAGTCGAAGTTGCTGGAAAAGGGTCGAAATTCTAAGAGGCTGACTTGGTGTGGAGGGAAGGTATTGTCTTGGTCTAGGGTGAAGAGTCTCAAAGAATACTATTGAAAGGAATAATTTATTGACTGGGATTTCCCCTCGAGGGGGGTTTTGCCTTGACATAGTGCCTACATCTGGTGTCTATTGTTTTTATATGTTGTTGCTTTGGTAATTGCTTGATGAATTAAAGGAAACAAGATATAAATAATCTTAATAATAAGAAACAATACAAGCAATTATCAAGAATAAGAAAATCTTTTTGCCTTTTTGATTTTCTAACATGGTATCAGAGCTTTGGTGAAGAAAGAAGAAAAAGGCAGTCTCAAGCACTTGATCAAGGAACCATTCAAAAGGACTATCTCAGGGAAGGAGTCTACTATATTCAAGGAAGATGTCTAACACAATCAAGGGAGAGAAAAAACTTGAAGGGGCCTCTAACTACAGGTCTTGGAAGAAGAGGATTGACCTAATCCTTGAAAAGAACAAGGTACTAGACTTGGTCAAAGGAAAAGTAAAGAAGCCTACAGAGGATTCCAATGATGTTGACAAAGTGAAATACAGGGAATTAGAATTGGTGGCCATGACTCTAATGGTAGAAGGAATAAAGGACAACCTTGTCCCATTCATAGCTAACATCGATCATGCTTAGGAAATGTATGAAGCCTTGTCAAAGTTATTTACTATTAAGAACATTGGTCAAGTAGCAAGTTTGAAGAATGAGCTAAGGACCACAAAGATGACTAAAGAAGACACTGTGGCATCCTTCTTTGTGAAGATAGCTAGAATCAAGGATGATCTCTTAGCCATTGATTGTTCCAGACAAAGAATTCGTGATCACTGCGCTATTAGGATTGCTATCCTCTTGGGGTGCATTTGCTGCAGGTCTTAATAGTTGGAAAGAAGCTCCCACTTTTGAAGAACTATGAACTGCCTGCAGTTAGGAAGAATTAAGGATCTAATTAGTTGCTAATCCTGAAGGAGTATCAAATGCCTACATTGCTCAACATAAAGGAAAGAAATCGAAAGGACCAAGGAAGAAAGTTGATATTTCCAAGATAAAATGTTATCAATGCCATAAGAAGGGTCACTACAAGAGTGACTCTCCTGACAATCCAAGGAATAAGAAGAGAGAAAGAGATCAAGCTAACTTTGCTGAAGAAGGAGACTCAAAGAAAGCCAAGCTCGAAGAATCTGACATTAGGGGGTTACACTACTAAGTCCTTGTAGCTTTAGATATCTTGTTTTATATGTTTTAAAATTGATAGGTTTTTAACATATTTTGGAAGAGAAATTTTTATTGTTTTTATAAGTTTGTAGGTATCCCTCAAGCTTTGGAGGGAGGCCCCAATAAACTCCCTAAGATAAGTATCTCATTTCCTTTCAGTTTTTGGTTTCATGTATTCATTTAGTTTTGATTACATTAAATACTAATCACCATTCTCCATCTATTGTCTTGATTAGGAAAAACATCTGCAAGAAGTATGAAGGAGAACCTCTCAGGACAAGGTAGGTCAAGGAACAAAGGTATGCTTTAAATACATTGATTTCTTTATATTAAGGGATTATTCATTTGATAGTCTATTACTAACATTGTTATGTCTAGTTATATTGAATCATAATGATTCTTGTTTTGGGTGATTCATCTCTGATAAATCTACCTACCCCACTCATATTCTTAACTAATTTTGTAGAACCCTAAATAGGTTCTAGAAAACCCTAACCGAAGGGTATGCTAATGTGAATGTTTGAAACCCTAAGCTGCTTAGGGATATTGTGAAATGCTATTTGAAGTTTGATGATGTCATGTTTGGGAATTTGGTATGATCAAGAAAACCTAACTTGTTAAGGTTGAATGCTAAGGTCTAAAATCACGAACCTTTGAAGTTTTTGGTAATGTTGGGTTTGCTATGTTTTTACATTGAAACCCTAAACTCATTAGCGTCTGGTGGAATGTGTGAGCAAAGACCTTTTCAATGTCTTAGAAATGTTTTCCTTGGTATGGGTGTGTTTGTCTGATCAAACTCTAGTCTAATCAAGTTTGTATGTCTAACTCTCATTTGATATTTGTTTGTGAAGTTGGGTTTGATTAACACATGATATGAAATGTATTTGCATGATGATGAAATCTAGGCATGTATAGATATGTCTTTTTGGTTGAAACCCTAGCTTGGTCTAGGTCGGATATATTAATGTTGTCGGACATATGATATGCTTATGTATGATATGTATGAATTCCTATATATGTGTGTTGACCTAGTCTTTGATGGTCACAAGGCTTAGGATTTAATGGAAGTCCTTGTTTAAGATTCTAGGATGATGATATTTAGAAAACTAGGGTTTTGTAGCTGAACCCTAGTAGTAGTTAAATTGTCTAGTATACAACAATCTGAGATCTATGTATTTAATGATTGTTGAGATTGTGAAAATGAAATTTTAGGTTTTTGAGTTGAACCTTAGTCGAAGTAAAAATCTCTGATGTATGATGATATGATAATTTGAGATTTGTGTAAGATTGTTGAAATCTGAGTTTTGGTTGGGATTGATGGTTGATTGGAAATCTAGGGTTTGCAACTAACCCTAGTGGAAGCTGGTCATGGTAATGACTAAGTTGTGATTAACTTTGATAGTTTCTTTTGTATGAGATCTAGGATTTGTATGAAACCCTAGTGGGAAGTCTAAGATATGAATTTTGAAAGATTGTTGGATGCTTTATATTTGTTTGACTTGTTTCTAGGGTTTGCTATATGTTGAAGTAAGGTATTGCATACATTTGGAAGAAACATTGAAACCCTAGATGGAATGAAAGCTGTTATGAAGTAGTCTAGGGTTTATGACAAAGTCCCTAGCAAGATGTTGAAGAGTATATGTCTCTTGTTTGTAATTAAGTATGGGTATTTGATATGTATAAAGATGAAATGCTTCCGTGATTATGATATGGCTAACCTCATGCTTCTATAGATTTGGTTGTACTTGATATCTAAGTTGTGCAGGTGCACAATCTTCAAATTGGTGGAGATGCTTGATGTGACAAGCATGATGAGGATGATAATAAATTTGATGAAATGGTTGGAAGCCATGAAAGATTCTTCAATGACGAAAAGAAGAAACTGTTCTCCTTGGGGAAGCATGAATAAGAGAGATCTCCCTAAGATTAAGAGGGAGTCCGGATGAAGAGATGCTTCTTGGTTGAGAGGAAGGGCATAGTTTGGTTTTGATTAATGAATTTCGGAGGATATGTTGTTGCATGAGGAGTAGGAAAGGAAAGTGTATAATTGAGTAATCTTCTGTCAAAGATTCAGTTGATAGTCCTTCTAAGTTGAGGAGCAACATCTAGAACGACCTCGAGGTTTGTTTCTTAATCATGTACATGTGAAAGTATATTGTTGATTGGGGTTGTGTATGTACAGGTGAATCTCTCGAAGGTTTTGATAGCATTCTAGTTACCAATCAGTTTGATTGGAGAGATTGGTCATCCTTGATCTACTGGATCAAGGGGCGTTGAAGCTTTGTGAGTGAAGCATTGTCTGGGAGGACATCTGGCCGACACTTTGTGTTGATGTCTAGGTCCTGAAGTTGGAAAGGTGGTGTTGGTTATTGAGCTCTGTTTTGGATACACACTTGGATTTCTGGGTTGATGGTTAGCTAGTAAGACTGATGGTACCTAGAAGGGCTGACAGCTTGAGTCCATTTTATTCCCACTCGGATAGATTACCCCGGTCAGGAATCTAGTTCGTGACATTGCAGTGTCTAAATTATTGAGAGACCATTGGTTCGATTGCACTGGTCAAGAATCTAGTCCATGGCATTGCGATGCCTAAAGTTCTTCATGGTTCATATAGTTTGAGATCTTCCATTGTATTTGTACATTATGAATACCTCCCTAGTTAAGAGGGAGTGTTGGAAAATGTAACTATGTTTGGTCTTCATTAATGTACTTGAGTCATCATGTAATGTACTTGTCAAAAGAATAAATAAAATAATAATTATTATTATTATTGTGACTTATTAAAGCATGGGTTTCATGTTTGGGTCACCTTGTTTTAGGTCAAAGTCCCCATTGAGGACTTTTAGGATTTATTCTGAGTCACTAGAGTCATTGAACTTTTAAAGAGACCCTTCTTGGGCTTTTGAATCATGTAAAAAGGTTAAGTATTGAGTCAAATATGATTTATGTACTCTCCAGACCATGTCGTCCTAGAAGAAGATCAAGTCGGCCTAAGGACCCTATTCGACCTCACATGGAGCCTATAAATACAAGCACATCGAATTCATTTGGAGCATCATTCTCTCACACAAGTTTGATATCTCTTGTAGCTGGGAAAAAGTGCGAAGTTTGTTGCTTGGAAGCCAAAGTGAATGCGAGTTTGGGGAAGTCTAACGAGAAAGGAAAAATCGAAATTTTGGTGCCTCTCTCTCTTTGTTTCGTGCCCTGGATTGCGAGATCAAAGTCTTCCAATTTTTTTTATTGTCGGAAGCTGCCAGTTGCCAGAAGTTGCTGAAAAGGGGTCGAAATTCTAGGAGGCTGACTTGGTGTGGAGGGAAGGTCTTGTCTTGGACTAGGGTGAAGAGTCTTAAAGATTACTATTGGAAGGAAGAATTTCTTGACTGGGTTTTCCCCTGGCATAGTGCCTACATTTGGTGTCTATTGTTTTTATATGTTGCTGCTTTGGTAATTGCTTGATGAACTAAAGGAAAGAAGATATGAATAATCTTAATAATAAGAAACATCACAAGGAATTATCAAAAATAAGAAAATTTTTTTGCCTTTCTGATTTTCTAACAAGTCTTGCTTAAAGCTACAAAATTCTCTTCCAAAAATGTCATGGCAGATCTCATACTAAAGCAACACCCAGATGTGCTTATCTCATCAATAACGATCCCAATCAGCATCAGTACATCCATGCAGTCACATATTATAGGAAGAATATCTTAGACCAAAAAATGATCGTTCCATGCAAATATCTCGAAGGGCGCTCAGCAGCAACACAATGTGTATGAATCGGCTCAGTCAGGTTTCATGCAAAACACACACACACACACACACACACACATATATATATATATACAGGTGTTCATATGAAACATCAATGCTTTAATCAACTATCGGTTGCCAAGTCAAGTTCAATAATATCTCTTCATAACTTCTTGAAATTTGATCGGAGTGTCCAAGGATTCACATTTCCACTTCATTCAATCGCTTTACGATATAAATTTTCTTTTCCTTATTTCATAAAGTAGTTCATCATGCCATGATTCTACATTTCAAACTTCATAGGTCATCTCCCTCTTACTTTGATCATCAGAGGCTCATTACCTGTCAAAAATAGACCATTAGCATATAAAACCAAAATCAACGTCATACCTTCGACCACTTTTGAAGTAGAGATTCAAATTGGCACATCTTCCTGGCTTCATCAAATAACTGTCAATGCGAACATACTAGGTTCGGGGAGCTTGCTTAGTGCTTTCTGCAAACATAACACTTGACCAAACTAATATGCTCAGCCTTACACAAATCAACACTATGCAATCAAATCAACCAAGTTAGCTTATCAAGCCTAAGATGCCAGATCAAAACTAATATCAACTAAGTCTCTAGGACGTCGAGTTCCCTCCTATATATAGGCTTCCAATGTGGATGAAATACCTCAAATTAGGTCGACTTGGTCTTGGAGGGTATCTTGACTCTTTTAAATACAAAAACGATTCTTTTTACTAGTTACAATGTGCCTAATGGGGTCGTCAACATATGATACTGGCTCTTTTGACTTCTTGACCTAGGACATGTTGGAAAATGTAACTAGGTTTGGTCTTCATTTAATGTATTTGAATCATCTTGTAATTTCCTGTCAAAAGAATAAATAAAATTATTATTATTATTATTGTGACTTATTAAAGCATGGGTTTCATGCTTGGGTCACCTTGTTTTAGGTCAAAAGTCCCCATTGAGGACTTCTAGGATTTATTCTGAGTCAATAGTCATAGTACTTCTAAAGAGACCCTTCTTGGGCTTTTGAATCATGTAAAAAGGTTAAGTATTGAGTCAAATATGATTTAAGTTTCCTCTACATAGAGTCGGCGTAGAAGAGAGATAAAGTCGGCCTAAGGACCCTAATTCGACCCACAAGAAGCCTATAAATACAAGTTAGTCGAAGTCATTTGGAGCATCACTCTCTCACAAGAAGTTCAATATCTCTTGTAGCTGGGAAAAGTGCAAAGTTTGTTGCCGGGAAGCCAAAGTGAGTGAGAGTTTATGGAAGTCTAAGGAGAAAGGAAAAATCGAAATTTTGGTGCCTCTCTCTCTCTCTGTTTCGTGTCCTGGATTGGGAGATCGAAGTCTTCCAAGTTTCTCTATTGCTAGAAGCTGCTCCCTGGCCGAAGTTGCTGGAAAGGGGTCGAAATTCTAGAAGGCTGACTTGGTGTGCAGGGAAGGTGTGTTCTTGGTCTAGGGTGAAGAGTCTCAAAGAATACTATTGAAAGGAAGAATTTCTTGACTGCATTTTCCCCTTGAGGGGGGTTTTTCCTTGGCATAGTCCCTACATCTGGTGTCTAATGTTTTATGTGTTGTTGCTTTGGTAATTGCTTGATGATCTAAAAGAAAGAAGATATAAAGAATTGTAATAATAAGAAATATCACAAGTAATTATGAAGAATAAGAAAATCCTTCTGCCTTTCAGATTTTCTAAAATGGTATCGGACCGTTTGTGAAGGGAAAATGTAGTCTCAAGCACTTGATCAAGGCACCATTCCAAAGGTCTATCTCAGGGAAGGTGTCTACTGTATTTAAGGAAGATGTCTAACACAATCAAGGGAGAGAACAAACTTGAAGGGGCCTCTAACTACAGGTCCTGGTACAAGAGGATTGACTTAATCCTTGAAAAGAACAAGGTACTGGACTTGGTTAAAGGAAAAGTAATGAAGCCTACAGAGGATTCCAACAATGTTGACAAAGTAAAATACAAGGAATTAGAATTGGTGGCTATGACTCTGATGGTAGAAGGAATAAAGCACAACCTTGTCCCATTCATAGCTAGCATCGATCATGCTCAGGAAATGTATGAAGCCTTGTTAAATTTATTTACTATTAAGAACATTGGTCAAGTAGCAAGTTTGAAAAATGAGCTAAGGACCACAAAGATTTCTAAAGAAGACATTGTGACATCCTTCTTTGTGAAGATAGCTAGTATCAAGGATGCTCTTTTGGCCATTGATGAAATTGTTCCAGACAAAGAACTCGTGATCACTGCTCTATTAGGACTGCCATCCTCTTGGGGTGCATTTGCTGCAGGTCTTTGTATTTGGGAGGAAGCTCCCACTTTTGAAGAACTATGGACTGGCTGTAGTCAGGAAGAATTAAGGATCTCATTAGTTTCCAATCTTGAAGGAGTATCAAATGCCTACATTGCTCAGCATAAAGGAAAGAAATTGAAAGGACCAAGGAAGAAAGTTGACATGTCCAAGATAGAATGCTATTAATACCATAAGAAGGGTCACTACAAGAGTGACTGTCCTGACAATCCAAAGAATAAGAAGAGATAGAGATCATGCTAACTTTGCTGAGTAAGGAGACTCAAAGAAAGCCAAGCCCGAAGAATCTGACATTAGGGAGTTACACTACTAAGTCCTTTTCTTGTAGCTTTAGATATCTTGTTTTATATGTTTTTAACATATTTTGGAGAAGACATTTTTATTGTTTTTATAAGTTTGTAGGTATCCCTGAAGCTTTGGAGGGAGCCCCCGACAACTCCCTAAGATAAGTATCTCATTTCCTTTCAGTTTTTGGTTTCATGTTTTCATTTAGTTTTGATTATATTAAATTCTAATCACCATTCTCCCTCTATTGTCTTGATTAGGAAAACATCTACAGGAGTATGAAAGAAGACCACTCAAGACAAGGTTTGTCAAGAAACAAAGGTATGCTTTAAATACATTGATTTCTTTATATTGAAAGGATTATTCACTTGACAATTTATTACTAACATTGCTATGTCTAGCTATATTTACTCATAATGATTCTTGTTTTGGGTGATTCATCTCTTGATAAATCTACCCAATCATATTCTTAATTGATTTTGTAGAATTGTAGACAAGTTCTAGAAAACCCTGACCAAAGGGTATGCTAATGTGAATGTCTAAAACCCTAAACTGCTTAGGGATATTGTAAAATTCTATTTGAAGTTTTTATTGATGATGTCATGTTTGGGATTTTGGTATGATAAGGAAAACCTAACTTGTTAGGGTTGAATGATAAGGTCTAAAATCCCGAACCCTGGAAGTTTTGGTAATGTTGGGTTTTCTATGTTTCTACATTGAAACCCTAACTCATTAGGGTTTGGTGGAATGTGTGAGCAAGACCCTTACAATGTCTTAGAAATGATTTCCTTGGTATGGGTGTGTTTGTCTGATTAAACCCTAGTCTAATCAAGTTTGTATGTCTAACTCTTATCGTGAAGTTAGGTTTGACTAACACATGATATGCATGATGATGAAACCTTAGGTATATATAGATATGTCCTTTTGGTCGAAACCCTAGCTTGGTCTAGGTCAGATGTATTAATGTTGTCAGACATATGATATGCTTGTGAATGATTATGAATTCCTAGATATGTGTGAAGATGCTCATTGATATGAAAAGCATGATGAGGATAACTCTGATGAAATGGTTGGAAGCCACGAAAGCTTCTCCGATGATGAAAAGAAGAAGTTGATCTCCCTGAGGAAGCATGACTATAAGAGATCTCTCTAAGATTAAGAGGGAGTTTGGATAATGAGATGCTCCTTGGTTGAGAGGGAGGGCATAGCTTGGTTTTGATTGAAGAATGAATTTTGGAGGATATGTTGTTGCATGGGAAGTAGGAAAGGAAAATGTATGATTGAGGAATCTTTTGTCAAAGATTCAGTTGATAGTCCTACTATGAAAAGTTGAGAAGTAACATTAAGTTGTCTGGAAGACCCCAAAGGTTTGTATTTGATTATGTACATGTGAAAGTATATTATTGATTGGGGTTGTGATTGTACAGGTGAATCTCTTGAAGGTGTTGATAGCATGCTGGTTACCAATCAGTTTGATTGGGAGAGATTGGTTATCCTTGATTTGCTGGATCTAGGAGAGTTGAGGCTTTGTGAGTGAAGCATTTCCTGGGAAGACATCTGGCCGACACTTTGTGTTGATGTCTAGGTCTTGAAGTTGGAAAGGTGGCATTAGCCATTGAGTTTTGACACACACTTGGATTTCTGGGTTGATGGTTAGCTAGTAAGCCTGATGGTACCTAGAGAGGCTAAAAGCTTGAGTCCATCTGATTCCCACATGGATAGATTGCCTTGGTCAGGAATCTAGTCCGTGGGATTGCGATGCATAAATTGTTGAGAGACCACATGGATAGGTTACCATGGTCAGAAATCTAGTCCATGACATTGCGGTGCCTAAAGTTCTTCATGGTTCATATAGTTTGAGATCTTCCATTGTATTTGTACATTATGAATACCTCCCTAGTTAAGAGGGAGTGTTGGAAAATGTAACTAGGTTCGGTCTTCATTTAATGTATTTGAATCATCATGTAATGTACTTGTCAAAAGAATAAAGAAAATAATTTTTATTATTATTATTGGGACTTATTAAAGGATGGGTTTCATGCTGGGGTCACCTTGTTTTAGGTCAAAGTTCCCATTGAGGACTTCTAGGATTTATTCTGAGTCAATAGAGTCATTGTACTTTTAAAGAGACCCTTCTTGGGCGTTTGAATCATGTAAAAGGGTTAAGTATTGAGTCAAATATGATTTAAGTATCCTCCACACCAAGTCGGCCTAAAAGAGGGATCAAGTTAGCCTAAGGACCCTAATTCGACCCACAAGAAGGCTATAAATACAAGCTAGTCGAAGTCATTTGGAGCATCACTCTCTCACAAGAAGTTCGATATCTCTTGTAGTTGGGAAAAGTGCAAAGTCTGTTGCTGGGAAGCTGAAGTGAGTGCGAGTTCGGTGAAGTCTAAGGACAAAGGAAAAATCAAAATTTTGGTGCTACTCTCTCTCTGTTTCGTGTCTTGTATTGGGAGATCAAAGTCTTCCAAGTTTCTAGGACTCAACTAAAACACTAGGACTCACCTAAGACTTTGACAATAAATCCCACCCTAGCTTTGGGGTGAGGCTGGAGGGATAAACTCTGCCGATCATCCGTGTTTAGAAACATAGATAATCAGTGAGACGAAAAACCTCCAAGGATGAAATTCGTCGTTAAAATCATAGGCTTACCTAAGTTGTTACATAATTAATGGTCGTACTAGCATCATTTACATTATAATTTGCAGAATGGGTTTACATTGACATAATAATCTGCTGGCTGATGATTATGAACTTTGAAAAAAAAATGGTACAACTGCTTCCTTGGAACTGTGACAAAACGTGTGCAACAACTCCAATAGTCCTAGTGGAGATAAGGCACTTTAGCCCTAATCCAACAACAAACCATTTTTACAAAATTCTTGTTTTTTATTTATTTATTGGAAAAACCCTAAAAATGGAAAAAATACAAAAATAAAAAATAGAAGAATCTAACCATTGAAAATAAAAAGTAAACTATTGAATATCTTTCATTTATTGTTTAGTAAAAAGTTGATAAATTATATTTTCAAATGTAGACAATTTTCTTGGAGTCGTACCGTATTGATGATCTAGAGGCTCAAGCAAAACAATCCTCTTGTTTTATTCTCTAGAGGTTTATCTAACATGAATTTGAGGCTTTTGAAGGTGTCTTCCCAAGTCTGAATTTTATTGATGGTGATATCTTCAACAAGATTGGTGAAGCTCCTTGCCTAACATTTCATGAAAGAGGTTGTATCTAACCCCTAAGGCCCTAGTTATATTTCTAAAGTGCTTTTATTGCATATCATCAATATTTGGAAGTATTTAAAGCTGCCCTAAGTGTCGCAACAAGTTTCACCTTGATTAGGGCATTTTTCATTTTTGACCCTAAGAGGATTAGACTAATATACTCCTAATTCATGCAAGTTTGGATCAGATTGCTATAACTTGTTAATTACTTGCATTTTTATCATTGCTGGGTTGCATTTTGAGTTTTTAACTCATATTTCAGCTCCCAAGCTCAAGTGCCCAACGATCCATCATCCTAGTGTGTTTTTACACTTTTGGGTTGCTTCAAAGATGCTCCAAATCTAATATTTCTGCATTTTCTAGTTGATTTGCAGGTCTAGAAGTGTAGGACAACAACAAACGTGTTCAAATCAAGTGGAAATCAAGGAAAATTTATCTCACTTGCTATTTGTACCTTTCCGTTGCTCTCAAGCATCAAAGGTAACGATTTATTGAGTATTTTGAGTGAGTTTTGATTGTTGGTTTGTATTTTCAGCAATTGTATATGATATATCGGACTTAGCACTTCATTTCATTTGACTCCAAACCTTTATCATACCTAGTGTTTTTAGGCATTGGTCTCTTAAGATTGTTGGTGAAAGGAGATGGGGCTGAAGTGATAGTGGATGTATCTCCTGTGTGCTTATTGTTTAAAACCTTGATCGCACCTTGTTGATGCCGCTAATGCAAGCGAAACATTTTTTGGTGTCGTTGTTGAGGATAAGGTCAAATATTTGACACTTCAACGACACCATCCTCTTTTAGAGTGCTAATCTTCTCCTTACATGGCCAAGATTTTTTGGTGCCGTTGCTGGGGACAAGGACTTTCGCCTTGGTTATTCAACGACATTTGCTGGATAAGTTTTTGTTTTTTGTATTGTATCTTAATGAGATTTGAACAACTCGATTGGTCTCATCTAGTGATTCCATGACAACAAAACCCAAATAGGCACTCTACAAGAACAAACTCCTGAGGTGAGCCTATTCAAGCCCCTGAGCTTAAGCTTATCAAAGAAGAAAGTACAAAGCATAAGTTGGGAAAGAAAATAATAATTTAGACTTTGAAGCCTGTTACCCACCCCATGTTGCTTGGGAGTGGGAGCGGGAGCGACCATTTTCAGAAGCTCCTGGTTTGGGAGCGAATCCGGGAGCGATATTTTAAAAATATATATATTTTTTATATTTTTTAATTTTTGATACATATATGTCAACAAAAACATGTAGAATGATCAATTAGACATAAAAAACATAAAAAAACATAAATTGATCATTGAACCATATCACATCAATCATCTAGAAATTATAATCATCATCAACCATGTCCACAAGTTAGTAAAATACATATTACAACTGCAACATATTGAGTCTCATGAATCATGATTCATCAAATTCAATCTTAAAGTTTTAACTTCAAGCTTTCAAAATTGAAAATTCAATAACATTTATCATCATTGATCAGCAAAGTTGTACTTGTAAGCTAAGTTTAACCATTACAAGAAGTAATATCTAAAGATATTTCTAAGTCCTAACTTCTAACTGCTAACATGATATGAAATGTTATAAATTTATAAAATGAAACATGAATAATGAAATGAAATGAAACAACTTTAGTCTTTCACGAAGCATCATATTCATAATTCACAATCATTACCAATGAGTTATAATTGCCAAGGCCCAACTTCAAACTTCAAATTTTCATTGTGACAGTGATATATTGTTCAATGTTTACAAAAAATATCATTATGATATGAAAGAGTCAAGAGTCAAGAGTCAAGGACTCAAAACTCAACAGTTATGAAAACTAAAGTCTAATAGAAACTAAAAAAGACAAGTAAACTGTAAATCTACATGTGGCCCTTGCCACGAGAGTCTCTAGGAGTATAAGCAGGTCGTGGTGGTCTTCTAGGAGTCTCCCGCACAGACCGACGACCAGAACTAGAACCTCTACGTGAGGGTGTAGATGGAGGTGGCGATAGCAAAGGAACAAGCCTCGGATCTCGAGCACTGCTATTGGATGGTGGAGGTGGAGGTGGCATGGCTGCTTCATCTTCATCCCTTACAAGTTCCTCTTCCAGTTCTTCAATATGTACAACACCATCCTCCAAATTGTCATCCTTTGGGTGATTGTCCCAAATTTTATATGTGGGATCCTCATAAGCCCGATCATAGTAATGACTCAACAAACTCAAGTTGTAGTGCACATAAACCAAGTTTTCTGCTCGGTTTTCATTGAGTCTGTTTCTTTTCACATTATGTATGTAGCTGTAGGTGCTCCAACACCTCTCTGCAGGAGAAGTATTTACAACCTGTGAAAGAACTTTTTTTGCCAATTTTGGCAAAAGTCCGTGGCCGCCATATGTTTCCCACCATATGAGAGTATCAAATCTATCTCTGCCATCCATTGCATGGAAGTTACCATACAAACCAGTGCCACTGAAGTATCTGCCTATTTCAAAGCGCACAGTGGCACATTCCTCCCTGTCAGGTACCAACTTTTCTAATGCTTCCAAATATCCTTTAGTTACCTCTGGATCTAAATGCGGTTTGGTCCTAACCCCACTCCCTGCTGTAGGTTGGCCCAACCAAGATGTAGAGTAGTATTTTGGCGTAAGGATATACGCCAAGCAATGTAGTGGAAGATTAAGCCTATTCCACCGTTCACACACACAATCATGAATCAGTTTGTACAAGTTGGGATCTCTATTATGAACAATATCTTTTGTTTCCCCCAACATGGTATCCATTTGCTCATACACCTCGCCAATCACTGGTTTGTCTGTATCTGCAAACCGAATCATGTGATAAATTGGCTTGGTGAAATCCAATACCTGCCTCACACTTGTCCAAAACTGCCCATCAAGAGCGGCCTCCTCCACCATTTCAAAACCTCCCATGTCAGCTACATTTGTAGCCCTTTCCTTTAATACCTGCCAATGTGGACTTGATACCATGCTAGCTAATGCCTCTCTTACCTTCAAAAGGTGCCTGAAGGTGAGGTAATAGCTATCAAATCTGGTCTTCGCAATCTTCAACAACTCGAATCTCGAGTGACTGCGGAAAAGGCCATGGGTATACCGTATTGCTATGATTTGTAATAAATTTTATCATTTGTTTGCCTTTCTTGTACAAATCACCAATCCATTGGTATTGTTCATTTTTGTTCTTGACAATATCATGCAACAGAAGGTTCAACGTGTGAACCAAACATCCAAACCAAAATATGTTGGGGTATTTATTCTCAATAATTGCTCCCGCTGCCTTACAATTAGGAGCATTATCAGTGATGACTTGGATGACATTGTATGGGCCAATACGCTCAATTGTTTCAAGTAATGCTTCTGCAATGTTGATGGCGGTCTTGAACTTGTTTGAGTAATCATGTGCAGCTAGAAAGATGGGACCACTAACAGACACAGCAAGAACACTTATCAATGGCTTGCCTTTTACATTTGTCCATCCATCAGATATAATGGACACCCAATGGTCAGTCCAAGAACTTGTCATTCTATTCAAAGAATGTGATATTTTTGCTTTTTCATGATCAGGGCCAACGGTTCTTGCCTTGTCATACCCAGGGCTCTTGTATCCTTTAGGGGCATCATTTATGGCAGAAACCATTTCGTGCCAATAAGGTGAGCGAAGAACATTGAATGGTATCCCACATGCATAGAGAAACCTGTAAAACCTTTGAATCCACATCATTCCTACACCCCTCATCAAGGAAATCAAGCTAAGTGGGCTTGATTGTGGGAAAAACTCCACAGTTAAGCGCGCTTGAGCCAGAGGAGTTCTGGGATGGGTGACCTCCTGGGAAGTCCTGGTTACCGGGTGCAAGCCCCGGAAGTGATGATTGATGCTATGTGATTCGTTCTCCACATTTCACTAGTTTCAATCCCACTTCTTCACCCCTGTGAGCATCACCCGATGCAATGAGTGCTAAGTGAACTATTCAAAAATCATGAGAAATTAGTCACTTTACGACTACCTCTCATGGAAATGGTCATACTTTGAATGACTTACTTAACGCAGTTGAATCCCAAAAATGATATCTAATATAATGCACTGCGAAAATCCCCCATACTTAAATTCAAAAAGAGTCAAGGGATCTCTACCTGAATGGTTCATGAGGCACAATACTTGCTAAGGTTTTGCAAATGGGGTAGCAAGCTAAGTGGGCTTGATTGTGGGGAAAAACTCCACAGTTAAGCGCGCTTGAGCCAGAGGAGTTCTGGGATGGGTGACCTCCTGGGAAGTCCTGGTTACTGGGTGCAAGCCCCGGAAGTGATGATTGATGCTATGTGATTCGTTCTCCACATTTCACTAGTTTCAATCCCACTTCTTCACCCCTGTGAGCATCACCCGATGCAATGAGTGCTAAGTGAACTATTCAAAAATCATGAGAAATTAGTCACTTTACGACTACCTCTCATGGAAATGGTCATACTTTGAATGACTTACTTAACGCAGTTGAATCCCAAAAATGATATCTAATATAATGCACTGCGAAAATCCCCCATACTTAGATTCAAAAAGAGTCAAGGGATCTCTACCTGAATGGTTCATGAGGCACAATACTTGCTAAGGTTTTGCAAATGGGGTAGCAAGCTAAGTGGGCTTGATTGTGGGGAAAAACTCCACAGTTAAGCGCGCTTGAGCCAGAGGAGTTCTGGGATGGGTGACCTCCTGGGAAGTCCTGGTTACCGGGTGCAAGCCCCGGAAGTGATGATTGATGCTATGTGATTTGTTCTCCACATTTCACTAGTTTCAATCCCACTTCTTCACCCCTGTGAGCATCACCCGATGCAATGAGTGCTAAGTGAACTATTCAAAAATCATGAGAAATTAGTCACTTTACGACTACCTCTCATGGAAATGGTCATACTTTGAATGACTTACTTAACGCAGTTGAATCCCAAAAATGATATCTAATGGTTCTATGCCTTAAAGATGATGACCCTGTGCCTCCATATCCACTGCCTTGGGAGGATGCTGAAGGAGTTCGTTGTGATTGTGAGCTTGGTTCAAAGAAACCCCTTGATTTTTTTGATCTGTATTGGGCTTCCTCCTCTACCCTTATGTATTTGGCTCTATTCGTTGCTGACACCGCTGTACAAGTTTTGATTCCTATTTGTTTGTCTCCATCCCATGGCCTTTTCCCGCAGAGGTGTCTTCTAGCACAGGTGTATGAACCTGTGTAATCAATGTTGCAATGGGGGCAATGAAATTTAGTGGTTCCACCCCCTCTCCCTGTTTTAGCCCTGTTAACATATTTCCACAATGGAGTTTGGTCTTGTTTAGTTTTTTGAGGGTCATGTTCACCCTCCTCCAGCTCCTCCTCACCGGGGTTTTCACCAATTCGACTTTCTCCATCTTCTTCATCCCCCTCTTCAGTTTGGCCCCTCCGTTTCCTACTCTCTAGCACCATAATAACCATAAAAGGGACCAGGAAGAGGAAAATGCCCAGAAATATAGCCAGGTCCATGGTGTTTGATGTTTGTAGGGTTTTGATTCAAGAATCTGCAAATTAATTTAATTTATTGGGATTAATTAATTTAATTTATTAATTTAATTCAAATTCATAATTTTTAAACTCAATAAACTAAATTAAATTAACTAAATTACTACCTAACTAAATTAAACTAACTAGACTAACTAAATTACTAAGTTACTTACCTCTGCAGGCTTGCTCCTCGCTCCTCGCTCCTCACTTGCTCCTTGCTCCTTTGCTCTTGCTCTTTGCCAAGCTCTTGCTCAATGGTTTGATAATGAAATTTTTTTATGCCCTTTGGGCTTTTTTTTATTTTTATTTTTATTTTTATTTTTATATATATATATATATATATATATATATATATATATATTACGTCCGCGGAATTTTTTTTTGCCTAACCGCTCACAGCGCCGTGCGAAACGCTCCCGGAGCGATTTTTTAATGCCCGGGAGCTCACAGCGCCGTGCGAAACGCTCCCGGGCTTAAAAAATCGCTCCGGGAGCGACGGAGCGACCGCTCCCCGATGCGCTCCCGAAAATGGCAGGGAGCGCAATTTTTTTTAAGGGAGCGCGCTCCCGAAAATCGCTCCCGTCCGGGAGCGATTTCGGAAGCGCGCTCCCGAGGCGCTCCGGAGCCGCTCCTGCCCGGAGTGCGATTCGGGAGCGGGTTCAAAGGGGGAGGGGGGCGCTCCCCCGCAACTATGTACCCACCCAAAGTGGGTGACCCTATAGGAGAATTTTTTCTCCTATCATCTCTTCCAACTGACCAACTAGTAGCCCTTAGATGTGCCATGCATAATCTCCGCCACCTACATTAGTCATATGTTTCCTCGCCCATCTGGCATGAGCATGTGTTGGAAGGTGGGCTTTTGATCAAAATCTACTTTATTCATTTTGCAATGAGTGCTTATGCTTGTTTGTATTTGGGCATTTGACATGGATTATGGGGTAACTTGGAAGAAAGAAGGGTCTTGGCCGTGATCTTGTTCCCTCACCTTAAATGGGGGGTTAATTTTCAATCCTAGTTCAATGGAACCTCCCTTAATGGCCTAAAGGGTATAGGAGGGACACTACTTGGAAAGCCGTGATTGAGATAGCATAGCCCCATCTCTCCTTATTCTATACTTACCACTTTTCATCTTACATTACAAGCCCATATTTCATCTCGATTCTTCGGGTTCAACTGACCACTGGTTCATTGAGATTTGGCACCCACACATCCTCATGCTTGGGTAGGGCCTAGAAATTTACCTTAGGAGCTTGATGCAACAAAAGGAAACAAAAAGTGCATATGATGACCATAAACAAAACAAAAGAAAAATCAAAATGCAAAAGATCGCTGGGACATTCAAATTAGCATGTGGGCAAAAGACAAGCATGAGCTGAAGCTCTACCTCACTCATTATGGCCATCACCTGGTTCCTGAGCCAGTGTTTCCCTTTCATCATAAGGTAAAGGAGCCCTAGCATGTCCCGACTCTTGATGGGCGATGAACAACCCCACCATAAAGGGGGTAAATAACTGCTATACATCATACAAAGCAAGCTCTCATTCCTTGAGCTACGAACTGTAATACAGAGAAGAATCAAGAAAAAGTAAAAGGCATAAGAGAGGTGGAAAAATAAAGGCCGAGTTGGTAACTCATGCATCTAAGATTGCTCCCTCACATCTATACACCCATGATGAGGGTCCCTAGTAGGCTAGCCCCTTTGACCATGACACTTGGCCATGGAGTCTTTTCCCGTCTGTTCCATCATTATTCACATGGCACTTATCGATTGAAGGGTGGACCAAGGACATGTCGTTTTCCCTTAGGGGTTGAGAATACTTAATAGGGTCATTTATTAACCACTCCTAGGGAGGTAACACCATTATGTGACCATGGCCACAATTTTGAAAGAGAAGCCTTGCATGAAGTGTTAATTTGGCCATTACTTTCAAGCTTGGTTCACTTAGATGCAATTATGTTCAAATGTACCTAATGGGGAAAGTTGCAGCATTGGGTATTGTGTGCAATTGGCAGGTGGTTCCATCTATAGGTCTGGGCAACATAACTCGGGTCCAAGTCATCCAAAGGGACATATTGACACCCACAGGTGAGGCATTGAGAGCCATGGGATTCCAGGCAGTTGCAGAGCATCACTTGCATCCATAGACACCTCCAATACCCACAAAGTTCCAACACTTTGCCCCACATTGTTGACTTTTATGGGATGATGTACCTGGACTAGCATGCCGCCAACTGCCTTAACACTGATCAGATGGGATGGCAGCCAATCCAGGGCCCAGATGAGGATGGTTTCACACATCGATACATGGGATGGCTAGCAACACCTTAAGAGCCCTCAATGTTGGAGCAGAGATGGGCATTTTGGCCACTTGGAGACCCATGAGACCACTTTTGTACCCCAAAGTTAAAACTGGGGGTCCACATGTTGGAAATGTAACTAGTTTTAGTCTTCATAATTGTTTTTTTACTCATTTCAATATGTATCGTATGTAACAAATAAAAGAAGAAAAGAAAAAGTTATTATTTTAAAGCACGAGTTTCATGCTCACTATTGATGGTCTACTAGGTAAAAGCATGTTCTTCATGCTTCTAGGGTTTGTTAGGTTATAGGATTTGTTGTCATGAGTCAAGGGAGTCAACATCATGTTTATAAGACCCTTCTAGGCAAGATGTAATTTGTAAAAGAATTTATTTTGTGTCTAGAAAGTCCTAGAAACCTCCAAAGTACAAGTCGGCCCTAGAAACTTCAAGTCAGCTTAAAGGAGGGAATTCAACCCCTTGGAAAGGCTATAAATAGAAGCGTTTTCGACCTCATTTGACACTCACTCACAAGTTCGATCTCTTAAGAAAAGGTTCAATTTGTAGCTGGGAAACAAGAAGAAAAGAAGAGCGAAGTTCTACAAGGCAAGAAGGAAGAAAATATGTTTTTGGGCTCTATCTTTGTCACACGTGCAAAATCTAGCATTTCTGCAGCTCCAGGAAAGGTCAAAATTGCAGCAGTATCAAGTTGCTAGAAGAGAAAATATTCTATTTTTGACCTCGTTGACCTTGGGAGGATATGTCTTGCTCCAAGAAGGATCTCTTGAAGAATTGTCCTAGGATTTTTGCAACAATTACAGGGTCGAAGTTGCAGGGTCGACGCTAGGAGTCGAAGTTGTAGCTGGAAGCTAATTGATGTAGGATTGAGCCTTGTTGACTTTAAAAGGCTGACTTGGTACTTGGAGGAGGACTTGGTCTAGGGTTTGGGAGTTTGTTCTCTCATATGAAGCAGATTCTATAAGAAGAGGAGATTTTTTGGGTTTTCCCTTGGAGGGGTTTTGCCCTGGCTTGGAGCCTAATTTCTATGTCCATTGTCTATTATGTTTTGATCTTGATATTTGTTTGATGAAAATATCTAATGAAGAAACATAAGAACGTAATTAAAGTTCACAAGCAAGTATTAGGGAATAAGGAAAATTTGAATTGATCGCTGCCACATTGCTCTTTTCAACATGATATCAGAGCTAATGTGAACAAGAAGGAAGCTGGAAGGATAATCTTGTGGACACAAGAAGGTTTTGCTAAGGGAAATCATTTGCAAAAGGACACAAGGAAAAAGAAGACCTATTGATCTAGAAGAAAAGGACTACGTCAAGCTCTCATCAAGGGAGGGCCTATAGAGGAAGATTTCAAGAAATTTGTTGATCTCTCTTGGAAGGAAATCTATTCAAAGACTCATTGGAAGACATCCTTGAAGGAAACATCAAGAAATCTTGGTCTCATTTATCACCCTTTGACGCTGTTGCTCGAGGTATCCTATAAGACATCTTTCTAGAACATTATTGAAGTCTCATTGAAGATCTTGAAAGCCGCGAGATAGTTGGGGGTATCATCGTAGAAGGAAAGAATCTTGATTGACAAGTATCATACTGTTGCTCTATGTTCGAATCTAAAGGTCATATGGGTTCTTTTTGCAAGGAAAGCAATAAGCTCATTGGCCCAACAATTTTCGTAGCATGGAAGAAAAGGATTGACTTGGCACTTACAAAACATGAAGTAATGGAACATGTTCTTGGGGAAGTCATTGAACCTAGCAAAGACAAGACTCAAGAACTAGCAAAATACAAGAAAGAAGTAAGGGCACAAAGGATCATTGTGGAACCTATTTGTTGCTTACTTGAAGACTTCTAAGGCTATGTATGACAAGCTAGTAAATTTGTACTCTACAAGTACATTAGGTCAAAAGATGTCTTTGAGAAATAAACTATGTAAAATGAAGAAGTCGAAGGTGTGAAAATCCGGTTTGCTCAAATTTCTACTGCAACAACTGATTAAGTATCTTCTATTTGTTAAATCACTGAACATATTATTTACTGCATCCTACAACAAATACCGAAACTAATACACTGCAGCCTTCACCAATTAAATTAAATGCGAAAACAAGAAATTGAGCAAGAAAGAAATACACAACACATGACACCATTATTTTTGGACAAATGTCCCCGGAAAAACCCAATGCGGGAAAACCGGTGCAACAATTGAGGGTTTGTATTATTAAGCAATAGTTTTTTGAATACAATCTTTGGATGCCTTGCTGGCTATCCAATACAGAGAATCTGACTGGCAGAAGATTAGTGAGAAATACCTCACACTATCACTGGTGATCCGACACTGATCTAGGCCTTGGATGGCTGGCCCCAAGCTAGCTCTGTGCAGTCACGGCGTTAGCCTACGCAGTTCTATGTCAACCTCTCTGGGGATCTGCATCACTTCATCTTGGATCTCCTGCTGTCTAGAGCTTCGTTCCACTGGCTCTCCGGTTTCATACCTCGACTTCTGGTACTAGAACTCGACTTCCTAGTGGAATTTTAGACTCCCTCTGAAGCTCTGCGCTGCCTATGTGTTGCCTCTTCCGGATCTCTCTCTGCCTCCTCTGCGATGTATTCCCGAATAAGGAAATCTCCCTCCAGAACTATCCCTGCCCCTCACTGCAAGAAATCACTTCGATCTTCTCTCTAGCAATTGTTGTGCTGCCCTATCTGAGAAATTTGATCTCTTGATCTCTCTCTAATGTGTTTTCCAAATGCACATCGAAGTCCTTGTAATCCTCCAGTTGAGTAATCAATGACCCAGATTAGATTCTAATCAATGGCTCAGATTATTTGGATTCGATCTCGATCTTCTTCTAGAAGTTTCACCCTCAGTTTGATTAATACCCTTTAATTATTTTAATCTCCTAAATTTAGACTTAGGCACCCATTAAAAAAATTAATTATTTAATAAAACTGTTTTCGGGTGGAATTTCCCAAAACGATTTCTGGGTATTCTGGAATACATTTGTCTTAGTCTCCTTGCAAATTTTGAGGCTTAGAGCACATCTGATGCTACCAGAAATCAACAGAAGGATGAGGACATGGCCTCCTTTCTTATGAAGATTTCTCAAGGAAGAGATCAATTGCAGGGGCTTGAGGAGACACTTTGTGATTATGAAATGACCATATGTGTACTAAATGCTTTGCCACCAAAATAGAGTAGTTTTGCAACGATCATTTACTCTAAGAAAGACTCAACTCCTTTTGATGAGTTGCAGGCTCTATGCATCATGGAAGAAACTAGAATTAAGGCAAAGGATGATGTCAAATCAAATGAACACTCTCAAGCCTTTGTTGCAAGGACTAAGAAGTTGAGGAAGGGAAAGTCTAGAAAGTCCAAGAAGAAGCCAGATATGTCCAAGGTTAAATGCTTTGGATGTGATGAATTTGGACACTTTAAGAGGAACTGTCCAAACGCACTGAATAACAAAAGAAAGGAAAGAAGCAAAGCTCACATAGCTGAAGAAATGGGAGACCCTGAGAAGAAGTTGAAGAAAGACGATGTCAAAGATATCTATGTTAGTCTTTGTACCATCAGATGTGTTCTAGCCACGCAATTTGGTGGGGAGGCTAGAATACATGAGATCTCCAAAACTCGGACATCGTTTATGGAAATTCCACCTAGAGATGGCTTAATTAGATTATTAGCCGATTTTTAAATATTTCCTAAGTCTAAACTTAAGGAATATGGCTAATTAATCAGAATTAATTAAGTCAAGGTGAGAATTCTCTAGAAACTCACACGGATCGATCTAGAAATGATTTGAGCCATCGATTAAGATTTAATCTTGGTCGTTGGAGTCCCAATAGGAAGATATAAGAAGGGATCGATGTGGTGATGGAGAATGCACCAGAGTCACTTGGAGAATTCGATTTTCCAGAGTAGCAACAGTCAGTTACTGGGGAGTTCGAGCTTTAGAGAGGCAGCAGAGATAGTGAGTGGTAGGGACAGTGATCTAGAGGAAGTTTTCCAGATCCGGAGAGGCAACAACAAGTGGGTCGAGTTATTCCCAGTGAAGCAGTGCAAAGGACTGTGCAGTTGCTTCAGAGAAGCAGTTCAATTTGCTAGACAAAAATTTGTTCTCAGATCCAGAGACTGTGAAAGTCTTCCAAAGTGCTGGAGAGGCTATTTCCTCAGTAGAGATAGGCAGAACGACTTCATCAGAGGCAGGTTGGAGGCTTGACGTCATAGGGTTTACGTAGAGGCTGATGCAGAGGGTCTAGGAGGTCGGGTTTTCTGAAGGAAGTTGTGCTGGGATTGCTTGTAGAAGAAGGGTATTTCCCTTAAAATAATTTTGCCCACGTTTTCTTGCTGTTTGGATTGCCAATTGGGCATCCACAGATTGTACTAAGATTTTCACTGCTGCATAATAATAAAACCCTTACTGCTGCACCGATTTTCCCGCATTGGGTTTTTTGGGGACAATTGTCCAAAAATAATGGTGTCATTTTTATTGTGCGCTAGAATTTTCTTAGTTTCCAGCGCTATATTATTTCCGCAGTTTTTATTTGTGAAGGTTACTGTGTGTTTATTTCGATGTTGCCGTAACAATAAACTGAATAATTAATTTATCAGTTAGAAGAAATATACCAGTTGCTGCATTAGGATTCCCGTTTAGGAATTTTCACATGGTATGAGAGCGTAAGTGATCAGTCAGGAAGCTTGGAAGCAGAGAAAGAATTTCAGTGCTCAAAAGGAGCAGCAGGCTGAAATTCTTGAGGCAGCGAAGTGCTCAGACAAGCTGGCCGAATTATTGGGTTAGCAATCCGATTTTCAGTTGCAGGGGTATAGAAAATTCGATTTGCCTAGGAAAGTGATTCCAACAGTTAGAGGGAGCAGTTGCAACTTAGATTTTTGGTTGGACGCAAAGGGTTTTTGCAGCTGCAAAACCAGCGTCGGGTGGAAGAGAAAAGCACACACAATAGAGGGAAAATTTCTCTCAGGGAACTTTGAGTCTCAGAAGTTCGATTTTTCCAGGTAGATTGGTAGTAGCAGCTAGCAGATTTGCGCATTCAAGAAGGGAGTGTGAATAGCAGAGCAACAACCGAGCACAAGGAAACAAGGTGTTTTCGACAAAATCAAAGATGGCCACTATAGGGCTTAGAGATCAGGATAGGTTGGATGGTGTTGATTTGGGGTAGCATCGGATGTGCTCTAACCACGAAATTTGGTGGAGAGGTTGGGGCACATGAGATCTCTAATACCTAGAAAGGGTTTGGGCAGATTCTAAACAGATTAGGAGATATTAAAATAATTAATATTTTTAATGGAGTCCCTAAGTCTAAATTTAAGTCTAAATTTAGGGAAAATAAAATATTATTGTGTATTAATATCTGTGTTAGAATGGTCCAAAAGACATGGATCAAGCTAGATCTAATCTTAGTCGTTGATTAGGGACTTAATTTCGGCCGTTGATATGTCAACAGGAAAAGTATCAGAGGAGGCTTGAGGGTCACTTGGAGAATACACCAGAGTGATTAGTCATTCTATTCTCTAGAGTGGGGTTTGCTAGGAGAGATAGAATTAGTGATTGGGAGATGCAAGTGAGGGGCATTTGAGTACAGAGAGACAGAGAGGCAGAGATAATGCCGGGAGAGTAGCGCAGTAGCCAAGATGAGTGACGCAGAGCCAGCCAGGGCTCACACAGGGCCACGCAGAGGCAGCTGGGAGCTGCGCAGATCCTCAGAGAGGCCAGCGTTGCTGACGCAGAGGGTTGACGCAAGGCCTTCCAGGGCTGACTCAAACCCATCCGGGGTGACGCAGGGCCAGCATGAGACAAAGAGGGGTTGACGCTATTCAGAGAGAGGTTGACGCTGGGGTTTCTAGCGCAGATTGGTGCTGATTAGCTGCCCGAAGGATTATCCAGGGTTTCAGCCAGGAGATTTGTTAGAAACTGAGAGGTATTATTGCCAAGGAAATTCTCTGTTGGGTAGGCTAGTTTCGACACCCAGACTGTACTCTGATATTGCTTAATAAGAAAACCCTCAGATAGCTACACCGGTTTTCCCACATTGGGTTTTTCTGGGGACATTATTCCAAAACTAATGGTGTCAGATGGTGTGTTTGTTTCTGTTTCTTTTAGTTGCTGATCTATAATATGTTGAGCATGCACTTGTGTTTATTTTCAGTATTTACATTGTAAATAGCTTGTTAAGGAAAATAACAAGTAGGTAGGAATAAATCAGATAAAGTGCATGGAGGGTTTCTAACTAAGTAAACTTAGAAACTTCAACATGGTATCAGAGCGTGATTGTAGATCCCAGGAGGACTAAACGACATCAGTCGAGCGGAGCAATAACAGTAGAAAACAACTGTCCCGAGGTGAAAAAAGCCGTTTCTAGCAGAGCAGCGACAAGGAAGGGTGACGCAGTGCCTGCGTCATCAAGGGTGAGCCGGGAAGATGCAGCGTAGAGGCTAAGGAAGGCAAAAGAAGCCTCACGTAGAGCCACGCAATAGCTGGGAGTGCTGACGTAGTTAGCCGAGGAGGCCGGTGCCGGGATTGCACAGAGCCTAGGAGCTCTCACCTTCGGGTCGTTGGGGTTTAGAAGACTGTAGGAATATTGCAGAGTGGAGCTGGAGAGGTACTGTAGTTAGAGCAGTACCTGACAGAACAAGGCCAGAGGAGTTGCTATTGAGGGTTTTTAGCCGAGGAACCCGAATCAGTGGTGCGGTTGCACAAGACGATCAGAGTAGAGGGCATCTCGACAGCGACAAAAGGATTTCCAGGAGGGAAATCAAGATTCAGGGGGAGTCCAGAAGAGAACTTACAGTCTGGAAGGCCAGAATCTTATTCGTACTTGATAAGAATTGTGTCAAGAACTTCGCCTTGAAGGTAATAGCTATCCCAGTCGACCCCAATGATAATAACAAGTACGAGGAGGCGATGGTGAGGGCCAAGAGTATTATCTTTGACAGGGTCAAGGATCATGTAGTACCACACATAGCCGAGAAGGAAACAACATTTGAGATGTGGGAGGCTCTGAATGACATCTGATATCAGTTGACTGCTATAGAGGCGACACCGGATCAAGAGCTGATGGTGAGGACAACCCTGAATGCTGTCTCAGAAGACTGGGAGGTGTTTGTCCAGAGTATACTGGGCAGAGAAACTCTCCCACCTTGGGATGAGATGTGGGCAGCTCTTCGCCAGGAAGAGATCAAACGACAGTTGAAGACGGGTAGCAGCAGAAAGGGGATCAAAGTCAAGCAGGAGGAGGAAGGTGTGGCCCTAACATTTGAGGGAAAGCAGGAGAAGCAGAAGAAGAAAGATCTCTCCAAGATCAATTGCTTCCACTGTGGGGAGCTAGGTCATTATGCGACCCAGAGTCTAAGGAAGAAGAGTAAGGGAGAGTCTTATGAGACTAAGGCAGCGTCAGCACGGGCAGAGAAGGAAGTTTTGACAGACGAGGATTGTGCCATGAGTGCACACACACCACTTGAGCGAAAGTGGGGAGACATCGAGTTGTAGTCAGACGGACTACAGGAGATGAGGGGCAAGATCCTCGAGGTACCCAGCCTCTTGGATTAGACCTTGCTACGGGATCCTCGAAAAGGAGTAGCAAGATTGGCCGAGTCGGGTAGAGACGGACGCGGATGGAGCGGCAGAGAGAGATACAATGCAGGAGTCTCGAGACAGCGCGAGCCTAGTAGGCTACAACAGTGCGAGAGGCACAGGAGTGTTGCACCAGTGCAGGATGGCACAAAGAGGTGTGCAACGGTGAGAGATGCAGGGAGTTGTTGCAGCAGTGCAGAGGTCAGAGAGGGAGCACTTGTCACCGACAGAGGGAGCTTCAACATCAGTGGGTGTCTCTAGCCCAACAGGGAGGTTAGATTGGGAGATCAGTTACTTACTTCTCAGTAACTGAGTTGCAGTGCAGCAGTGGGCAACACGATGCAACATGATGAGAGGAGATGCAGTGCTGGGAGAAAGGACCAACAACAACACAGATGCAGAGGGAGTTGTTGTACAGATGCAGTAGTGGCAGTGGTAGCACCATGGGCAGTAGTACAGGGTGTAGCAGTGTAGAGGATGTTGGGCAAGAAGGCCTAGCATCAGCACAGGTACCGATGTCAGATGATCAGAGTAATACTCAGTGAGGAGTATTGCTAGAGCACAGTCCTCGCTAAGAGGGAGTGTTGATTTGGGGTAGCATCGGATGTGCTCTAGCCACGAAATTTGGTGGAGAGGTTGGGGCACGTGAGATCTCCATTACCCAAAAAGTGTTTGGGCAGATTCTAAACAGATCAGGAGATATCAAAATAATCAATATTTTTAATGGAGTCTGTAAGTCTAAACTTAGGGAAAATAAAATATTAATGTGTATTAATATGAATCTGTGTTAGAATGGTCCAAAAGACATGGATCAAGCCAGATCTAATCTTAGTTGTTGATTAGGGACTTAATCTTGACCATTGATATGTCAACAGGAAAAGTATAAGAGAGGCCTGAGGGTCACTTGGAGAATACACCAGAGTGATCAGTCATTCTATTTTCTAGAGCAGGGCGTGCTAAGAGAGATAGAGTTAGTGATCAGGAGATGCAACCGAGGGGTATTTGAGTACAGAGAGATAGAGAGGCAGAGATAGTGCCGGGAAAGCAGCGCAGTAGCCAAGGAGAGTGACGCAGAGCTAGCCAGGGCTCACGCAGGGCCACGCAGAGCCTCAGAGAGGCCAGCGTTGCTGACGCAGAGGGCCAGAGGGCTGACACAGGGCCTCCCAGGGCTGACGTAGACCCATCCGGGGTGACGCAGGGCCAGCGTGAGACAAAGAGGGGTTGACGCAGTCGAGAGAGAGGCTGAAGCTGGGGTTTCTGGGGCAGATTGGTGCTGAGTAGCTGCCAGAAGGATTATCCAGGGTTTCAGCTACGAGATTTGTCAGAAACTGAGAGGTATTACTGCCAAGGAAATTCTCTGTTGGGTAGGCTAGTTTCGGCACCCAGATTGTACTCTGATATTGCTTAATAAGAAAACCCTCAAATAGCTGCACCGGTTTTCCCACATTGGGTTTTTCTGGGGACATTAATCCAAAAATAATGGTGTCATATGGTGTGTTTGTTTCTGTTTCTTTTAGTCGCTAATCTGTAATATGTTGAGCATGCACTAGTGTTTATTTTCACTATTTACATTGTAAATAACTTGTTAAGGAAAAGAACAAGTAGGTAGGAATAAATCAGATAAAGTGTATGGAGGGTTTCTAACTAAGTAAACTTAGAAACTTCAACAGATGGAGCTTCCAACTATGTCATCTGGAAGGCTAGGATGTCCTTCCTTCTAGATGAATATGGCCTGAAAGCCTACATTGATAATGATGTGGCAGTTCCTTAGGATGTAGACTAGCTCAAAGAATATAGGAAGGAGATGGCACAGGTGAAGCGGTTGAACCTCGATGGAGTTCGGGATCATATAGTCTCACATATAGTGGTCAAGGGAACAACCAAAGAAATGTGGGATGCTCTCTCCACGTTATACTAGGGTACTTCTGAGCAGCGGAAGATGTTCCTTGAGGAGAAGCTGAGATGCATAAGGATGCAGAAAGGGGAAGGCATAGATCCTTTTCTAACTAGGATTCAGGAGGTTCGAGACTAGCTTTCCGTTGTTGGGGCAGTGCCTCAACCTTTGGAACTAGTACGATTGGAACTCAACAGTGTCTTAGAGGATTGGCATGTCTTCATCCAAAGTATATTGGGCAGAGACATGCTGCTAAGATGGGACAAAATGTGGGCTGATTTGCAGCATGAGGAGTTGAGGCGAGCTCTGTTGAAGAGCTCCATCAATGGGAGTAGTAGCAGCGGACAAAAGGTGGTGAAGGAGGAAGAGAATGTGGCCCTCACAGGGACAGGGGGAACAAAGAAGGAAGAAGGAGAACCTTTCAAAGGTCAAGTGCTTCAGTTGTGGTGAGCTTTGTCACTATAGCACGCAATGTCCCCTCAGTAAGAAGGACAAGTCAGAGAAGCAGGACCAGTAGACAGCGTCAACTGAGATCGAGAAATTGTCCTCCAATTTAGAGGAAGACTTTGCGATGCTGGTAGCCATACTTCTAGGAGTGAGGTGGGGTGACTTGGAGTTGAAGCCCTAAAGAGCTACAGATTTGGGCAAGGTCCTTGAGGTGCCCCCCTCATGGATCATTACCTTGCTACAGGGGCCCACAATGTTTAGTAGCAGGATGGTTCAGTGGTAGTTGATGCAGTCAGTACCAGAGTGACAATTGCAGACTAGTAGCAGTTAGGCGCTGAGGAGTGCAGTGCAATGTTGGTAGAAGTGTAGAGTGGCACAATGTAGAGTCAACAACAATGCAGATACTTCAGTGACAGTGCAGAGGCTAGTAGCAGTCAGAGACTCGGGAGATAAACACATCATACTGAACACAGTTGATTCAATATTTTGGATGCTTCTTAGTTGCAATAGTTGCAATTGCAACAACAATAGATGAGAGGGAGTTGTAGTGCAGATGCAGAGTTGGCAGCAGTATGGCAGTGTCAGCAGTAGCATAGACGCAACATCAGAGTTGCGTAGTAGTTGGTGGGCAGCAATAGCCAGACATCAATAGCGTGATAGAAGGTGATACAGAGATAGGGTGTTGTGGCAAGGTGTGCAACATTAGAACACATTCCTCCCTAATAGAGAGTGTTAGTTTTTGTAGCATTTGATGTGTTATAGCCACAAAATTTAGTGGAGAGGCTAGAATACATGAGATCTCCAAAACCCAGAAATTGTTTCTGGAAATTGCACCTAGAGATGGCTTAATTAGATTATTAGCCATTTTTAAATATTTCTAAAGTCTAAACTTTTAGGGAATATGGCTAATTAATCAGAATTAATTAAGTTAAGGTGAGAATTCTCTAGAAATTCTCACGGATCGATCCAAAAATGATTTGAGCCATAAATTAAGATTTAATCTTGGCCGTTGGAGTCCCAACATGAAGATATAAGAAGGGATCAATGTGGTGATGGAGAATGCACCAGAGTCACTTGGAGAATTTGATTTTCCAGAGTAGCAGTAGTCAGTTGCCAGAGAATTCGAGCTTCAGAGAGGCAACATAGATAGTGAGGGGCAAGGACAGTGATCCGGAGGAAGTTTTCTAGATCTGGAGAGGCAACAACAAGAGGGACGAGTTATCCCTAGTGAAGCAGCGCAGAGGACTGCGCAGTTGCTTCAGAGAAGCAATTCGATTTGTTGGAGAGAAATTCGTTCTCAGTTCCAAAGGCTGGGAAAGTCTTCCAGAGTGCTGGAGAGGTGATTTCCTCAGCAGAGGCATAACGACTTCATCAGACACAGGTTGGAGGCTTGACGTCATAGGGTCTGCGCAGCGCAGTGCAGACGCTGATGCAGAGGGTCTAGGAGGCCGAGTTTTCTAAAGGAAGTTTTGTCGAAATTGCTTGTGGAAGAAGGGTATTTCCCTTAAAATAACTTTGCCCAGATTTGCTAGTTGTTTGGATTGCCAGTTGGGCATCCATAGATTGTACTCAAATTTTCACTGCTGCATGATAATAAAAACCCCACTGCTACGCCGATTTTCCCGCATTGGGTTTTTCCGGGGACAATTGTCCAAAAACAACGGTGTCATTTTTATTGTGTGTGCACTGTAATTTTCTTAGTGTCTAGCGCTATATTATTTCCATAGTTTTTATTTGTGAAGGCTGCAGTGTGTTTATTTCGATGTTTCCGTAGCAATAAATTGAATAATTAATTTATTAGTTACAAGAAATATTACCAGTTACAACAATAGGATTCCGATTTAGGAGTTTTTAAACTTTACTATTGAAGAAGGCATTCTCTCTGTCAAGTTCTTTATGAAGGCATCTATCTTGATTCTTTAGTGCCTCTTGAGAAACCAAGTGTAGTGTAGATTAGCATTGATTTCTCTTCTTAATAATTACTTGTGAATGTTAGTTGCTTTCTTATTACTTGTTATGTTCTCTTGATCAAGCAATTATACAAATGTTCAAAACATAAAAATCAAAAAGAGACAAGAGACACCAAAGATTAGGCTCTAAGCCAAGGCAAAACAGCACAAGGGGAAAAACCCAACAATCCTTCTCTTGTAGAATCAGGTCAAAATGACATATCCAAGACCCAAGCCTAAGACCAAAACTACCATAAATATCCCAAGTCAACCCTCCTCCTTTCTTTCCTGCAACAAGTCAAAGTCAACAAAAGTCAACATTGGTTAACCTTTCTAAAATCTGGTCAAAACACAAAAATTTTCATCGTTGCAGTAGAGGTCGAATTTCGGCCCTGTAATAACCTCATCGCACGTGTGAGTATAAATAGGACAAAAACTTTGACTTCTCTCTCCTTTGACTTTGACTTTCTTTCTTCTTGTTTAGGCACAAAAATAGATGGATGATATGATGATGAATGAATGGTTCTCCAAAAGGTCGAGTTGACTCTTATATATAGCTATCCAAGAGGGTCAAAGAGGCGCCACATAGAACGACTGGTCCAAGCAGGGCTAACTTGGTCTTTGTGTTGACTCTTTGACTCAAAAATAAAAATTCAGTTTCTTGTGTTTCAAATGTCCAATTGAGACATGACTCAAATACAATTTCTTTTGACTCATAATAAATTCTTTTGACTCTTTTTGACTCTTTGAGCATGAAGAACATGCTATGATCAAAATAAAATAGTAATAATAATGAATATGAAAAATATGTCAATGATAAAATTACATTACATTATCAAGACCGACACTAGTTACAATTTCAACACTCCCTCTTAACTAGGGAGGTATTCATAATGAATCAACATGATATTCTCAATTTGAAATATTCATATAAGAAATGATCTAGATTGATAAGCATCAATGATGATAGGATCATCATAACCAACATTGTCAAACTACCAAGGCCTTTGACAAGTATGCTCTATATCTCTGCTAGAGCAGAGCACAATGCTGGGAGTCATAGCTTTGGACACCACCACCTCTCAAGGCACATACCCCACCTAGGTGTTCTGAAGGTATGACCTTACAAGACCATTTCCTAATCCCAAGGAAAAATACGTCTTTCAGACCATTCTTTACCAAGTCCATGTATCCAACTTAGGATGTTAAACCTATTCAACCACAATACATGACTCAAGAATGTACATCCCTGATGCTTACCCAATCCACCATTCTCTCTACCAATGTTCATGCACTATGCTTACGATTGTTAGTTCTGACCATAGTACGTGACACATGGAGAACATGGTGTCCATCATCATTCCTTCGCAACTAGGGAGGAGATATCCACAAGTCCAAGCTTGTCTAGAAAATACTCATGCTTCCTGGTAGGAAGGGACTTCATCAATATATCTGCTACCAGTTTTTCAGTGGAGATATATTGTAGCTTCACGGCTCCATCTTGCACCATGCTTCGAATGTAGTTATACTTGATATTAATGTACTTTGACCTCACATGAAAAATCAGGTTCTCGGATAACTTTATGCAACTTTGATTGTCACAACTTATTACGGTCGAATCCAAAGGTCCTTCAAACAAATTAGTAAGCAATTTATGGAGCCAAATTGCTTCACGACTAACTTCACTGGCTTCCATATATTTAGCTTCAACAGTACTTAATGCAACTGAGTCTTGTTTTCTGTTGATCCATGAAACCATAGCAGATTGCAAACAAAAACAACGACCAATAGTACTTTTACCATCTTCAACGTTGTTTGCCCAATCCGAATTAGTGTAACCCAATAATTGAATCTCATTTCCTGCAACATATCTCAAACAATGATGTATGGTCCCACAAAGATATCTTAAGATGTGTTTTGCTGCTATCGAATGATCATGTATAGGCTCCATCTGAAATTGGCTAAGAGTATTTAGTGCAAAACATATATTTGGTCGGGTGTTCACGAGATACATTAGAGAACCAATTAGCTGTCGGTAAGATGATGGATCAACAAAACTTGAATATGAACTCCTTAACTTCTTCAAATTGGTGATCATAGGTGTTGTCATGGGTTTACTATCCATCATCCCAAATTTTTGTAGAATCTTGATCACATATTTTCCTTGACCAAGATAAATTTCACCAGGGTTTTGCCAAACTTTGAGTCCTAGTTAATAATGCATTATTCCAAGATCTTTCAGCTACTAGTTCCTTCTTGCATTGACGAATAAGATGCTCCACACCTGTTATCATTAAGTCATCCACATATAGCAATATGATCAATGGTTCATTCTTTACTACCTTGATGTAGAGGTTCAGATCTATAGTACTTTTGATGAAACTAAGTCTTATTAGATAAACATCCATTCAGGCATACCATGCTTTAGGGGCTTGTTTTAAGCCATATAGAGCTTTCTTCAACCTGTAGACATGTGATTATTTCCCATGGACTTCAAATCCTTGAGGTTGTTCAATGTATACTTCCTCATCAATTGTGCTATTAAGAAAAACAATCTTCACGTCCATTTGATGTATATTCCATCCCATAGAAGCTGCAATATAAATGGGAGTTCTAATTGTCATGTACCTAGATGTAGGAGCAAAAGTTTCATCATAATCATTTTTTTCTTGTTGAGAGAATCCTCTAGCCACAAATCTTGCTCTGTATTCGTCAATTCTCCCATTAGTTGCATGCTTGATTTTGTACACCCACTTGGAAGTCACAATAGATTTATCCTTTGGTCTACGAATGATTTCCCAAACATAATTCTTCATTATATATTGGTATTCTTCTAAAATTGCATTCTTCCATACTTGATGTTCAACTACCTTTTCCTAAGTAGTATGTTCCGCTTAAATGAGTTTGGTCATATATGCTGCATAACCATAATATCATTTGATCTCTTGCTTTCTTTGAATGTTCCTCTTGGGGTTGCATGACCTTCAACTTCTTGTAGTGTTGTTCTAAGCCAAGTAGGTCTCTTACGAGTTTCTAGAATGATGACAGGTTGTACAAGTTTGCTTGGTTTTTCTAGTTCTTCATGATGATCAACTGTGGATTTTGGAGAATTGACTTGCCTTGGAAAAGATAAGTCCTTTGTTGGAGTCAATGGGGATATCTTTGGATTTCTTGTATGCCACACTTTCATCGAATGTGACATCTTTGCTTACTTCAATACGACGTTTTTCCATGATGTATATTCTATATGCTTTGGATGAGGTGCTATAGCCAAACAAAGATTCCTTTCATACCTGCAGGGTCCAATTTCTTCCTCTTGTCCTTGGGAATATGAATGTTGACAGGACGTCCAAAAATTCCGAGATGATCAACATTAGGCTTCTTTCCAGTAAATGCTTCTTCCAGAGTTCTATTGTCCGAAATTCTGTGAGGACTTCCATTTTGAATGTCGAGCTGTCATACAGGCTTCTCCCCATAAGAATTTGGGAAGATCTTGGTCATGTAGTATGGCTTGTACACATTCTTCAATATATCAATTCTTACTTTCATCGACACCATTTTGTTGGGGATTACAAGGGACTATCAACTTCCTCTTAATCCCAACTTCTTTGCAAAAGGCCACAAGTTCTTTAGATGTATATTCACCTCCATTATTTGATCTCAAGGACTTGATCTTCTTTTCTATCATATTCTCAACTTCTGCTTTGAACTCTTGGAATTTGTCGAATACTTCATCTATAGACTTTAAGAAATATATCCAAGTCTTTCTAGAGTAGTCATGAATAAGTGTTACATAGTATTGATGACCAACAAGTGATTTTTTTTGACATTTGCCCACAAACGTCAGAGTGGATTAGGTCCAAGATATTCTTGGATCTTGAGTCACTGCTAGGAAATGGCTTCTTTACATTTTTTCCAAGAGCACGCCCTTTACAAACTCCTTCATGTTCTTCTTTCATTTCGGGTATACATTTAACTGTTTGATTCAAGGATGGCAATATTTTGTAATGGAGATGGTCATATCTCCTATGCAACAACTCACATGGATTGATGTCCAAGTGTACTAAAGCTTGAGGAGGAGGAGTTAGAAGTGTATACAACCTCCCCTCACGAATCCTAATAGTCCTTTGCATTTTCTATACTAGATCCCTTAGTCCAAACAAATACTTTGCCATCAATAAATGCTATCTCGTCTCCTTTATCTTCTAAACAAGAAATAGAAAGCAGATTCTTTTTCAAACCTAGAATCTACAGGATGTTGTTGAGATGGATGTTTCCACCAGATTCTAGCTCGATAGAGGTAGATGCAATCCCTTTGATTAACTATTTTTGTTGCCATGTTCAACTATGTGAGAAGAGTTTGCTTTTGATATGTGAAAATCGGTGACCCCGAATGCTACTGCAACAACTAATAATGTTTCTTTTATTTGTTAAATTAATCAAACAAATTACTTGTAGTTTCCTATGGCAAATATCGAAACATATACACTGCAACCTTCATAAATACAATACTGCAGAAGAAATAAAAACATTGAAAGAATAGATGCGCACATCCGATAAACACTGTTATTTTTGGACCAATGTCCCTGGAAAAACCCAACGTGGGAAAACCAGTGCAGCAACTGAGGGTTTTATTATTATGCAGTAGTAAATCTAAGTACAAATCTACGGAAGCTCAAATCTAGCTTTCCATACAGAGATAATGACTGACATAAGTCTAGTGAGAAAAATCTCACTTCCACCGGTGATCCGACACTGATCGTAGCTCAAGATGAGCTGCTCCTTGGTGCCTCTGCGTCACCCTACGCAGATTTGCGTCACCCAACTTGGACCAACGTCTCTCTCATTCTGCTAATCAGTTGCTGCTCTGGAAACTCGATCTTCCTGGCCTTCGAGTTCCCACTTCGGCTCCTGTCACTGAATCTCGACTTCTCCTCAACAAAATATGGATCTCCCTCTGAAGCTTTGCGTTGCCTCTCTGCACTGCGTCAGTGTCTCTGTGGAATACGCTGTCTCTCTGCTATGCACTCACCGGACTGGACAAACTTCCTTCCGGCCTTACTATCCTTGCCCCTCTCTCACTGCTTCGAAACTACTGAATCACCTCCGACAACACACAACTACTACTCTGGAGTTCGATTTCCCAGCAACATCAAATTCCTGGTGGCTCCAAGTGTTTTCTCAAACCCCCATCAAATTTCTTCCTATAATCTCTCGTTGAAACATCAACGACCAAGTTTAAAACATAATCGATTGCTAAGATTAACTAGAACTTGATCCATGTCTTCTTCTGGAAAATTTCACCATGACTTAATTAATACCCTTTAATTAATCAGTTTTCCTAAGTTTAGACTTAGGCACCATTAAAAAAAGATTAATTATTTTAATTAAGTCGTCTCTATGTGGAATTTTCAGAAACTATTTCTGGGTTTTGGAGGATACATGTATTCTAGCCTTTCCACCAAATTTCGTGCCTAGAACACAACCAATGCTACAAAAATCAACATGATAGAGTATTGAGATGTCCACCTTCACCTGTCATATGCCTTGAAGCTCCACTATCGATTACCCATGTGTTGTCATCTTCAAATGACACTGTAAGAGCAAAGATTTCCATCCTTGATTTTTCTAGATAGCTTAGAAATGAAGTTGGTGATGTATCCTTTGATGGATTCAAGGAGATCCCTTAGAGCCTTAAGACCATCCTTCATTTACTTTACCATGGCAAAAGAGAGAGAGTTGCTACAAAGATGTCTTCAATCAAGAGTGCTAACAAATTGTGATTTTCAAGTTTCCTTCCTTCACCTTAGCTTTGATACCATGTTGAGAAACAAAGTGTAGTGTATATTAGGATTGATTTCTCTTCTTGATAATTACTTGTGAATGTTAGCTGCTTTCTAATTACTTGTAATGTTTTCTTCATCAAGCAAATTATAGAAATTTTCAAAACATAAAGATCACAAAGAGAAAAGAGACACCAAAGATTAGGCTCCAAGCCAAAGAAAAAACCCACAAGGGGGAAAACCTAACAATCCTTCTCTTATAGAATCAGATCAAAATGAGACATCCAAGCCCAAGACTAAGACCAAGACCAAAACTGCCACAAATATCCCAATTCAACCCTCCAATTCTTCCTCCAACAAGTCAAAGTCAACAAAAGTTAATATTGGTCAGCTTTTCTGAAATTTCGTCAAAACACGAAATTTTTTGGGCTTGTAGTAGAGATCGAATTTTGACCCTATAATAACCTCAGATTTGCTTAAGAAATCTCGCACTTGTGAGCCGAAGTAGGACATAAACTTCGACTTTTCATTCTCCTTTGACTTCCTTTTCTCTCCTTTGACTTTGACTTTCTTTCTTCTTGTTTAGGCGTAGAAATAGATGGATGATGTGATGATGAATGAATGGTTCTCCAATAGGTTGAGTTGACTCTTATATATCGCTGTCCAAGAGGGTCATATAGTTACCACATAAGACAACTTGTCCAAGGAGGGTCAACTTGGTCTTTGTGTTGACTCTTTGACTCAAAAATAAATATTCAATTTCTTTTCTTTCAAATGTCCAAATGGGACATGACTCAAATACAATTTCTTTTGACTCATAATAAATTCTTTAGACTCTTTTTGACTCTTTGAACATGAAGAACATGCTATGACCAAAATAAAATAATAATAATAATGAATATGGAAAATATGTCAATGATCAAATTACATTACATTTTGAACACTGACACTATTTACAATTTCAACAACGCCTCCCTCTACTCTAGATCCTCTCTTGGTTGACAATTTCAAAGAACTAAAGCTTAAGGTCACCAAGAACTAGGTCTCCATGCAAGAAATGATTTTGCAGATTGAGAAGAATCATCAATGGAGCAGGTTTACACCAAGAACAATGTAAACTTTGAAATGGGAACTGAAAATGTTACCTGTTTCGTAGAGATAGCAAAAAAAGTGACCCGATTTTGAAAAGGGGTGATGCAGAACACACATGTTTTTTTTAGAGCATAGTTTTTGGCACTTTAATTTTTTATGTACATTGCGTTTTAAAATGGTAGTGATTTTCATGTTGATTTAAAAAAGTGGTATTTCTGCATTAGGCCATTTTTTTAAAAGATCTATTTTTTGACTTTAAATTTTCTAATGTATGAAATGTAAATAATTATTTTCTAAATTTAATAATTTTTGAAGTGGTCTTCTTCTTTATATTTTCTTGTTTTTATTTTTTTATTTTTTATTTTTGTAGCGAGGTTTTTATTGTTTTGCATATTTAAAGAAGAAGGTCGATATTTTGAATTTTCGATATTCTACATATTTATACATCGTTAATTAATTTTTCAATCCACATGAAATAATTGTCTTTAAAAAACAATAATTTTTAACAATTGACATAAAAATAACCATTTTTAACATAAATATAACTAAAAAACTACACGTTTTGATATTTTTTTGCTAAAAATGACATGTCAAAATCACAATTTTTATAGGAAATTTTAACTAAAAATGGTTAAATAATAGTTTTTTTAATGAATTTCATGTAAAAAATAATAATAATCACTGTTTTTTTCAAAAAATAACAATTAATATAAAAATTAATGCGAAAATCACATAATACAAATATTGAATGCATAACAACCTTAATTGAGTGCTTATTTTTCTCATACAATGTCAAAGTCAAAACATTACAAGTATACCTAATTAATAGTTACAAAAAATGAGCTTGATTTCCAAGCATAACTTAAATTTAATCAACAATGTCACGTAATTCAAACTCTTCGTCCTCTAAAGTTTTATCATTGTCTTCTTCCACAATATTTTCTGCTCTATTTTGCTCATTTTTCTCTTCTGATGCATCTTTGATGTCTGCGAATCTCCCAATGTATGCCTTTCCAATCATTCCATGTAATGGTGGTTGGGGTTCCTTTGCCTTTTTTGCCACACGTGATTCACTAAAGTCCCCTTTCTTCAACCCAATTTCTTGCATTGCATCTGGAAGAAATTGAAGAGCATTAATTCTTTGCTAAATAAAATTGCACTGTATTGGATCTTTTTCAATGGCAATGCAATTTCTTCCTTTTTGAAGGCAACATGTTAGTGTTGTACCTAATTATCAAGCATAAAAGAAATAATGAAGTAAATTAGTACAATGACATATAAATTAAGAAATAACATATTGAAATTCAATTCCATATAATAAAACTTACTTGAGCCAGAAAATAAATCCAGAACCCAATCTCCTTCATTTGAACATGTCTATAAGATAGTTAATCAATAACTGTGGTTTTTGATAAATGTTAACTATCTCTCCTTTTGCTTCTTTGTCTTCATATGTTAGTTTTATCACAACAACATCATAAGTCAGTATTTGGCTATGACTCTTTCCATCTACCCGATTAAAAATCATAGACATATAGCTATCATCTTTTGCCCAACTATCAATATGGATGAACTCACAATCATTTATAAATAGTTGATCTTCACGGTTAAGAAGATTTGACTTTTGCCTGTAACATGAAATAGTAAAAGTTCAATTAACTTGTACATAAATGAATTTTTTAACATTAATTAAATATACATTTTAAACGTCTTACCATGTAAGCTGCATCTTTGAATTTGTTTTCCCTTTGAAGCTTGATAATAACAATAATCTCGACGGCCCAACAACCCATAGGGGTGGCGGGGTGATTCCCTGTGGGCCATTGGGTCGCTGGGGTGGGGTGGAGGGCTGCGGACAGCCTCCGCCCCACCCCGGTGGCCCAACGGCCCGCGGGGGTGGCGGGGTGATTCTTGGTGGCCCAACGACGATTCTCGGAATCACCCCACCACCCTCGCGGGCCGTTGGGCCGCTGGGGTGGGGCGGCGGCTGTTAGCAACTCTCCGACAAGGTACAAATATAAATCGCCGCCGCAAAGACCTCTTAAAATTGGAGGATGTTGACATACTTGTTTATGACTTCAATTTAACAAAGAGAGGAACTCTTCGCTTCAAGACGATAGAGATTTTGAAAAGGTTGTTACCAGAAGGAACAGTGTTGAGATGGGAGTCTGCTGAAACCAGTCGTAGATCCAGAAGAATTTTGAAACCTGAAATGGTGGGCATGCATGTGGACTTAAATGGGGCACTAGTTGATGAAAGAGAAGAATATGGAACATCTTCGTCTGCATCCAGTCATTCATCTGAAGATGTGAATTCTGATGGTGTGCAAGAAAATATGAGTGATTTTGAATAATTGTCTAAGACAATTTATATAACTGATGTTTGCATCATATCTTGAAATAAAAATTTTGATTTCCATATGGTGTTAAATCAGAAGTTATGAGTCATTTTTATGTTGTTGGATTATATGTCTTAATTATGATGATTTTTATTGTTTAGAATATCTACAATGCAACATTAAATTAAAGATATAATGTATGTTTCATTCAATATACAAATAATGACATTTTGATAAATTTAGTCATGTAATTTGTTCAGAATGTCGTGGTTTTTTAATTTTATGGTTGAAAAAATTCCAATTTTTTTGTATTTTTAATGTTATGGTTGAAAACAATTAGAATTTTAGCAATCTTTAGTGTGATGTTATTATATGTTTAACAACATAGATGAAAACTAATAGAATTTTAATGTATTTCAGATCCCATTGTTTTATCTTTATGGTCATTACTAAAACATGTTGAATTTATACTTAGGAAAGAAAAATGTATTCTACCAAAAACATTAGTGTGTTTTTCCTCATAAACATCTGTTTTTTTGTACATAAAAATTCGGTTTTACTAACATTTTTTAAAAATGTTGAAAACTGACCCTAAAAAAAAACTATCGTCCCAGTATCAACACTTTTTATTTTTAGAGTGTTTTTTGCACGAAAATTTCGTTTTCACTTCCATTTTTAAAACATGTTCAAAATTGACTCTAAAAAAAACCATCGTTTCAGTATACATACTTTTTGTTTTTAGCACTGTTTTTGATGTTTTTTCGGGTTTTTTTGCCAGAGTTCCCGTTTCAAAGTTTACATTGTTCAAGGGATGGATTCAAAGGACCACCACCATATCAGAGGTGTCCTAGCTCATTGTAATGAACTAGTATGGTGGAACAACCCCACCAATACTTTTGCAGGCCTTGTAACACTTTCCATGCTAAAGAAAATTGCGCCATTTACTAGGAATGTACAAGAGCAAATGATTCTGGTTCCTTAGATGCTTGCTACATGGACTTGGGAGAGGAGGATTTTTACAATGAAGAAAGTTAACAATTTCAAGTGAATACGACATCAAGTGACAAAGCAACATAATTGTTTGGTGAAATGCCTACATGAGACGAGATATTTCAGATGTACACTAATAGGTACAAATGCAAAACCTACAATAGGAGGAAGACCAAGAATTCAAGCCAACTAGAATTGTTAACTCCTCCAGAGAATGAGAGCCAATGTGAGGCTCCTGAAAGTGAAAATGCTAAGAGGCTCCAACATCTTCTCAAACGACTCTTGATATAATAGGTTGGATAAACAATGTAAAGGTTGTAGTGCCCATAATGGAATTAGTCAAATACCTAATAATCAAGAAGTAGATTGGAGAGACACAAGTTTTGAAATCAGAGAAGGTCTGGTCTTGAATATTGAAGAAAGGGAGGATGCCCCTATCATTTTGTAGACAATGACCAGAAAAGTGGCAAGTCCAATGAACCAACCATGCTTCCTTTCATTGCTAGATAGATACTACACAATTGTATGTAGGATTTTGGAGCCGCCATGAATGTAATGGCCCTTGAATTCATGAGGAAAATGGGTTTGAGGATTTCAAAACCATATAGAAATATTTGTGCAATGGATTCTTGGGAAGTTCCAGTTTGTGGTCTAATCAAAGATTTATATGCACATTTCGCTGCACACTCAGATATGTGCTTAGTCATGGACATAGTGGTAATTGATGCACCAATTGCATTGGTATGCTTCTGTCAAGAAGGTGGGCAGTTGATTTGGGTGGCAACATTCAGATAGACTTGTCTTATGCCACTATTTGTATTGGTGATGGAGAGTTTTGTGACTACATTGGGAACAATTAAGAAGGAACCATATTGAAGACCCGAGGAATTTGGAAAAACAATTGGTATGTTTCAAATGACGGTTTTGGTTCATATGCAATGCTAGATTTAGATGTATCCCTCAAAAGGACATCGACCAGATATGGAAGATGAACTTTGATGAATCAAGCCCCAGGATAGGTAATGGTGTAAGTGTTGTATTTACTTCATATGAAGGTAAAATCTCTTGTTATTCTTTTTGTTTGGAGTTTGAAGCTACCAACAATATAGCTGAGTGTGC
This sequence comes from Pinus tabuliformis, assembly GCA_031772625.1. Lineage (NCBI taxonomy): Eukaryota > Viridiplantae > Streptophyta > Pinopsida > Pinales > Pinaceae > Pinus > Pinus tabuliformis. The sequence continues at coordinate 440,325,119 of CM062813.1, read as the reverse complement.
TCTTTTGCTTGGTTTAAATTTAGCTAAAGAATTTGGTCTTAAAGTTTTGAAAATTATTGATGATTCAGACTTTGTTTTCTAAGTAAAGGGATTGTATGTTTGTCAAAATGAAAAATTGAAAAGATATAGGCAAGCAATATTGGATGCCATGGGAAGATTTGAGGCTTTATCTATAGAAGCCCAAATGAGAGCCACAAATGAGAGAGCCGATGCATTGGCAGTCTCAACCTCTACTTTACTGCCATGTTAGGAATTGATTGAAGGTGGGAAAGCAAAAATCATACATAGGTCATCCATTCTAGATAATAGTATCCATTGGCAGGTGTTCGAGGATGATGAATGGATGAAAGACAGGTCCCTGGTACAACTTTCAATTGATAGGTGTCATGTGAATGATGATGAATGGATGTGGACACAATGTTCTCAAGGCCAAATGCCATGGGTTTAAGGGTGGCAATGATGAGTGATGTCCACATATTGGGTGTATAGATGTAGGATGGAGCAGTTGTGGATACATGAGTTACCCTGACCTTTGTTTTTCCACCCTTCTTTATTTGCCTTTTGCCTTTTCTTGATTTTACTTTGTATTATTGCATAAGGCTCCGGGAAATCAGAGCATGCTATGAATAATATAAAGCATTTATTATCCCCACCAGGCGTTGGGACATCTTTGGGTTCCTTTAATAATGAGGGGGCACTCATGGGCACCTAGGAACTAGGGTGATGGCCATATGGATAAGGGGTAGAGCTCATGTTTGGGTTTTGTCCATGCGCTATATTAAATGTCCCGACCATCTTTTACATTTTATAATATTCTTTTGTTTTGATTGTTGCTTATGGCCATGATATGCTTTTAACATTCTTTTAGCTGCATCAACCTCTGGGGCAACATTTCCAGGCTTGACCCAGACATGTGGACAAGGGGAGGGGGTGTGCTAGTGCCTTGTGGACCAAGTGGTCATGTGGACCTAAAGAAGGAAAATGATGAAATAGGGCTTGTAATGTGCGGAGGGGAGTGGAAAAAGTGGAACAGGAAAACGAGACCACGCTACCAAAATTGGGTTTTCCCAAGTAGTGGCCTTTCTGAAACCATAGGTCAACAGTGGAGATACCACAAAACTAGGATTGAGGATTAACCCCCCATTTAAGGTGAGGGAACAAAACCACAGTCAAAACCCTTCCTTCTTCCAAGTCACCCAATAATCCATGCCCAAAATGCCCAAGAAAAGCAAGCATAAGCACCCGATTGCGCAATGAAAAACATACCTTTTGGGTTGGATTGTCCACTTTCTAACATATGCTTTTGTTAGACAGGTGAGGGAACATATGACTAATGCAGGGAGCTTAGATCAAATGGCACAATATATCAGCTACATCGGTGGTTGTCAAGGACTGCTGGTTACCTTTTGAAGAGATAACTAGGAGAAAAATTTCTCCTATGGGATCACCCACTTTAGGTGGGTAACAACACTGATGATCTTGCCTTCTAGGTTTTTTTGTTTTGTTTTCTATTACACCATTGTTATTGAAGATAAATTGTATAAAAGATAGATCTCATAATTTCATTCATTACTCATGTATAATAAGTGAATGACAAGTCCCTTGGAGAATTATTAAATCAACTCTCCCAAGTGAATATTGATCCCTCACAAAGGTAATAGTTAGGATTTTGTAGCTTGGGCATCAAAATATCCTTACTCCTTTGCAAGGATTAGCCAATCTTTAACATCCATAGACTCCATCTACCCAAGGACTAGGTGGTGGCCTTTTTTAATAGGTGATCACCCTTTATCTTATCCACAAATTGATTTTCGCTCTCCTTATCTCTCTATTTTTTGCCCTCTTAAGGATAAGCGACCTCACCTAGGGCTTAGTGCGAATTTGTCTAGGAAGGGAGTTTTGGACATTGGAAGGATTCAACATCAAGAGTAGATGTGGTTGCCTCAAAATCATTCCTTTTGGTGGCTAATCTCTCCATTTTTCTCCATAATTTCTCTTGCCCTAGCTATCTTGCGCTAGGAGAAACCCTAGTTTGGCTAAGCTTCAACTTGAGGGCTTCTTAAATGTTTCATATTCCATTGGATTGTTGATACTCATCGTTGGAAACCTTTTCCTCCCATTTTTCATGCTATCATTCAAGCCCTAGGTCTAGTGTGCTCTAGATTGGCCTCTCTAAGGGATGTGAATCACCTCTTCATCCTCGTTTGAACCTTTGCTTAAGTTGAGCGATCCTTTGGAAGCCTATTGTGTCACCTCAAACCCCTAAGCCTAGAATATCTCTTGTGGGTGACTTATATATTGAGACTCCTCCCATTGGTGAAAATCCATAAAGAGTAGGGGGTAGTGGTTGTGGTGACAATGGGCCACTACCTTATTGTTATCACTTGGTCTAGTGCTTTCCTTATAGGGTACTCCTTCTACAAGACCCGCTAGATTTTGAGGCAGTAGGCTTGATATTGTTGAGCGTTTGGTTTACTATTGGTCGTCACTGCGAAGGTTGAAAGTTGAGGTCCTTGAAACTTCTAAGTAACGACAACCTTGTTGCCCTTAGAGATCTTTCTTATCACTTGAACCCAACCTTCCTTGCCATTTGCATTGGGATGAGGGCTAAGAAACTTGGGTATTTTAGGGAGCTTAAAGTTTGTCATGTCCCTTCTCAGACATATTAGTCACAGGGTGCAACTACACATTTTTGGCTTAGGAGGAGGACCCCACACTTAGACTTAGGAACTATAGGGGAATTCGACTTTATTTTTGCAGAGAGTGAAATGTGGGGCCACCCACATGAGTAATTCGAGCTTGGCCATTCGATGAGCTTGGAGGGAATCGAATGGGTGGATGGAGGGGCCCACATGAGGCTAAGGAAGCCCAAGGTGATAAAAGGAGGAGGAACTCTCATTTTCAACCATCTTGAACATTTGCAAACAAACACAGTACACTCTGCTGCTTAGCGAGTCTATCGGCTGTTTAGCCATGAATCTCTCAAGCGGGAGATTCAACCTCTTCTTCGGGGGACCATCTGTGCCTGCCCTAGGGAGGTTGTTCCACAGGGATTTCAGAGAGTTCAGCTCAGTCACACACTTCAGCCAGCAACGCAGAGAAGGGGACTGCGTATTTCCTGGGCAGCCAGAAACATGCAGGTGGAGTTAGAGCCAGTAGGGAGGTCCATTGCTTGCTGGGAGTTCCGGGAGTTGAGGAGGCTGTTTGTTGAGGGCATTTTTGCTGGGATTTGCAGCCAGCTAGACCAGTGTATCAGCTGTACAACTTTCTGGGCAGAGGGATTACGCAGAGGCCTCTGGCAGCAATTTCGTGGGGCTTGGGAGAGCAGTCATCTTGGCCAAGAGCCATCCGGGGAGCAAGGAGTTAGTTAGCACAGGTGAATCCAACATTCTAGTGGTGTTTTAAGAGGGATTTGCACACTGTTTCTTGCAAGTCGAATTTGGCAGTGGCAGCTGGGGAGAGGCTCCAAGGAGGCCGAAAATCCAAAGTCAAAACTAGAGAAATTCCCTTCAGGGTTTTCTGGGTTTTGTCCAAGGAGTTCGGGGCTGAAAGGATATAATTTTCTGGGCAGGTTTTGTGCACATTCCAACAAGTCGAAGTTCAACAGGGCAACAATTTATTAGGACAACGCAGTGCAGAGTGGTGCAATAGCTGGGCAGTCTTCAACTCAACTATTTCTCACCTAGGTTTTGTCAAGCTTGTCCTTGAGACAAGCTCACGTGCACCATTCCATTTTATACTGTATCTAGCTCTCTGATTTTATAATATATGGCTCAACAATTCCAGATTTGCAGCGTTTTCATGGATGTCTTATGCATGTTTTTATTTTATATGCTGATGCACTATTTATATGCTTAATATCACTCATATTCCTACTTAGGAACATTACGGAGTTGGGGCTTTTTGAGTTTGTCCATAAGGGTGTTGTCGCACAAAGTGTCTAGGCAGCGCGACAACACTCAGAGCAAGGGTTGTCACTCTTAATCCTTACTCACTCCGTTTAGACTTTCTCCTAGGCAAGTCAAGGGGGTAGTCCCTAAGGTAAATGGATGAATATAGCTTGTGAAACACAGACTCTAGGAGATTTTAATGATGGACAACTTGATGAATCTAAAGTGAGTCTAGGTCAATTAAGATAGATAAATCAAAATAAGACACAATCCCATGATATAAATGAGTATTGACCAGTGCCTTCAATATTTGAATTAACCATCGACTAAATAAAACATGTTATCCAGAACAATAAAATAGTTTTTTAATGGGCCATAGGCGACATTAAAAATACTTAATGTGAAAGTGCAAGTTTTTTAATTTATTTTATTCCAAATTCTAAAGTCACAAAAAAAAATTCTTTTAGAGTTTTTAAATGTTTTTTAAATCTTTAGGATTTTTTAAAGTTCTTGTGATTTTTTTAATGTTTTTTTATGATCTTTTAGATTTTTCAAAGATTTTTAGGATTTTTTAGATTTTAGAGATTTTTTTTTAATATATATATATGTATATATGTATATATATATATATATATATTTTGAATTAAAAAAAACACACACACACACAAAAAAACAAAAATTCAAAGTCACAAAGAAGAAAGAATAACTTTTTTAATTTGTTTTTTTAAGTGCTTTAGATTTTTTTTTTTTTTGTTATCTTTGGTTTTTGGAATAAAATAAAAAAATGATGGAAAGTACAAAACACAAATTAAATTAAAATCAAAATGAAATGAAAACTAACCAAAATAAAAAGATTAAACCTAAACTCATAACAACAAGTAACAATACAAAGTAAAATAAAAATAAAAATCGAAGTAGGATGAAGTCGAAACTAACCCTAACCAAAAAAGAAAAAAACAAACCTAACTTAGTTCATGCAAAGTCGAATAGGAAAAATAAAAGAAACGCATTTGTTGTTTGTCGTTGCAGGTCTGCAGGAAGGAAAGCTCAAAGGCAGACAACGAAAGGGAATGCAGGCCAGAGATGGCAACGAGGGGAGAGCACGCAGTGGATTGTGTGAGAAAGGGAATGGCTGCTGCGGGAAAGCAGAGAGGAGGCCGCAGAGATTGACCATGGGAGAGCAACTGCGTGAGGGTTCTAAGCAAGGAAGAAGACGGGTATGTGATGGAAGGAGCGAAACGGTCGCTGCGGACAGGGAGCAAGGCAGGTTTCTATGGCAGTGGAGGGTTAGCAGGTAGCATGGAGGGAGGAGGATGAAGGGAGCCACAGAAATAGAGGGTTGATGGCAGGTTAATGCGTTTTGAGTGTTGCTGTGCAGGTTTAGGAAGCTCGACGGACAGCAAGGGTTTATGCAATGGCAGCTACGGGCAGCATATGAAAACTAGATTTTCTAGAAAACCTTAGAACACAAAGAAAATTTGAGATTTTGAAGGAACCCCCAAAAAGCGGCAACAAAACAATTTCGAAAAAATTTTCAGAGAAAAAGAAATTTCGGATCCAGCAGCTGATAGGTCAAAGAACCCCCCAATTTTTTTTTTGAGAGACCTCTGATTAAGATGGTGTGTTCTGCTTCAGATTCATAAATTGAAATCCTTGTAAAATAGTCTCTAGATTCTAAAAAAAATTAATCTGAAACCCTAGACTGCAAAATTAATTTGAATATCCCTGCAAATTAATTTTAATGAGCCCCAGAGACCCAAATCTTACCCTCCAGGGCCTAGATCTGGACTCTATGCAGTTTTCTTCTTCCGATTTGTAGGTGCAAAACAACAATAAAACACCCAAACGATATATATAAAAACCCAGAAAAACCCAAGTCATAAAACCAAAAATAATTACAGATCTATGTACATGAATGACAGATCTATCAAATCTAGGGAGTGTGAGTCCAACTCTGCTCCCAGATCTGATAATCTAAGGCTCTTAAGAGCCAGATCTATTGATTTAACACAAAAAAAATTATTTTTTTTGAATTTTAAAGGAGATGCTGAGCTCAAAACCCTTCATGCATCACCCAAAAAAATATATCTTATGATATGCCCGAGATCAAATTAAGCTGGGCTCTTCAGAAAACACGGATCGGGAGTTGGCTGGTCCAACTAAAAAGTTCCCCGAATGCCCAATGATCTAAAAATCAAGACTTTGCTACAAAACTCAATTCAGCGATCAACATAGAGCGAGAAAACAACAATAAAACTCAGACAAATAGAGATACCTGCTATTACATTCAGAATTTAGATTGTTATTCAAACCTCAGCGACTGAGCAAGATACCTATACTCAAATCACTCTTCAGAAGCTATAATGAATGGCTAAAAAAATTTAAGCATGAAAACCGACACATCTTACAGTATTTCCATGAAGAATAACACTGACAAAAATTAACCCCAAAGTCTTTCTTTATTACCCAAAAAAGTTTACACAAGAGCGTTTCGCTTAGCACACGATCCAAAGATCAGATGAATTCACGGACAAATGACTTCCTATTTAAAGATAAATCCTCAACCGCTAGTTCGAGTGATCCTTGTCAAAGCAATCTCGACCACTGTTGATAATATCGGCGATATTCGAAAATATCGCGTTATTTTCGGCAAAACGATATATTGTCGAGAAAATATCGGCTAATTTTGAAAATTTGAAAAAATTATTTTTTATGCTTGCCAATTTTTGCCGATATTGCCAATAAGATGTTTTCTGGACTCTTGCTGATATTTTGCTGATAACGATATTATCAACATTGATCTCGACCGTCGATGAGAATTAAAATTTCTTTTAATCTCATCCATCGAAATATTAAATTCTTGAGGAAATTCGAGTTTTTCAATTAAATGCATTTTAATTAATTCAAAAATAAAAATTGAGTTGATTTCCTCTAAAATTTGACTTTGACTTAACCTCCAAGGACTAAAGGCTTAAAATTTAACAAAATAATTAATTTACCTTAGTTCCGAGGCCTTTTAAAATTTGAATTTTAAGGACCAACAAATTTTGCTTTTGGAAAATTTAGACTTACCTAGGACCTAGAATTAATTAAATTTCTAGCTTATGATTTTAATTAATTTTTGGCCAGAAAATTTAATTAATTAACCTATGAGGGGATAAATTATTTTTCCAACCCTCAAGACACTTTACATCATAATTTTCATATCTTTTACATCATAAGGGGGAAAACCCATTTGAAATAGACCCCCATAGACTACCCATTTCTCGGACACAAATATAATCTGACAGAGCAAGCAATTTGTAATAAAATAACCTAACCAAATAGTTAGGATTATTCCCAAATTACTTTTTACACAGGCTCAATCTCTAACACTAGGAATCGCCGAAGATCCCAGTGACAAAATTCATTCTGAGTTTGGGGTAAGGTCGAAGGAAAACTCTGCTGACCATCTGAGAATGGATCAGTGAGACAAAAAACCTCTCAGAATGTAGATCGTCACCAGAAAAATAGGTTTACCTAGGCAATTACATACATGACACAGATCTACTGAGATTATTTACATCATATACATGCAGAATGGGTTTACATTATAACATGACAATCAGGTTGATGATGAAAGCTAGACGGCATGGACACATCGATCAGGCGCTATCCCTTTTGCGAAAAAAGGGGGTGTACTGCTATGGGTCGTTGACACGTAGTGGTCAACATCTGGCTCTACTTGGGGACACGTTGCTGCAATGGAGGAATGTGAGAATCCAGAATCTGCATCCACGCAACACACAATATAACATTTTAAGTAGTGTCCATCCAAAAAATCATCCTATAATATTAAGCACATGAAAGATATAAGCTCTTCATTTATTAACTATCCTAATAACATGAAAAACACAAATCTAACTACAAAATGAAACACTGAAATAACAGGGTATAAGGTTAGAAATACAATACAAATATGCCCCATGGTATCATATGTGTTCAATATAGTGCATGCTGAGCATTTGCCTGCTTTCAGGCAAATCTTTCGGCTATTTCTCAAATGTGCCATGTCCAATCCTGCATACGGTAGGACTTCTTCCTATTCGAAAATCAAGCTGCTCGCAGCCATCTCATGCATCAAATCGCTTTCTCATTCTCTTTCTCTTGCATCTTTTCTTTGTGGCAAGCTGTTTCACTGATGATGTGGAACAATCTGCTTCAAAACTCTCAGATGAAGTATGTAAGATGTGCATGACATGTCTTTCTTCATTCTGCATCTGATTTTTATCAATTTCTGTTTTCTCTGTGTCACCTTCAATTAGCCACTTTTGAATGGAACAAATGACCTCATAATAAGATGGGGCTTGCTGTAGTAGATAAGGAGGCTTACGATCTGTTGATGTTTCCTTGTTTCTTTCATCCTCTGACTGATGTTGAAGTTTCTGTATCTGTATTGTTATGGCATCCATCTGGGTAAAGTGTTCAACCTTCATAGCATTGACTTCCTTGGCATGGTTTTCCCCCATGGTCAATAACTTATTCTGAAGACATATCTGACAAACTTCCATATTTTTTATAACTTTGTCATTATCCGCTTTTATGGTTATCAAGCAATTTTGCATAAAGCTCATTTCTCTATCATGATTTGCTTTCATGGCCTCCATCATCGTGTTATGATTTACTTAAATAGTACTCATTTCTCTGTCATGATTAGCTTTCATGGTTTCCATTTCCTGAGCACATTTATCTACTATGGTGGCTACATGATCAGAGTGTTTAATTTTCATGATTTCCATTTCCTTATCAAGTTTTTCCAGGTGGGTGTACAAAGTTCTCATATCCTTGACATAATCAATTATAAATTTTTCTTGATTAAGCTCCATATTTTTTACCAGCTGTGTTAGTTCTATAATTTGCTTATCATTTTCCGTTTCATTGTCGACACTGACTTGACAACTTGTCCCTGTTTTTCCACTGTCATGGATTTGTCTAGAAATGGTACAAGTGGATGGCACATTCTGATATGGAGAATTGTCTTGAAATCTTTCATTGACAGCTAGATCCTTTACAAGATTACTCTCATTCTGTTGTACAATGTTAGGGGCACAAGGAAAGCTACCTTGATCACCATATCTATCTGTAAAAGCATTGACGATGTCTTGTAAAGAAGCGAAAGAATCTTCAGTACAATTATGAAACCAATTCAAAGCATCACCCTCTAAAGAAAAGGCAAATAGACACATTTTGACATCTTCATGATTATACTGGGGAGAACTACAATATCTGATTACTGTATGAGCAAGCCTGCGAGATGCTTTCTAACAGCGACTGAATCACCACTCGAGAACAAAGGCAATTTATGAATGGCCTCTTCTGGTATGTCATGGAGAAAATCAGTAAAATGACACAGGGTAAACGAATCATATATGAAGACTTGTTTGAAGGGATAAGGAGGGACGAAATCGCTGCTAGAGAGAGACCCCTGCTAACGAAAATCAAGAGATCCACAAGATGTTGATCTAGGGTAGCATCAGATGTGATCTAGCCACGAAATTTGGTGGAGAGGTTGGGGCACATGGGATCTCCAATACCTAGAAAGGGTTTGGGCAGATTCTAAGCAGTTCAGGAGATATTAAAATAATTAATATTTTTAATGGAGTCCCTAAGTCTAAACTTAGGGAAATTAAAATATTAATGTGAATTAATATGAAACTATGTTAGAATGGTCCAAAAGACATGGATCAAGCTAGATCTAATCTTAGTCGTTGATTAAGGACTTAATCTCCGCTGTTGATATGTTAAAGGGAAAAGTATAAGAGGGGGCTTGAGAGTCACTTAGAGAGCACACTAGGGTGATCAATCATTCTATTCTCTAGAGCGGGGTTTGCTAAGAGAGATAGAATTAGTGATCGGGAGTTGCAGCTGAGGGGCATTGAGTACAAAAGAACAGAGAGGCATAGATAATGCCGGGAGAGCAACAAGTAGCCAGAGAGAGTGACGTAGTAGCCGTCAGGGCTCACGCAGGGGTAGCCGGGCGCTGCACAGAGCCTCAGAGAGGCCAGCATTGCTGACGCAGAGGGCTAGAAGGCTGATGCAAGGCCTCCTAAGGCTGACGCAAACCCATTCAGGGTGACGCAGGGCCAGCGCTGGGCAAAGAGGGGCTGATGCAGTCCAGAAAGGGCAGACGCTGGGGTTTCCAGGGCAGATTATAGCTGAGGAGCTGCCAGAAGGATTATCTCGGGTTTTAGCCAGGGGATTTGTCTCAAACTGAGAGGTATTACCGCAAAGGAAATTCTCTGTTGGGTAGGCCAGTTTCGGTACCCAAATTGTACTATGATATTGCTTAATAAGTGATTCGAATTGGATCCATAGAAAGACTGTCGAGAACCATGACTGAATCAGGTCGAACAAATCTCTAATGAAATCCAAAACAATGTCAAAAACACCCTGAACCAGTGGCCATGGCAGCCGACGTCGAACGACGAGGACCTTCGTCAAAGCGCGCTGACCAAGGCCCATGGAGACCGCGCAAGAGGCCAAATTAGCCCCTGGGAGCCCCGGAATGGAAAAAGGATTAGCGCTAATCGCGCATCGCTAAGCGAACAGGGCCAAAATGGGAAAGCTCGAGCACCCAGTCGTGTGGGGGAACTGGAGGACTGAGGGTTGGAAAAGGTAAAAGCGCTAAAGTACAAAGGCGGGACCCGCACTATGGAAACCGACGGTTTTGATCGGGCCGCCCTTGAACGGTAAGAGGTTTTGGATAGGAGTGGAGCGGTTCCATACATCGATCGACGCGTGGCAGGCAGACGAGAGAGAAAATCGCCGTTGATTGCGCGCTATCGGTCGAGCAAGTCAACTGCGCGTAACGTGCGTATGGCGTCGGATCTAGAGGGCCCAGATTAGACGGCTGAGATTGCGTCCGATGGAAAGAAGCAGAATCAACAGGGAATTAAGCTGTGTTCTAAAGGGATTTGGAATTTGTTTGACCGCCATGGTGGAGGAAGAACGCATCCACGGCGTAACTGAAGAAACGAACCGATGAAGCATGCTGGCACCATTTAGAGGAGGACAAGTGGCCACTCCTTGAGCGTTCATGATGACGCCAAATGCAGGGAACTCCAAGCGCAACTGTAGAAGGTGAATCGACATAGGCGGAAGAGGAACCGAACAGGCATAGGGATCGAATGGCTAAAGCCATGAACAACGACAGTCGAACTAGTTAGAGTTGATTTGGAAGCAGAATTGAGAAGAGTCCAAGCGACCAAGAGAGACAGTGAACAGTGAACCCTGAGAGGAAGACTGAACACAAAGAACAGTAAATCCAAGCAGAAGAGACAGAGGGCCAAGCTGACCATAGGCAGCGTCGAGCACCAGAGAGCTTGAAGATTCAAGCCTTCCCATAGAGGAATCTGTCCGGACTGAGCATCACATTTGGCTCTTTTCGCTGTAGACCAAGGGTCACAGAGCTGGTAGGAAAAAGAAGAGTTTGTGTACTTTGAGTGGCTTGGGGAATCCAAGAACCACCCTGCCAAGCACAATCTGCTTCACGAGAACTCATATTGAGTCCCTGTCTGCTGAAAGACACAATAAAACAAGGCCACCACTAAAGCTGGACCAGAGACATAGCCCTGGAGAATAGGGTAAACTCCTTATTAAAACTGTTTGTGTCTTTGTGTTGCTTACTATATTTCTCTGCTGTCTTTCCATTTCATTTTCTGTGTATTGGCAATCTAATCAATCCATTGTTTCAATAACACAGAACACACACACCAGCACATGAGTCTGTAATACCTTTAGTTTAATAAATCTTTAACTGATGGCACTCATAGGGTGAATATCAGATCAAGTGGTATCAGAGCATAAGGTTGTAAGGTTAGACAAGCTTGTGTTGGTATAACTGTGAATGCTCACAAGATCAAAGCTCAAATTAGGAGAAGGAGAGTTGGTGGAAACTAATCCTGAAATTGGGAGATTCTATCCTCGAAAGACCATGTCAGAAGAAAGTTCTATGGGGTCAGACCCTCAATTCATAGAAAGTTTCCTAGCTATGAAGTCCATGGTTGAAGAAATGTACCAAGACTTAGAAAAGCAAAAGGTGGAAGATGCATCAGGCTCTAAGCAAGAGAAAGAAGAAGATGAGTCTCACTTCCATGACAACTCCAAAGGAAAAGGGAAAGAGGAAAACTTTCTCACACCTCCTAATAGCCCTGTACATAATAAGAAAGCATCTTTGATTAAGTTAGATGTTAAATTTGATTTGCCTATATATGATGGAGAGCTAAATGCTGAAAAATTGGACAATTGGATTAGACAAATTGATGTGTATTGTAGGGTACAGAACATAAACTCAGACAAGAGTAAGATTCAGCTGGCAAGCCTACGCCTAGGAGGCACTGCCTTGGTTTGGTGGGAAGGTAGAACCCAAGCTGATATGAAAAGCCATGGTAAGACCATCTCTGTCTAGAGTGACTTCGTTTCTGCAATCAGGAAATAGTTCTATCCATTGGCCTACATGCAGCAGGCCATGATGAGTTGGAAAACTCTTCGGCAATTGAAAGGGCAAAGTGTACAAGGGTATACTCAAGAGTTCAGAAAGAGAGCATTGACCTTCGACATCTCACTAGACTCACTAGAGACTCTTTTGAAGTACATTGGTGGTCTACACAGCTACATGAAGCATACCATCCTCATGTTTAATCCCACTAGTATAGATGAGGTGTCTGTACAAGCTACTCATCTAGAGGCTAGAGGAAAGAATGGCAATCCAGAAGTTGGGGGACCATCCCAACCCACTGTAAGCAAGAGTAAGGAGAAAAGAAAACAGAAGTGGAAAGCAAGGAAGGCTAATACTACATAGAAAGCCAAAGCATCATGCACTCACTGTAAAAAGGAGGGGCATGATGATGAACATTGTTGGATTTTGCATCCAGAGCTGAGACCTAAGAAGTCCGAGGGCAAGAAGAAGAAGACAACTATAACTATTCAGAGAGATTTGGGGTTAGAGTCGGGAGATGAAACAACCATAGCAGCCACAGGTATAAAAGGTAAGAATTCTGAAACATCTACTAGTAATTTTGCTCAATCTGTTATTGATGAAGAAAATGAGAGAAAAAGACATGAGCTTTTCCATATTCGAGTTATTTCCAAAAATCAAAAGATTGATACTTTGTTTGATAGTGGCTCTCAAGTAAATTTGATTTCTGAAGCAATTGTAAAGAAATTGGGATTAGCAACTACACCTCACAAGAAACCATACCCATTAGCATGGTTGAATGATAAAGCACAACTACAAGTGACTAGACAGTGCAAACTCAAGTTTTCTTTTGGGTCAGCGTTTGTAGATGAGGTGGAGTTAGACATAATTCCTTTGGATATATGTGGAATTGTTTTAGGAAGTCCTTACTTGTACGATAGAAAGACTATTTTCTATAGAGCTGAGAACAAGTATCTACTGGTTAAAGATGGAATCGAATACTTTGTCAGAGCTCATAAGCTCAAGAATAATTATACTCTCATAAACTCAGGACAAATGAAAAGAATGATTAATTCATGCAAACAATTCATACTGATGGTTGTAAAGGAAAAGAAACCTGATAAAACCAATGTATTTGAGAGCTGTAATGCTGAACAACAAGCTGATATAGAAAAGGTTGTTTCAGAGTATGATGTCTTGTTTCAAGAACCTAAAGGTCTGCCACCCAAAAAGGGAATAGTACATGATATTATTTTGCAGCAAGATGTTCCATTGCCTAACATTGGGATGTACAGGTTGTCTGCTTTGGAGAATGCTGAAATCAAGAAGCAGGTGCAGGAGTTGCTCGAGAAGGGCTTCATCAGGCCTAGCACATCACCATGTGGGTCACAAATCATTTTGGTGAGAAAGAAAGATGGCTTGTGGAGAATGTGCATTGATTACCGAGCACTGAATAAGATAACAATCAAGAATTGTTATCCCCATCCTCGCATAGATGATCTCTTAGATCAATTAAAAGAAGCTGTTTATTTCACCAAGCTAGATTTGCACAGTGGATACCATCAGGTCAGAGTTGCAGAGCAAGATGCATGGAACACTGCTTTCAAAACAAAGCAGGGATTGTATGAATGGCTAGTTATGCCTTTTGGCTTAACTAATGCTCCTGCTACTTTCATGAGATTAATGAATGATGTACTCAGACCTTTTCTTGATGATTTTGTTAGTGTATTTGGATGACATTTTGATTTTTAGTAAAACGTGGAAAGAACATTTAAAGCATGTTAAGCAGACATTAGATGTTTTGAAAAGAGAAAAACTTTATGTTAAACTCTCAAAATGTGAATTTGGCAAAACATCTCTAAACTACTTAGGTCACATAGTAGGGGGAGGTGAATTGAAAATAGATCCCTCTAAAGTGGCAGTGATTGTAAACTGGCCTAAACCCAAGTCTGCTACAGAAGTGAGAAGCTTCTTAGGAGCAGCACAATATTGGAGGAAGTTCATCTCTAACTTTTCCACGATTGCAGCGCCCTTACATGCTTTAACAGGATTGAATAAGGTGTTTCAGTGGGGAGGCAAATATCAGAAAGCCTTCAACGCCTTGAAAGACAAAATAAGTACAATACCTGTACTAGCACTGCCAGATTTGCAAAGACCATTTGAGATCCAAACTGATGCCAGCGACTATGCCATGGGAGCAGTGTTGACACAACACTGCAAACCCATATGCTATCATTCTGAGACTTTTAATCCTGCAGTAGTTAACTATCCTACATATGATAAAGAATTGTATGCATTAGTTCAGAGTGTGAAAAAGTGGAAACATTACTTAATGGGCAAAGAGACAGTAATACATACTGATCACCAGCCACTCCAATATCTACACTCCCAAACTAAGTTGCAACAATCAAGACATTACAGGTGGATGGGTTTTCTACAACAATTTCACTTAGTCATCAGATATAAAAAGGGCATACATAACAAGGTTGCAGACATGTTATCTAGACCCATTATAAATGCATCTACCATACTTAAGCATAATTCTGTACTACATGAAAGCTACATAGAACAATATGCTCAGGATATGGATTTTAAAGATGTATATGCAACTCTGAGTCAAGGCAAAAGAGTAGAAGAATTGGACTATCATATAAAGGACCGACTCTTATACCATTGTGGGAAACTTTGCATTCCACAAACTAAGAGGATAAAGATAATTAGGGAAGCACACACTTTTTTGATATCAGGTCACTTTGGGGTAAGCAAAATAGTTGCATAGCTGCAAAGATTCTGCTATTGGCCGAAAATGAATGAGACAGTGTCTAGATATGTAAGAGGGTGTGCCATGTGCGCTAAAAGCAAGCCCAACAATAGAAAACTAGGCTTGTACACTCCATTGCTAGTCCCTTCTCACCCTTGGGAAAGCATTTCCATGGATTTTGTAGGAGGATTGCCTAAATCTAGGAAAGGTCATGATTATCTATACGTTATTGTGGATAGATTAAGCAAAATGTGCATTTTGATACCTTGTAGTAAACAGGTCACAACTGAACAGACTGCAAAATTGTTCTTTGAACATGTATGGGTTCATTTCGGATTACCCACTTCCATTGTATTTGATCGAGACACCCGATTTGTGGGGAAGTTTTGGTCTAGTTTGTGGGAACTGATGGCACCAAGTTAAAGAAAATCACAGCTTTTCATCCACAAACAGATGGTCAGACAAAAGTAGTAAACAGGACTGTGATCCAGTTACTGAGAGGATATTGTAGTAAACATCCTAAGCTTTGTGATGAACACTTGTGTTATGTGCAGCATGCTTACAACAAAGCCAAACACTCTTCTACACAGAGATCTCCTTTTGAGACCTGCTTTGGTTTCACACCAAGGTCTCCTTTGGGTTTTGTCTTTGGTAAAGATACCATGGTTGATGGGCACAGTGATGTGGATAAGGCAACCAGGTTCATTGAACAGATCCAGGAGATCCATCAGGCAGTACAGGAACAGTTGGAAAAGAGCCAGGCCCAGTATAAGGCTAGGCATGATAAGCATCAGATGGAGCATAGTTTTTAAGTTGGAGACCAAGTCTAACTGTATATCAGCAAGGACAGGATGCAAGGTGAAGGTAAAAAGCTAAAGCCTATCAGGTGTGGACCTTTCAGGATACTTTAGAAGATTGGTGAAAATGCGTTTCGCCTTGATCTACCAGTTTACATGCACATCTACTCAGTGGTAAATGCAGATTGTTTGAGATTGTTTGAACCTTCAATGATTGAGGACCCTGAAGAGCAAAGTCAATTGCCTTCTATTGATGACCTGCTACCTGAATACCTCAATGAGTTGTAGGAAGACACAGTGCTGGACAGGAAGGTGAGGACAACGCGCAGGGGAGAAGTTGAATACCTCAGGATTGGGCTCAAAGGTTCAAAGCCGAGCAACGCAAAGTGGATTGAGATTGGACAAGTGAAGAAACAATATCCTCACTTAGTCGATGCTTGAAAACCAAATTTTGGTGGTCCAAAAGTTTTTCAGTAGGGAGGCCATGATCCGAATTGGATCCATAGAAAGACTGTCGAGAACCATGACTGAATCAGGTCGAACAAATCTCTAATGAAATCCAAAATAGTATCAAAAACACCTTGAACCAGTGGCCATGGCAGCCGACGGGGAACGACGAGGATCTCGGTCAAAGTGCGCTGATCGAGGCCCATGGAGATCGCGTAGGAGGCCAAAGTAGCCCTGGGAGCCCCAGAATGGAAAAAGGATTAGCGCTTAGCACTAATTGCGTATTGCTAAGCGAATAGGGCCAAAATGGGAAAGGCCGAGCACCCGGTCGCGTGGGGGAACCAGAGGACCGCAGGCGGGAAAAGGTAAAAGCGCTAAAGTACAAAGGCGGGACCTGCACTCTGGAAACTGACGGTTTTGATCGGGGTGCCCTTGAATGGTAAGAGGTTTTGGACAAGAGCGGAGCGATTCCATACACCGATCGACGCATGGCAGGCGAAGGTGAGAGAAAACCACCGTTGATCGTGCGCTATCGGTCGAGCAAGTCAACCGCGCGAAACGTGCGTATGGCGTCGGATTTGGAGGGCCCAGATCAGACGGCTGAGATTGTGCCCGATGGAAAGAAGCGGAATCAACAGGGAATTAAGTCGTGTTCTAAAGGGATTTGGAATCTGTTTCACTGCCACGGTGGAGGAAGAACGCATCCATGGCGTAACTGAAGAAACAAACCGACGAAGCATGCTGGCACCATTTAGAGGAGGACAAGTGGCCACTCCCTGAGTGTTCATGATGACACTGAATGCAGGGAACTCTAAGCGCAGCTGCAGAAGGTGAATCGACACAGGCGGAAGAGGAACCGAACAGGCATAGGGATCGAATGGTTAAAGCCATGAACAACGACAGTCGAACTAGTTAGAGTTGATTTGGAATCAGAATTGAAAAGAGTCCAAGCGACCAAGAGAGACAGTGAACAATGAACCTTGAGAGGAGGACTGAACACAGAGAACAGTGAAGCCAAGCAGAAGAGACAGAGGGCCGAGCTGACCACAGGCAACGTCGAGTACCAGAGAGCTTGAAGATTCAAGCCTTCCCATAGAGGAATCTGTCTGGATTGAGCATCACATTTGGCTCTTTCCACTGTAGACCAAGGGTCATAGAGCTGGTAGGAAAAAGAAGAGTCTGTGTACTCCGAGTGGCTTGGGGAATCCAAGAACCACCTTGCCAAGCAAAATCTGCTTCAGGAGAACTCATATTGAGTCCCTTTATTGTAATTTCTCTACTGAAAGGCACAATAAAACAAGGCCACCACTGAAGTTGGACCGGAGACGTAGCCCTGGAGAATAGGGTGAACTCCTTATTAAAACTATTTGTGTCTTTGTGTTGCTTACTGTATTTCTTTGCTGTCTTTCCATTTCATTTTCTGTGTATTGGAAATCTGATCGATCCGTTGTTTCAATAACACAGAACACACACACCAGCACGAGTTTGTAATACCTTTAGTTTAATAAATCTTTAACTGATGGCACTCATAGGGTGAATATCAGATGAATACGAAAACCCTCAGATAGCTGCATTGGTTTTCCCAAGTTGGGTTTTTCTAGGGACATTGGTCCAAAAATAATGGTGTCATATGGTGATTGTTTCTATTTCTTTCAATTGTTGATATGTAATATGTTGAGCATGCACTAGTGTTTATATTCAGTATTTACATTGTAAATAACTTGTTAAGTAACGGAACAAGTAGGTAGGAATAAATCAGATAAAGTGCACGGAGGGTTTCTAACTAAGTAGACTTAGAAACTTCAACACAAGAAGCAAGCTTCTAGTAGAAATTCTTTTAAGAAATGAAAGAAGTGGAGTCGCCACTTGAACATGAATCAAGCTCTAGGATCCAAAAGGCAAAAACAACTGGATATAAGGAGCTTGAATCCAAAAGGCAAAAACAACTGGATATAAGGGAGGGCTTCTTGGCTGACAAATAATAAATGAAAGAAGTGGAGTCGCCACCCAAACAAAAAACGAACTGAAATGTCCGGGTGCTAAAAGTGCAAATGAAACTATTAATGAGATGACGAAAGATGAAGCGACGAAAAGATCAAATGACGCCAAAAATGTTGTGTCGCTTGACCGGCTAGTGAATGGCAAAAAAGATGAGATGATTAAAACGATGTTGAAGAAACCAAGGACAGAAAAAACTCTCTCACTGGCAACGGCGCCAAAAAATGTTGTCGTTGCCGACTCAAATGAAAAGATGAGAAATGAGACGAATGATGAGGAAATGTCGAGAATAAAATGTCCTGGGCAACGACGCCAAAAAATGTTGGCGTTACCGCTAAAATGAATGATAGCAAGATGAAAGATGAATGTGGTAGAGCCAAGGCCCAATAAATTGGTCCTTGGCAACGACGCCAAAAAATGTTGTCAGACAAAGTGTCTAGGCAGCGCGACAACGCTCAGAGTAAGCACTGTCACTCTTAATCATTACTCACTCCGTTTAGACTTTCTCCTAGACAAGTCAAGGGGGGTAGTCCCTAAGGTAAATGGATGAAGATAGCCTGTGAAACACAGACTCTAGGATAATAAAATAGATAATAAAAATAAGACACAATCCCAAGATATAAATGACTACAAACCAGTGCCTTTAATATTTGAATTAACCATCGACTAAATAAAACAAGTTATCCAAAACAATTTTCCAATATGCGACGAACAATGACAACCATGAATAATCAATATAAATGCCCAAAACTGTATCACACAAGATATTCTAGATTTAAAATGATTTTCATTAACTGCCCATATCTAGGATTAATTAACTTTCTCTTATCGCCAATATAAATTTTGAAACATTAATCCTACTTGACAATAGAGAAATATAAAAATGCATTTAATCACCAAATAACACTAAGGAACTTCAGATAAACAATCTAATTATTCCTTAGGAACTTAATTTAATGTGAAAAATGAGGAAAACAAATCAAAGGGTCAATAAAATAGTTTTTTAATGGGCCATAGGCCACATTAAAAATACTTAATGTGAAAGTGTAAGTCCTTTAATTTATTTTATTCCAAATTTTAAAGTCACAAAAAAAAATTAAAATTTTTAGATCTTTAAATGTTTTTTAAATCTTTAGGATTTTTTAAATTTCTTATGATTTTTTTTTTAGAAAATTTTTAATGTTTATTTTAATTTTTTAGATTTTTGAAATTTTTAATCCTTTTTATGATTTTTAAGATTTTTAAGAGATATATATATATATATATATATATATATATATATTAAAATTAAAAAAAACACACTCACAAAAAAAGCAAAAATTCAAAATAAAAAAAATCAGAAGTCACAAAGAAGAAAGGGTAACTTTTTTAATTTGTTTTTTAAGTGCTTTAGATTTTTTTATTTTGAATAAAATAAAAAAATGATGAAAACTAAAAAACACAAATTAAATTAAAATCAAAATGAAATGAAAACTAACTGAAATAAAAAGGTTAAATCTAAACTCATAACAATAAGTAACAATACAAAGTAAAATAAAAATAAAAATCGAAGTAGGATGAAGTCGAAACCAACCCTAACAAAAAAAAAAAAAAAACAAACCTAACTTAATTCATGCAAAGTCGAATAGGAAAAAAAAAGAAATGCATCTGTTGTTCGTTGTTGCAGGTCCGCAGGAAGGAGAGCTCGAAGGCAGGGAGCAAAAGGGAATGCGGGTCGGAGATGGCAACGAGGGGAGAGGACGCAGCGGATTGAGTGAGAAAGGGAATGGCTGCTGCGGGAAAGTAGAGAGGAGACCGCAGAGAGAGACCATGGGAGAGCAGTTGTGTGAGGGTTTTGAGCAAGGAAGAAGACGGGTATGCGATGGAAGGAGTGAAACTGTTGCTGCAGAGAGGGAGCAAGGCAGGTTTCTATGGCAGCGGAGGGTTAGCAGGCATCGTGGAGGGAGGAGGATGAAGGGAGCCACAAAAATAAAGGGTCGATGGCAGGGTAATGCGTTTTGAGTGTTGCTGTGCAGGTTTAGGAAGCTTGACGGACAACAAGGGTTTATGCAATGGCAGCTATGGGAAGCGTATGAAAACCAGATTTTCCAGAAAACCTCAGAACACAGAAAAATTTGAGATTTTGAAGGAACCCCCAAAAAGGGGCAACAAAACAATTTCAAATTTTTTCAGAGAAAAAGAAATTTCGGATCCAGCAGCTAATAGCTCAAAGGACCCCCAATTTTTTTTTCGAGAAACCTCTGATTAAGATGGTGTGTTCTGCTTCAGATTCATAAATTGAAATCCCTGTATAATAGTCTCCAGATTTTTTTTTTTTTTTTAATCTGAAACCCTAGACTACAAAATTAATTTGAATATCCCTGCAAAGTGATTTTAATGAACCCATAGACCCAGATCTTGCCCTCCAGGGCCTAGATTTGGACTCTATGCGGTTTTTTCTTCAGATTTGTAGCTGCAAGACAACAATAAAACACCCAAACGATATATACAAAAACCCAAATAACCCAAGTCAGAAAACCAAAAATAATTACAGATCTATGTACACGAATGGTAGATCTATCAGATCTAGGGAGTGTGAGTCCAACTCTGCTCCTAGATCTGATAATTTGAGGCTCTCAAGAGCTAGATCTATCGATTTATCACAGAAAAAATTAATTTTTTTGAATTTTAAAGGAGGCGCTGAGCTCAAAACCCTTCATGCATCACCCAAAAAAATATATCTTATGATAAGCTCGGGATCAAATTAAGCTAGGCTTTTCAGAAAACACGGATCGGGAGTTGGCTGGTCTAACCGAAAACTTCCCCGAACACCCGATGATCTAAAAATCAAGACTTTCCTGCAAAACTCAATTCAACCATCAACATAGAGCGAGTAAACAACAATAAAACTCAGACAAATAGAGATACCTGCTATTACGTTCAGAATTTAGATTGTTATTCAAACACCAACGACTGAGCAAGATACCTGTACTCAAATCATTCTTCAAAAGCTATAATCAATGGCTAAAAAAATTTACGCATGAAAAATGACACATCTTACAGTGTTTCCATGAAGAGTAACACCGACGAAAATTAACCCCAAAGTCTTTCTTTATCATTCGAAAAAGTTTACACAAGAGCTTTTCGCTTAGCACACGATCCAAAGATCAGATGAATTGACTGAAAAATGACTTCCTATTTAGTGATAAATCCTCAAACAGTTAGTTCGAGCGATCCTTGTCAAAGCAATCTTGACCGTTGATGAGAATTAAAATTTCTTTTAATCTCATCCATTGAAATATTAAATTCTTGAGGAAATTCGAGTTTTTCAATTAAATGCATTTTAATTATTCAAAAATAAAAATTTTGAGTTAATTTCCTCAAAAAATTGACTTTGACTTAACCTCCAGGGACTAAAGGCTTAAAATTTAGCAAAATAAATAATTTACCTTAGTCCCGGAAAATTTAAACTTACCTAGGACCTAGAATTAATTAAATTTATGGCTTATGATTTTAATTAATTTTTGGCGAGAAAATTTAATTAATTAGCCGATGAGGGGATAAATTATTTTTCCAACCCTCAAGACACTTTACATCATAAAGGGGAAAACCCATCTGAAATAGACCCTCACAGACTACCCATTTCTGCGACACAAATATAATCTAGTAGACCAAGCAATTTGTAATAAAATAACCTAACTAAATAGTTAGGATTATTCTCAAATTACTTTTTACATAGACTCGATCTATAACACTAGGACTCGCCTAAGATCCCAGTGACAAAATCATTCCGACTTTGGGATAAGGTTGAAGGAAAACTCTGCCGACCATCCGAGAATGGATTGGTGAGACAAAAAATCTCCCGGAATGTAGATCGTCACTAGAAAAATAAGTTTACCTAGGCAATTACATACATGACACGGATCTGCTGAGATTATTTACATCATCTACATGCAGAATGGGTTTACATTATAACATGACAATCAGGTTGATGATGAAAGCTAGACGACATGGACACATCGATCAGGCGCTATCCCTTTTGCGAAAAAACGGGGTGTACTGCTATGGGTCGTTGACACGTAGTGGTCAATAAGCGGAAAGTACCTTATTGTGATTAGGGTTCTCTCATTTAAACTAAGTATTTGATAAATTTATATATCTCATATGTTATCAAGCTGCCTCTTATGAACTTTGTTTAACACAAATTGCTTGATGTCAACCCTCTCTTCCTTTGAGAGTCAGGGTTTAAATATCTCTTTAATTGATGACAAAGAAAGCCACCAAGTAGTTTGGAAGTATAATTCAACAAAAGCCATAATTGCATGGTTAGGCCTAAAAATTCCATCCACACAATACATCAATGTTGAGCACCCTCCTTGGAAAAGGTTGGGAGACATTTTTGTTTCATTTTTTGAAATCTTTCTAGTGCGACATAGATGTCAACATTTTAACATAACTCTTATGCTTTTATGTAGGCATCTTCTTGTTCTTTTGCATGATTATTGCTTTAGGTCATTGTTCCTTTTGCTTTAATTTTGAAATGCCTCCTAGGACGGGGTAAATTTTTTCCTGTGGATCTCATGTTGGTTTTAATAATTAATTTATCTTGTTTGATCTACTAATTTGTTCGTATTTATTATTACTTCTTTTCTTAAAATAATGAATAATGTTGATGGATAGCAACTCTTGGTGTTTGCCCTACCCAATGGATATTAAACTTTGTTGGGCATCCTTGGATTTAGACATTGGATGCAGTCATTGTCTTTTTTACATCTTTTCCTTGATCAGGTTCTTTCGAGGAGCATATTGTTTTGTGGGAATCTTAAACCATTTACAAAGCAATGTGCTTGTTATGCTTATTGTTATTTTCTACAATTGTAGATGCTTGATTTTACAAAGGATTATAGCTTATGGATCATTGAACATGATATATAGATCATTGAGGTTGGATCAATGAACATGATTTATAGATCATTAACTAATTTGTATTACAAATTGTTGAACTTATCTTGAAGGTTTTAAGTGTAATTGGAATTAATGTGACCTCTAAAAATCAATGAGTCTGCATGTTGGGTGTTATTATTTATGGATATGTTTAGAATGTTAGCTAAATTGCTATGTTGTTGTCATAATAGTTGTTAAGGATTCAATTGCGAAACCCTCACGTTGGATGGACTCGTCAGAAGGTATGTTCTTATAATTTTGCTACTGTAGTATGTTGCATGGAAGCTTACTTGTCAACTGGTTAATAAGCAGTTATATTTTATTTGTTCGATATCTTTATTAGTTCTCCTTATGGATGAATCCCAAGACACAATATTGCATGAAGACTACATGAACAATATGAATTGTTGATTTTATTGATAATATGGCTTTAGTTCTCAAGTTTATAATGTGGTTATCTACCTTGAATCAACCTCTTCAAGTGCATATATTTTCAATATTTAGCAATTAATTGTACAATCCTAGGTTGATTATGCTTTCAAATACAATAACTTATCCCAGTTTAATATTGACAGAATCCTTTTATTTATCTCTACAATAGTAAAATATTATCACTTAAAACAGAAGGAATTCAATGGGCGTTCAGGGAAAGTGCCAATGCCACATCACATAGTTCCTCTTGGTTTGGGCTATAGTACTTCTAGTCTAAAAGGTGAATTGCTTGTGATTTGATGTTAAATTGTTCAATTGTATCTTGCATAAGACTTCAAATATGCTACATATACTTGCTTAAATTGCAAAAAATTATTTAGATTTCTGCCATTAAACGCTCGAGAACAAGTATATGTTAGAATGTCAAATCAGTGTTTACTCTTCATAAATCAGTGTGACAGAAAGTTGTAGATCTGCATGTAAAATACCAAAAAATTGTTAATTTTCAGATCATGGAAACAGAAAAATTCTCTTCTTATGGAATCAGATCAAAGTAAGATATCCAAGACCCAAGACTCCAACCTTCTAGATGCCAAGTCAAACCCCCCTCCTGCACAACAAATCCATCAATACCAAGAGACCAACAACAGATCTTCAACAAGAGATATGATAAGGCAGAACTTTGACAAACCCTTTTAAATTTCAAACTTCGGCATTCCTTTCCTCTGCAAAATTGCAGACTTGACAGGCAGGGCCAACTTGGCATCTAGAGGGGTTTTTGACCCAAAATACATATTTAAAAAATTCTTTTTCTTTTTTCTTTACAATAGGTCCAAATTGGACTTTGACTCTTTGACTCATAAAATCCTACAAGCATGAAGAACATGCTTAACTAATGAAATAATAATTTTTGAGCATGAAACCCATGCTTGATTATTATTATTATTATTATTTTTTTCTTTTTTTTGCTTTTTATATATCATGACATAAGTACAAAGATAATTAAGAAGACCGAACCCAGTTACATTTTCTAACACTCCCTCTTAACTAGGGAGGTATTCATAATTTCATAACCGGTACAAGGATAATTCTTAAATTGAAATATTCTCATAAGAAGAGTTGGGTTGATAAGCCATCTTTAAGCATCAACATCATAACTAACATTGTAAAATATCAACATAGCAAAGCCTTTGACTTGTCAATCTCTAACTCTCCACAATATTGGAGCAAAGCGCTGGGAGGCATACATATGGACACCACCATAGCCTCTCGAGGCACATACCCAGTTCGGATGTTCCATAGGTATGTCCTTCCAGGGCTATTCTTATCTTGGATTCCCAATCCTCAAAGAATATTGGTCCTTTTCGACCACTCTTATCTTGGATACCCTGCCAGTTCCTCAAAAAGTGTCGGACCAAGAGACTACTTCCTATCTTAAATTCCAATCCTCAAGGAGTACTAGTGCTAGATGCTTATTCAATCCTCCATTCTCCATCCCAGTGTGATACACCAAACATACGACGGTTAGTCCTGGCCTAGTGCATGACACATATGGAGAATATGGTGTCCACCATCACTGCTTCTCAACTAGGGAAAATGTTAATTTTAGGTATGTTCTATGCTGATAGAAAATTTACTTCAATTTTCATGTTAGCTCAATATCAATTCCAGATTAGCAATCACATTTAGCATGATAGTAAAATGCAGATAGAACATAAACATAAATCGTAGAAGACAAGCCAAGACAAGAGGACACAAGGTGTGGCGCCAGCTAGGGACAAACCCCAATGTGGGGAAACCCTTGATCAATTCTTCTTATGTTCTTCAATAGTTCAGTAGAGAGAGAGAGAGAGATATAGTACATATACATTAGAAGTCAACACTTTGACTTGTCAAAATAAGAGCAGAGATCTTATCTAAGAAGATGTCACATGAGGTAGCTGATCTGAACGCATGTGATTCCATCACCTTGCTATACCTATCACTGTGTTGCACCATGATGCACCATCATACCATGTCCATCATCACTGTGTTGCACCATCATTGAGTTGTACCTCATCCAACATGCTGCTCTTCATCATCACGCTGCACTATTCATCATGCTGCACTATGCATCATGCTGTGTTGATTTGGGGTAGCATCAGATATGCTCTAGCCACGAAAATTGGTGGAGAGGCTAAGGCACATGAGATCTCCAATACCCAGAAAGAGTTTGGGAAGATTCTAAACAGTTTGGGAGATATTAAAATAATTAATATTTTTAATGGAGTCCCTAACTCTAAACTTAGGGAAAATAAATTATTAATGTGTATTAATATAAAACTGTGTTAGAATGGTCCAAAAGTCATGGATCAAGTCAGATCTAATCTTAGCCGTTGATTTGTCAACGAGAAAAGTATAAGAGGAGGCTTGAGGGTCATTTGGAGAACACACTGAGGGAGACCAGTGAGTTCAATTTTTGGAGCGGGGTTAGTTGAGAAATTGAACCAATGGTCTGGAGAGCAGTCAAGAGGCAGTGAGTACGAAACAGAGAGACGAGAGATCAGCATAGAGGCAGAAGAGGATAGACGCAGGGCTAGAGGAAGCCACGTAGAGGTAGCAGAGACTGCGCAGAGCCAGTAGGGCCTGCGTCATCCACACAGAGGCTGCAGCAGTGACACAGAAGGCCAGAGAGGCTGCACAAAGTATCAACAGGCTAACGCAGAGGGTTTCAGGTCAGGTAGAGGTCAGTAGCGCTGACATTGGGTTCAAAAGAAGTGCTGAAAATTTGTCTATCTGTGGGTAAGCCAGTTTGGCACACTGTTGTACTAGAAAATTGCTGAATAATAAAATCCTCCCTTGGTGCACCGGTTTTCCCACATTGGGCTTTTTCGGAGACATTAGTCCAAAATAACTGTGTCATTGTGTTGATTCTTGTGCATATGTTTGTCTCTGTATTACGGTGTGATATCTGCAGCAGTATTTATCTTAATGTTTATTGAAATAATTTCATGAATAACTTATGGTGAAATAAGTAGGAAAAGTAAATCGGTTGCTGCAGTGATAGAATTTTCACACGCTGCACTATGCATCACTGTGCTGCACCATTCTTCACGCTGCACTATGCTGCACCATTTTTCAGGCTGCACTATGCTGCACCACTATCATACCCATCACTTAGTCTATCTTCAGACCATTTGATTACAATTCAAATTATTTCTGCCTTCATAAGAATCATGTCATATGTATGTTTGCCATACAAATGTTTGCCATCAACAAAGGGTCTGCACATCCGAATTACATCATCGTCATATAAGGTCTGCTATCATAGGTCTGCCATTCGAATGCCATCATATAAAGGTTTGTCATCATCATACAAACCATTCAAGGGCATGTCTTTCATACTAAGATCATCAAAAGGTCCTGTTGACCTCTACTGGTCAACTACCCATGCAGTGCACCCCGTTTTTCTTGACAGAAAGGAGCAGCCCTGATCAGCATGTCCGTGCCATCCTGCCATCATCAGCAACCTGATCTTTTTGATTGTAAACCCAGTCTGCATGTATTAATTGTAAATAATCTTCGCAGACATGGGTCATATATGTAAATTGCCTGGGTGGACCTAACTTTCTGATGGTAATCTACGTCTCAGAAGGTTTTTCGTCTCACCGATCCATGGATCGGCAGAGTTTTCCTTCAAACCTGACCCCAAAGCCGGGATGGATTTTGTCATTAGAACTTTAGGAGAATCCTAGTGTGTTGATCTGCTAGATTATAGTTGTGTCGCAGAACTGGGTGTTTTGTGAGGGTCTGTATTAAGTGGGTTTGTCCCCTTGAGATGTAAATTGTAAAAAGTCATCATGAAATGTGTCTTGAGGGTTGAAAATGTTTTAAATCCCCTCGTGAGTCCTAAGTCCTAGGTCCTAGGTGATGTTTCCAAAGGCTTAGTTCGATGATCCATTTAAAAAATGAAATAAAATAATAAAATAAATAAAAAATTTAAAAATTTAAAAATTTAAAAAATAAAATAAAATAATAAATAATAAAAAATTTTAAAAATTTAATAAAAAATAATAAAAAATTTAAAAATTAAAAATTTTTAAAAATGAAATAAATAAAAAATAATAAAAAATTTAAAAATTTAAAAATTTAATATTTCAAGTGAATAAATCGACGGATGAGATCAAGAGATGTCTTGATCCTCATCAACGGTCGAGATCATTTCTACATGGATCATTCGAACTAGCCGTTGGGATCATTTCCTTTATATAGGGTCTTAGGTGGTCATTTCAGATCATTTTTCTGTGAATCAGATATTGAAGAAGCTCTCTTGTAAATCTGTTTCTGGTTAATAAAAGAAGACTTTGGGGTCCATATCTTGCTGGTGTTACTTTCTTAAAATGCTGTGAGATTGTTTCATTTTTTGCATATGTTATTTTCAGCCGTTAATAATAGCTTTTTTTTGTAGAGTATTGTGAGCACAGGTATCTTGTTCACTTGCTGGGGTTTGGGTGCTGTTAGGGTTTCTAAAGTAATGGCAGGTATCTCCATTACTTCCTGAGATCTAGCAGCATTTTTGCCCTCTTTATTGACAGTTGTTTTGAGCTGTGCAGAAAACATCATTTGAAGGAAATTTTGTGGGCGTTCGGGGAAGTTCTCGGCTGAACGAGCCAACTCCTGCAAGCATTTTTTGTTGAGCCCAGTTGGATTTGATCCTGGGTCTATCATTCGGTTTATTTTTTAAATTTGCATGAGAGATTTTCTGAAGTTCTTCACAGTGAAAATCTGAGTTTTCTGATCTTTAAAATTTTTCTGTGCTTATTGCTGAATCTGGCTGTTAAGGGGCCAAATCTGTACATTAAATCAGCTGATCTAGGGTTTCGAATTTCAAGAGTTTGCTTTGTACAGTTTTTATTAGGGCTTAGGGTTTTTAGGTTAGCTTCTGGCATACTCCATCTTGAGTTCTTTTTCTTCTTGCAGGTTACAGACCCTAGACAAAATCGATAGAAAGTTTTTTCTAGATGCAGCGTTGATCGTTTGCCCATCTGTTTGGCTGGCCGTCGAAGGATCAAGGCCCATAAATCACGCATAGAAAGAAGCATATTTCGTTTCAAGGGTTTTGGCCGTCCTGTCACCCACGTGAAAACTTCCTAGCTGCAAAAAATCTTGAATTTGTGCATTGACTGCATAAAGGAAACGCATTCACTGTATCCAGCATGAAAAGCTTCAAGTGAAAATACGGTTAACCAGTTCTGTTGGGCTCGTGGTCTCGGATTATATGTGATGCTTCAAAATACCCACGCGCCTTAAATCTCAGCCGTCTGGTTGCTGGTTTCAAACAATGTGTAAAGCTTTGACGTGGTGGACATACTGTGAAATCGTCAGACAGCGTGGGCATCAACAAAAATTCGTTGCTACACAAATTTTATTCACACAGACGGTATACTGTATGAAAAGAATTGCTCAGATCCGATCTCAGTCAAAACCATTCCGCTCCAGCTGAAATACACGTCCTCAGGCCTGCAGATCTGTAAGCCGTGTGTGTAAAGGTTTCGAAATCATAAGTTAGCAAACGATTCCCTTCAGAAATGCTGAGCTGCCGACAGAGAATCGACTTTCTAGAAAGTCGAACAGCTGTTCATGGTTTCCGCATTCAGTTTCTTTGTTTCAGAACGAGGTCTCGATTTACTAAGGGCGTGACTGTGTATACGGGCAAGATATTTGCAAGCAAATCCATCCACGCTGCCGCAGCATAAAAAAGACGCACGTAACCTCATTGCCCAGCGTACTTCTGTCTCCACGCGCTCATTCTCACGCTGCTGTGAACCTGCGTTTGGCGTTTTCCAAAAGCCTGCATCCACATCTCCCGCAGAGGTATGCTGTTGTCGTTCACGGGCCAGGTAACGTCTATCATAAGCCTGCGTTTTTTTTTTTTTTTATAATTTTGATTTTTTTTGTATATACAGCGTAACTGTAGTTTAGGGCTCCGATTCATATTTGCGTTTTCGTTTTTTGTTTAGATTTTGGTTTAGCGTAAGTTTTAAGTTTTAGATTTATCTAGAGTTTAGAGTTACGTGTAGATTTAGTTTTTCATAGATTTTAATTTTATTTTTTTTAGATTATAGAATTAGAATTAGATTTAATTCTGTTTCTTTTTAAAAAACATATATAAAAAAAAGTGTGATGTTTTGATTGTTTTAGCCTTAGTTTTATTTTATTTTATTTTAACCCTTTTTTTTTAATT
This sequence comes from Pinus tabuliformis, assembly GCA_031772625.1. Taxonomy (NCBI): domain Eukaryota; kingdom Viridiplantae; phylum Streptophyta; class Pinopsida; order Pinales; family Pinaceae; genus Pinus; species Pinus tabuliformis. The sequence continues at coordinate 440,295,193 of CM062813.1, read as the reverse complement.
TTTCATTTTCATAATATATAAAAAATAAAAAAAAATAAATTTTTTTTTTTTAGGGTTTTAGTTTAGATTTAGAATTTTTGTTTTAGTATAAAAAAAAAAATTCGAAAAAAAGTATAAAAAATAAAATATTTCGGTGGAAAATTATTTTTGCCAGATCCAGTCATTTTCGGGATTTATCATCTTTCATGCTGAGATCTAAATTTTCAAGTTGAGATGCGAAATTGATATTTGGTTAATGGTTTATGATTCGTGATGGTTTAAAGCATTCATCTTTCAAAATTTTCAGTTACTGGATATCATTTTAAGAGCATTGTGATTTAGCTGATGGTAGATGATTGCTGTTCATCATTCAACAAGTAATCGTTTTAATAACAATCTCTTAAGGCACTGGTCTGCTAAATTAATCAAATCCATTTTAGTGTTTTTTATATCGTATCTCGTGTCTCCCAACCAACTGGTCGACAGTTGGTCTCATCATCTCACAGGGACTACCCCCCTTAGCCGCGGGAGACAGGCTTAAACGGAGGGATCGGGGATCAGAGTGACAGCCCCCGGTCTGAGCGTTGTCGTGTCAATCCGTGCGACAACATTTTTTGGCGCCGTTGCCGGGGAAATTGTTTTCTCGGCGTTTCATCATCTTTTCATCATTCATCGTTCATCTGTCTATCATTCGTTTGAGCCGGCAACGCCAACATTTTTTGGCGCCGTTGCCGGGGATAGAGTTTTTCTGTCCTTGGTGTTTCAACATCTTTTCATCTTCTCATCTCTCATCTCTCAGTTGAGCTGGCAGATTCAATATTTTTGGCATCTTTTCATCCCATATCGGCAGCATCTCTTTGGTTTGTTTCTTGTTTGGGTGGCGACTCCATTTTCTCATTTTTCCCAGACAAGAAGCCTCCCGCATATCTGCTTGTGGTTACTTTTTGGATCCTAGAATCAGATTCATTGTTCAAGTGGCGACTCCACTTCTTGCATCTTTTGATTTTCTTGAGCAGAGATCTAGTTCTATCATCTTTTTAATCCCTTATCATTCATCATGGATTATTCATTTAAGCCATGTCGTTTTACTGAACGTCTCCATGATTTTCCGGAAGATGCCATTCCTAAGTTACCTATTTTCTCGGATGGTGATCCAATCGCTGTTAGAAGGCATATAGTCTTGTTTACTCGCATCATGATCATATACTGTAGATCCCCTCAGTTTAATCATGAAGATATCAAAATGCGCCTATTTGTCCTTTCTTTAGAAGATGATGCTTTGAATTGGTTTAACAATTTTCCGAAGGAATCTTTCACTTCTTTAGAAGACATTGTCGATGCTTTTAAAAATAGATATGGTTATCGAAACAGCTTGCCTTCTGCCCCTAAAATTGTGCAACAGAATGAAAATAATTTGATAAGCGGTCCAGCTGAAAGATCCCAAGACGATTCATCATGTCAGAATGTGTCATCCACCGGAAATATTGCAGATCAAGTTCATGATAGTGAAAAATCAGGGACAAATGACAATGAAAGGGAAGAGCAAAAACAAATTTTACGAGATCTAATGATGCTGGTGAGAAATATGGAAATCAATCAAACTAATTATGTCAATGATGTGAAAACTTTATGCACCCACCTGGAAAAATGTAATAGGGAGATTGAGGTCACGCAAAATTAGCATGCTAAAGAAATTGAGGCCATGAAAACTAAATATGAAACAGAAATTGGAAACATGCATAGCAAGATGTCAGTCTTAGAGGAAAATATGGTGACCATGAAAGCTGATCATGATAGGGAAATTGACTCTATGCAAAATAAGTTATTCACTATGGATGAGGAAATTACTATCATGACATTCAATCATAATAATCAGTTGGCTGACATGCAAGCGAATCACAGAGAAGAAATAAATTCCATACAGCATTGCTTGATGAACATAAAGGAAGGAAATGTTAAAGTAATAAAAGATATGCAAGAACACCATGCCAGACAAATTAGCGCTATAAAGGTTGAGCACTCTAGTCAGATGGATGCCATTAAAATACAAGTTCAAAGGTTTCAGCAACTGGCAGAGGATAAGAGAAACCAGCAAACATCAACAGATCAGGAGTCTTCTCATTTGCTGCAACAAGCTCCATCTTATTATGAGGAGGTTATTGATTCGATTGAAAGATGGTTAATTGAAGGTGATCCGGATAGACTTAAGAATGATAAAGATCAGATGCAGGATAAAGAAAGACATATCACGCATTCTTCATCTGATAGTTTTGAAATAGAAAGTTCCAGGTCATCAATAATTCAACCTGCCAGAAAGAAGAAGCGCAAAAGAAAGAAAATGAGACGAAGATTTGATGCATCAGACGGCCGTGAGCAGCTTGATTTTCGGATAGGAAAGAGTCCTACCATATGCAAAATTGGACATGGCACATCCGACAAGCAGCCGACAGATTTGCCTGAAAGCAGGCAAATGCTCAGTATGCACTATATTGAACACATCTGATGCCATAGGGCATCCTTTGTATCGTATTTCTAACCCTACTCCTTGTTTTTCCGCATTTCTTGTTTCTGTTTTAGATAGTTCAATAAATGAAGAGCTTTTATCTTTCCTGTGCTTAATGTTATATGATGATTTTTGGATGGACGCTACTTATTTTTTGTGTTGTATGGATGCAGATTCTAGATTCTCACATTCCTGCAAGCAGCAACGTGTCCCCAAGTAGAGCCAGATGTTGACCTCTACTGGTCAACTACCCATGCAGTGCACCCCGTTTTTCTTGACAGAAAGGAGCAGCACCTGATCAGCATGTCCGTGCCATCCTGCCATCATCAACAACCTGATCTTTTTGATTGTAAACCCAGTCTGCATGTATTAATTGTAAATAATCTTAGCAGACATGAGTCATATATGTAAATTGCCTGGGTGGACCTAACTTTCTGATGGTAATCTACGTCCCGGAAGGTTTTTCGTCTCACCGATCCATGGATCGGCAGAGTTTTCCTTCAAACCTGACCCCAAAGCCGGGATGGATTTTGTCATTAGAACTTTAGGAGAATCCTAGTGTGTTGATCTGCTAGATTATAGTTGTGTCGCAGAACTGGGTGTTTTGTGAGGGTCTGTATTAAGTGGGTTTGTCCCCTTGAGATGTAAATTGTAAAAAGTCATCATGAAATGTGTCTTGAGGGTTGAAAATGTTTTAAATCCCCTCGTGAGTCCTAAGTCCTAGGTCCTAGGTGATGTTTCCAAAGGCTTAGTTCGATGATCCATTTAAAAAATGAAATAAAATAATAAAATAAATAAAAAATTTAAAAATTAAAAAATTTAAAAAATAAAATAAAATAATAAATAATAAATTTTTTTAAAAATTTAATAAAAAATAATAAAAAATTTAAAAATTTAAAAATTTTAAAAATGAAATAAATAAAAAATAATAAAAAATTTAAAAATTTAAAAAATAATAATATTTTAAGTGAATAAATCGACGGATGAGATCAAGAGATGTCTTGATCCTCATCAACGGTCGAGATCATTTCTACATGGATCATTCGAACTAGCCGTTGGGATCATTTCCTTTATATAGGGTCTTAGGTGGTCATTTCAGATCATTTTTCTGAGTCAGATACTGAAGAAGCTCTCTTGTAAATCTGTTTCTGGTTAATAAAAGAAGACTTTGGGGTCCATATCTTGCTGGTGTTACTCTCTTAAAATGCTGTGAGATTGTTTCATTTTCTGCATATGTTATTTTCAGCCGTTAATAATAGCTTTTTTTTGTAGAGTATTGTGAGCACAGGTATCTTGTTCACTTGCTGGGGTTTGGGTGCTGTTAGGGTTTCTAAAGTAATGGCAGGTATCTCCATTACTTCCTGAGATCTAGCAGCATTTTTGCACTTTTTATTGACAGTTGTTTTGAGCTGTGCAGAAAACATCATTTGAAGGAAATTTTGTGGGCGTTCGGGGAAGTTCTCGGCTGAACGAGCCAACTCCCGCAAGCATTTTTTGTTGAGCCCAGTTGGATTTGATCCTGGGTCTATCATTCGGTTTATTTTTTAAATTTGCATGAGAGATTTTCTGAAGTTCTTCACAGTGAAAATCTGAGTTTTCTGATCTTTAAAATTTTTCTGTGCTTATTGCTGAATCTGGCTGTTAAGGGGCCAAATCTGTACATTAAATCAGCTGATCTAGGGTTTCAAATTTCAAGAGTTTGCTTTGTACAATTTTTATTAGGGCTTATGGTTTTTAGGTTAGCTTCTGGCATACTCCATCTTGAGTTCTTTTTCTTCTTGCAGGTTACAGACCCTAGACAAAATCGATAGAAAGTTTTCTCTAGATGCAACGTTGATCGTTTGCCCATCTGTTTGGCTGGCCGTCGAAGGATCAAGGCCCAGAAATCACGCATAGAAAGAAGCATATTTCGTTTCAAGGGTTTTGGCCGTCCTGTCACCCACGTGAAAACTTCCTAGCTGCAAAAAATCTTGAATTTGTGCATTGACTGCATAAAGGAAATGCATTCACTGTATCCAGCATGAAAAGCTTCAAGTGAAAATACGGTTAACCAGTTCTGTTGGGCTCGTGGTCCCGGATTATATGCGATGCTTCAAAATACCCATGCGCCTTAAATCTCAGTCGTCTGGTTGTTGGTTTCAAACAATGTGTAAAGCTTTGACGTGGTGGACATACTGTGAAATCGTCAGACAGCGTGGGCATCAACAAAAATTCGTTGCTACACAAATTTTATTCACACAGACGGTATACTGTATGAAAAGAATTGCTCAGGTCCGATCTCAGTCAAAACCATTCCGCTCCAGCTGAAATACACGTCCTCAGGCCTGCAGATCTGTAAGCCGTGTGCGTAAAGGTTTCGAAATCATAAGTTAGCAAACGATTCCCTTCAGAAATGCTGAGCTGCCGACAGAGAATCGACTTTCTAGAAAGCCGAACAGCTGTTCATGGTTTCCGCATTCAGTTTCTTTGTTTCAGAACGATGTCTCGATTTACTAAGGGCGTGACTGTGTATACGGGCAAGATATTTGCAAGCAAATCCATCCACGCTGCCACAGCATAAAAAAGACGCATGTAACCTCATTGCCCAGCGTACTTCTGTCTCCACGCGCTCATTCTCATGCTGCTGTGAACCTGTGTTTGGCGTTTTCCAAAAGCTTGCATCCACATCTCCGGCAGAGGTATGCTGTTGTAGTTCACGGGCTAGGTAACGTCTATCATAAGCCTGCGTTTTTTTTTTTTTTTTTATAATTTTGATTTTTTTGTATATACAGCGTAATTGTAGTTTAGGGCTCCGATTCATATTTGCGTTTTCGTTTTTTGTTTAGATTTTGGTTTAGCGTAAGTTTTAAGTTTTAGATTTATCTAGAGTTTAGAGTTACGTGTAGATTTAGTTTTTCATAGATTTTAATTTTATTTTTTTTAGATTATAGAATTAGAATTAGATTTAATTCTGTTTCTTTTTAAAAAACATATATAAAAAAAAGTGTGATGTTTTGATTGTTTTAGCCTTAGTTTTATTTTATTTTATTTTAACCCTTTTTTTTTTTTTAATTTTTCATTTTCATAATATATAAAAAATAATTTTTTTTTTTTTTTTTTTTTAGGGTTTTAGTTTAGATTTAGAATTTTTGTTTTAGTATAAAAAAAAATTCGAAAAAAAGTATAAAAAATAAAATATTTCGGTGGAAAATTATTTTTGCCAGATCCAGTCATTTTCGAGATTTATCATCTTTCATGCTGAGATCTAAATTTTCAAGTTGAGATGCGAAATTGATATTTGGTTAATGGTTTATGATTCGTGATGGTTTAAAGCATTCATCTTTCAAAATTTTCAGTTACTGGATATCATTTTAAGAGCGTTGTGATTTAGCTGATGGTAGATGATTGCTATTCATCATTCAACAAGTAATCGTTTTAATAACAATCTCTTAAGGCACTGGTCTGCTAAATTAATCAAATCCATTTTAGTGCTTTTTATATCGTATCTCGTGTCTCCCAACCAACTGGTCGACAGTTGGTCTCATCATCTCACAGGGACTACCCCCCTTAGCCGCAGGAGACAGGCTTAAACGGAGGGATCGGGGATCAGAGTGACAGCCCCCGGTCTGAGCGTTGTCGTGTCAATCCATGCGACAACAGGTCCAATAAATTTGGTTTGCCATGCGAATATGTATGGCCATAAAATCATGGATGTGAGACAAGCTAAATCTGGTCTTCCATGCGAATACGTATGGCCATAAAATCATGGATGTGAGACAAGCTAAATTTGGTCTTCCATGTGAATACGTATGGCCACAAAATCATGTATGTGAGCCAAGGTAAATCTGGTCTGCCATGCGAATATGTATGGCGGCCTATGGCCATAAAATCATGTATGTGAGCCGAGGTATATTTGGTCTGCCATGCGAATATGTATGGCCATAAAATCATGTATGTGAGCTAAGGTAAATCTGGTCTGCCATGTGAATATGCAACCTTATACAAACATGCATAAGATCCATCCCAAATCTTGGTTTGCCATGCGAGGCTATGGAGCCATGAAAACATACATAAGGATTATACCAAATCTGATTTATCATGAGTAGGAAATACATCCAAATCTAGTTTGCCACGCGACTATATCAAGCCATAGAATTTTACATACGAATCCATCGAAGTCTAGTATAAGGATCATGCCAAGACTGTCTGCCTTGCAAGAATAGAGACCATAGAAATATGGATAAGAACAAAAAACCTGTTTGCCATGTGAAGATATATGAGACCTCAGACTTACAAGATATCCAAATTCTTTCATGACTGGTTGCAAGATTCCTCCTTTGATTGTGTTAAGGACTTGCTTCATTTACTGAAAAGTAGGGCAGTGTAGGATCTACAAGTGTCAAGATGACCCTTTTTCTTCCACGGCTAGGGCACTTCATGGCAGCGTATATCCTAGAGCACTCCCTCTAGATTTCTTCTTCATCAAACCCAAAATAGAATGAAGAGAGATCACAAGAGTGTGTGTGCAAATGACTAGCAAGCCACCTCTTTTTATACTAAAACGTTGAGCACATGTGGGGGCAATGTGGTTGCTAGCCGACCTTGACGAATTGTCCCATAACACAAATAAATTCATATCTCCATGAATACATGTCAAAATCGGATGATCTTTAGATCAATCCTACTCCTCTCGACGAGAGGAATCCAAGAAAAATATCAGTTGCCATGAATACATGGAGTTTGGCCCTAGTTGCCAATTTTAACAGAAAAGGTCCTTACTCCTTCTCAAACATAGAGGAGATTTCGTACTCCCTCTCAATCAGGGAGACATCATTGTAATCCTTAGCTAGTCTCATACTTCATCAATGCATCAACTACTTGTTCCTCCGTGGAGATATAAGTGGTAGGTGCAAGGGCTCCTATTTCACATTACATCATATCTGAGCTTCGACCTTATTTGACATTTCATCTTCATGACAGGGCTTCTTGGCACCTAATAGCATCACATCATGTCAACTTTCATCTTTTATGGATCTCGTCAATCCTCATACAACTATATCATCTATTGTTTTATCTGTCTTCTTCAAGGGGCTGAGCTTTCTCACCGTTGCTAGCGTGTGACTTCTTCCTTCATAACAAAGTTTCGACTCATAAGTCATATAAGCTTTCCAATATCAATTATGTTCTCATGCTTATCCAAGCCATCAATAGTGCTATTCACACAATTCATGTGTTGCATGATCAAGTGAAGCAGCTGTAGGTACATCAATATCATCCAACAAAATATCTCAACTGCTATCTTTCTAGCCTCTGCATATAGTTATGCAATATGCTTTTCCAGGGAGCCAAATCATATCTCAAACAAACCATCAATATTAGTCTTGCCAAATCATAATGGCCTCAAATTTTGCTACTCGCTCCCTCTAAAGTCAAGATTCCTTTGCATATTCTGTCTTCATATTGCAACAATGTTTTGCTTCATCTTTCAATCATCAATGTGTTCCTGGAATGTACTCATTAGCTGGAAGCTTCAATATCATTAGAGTTCCTACAACTCCCTCTTTCCATCATGCTCATCATTATCAAGGAGTCATCATCAAGCACGAGTCTTGCTTTACTTTGTTCTTTGATTCTTCTCATCTCGCTTCCACAATTTTGACAACCTTCATTATGTGCTTGCAATTCTCACCAACAAGTACAACCAAGCAAAATATACAAAGACGAGCATGGTTTCAAACCTGTCAATCTAGGGTTTTCATGATTTCTCAAAACTATACTGCTAGGGTTCTAGTTACAAACCCTAGATGTTCGTTGACTAAACCCTTATTAGGGTTTTTACTTTCATGTCCAAGGGTTTTGAATTCAAGCCTAAATGATGGAGTGACAATCATATACTATTGGCTGACAAAATCATTGAAGTATTTGTCTTGAGTTCCTGCAACCTTACTTTTAGGGTTTTGATGATGTCCTTGATAATTGTACTTGTCATAAGCTTTACAATCCCTAGCCATATGTCCAAAATTAGTACATGAAAAACAATAACCATTAAATAGATTAGCACTTGGATGAGTTATCTTGTTTGGATGATCTTCTGTATTCATTCTTTCTTGGAGGAGGTGCAACCTCTTGTTGATCCTTGTCCTTGAATCCTTCAACATTACTCTTGGAGCCACAACATTTTTAAACTTCTTTTGTCCTTCATTTTGATTTGGCCTTTTGACGGATCCTCTTGTCAGTCTTCTCATCAATCTTGTTCTTGGAGGCTTGTATATTCATTGCGTGGGGCTGTACCTGTTTCTTTTTTCTTCATCTTCAATTTAGCCATGTTGTTATTCTTCCTTTTGTCTTCCAACAATTCTCCTTCCTGAGCTTATCTATTTCAAATAGGGAAACATCAAGTTCTCCTTACATTTGATCATATCTTCTTGAAACCAACTTTTCAAGATTTTCCTTCTTTTTTCTGCTTATTCTACTTGTAGCTTCAGAAGAGTGACCTTTTCTACTTCTCTGTTAAGAATTTGTATTTGTTCCCTTTACCTTTCATTTTCCTTCCTGAGCCTGCTAATTTCTGCTGTAGATTCATCTAGTCCCTTTTGTTTTTGATCAGTTTCAGATATGTATCTTTGATCAGATTCCTTTAATTTGTTGCTTAGAGGGAGAAACAACACAATTTTTCCAGGGACTGCGTAGACCCTAGCCAGGTAGTGCGAATGACAGAGCAAAAATTCGATTTCTAGTTGCAGCAGGTAGGAAAAGTTAGGATTTTCTCAGAGAAGGACTCCAACAGGCAGAGGTAGAGGCAGGAAGTATTTCCAGAGGGTAGTGTAGCAAAATCGTTGGTTAGATTCGAGCGGAAGAGGAAGAGAAATAGCACACACAGAGGGAGGAATTTCCAAATTTTCCTAGAGGGTTTCCAGTTCCAGTTTCTGGAGGAGATCCATAATTTTCCAGTTGCAGAAGGTTGTATGAGTTTTCTAGACTAGCCAGTTTGAGTTGCTGGGGCTACAATTTGTGTGCCAGTTTTCAAAAAAGGACATTCAGAAGGGCTGAGCGAGTAGTCGTTGACAATAGTTGAAGGCAAAGCGAGGTAGATAGAGCAGTTCTGTACATTCCAGAAGGGAGTGCGAGTTTCAGAACAGGCAACCGAGCAGGAAAACATGAGGAGATTCCAACTTATTTTTTCCAGTTTTTGAGTTTCCCAGATTTTGCAACTTTAGAGAGATGATCATATGAGATTGCCAGAGGAGGCTGTGCGGGTTAAGCCAAAATGCAGATCTGGGTAGCAGATCGACTTCCAGTTGCCGGAGATAGGTGCCAGAGGAAGTATGAGTTATCCAGTGCGAGTTGCAAAGCAAAGGGTCTCAGCTAGGAACTAGACTTGAAAGGAGATAGTTGGGCACCAGATCTAGGAGCTGGAGGAGTATGAGACTCTAGTGTGCCAGATGGGCAGGGTCCAACATAGTTGCAACAAGGAGATCAGTCAAATCAGTTCCAGATTGTTGCAGCAGGACCATCACCCTCGCTACAGGGGCCCACAATATCATAGTAGCGGGTTCAGTGTTAGCAGACACAATCTGTCATTAGACAGTGGCAAATCTAGTTGCAGTCAGTACTTGGGAGACAGTTGCAGAGCTAGATGTAGTGACACAAGCAGCGCGAATTTTGCCCAGTTGTAGTATGTAGGTGCGGTTCCAGCCAAGAGATTCCTAACACAGAACTACACAGTCCAGTTTCCAGTGTAGGATGACAGTGCGAGTTGCCAGGAGGGAGCAAAGAGATTTCCCATTGGGAGATCGAAACTCAGAGGGAGTCTAGCTTCAGAAGGAGCAACCGTATGGAAGTTAGCCCTTCAATATTTGGGGAGACCAGACTCATAGCAGAGCAGAAGCAACAACAATATGAGTAGATCAAATTTTGTTATGTTCTCAGCTATAACTCCAGGAGTGAAGTGGGGCGATATGGAGTTAGTGTTGAAGTTTCTAAGTCTACCAGTTAGAAACCCTCCATGCACTTTACTGATTTATTCCTACCTACTTGTTTTGTTAATTAACAAGTTATTTACCATGTAAATACTGAAAATAAATACAAGTGCATGCCCAACATATTACAGATCATCAACTGAAGGAAACAGAAACAAGCACACAAATGACACCATTATTTTTGGGCTAATGTCCTCGGAAAAGCCTAATGCGGGAAACCCGGTGCAACTATTTGAGGGTTTTATTATTAACCATCTCTTTTCTGAGTACACTGGGTGCCAAACTGGCTAACCCGACAAAGGTAAAAAATCTAGTAGCAATACCTCTCTTCAGAAACAGGTATTAGGAACGCCTGCTCTACGAAACCCCTCTCCAGCACAATTTGAAGCCCAGCGTCAGCCCTGCTGGCTTTTGCGTCAACCTAAAACCCTTTGCGTCAGCCTACTGAGGCTCTGCGCAACATCTCTGGCTCATTGCGTCACTCTTGCAGCCTCTACGTGGATGACGCAGGCCCTTTTGGCTCTGCGTAGTCTCTGCTGCCTCTGCGTGGCTCCCTCTGGCTCTGCGTCTGCCTCTCTCTGCTTCTGTGCTGGTCTCTCGACATTGTCCCTACCTCTCTGCCTCGTACTCACTGCCCCTCGTTGCAACTGATCACTAATTCTATCTCTCTTAGCAAACCCCGCTCTAGAGAATAGAATGATCGGTCACTCTGGTGTCTTCTCCAAGTGACCCGCAAGCCTCCTCTTATACTTTTCTCGTTGACACATCAACGACCGAGATTAAGTCCCTAATCAACAGCTAAGATTAGATCTGGCTTGATCCATGACTTTTGGACCATTCTAACACAGTTTTATATTAATTCACATTAATATTTTAATTTCCCTAAGTTTAGACTTAGGGACTCCATTAAAAATATTAATTATTTTAATATCTCCCAAACTGTTTAGAATCTGCCCAAACCTTTTTTGGGTATTGGAGATCTCATGTGCCTTAGCCTCTCCGCCAATTTTCGTGGTTAGAGCACATCCGATGCTACCCCAAATCAATAGTTATAGTCCCGGAGAGTTGCAGACATGGGCAAGGTCCTTGAGGAGGTCCACCTCATGGATCATTACCTAGCAATGTGGGCCCACAATATTCAACAATAGGATGGATCAGTGGCAGTTGATGCAGTTAGTACCAAAGTGACAATTGCAGACTAGTAGCAGTCAGATGCTGAGGAACGCAGTGCAGTGTTGGCCGTAGAGTAGGTGGCTCAATAACAGAGTCAATAGCAACGAAGATTCTTCAGTGATAGTGTAGATGCTAGTCGCAGTCAGAGACTCGAGAGACAGATGCATCATACTGAACACAGTTGATTCAGTTTTTTGGATGCTTCTCAGTTGCAGTTGCAACAACAACAAATGAGAGGGAGTTGCAGTGTTGGCAACAATACAGTAGTGTCGACAGCAACACAGATGCAACATCGGAGTTTCGTAATAGTTGGTGGGCAGCACTAGCCAGACATCAACATCGTGATAGGAGGTGATACAGTGACAGGGTGTTATGATAGGATGTGCAGCACTAGATAATAGAGAGAAGATAGTCTTCGCTAAGAGGGAGTGTTAGTTTCTATAGCATCGAATGTGTTCTATCCACAAAATTTGGTGGAGAGGCTAGAATACATGAGATCTCCAAAAACCCAGAAATCGTTTATGGAAATTCCACCTAGAGATGACTTAATTAGATTATTAACCAATTTTTAATGTTTCCTAAGTCTAAACTTAGGAAAACTGGTTAATTAATCAGAATTAATTAAGTCAATGTGAGAATTCTCTAGAAACTCACATAGATCGATCCAGAAATGATCTGAGTCATCGATTAAGATTTAATCTTGGTCATTGGAGTCCCAACAGGAAGATATAAGAAGGGATTGATGTGGTGATGGAGAACACACCAGAGTCACTTAGAGAATTCGATTTTCCAGAGTAGTAGCAGTCAGTTGCTGGAGAGTTCGAGCTTCAGTGAGAAGCAAAGACAGTGAAAGGCAGACACAGTGATCCAGAGGGAGTTTTTCTAGATCCCACGAGGCAACAACAAGAAGGCCAAGTTATTCCTAGTGAGGCAGATCAGAGGACTGTGCAGTTGCTTTAGAAAAGCAATTCGATTTGGGTGGAGGAAAAAATCAATTAAGCTTCCAGAGGTCGGGAAAGTCTTCCAGAGGGCCGAAGAATCAGTTTCCTTATCAGAGACAAGCAGAACGACTTCATTGGAGGCAATTCCAAGCTTAGATGTCTAAGGGTCTGTGCAATCACTGTGCAGAGGCTGACGCAGAGGGTCCAGGAGGACAAATTTTGTGAAGGCAAGTTGTGCGGGGGTTGCTTTTGGAAGAAAGGAAATTCCTTTAAATAATTTTGGCTAGATTTTCTTGTTGTTTGGATTGCCAGTTGAGCATCCATAGATTGTACTCAGATTTCACTACTGCATAATAATAAGACCCTCAGCGTCTTCATCGATTTTCTCAAGTTGGGTTTTTTCTGGGGACAAATGTCCAAAAATAACGGTGCCATATTTATTTTGTGTGTGTCAGTATTTTCTTAGTTTCCAGTGATATTTTTCTTCTGTAGTTTATTTGTGAAAATTGCAGTAAAGAATTATTCGTTGTTTGTGTGGGAAAATAAATTGTTAAATTAAATTAACAATTAGGAGAATAATTTCCAGTTATTGCAATAGATGAAATTTTCACATATGAGAGTCTGCTTGAGTTGAAGCGTGATCATCATCATCTTTGTCTTGACCAACATGATCTAGACCTCCATGAAGATTTTTAATTCTCTCCCAAAGATGTTTGGTAGATGAAAATTGTCCTATATTGGATTTCATAGAATTTGGCAACGCACTTAAGATGATACTCATGGCTTTAGAATTGTATTTTCTTGATTTTTCATTAGAGATGTCTCCAGAAACAACAATCTCCCATACGTCATATCCAATAGCTTGCAGATAGATTTCCATTCTATCTTTCCAAAATATAAAACTTAATTCATTGAACATAGGAATTGGACCAACTTGTCTCTCTTCATCAATGGTAATAGGATCTGAAACTATTCCAATACCTGGAACTTGCTTTGATTCCTTTGAATGTTTAGCGGCTCGCTTCTTTGATTTTCCCATCTCTACACTCTGAGATCTGCCTTCTAGCTATTAAATTGCTACTAAAGGAACCTACTCTGATACCAATTGTTGGAAATACAGAGAGGAGGGGTGAATCTGTATTTCTTAGCAATTAGTATATTTTTAATTTTCACATAGCATTAATTGTTATTAGCATCAGATAAACATGAACATTCATCAACACATTCAACAATGCATAATAGTAGAGACAGTAGACACAAATATTTTTAGGTGGAAACCCCTCCGGGACAAAAACCATCGAATGCTTCTTAATATTTGTCTTTAAAAGGATTTACATAAAGTTTTAAGCTCCAACTGAAGGAGGCTTTACCCCCCTAATTTACAGGCTCCAACATGTAGGATGCTCCCACGCCCTGTTTACCAACATAGATTTGAGGTGAAACATAGATTGACTGAGCTATTGAATCAACGCACAAGAAAACTTCAGCGCACAGAAATAGATTAACACCTTTGCCTTGAAGCCCAAAGATTGCAATGACTTTAGGATAGCTTCATCGAATACAAGTCACAACCATGCCTTTAGACCAAGGCTGAGAACTATGACAAGATGCCAAGTTAGAAGATCGGTCATGGTATCTTGCCGTTGGGAAGCTCTTCTTTATTGACAGTTCCATGAATCGTTCTGCATCTATCAACATAATCAACATAATTTACTTTAATTACGCTACTTAGTCCAATGATTACAACTTTTTTTGGTACCAAGTCATGGATTATGTGGAAACCTCCTTCTTCCCCTCATAAAATGAGTATGTTTTGGAAGCACTGAACTAGGTCAAAAAAATAATTTATGCCCAACAACATGATCTTGAGCTTTGTACTTATAGTGAGTGAAACATGAACAAAAATATAGTCCAAAAATGTTCTCTCTTCCTGAAAGTATTCTTGGACTTGTGCAAATAAATACTCCATCAAGATTAAAGAGAATACTTAAGGGATGACTGTAGACATATAGTGTTTTAGTCGCTGCCCTAGGATGATAATGTTTCAGAGCATGTTTGGAGTGAGTTTTAGCCCTTTGATCCAATGTAACTTCACTTGCAAATTCTTGTCAAGGTCAATGATACCCTTAAGCCTAGAAACAATAAGCTTATAAGCCCATAAACCGTGCTATTCTGAAATTTGGAAAGCAATGCAATTTCTGTGTACCAAACAAGCTGTAGAGAGATAGGAAATCCTTTCGCTGGTTCTGAGACAAGGATTAGACACCTTAAGCACAAAAACTTCAACTATCCCTAATCAAAAACCTTTCACGCAAGCCACTCGAAAGATCTTCAAAACATCACTGGGCCGAAAATTGTATTTCAAAGATGATCACCATTTAATGTTCATTAATTTGCATAACTAAGGAGAAAGATCTCAAGTCCTTTTATAGATTTGGAGTGGCTTCAAAAGGGGTAGCCGAAATCCACTTTTGAAGGGAGAAACATTCAAATTGAAAGTTGAATTTTTGGACCCATTTGCACATAAGGAGGGACATCCCTTTTTCATTTAATTTGAAACCCATGTAAATATCTAATTTTGATTCTTTTGATTTAGTCAACTAATAATCACTTGCCGCATCATCCACTTTTTTGGGTCTTTAGTCATAATAAGATATCATCCTTTGCCACATCATCTAATGAATGATAGGATGCTAGATCATCACACAATTTCGGGCTTTTACCCACAACTTGGGTTCTTCATCTTCAAACTGACATAACTCACAAACTATGAGGACTCTCGAGGTGTACCACATACCACCAAAATCAACTGAACGAGGAGAATCCAATGGCCAGGATCTCCAAGGCAAATTCAATGATTTGTTGCTTCAAAAACCTCCAACAAGTAGGGTACATTCACCCCCCAGGGAATCCAAACCCTAGAGCTAGGGTTTCTAGCCATCCTTTAGTTTGAGCTTCCAATTTATGCAATCTAGACAAATTTTAAGAGCATTCATTGATAGATGTTGGCATCAATGACAACACCATTCAACATCAAGGTTGCTGTTCACATATAGTGATATAGCGAGCTAGTGCGCTAAATAAGAATCACAGAGTAATAGATCCGAGCGAGTCACTGTTGAGCCAACGAGCCATGGAATAGTATATGGCTAGCAAACGACGAGTCACAGAGAAAGTACAGATGCGAATCTTAGGAGATTTATGCGAATCACCACCACTCATTGTAATGCATTTGAACCACTTCAACAAAGACATATAGCGAAATAATGGAATCCATAGGAATTGCGAGCTAATAAAAGTGAATCACTGTGAGATGTTCGAGCCACTTTGAAAAGAAACAATTCATAGATGCAAGCCAGTAGCCATGGAACCAACGAACCATCAAATTACTGTAATGCAGATCACTGAACTGTAATGACAAATACAATGTCGTAGAGAATTTACATTACGGAGGTTAGGTTATTGTAACCATAGGAAGCCAAAAATCAATCCACATAAGCTACAACAATCTACATAAATCCGTCCAATAAAAGCCATAGAGAGAGAGACCCTTCACAAACTTCAATCTAGAAACCAACATAGTGTGATCTTCAGGCCTTCTTCTTCCAATCTTATCTCTGATACCATGTTGAGAAATCTGTAGGCTTCGCATTAAGGTGATTTCTCTTTCAATGATAATTGCTTGTGAATGTTATTAGCTTCTTTTTATTGTCTATTATGTTTCTTCATCAAACAATTACCAAATCCACACATCATGAAGATCACAAAAGAATAATGAACACAAGATATAGGCTCCAAGCCAAGGCAAAACCCCTCCAAGGGGGAAACCCAAAAAAATTCTCTTCTTATAGAATTAGATTGAGTCAAACGAAAATTGTTTATCCAAATGAGCTCCGACTTCCCTCTATTTATACCGTCCTGAGGGGTTTGAATAGACATGACCTTTGGGGCATGTCCAACTTGGCATTTAGAGGGGTTTTTGACCCTAAATACATATTTAAAAAATTCTTTTTCCTTTTTCTTTTCAATAGGTCCAAATAGGACTTTGACTCATAAAATCCTAGAAGCATGAAGAACATGCTTAACAAATATTTTTTGAGCATGAAACCCATGCTTGAAAAAAAATGAATTTTTCTTTTTCTTCTTTCTGCCTTTTATATATCATGACATAAGTACAAAACTAATTATGAAGACCAAACCTAGTTACATTTTCCAACAGGACGCTCACAAGCACCCATTTTGGAGAAATATGTTCCCCACATTGGGGAAACATTTCCTGCTGTGTTTCCCAGAGATTCCAAAAAAGGGGGACATGGAGAAATGTTTCCCTTGGTGCCCCCTTTTTCCCGGAGCATGGGAAACATGGGGAATGCGCCCCCACCCTAGGGGACATGTCCCCGTGAAACACTGGGCTCCAACATTTGATTAGTGAATTCAATTGTCAACTTATGAAGCCAAATCTTGTCACAATTAGTAGAGATGGCGGCCATATACTTTGCCTCTACCAAACTAAGTGCCATTGTTTCCTGCCTTGTACTAAACCAAGTTATCATACTTGAACCCAAATTGAATTAGAGTTATAGATTAGTGCCACTTACATATTCTTTGCAATTAGAGTCAACAAAACCATGCAACATCAACTCACCATCCCAAAGATACCCCGGACCATAATGGACAATGACTTTCAAGTATCAAAGCACATGCTTTTCTCAACCATATATTGGCTTAAAGTGTTAACTGTAAAACATATATTGGGCCTAGTATTAACTAGATACACAAGGGAACCATTGACATGGAAGGATCTACCAAATTTAAATCTAAATCAACATGTAACGTTAGATTGGGAATCATAGGAGTAGCAAAGGGTTTAAAATCTATCATGTAAATTCACTTTCGAATCCCCACTGGGTACTTTCCTTGTACAAGGAAGACCTCAATGATGCCCTACCAGAACTTTAGACCCAAGAAATAGTGCCTAAGGTTGATTTCCTTCAAGTTGAATTTGGATGCCAACTTTGTCTTGCACCATGCTAGGAGCTTCTCATAATAACCTATAAGAGGATTAAGTCATCTGGAAACAAGACCAAAGCAAATAGATCACATCTGAAAAAAATAATAAATATTGAGATCTGTAGTAGTTTTGGTGAAGCCCAAACCTATCAAGTACTCATTAACCCTAGAGTACCAAGCATGTGGTGCCTCTTTAGCTCATAAAGGGCATTTTCAATTTGCATACATTGGTATTCTACACATCCACCTTGAAACATTTTGATTGATTAATGTATACTACCCCCTCAAATAATCCATTAAGGAATTTAGTGTTAGCATCCATGCAATATAAAGAAAACCTAAAATAGAAGCTAAAGGTATAATTGTTTTGATGGAGGTATACCCAGGTACTTATTTAGAGATCTCCTCATAGTCAACTCCCTTTGTTTTTGACAATCGTCTTGCTATGAACCTAGCCTTCTAATTCTCTATTTTAGCATTGGCTACATGCTTCAATTTGTACAACTACTTGGAATCAAGCACTAACTTGTCCTTTGGTCTTGACATAATATCCCAAACATCATTTTGTAATATTGAGTTATACTCCTTTGTCATGGCATGTCATCGCACTTGCTTTGTATTTGCCTCCCCAACACTGGCATGCTCTACACCAATGATGGGAAACATCAATACAACATAATCAAGAAACTTCTTAGGAGGATGACTCACTCAAAAAGAATTCTTTGGTGTTCCTATATGCTCTTGCTCCTTTGGTAATGTCTGGGTAAGCCATCTAAGCTTCCTAGCCATACTGGGTGGTAAAGTAGGGTCTTTTCTTGCACTAGAACCTTGTTGATCTAAATCTCATTTCCCTAAACTCCATGGATCAACATTTGGTGCTACAAGTTTCTTTCCCTCCTTAACTTGCCTAGGAGGTTTTGGAGACCTAAAAGGACCGAGCCTTCTCATCAAACTTCTCACTATTGCCATTTGTTGTGGCAAAATGTAGCTATTGTAAGCCTTGGAGGACTCAAACAGATATTCCCTTCAAACTAGGGGGTTCAAGCTTATATCTGTTTCCATGAGGAATATGAAAATAGATAGGACAACCAAAAATATGAAAGTGAGATGCTTTTGGTTTCTCTCAATTAATGACTTCTTTCTGTGTTTTGTGAGAACATCTATTTAGTAGAGTGCCATATTACATGCACTTTCCCAAAGAAACATGGGCAAATCTAGATCATTAATCATAGACTTGGTTGTCTTTATGATGTATTTTTTCTTCCTCTATGCAACCCCATTCTTTCGAGGGTTGTATAATACTATTATCTCCCTCTTGATCTTTGCATCCCTACAAAATGAATCAAACTTCTTGGAGGTGTACTCTCCTTATTTATCTTATCCCAGTACCTTAATCTTCTTACCTATTAGGTTCTCCATATGACCTTTAAACTCTTGGAACTATTAACCACCAAAATGGGTAACCACCTAGGATATTATCTCCTATTTTGGGGAGTTGGCTAGTTAGAAACCCTACACATTAACTTGATGATGATGATATGCCATCTCCCCCACCATTTGCACTAGTCACTACACCTCTCACCATCCGTCATTCCTCTTGGGTGAAGGTGGGTTACCACTCAACAAGTACTTTGATAATTTTGCAATCGAGTGGTTTTACTTAATGTTTTTGGCATTTAGTATGGATAAAGGGGTGATCTGGATCACTGATCGATCTTGACTGTAAATATGTTTTCTCACCTTACTAGGGGGGTTAATTTTTAACCCTAGTCCAGTGGGACCTCCCTTAAGGCCTTAGGGTTATAGGATGGGTACTACTTTGGAAACCTATATAGAAATAGCGTGTTCATTCTCCCTTACACCATACTTAACACTTTCCATGTCACATTATAAGCCCTTGATACCATCTCCATTCTTTGGGTCTAACTTGTCATTGGTTCATTGGGATTTGGCACCCTCTTATCCACATCCTTGAGTAGGGCCGGAAAACATTGCCTTGGAGGTTGATGTAGCTAAAGAATGGAAAAGCATACTATGGCCACAATGAAAGAAAAGGAAAATAAAAATGCAAAAGATGGCTGGGACATAAGTTAGCGTGTGGGAAAAAGCCTAGCATGAGCTCTACTCTCCTCATTAGCCATCACCCAGTTCCTGAGCACTTGATGCTCCACCTCATTAAAAAGAACCCTTGCATGTCCCAACCCTGATGAGTAATAAACTGCCTCATCTTAAGGGGTAAATTAAATGTTATATCATAAAGAGAAAGCTTTGATCCTTGAGCTATGCACCAAAATACAAAGCACTATCAAAATGAAGTAAAAGATGCACTAGACGAGTCTCATGCAGGAAAAAGAAAGAAAAAGCAGATTGACCAGGGTAACTCATTTATCCACAATTGCTCCCTCCATTACATCTATACACTCACGATGTGGACTCCTATTAGCTGTCCCCTGACCATGGCACTTGGCCATGAAGTCTTTCAAGTTTCTCTTCCATTGCCACTTATTTACACCAACACCTATTGATTGAAGGGTTAACCTTGGAAATTCCACCTCGCTTTGAATGCTGGAAGCACCTAATAGGGTTGATCACTTAGCCACCCCTACAAAGGTATGGAAAACCCTTACGTGACATTGTCTAGTTAAATATTTGAAGGTGATCCCAGTTTGAAGTATTAATATGCCCTTAACACTTAAGTATGGTCCACTTAAATGCATTTATGATCTTAGTCTCTAATGAATGGTTGCTTTCACTTGAGTTTAAGTTGGTTTTTCCAGGTGGTCCAAAGCAACAAAGGCCTTGAGGGCACCCTAATCCACATGATGCCTAGGCCATACATTACATTCCAGAGAGCATGATGACTTAGAGATGCAACGTTGCCCACTTTTGGCAGAGCATTGGGCCTTTTGATGACTTGAGCAGTTGATATACATCCTAGAGCACTGCAAGGAGCCAAAATGCTAGACTTCTCTTGCCTATCATGGAGGATTCTTGATGATGTATTAGTGGACCTAACATGCCCTTAGGCTGACCTTGACACGACTTGATTGGCATGCCATGATCTAGGGCCCAGATGAGGATGGTCATCCTTAGGATGATTGAGGAGGGCTTGTTCCACCTGATGGAGCCCTAACACTGGGGAGAGAAGGCACTACGTTCTTCATGACACCCATAGAAATAACGTGGGCACCCACAGTTGGATTTTGGACCCTTGGAGAAACTTTGATGCATGATTTGGGGATTTTCCTCAAATGGAGGATGATCATGATGCTTGGAGGCATTTTAGCCTTGTCTTTGCCTTGATGGAGCATTTGGATTCCATGATGTCATCACATTTTTAGGCCTACAATTCACACGTGTGGGCTTATCTTGGCATATTATGTTGTAAAGCTAGTGGGTTGGCTTGTAACACAAATTTACTTTTGTTCCTTTGAAAAATCAAACTTGTATAGGGGCTTTTAGGTTAAAATTAAGAAAGTTATACCTCATATAAACAGAGAGTCACCTCATTCATTAGTTGATCATCACTTGTGGAGAACTTGACCTCTCTTGCAAATTTCGGCCTAGATTGTTGTACTTCACTTATTAGAGGAGATGCCATCTTTTGTGGATATTTGGCTATTGGAAACGAGTACTTGTTGCGCAAACATCATTTTGGTATAAAGAATCATTGTTTCTTGGATATATTGTGAGTCGTGACTACCTTTTTATTGAATATCTTTTATAATTATTACATGTAATGTTACTATGTTTTTCTATGTTCCATATCTAAATTCTTATGCTTTTATGAAATACTTGTTTAAGTTTTGCATGCTTTATTTTGTATCTTACAACTGCGAACCTTCTAGAGAGCTTTTCTTTGGTAAATTTATCCTAGCATAAAGTTGTAGCTAGGGTTGGCAAGTGAAAACCTACGGTTTTCCCTCTTACTCCCTTATATTTCTATCAAATATCTTTAATTTGATAGATATCAAATATCTTTAAGGTTTCCCCCCTTACTCACTTTAATTTGTATCTTCGAATTGTGAACCTCCTAGAGAGCATTTCTCAGGTAAATTTATCCTAGCATAAAGTGGTAGCTAGTGTTGGCAAGTGAAAACCTAGGGATTTCCCCCTTACTCCCTTAACACTCCATCACCCAAGTAGATAGAAGGCATTGGCCTCCATATTGATGGTCAGAAATCATAGAAATTTACCTTTTTACCTCTCTCCTAGAATTTCGCCCCATTCAAGGCAAGCTACTAGGGTTAGGGTTTGAGGCCAAATTCAACTAGGGAATGAGCTTTGAGCTGATTGGAGGTAATTCTACCTTGCTAAGCCATTAAACATCAAAATCTAGTAATTTGCATGGTTGGAATTCCCTCCCTAGGGCTGATGTTATCAACCCTAGGCAATTCTAAGGTTATAAAAACCCTAATTCTGCACTAAGGCTTCGACTTAGGGTCAATTGAAGGTTTGTGATTCTTGTTGTTGGTTATATCCTTAAATGCAAACCTTTTCTCTCTCCTTGTATGCCTAGTTGTGCTGCTTTTGAGTCATACATTGAAAACCCTAGGTTACAAGTCCATCTTTGTAGGCTTCTTTGTAGGTACGCTATTCCTTATCTCCTAAAACTGAGTCTTGTTCTTAGTCTGAGTGCCTTGAGTAAAGCCTATTGAAGTGTCACCTTTGAATCTTAAATCTAGAATATCACTTAGGTGACCTAAACTAGAAGCCTCTCGTGTGAAATCCCACTAAGGAGTAGGGGGTGGATTGTTGAGGTGATTGTGGCATCCAACTCATTGTTGTATCTTAGTTTGGCTCTTAGACTTGTGAGGCCCCTCATAAGATGTGCTAGATTTTGAGGCAATAGGAACCTATTGAAGATTTCATCTGTGATCTTCATTAAATATATCCAGGTTTGCCTAGAGTAGTCATCAACAAATGACACATAATAAATGTTACTTGGTATTGACACTAATGACATAGGTTCACACACATGTGAATGGATCATATCAATAATCCTTTTTGATCTATGCTTATTGCTTGCAAAACTAGTCCTAGCATGCTTTCCAATAGTAGTTCTCTTGCCCTCCCTTGTCCTTTCCATCTTAAAGTTTGGCAATTTTGCAACATGTCCTCAAGGAGAGGTAATCCATAATGTAGGTGACCAAATTTCTTGTGCCAAAGTACACATCTCTGGCCATTGTCATGCATTAAGCTTATATATTTGATCGGATTGGGAAGCAACTTGTAAAAGGCACCTTCTCGTGTGTCTTTAAATTGAGTAGGATCTGTTACCCACCAAAATGGGTAACTCCATAGGAGAAAACTTTTCTCCTACATTTGACAGCTAGCTAGCCAACAACCCTTGACATTCACTTTTTTTATGATGATATGCCATATTCCTCCGCCATCTGCATCAACCATGCACCTCTCACCATGTGACATTCCTCTTAAATGAAGGTGGGTTGCAACTCAACAAATGCTTTGATCATTTTGCAATCGGGTTTTTATACTTTATGTTTTAGGCATTTAGTACAGATAAATGGGTATTCTGCAAAATTCACTGATCTTGATTGTAAATCTGTTACCTCACCTTATTAAGGGGGTTAATCTTTATCCCTAGTCTAGTGGGGCCTCCCTTAAGGCTTTAGGGTTATAGGAGGGGCACTACTTCAAAAACCTGAATTTTAATAGCATGTTCATTCTCCCTTTCACCATACTTAACTCTTTTCGCGTCACATTATAAGCCCTTTATACCATCTCCATTCTTTGGGTTTAACTTGTTATTAGTTCATTGGGAGTTGGCACCTTCTTATCCACATCCTTGAGTAGGGCTAGGAAAACATTGCCCTGGAGGTTGATGTAGCTAAAAGAATGGATAAGCATAATATGGTCATAATGAGAGAAAAAGAAAATCAAAATGCAAAAGATGACTGGAATGTAATTTAGTGCTTGGGCAAAAGCCTAGCTTGAGCTCTACCCTCCGCATTAGCCATCACTTGGTTTCTGAGCACTTGATGCTCCATCTCATCAAAAGTTACCCTTGCATGCCCCAACATTGATGAGCGATAAATTGCTTCATCCTAAGAGGTAAAATAAATGCTACATCATAAGGAGAAGGCTTTGATCTTTGAGCTATGCACCATAATATAAAGCATTATGAAAAAAAAACAAGAGGTGCACCAGAGGGGTGGAAAAAGCAGGTTGAGTAGGATAAATCATGCCTCCACGATTGCTCCCTCCATTACATCTATACAATTGGTATGTGAACTCCCATTATCTAGCCCCTTGACCATGGCGCTTGTCCATGAAGTCTTTCGCCTCCATTGCCATTCACTTATTGTTGAAAATAATGAGAGGGGGGTGAATCAGTGTTTCGTTACTATTAACAATTTTTAGCTCTTAAAACATTTCATGCACATAAACCACAAAGCACATATATTTATATAAGAAATACAATTTTTCTTTGTAAATCTCTTGTAAATTTTCTTGTACAAAGTAAGCACCAACTTGCAACTTTTGTAGGCACCAACCTATAATAGATTTCATTCCCCTAGTTGAGCATCAATTCAACTAATGTAGGCACCAACCTACAGGATACACCAATCTCTCAACTGATCATCAACTTAGCAAGCTGTAGGCACCATCCTACGTCTTCAAGTTGTTCCTTTGATTTGTCATCAATAACTTCTGGTCCTCAACAAATTCATCAGTGAGTTGTCATCTAACCATGCAACCCTAGGGTTTGTTCCCTCAAGCTTGATCACAGCCACTTGACCCATACACCTTAACTTTTTGCTCTTAAACTAGGCTTCTTGACTTGGATCTTTAGACTTGATCTGATACATGTCAGTTCTCTTTATTTGATCAAAAAGAGGTTTGCACACCTGGCAGTTTAACTTCCTTGACTCTCACTGTTCACTATTCAACTATCACTGCTTAGGCAGATTATATGTTCAAAGAGAAGGTCTGCCCACCTGGCTGCTTTTACTCAACACTGTAGATTTCTTTATGCTACATAGGGCTTTTCGAAACACTTGGAATCAAACAAGCCTTTACAACCCTGAAGGTATGCTTCCTGCAACCTATCAATCTTTGCACTAAACACTTCCCTTATGCAGCCCACAAGCCTACCTCAAAAACTATCCACGATAGCCTTGTTCTTAACACCTGTTGTAATGCGACTTAAAACAATAACATGCCTTCTGCAACAATATACTTCAAATATTTTCTTATTATAAAACAACCCTTAACTCATCTTGTTCTCATAGAGATAGCCAACAATAGACTCGGTTCTCTTGTCACTGTTTTCCTGGGTTACTATAGACCCCTTCTACTATGCATATGTCCACAATAGGGCTTGAACCTGTCACCACCTTAACACCACAACTACTTCAATTAACAACTCCCTTAACACTGCCTCAATCAAATTCGGCCTCCAAAGATCCCTCCAATAATTATCCTCTTAGCAGCTCAGATCCTTCTTCATGACCGCCGACATATACACAGAGTCCTAAACTTGGTTTGATTGTTATTACTGCAACTTGTGCTACATGTCAAAGTTTTTTACCAACTTGGCCTACTCCAAAGAAACAAAGGTACACATTTCGGTCTGCACAAGCACAATATTGCCACAAAGAATGTCCACATAACGCCTAAAAAAAAAATCCTCATTTAGCACAGTTCTGCCATAGAAAAGATACCCAATAACCTCTACAATGGAGTCCTTTGCTCCTCACAAACTCGACCTTTCTACCTCTGATCGACCCTCTAATGATCTCAAACTTCATTCTGCTAGCTTACTGAATACTGAGTGATCTGATTTATTATTGAGCCACACGTGTGCCATATTTATACTAGACATGGGGTTCTTTTGGGCCTACTTATCCTTAAAATATTTGACATTAAGAGGGGGATGACATTAGCAAGGGGGATAATTTTCATATATATGCCTTCAAAAATTCATTTCTCTTCAACCCTGAAGAGTTAGAAAACTTACTGCCTACCACCATAAAGATCTTGGAGAAGACCATTTGATTATGTAGATCTCCCTTGCATTTTCACTATCTTCGACAACCTTTTTCAAAAATCTTCTGAAGGGTTTTTTTGCCTTTGTCTAGAAATTTGTTTGACCTTGGAGGGCTTAAGTACTTTTGTTGTGGGCTTCCTTCACCCACTGACTCCACCTTGCTTTGACACCTCCGTCTAGCTTTGACATCAATCACAACACTTCAACAATCTCCCCTTTTGTTTTCATTGTCATTGATCTGGTGCATTTCGAAGTACCTTTCAATATTGTTGACCTAAATGACACCATCTAGGTGGTCACCTCTGTAAAATTTGGGACATTGAGATTTATTTTGTTATTGAAAGCGAATTTGATTTATTGTATGGAAAAATGATAGATACAATTAGTTTGGCATTTATTGACAATTATGAAAGTATTGGTAGATCATGTCCAAGAGGTGGAATAAAATTCTTACTCCATACAAGCAACAACATTTTCTGATTCATTCATGGGAATTATATGGTAGATGCTGAGGTGGCAATTGACTTGCATGATTTCCTTGAAGGGATGTATCCAATCATCCCACGATATGAGAAAAGATATTTGATACAACATGTTGCCAATGAAGATGAGTGATGAAGTTTTGGTCATTAGGCTGGAAAAGCTTATTTAAGACTTGTCCCAACTTTATCTTAGTGGAATTCTTATAGACCCTGTATACCAGCTTGTAAAACTTTGTTGTTTGTACTTTGAGTCAAGCTAGTGTTCCATTTGCATATGTGAGCTAGAGTATATTCAAATTCATTCTGTCTGTTGCTGCCTTAATCCACACCTGAGATTGTCGTGGAGAAAATCTCTAACTCCACGTGGTGTGGCCTTGGAGGCAAGTCTCGAGTTGAGGCTATCACTCAATTCTCAACTCCTAGTCGAAGCCAAGGTGGGTGGACCCTACAAGAAAAACTAAGTTCTAGGAGTTAGTTAAACAATGACCAAGATACAATCTATGTAGAGTTGTAAAAGAATCAAAAAAACATTCATGGGTTTAATGAGCATATGCATCCACAAGTATAGAAATTGCAAGATGAAGTAAAGAGACCAGTGCTAAATTATAAGTGCTTTCTAAGCAAATGATCCAAGTAAATATGATAGCTTTGAAAATGAATGCTAAGAAAGAAATGCTTGAAACAAGGATGCTGCAAAAGATCAATGCCTTTAAAAGTAAAGTGGCAAATAAGATACTAGCAAGTACAATAAATTGAAAATACTTGAAAATGTAATAAAATGCTCAATAATTTGATAGTTGAAATAATAATGATTGCTCAAAATAAACAATACTTGCCAAGTAAGAGAGCAGATAAAGCATAAATCCAAGCACCAACCCTGCTTTGTGATGTAGTGAGATGTTCTTGGTAAGTTTTAAATTTAGTTAGGTTATCACTTTAGGTTAAGTGAGTTAATTTGAAAGATTGTTTAAACAAGTTTCAAAGTAACTCCCTTCCCTAGACCTTACTGTCACTTGGGCTTGGATCTCAGAGTAAGGAGACGATAGGGGATGGAGGGTCCCTAACTACTATTTCAACCAATTAAGTTGGTGGTAAATTATTGCTCTAAGGAAGAAATGCAAAGTAAAATATAGTCTAGAAAGTTGAAATGCTTGAATGTAAACAAGAAATAAGCAACTAAAGTAAATGACTATGCTAAGTAGATATTACAATGAAAAGGAAAGATCGTATAAGTAAAGAAAAACAAATTAAACATGACAGAATAACTTGCAATGAGGAATTAGATACACTTGGTGTTTAATCTACTCTACTTTAGTTTTAGATGACACAAGAAGAGAAACACTTAAGCATCACACAATGGTCTTCCCCAAATGGGGAAAGGGATGCTTAGGTGGAAAACCCCTTAACTCCCACAAAAAGATGTTTTTAATTAAATTAGATCCCCCTTATAAAGTGAGGGATAAAGAGTGGTTTGTGAGAGGAGTTCACAAATGAGTCCCTCAAGGGGAGTGGCACTTCTTCCAAAGTTACAAGTGATCTAAATTTCACTCCAAGATTACAATAAAGTTAATTAAAGAGTTACAATTTCTTGGCTTGATCTCTCACACAAATGAGATCAAGACCAAAGGAAAAGAGCTAAAACTCCCTTATAAGCAAATGGGAGGTATTATAAAATGTTACAAAAGAGGGAAATCCTTGAAGATCCCTTCAATGGAGAAAGAGATTCAAATAGGACTATAATGGTGGAGATTTGTTGGTCTTTCACGGTGTTTATTGTAGGTGCCCAAAGGCAAGATCTACCACTTCTTCTTCCCTAACCAAAGTCTGTTAAAAAATCAGTGAAGTAAGAGATCTTTGCTGCCCACAAATCTGCGCCAAGAGACAGTCCAAAGGAAAATCTTTGCTGCCCACAAATCTGCCCAAAAATCAGTCCTAAGTGTCTACAAATTTGCCTCAACAAACAACCCCCAAAGGGACAGTCCTTGCTGCCTTCAAGTATGCCCAAGAGACAAAATAATCAGTTAGCGAGTATGAACAGCTTGAAATTAGACACTCAAGATCTAACATGCGAGAGATGTAACTCTCAACAATATTTCTAAATTAAATCAGGTAGACTCTACTCTATCTTGCCCAAGAAAACCAAGTAAACTTGGTCCTTTCTTGGACAAAATGGACCAAAACAAAGCCTTAGATGCTCAAATGTTTAAGTTTTTGCACATAGATAAGTAACCAAAGGAATAATGAATTTAAAGTGTTAGAAGGAAGGAATGGTATGGGATCTTCAAGGCGTCTTCTTTTGATTTTCTTGACAGTCCTAGGATGGCCTCAAGTCAACTTGGATCGTGGTCTCCTTGGTTAGCTTGGGACTTGCTAGTTTAACCAACAATGTTCCCAACTCCAAGTACTTTGTTAACTTGTACACACTAAACTGAATTCTTGTAATACGACAATTAGTACCAAGAGAGCTTGCCCCTATAATGGCAAGATTGGACTTGTGGTTCCACCGAGAACACACAAGTCTAAATCAAGCCTAGAACAAGAGCAAGTCTAATGTAATATCCCCAATTTTATGAGCATGAGAATTTTGCTTAATTTTGGTGATATTAAGTAAAGGGGCAAATATTATTTTGGAGAAAGGTGGCAAGTATTATTTTATTGGAGATTGGCAACAAATTATTTTTTTATTAAAATGGAGGCAAAAGTCATTTAGTGCAAAATGGCCCCCACCAATAAAATAATAATTAAAAAAGGAGTCTAGAACCATGGGGATAAATTATAAATGAGGATGGACTCATTTGCTAATCATCTTTGACTATTAGATTTCACCTTTCATCTTCTTTTGGGGCTGTTTAGCACAAGAAGAAAAGCGCTGTTTAGCACCAGGAATTCCAAGCGGAATTCCACCCTCATTTTAGAGAACTTCGAGTGTCTCCGTAGTGAGATAATTTGGGAGTCTAGTTCAGGGCTTTCCTTTAGCTTCATTGCAGGAGTTTTCCCAGCTACGTGTATTTCTCAGGCACAAAAGGAGTTCGTGGAACATCATTTGGAGCAGCCGCAGTCGGTTGGAGACTCCAGGATTTTGCTGAGACATTCTTCATAGTTAAGGCCGGAGATTTGGAGCATTTTGTAGGGCAGCGAATGAGGTCAAAATTTGGGACGAATTTCCCCTCATTTTGATAGTGCACAAAGCTCACTAGCTCAAGTCTACGCAGGAGTAGGAGGTGGCTTCTTTTCGAGGAAATTTGGGTTGGAGAAATCATGCATTTTCCAGAGGGGATCTTTGCGAGACCTTGGGAGGCTTTCAATGTCATATTTGGGCATCCTATAGCAGTTCCATTCTATGGGGCGTCTTCTGGCCAAATTGGGTAATTCACACTTGTTGGGGGTCACCAAGGGTCGGTGGATTCAACCCAAGCCCTTTCTTTTCTGTGGGTTTGGTGAGAGGAGACCAGGGTTAATTTTACAAAATTTTCTGAGCACTTCCGAGTGCAGAATTCCTAGTTCCATTAAGCAGTGAGCAACAAAAATTGTTGGAGGAGGGCGAAGTTTATCCCGGGATCATTTCCACCACTTGGGTCTGTGAGATATTTCTGGGTTTTGTTGGAGCTGGTGTGGATAGCCTACATTTAATTCTTCAAAATTTTGGAGTAGATTTGTGGGCTGAAATCTCAGTTCAGCGACAACAGCAGTGGTAGTAATTTACTGGTTAAATGCAAAAGTTTTTGGTGGAGTCATTCTAGTACTTGGGCATCACAATTCCAACTTAGGTTTTGCCTAGCTTGCTATAGCAAGCCCAAGTTCCTATTTCCATACTCATTGTACTCCATTCTGCTCAAAATAAATAAAATGGCTCAGAGTTTTGGTTCATTTCATCTTGTATTTTGATTTCCTGTGTATGTGTTGAATTTCCTAGCTGTTGTTATAGTGCATGTTTCTGTTATTCACTTAATATTTCTGTTAGGAATATTACAGTCATATTAGAGCCATGATATTGGCCGGTTGTGTGGTAGCCATCTAGATCATGGAAGATTTGGGCATGTATGCTCAGTGACGGGTTAAACCATAAACAACCCATGGCTCAAGGAAGATTTAGTATGTAGGAATTTTGGGGTGGAATCCGTTGGAACGATGAGAGATTGGCCCAGTTGAGGAAGGTGTCAGACCAGATCCATCCTCATCCTTACAACAGAGACACTAGTGGTGCGCAGGTCGTGGGGGTGCAACCATCTACACTGTGTGGGGAAAGTTGACAGAATCAGGGCATCAAATCTCCTCAAAAGGAGCAGACAAGACAGGGATAGTTAGAGGGTGAGACCAGGGGGCGCTTTTGCTGGTGGAGACCTGGCTTTAGATATCAAGAGCTTGAGGAGGAGGTTGAGCATGAGGTTGTGGGCACACCAGAGTGTGAGGAGCATGTCGATGTGTCCAGTGTGATGTAGGAGTCACCCTTGTTGGAGATTCCTTTGATAGCTCTAGCTGACACCTTGGGGGAGAGAATAGAGCACACACCCATAGGGCCATCCATTGACAAGGTGCCAGGAGACATAGAGGTGTCCATCATTGAGGAGGTGCCATCCGTTGTTGAGGTATCCATTGATGAGGTGTTCGGGGTTGTCTCCGAGTTTTTAGGAGATAATAGTGTGCATCAGATTAGTGAGGTGTCTAGAGACATATCCACCTTTGATGAGGTGCCGATAGGTACAAAGGTATCCAGATTTGTGACAAAGTTTCTAGACGGTAACTACCTATCACTGATTATTAAGGATGTTATGCATGATAAGCTATCTATGGAGGGGTAGTTAGTGGCTCATGTTGAGCCCATGGTGGAGGAGGATGAGCAACCATCCTTAGAGTCAGCCATTGATGAGGAGCAATTAGGTGCATCGGTAGCCAGCAGAGCTGTCGTGCTTTCAGACGACAATCCCCTTCAGGCATACATCGATGGGGCTTGCAACATTATTGGGCTGCCTCCTCATGTTGGTGAGAGAGAGTCCACGTTACCTAGGAAAATTACATGGTTTGGCCAGACTAGCGAGATGAGGTGACACGAGTTGTGCAGGGTGTGACATTTGCAAGATGGAGGACTTGTTCCATGTATGGTTGTTCGTGCATTTGATCCCTCTCTCGGGGTTGGATGGCGAGAGATATTGAGTTGGTATCCTGTGGAGTTGGCTAGGAGGTTAGATGCATCCATGGCCATAGATCAACAAAGGCTATGGTTTACTTGAGGGGCTCGAGGGCCAGACTGTGTTTGGGATCCAGGTGGGATTCTCCATCACATCGTGGAGTCGGTAGGTCATGGTAGTAGTTGCATGATGGACTCGGTGGTTGGTTGCACACACGTATTCATATCCCCTTCAGAGTTCCTAACAACACTAGTGACAGTATGGATTGACAGGGGAGCAAGTAGAGTTCATGAGTTTTAATGGCATGTTGGGTGTACATGGGATTATAGGATGATTAGCCTACTTTGGCAAGAGTTGGTAGAAGGAGGTGGCATCGGTAGGCTACCATATATGGTATTGTATCGAGACCACGCTCTCGCACTGGTATATTGGACATAGGAGCTATTGAGGATAGGATTAGTAGTGTCATTCACATTTGCATGTGAGGAGTTGGGCCGCTCATGTCCATCTGGGGAGATGAGGAGATATAGCTCACATCGTGGACGACTTACTAGTAGAGTGGTGGATGCATTAGTGCACGTGGGATGGCATATGATACACGGTGGTACGACAATAGGCAGTGGTACCCAGGGGTGCACAAAGATATGCCGTAGAGTCTAGGGGTGCATTGAGCAACTCACATCGCATCGAGTACTCGTGGGGAGTGCCAGGTATAGTGACACAGGCAAGAGACGAGATGGTACAACAATAGCACGAGGTATCCAGTGGTGTACATGGATAGGCTGTAGGGTACAGTGCCAGGTCGAGGAATACATGGATACTCGGTGGGATGCAGGGGTATATGGTGCTGCACAACGAGGTCTTGGAGGGTTGCCTCCAGTGAGACTTATAGACAAAGACACTGAGCATACCTTTGGGTGTAGTTCACCTAGGATCGACAGTGACGTAGATGAGCGATACTCGATGGTATCCATGGGGACTCACACGCTTGTCCTTCTTATACATCACTTACAAGCACAAACGATTTGGCTGTTGTCCTTTGACACTTTGGGCACGAGTAGCGGGGGACAGGGAGCTCACCCGAGATATTGGGATGAGGTGATCATCTGCAGGGGTGACATATCGTTGATCAGTGAGCCTACGCTTGGTGAGCTGGTCACGAGGGAGACATGTGTCACTCTTTCCACAGGGCATGTCAGGACCATGCACGAGCATAGGATACTGTGTACAACTGAGGCAAGTTTCCAGTATGTGTTTGACCTCCAGACATTATATTGGCACATTATCGAGAGGGTGGATGGCAGACTCAATGGTGATGGTTGGAAGGAACAGGACGAGTCTGCATACACTGAGTCAATTTTGAGTATCATATACCCATCTATTGGCTGCCTTCAGGAGGTAGTTATTTGGCACATGTGGCTTCCAGCAGTCATCGGTACTACACAGTGGTAGGCACAGGGCAGTTTAGCATGCATCAGATTAGTTCATGATATATGGGGCCTATATGTTGGTTGCATGTAGGGACTAGGGATGGGGCACAGGCAGATTCCAATAGTTGTTAGAGCTAGGCCGCAATAGGTCTGGCTAGGGGATCCAAGGATTCAACTAGTTGACAGACCAATCCATCTTGTGAGGAGCAGGACCATAGTAGAGGGTGATCTAGCTCACTTTGGAGTTAACACATGGGGGATCACTGAGGCCTCCATTGTTTGGTGAGGTAGGCTTCTTCAGTTGCAGCTCAGGATCGAGACTAGCGATGGGTGGGTAGATATTGACATCATAGAGACACCTAGGCAGGATGAGCTTGGCCTTTGTCGATATTTCGCCTCCAGGTTTTAGGGGAGGAGGCTGCAGTGTGCACACGATGGGCAACCTATTCGAGTTAGAGTGGCGTAACGACAACATGGTGGCGCTTTTCTGAGACGAGCATGGGACCCAGGCATCGCAGTACTAGACAACTCAATGACCTTTAGGGATG
Organism: Pinus tabuliformis; assembly: GCA_031772625.1. Classification (NCBI taxonomy): domain Eukaryota; kingdom Viridiplantae; phylum Streptophyta; class Pinopsida; order Pinales; family Pinaceae; genus Pinus; species Pinus tabuliformis. The sequence goes on along the minus strand of CM062813.1, from coordinate 440,262,029 downwards.
AGCTGGCTCCTGTGGGGGGGGATCACTTAGATTTTCCGTTGAGCTTCAGTGACTCGCTGATGGCGTGGGGGACTTCACCAGCATGGTGGGTTGGTCAGCAGGAGGATATTAGGAGGAGTTCATGAGGGAGAGACTTCGTCCCGACAGGGACTGGGCTCTATCTTTAGGAGTTCACTCTTGGTGTGCATGAGGTGGACCACTTGGTAGGGAAGCTTCATGGAGAGTTGGAAAAAGTCCTACACTATCATGATGCTCTACTTATTGATGCTATGGAGAGGGCTTCTGGAGCTTATCCTTGGTTGGATGGTGAGTGGAAAAAGGGGTGCTTCACATTGATCAAGATGCCTTGGGATCCTGATATTGAGAGATTCCGTCATGATCAGAAAATGCAGAGATCGGGGCTCAATCAATGGCACATTTGGGACCCTGATATTATTGGTGATGATATTAGTGATTAGTAGTTCGAGGGGGCGTTTGTTTTATCATTGCTTGAGGACAAGCAATTTTTGGTGTGGAGGACTGTAATCTCCCCAATTTTGTGAGCATGGGAATTTTGCCTAATTTTGGTGATATTAAGTACGAGGGAACATATTATTTTGGAGAAAGGTGGCAAGTATTATTTTATTGGAGATTGGCAACAAATTATTTTTTTATCAAAATGGAGGCAAAAGTCACTTAGTGGAAAATGGCCCCCACCAATTAAATTAATTTTTAAAAAGGGAGTCTAGAAGCATGAGGAGAAATAATAAAAGGAGGATGGACTCATTTGCTAATCATCTTTGAGTATTACATTTCACCTTTCATCTTCTCTTGGGGCTATTTAGCACAAGAAGGAAAGTGTTGTTTAGCACCAGGAATTCCAAGAAGAATTCGACCGTCTCATTTCGGAGAACTTCAAATGTCTGCCTAGTGAGGTAATTTGGGAGTCCAATTCAGGGCTTTCCTTGAGCTTCATTGCAGGAGTTTTCCTAGCTATGTGTATTTCTTGGGCACGGAAGGAGTTCATGGCACATCATTTGGAGCAATTGCAGTTGGTTGGAGACTCCAGGATTTTGCTGAGACATTCTTCATAGTTAAGGCCGGAGATTTGGAGCATTTTACAGGGCAACGAGTGAGGTCAGAATTTGGGACGAATTTCTCCTCATTTTGATAGTGCGTAGAGCTCACTGGTTCAAGTCTATGCAGGAGCAAGAGGTGGCCTCTTTCCGTGGAAATATGGGTTGGAGGCATTTTCTAGAGGGGATCTTTGTAGGACTTTGGGAGGCTTTCAGTGTCATATTTGGGCATCCTACAACAATTCCATTACGTGGGGCGTTTTCTGGTCAAATTGGGTAATTCACACTTGCTGCGGGTCATCGAGGGTCGGTGTATTCAACCCAAACCCTTTTTGGGTTTTGTGGGTTTGGTGAGAGGAGGCTAGGATTAATTTTACAGAATTTTCTGAGCACTTCTGATGGTAAAATTCCTAGTTCCATTCAACAGTCAGCAGCAAAATTTGTTGGAGGAGGGTGAAGTTTATTCCGGGACCATTTCCACCACTTAGGTCCGTGAGATAGTTATGGGTTTTGTTGGAGCTGGTGTGGATAGCCTAATTTTTTTTTTTTCACAAAATTTTTGGAGTAGATTTGAGGGCCGAAATCTCAGTTCACCTACAGTAGCAGTAGCAGTAATTTATTGGGTCAGGACGGAGGTTTTTGGTAGTCATTCCAGTACTTGGGCATCACAATTCCAACCTGGGTTCCACCTAGCTTGCTATAGCAAGCCCAGGTTCCTATTTCCATACTCATTGTACTCCATTCTGCTCAAAGTAAATGAAATGGCTCAGAGTTTTGGTGCATTTCCTCTTGTATTTTGATTTGCTGTGTATATGTTGAATTTCCTGGCTGTTGTTATAGTGCACGTTTCTGTTATTCACTTAATATTTCCGTTAGGAATATTACATCTAAGATGAACTGCATATAGTTGTAGCTCCTCCTCCCTAGACAATAGTGCCTTCAGGCTAAGATACAAAACTAATGTAAACAAGTGAAAAGAATCATAGAAACAAGCACATAAATATCATTGGATTAAACACAAGGTTACCTCATAAGCCAAGGATCATTCACCACAAAAGCGAGACGAGACCTCCAAAGCCTTTTCAATAGTATTGATAGCAAAATTATTTTGACAGAGTATGCCCAAGCATAGTGCTTCCAACCATGGGCAACAACAAGCCCAAGAGGTTGATTTATACAAGTTTGGGAGCAAATCCCGATGAGCAAATGCAATGACAAGTGTAAGAGCTGATGGGAATCCCAATGAGAGGTTGAATGGCCAAGTGGAAAAGGGCCTGTTCAAGACTGTTGTAGATGGTAGCTTGCTGGCCTGCTTAGTCCCTTAATTGGCTGAGCATAACTCCCCTTAGTCCCCTTGCTGGCCTGCTTAGTCCTTTTGACTGCTGATAGGTGTAGATGAGTGGGGGACAAGCGACAGATACACCTCACTTAACTGCTGTCGTAAAAATATGAGCGAAATCCACCCAAAAAACATGTGCAATTAGACTGCTGCTAGATCTCCTCAAACAGGCCTGCGTATTAGTTTAGCTGGAGCTGCATATTCGCTTAACTGATGTGTGCCAATGTGTGAGTTAAGTGGGGGACAAAGTGTGGGGACAATATCTGTCCCATGTGTCAGTGCTGTCCCCCACTTAAGCTGATAGAAACCCGTGAGCACTATGGAGAGGTACGACCTATTAGGTGGCAATTACATGGGCCTCAAGACTGGCAGTCAAATGGGCCCTCACTTGATCACAAACCTGACTTGTCAATGTGGCTGCCAAATCAGCCTTCAACTGCTCCTTCTACCTTAATTCAAAGCCACATCACTTTATTTGTCCCCTTGACTTGGAAACATATTTTTATAATGTTTCTACTTATTAATTTTTTTGATTTTTCTTCTCTTTTTTGCCACTTTTATTAGAGAAAGTGGGTTTTCAAGGGGGAATAGTCATTTCTTGAACCCCAAAGACGGGATAATGTTGGGGTTGTGAGCACAAATTTTGAGCACCCACATGCCACCAACATATCCTAGTGCCACTTATTTACAACTTTACATAGGGAATTAACTAAAAATCCTGTCTTGTGGGAAATTTAATTAATTAAAAAATCCTATAAAAACTTAGTCAAATTCCACAACACTCTGGATATGACCTAGCATGGTAATATATGTTGATCTTAGGCATTAGGACAGACCCAAAACCTAGTTACTAAACCACACTCCAACTTTGGAGGTATTGAGTGAAAAAACTCAACTAATTATTTATTGCTGAAGAGCGAAATTAATTGGTAGAGTGCAAAAAAATGCTCTAGAGTGTACTCACTTATTAACTAGGTCCCTGTCACCCAAGCCTTTTACAAAAATTCATCATGCTAGCGACATTTATTAGAATTCCCCCATAGGGGTTGTGGAATTTGAGAGAGAAAGTGTAGAGAGAGGAGAGAGAAAAAGGGGCATAGGTGCCCTGCTGACTTCTGAACTTCTGAAAAATTTGACGTGTGCCTTGTACATTGGGCCATGGGGTCTTCACATCCTGCTAGGTACAACTTAGCGGGTAACACAGTTCAAGAAGAGAAACAAATTAAGGACCAGAAAATAAGAATCTCTTGTTCTTGTATATAGCCGCACATAGTCGCTTGATCATAAGAAATTCCATCTAAATTCTTTCTTGCAAGTTGTCTCGTTGGTTATCCTAGTGCTGTAGATGTTAATGAAGAAGATAATGATCTAGATGAATCTGAAGATGGTCTAGCGTTCGTTTCTTTGTAGTGCTCCTGCTACTGTTTAAAGCTCTGCAACTCATAAATCATATGTATGTGATTGGCACTCACATTTTATATAAGACATGCCTTTTCTGAAATATTATGAAAGTATACAATTATTATATTGTTTTTATTATTGATCTTTTTTTTCTTTTGTGTTGAGAAAAGTTTACAATTTCGTGTGCTGAAGATATATTTATTTGTTTTGGAACATGGCAATTTTGCATATGCATTAAAGTTGTAAAATCTGTAGTTTATATACAATATTAATTCTGTATCTGCCTTTAGCTCTTCGTGAGTGATGACAGTTCCATGCATCTTTTAATTTTCACTTCCAAAATATTATTTCAGGAACTGCAAGGTTCATTTGATGGAGAGTGAGTCTAGATTGTTGTTCATTATATACTAGGACAAAGATGAAATGCATTTTCAAAGACCCTTTGCAATTTGGCTCTACTAATTGAAATAAAGTTGTTATATATGTTAGTAGAAGATTTATACTAACTGCCTGACATGCGCTTATTCTTACACAGGTCTTCCATTTCATGATTGGCACTTCTAACTTAGGTAGGGTTTCTCTTTAGGTGTTGCTCAGCCAATGACCAACCTTTCTATTTTTGATTCAGTTCCTTTTGCTTTCTGCTTTCCCGTTTGGTCATGACTAGTTTTGGCAATTTGAACATATGCATAAACTATATGGAATTCTTTGTACTGTCTTCAAAATGCATCATTTTAGCTAGGACAAACATTCATTATATAGTTTCATTTGATTTCTTCACGCTTGCATGTTAGGCTCACATTCTCTAGTCTCATACAATTTTGAAGTATTATATTGTTTGATTAGGTGTCTTTGCTAGCATCTGGTTTGGTGTTTTATCATTTACATTCTTAGTTATTAGCTCTTTTTCCCTTAAATTGCTTTTTAACATTGCTTCTGTTTTATCTTTTTTGTGGGTTGAGTTGTGAACAGGTTACTTTATTTACTTTACTCTGACACCTATTGCTTACTGCAAAGAGTGGATATGTTGGTCACATGCATGTGGATTTATCGTCATTTGTAAGTTTTTAATTCTTTGATCAACGATGCAGTAGAAAAGATTTTGAAGTGCGAACATGTAGAAAAGGATATCATTATGTAAATGTGAAAAAGATATATATGGTAGGAAGAAACTTTCTATATTTATCTCTATTATTTCTTTATGATTTCTATAATATCTTGATCAGTGACTTCAATTACTGTTTATCAAGAGAAAAACAAACAGAATTTTATATTTATCTGGAAAATTAGTGTGTTCTTAAATATGCATTTTGTATAAGGATATATCTTTGAGAATGTGTTGAATGATTTAAACACAGTTCCAAAACTCATAGAGTAGTTTCTAGAGAAATGAAATTATGTTATTGTGCATGAATGATCAAAATAGGTCCATGGGACTATGAAATACAATCTTTGACAAAAGTTTTGAGGGAAGAAATAAAGGAAGAAAGAGCAGACATAAAAATAGTCAAGGGAGGGAACCCAAAAGGGTAATCCTGAAATCTTTGGCTGTAAGAGACAAAAGCAGGCTCATTAGATGCTTGATGTAAAATACTATCCTTGTTATTCATTTTGATTGATCGATGTTTCAGGTTCTAGAAACAGTTTTGGCATGTTTCCGATCTTTTTAACAAGGCTGCGAAGGTTCTGGTAGCCTTGTTAGATGGCCACCCACAAGGCAAGGACCCACTGTCACTTTGGCCTAAGGCCCTGCTATATAGGCCCAACACTCTCTAAATAGCTAAGGGAGGAGCCTCTAAATATCCCCCAACAACTCTGGTTTATGTCCAGTGCCTTATATGGAGTCAATGGAATGGAGGTTTTCTTCATCTATCTGCTACCCTGCGTAAAAAGAGTGCTAAAAACAATACAGATTTCTAACAGCAGATATTAGTAGCTAAAACAACTCAAAGATATGGCATGTCACCTATGGATTTTGGTCTACTAAATTTATCCTAACCAAAAATGTAATTGTTTATCAATTTGGATGCTTGGTTAAAAAGTTACAATTGAAAATAGCTTGCTGTCCTGTATGACAGCCTGTAAAATATGTGTAACGACGTAGGGACAACAACCTATTTTATTTAATTAGTCAATCCACTGTATGGAAAACACCTCGAGGGGGTTACCCTAAAGTGTGAAATGGCTAGAGTGTTATTGTAGAGGCCTCAGGGCTTCCACTTTAGTAAATTTTGACTGAATGTTCAGATTTCCGAGCTATGTTATTAATCCATAAAACTTTCCAAAAAAATATTTTATGATTAAACAACTGGCAAATAAAACTAAATCAACTCTAACATAAAAATGTGATTACAAAGTAATGTAGAGCTAAAAATCACAAGTTCTAGTGTAGTAGACTCACCCGTAGGCTTGTAGAACTTGTTTTTGGTGGTTGAAAATACAAGTCCAGCAAGCAGAAAACCCTCTTAACCTACTGATCTGCAACCACAAGGTTAGATACAAGTGAAAAATGAAAGAAATAGGAACTTGTATCAAAGTGGGGGTTAGATCTAACAAATTTGCTAAATAGCTTACTATAAATTGACATGGAAATAAAAAAACTAGCAAGAAAATCCTACTATAATTGCAGAAAAATAAAAGCAATTTTAAGAATTTTAGATTTTTTGGTTGAATTTTACCCGTGCTTTGGAGTCTCACCATTTGCTGGAGTGTGAAGTAGATGTACCTTTAAGTCGCTATGCCCAGTTTTTGTCTAGGGAGTGGGCTTGGAGCTCTTAGAAATTGCCCCCACTATAGCTTAATTCACCCTGCAACTTTCAAATTTTTTTAAGAGCGGCCCTGTCTTTGGGGCATCTCCAACTTTTGTCTTTTGTGTGTGGCAAAATATGAAATCATTGGAGTAGTAAAACCCTTTCATTGGGGCCGAATACTTCGGCAAAATATGAAATCATTGGAGTAGTAAAACCCTCTTAGTGGGACCGAATACTTCATCACCTTTATTGATAACCATTCCATGAAAAGCTAGATCTACTTCTTAAAGACTAAGGATGAGGTCTTCGATCGTTATAGGGAGTTTAAGGCTCTCATGGAGAATGTGACAAGGAAGAAGATCAAGGTGTTTTGATTAGATAATGGTGGAGAGTATATTGAGAAAGACTTCATAGATCTTTGTACAAAAGAAGGCATCATAAGAGAGTGGACAACTCCATATAATCCACAACAAAATAGGGTAGCGGAGCGGAAAAACAAAACTATAGCTGGGGCTGTAAAAACAATGTTATATGACCAGGATTTGCATAGGTTTCTATGGGCAGAGGCATGTAACATAGTAGTATATACCCATAACAAGACTCCTCATAGGCCATCGGGGAAGAAAACTCGAGAAGGAGTCTTCACAGGGAAGAAGCTAGAAGTTAGTCACTTCAGGATCTTCAACAACATTATTTATTGCCATGTGCCAGAGGAGAAACGCATCAAATTGGATCAGACTATAGAGAAGAGGTTCCTCGTTGGGTATAGAGAAGCCTCAAAGACATACAAGATCTACATTCCTAGCAATAGGAAGATTGTAGAAAGACAAGACGTAAAGTTCATGGAGGAACGAGCTTTCAAAAGATCTCGTGAGATGCCTGCAAGTGATCAAAATCAGCCAGCTGAAGCTCTATTGGTCTAGTAGTAGGGACAACAAGTGGGATCGCCAATGGGATAGTCACAGGGATCCAGTACAGTGATTGGTAGTAGTATTTCCTCAGGTGCCAGGGATCCAGTAAGGGCACAACAGATGAAGCAGCAGAGGCAAGATGAGGAGCTGGTAAAGCCTCCCATCAATAGAGGTCGAACCAACAAAGAAGTTCATCAGACATTTAGAGATGCAGAAGAGTTCATTGGAGCTCCCAAGACGATCAAAAGAGAGTGCAGACAACCTGACAGTTACCAAGCATTCGTGGCTCAGGTTGCAGAACCTTCCAACTTTCAGGAAGCCGCACAACATTAGGTGTGGGTAGATGCCATGGTAGAGGAGTAGAGCTCTATCATGACAAATGATGTTTAAGAGGTGGTGCCGAGGCCTAAGGACAAGTGAGTTGTAGGTTCTCGGTGGATTTGCAAGATCAATTACACTGCAGACAACGACGTGGAGAAATACAAGGCTAGATTCGTGGCAAAGGTGTATGCATAGAAAGAAGGGATAGATTATGAGGAGATCTTTGCACCAGTTGCCAGGTACACTTATATTTGGTTAGTGATATCCCTAGGAGCTCAGATGGGGTGGCAGATTCACCAGATGGACATCAAGACAACCTTTTTTTAACGGGGTGATAGAGGAGGAGGTGTACATAGAACAACTAGAGGGCTTCGAGACTCATGAGAGGTGCACTCATGTGTGCAGACTGAAGAAAACTCTATATGGGCTCAAGTAGGCTCCTAGGGCATGGTATGGTTGGATTGACAACTACTTGCAAGAGATGAGATTTGTCAAGAGTGACACAACTCCCAACCTTTACTATTTGTTGGTAGAGGATGAGCCACTCATCCAAGTGTTGTATGTGGATGATCTCTTCCTGACAGGGTTGTCATGGCTCATAGAGGACTACAAGAGGAACTTGGTAGCAAAGTTTGATGTGAAGGATTTGGGGTTGATGCACTATTTCCTAGGATTGGAAGTGTGGAAGAAGAGCGGAAAGATCTTCCTTGGTCAAGGAAGATATGCTACAAACATTTTGAAGAGATTTTGAATGTAGGATTGTAGACCCATGTCTATGACCATGATCACCAACTGGAGGAAAATAGATGCATTAGATGACACGAATGTTGACTTCACCTTGTATAGACAGCTCATCAATTTTCTCATGTATCTGGTCAACACTAGGCCAGATATCTGCTTCGTGGTCAATACCCTTAGTCATTTCATGGTGCTGAGGCACATTTTGAGGTATGTGTGTGACATAATAGAGTATGGGTTGAAATATACCCGAGGGGATGACATTAGACTATGTGGGTTCACAGATGCAGATTCGGTAGGCAGTACAGTGGATAGGAAAAGTACCTCTGGGTATTGCTTCAGTGTTGGATAAGGGATGGTTTCTTGGTGCAGCAGGAAGCAAAAGTCAGTAGCATTGAGCTCTGCTGAAGCATAGTATATGGCAGTGAGCAAAGCTACGTGCGAAGCTATATGACTTTGGAAGCTATTGGTGAGATTGTTTAGGCAGAGGATGGAAGTGAGCAAAGTTACGTGCGAAGCTATATGGCTTCGGAAGATGTTGGTGAGCTTGTTTAAGTGACCATTGTCTACTGTGATAATCAGAGTTGAATCAAGCTCTCTGAGAATCTAGTGTTTCATGACAAGTCGAAACACATAGATATTTGATGTCATTTCATCAGAGATTGTGTGCAATGTGGAGCGGTCCATCTACAATATGTTTCCACAGATGAGCAGGTTGCAGATATACTCACGAAAGCTCTAGGCAGAGCTAAGTTCGTCTATTTCAAAGAATAGATGGGTATGGTGGAGAACTTGTTTCAGTAGCAGGGAAAATGTATTTTGGATGCTTCTCAGTTGCAGTAGCAACAACAAAAGTTGAGAGGCAGTATTACTTGGATTGCAGTGCAAATGCAGTGTAAGTAGCAACACATATGCAGTAGTTTGTTTCAACTACAATCAGTGGTAGATGAATCAGAGTTAGTGCAGTGGTTGGTGGACAGTGGTAGGCAACTACAGTTGTCAGACATCAACAACGTGGTTGGAGGATGTTATAGAGACAGAGTTTGGAGAGAACACCTTCCTCGCTAAGAGGGAGTGTTAGTTTTTGTAGCATCAGATGGTGTTCTAGTCTCGAGACTTATGGAGAGGCTAAAACACAAGAGTTCTCCAAAACCCAGAAATTGTTTCTGGAAATTCCACCTAGAGATGGCTCAATTAAATTAATTGACCATAATTAAAAATTTCTGAAGTCTAACTTAGGAAAAGTGGTTAATTAATAGGAATTAATTGAGAAAGATCTAAATCATCTAGAAACTCACACGGTTCGACTCCTGCGTAGCCTCTTGAAGAATAATTTTGGCCTCCTCTTCTGACTCTTTTGGAATTAGAAACTCTTCCGAAAATCTACTATGATGCTCTTCTGCCTCCTGCTACTCGACCTTTGACTCAATTTCTCTTGCTGAATCACCTGCACGGGAAAATCAAATTGTCTAGATCACTGAGTATCTACACTGGTGTGTTCTCCATCTACCCATCCACGTTTTCTTATAATCTCTAGTTGGGACTCAAATGACCAAGATTAAAACTTAATCGATGGTTGAGATCATCTCCATGTTGATCTGCATGAGTTTCTAGAGAATTCTCACCTTTCTCAGTTAATTACTATTAATTAATCAATTTCCCTAATTTAGACTTAGGTATTTTTAATTATCGATCAATTAATTTAATTGAGCCATCTCTATGTGGAATTTCCAGAAACGATTTCTGGGTTTTGGAGAACTCATGTGTTTTAGCTTCTCCACAAAGTTTCAAAATTAGACCACCATCCAATGCTAAAAAGCTAACAATCGACAAACATCGGCTAAGCCAAAAAATCATGATTTCGCGATTTTTTCGCTATAAAAATGGGATGTTTGCAACACTGGATAAATGTAACATTGGTGCTATTAAATCTTACTTCATTGTAAAGGCTTGCAATGTTATCTTCTTCTTATAAGAGTGCCAAAATATTCTTCATGTTTAAGTTAAAAGTTCCCCATGGTTTTAGGTAGGGTGGACCCAAAGCTGCCCCTATCATATTTCCATAAGAATGTAACAATGAATTGCAATATGAAAATATAATCACCAACTCTCAATTGTAAATATTTACTTCATATATATATACAATGTTCCACCAAATTTCCGGGACGAGGAGGTGAGGGAGCGAGGATATGCAGGAGTTGCCTATGCAAAAGCTCCCCACAAATTTTTAGGAAACGTGGGGGGACGTCTGGGTCTTAAAAACTTATAAATATAAAATATAAATTGATGAATTATATAACTGAAACAAATTTAAAACGAAAAGCATGATCATTGATGTCATTATCATATAAATTATAATTGTACATTATACATGTAAGTTTGTAACTGTACAGTGTACCTACTAGTCTACTAACTTACTAACAATGGACAATGAAAATAAATTATAAAATTATAAATGTTTAAAGTTTCAAAATTTAAACTTTAAACCATATTGATGTTCCAGTTCCAACTATGAACATTGAATACTGAATAATATAAAAGTCAATCCTGATACATCAGCGGCAACGTTTTGTTCAACGAAGGAGCATACAGAAGGTTGCTTGGCGATGGCAACTGTGTTTAGTTCAATGAAGGAGCAAACAGAAAATGAAATGTGAAATGCACATAACGTAAACCCTTCCCGGTTGGTCAACAAATATTAAAAATTACGATTTTTTTGTTACATAAACAGAAATTGCGATTTTTCTATAGGGAAATGACCCCTTAAGACCCCTTTCGCTTAGGAAACGACCCCAATTGGAGGAAATGACCCCAAAAATAAAGGAAACGACCCCTTTCAAGTTTCCTTGCGTACCCTGTTTTTTGGGAGCGTGGGGAAACATCCCCCTCTCGTCCCCAAGTCCACGGAGCACGAGGGAGTTAGGAAACTCGACCCCCGGGTGGGGGGACGCGACCCCGTGGAACACTGTATATATATATATATATTTATGTATTTATTTTCTAATTTTTTTTTTATCGCTCCAACAATTTATCTTTTCAATTATATTTGAGTTGGTCATCAATAATTGATTTGCTGTATGAAAATATAATCACCAACTCTGAGTTGTAAATTTTTTATTTCATAATTTTTTTGCTCAAACTGTTTATCTTTTTTATTATATTTGACTCATTAATCAATAATTGATTAGCTAGTTGAGTGCGAACATAAATAATTTACGACTGAGAATTGACAATTATATTTTCAGTTGTAAATTAATTATTTCATATTTCTTTTCTGAATCAATTTATCTTTTCGATTATATTTGACTTGGGAATCAATAATAGATTAGCCAATTCAATGCTAATGTACTTATTGGTTTTGAAAGGAGTAATAGAAATAGTAATATATAAAGAATCTAGAATTGCTTTTAAGTTTTAAATCATGATTTTTTGACTTTGGATTAGATTGGTCTGCAAATGAGCCGATTCAAATTTGTGTTAATTGAGATTGACTTGGTCAATGCTAGTCAAACTCATGTTAATTGAGATTGACTTGGTCAATGCAAGTCAAACTCACGTTTTTACTTTTAGTAATTTATTGTTATTATGACTTGTGAATTAAGGAAAATTCACATTAAGAGGTCAATAAAAATAGATTTAAGTTTTCTTTCATTTTTTTTGCCTTTTTGACCTAGTTTATTCTCTGATACCTCACTACAAGTGATAAAACGTGTCAAATAGAGATACATGAGGATGACCTAATCCACCTAATGCCATACACCGATATTGCTGGACGTTTTGGACATAAAAACAATGGGGCTTTTTGGGGGTTTACTCACCAAGTGACTGTTATAGGCCCGTTTTAGCTTCTTTTCCACCCTTGGATGTACCCCTACTGAATGCTTTCCTTGTTTATTCACTGTTGTTTATTATTTAGGGTTTACAGGTACATGTTTAGGAATTTTTTACGGGTGTTCAAAGTTTTTTTAAATTTATCTATTCAGGTTTCCATTTTGCTATTTTATTTTTTGCAGGGGTTTGAACAGGTAGTTGCTTACTATTGAGTCATTGACAACCTTCACTACAACGTGCAAGTAGACTCTAGGGCCTAAACAACAACAAACATGAAACCAAGATACTGAAAATGCCAAGGGAGAATGACCTTGCTTGGGCTTATTGTGAAAAGATTCTGTGGTCAATTAAACTTAATGTAAAATTTACGAAGCTGGATGAAGTGGTGGCATTTCTAGTTCTAAATTATATCTTGCCCAGATTCTCAATCATGAGATTGCTCCTTGCAATGTTGTTCCCCATTATGTTAAACACCAGTGCAGCGTGGCCATTGATAATATGAATGAGATTACAACCAAGTAAGAATAAATGCAGAAATGGCAAATCTCGGAGGTGTCCTAAGTTTTCCTAATACCTTTGTGATATTCCCACTTAGCATTATTGCTAAGTGAAATATCAATTTTGATAAATTTTGTCTTTATTCATGTTGACACTTAGGAAATGTGGGTTTAGAGGCCCCACATCAAATTTTGATTAAAAGCAAGCCCCAAACATTAGAGGAGAAGGAGAATATCGAGCCCCTAGTGGAGCGTGGGGGCCACACTTGGGGAATTTCGGCCCACATGGAGAATACACATGCCTTGGAGGGAAATTTGGTGGGAGGAAGTCGAGGTGGGCCCACATGAGTGCATTGGAGGCATCTTGACAAAAAGGAAGGGAAGGCACTCATTTGGTCATTCAATCATCTATTCAGAAATTGTGTCTTTGACATAGCACGCTTGAGTTGAAGCCAAGTCTGCAGTGCTGTTTAGCACACGAGTGTCTCCGAGCGGAGATCTCAACCCTTGCTTTAGTGGACTTCGAGTGCCAACCCAAGGAGGGAGTTCCATCCTTTTTCCAGTTGTTCTAGCAGTGGGGTGCGAGTTTGTGGGGAGGAGACACAGCCAACAGCGTAGGGACTGTGCAGTGCTTGGAGGAGGCTCACTTGGGAGCTGAGTTGTGAAGGGAGTTTGGGCCTGAGGTTTGAGGAGGAGTCTGGGAGAGCCTTTGCTTGGAGTTTGCAGCCATTTTTGGGAGCATTTGTAGCAAGATAGACAGGTGGGCCAAATTTCCCAGCAGCAGAGCCATAGAGACAAAAGAGGGCCGAAATTCCGAGGTCAACCATAGCCCAATTCCTTCGTGGGTTATTCTGGGTATTTGTTGGAGAGTCCAGGGTTAATTTCCCAGAATTTTCTGAGCACTACAAGAGGCCCTAACAGCAAATCTTATCACCTAGTAGCGTATTTCTGGTTAGTTCAGCGCAAAGCTAGAAGACAGAGCAACAACGTACTTGAGGGGGATTTCCTATTGTTCATTTGGGCTTAGCTAGCTTGCCTTGAGCAAGCCCAGGTGCACTCTTTCCAGCACCTAATTGTACCCTCTTCAGATTTTAATAAAATGGCTTAGCAACGCAGTTTTGGTGCATTTCTGTGATCTGATTCATGTGTTTAAATTTTGTGGCTTTTTGTCTATGTTTGCTTTGCATATTTACTGTAAAATTTCCCTAGGAATATTACAACCCTCTTGTCACCTCGTTGTGATGAATCGTTAATGTTGAGCCCAAGCTTTCTTGTTTTGCTCCTCATACACAACCCAATACCCAACCTATGTTGGATGGAACGGGTTGGAAAAAGAATGTCCATAGTCATGCAAGGAATGCTAGTTTTTGGTAGAGCATAGGATGTTCTTTAGCGATGAAAATTGGTGAAGAGCCTAAGGCACATGAGGTCTAAAGAACCTAGAAATCGTTTGGTGAAATTCCACCTAGATTGTATTTTTTTAAAATAATTAATATTTTTAATGGGGTTCATAAGTCTAAACTTAGGAAAATTAAAATATTAATGGGTATTAATCAAAATATGGGTGAGAATGTTCTAGAAAGCGGATCAAGTCAAGTTTTTAATCTTAGCCGTTGATTAGAGACTTAATCTTGACTGTTGAAGTCTTAACGAGAAAAGTATAAGAAGGAGGTTTGGGGTTCATTTGAAAATACACAGAGGGTTGGTTGATCAGTTCAATATTCCTAGGACAGGGTTGGCTAAGGAATTCAAACAGTGATCAAGCAGTGAGGATCAAAGGCAGTACTGAAAGAAAGTGATTTCCAGTGAATATACTTCATGGAAGACAGTGAAGGATTAGAGAGGCAGTGCAGTGCTAAGGAGGGACAGTGCAGCAATCGGAGGAGGTTGATGCAGAACAACTGGGGGATAGGGATCAATGTCAGGAATCACTGTGGGTGATTGACAGATGAAATCTTGATTTCTCAGCAACAGATGTAGCAGCAACAAGGGTGATGTGGTCAAAGGGAGTCTCCACACAAAAGCCACACAGTGACTGTGTAGGCTCACGCAGAGACTGCGTAGTGGGTCATTCAAGAGCTGGGGCCACTGCAAAGTCTCCAGATTCAGTGTGAGAAAATTCTCGCTATTTTTCTATCAGTTATCTTCTCTGAGTGGCTTGCCATTTCTTTGGGGCATCTAGATTGTATTCATAATTTACTGCCAATAATAGAACCCTTAGATCTGCTGCACCGGTTTTCCCACATTGGGTTTTTCCGGGGACTATTGTCCAAAAACAAGTGTGTCAATGTGATTGTTCATGTGCTAGTGTTTCTCTTGCTTTTCTCAGTTCATAATTTGTGAAGTCTGCAGTTGAATTTATTTTGATATTTACTGAAGCATTGGTAAATAACTTATTATTGTAAATAAGTAGGAGAAATAAATCAATCACTACAACATAATTTTCACATGGTATCAGAGCGAAGATCAGGCAAGATGGCAGTAATTTCTGCAATATAGGGTGGTGGTGCCACATTGGCAGCAAATCGATCTCCAAAAGATTCACGCAGTCCCTTGCAGAAATTACCAGCAGAGAAAAATAGCATGGAGAACAATAGGGATCATAATATTTCTGAATTAGCTTCCAGGCTGGAGAACGAGAATATTTCTCAAGCTATTAGGAGGAACAAATGAACTTCCAAATCACAATGGGTAACAGGATGAAATGCACCCTAGTAGGAAAGGGAACCATTACATTCCAGACAGTAGCAGGAGATAGTCTTCGGGCCACTAACGTACTGCATGTGCCAGGTATGGGAATGAATTTGATTTCAGTATCTCAATTACAAGATAAAGGATATGATGTATACTTCATCGGTAACAGAGTATATGTCAAGCATCCTAA
This sequence comes from Pinus tabuliformis, assembly GCA_031772625.1. NCBI lineage: Eukaryota > Viridiplantae > Streptophyta > Pinopsida > Pinales > Pinaceae > Pinus > Pinus tabuliformis. Next base: position 440,246,302 of record CM062813.1, on the reverse strand, counting down.
GTGGAAAAAGAGGGCCTAGATTGGAACTCGAAGCAACAAGTTATATAAGTTGCAGCTCGAGTCTCCTATGGCATTGATAAGCAATAATGTCAGTGGAGAGAAAGACTTGAATGAATTGTGGCATAGAAGGATGGGACACTTACATCATGGGGCGTTAAGGATTCTCAAGGAAACTGTTACGGGGGTTCCAGTGCTTACTACCAAGCATGATGATACATGTAGAGGCTGCGTACTAGGCAAGTACACCAAAGCGGCTTATTCTAGAAGCAACAATAGAGCTCAGAGTGTATTGGGTTTAATACACTCAGACATCTGCGGTCCAATGTCTACAAGAGCTATCAATGGTGTTGAGTATTTTTTCACCTTCATAGATGACCATTCCAAGAAAACTTGGATTTATTTCTTAAAAACCAAGGATGAGGTCTTTGATCGGTTTAAGGAGTTTAAGGCTCTAGTGGAAAACCTGACAGGAAGGAAGATCAAAATATTGCGCTCAGATAATGGTGGAGAATACACGGATAAAAACTTCACAGATTTTTGCGCAAGAGAAGGGATCAAAAGAGAATGGACAACACCTTATAATCCAAAATAAAATGGAGTCGCAGAAAGGAAGAACAAAACTATTGTTGGAGTGGCAAAGGCAATGTTATATGATCAGAATCTACCCAAGTTTTTATGGGTAGAAGCGTGCAACACAACTGTATACATTCAGAACAGGACCCCTCACAGGGCTTTAGGAAAGAAGACGCCAGAGGGTGTTTTCATGGAAAAGAAGCTAGAAGTGAGTCACCTCTTTGGAAGTGTGGCTTATTGTCATATTCCAGATGAGAAGTGGAGCAAGTTAGAGTAGACTGTCGAAGTTGGATATCTCGTGGGTTACAGTGAGACTTCAAAGGCATACCGAATCTACATTCCGAGCAGTAGGAAGATTGTAGTAAGGCGGGATGTAAAGTTCATGGAAGATAGAGCTTTCAGGAAATCTCGAGAGATGCCTTTTGAAGAACAGGCTGAGGATGTTCCTTTGGTCCAGCAACAGGGAGCAGATCTCTCAAGAAGATAGGTATCTGGTTCGAGCACTGTAACCAGTACTAGCATCTCCTCAAGAGAAGAGGAGCTAGGAGTGTCATAGCAGGTACAACAACAGGAAGAAGAATAGATGGAACCTCCCACCACTAGTGGAAGGACTAGTTGAGAGGTACAACAGACTTTGAGGGACGCAAAGGAATTTGTTGGAGCTCCTAGAGCCGAGAAAAGGAAGCGTAGACAACTTGACAGGTACCAAGCATTGGTAGCTCAGGTCGAAGAACCCTCTAGTTTTTGTGAAGCCGTACAACACCAGGTGTCTGGGAAATTATGACAAATGAGGTCTGGGAAATTGTAGCAAGACCAAAGAACAAATCATTTGTGGGTTCGAGATGGATCTACAAGATCAAGTATGCTGCAGATGGCAGCGTGTTGAAATTTATAAGTCTAACCCGTTAGAAATCCCTACTGCATCCTCTGGTTTAAATTCTCTTACTTGTTTATTACATTAACAAGTTATTTATAAATATAAATATTGAAAATAAACACAGATGCAGTCTTAACTCATATATAGATCATCAACTGAAATACTGAAACAAGCACACAAGGGACACCGTTATTTTTGGACAATTGTCCCTGGAAAACCCAATGCGGGAAAACTGGTGCAACAGTTTTGAGGGTTTTATTATTATGTAGATTTCTTGAGTACAACTAGTGTGCCGAAATGGCTCACCCAACAGAGATTGTTACACGGCAGTGATACCTCTTCTCGGAGACAGATATTCATCTAGTCTGCCCCACGAAGATCCTTCCGACGCTTCCTCTCGGCTCTGTGTCAGCCCTGCTAGCCTCATTGTCACTCCTGAAGCCCCTATGTCAGCCTTCTAACTCTCTCCGTCAACTCTATGGCCTTCTGCGTCACCCACGCAGGCGCCTCAGCCTCTGCGTAGCTCTAGTTGCCTCTGCGTCAGCCTCTTTGGTCACTGCGCTGACCCTCAGGCACTATCTCTGCCTCTCTGCTATGTACTCACTACCCCTCGTTGCAACAGATCACTTGTTCGAATTTTCTCAGTAAGCCCCGCTCCAGAAAATCAAACTGACTGTTCAATCTTGGTGTATCTCCAACTGACCCTCAAGCCTCCTCTTATACTTCTCCTGTTGAGACTTCAATGACCGAGATTAAGTCTCTAATCAACGACTAAGATTGGATTTGGCTTGATCCATGTCATTTAGAACATTCTCACCCGGTTTTATATTAATACCCATTAAAAATATTAATTATTTTAATATCTCTCCAATCGGGTGGAATTTCCCCAAACTATTTATGGGTCTTGGAGATCTTATGTGCCTTAGCCTCTCCACCAGTTTTCATGGCTAGAGCACATCCGATGATACTACAAATCAACACTCCCTCTTAGCAAGGAATGTGCTCTAGTAATGCTCCACCATTGAAGATCACACTGATCCTTCCTCACCGGTACCTGTGCTGATGCTTGGCCTGCTGCCCAACATTCACTGCACTGCTGCTTCCTGTATTGCTGCCCATGACACTGCCACTGCCACTGCAACATCTGTACTACAGCTCCCTCTCAACATGCTACCCATGCTACCCATAGCATTGCCACTGCTAACTGCTGCATTGCAACTCAATTACCGAGAAGAAAGTAACTGATCTACCCAACTTCTGACGTCCTTGTCAGTCCGGAAGCCTCTTGATGCTGAAGCTACCTCTACTTCTATCCTGTGCTCCCTCTACAGCCTCTGCGCTGCTGCAAACACCTCTGTGCCTCTCGCACTGCTGCAAACATCTCTGTGCCTCTCGCACTACTGCAACCTCCACTGTGCCTCTTGCACTGCTGCAAACACCTCTATGCCTCTCGCATTGTTGTAACCCCCACTGTGCTGCTTCAGACCTCTACACTCTAGCATTGCCTTGTTGCTCCATCGCATCTTGTTCCACCCGACCTTTGTCATCCTGCTACTGTTGTTAAGGGCTCCCGTAGCCGGATATGATCCAAGAGTTTGGGCACCTCAACGATCCTGCCCCTCATCTTCTGTAGCCCTCATGACTATAGCTTGGTGCCACCCCATCTCTTCTCTAGAGGTGCATTAGCACTCATGACACAGTCGTCATCAGTCTCGACTTCTTTCTCCACCTTAGCCGGAGCTGCCTTGGAGTCGGAAGCCTCTCCCTTGTTCTTCTTCCTAGGACACTGGGATGCATAATGACCCAACTCCCCACATTGGAAGCAGTTCACCTTGGAGATATCCTTCTTCTTCCTCTTCCCCTGCTGTCCTGTAAATGCTAGAGCTGCATCCTCTTCCTCCTCTTTCTTGATTCGACTTCCCTTCCCACTACTCCCCGCCTTGGTCAACCGTCTGATCTCTTCTTGGCGAAGCGCTGTCCACTTCTCTTCCCATCCTGGAAGAGTAGCTTTGCCCAAATGCGTTGGACAAATGTCTCCCACTTCTCAGAGACTGCATTCAGGGCGGTCCTCACCATGAACTCCTAATCTGACGTGGCCCCTATGGAAGTAAGTTGGTCATGAATCTCCTGCAATCTAAGGAGGTATAGATCTATCTACTCCCCCTTCTGCATCTGATACGACCACAACTGATTCTCCAATAGCATCTTCCGCTGCACGGAAGTGCCCTGATACAATGTCGTCAAAGTATCCCACATCTCCTTTGCTGTGTTCTTTTCAACAATATGTGGTACGACATGATCCTTGACCCCATCAAGGATTATGCACTTTGCCCTCGCCATTGCATCCTCATACTTCTCATTATCAGCTGGGTCTACTGGGATAGCCACGGTTCTCAAGGCGAAGCCCTTGATGCGATGTCTATCCAGGACTGCTAGGATCCTGGCCTTCCAGATGACAAAGTTGGAAGCCCCATCCAACCTGTCCTGATCCCTTAGTCCATTCACTGCCATCTTCGCTCCTCTTCTGGACTCCCTCTGAGATTCGACTTCCCTCCTGGAAATCTCCCTCTAAGTCCTGATTTCCTTGCTGGAAATATTCCTGCCAAATGTCAGACTGCTCCTCTCCAATCCTCTTTGCAACTGCAACTCGGATTTGGATTTCTTGGCTAGAAATCCATCAAGGTAGCGACTCCCTCTACCTTGGTTCGGTCCTGTTAGGTACTATTATGCTTCCACAGAAACAACACCCCGCTAGTGTCCTAACCACAATTTGCCCACAACTCCCTAGGCCTTAACAACTGAAGAAACTGAGTCTTCTCTGGCAACGACTGAATCCTTCCTCTGGCCAACCGCATCAAGCCTACCTGGCTAAGTAGGACGACGTGGCTCTTCGTGAGCCTCTTCTACCTCTCTCTGCCTCTGTGCTTGCCCTCTCTCTGGCTTGAAATGATGACGCAGGCCCTCTGCGTCACTCCTTCTCTGCTACCTTCTGCTTAGGAGTAGCTCTGTCTCTCGGGACAGTTGCTACTGCTGCAAATTTCCGATATTGCTGATGCCTTCAGTCCTCCTGTGATCTGCAACCCTCTAATACCATGTTGAAATTTCTAAGAATAACCTGTTAGAAATCCCTACTGCATCCTCTGGTTTAAATTCTCCTACTTGTTTATCACATTAACAAGTTATTTATAAATATAAATACTGAAAATAAACACAGATGCAACCTTAACTCATATACAGATCATCAATTGAAATATTGAAACAAACACACTAAGGACACCATTATTTTTTGACAATCGTCCTCGAAAAAACCCAATGCGAGAAAACTGGTGCAACAGTTTTGAGGGTTTTATTATTATGCAGATTTCTTGAGTACAACTAGGGTGCCGAAATGGCAAACCCAACAGAGATTGTTACACGACAGTAATACCTCTTCTCGGAGATAGATATTTAGCTAGTTTGCCCCACAAAAATCCTTCTGGCGCTTCCTCTCAGCTCTGCGTCAGCCCTGCTAGCCTCAACGTCACTCTTGAAGCCCATATGTTAGCCTTCTAACTCTCTGCGTCAACTCTCTGGCCTTCTGCATCACCCATGTAGGCGCCTCAGCCTCTACGCAGTCTCTAGATGCCTCTGCATAGCTCTAGTTGCCTCTGTGTCAGCCTCTTTGGTCACTGCACTGACCCTCTGGCACTATTTCTGCCTCTCTACTATGTACTCACTGCCCCTCGCTGCAACAGATCACTTGTTCGAATTTTCTCAGCAAGCATCGCTCCAGAAAATCGAACTGATTGTTCAATCTTGGTGTATCTCCAATTGACCCTCAAGCCTGCTCTTATACTTTTCCTGTTGAGACTTCAACGGACGAGATTAAGTCTCTAATCAACGACTAAGTTTAGATTTGGCTTGATCCATGTCATTTAGAACATTCTCACCCAATTTTATATTAATACCCATTAATATTTTAATTTTCCTAAGTTTAGACTTAGGAACTCATTAAAAATATTAATTAGTTTAATATCTCTCCAACCGGGTGGAATTTCCCCAAACCATTTTTGGGTCTTGGAGATCTTATGTGCCTTAGCCTTTCCACCAATTTTCATGGCTAGAGCACATCCGATGCTATCACAAATCAAGACAACATAGACAAGTATAAGGCTAGGTTCGTCGCAAAAGGGTATGCTCAAAAGGAAGGAATAGACTATGAAGAGACCTTTGCCCCAGTAGCTCGGTATACCTCTATCAGATCCATTATATCCCTTGCAACACATATGGGATGGGAGATTCACCAAATGGATGTCAAGACAATGTTCTTGAATGGAATGATAGAAGAAGAGGTATATATTGAATAGCTAGAAGGTTTCGAAACACATGAAAAGAGAACTCATGTGTGTAGATTGAAGAAAGCCTTGTATGGGCTGAAATAAGCACCCAGAGCTTGGTATGGTCGAATTGACAGCTACTTACAACAGTTGGGATTCATCAAGAGCAATGCTGATCCCAATCTTTATTATCTATTAGTAGAAGATGAGCCGTTAATTCTGGTATTATATGTGGATGATCTATTTTTGACGGGATCATCTAGACTCATAGAGGATTGCAAGAAGAACCTGGAAACAAAATTTGACATGAAGGATTTGGGGCTAATGCACTACTTTTTGGGATTGGAAGTTTGGCAACAGGATGGTGAGATCTTCCTTGGCCAAGGTAGATATGCGTTAGAAATTCTGAAAAGATTTAGAATGCAGGATTGTCGACCTATGGCTATGCCTATGATTACCAATTGGAAGAAAATAGATGCATCCAGAGACAAGGAAGTGGACCCCACCTTATACAGACAACTCATTTGGTCACTTATGTATCTGGTCAACGCCAGGCCAAACATATGTTATGCCATCAACACCCTTTAGTCAGTTCATGGTGGAACGAAAAAGGGCGCACTGGGCAGCAACAAAGCACATTCTCAAGTATGTGTGGGGAACAATCAATTTTGGATTAAGATAAATCAAGGGCGATGATAGCGAATTGAGTGGATTCACTGATGTAGATTGGGTAGGAAGTTCAGTAGACAAAAAAAGTACCACTGGGTATTGCTTCGGTATTGGATCTGGGATGACCTCCTGGTGCAGTAAGAAGCAGAAGTTTGTAGCACTGAGCTCGGCTGAAGTTGAGTATATGGCAGCTAGCACAACAACATGTGAAGCTATATGGCTCAGGAAACTGCTTGTAAATCTATTCAGGAAGAGGATGGAAGCGACAAAAATCTTCTGTGATAATCAAAGTTGTATCAAGCTCTCTGAAAATCTAGTGTTTCATGATCGCTCCAAACACATTGATATTCAGTGTCACTTTATCAGGGACTGTGTTCAGCGTGGGGTGGTACAGTTGGAGTATGCTCCCACAGGAAAACAAGTAGAAGATGTACTCACCATGGCTCTAGGAAGAAAAAAGTTTGTTCAATTCCGAGAACATATGGGTATGTTGGAAAATCCCTTTCAATAACATGATGCAGCATTTGAGAGGGAGTTGTAGTACAGATGCAGCAATGGTAGTGGCACTGTCATGGGCAACAGTACAGCAACAACAACAATGCAAATAAGAGATGCTTTAGAGACAGAGCAACATGCAGTTAGACATTGTCGCTAGAGCACATTCGTCGCTAAGAGGGAGTGTTAGTTTTTGGTAGCATCGGATGTGCTCTAGCCATGAAAATTGGTGGAAAGGCTAAGGCACATGAGTTCTAAAGAACTCAGAAACCGTTTGGTGAAGTTCCACCCAAATTGTATTTTATTAAAATAATTAATATTTTTAATGGGGTTCCTAAGTCTAAACCTAGGAAAATTAAAATATTAATGGGTATTAATCAAATATGGGTGAGAATGTTCTAGAAAGTGGATCAAGTCAAATTTTTAATCTTAGCCGTTGATTAGAGACTTAATCTCGGTTGTTGAAGTTTCAACGAGAAAAGTATAAGAAGGAGGCTTGGGGTTCATTTGAAAATACACAGAGGGTTGATCAGTCAATCGATATTCCTAGGGTAGGGTTGGCTAAGGAATTCGAACAAGTGATCAAGCAGTGAGGATCAGAGGCAGTACTAGAAGGAAGTGATTTCTAGTTCCAGTGAATATACTTCAGAGAAGACAGTGAAGGATTAGAGAGAACGCAACAACTAGAGGAGGTCGACGCAGAATAACTGGGGGATAGCAGAGATCAGTGTCAGGAATCACTGTGGGTGATTGACAGATGAAATCTCGATTTCTCAGCAATAGACGCAACAACAACAAGGGTGACGCAGTCAGAGGGAGTCTCCACACAGAAGCCACGCAGTGACTGCGTAGGCTCACACAGAGACTGCACAGTGGGTCATCTAGGAGCTGGGGCCAGTGCAAAATCTCCAGATTCAGTGTGAGAAAATTCTCACTATTTTTCTATCAGTTATCTTCTCTGAGTGGATTGCCATTTCTCTGGGGCATCCAGATTGTATTCAGAAATTTACTGCCAATAATAGAAACCCTCAGATTTGTTGCACCGGTTTTCCCGCATTGGGTTTTTCCGGGGACTATTGTCCAAAAACAAGTGTGTCAATGTGATTGTTCATGTGCTGGTGTTTCTCTTGCTTTTCTCAGTTCATAATTTGTGAAGTCTGCAGCTGAATTTATTTTGATATTTACTGAAGCATTGGTAAATAACTTATTATTGTAAATAAGTAGGAGAAATAAATCAATCACTGCAGCATAATTTTCACAAGGAAGGCCATTGCTAATTTTTGCACTAGTTCGACTTCCCTTTGCACTGTGCCAGAATGTCTTACTAACAATCTATGATTGATGCGGTGACACCGATACCCTTCCACCTTTTTATTTTTCTCTTTTGTCAAAGAAATATCTGTTAATATAAGATGCATTTTTCAAAAGGAGGTGCAGAGAGGGTACTTTATTTCATTCCAAAGCCTTCTGTTATCTGGAGTGCTTTGTCTTTAATGAAGAAATTTAAACATCAGTCTTTATCGATTGCAAAATTCAAATGAATTTGCTTTGTTGAGGAGATTTGCTAAAAAGGCATATTACAGTACATTACTTGAAAGCTGCTTCATTCCCATCACATTCCCTTACAATCTCTGTGATATTCTTGTAACAATTATTCTAGTAAAATCCTAATAGCATTGGATATCTTTACCAGTTGATTGTTGGAGAGCTAATGATGGTTTTCTATTTATTTGCAGCATTACCACAAATTCTTTTTCTTTCAGCGTTTCTCCTGCTCTTATCATTCTGGTATGTTTGCTATCAAGCTTCATTTGCAAGAAGACAGGGATGGGTATTTCGTTTCTTCAGTTTTCATGTTCATAAAGCATTGGCATGTTCAGATTGTGTGATATTATGAGAGCTGATAGTCTTGTTCATTTGCAATTTCTCATGGACGAGCACCATGGGAATTTTTTTTGCTGATTCTTTCTGCTTCCTTGGAATTTAACAGTGGATTTGCAGGAATTCTTCCACATATATGGGCACTTTTTGATACTGAGTGTACTTTTTAGTCCCATTGACCTACTTTTGTGGTCATTGATCTGACTTGAATGGAATTATCTTATGTTCTAGTTGGTTGAATTACAAGTGGCATTTCCCATAAAAATATTTTGTTAATTGAAACTTTAATTGATGTTGGATATTTTTATATGATATTGAAGATCTGTTATGATTACCTGCTGTGCTTGGCCACAGATTTGGATTTATAATGTATGGGTTTGTTATTTTACTTTCTGATCTTTAGGATACCTCATGGAGATAGTGTAAGTGCTTTTAGAGCTGTAAGTCTCCTTGATGTGATATTCTGATATAGCATAGATTTTACATGTTTAATAAAACATCAACATATACGCCATATTTTAAGGTGCTCTGCTATGAATGTATCTTTTTCATATACTGTAAGCTGTGAGCTATTGTTTGACCAAATGATCTTGGATAACCATGAGATTATTATTTATTTTCATCTTTTTTTCAAGACATTATACTACAACACCGAATCCTAGATGGGAACAGACACAGTTTTAGGAGATAAAACAACCATGGATTAAAAACTGAAATAAAAACTTGTGCAGGTGAAATTGCCAGATGCATAGGAACTGCATCACTAGAAGGAAGAGTTTATACTCCTGAAAATATCCCCAATTAAAGTGGTTGGTGCCATTAGACACCTAGAAGCTTGGACAAATGTAGGAAATTCTTTCATTCCAGACCTGCCTGCAGAAGAGGATGCTGCCCAGATAGCCAAGGGAATTTTTTGGGTTGAAGCCAATTTTATTGTCTGCTAAACTGGCTTTTTCCTTCTTAACTCTTGTTTTAATATAGCACCTCTGTGTACATTCCAAATGCACTTTATGAGTAGTCTAGAGATTACTGTGCAATTTGGAATTGAAACACAAATGTAATAGAGGATGCTGAAAGAATTTTATTGTTCATGGACCTTCTCTTCATAGATCCATACATACAAGCCTTAGAAGGTATTGTTCATAGACAAATGAATCTAGTTTTAAAATTCATTGATTATACATGTTACTTCTCAAAGCCTCAAATCTTGAGATAAAGTCCTAATAAAGTCCTAAAGTTTGGAGGAACTAAGAGGGATGCCAATGTCACCTTACAAACACTCTTCACACTTTAGGTCAGCTCTGCTCTGGCTCAAGTGGGGTTTCCCTAGAATAGGTTTACTAGAACTTACACAATGAAGTCCAAGGTGAAGTGAAGAGAAAGTTCTAGCAAAATAAGTTGATGAAGTTTTAGGAAATAATATAGATGAATGGACAGAATACTAGTGGCTTTCCATTGGGCCAATGGAGTCAAATCAAGATTTGTGGCAGGCTATTCTGTTTAGGAAAAGATGGAAATTGAGGCTGAAATGTACAAGCTACAAGGTCCTTTCTTTGCTGTCCCAAATTGCAAAAAAGTATACTAGACAGATCACAAAGGTAGATAAATTCCAACACTTGTGAATATCATGGTTACTTAGAATGAAATGTCTATGCATTTAACCAAGGATAGAGAAATAATTCATCCATAAGCAGCATTCCAAGGATAACCCAAAAGAAGGGGGAATAATGTTACTCAATTTAGTGCTCCATAAACACATGTCAATATAATTCCAGCAATAAGACAACATTAAGATCTACAAGACATCCTCATCCACAAGGAATTTCATTAATCATCCAAAAGCATCCAATAAATATTCCACTGAGCTCCAATATATTTATCCCTAAATCCAATATAAGTACCACAAGAGTCAGATTGAGGGAGTGTGAGTTTCCCTAGAAGGACTGCGCAGGCAGTAACGACAAAGCAGTTTGATCTAGTTGGAGGAGCATTTGATTCAGTAGCTGGTGTCTGAGATTTTGATCAGGAGGACTAGTGAATCAGTTCCAGAGCTAGAGAGAAGCAGATCTGTAGATTTCAGGAGTTTCCAGAGGCAGCAACAGCAAGGCTTGCGTAAGCACTGCCCAGAGGCTGATGCAGAAGGAAGTACAAATTGTTGAGGGGCCCGTTTTGGGAGCTGAAATCAGGTGTGGGGTGAGGAGAAATGCTCACAATAATTTTACCAGTGATTCTCTCAGATTGGATTGCCAGTTTGGCAACTAAATTATTGTACTCAAATTTGCTGCTGAAGAATAATAATAAAACCTTAATTTGTTGCACCAATTTTCCCAAGTTGAGTTTTTCCAGGGACAATTGTCCAAAAATAACGGTGTTAAAATTATTGTGTGTGTGCTAGAATTTCTCAGTTTTCAACATTTTATTTTTCACATAATTTTTATGGTGAAAATTGCAGTTGTGATTTTATTCATTATTTGCCATAGTAAATAAACTGCATAATTAAATTTACAGTTAGGAGAATAATTTCCAGTTGTTGCAATAGATGAAATTTTCACATGGTATCAGAGCATGATTGAACAGACAGGGAAGCTCAGAAACAAAGGCAGAAAATTTTGCTGTTTAGAGGGAGCAACAGGCTGAAATTTTCTGGTGTTGCGCAATGCCTTAACTAGGCAGGTCGAGTTGGGGAAGTTTGATTTTTCAGTGCAGGTTGGCAGAAAAAAAATTCAGCTTGCAAGTTGAGTGATTCTAGCTGGAAGAGGGAGCAACAACAACTCAGATTTTTCGCTGAGCAGATTCCTTGTTTGGGTGCAGAGGGTTTTGTTGCAATTTGCAGTAGCAGAACAAATGCTGGGTGGAAGAGGAATAGCACATAGATTTGTCTTCAATAAAATATTCAATGTGACCATGAAAAAATTGACATTACGGGGGCTTCAGAGCTGTCTTCTAGATTGGAGGACGAATTTGCTTGCTTATCAGGCTCAATTTCACAGGGTGTCTATTGTATAGACAGTGGAGCGTTAGCTCACATGATGGGGGTTAGAGAATATTTCTCTAGCTACAAGGAGGAGCAAATGGACTTCCATATTACGATGGGAAACATAATGAAGTGTACTCGTGTGGGGGGAGGTACTATCGATTTTCAGAGGGAGTCAGGAGCAAGTACCAACACTACAAATGTTTTGCATGTGCCAGGATTGAGTATGAACCTAATTTCAATATCCCAGTTATAGGATAAGGGATATGATATACACTTTGTAGGGAAGAATATGTTTGTCAAACATTCGAGCTGGAAAAGGGTGAGACATATTGGAGTTTGAAGCAACAGGTTGCAACTCGACACTCCAATGGCACTAGTAGGTAGTGACAATAGCAGTGGGAAGGAATTGAATGAGCTATGGCATAAGAGAATGGGACATTTACACTATGAAGCACTCAAGATGCTCAAAGAGACAGTAATAGGGGTTCCAAACCTTGGTACGAAACATGATGATGTGTGTAGAGGGTGTGTGCTTGGGAAATATGCCAAGGCAACATTCTCGAGAAGTGATAGTAGAGCAAATGGCGCATTAGGACTTATACACTCAGACATTTGTGGCCCGATGTCCACTAGAGCTCTCATTGGGGCCGAATACTTCGTCACCTTTATTGATGACCATTCCAAAAAACCCTGGATCTACTTCTTGAAGACCAAGGATGAGGTCTTTGATCGCGTCAAGGAGTTTAAGGCTCTCGTGGAGAATGCGATAGGGAAGAAGATTAAGGTGCTTCGCTCAAATAATGGTGGAGAGTATATTGATAAAGACTTTGACGATAAATTCCACCCTAGTTTTGGGGTGAGGTTGGAGGGAAAAACTTTGTCAATCATCCGTGTTTAGAAACGCAAATGAATCTGTGAGACGAAAAACCTCCTAGGATGAAATTTGTTGCCAAAATAATAGGCTTACCTAGGTTGTTACATACATACATGGTCTTACTAGCATCATTTACATAATTGTTTTTACAGAATGGGTTTACAACTATGTTGTGCGAAACTTCTAGGACCCGACGTTTCGGAACGTACCCGTACCCGAAACTCTGAAACTCGGCCGAAACTTGACCGAAACTCGACCATTATGTAATCATCTATGAGAGTTAATATAGACCTTGTTTTCCTTCTAAATTGTCATCTATGAGTCGTATTCCCTTTTTTCTTGCAAGATAATGTTTTATTCACTTATTTATAAATTTCTTTTATATATATAAACATATATGGCGTTTCAGCCAACGTTTCGGCTGATGTTTCCATTTTTGGGAGGTGATGTTTCTAAACGTAGCTGTTTCAGAAACTTAAAAACGTTTCAGCGTTTCTTGCAACTTAGGTTTACAATGACTCAAAATACGAATGGCTGATGATCTTGATCCTTTGAAAAAATTGGTACATCTGCTTCCTTGGAACTTCGATAAAATGTGTGCAACATACTTGACCTTTGATCTTGGATAATGACATTTTCAAATTCTAAATTTTTTTTATTCAATGGTTCTGTTTCAGTGATGGAATTGTTTGGTGGACGTGATCAATGAATGACAGACCTGGTTGGTACTATCAAGCCATGCTTATGTTGATGGGTTATCACATTCTCCCAATGTTCTGTGGATTTCTGGAGTGTTAGTTTCTTAAATGTTGGCTTTCTAATTTTCACCTAGTGTTGAATTTCTTTTTGACAGTTCTCTATTGTCATACTTTTTCTTCTTCTAAATTCTGATTTATGGTTTTCTACCAAAATTGCAGTGGAATGGTATTTTCTTTTTCTTTTTGACAGTTCTCTTTTATTATTATTATTATTAATTTATTTTCTTTTTCCGGTTCTATATCTAAATTCTTATTTATGGTTTTCTTCCAAAATTGCAGCATAATGATATTTTTTTTCTTTTTGACAGTTCTCTTTTGTCATTATTATTTTTAAAATCTAAATTCTGATCTTTTGTTTTCTTCCAAAATTGCAGCATAATGACATTTCTTCAACGGAAATGTCTGATTTTCCCCCTGATATTTCTTCAATTTTTCTTGGCAGTGGAGTAATTCTTTCTCCAATAGAGCTTTCTGAGCTGAGAATGGCTAAAGGTCTGATTTGTGGTCAATGACCTAGTGATCTAACTAGATAGAATATCGTTGCAATTCATCATGTTGGTTTAGATTGTACAGTCCAAGAAATAGATGGCATACATATAAAAGCATAGCTTTACATGAAATTGGCTTGCTTCAGTCCTTTCTCATGGAATGTTGTGAAACTTGTCTTGAATTATTTGAATCATCTTTATCGCAATGGCATGCCATTCTCTGTCGAGTAGCATGATTGAAGTTTATCACATAACTAGATAATCTCTGTTAGAGGTTAAATAATAATGGGAATAGGTGGTGTGTTCATGGGTTGACTTGCTTGTTTGAGTGAACATAGGACAGATAGTTGTCTGTAATGCTATTTCTAATCTTGGCTGCGTAAGGTTTATGCATGTCCTGTGGCTTTGATGGTTAATGGATTGTAAAAGTCCTCATTGTTTAGTTGTTATTTTTAAAGCATACCATATATCTGTTATTGCATTCCCACATTCTAGTCATACTGACTGTACTCTTCTTCAGTCCCATTGACCTACTTTTCTGGTCATTAGTTGGACATTAATAAGTTTACTTACATCTTATGCTTGTCAATTTTTGAAAGGGTTGACCTTTGTCATCAAGCAAATGATAAGGATGATGATGAGGAGGATGAAGATGATACAAATTTCATTCCATTGCCCGAACAACAAAGCAGTAAACCTATTTCTGCTTTAGCCCCTGGTGAACAGTATACAAGATGTTGTCCTTTTTGGCGTCGCTTACATATCCGAAGTCGACAAAAATTTGTTATTGTGGTAGAGAAATCATCTCTCAATTATAACCTCTTTGGAATATTGTTTTTCTTATTGTTATTGTACAACTGACTGATCTGCTTTCATTCCCCAGGCTATCCATGTTAGAAATTAGGATAAACATTAGTCATGGACATGCAGCTACATAAGTATATCTACAAATGGCAATTCTAAATTATTGCAAGTAGACTAAAGGGCATATACATATAATCGAATAATCTTGCTTCTGTGTTTATTACAGGTAGTTTTCTTGATCTCTATCCTGACAATAGCTTTTTCTGTGCTCATTTGGATTGGTACGGGTAGAAATCCAATCAATTCATCAACTATGGCTGAGGTAATGATTTCATATACAGCCATGTTGTTTGATTTTGTTGTTGTAGATGCCTTTCTTGTCTCATTCAAGACTTATTTTTCGTAATTTCTGCATATGTCAAACTTCAAAAAGATGTTGTAATGTTTAGATGTTTGAACTTTGACTAGGTGGGATAAGTGGGAGGTTTAAGATTCTTCAAGTGAAATTCCTTCAAGATGGAATGGAAAGATCTCCGAATCACAATTTGAAGATTGATTGAATAATGCGAATTCAAAAAGATTTTGTTTTCAATTAAAGCATGCATTATATGGGTTCTATTTGATTTTATGAAAAATACGGGCTAATGAAGGCAATATGCCATTGTGAATCTGCCTTGCCTTGTGATATGGTCATTTTTAAATCGAAATTTGGAGAGACCAAATTTGCACATTTTAATTTTTTTCTTTTGTAATATCTTCCGAATGATTATGGGTCAGAGATGACTATGAGTTTTTGAAATAAAAGCTCATAGGAGCCTTTCAGCTACTAGGATTGAAACCCATCATAAGATGGTGCTAAACTCACTTCTCTCTTCATTTGTGGGATTTTTTTTTGCAATTTTTGCCAGGGAAAGTTACTTCAATAGGGGGGTAGGGGGTGTGGCAGTGCGCTGTAAAAAGGCGCGACAACATTGCCAGTAGTCATCATAAAAAAGGTTCTGTCATTTTTGGATATAATAAGTACATTAATACTTTTTACAACAATTCTCCTATTGATCATGTCAATTCATCAAGCATCATGGCAGATGTCGATATTTATTTTTGCAATAATACTTCTTATATCAAACAGAAAAGCATATTAAGCAGAGCTGTGAGCCAATGGATATTTCCTTGAAGGTGGGAAGTGATTCTCAACCAAATATTCTTCCAACATTGTCTGGAAAGGGGCATTCCCAAAGATGTATTTCGCTCTCTCGACCTTTACTACAATGAGGCCATTTCTCATATGTTATTCCACTTGGCAAGTGAATTTGGTGGGCAATCCTTAGTACAAGACCAACCAAAAACGCTTTGATTTTGTAGGACATCTTACAAGACCACATGTTACTCAAGCTAGTGACCAAATGGAATTCACTGTCAAAGGAGCCCTGCCTTTTGTTTAAAGTGGGGGCTAGTTGGGTTGAAGGAGGGTGGTGCTTCTCTACTAAACAGTCTTCAAACATTTTTTGGTGAAGGGACACTCCCAAAAGATCTATTTCATTATCTTGACCTTACTACAATGAGGCCATTTGTCATATGATATTTCACTTTTGGGAAGTCTGAATTTGGTGGGCAATCCTTGGTACAAGACCGATACAAAAAAAACTTCTATTGGGCATCCAATAAGACTACTTTACTCAACTTGGTGATCCATTGGAATTCATTGTTGATGGAGCCTTCCCTTTTGTTTAAAGCAGTGTTGTGAAAATCACGATTTTTTTCCGCATGGTGATTTAATCAAGCTGATTTAATCGGCGATTTTCTCCAAAATGAAAAAATCGCAATGAAATCGTAAAAATTGCCAAAAAATCATAAAAATCGTCAAAAAATCGTGGATGCTTTAGATACTTAAAAAATGGTGTCGATTTTTGCCGATTTTTACTGATTTTTTCCCGATTTTTTTCCTGGTTTTTACGAATTTTTTCATTTTTGGACCCTTGCCGATTTTATCGTGATCATGATTTTCCCAACATTGGTTTAAAGTGGAAGCCAGTTAGATCTTTTGCATTGCCTCTAGCAGAGATATTCTATTTTTTTGAAAACTACTGCTTATATTAACAAAACATAAATGTACAAAAATAACATACAAGGGGGCTTAATTGGACAGCCTTTTGCATCACTCTAGAGAGTGTTTTGGGCTTTAAAATCTACACCTAACTCTAAAAAAATGTTGTAAAGGAAGAGATAGAGAACACAAAACCACTAAAACAACCTCACAATGAAGTTACTTTGGAACTGTTTACAACATGCTTGTGGGTGTTACGACATTAATCCGACGCTATGTCATTCTTTCATTTCTCATCTTTCTCATTAATCTGACAAGCACCACATTTTTTGGCGCTGTTCCGGGGGATAAATTTATCTTCTTCTTGGCACTTTAACAACATTTTTCCTAATCTCTTCATCCTCTCTTTTTTTCCTTCACTAATCTTCTTATCACCTTGTTCACCTTTTTTCACCTTAGCAGATAGACATTTGGATAGTTTCCTGTTTGGGTGGCGACTCCACTTATTCATCCATTCACAAGAGCTTATACTAGAAGAAATCCTGGTAGCTTGGTTAACCCCGCTCCTGATCCTGAAAAGGCTCTAAGAGCTCGGTTAAACAAATTACATTCTAGTAAGCATTTAATCTTTCTCGGACAAGAAGCCCTCCCTGATATCCATCTGCTTCTCCCTCACTAACTTTTCAGTTTTTGCCTTTTGAATTTTGGAGATAGATTCATGTTCAAGTGGCGACTCCACTTCTTTCATTTTTTACAAGAATTTTTGCTAGAAGCCGTCTTCTTGTAGACCTCTTGTTTTTCTTGAACAAGGATCTCTCTCTGACATCCATTAGCCCGTTTTCCCTTTAAGAAAGTCATCATGAATGACTTGTTTGCCCCTTGTCATTTTACTAACATTCCTCATGATATTCTAGAAATTGCCATTAATAAACTACCTTCTTTCACGGGTAATAATGCAATCACTGCTACAAATCATCTCATAAAGTTTACTCAATGTATGCTAAGGTTTGGTGGCTCTGCATATGATAAGCATGAAGATGTCAAGATGCGACTTTTTGTCCTTTCTTTGGAAGGTGATGCTAAAGATTGGTTTTGTGATTTTCTTGACAATTCTTTTGATTCTTTACAAGCCATCGTCAATGCTTTTAAAGATAGATATGGAGATCAAAAGGATTCACCTTGTGCTAATTACAATATAAAGAAAGATGACCTTGTAAGGGACCTAACCGACATAGAAAGGGTTCAAGAGAATGCGCCACATCAACCTTTACCATATTGCAGACCTTGTGACCATTTTCATGATGAATCCACTTGTGCTGTTGCAAGAAGAATCCTCGATAGTGGAAAGGCAGGAATAAATGATCAAAGGGGTGTTGATGATAAGCATCTTATCAAGGAATTAACTCAAATTCTTAGAGACATGCAATTCAGTCAAGCTCAATTGATGAAAACCATGAAACTCAACCAAGAGAATCACTCTAAGGAAATGAGATCCATGCACACCAAGTTGATAACTATAGAAGAAAAGCATGTTGAGGAACTGAGCACCATAAAGGAAAATCATAAGAAAGAAATGAGCTCTATGCAAGACATGGAAGTCAGTCTTCAGAACATATTATTAGCCATAGAAGAAAATCATGTTAAGGAGCTGGAAACCATGGAAGAAAATCATGAGAAAGAGATGAGTTTCATTCAAGAAAGTCATAACAAATTAATAAAGACCATGGAATTATATCATGCTAAGGAAATGAGTGCCATGGAGGATAGGTTACAGAACATGATAAAAACCATGGAGGCTGATCACATACAACAAATTAAAATTATGGAATCAAAGCACGCCGAAGAAATGACTACCATAAGGACTGAACATATCACTCTTCAAAGTAAACTGCAAATGATGAAAAAGTCACACGTTCAAGAGCTCCAGCTTAGACCAAAGGATCCAAAAGGAAAACATAAAGAACTTTCAACGAATCACAAGCCTCCTAGTTTGCTAAAGCAATTCTCATCTCATTGCGAGGAGGTCTCTTTTCCCATTGGAAACAAGTTAAATGGAGGTGCCATGGTTGGAAAAGAAATTGAGAAAGACCAGTCTATTGAGTTTAATCACAGTACTTGTGGGGTTTATGTGTCACATTTGACGAAATATATTCAGAATAAAATTGGGCATGCCTTAGATACTTCATCCGAGCATCAAGGCAGGTAATCTACACTAGCCGTATCATCAACGCCACAACCTACGAGAAGCAGAAATAAAAGGCATAAAAGAAGAAGGAAGAAGTTTGATGCAACTGATGGCCTGGAGTAGCTCGATATTCAAATAAGTTAGAGTCCTAGGATTTTCAGAATTTAGCATGGCACATTTGAGAAGCAACCCACAGACCTACCTGGGAGTCGACAGATGCTTAGTATGCACTATGTTGATGACATTTGATGCCATAGGGCATCTTCTATTTTATATATCTAACTCTACACTCTTAGTTCGGATTTTATTTATATCCTTAGCTAGTTTTCTTTTTACGCATTTATATTTCATGTCTTTATGTTTTGATATGTTAGATTAGATTTTTTCTATTTCAACAAATGTTCTATATATACATGATGATTTTGATTTTGAATGGATATCTATTTGATGGACTTTTGTTTTCTTGGATACAAGATTTTGGATTCTCACATTCCTTCAACGAAGCAATGTGTCCCCAAGTAGAGCCAGATGTTGACTACACTTTGTCAACAGTCCAAGGAAGTAGAATGTAAAGATATGAAGAATTTTTTTCGAAGTTCAAAGTCATCAACCAACACCATTGTCTCATTGTAAACCCAATTTCTGCAAATTGTATTGTAAATGATGCTAGTATGACCATTTATTTATGTAACAACAACTAGGTAAGCCTCACATTTTGGAAAATAATTTCATCCTAGGAAGTTTTTTAACCTCCCTGAATTATGTGTGTTTGTAAACACGGATAACCGACAAAGTTTCCCCAAAGCCAGGTTGGAATTTGTTAAAATTGGCAACTAGGGCCAAACTCCATGCGGGTCATATTATTTATGGCAACTGATATTTTTCTTGGATTCCTCTCATCGAGAGGTTTAGGATTGATCTAAAGATCATCCGATTCCGATAAGTATTCATGGAGATATGAATTTATTTGTGCTATGGGACAATTCGTCAAGGTCGGCTAGCAACCAAATGACCCCCACTTGTGCTCAACGTTTTAGTATAAAAGGAGGTGGCTTGATAGGCATTTAGACACACACTTCACACTTGATTTCTCTGCACTTGTTTTGGGTTTTAGTGGCAAGAGGCATCTAAGAGGATGAAGCCCTAAATGCACGTCTAAAAGAGACCTACAATGCTGATCTATGAGGCCCTAAGTCAGCTATCACAATGTGCCCTAGCCGCTGTCATAATGAAGCCTGGCCACAGTTGAAAGCAAGATCTAGCATCAGTCTTGTGAAGAGGTTTGGCCGCAAGTCAAGGGAGACATCTGGAAGCAGTCTAGGAGGCCTTATACATTGGAAAAGGAAGACTCCATTCAACAATAAGGAGACCCTATACGCAGCAAAAGAGGGATGCCCTAGCCGCAGTCAAGAGAGGCTCTTGATCCGCAGCAAAAGCAAGATCTAGTAGCAGATTGAAGGGAGATCTATCCACTGTCTAGGGGAGCTTCAATATGCAGCAAGGTAGCCCTAATCCGCTGCCATGAGGAGGCCTTAAATCCATAGTCTAGGAGCCCTAGCCGCAACAAGAGAAGAGCCCTAGCCACAGCAAGAAGGAGCCCCATAATAGCGTGAAGAATGAATGTGTTTGGGTGCTGGCATGTGCGTTAGTTAGGCAGAATTTATGAAGAGGACAACACTGCTGTTTGGGATTGTTTGGGTGCCGCAACTGTGTTAGGGAGATAGGTAAAATACCACTTGAATGTTGTAGTTGCTTGGGAAAACTAAGTTTGAGAATATCTTGCAGTGGCATTGTATTATGAGTGGGTGTTGTTTCCCTTCTTTGGTTTGTAGTTGCGACCAATTTTAAAAGTGTAAGTTTGACAGTGAAGAAAATGGCCAAAGTTGATGAAGTATTAGAGTTACTGAACACTCTGATACAATCTACTATTGAAGACATTATGAAAACCAACAAAACCACTCTTACTAATATTAAAATTTGCCTACAACATGCACAAGACAAAATTGATTTTTTGCAGCTTGAATCACAACTACAACAAGATGAATTACAACAAAAAAGACATCATTTTGAACTATTTTTCGTTCAAAACAACCCTTTATTTGAGGTTGAGACAAACTCCCATCAGTAACCAAAAACTAATCAGATCAATGAGGTTGAGGTTGATTCAGTGCCAATTTCAAGAGCAGATTTGCACGCAAATGCAGAAATTCAACTTGCACTTCCTAAGCCGACCATAAGAGCTTGGGAAGAGCTTGTCAACAACAAGCTCAAAACAGGTCTTGGATATGTCAAGGAGGTGTCCTTTCATGTTCCAGACTATTCTAAGCCCGTTTAGTTTCAAAGTGTCAGATTCTTCAAGACAAGTCATTTTCACCTGCTTCTCTTCCATAGTGGCCACAAATTGTGAAATGCCAACATTGTGACAGAGTTGGCCATGTGAAAGATCAGTGTTTTCATATTCACCTGTGTGAGCATTGTCATAAAAATATTCATCATTCAAAAATATGCTTTAGAAACAAGCGTCCTGCAAGAACGAAGATTCACCTTGGATGAATCACTTCTTGGAAATGGGCTTCAAGAACCAAGAAGATATTTCGGTCATATCACAAAATTTGTTTTCAAGTATTGACACATCTTGTAGTTGAGATCTCTTCATGTTTTCACCTTATATTTGAAAGGGGGGATAATTGATGGTCATCTACAAGCTTCAAAGATACATCAAGCGAGCCTGAGCCACAACCTGAGTTTGTTGCCTGAGCTTAGAGCCAGAGTTGGCCATATCCAGATTCAGAGTTGTAGCAAGAGACAGAGAAGCCCATGAGCATGCCTTTGGTTAGTGGCCTTCCTTAAACCATCGTAGGGCGAGACCTATTGTACCCATTTTGTCACGAGTCCAAGGAAGCAGTGTACAAAATTTTTCAAAGATCAGAATCATCAGCCAACATATTGTTATATCATTGTAACCCAATTTCTGCAAGTTTTAATGTAAATGATGCTAGTAAGACCAATGTTGCAGTAATCGTTATCGGGATATTTTCAGCGAGGGGAAAAAATCGGAAAAAATCTCTGTAAAAATCAGGAAAAAATCGGGAAAAAACCGTAACATACAAAAATATTCATTTTTTTCAATTTTTTTAATATCTAAAGCATCTACAACATACAATAAATACATTGACACATAAATATGATAAAAGAACTAATATATAAGATGTTTAATATCATTTCTAGTGCTACATCACAGTGTCACACATAATAGTGATTCATGTCCTGACTCCTGAATAGTAAGTCCTGACTCATGACTCCCAAAGCCTCAAAATATCAACAAAAAATATAACAATGTATCTCATGAGTCATAATGTCATATACAATGAAATGAACCAAATAACTAAAGTCTAATACTATTGATTTCCTCTGCCCCTCTTGCGAGAAAATGCAATAGCTTTTCCTTTCCCTCTAGATGTAGATGCTGGTGGAGTTGGCAGCGGACTCTGCTGTGCTCTAGAAGCTGAAGAAGTAGGAGCTATAGGAGGTAGACCATGTCCTCTACTAGTGGCGGGGGTAGCCTGGGTAGGTGGTGTCACCTCCTTCTAGTTCTCCGCCTCCTCCTCCTCCCCCTCCACTACCTCTTGCTCTAACCAATTATTGGCAGACTCCATGAGAGGCCTCTCAGCCTCAACCCTCCATGCAACAGTGGTGTCATTCTCATCCAATGAAATGGCCTCCATATCAGGTATCCTCTCAAGTTGCCTCACCCACAATCGAAGATTATAGTAGATGTAGACCATGTCATTAAGTCGGTGGGACTCCAACCTGTACAAAGATCATGAAATAATAATTAAAAAAAAAATATTGTTTAATGAATTCAAAAGATTATTTGGAAATTTGCAATATTTTAAGTTTTAAGTTTAACCTGTTGCACTTTTTGTTGTGTATTTTTTCAAATACACTCTAGTTGTGCTCGCATCTTGAGGAGCTACATGTTGAGGATTCGAATGGCAAGCTTTTGCAGAAGGGCTACTTTGTCACCATACATTCTCCACCATGCATCTACAACAAAATTACGAATAAAATTTTAAATAAACACAAGAAAAAAAATGAAATTTGAAAGTTGAAGCAAAGTATGAAGTTATGAACTTGAAGAGACAATGAAATTTTGAAACAAACTAAAAAATACCTGGCATTTTAGTTGTCCTATCAGTCACAGCCATGTCAAAGCCAAATGTGCCACCTACCATCCTGTATGTCTCAATTTCTTTGGAAATTTATGTACGTTCTGCTGGAGATTGCACCATCCTCTGAACACAGGTTAAGAATCCATCCATGATCTCAGCGTCAAATATGAACCCACATGGGTAAGAAAATGCGGGGTTCAGGTAGATCCCTGCAGCATGAATGGGATGATGGAGTGTGTTGTTCCATTGTTCATCAATCACTTCCCATAGGAGTTGTCTCTGAAACCCTTCATCTCCCTTATCATCATAGTAGGCCTGAATGGATTCTTTCGCCCCGTCCATGGCCTCATACAAATAGCCCATTGCGGGCTTCTCACCATCAACTAATCGAAGAACCTTTACCAAAGGTTCAGTAACAGTGCACACCTCTTGCACTCCTGCCCAGAAGTATTCCTGGTATGAAACTAATCTGCATATGGCCTCTCCCTCTGGTTTGCAACTCATTGTCAAAGCACGCCACTCCTTTGAAAGAAACATTCTCTTCACATCGCACATAGAATTCAAGAGGGATTGAAGAGATATGAAACTGGTGGCAAATCTTGTAATGGCGGGGCGCACCAACTCTTTGTTGTTGGTGAATTTTCTCATCAAGCTAAGCACAGATGTATGATTATATATAAATTTTGTAATGTTTTTTGATGACTCAACAATATCTCTGATAAAGGAAATTATTCCTATGTCCTCCAACATCAAATCAATACAATGTGCAACACATGGTGTCCAAAATAAAGTAGGATGCCTCTCCATAAGCATCCTGCCAGCAACAACTTAATTTGCAGCATTGTCCATTATGACTTGGACAACATGTTCTGTACCCACCTCCAAAATAAACACATCCAGCAAATCACATAAAGTTTTTGCATCTTTGATATGTGAAAATGCATCAACAGGTTTCATAAACATTGTCCCCTTGGGACAACTAACCAAGAAGTTTATAAGGGTTCTCCCCTTTTGGTCGATCCAACCGTTTGACATCACAGTGCATCCTGTTTGTGCCCATGATGCTCTAAACTCCTCCAATCTTTTGGTGTAGTCAACCTTTTCATTTTGAAGAATCCGACCTCTAAAGTCATCATAAGAAGAGATTTTGTACCCTGGGCCAACAGTTGCAATAGCATCAACAACAGGCTGGAAAAATGGATTATTCCTTGCAACCCTGAAAGGAATATCACTCCAAAGAAAAAATTTGGCCAACAACTTGTCAGCTTGTTCTTTCTCAGTTTTTTTAAGCATTGAAGTGATAGATGGCTGTGAACTAGGCATGGTTCTAGGAACAAAAAATAATGAGGCAGCTACCGGGTTGGTTGTAGATGTTGATGCTGAAGTAGAACTAGTGCCACTTCCTTGTTCACCTGAGCCTAACACAGCCTTTGTTTGTTGTTTCTTCATTTCTGCTTTGCCCTCTCTATTGTGCTCTAAATTTTCCAATGATCTCATGGCTTTTCGGATGATTTCCGGATTTGTATTTTTGCAAGGCCCTACATCAAATCCAGGGATTTGTGCAAGGTGATACTTCAATCTATAAACCCCCCCTGACATATGCTGCCCACACAACTTGCAAGACAAGTTTATTCTATCAAACCCTCCATCAGGTTCACCAAATTCCCACAGAGGGTCCAATTTCCTTGGCATGTTTGTAACTTTGTTGAACTCTCGACTCTTGAGTTTTAAATTTGTACGATGAAGCTTGAAGTTAATGGTGAACCTATGGCAAAATAAGGATTACAAGTTACAAAAACTAAAAAGAATTACATACATGAGTAACATGACAAAACACATGGAATTTTTGACAATTTAACAAACAAAAACCCCATCAAATCAATTCAAAAATATTTGATAACCCATTGAAATATTTGATAAACAATGGGTTATCCAGATTCCAAACCCAACCAAAAACATAAAAAAAAACCAAAACAAAGTTACAAAACACAAAATTTTGGTGCCCATACCGGTTTGTTGGAGAAAATTCCTCTCCTCCTTAGCTCTCAATCCATTTTTCTCCTCCAATAAGCTCCCAAATGACCATGCTTTTTCTCCTAGGTCACTCCCAAACCACGTCGCTGCTGCTGTCTACCCAAATGATTTTCAAAAAATCATTTTTTGGTCTTATAAAAGTGCTATCTGCCGGCCCAACAATAAGTATCCATCGAATCACGATTTTTTGGTTGTTATCGCGGTTTTTTCGAAAACTCGCAATTTTTTCGTAAAAATCGCCGAAAAAAATAGTTTAATAATTGTGTGATAAAATCGTTGAAATCTGGAAATCATGATTTTTCGCGATAAAATCATGATAAAAAATCACGATTTTAGCATCACTGAGTAAGACTGAATAATTTTGTAACAGCCTAGGTAAGCCTTTGAATTTGGTGATGAATTTCATCCTAAGGGGTTTTTTAACCTCACCGGATTATGTGTGTTTCTAAACACGAATAATCGACAAAGTTTTTTCTCCAACTTAAGCCCCAAAGCTAGGGTGGTCCGTTCATAGTCAAAGTCTTAGGTGAATCCTAATGTTATATCGAGTCTTTGTAAAACTGGTTTGGGAATAATTTAAGCTATTTGGCTAAATTATTTTATTACAGATCACTTTGTCTCTACTAAATCATGTTGTGTCACAGAATTGGGTAGTGTCATGTGGGTCTATAACGAATGTGTATTCTCCCTTTGAGGGTTGAATTATTTTGTACCTTGATGGAAAAAATATTTTAGTGGATGGTCCCTCGAAATCAGACACCATGGCTAAAGTATTTGAGGGTAAAAAAAAATATAATTAATCCCTTCTAATGTCAATTAATTAATTTTTCTAGCCAAAATAAAATTAATTCTTAAGCCAAAAAATTAATTAATTTAGAGTCAAAATTAATTTTAGAGAAATTAATTCTTCTTCAAGTGGAAAATTCGTGAGTCAAAAAAAGGTCAAATTTTGGAGCCCCCCCACCAAGGCAAAAATGGATTTTTTTAAGAAAAATTAAGCCCTTGGACCTTGGTAATTAAGTCAAAGTCAAAATTCTGAGGAAATTAATCCAATAATTTAATTTTTCGATTAATTAAAAATGGGGTTGAAGTGAATTTTAAAATTTTCCTCAAAATAGAAATATTCGACGGTGGAGATTAAAAGATGATCAAATATTTATCGACCGTCAAGATTATTTTGACAGGGATCAAGCCAACTAGCCGTTATTTTCCACTTGGAGGGATTTCCCTATATATAGAAGCCATTTTGCTTCTCAAGTCATGATGAAAATTATGACGTGGGCTATCTTTGGATAATGTAAGATTTGTAATGCTGGTATTGAGCCATTGCTCTGTTGGGAACATTTTAATTCCATAATAGAAAGACTTTGAGGTTCAGTTCATAGTGTTTATGTGAAAATTTCAAATCTGAAATCCTAATGCTGCAACTAGAAATTAATTTTCTAATTGTTAATTAACTTAAAAATTTATTTGCTATGACTAATACCATATAATTCATACTGCAACCTTCACAAATAAATTGTGGAAGAAAATAACATTGGAAACTGAGAAAATATGCTAGCATAAACACATACACAAACAAAATAACACTTATTTTTGGACAAATGTCCTTGGAAAAACTCAACTTGCGAAAACCAGTGTAGCCGCTGAGGGTTTTATTATTATGCAATAGTGAATCTGAGCACATGTCGAAAACTGACAATCCTGCAAAGAAAATAACTGAAAAAATATTTGGAGGGAAATTACCCTCACTCCGAGCAATCTCGACACTTGATTACTACTGAAAAGCAAGCCATCCAACTGGGTCTGTGCAGGCTCTGCATAAACCTAAAGCTGTGTGCCACACATGTTGCTCGAATCGACTGCCAATCAAGCTGCCCTGCTTGTAGCTGACTGTGAAAATGCTTATTTGACACTCTGGTACCTTTGCTCAGCCTCTGGAACTAAAAACATCTTCCTTTCCTAACAAATCAAACTGCGTAAAGAAGCTTATGCGCAACTTCCTGGAGAAATTTCGGCCTTTCTCTGCATTGCACTTCACTGAATTTGGAAATCTTCCTCCGACCTCACTGTCCTTGCCCCTCACTGTCTCTGCCTCCTTCTCTGGCTTTCCAGCAACTGCTGTTGCTCTTTGGAAATCAAACTGCCAAGGAAATCGAACTCTACAAGTTTGTTCACCTATACTCATGGACTTCTTATAATCCTCTGTTGGACCTACAACGACCAAGATTAAAACATAATCAAGGGATCAAATTAATTCCCTATCAATCCCTGTGAGTTCCTAGATAATTCACACCTTATCTAGATTAATACTGATTAATTAACCATTTTTCCTAAGTTTAGATTTGGAAAACATTAAAAAAAGGGCTAATAATCTAATTGAGACACTTCTAGGTGGAATTTCTAGAAACGATTTCTGGGTTATGGAGAACTCTTGTGTTTTAGCCTCTCCACAAAGTTTTGTGACTGGAACACCTCCGATGCTACAAAAACTAACACTCCCTCTCAGCGAGGAAGGTGTTCTCTCTAGTGCTGTACATTCTGTCACAACACCCTTTCTCTATACCACCCTTTGTCACATTACTGATGTCTGACAAGAAACCCTGCTGGAAATGATTGCGTTGCTCCCTCAGTCACAATGTTTCTCTGTTAGTCGCAGTGCTACTTCCTCAGTCACTTTTATTTTCTTAGTCACTGCACTATTCCCTTAGTCATTGTCCATCAACCACTACGCAACTCTAATGTTGCATCTGTGCTACCATTGACACTACTATATTGCTGCGAACTCTGCATCTACACTACAACTCTGTCTCATATGTCTCTGCTACAACTGCAACCACTGCAGCTGAGAAGCATCCTAAATACTGAATCAACTGTGTTCAATATGATGCATCTGTCTCCCGAGGCCTGACTGCTATTAGCTACTGCATTGCCCATTGAAGAATCTGCGCTGTTGCTGACTCTGCACTGTGCCACTCTGCACTGCTGCCAACACTGGACTGCGCTCCTCAACACCTGACTGCTACTCGTTTGCAACTGTCACCCTAGAATCTGATTGCATCATTGACACTGATCCATCATGCTACTGAACACTGTGGGCCGCTATAGCAAGGTAATGATCCATGAGGACACCTCAACGACCCTACCCAATCTCTGCAATTTCATATCGCCCCACCTCACTCTTGGAGGTATAGCTGCAAACATCACGAAATCTAATCTACTCATACCGTTGTTGGTACTGCTTTGCTGATGCTTCCATATTGCTGCTGCAACTACTGCAAGAATGAGTCCGATCTCCCTAGATCCTGAAGTACTAACTCCCATAGGGTTGCTCCCTCTGAAACTACACTCCCTCTGAGTCTCGATCTCCCTATGGGAAAGCTCTCTGCTCCCTCTTGGCAACTCGCACTGTTCTTGTGTATGGGAAACTGGACTGCATAGCTCTGCGCTGGGAATTTGCACCTGCATACGGCAACTGGGCAATTCACATTGCCTGTGTCACTGCAGCTAATTTTGCAACTATCTCCCGAGTAATGACTGTAACTAGCTTTGCAACTATCTAATGACAATTTGTGTCTGCTGACACTGAACCTGCTACTATGATATTATGGGCTCCTGTAGCAAAGGTGATGATCTTGGTGCAACAACTGGAACTGATCTAACTGATCTCCTTGCCGCTTCTGCATTGGATCTTGCCCATCCAGCACACTGGAGTCTCATACTCCTCATCTTGGATCTGGTGTCCAACTATCTTCTTTAAAGTCTAGTCCTTGGTTGGGACCCTTTGCTTTGAAATTCGCACTGAATAACTCATACTTCCTTCGACACCTGTCTCCATCAACTGGAAGTCGATCTGCTACCCAAATCTGCATTCTGGGTAACTCGCACAACTTCCTCTGGCAATCTCATACGACCATCTCTGCAAAGCTGCAAAATATGCGAAACTCAAAAACTAGGAATCTCCTCTTGTTTCCCTGCTCGACTGCCTGTTCTGAAACTCACACTCCCTCCTGGAATGCGCATAACTGCTCTCTACTTGGGTCTACCTTCAGCTGCTTTCTTGAACTACTCGCTTAGACTTTCTGAATATCCTTCTCTAGAAAACTGGCATGCGAACTATAATCCCAACAACTCGAACTGGCTGCTTCTAGCAAACTTGCACTTCCTTCTGCAACTGGAAAATTGTGGATCCCCTCCAGAAAATTGGAACTGGAAACCCTGTAGGAAAATCTGAAAATTCCTCCCTCTATGTGTGCACGTTCTCTTCCATTCGACGTTGATTTTGCTACTGCAAACTGTTGCAAAACCCTCTGTGCCCAATTAAGGAATCTGCTCAGCGAAAATCTGAGCTGCGCTGCTCCCCTGCCTGCTGGTGTCACTAATCTGTGCAAATCGAATTTTCTGCCACCCTGCAACTGAAAATCGAACCCTTGCCCAATAATTCATACTCCCTGGCTAGGCACTGCGCAACCTTGGAAATTTCGGTCTGCTTCTCTCCTTGAATAGTGAAATTTTCTTCTTCTGCTTTTGAGCTTCCCGACTGATCAATCACGCTCTGATACCATGCGAAAATTTTAAGTTTGAAATCCTATTGCAACAACTGGAAATAATTTTTCTAATTGTTTATTAATTTAACAAATTATTTGCTACGACAGATACCAAATAATTCACACTGCAACCTTCACAAATAAACTGCAGAGGAAAATAACAATGGAAATTGAGAAAATATGCTAGCAGATGCACACACACAAATTAAAACTGTTATTTTTGGACAAATGTCCCTGGAAAAACCTAACTTGGGAGAAACGGTGCAGTAGCTGAGGGTTTTATTATTATGTAGCAGTGAATTTGAGTACAATCTGGATGCCGAAAATTGGCAATCGTGCAGAGAAAATATTGACAAAAATATCTCGAGGGAAATTACCCCCACTCCGAGCAATACTGATACTTGAATGCTACTGAAAAGAAAGCCGTCCAACTGGGTCTGTGCAAGCTCTGCATCAACCTAAAGCTGCTTGCCACACCTGCCGCCCGAATCGACTACTAATGAAGCCATCTTGCCAGCTGCTTACTGGGGAAATGATTCTCGGACACTTTGGAACCTCTATCTGACCTTTGGAGTTGTAAACGTCTTCCTTTCCCATCAAATCGAACTGCCCAATGAAGCTTCTGCATTGCCTTTGCACAACTTCCTGGATAAATTTCGACCTTTCTCTGCAATGCACTTCATCAGATCTGGAAATCTTCCTTCGACCTCACAGTCATTGCCCCTCACTATCTCTAGCTTTCTGACAGCTGCTGTTACTCTTTGGAAATCGAGATGCCAAGGAAATCGAACTCCACAAGTGTGTTCACCATCTACCCATCAACTTCTTATAATCCTATGTTGGACCTCCAACACCAAGAT
This sequence comes from Pinus tabuliformis, assembly GCA_031772625.1. NCBI lineage: Eukaryota > Viridiplantae > Streptophyta > Pinopsida > Pinales > Pinaceae > Pinus > Pinus tabuliformis. The sequence goes on along the minus strand of CM062813.1, from coordinate 440,215,748 downwards.
TAAAACTTAATCAAGGGCCCAAATGAATTCCTTCTCGGTTTGTGTGAGTTTCTAGATAATTCACACCTTGTCTCAATTAATACCGATTAATTAACTAGTTTCCCTAAGTGTAGACTTACGAAACATTAAAAATGGGCTAATAATCTAATTGAGACACTTCTAGGTGGAATTTCCAAAAATGATTTCTGGGTTATGGAGAACTCTTGTGTTTTAGCCTCTCCACAAAGTTTTGAGAGTAGAACACCTCCGATGCTATAGAAACTAGTAGTTCATTTTCCATTGATCTTTGATACGTGCTAATTATGTGCTAATCCTATATTTTGTTATATAAATTGTTATTTCATTTGTCGATGATAGGAACATTCTATTGGTAAAATTTGGTTTTATCTTAGGTGATCTGATTCATCATATGATCTAACGATTTGGTTTGAGAAAAATTATAGAGATCTGCTGGTGCACTAGCCCTTGGGCTCCAAGTTCATAGACTGTGGAGAAGGGCGGACCTTGTTTGGGATCTAGGAATTTTTATATGGTGTTTTTACTTTGTTAAAGGGTGTGTGGCCAATATTCTAACTTCTGAAAATTCATTGACCCATTGCCATTATTCGAAATTTATTTTCTCGAATTTTTTTTGTTTACAATCATTGTATATTTGTAAATATTTTGTAAATTATTTCTAACCCTTGTTTTGTAGCAATTGGGGTTTTTTGGGTTTTATTTTAAATTTTGTATGTGTTGGGGTTTGGGAAAAAAATGTATTTCATTTGTGTAGGTGATTTCTCAAGCCAAATTTGAAATTTTGGAAGGATTTCAAGGGTTTCTAACCCTTGGAAAAATTCGTTGGGGTTTTTAGAGGCAGATCTAGGCCTAGGAAGTCAAGATCTGGCCTTCGACTACCCTCCAGACTCAACACTCAAGTAGAGAAGGAAACTTACTAGCCCTTGGAAGCATTTTCGTGGAATCTTGTGGTGAATTTTGAGGTCTGGGGTTGAATTTGTCAATTTTGCAGGTGTCCGAATTTTTCCTAGGCAACATAGGCCTAGCGTAGCCCTCTCCAACCCTAGCTGCAACCCTCTTTTGCCATTTAGGTGAACCACAGCCCCTGCTGTGGCCTCCTAGCCATGTCATGACTCTCTTTTGCCTTGCCGTCAGCCCTAGAGGCCTCAAACCCCAGGCATAGGGCCTTTCCCTAGGCTTCTAGCCCCTCGCTGCCCTCTTTTCCTCCTCTTAAGCCCCTACCGCAGGTCTAAAGGCCTCTCCTCCTACCTCGATAACCTTTATTCCCTTAGCCGCAGGTCTAAAGGCCTGTCCTGCTACCTCGATAGCCTTTATTCCCCCATTGGCCTCCTCTCCTAGCTACTGCCCTTTCCATTGGTTAGCATTGGCCTCTAACCCTCACTGTTACCCTTTCCTAGCCCTCTTTACCTCATTCATTCATTGCATTGGGTTATTGTTTGATTTTGTCACTAATTCTTTGTGGTTGCAGCAATATTCACGAGGTTTCGAGCTAACTTTGGTGGTTTCAGGAGGTCATTTCATTGCAAGAATTGTGGGCAAGTTTTCTAGTCAGCTTCTAGGCCAAGAGGCCTATCGGTTTGTCTCCTTAAACCCTCATTCTTATCTATGTTTCACTAGGAGCCATCTGATCATTAATAAGACACCTAAGCACATTAACAAGTTAATTGCACAAATTGGATAATGGCTGTTTGGCCTATTTCATGAATTTTTGAGGACTGTCATACTGTTTGGAAAAGCATCATAAGGTCTGATCTAACAGAACAGTGACATTGGAAAAGATCCTTAACTCATTAAGCATTTTGTATCTTGGTTTCCCTTGCATCATTGGTTAAATTTTTTTTGTTGGCAAAGAAGTTTAATAGGGCTTTCTTCTAGGTTTTGTCTTGGCTGCCTCATTCATCTCATTTGCACTCATGGGCATCTCACTTTTTGCATTCTATTTTAAGTTCTCTCACTAGCGTCAAGAGAAACTGATAAATGGGACTGTTTTGACATATTTGGCATAAGAATAACTCACTGCTGTCATAACTTACTTATTCCTCTTTTGATGTCATTACAACATAAATTGAATAAGGCACTTTGATATTGGTTAATGCTCTATTTGTTGAAAAAAATGTGTAATTAGGTTCGGTCTTCATAAATATGAAATGTACTTTTGATTCTTGTATATTGTAAAATGAAAGAATATTATTGTTACTATTATTTTTGGAGCACAGGTTTCATGCTCAAGGTCTTTTACTTTATAGGTCAAGCACTTGTTGAGTGCTTATAGGGTTTGTCCTAGCTCAAGAAGCCAAAAGAGTCATTGTCATAAGTTGAAGACCCCATCGGGCACATTGTAACTTGTAAATAAAATTATTTTTGTCATTAGAAGTGTGCAGCTGGAAAGTCGGCCTATTTTGAGGAGCCACGTCCACCTTGAGAAGCCTATAAAAAGGAGGGAACTTGACCTCCTTGAGACATTCATCACTCACTCATCCAAGTAAGGGAGAAGAGCAAGGAGACAAGTGAAGAAGGAAGAGGAAAAAGAAAGATTGCTTTTGGGCTAATTCTCTCTCACGTGCAAAGAAGAGAAGCTAGGGTTTGCTGCTCCAAGGTATAAATTCTCTATATGCTGGAAGAGGATCAAATATGTCGGAAGAAGGGTCTACTAGGTCACCTACTAGCCCTAGACAAAGAAACAGGCAAGCGAAGTTGCTAGGAGGCCTTGGAAGGCTAATTTTGCTCACACATGTGGATGCAGTGGTTGCATGGAGCCGAAATTTCAGACCTGCAGTAGAGGCCGAAATTCTGAAGCTGGGGGTCGAAGTTGTGCAGCTAGAGATTTGACTGGGTTTGACTTGGATAAGAGAAGCACATCATTTAGAAAGGTTGGAATTGGTCTTGAAGCATATTGATCTTGGTCTAGAGGTCTTGGAATTCGTCAATTGAAGAATCTGTAAGAAGAGAAGAGATTTTCTGGGTTTTCCTCTCAAGTGGAGGGGTTTTGGCCCTGACTTGCAGCCTATATTCTGTGTTCTTGCGTACTATTGTTCTTCTTGTTTTGATAATTGTTTGATGATATTCGAATATAATAATAAGTGAAGTAGCTAATAAAGGAAGAAAAAGTAAAAAGACATCACAAGCAGTTTATGAAAATTTAATCTATTGGAGCAACTGGAAATTATTCTCCTAATTGTAAATTAAATTATGCAGTTTATTTGCTACTGGAAACAATGATATAATCACAACTGCAATTTTCGCCATAAAAAAATATTGCGGAACATAAAATATTGGAAATTGAGAAATACTAACGGACACATAAGGATTTTGACAGTGATTTTTGAACAATTATCCCTGGAAAAACCCAATGTGGGAAAATCAGTGCAACAGATGAGGGTTTTATTATTATTTTTCGACAACAATTCTGAGTACAATAATTTAGATGCTCTACTGACAATCTAATCGGAGGAAAATACTAGCAAAATTATTGTGAGAATTTTCTCTCACCCCACAACTAATTTCTGTGACCGAAATTGCCTCCCTAGCCACACGCTGAACCTTCTGCATCACCCTTTGCGTAGTGCTTGCGTAGAACCTCTGGGGATTTCGGCCTTCCGCTTATTGCCTCTTCCCGACACTGGAATATTTCCTCCTGTAACGTTGTTAACCTCCTTTGCCACCTGCTACTCAACCTCTGGCTCTATCTTCTCTGCTGAATCACTACCAGTGAGAAAATCAAACTGCCTGGGCAACTGAGTATCTGCATTGGTGTATTCTCTATCACTACATCGATCCCTTCTTATATCTTCCTGTTGGGAGTCCAATGACCAATATTAATCTGAATCAATGGCTCATACCATTTTTGGATTGATCTGTGTGAGTTTCTAGATGATTCTCACCTTATCTCAATTAGTATTGAATAACTAACCATATTCCCTAAGTTTAGACTTAGGAAATATTTAAAAAACAGTTGATAATCTAATTGAGACACTTCCAGGTGGAATGTCTAGAAACGATTTATGGGTTTTGGAGATCTCATATATTTTAGCCTCTCCACCAAATTTCGTGGCTAGAACACATCCGATGCTATAAAAACTAATACTCCCTCTTAGCGAGGAATGTGTTCTAGTGCTGCATACCCAACCACAACACTTTGTGTCTGTATCATCTCCTGTCACATAGTTGATGTCTCGCTGATGGTGCCCGCCAACTACTGCGCAAATCTGATGTTGCATATGTGCTGCTACTGACACTGCGATACTGCTGCCAACTCTGCATCTACATTGCAACTGCAACATCTGCAACTAAAAATCAGCCCCTGCTACTGGAAGGGTTCCCCACTATACCCATTTGTTCTCTGAAATAGACGAACTTAGCTCTCCCTAGAGATTTTGTGAGTATATCTGCAACCGCTCTTCTGTGGGAACATACTGTAGCTGGACCGCCCTGTGAAAATTCCTGGACTCAAAGGAACCCCTACTGCAGCAAATCTTAATCTACTTCACCTGCTTGATTTTTTAACATACATTAACTATGTTATTCTTCCGAATATTGAAGAAAATTACTTCTGCAGCCTACACTTATTAAATATTTGATCTCATGAAACAAGAAAGAGAGCAAAGAACAAGATACATAGGACACTTATTTTTGGACACAATAGTCCCCGGAAAAACCTAATGCGGGAAAACCGGGGCAACAACTCTGAGGATTTTATTATTGTGCAGGAGAAATATCTAAATACAAATCTAGGATGCTCATCTAGCAATCCTTTATAGAGAAAATACTGGCGGAAAATCTGAGTGAGTTTTACCTTCTTTACCCGATAGAACTTGGCTGATCTGGCACAAGACTGGCTAACCTCGACTATTTCTGCGTTGGCTGCATCACCTTCTCTGCCCTGTGCGTCAACTCTCCCGACAGTTCCGATAGTTCTAGATTCTGCATGATAGGCAACTTTTCTACGTCAACTGTCCCGACAGTTCCGACAGTTCCTGACAGTGCCAACAGTTTTGGATTCTGTGTGACAGGCAACTTTTCTGCGTCAGCTCTCCCGGCTTCTGCGCTGCCTCTCTGTAAGCTCTCTTCGCCTCTCTATCAGAATTCTCTAGAAAGTCCTCTTGGATTCTCACTGCCCCTTTGCTGCAAGATCTCCCCAATCAATTTTCCTCCTTAGAACTTCTCACCTCAGAAAATCGATTTCCTTAATCTCTCTGTGTGTTTCCAAATGAACCCCAAGCCTCCATTTTATACTTTTCCTGTTGAGTCTTCAACGACTGAGATTAATTCTCTAATCAATGGCTAAGATTAAAACATGACTTGATCCACCTTCTAGATCATTCTCACCCATATTTTGATTAATACCCATTAACATTTTAATTTCCCTAAGTTTAGACTTAGGAACCCCATTAAAAATATTAATTATTTTAATAATATACAATACCGGTGGAATTTCACCAAACGGTTTTTGGGTTCTTTAGAACTCATGTGCCTTAGCCTCTTCACTAATTTTCAAGGCTACAACACTTCCGATGCTACCAAAAACTAACACTCCCTCTTAGCGAGGAAAGTGCTCTAGCAACAATCTCCACCTTCATGCTACTCTCTTTCTGAAGCATCTCCTTTTTGCACTGCTGCCGCCACCAACACTGTGCTATTGCTGCTACTGTACTGCTGCCCATGACACTGGCATTGCCACTACTGCATCTGCTATGCTGTGAGCACTGCCACTGCTAACACTGCATCTGTACTACAACTCAGTTGTTGAGAGAAGCAACTGAAAAACTTCCAAAATTAGATGAACTTAACTGTGTTCAACATAATACAATGAATGTTTGAATTTGACTGCTGCTGACCCTCTGAATCTTCTGCGCTGCGTGGACTTCTGCACTGTGCCATCTACATTGCTTCCAACCTTGCTCTGCGCTGATCAGTCTTTGGTCCCAAGCCACTGCATCTGTCCTCCAAACAATCCACTGCATCATTTGACACTAAGTCCATCTCGCTACTATTGGATCTTGGGTTCCCATAGCAAGGAATTGATCCAAGAGGCGGACTCCTCAAGGATCCTACCCACATGTAGTCCTCCCGACCACAACTCAATATCGTCCCATCTCCCTCCTGGAGATGCGTGGGCACTCATGGCAAACTCATCCTCGTCAGTCTTTATTGAAGCGATCTTAGGATCATGTTTCTCATCCTTGTCCTTTTTCTTCGAAGGACACTGGGATGCATAGTGGCCCAACTCGCCACAACTGAAACATTTGATCTTCGAAATGTCCTCCTTTCGCTTCGGCTTCTGCTATCCCTTCGATGCCAGAGATGCGTTCTCCTCCTCCTCTTCCATCTTTGTGCCACTCCCACTGCTGCCACTGAGGTTGATCTTCACTAGGTCCCTCCTTAACTCCTCCTGTTGAAGAGCCGCCCACATCTCCTCCCATGAAGGTAGTTTTTTTCTGCCCAATATGATTTGGACGAAAACTTGCCATTCATCCGAGACTCCATTTAGGGCTATCCTCACCATAGCGGTTGTGTTAAATTATGGTATGTTCTATGCTTAGAGCAGTTTACTTATTTTTCTTTTTATTAGCCACAGATTAGCAATCACATATACATTAAGTAAAGTGCATATAGAACATTAAATGATCAATAGAAAACAAGCCAAGACAAGAGACACAAGATGTGGTGGCTAGCCAGGGATAAACCCCAATGTAGGGAAACCCTTTGATCAAATCTTCTTTTATCTTCAATAGTTCAGGAGAGAGAAATAGTACAAAATCTGAATTCTGTAATTTTATATCAGTAGCAGCAAACTCTAGATCAGCAAAGTCAAACTTGGTCAAATTAGCTGAAATTGATTGACCGGTCAACTTGTCCTCGAACAACCTGAAGAAACAACCCTTGAACAACCCCAAAAGTTCACTCAATTTGCAGATTTCAGAAGTCAACTTGCAGCACTAAACTAGGGCAGTGAACACCGGTCAAACCAGAGGTCAGATCACCTTGATTTTCGTGCCAAAAATTGCGGCCTGCCTAGGAGAGGCAACCACACCCAATCCACACTTCTGGAAGGTCAACGCTTGGTCAACGCTGGTCAAAGAGATGACCTGCTGCCCTAGCGTCCTCCTTTCTGCGTCTTCCTTGCCCTAGGACGTCTTCCTTTCAGCGACACGTGTGAGAGAGAGAGAGGCTCCTTTTATGCGTAGGAGAGAGAGAGAGAAGATGAGTGAATTGAATTGTCCAAATGAGGAGAATGCTCTTTGTATTTATATGCAAACGTTGAGGTTGAATAGACATGACTGTTGGGCTTCTGAGCCTACATAAGTTTGCTGGCCAACCTTGACAATTTGTCCATAATCAAAATAAATTCATATCTCCATAAATACTTATCGGAATCGGATAATCTTTAGATCAATCCTACACCTCTCGATGAGAGGAATCTAGGAAAAATATCAGAAGCCATAAATAAGGTGATCCACATGGAGTTTGGCCCTAGTTGCCAATTTCAACACTCTCTCTCAACTAGGGAGAACTTCATCTGCAATGCATCAGACTGTTGCTGCTATCCATCCATCAAATGCATTGTCCTGTACAGCTTGACCCCACTCCGCTTTGCTCTGCTCTGCTCTGCTCGAACTATGAAGAAGAAGAAATGATCAAGGATGTATCATACCATCCTCCACTGACCCGAAGTCAGTCTCAGAGTGTGAACCACTCTCGCTGATCCCAGATTAGTATCATTGATCCCAGATCAATGGAGGTCATCCTAGCATAGGGAGTACAGTAGATATAGCGATGCGTCCATCGATAGTACTACTATGGTCCCTATAATCATTTCCCTGCTCATTGATCAGATGAGAGGTACTTCCCATGAGTCCCAGATTGCATGGGTAGGATGCCTTGATAGGAGAACTAATCATCTTATCCACAGGAGAACGAATCATCCTGTCCAGTGGATGCCATGGAGAACTAATCATCCTGGCCTACATGAGAACTAATCATCCTGCTCCGTAGTCACCACGGAGAACGAATCATCCTGGCCCACAGGAGAATTAATCATCCTATTCCACAGTTGCCACGGGGTGTCATAGGGGAAGGTTGAACCTTTACCCTGTACATAGTGCACCACCAGGGGATGGTGAGTCGCCCTGTGGTCACATGTCGCTCCAAGAAGTACCTTGCGCCCCCTTGGAGCTCCCAGAGCTCAATACATCATACTCGACCCTCATAAGAGGGTCTCTGAAAGACACCAAGCTGTTCTCGGAAAGTCAACAATTTGACTTCTCTTAGGGGCTTTGTCAAAATGTCGGCGACCTGTTCATCTGTATCAATATGTTGGAGCCTTATTGCTCCTCGCTGCACCATATCTCGAATATAGTGGTATCTGATATCGATATGGTTGGAGCAATCATGAAATACGGGATTCTCTGATAAACGGATCCCACTCTGGTTGTCAAACAGAATCACGGTGGTATCCAATGTAAATCCAAACAACTCACTCTAGAGCTTTCGCAACCAGACTGCCTCACTGGAGGCCATGCTAGCAGCAATGTACTCTGCCTCGGCGGTGCTCAAAGCCACCAACTTCTGCTTCCTGCTCATCCAGGATAGCGAGGCAGTTCCCAAAGAGAAACAACACTCGGAAGTGCTCTTTCGGTCCACCACATTGCTCGCCCTATTAGCATCAGTATACCCAAGTAGTCTCACATCTCCGGCAGTGTATCTCAACCCATGATTGATTGTGCCACGAAGATATCTCAACAGATTCTTGGCACCAATCCAATGTGAGTGGTGAAGCTCAACCATATGTTGACTCAATGTGTTGACTGCAAAGCATATATCCAGATGGGAGTTCACCAAGAACATTAATGCTTTGACGAGTTGACGATACTCGGTAGCATTTCGTAAAATAGGTCCGACAGCACTACCGCTGAACTTCTTGAAGTCAAGATCCATCGGGGTAGTTACGAGCTTGCAGTCCACCATGCCGAATCTCTCCAATATCTTCACCACATATTTTCCTTGAGATAGGAAAATCTCCCCTGGTTTCTGCCAGACTTCCAGTCCTAGGAAATAGTGCATAAGTACTAGATCTTTCATCTCGAACTCAGAAGCCAACTCCCTCTTACATTCGTGAATGAAAGGGTCTGCACCTGTTAGAAAGAGGTCTTCAACATATAGCACCAATATGAGAGGCTTGTCATCTATAACCTTAAAGTAAAGGTTAGGGTTGACTTCACTCCTAGGGAATCCCAACTTCATCAAGTAGCTATCGATCCTCTCATACCCTGCTCGGGGTGCTTGCTTTAGCCCATAGAGGGCCTTAGTCAACCTGCACACATGAGATTCTTGATCATAAATCTCAAATCCTTGGGGTTGCTCCACATAGACCTCCTCTTTGATCGAATCATGTAAGAACACAACCTTGACATCCATCTGATGTAGGTTCCATCCTTGCGAAGCAGCAAGGGATATGATTGAGCAGATGGTGGTATATCAGGCAACAAGTGCAAATATCTCGTCATAGTCTATACCTTCATTTTGGGAGAAGCCACGAGCGACAAAACGAGCCTTATACTTTTCCGCACTTCCATCAACTGCATGCTTTATCTTGTAAAGCCATTTTGAAGTGACAACTGCTTTGTCCTGGGGTCTGGGGACCACATCCCAAACATCGTTTTTCATAATGGACTCATATTCCTCGGTCATAGCATCCTTCCATACTTGATGCTTGACAGCATCTGTGAATGACGAAGGCTCATTTTGGATGATCGTGCTCATGATGGTCAGGTATCCCTGATACCTGTTCGGCTTCTTACTTTCACGGAAGGTTCCTCGGGGTGCAATGTGTCCTTCAGCATCATCAAGTGTCCCCCTAAGCCATGAAGGCCTCTTCCTAGAAGAGGAAGGCTCTTGCAGAGGAGGATCAATAGGATCCATAGGTTCTTCCACATTGGGCATTGTCTCATCTTCTTTTTCCTTCGGTTCCCCGGTGTCAGCTTCTTTAGATCCCCTTAAAGTAGGAAGATTGTCTACCTTGCTAAGAGCCATATCTTCGTCAAAGGTGACATCATGACTAATCTCGACTTCCCTTTGACCAGCTACATAGATTCTATAGCCCTTAGTATTTTCGCTATAGCCCACGAAGATTCCTTTCTTTCCAAATGCACCCAATTTATTCCTTTTTTCTTTAGGCACATGAAAATAGACATGGCTTCCAAAAATTCTAAAATGAGATACGCCAGGTTTCTTACCAGTGAACATTTCTTCGGGAGTCTTGGAGCCCAATGCTTGATGAGGGCATTGGTTTTGTACATATACGGCGGTATTTGCAACTTCGGCCCATAGAAACTTAGGAAGTCTTTGATCATGGAGCATAGCACGGACAGCTTCCACAGTTGTACGATTTTTCCTTTTCGCTACACCATTCTGTTCAAGAGTGTATGGTGTAGTAGTCTCCCTTTTAATGCCAGCCTCTTTGCAAAAGTCATGAAACTCATTGGATTCATATTTAGTCCCATTATCAGTGCTTAAGATCTTGATCTTCTTTTCGGTTTGATTCTCGATCAAGGCTTTGAAGTGTCGAAACCAGGAGAACACTTCATCCTTCTTTTTCAAGAAGTATATCCAAGTCTCGCGAGAATAATCATTTGTAAAAGTGAGGTAATATAAATATCCTCCGAAGGAGTTCACAAGCATCATACCGGATATGTCTGAGTGAACCAACTGCAATATATCGGAGGTTTTGCTTTGGCTTTAGGGGAATGGTCCCCTTTTGAGCTTCCCTTCGGCACATCCTGGACATACACCTTCTTGCTCTAATCTGAACTCGGGCATCTCGGTCACCATTTTTCTTACATCGGGTAGAGCTTTATAATGAAGGTGAGCAAACCTCCGATGCCATAGTTTGGACTGAAGAGATGTGTCACAAGACATGACACCCAACGGACTTCCACCGACCTGATATAATGAATCAACTCGAAACCCAAGAGTAAAAGCATCTTTAAAGTTCTTTTTCCATACACATACCTTGCCATCGCTGAAGGCCACCTTGTAGCCTTTGTCTTCCATTGCCAAAATGGACACCAGGTTCTTTTTGAGATCAGGTACATATAATGCATCTTGTAAGTGAATGGTATTACCTTGATTCAATTGAAGAGTGACATTTCCTACGCCTTCCACGGGATATATTATCTCCAAGAACAATTTCCAGGTTGGTTTCCTTCTCTATCAGATTATAGAGAGCTTCTTTATAACCAGTGAAGTGCCTTGAGGCACCACTATCAATAAGCCAATTTCCCCGGGAGTTCGGGGGAGTAGTAGTAGATAGAGCTGCTGGTAGATAATATTCATCTTGCTTATTGTTAACAGTGTTAGATTGATACTTGGAATTTCTTTCCTTCTTGAATGTTGTCCTCTTCCTTGATTTCCGACACTTCTTTTACGTCTGCCATTTGACCTGCCATTCCTTTGATTGCCTTGAGAGGGATTTTGATCATCGTCTCGGTGTGAGTGCCTTTTATCAGGGTAGTCCCTTGCATAGTGACCCGTTTTATTGCAATTGTAACATCGTCCTTTTCTTCCACCCTTTGGTCTAGCCTTTCGTTTGAATTTAGCCCTAGAATTGTTTCTTCTTTTAGTATGAGAAGAAAAGGCAGAGGGATGACCTTTAAGTATGGGCATTTCTTGCTCTTCCATCCTCGTTTCTTCTTGAGTGCATCTGGCCAATAATTCATCAAATCCAGGAATTCCGTTATTGTTGAGAAGAGTAGTCCTGAATATATACCATTCAGATGGCAGTCCTCCAAGAGTTGTGAGTGTCATTTCCCTGTTAGGAATTACTTACCCAATAGATAGGAGATCGTTCTTGATCTCGGTGATCGTTAAGAAATATGCTTGCATACTCTCATCTTTGCCCTTTTTAATTTCCTTCAGCTTATTTCTAAGAAACAAGACTTGATTTGCATCATTAACTTTAAATAAACTCACCAGTCCATCGTAGATTTCCTTGGAGTTGTTCAGCTCGGAAACATAGGCCACCAAGCACTTGTCGATAGAGTCTCGGATGATCTTCCTTGCTTTGACTTCTCCCTTGGTCCATTTGTTCCTAGCAGCGGATGCATTTGATGGAGGCTCAACAATCCCGCCTATCACATGGTCCAACACTTCCTGCTCTTCTAATGTTAGATCGAGAGACATCTTCCATCTGTGATAGTTAGACTTCTCACGGAGTTTGTCTTTAGCAAGGAAGTGTGTTGAGGACCCCATGATTTCCTTTTAAGATAGCTTTGCCAACCTTCTCTTCGGTGATTTCTCTTGCTCTTGCTCGGGCTTTGTCTTCACCTCAGCTCTGATACCATGTTAAATTATGGTATGTTCTATGCTTAGAGCAGTTTACTTATTTTTCTTTTTATTAGTCACAGATTAGCAATCACATATACATTAAGTAAAGTGCAGATGGAACATTAAATGATCAACAGAAAACAAGCCAAGACAAGAGACACAAGATGTGGCGGCTAGCCAGGGACAAACCCCAATGTGGGGAAACCCTTTGATCAAATCTTCTTTTATCTTCAATAGTTCAGGAGAGAGAAATAGTACAAAATTTGAATTATGTAATTTTATATCAGCAACAACAAACTCTAGATTAGCAAAGTCAAACTTGGTCAAACTAGCTGAAATTGACCTCTAAAATACTTAGTCAATTTCCGATCAACTTGTCCTCGAACAGCCTGAAGAAATAACCCTTAAACAGCCCCAAAAGTTCAGTCAATTTGCAGATCTCTGAAGTCAACTTGCAGCCCTAAACTAGGGTAGTCAACATCAGTCAAACCAGAGGTTAGATCACCTCGATTTTTGTGCCAAAAATTACGGCTTGCCTAGGAGAGGCAACCACACCCAATCCGCACTTTTGGAAGGTCAACGCTGGTCAAAGAGATGACCTGCTACCGTAGCGTCCTTCTTTCTGCGTCTTCCTTGCCCTAGGACGTCTTCCTTTCAGCCACACATGTGAGAGAGAGAGAGGCTCCTTTTATGCGTAGGAGAGAGAGAGAGAGAGAGAGATGAGTGAATTGAATTGTCCAAATGAGGTGAATGCTTCTTGTATTTATATGCAAACGTCAAGGTTGAATAGACATGACTGTCGGGCTTCTGAGCTTACATAAGTTTGCTGGACGACCTTGACAATTTGTCCATAATCAAAATAAATTCATATCTCCATAAATACTTATCGGAATCGGATGATCTTTAGATCAATCCTACACCTCTCGATGAGAGGAATCTAGGTAAAATACCAAAAGCCATAAATAAGGTGATCCACATGGAGTTTGGCCCTAGTTGCCAATTTTAACAGGTTTGCTGAGGAGTGGACCCCACTACAGCAAGCTGGTCTCTAGTGTCCTGAAAATGTTGAAGATAGAGGTTCACCCCTTCTCCTTTCTGCATCAAAGTCTGCTGCAACTTCCGCTCTAGATACATCTTCCACTATTCGAAATAGCCTTCATACAAAGATGACAAGGCTTCCCACATCTCTCGCGCTGTATCCTTGCTCTGCAATTGAGAGACCACATGATCTTGAACTCCATCGAGAATGAGCCTCTTTGCCTTCCCCTGCTCGACCTTGTACTTCTTTTGATCGTTGCCATCAGGAACAACGACAACACTATTGACGTAGGCCTCAAGATCATATTCTTCCAGAACAACTGAGATTTTGGTCTTCCATATGACATAGTTGGAAGCACCTTCCAACCTGTCTTGATCTCTCAGCCCATGCGATGCCATCACCCAATTGTCAAACTAACCCCTCTAGTCATTGCTTAGCACTGCTCAACGACTCAGCAAGTGAGAAATTCGAACTTTCTGGCGGAAAGTTCTTTGAGGAGAAAATTCCCCTTCTACGTGTCTTCGTTCTTTTGTAGTGGATTTCTACCCTGACAAAACTATGCCATTCAAGCATTGTGCTGAGGCTCTGCGTCACTCCCTTTGCCTCTCTGAACTCACGAATTGGAAATCGTACCTCTATGTCGTCTCACTTAGAGAGAGATTTCCTCAGATTTGCTTCTCGGCAAGGAATGTGCAATCCCTTCAAGAGGATTCGAATTGCTGCCAAGTGCAGCTTTCGACTTCACTGCTCAGCACTGGATATGCTTTCCCTGTTTCAAAATCAATGCTCTGATACCATGTGAAAATTCCTAGACTCGAAGGAACCCCTACTGCAGCAAATCTCAATCTAGTTCACCTACTTGATTTTTTAACATAAATTAACCAAGTTATTCTTCTGAATACTGAAGAAAATTACTTCTGCAACCTACACTTATAAAATATTTGATCTCATGAAACAGTAAACATGACAAAGAACAAGATACATAGGACACACTTATTTTTGGACACAATAGCTCCCGGAAAAACCCAATGTCGGAAAACCGATGCAGTAGCGCTGAGGGTTTTATTATTATGCAAGAGAAATATCTGAATACAAATCTAGGATGCTCATCTAGCAATCCTTTACAAAGAAAAATACTGGCGGAAAATCTGATTGAGTTTTACCTCACTTCCCCTGACAGAATTCCGGCTGATTCGGCCCAAGACTGGCTAACCTCGGCTATTTCTGCGCTGGCTTTGCATCAGCCCTGCGTCACCTTCTTTGCCCTCCCCCTCAGCTCTCCCGGCTGTCTCGACAGTTCCAACAGTTCCTGACAGTTCTGGATTCTGTGTGATAGACAACTTTTCTTCGTGAGCTCTCCCGGTTACTGCATTGCCTCTGTGTCAGCTCTCTCGGTTGTTTCGGCAATTCCTGACAGTTTTGGCAGTTCCGACAGTTCTGGATTTTGCGTGACAGACAACTTTTCTGCTTCAACTCTCCCGGCTTCTTCGCTGCCTTTTTGTAAGCTCTCTCTGCCTCTCTGTCAGTATTCTCCCAGATTCTCACTGCCCCTCCGCTGTAAGATCTCCCCAATCGATTTTCCTACTGAGAACTTCTCACTTCAGAAAATCAATTTCCTCAATCTCTCTGTGTGTTTCCAAATGAACCCCAAGCCTCCATTTTATACTTTTGTTGTTGAGTCTTCAACGTCTGAGATTAAGTCTCTAATCAACGACTAAGATTGAAACATGACTTGATCCGTCTTCTAGATCATTCTCACCCATATTTTTATTAATACCCATTATTATTTTAATTTCCCTAAGTTTAAACTTAGGAACTCCATTAAAAATATTAATTATTTTAATAAAATACAATTTGGGTGGAATTTCACCAATTGGTTTCTGGATTCTTTAGAACTCATGTGCCTTAGCCTCTCCACCAATTTTCAAGGCTAGAGCACTTCCGATGCTACAAAAAACTAACACACCCCACGCTGTACACAATCTTTGATGAAATGATACTGAATACCTATGTGTTTCGACCTGTCATGAAACACTGGATTCTCAGAGAACTGGATGCAACTCTGATTATCACAGTAGACTCTGGTCGCCTCCATTCTCTGCCTTAACAAGCTTACTAGCAGCTTTTGAAGCCATATAGCTTCGCACATAGTTGTGCTTGCTGCCATGTACTTTGCATCTGCAAAGCTCAGAGCTATCGCCTTCTGGTTCCTGTTGCACCACGAAACCATCCTTGATCCAACATTAAAGCAATACTCAGAGGTACTTTTCCTGTCTAATGAACTGCTTGCCCAATCTGCATCTGTGAACCCACATAGTCTGACATCATTCCCTCAGGTATATCTCAACCCATACTCGGTTGTGCCATGCACGTACCTTAGAATATGACTCGCTGCTTCCTAATGTACCCTCTTCGGCTCTACCATGAACTGAATGAGAGTATTGACTGCGAAGCAAATATTTGGTCTAGCGTTGACTAGATACTTGAGAGACCCAATAAGCTATCTATACAAGGTGGGGTAGACATCCTTGTCATCCGATGCATCTATCTTCTCCCAGTTGGTGATCGTGGGCGTAGACATGTGTCTACAATCTTGCATTCTAAACCTCTTCAGAATATTTGTAACGTATTTTCCTTGTCCAAGGAAAATCTCCCCATCCTTCTGCCACACTTCCAATCCTAGGAAATAGTGCATCAACCCCAATTCCTTCATATCAAACTCTGCTACTAGGTTCCTCTTGCAGTCCTTTATGATCCCTATTGATCCTTTCAAGAAAAGATCATCCACATACAAAACTAGGATGAGTGGCTCACCCTCTACCATCAAATAGTAAAGGTTGGGATCTGCGTCACTCTTGACGAATCCCATCTGCTACAAGTAGTTGTCGATCCGACCATACCATGCCCTGGGAGCCTGCTTGAGTCCATATATATCTTTCTTCAGTCTACACACATGAGTGCACCTCTCATGAGTCTCGAATCCCTCTGGCTGTTCTATGTACACCTCTTCCTTTATCACCCCGTTCAAGAATGTTGTCTTGACGTCCATCTGGTGAATCTGCCATCCCATCTGAGCTGCTAGGGATATAACTGACCAGATAGAGGTGTATTTGGCAGCTAGGGCGAAGGTCTCCACGTAATCTATCCCTTCTTTCTATGCATACCCCTTTTCCATGAATCTAGCCTTCTACTTTTTCACACTGCCGTCTGCAACATACTTGATCTTGTAGATCCATCTAGAACCTACAACTGATCTATCTTTAGGCCTTGGCACCATCTCCCAAACATCATTCGTCATGATAGAGCTATACACTTCTACCATGGCATCTGCCCACAATTGATGTTGTGCGACCTCCTGAATGTTGGAAGGTTTTGTAACCTGTGCCACCAATGCTTAGTACATGTTTGGCTGTCAGCGCTGTCTTTTGTTCGTCCTAGGAGTTCCAATAAAATCCTCTGCATCTCTCAATGTCTGTCGAACCTCTCTGCTGGCTTGACCACTAGTGGTGGGAGGTTCAACCAGCTCCTCCTCATCCTGCCTCTACCGCTCCACTTATTGAGAATTCCCTGGATCTCCTGCACCTGAGGAAATACTTGTACTATTCATTGTACTCGATCCTTGTGACTGTCCTTCTCCTGGTCCCATTGGCTGCTCCTGCTGCTAGACCAGAGGATCTTCTACTCACTAATTCTGATCACCTGTAGGTATCTCATGAGATCTCTTGAAAGTTTGGTCCTCCATGAACTTCACGTCTCGTCTTACCACAATCTTCCTACTACTAGGAATGTAGATCCTATATGCCTTTGAGGTTTTGCTATACCCAATGAGAAACCCATTCTCTGCAGTGTGATCCAATTTGGTACGCCTTTCATCTCGCACGTGGCAATAAGCAACGCTACCAAAGATCCTGAAGTGACTAACTTCTGGCTTTTTCCCTGTGAAGACCCCTTATGGCATTTTCTTCCCCAATGATCTATGAGGAGTTCTATTTTGAATATACATTGTCGTGTTACATGTCTCTGCCCATAGAAACCTGGGCAAATCCTGGTCATATAACATAGACTTTGCAGCCCCAACTATGGTTCTTTTTTTTGCTTTGCTACACGATTTTGCTGTGGATTATACGTGGTTGTCCATTCCCTTCTGATGCCTTCCTTCGCACAAAAATATTTGAAGTCCTTGTAAATATATTCTCCTCCATTATTTGAGCGAAGCACCTTGATATTCTTCCCTATCGCGTTCCCCACGAGAGCCTTAAACTCTTTAGAACGATTGAAGACCTCATCCTTGGTCTTCAAGAAGTAGATCTAGGTTTTCCTGGAATGGCCATCAATAAAGGTGACGAAATATTCGGCACCACTAAGAGCTCTAGTGGACATTTGGCCACAAATATCTAAATGTATAAGTCTTAACATGTCATCTGTTCTGCTTGGCTTAGCATACTTCCCAAGTACGCATCCTCTACACACATTATCGTGTTCCATATCAAGTTTTGGAACCCCCATTACTGTTTCCTTGAGCATCTTGAGTGCTCCATGGTGTAGATGTCCCATTCTCCCATAGCTCATTCAGATCCTTCCCACCGCTATTGTCACTGCCTATCAGTGCCATTAGAGAGTCGAGCTGCAACTTGTACAATCTATTGCTTCAGACTCCAATATGTCTTACCTTCTTCCAGCTTGAGTGTTTAATAAACACTCTCTTCCCTACGAAGTGGATATCATATCCCTTATCCTGTAACTGGGATACTGAAATCAGGTTCATACCCAATCCTGGCACATGCAGTACATCTGTAGCATTGGTTCTTGCTCGACTCCCTCTGAAAATTGATGGTACCTCTCCTCACTGTGGTACACTTTGTTCTATTTCCCATCGTAATCTGGAAGTCCATCTGCTCCTCCTTGTAGCTAGAGAAATATTCCCTAATCCCTATCATATGAGTTGATGCTCCACTGTCTATATACCAGACACCTTATGAAGCGAGCCTGATAAGCAAGCAAATTCATCCTCCAATCTGGAAGACAACTTTGAAGCTCCTTGAATATCAAATTTATCCATTGCCATATTGTGTGCTATTCCTCTTCTGCTCGGTACTGATTTTGCTACTGCAAATTGCTGCAAAATCCTCTGTGCCACAAATCAGTAATCTGCTTTTGAAAATAACTCTGTTGCTGCTCCCTCTGCTTGCTGGAATTACTAATTTTTTGAAATCGATCTTTTTTTGCCACCTGCAACTGAAAATCGAATTTCCCAAGAAATTCGTACTGACTGGCTAGGTAATTGGCGCAACCTCTGTGAATTTTCTACTGCTGCTTTCTTTGAACAACGAAATTCTTGCTTCTTCAATTTGAGCTACAAATTTGCTAAACTAGCTTTGGTACCAAATGAAAATTCCATCTATTGCATCAACTAGAAATTATTCTCCTAACTGTAGATTAAATTATGCAGTTTATTTGCTACGACAAACAATGAATAAAATCACAACTGCTATTTTCACCATAACAAAATACTGCGAAAAATAAAATATTGGAAACTAAGAAATTTTAGAACACATAAGAATTTTGACACAGTTATTTTTGGACAATTGTCCTCGGAAAAAACCCAATGTGGGAAAACCGGTGCAGCAGATGAGGGTTTTATTGTTATTCTTCAGCTGTAATTATGAGTACAATAATTTAGATGCTCTACCGGCAATCTAATATGAGGAAAATACTAGCAAAATTATTGTGAGAATTTTCTCTCACCCCACAGCTAATATTTGCCACCGAAATTGCCTTCGTAGCCACACGTTAAGCCTTCTGCATCACCCTCTACGCAGTACTTGCGCAGAACCTCTGGGGATTTCGACGTTCCTCTTATTGCCTCTTTCTGGGACTGGAATATTTACTCCTGGAATGTTGTCAACCTCCTTGATCACCTGCTACTCACCCTTTGGCTGTATCTTCTTTGCTGAATCTCTACCACTGAGAAAATCATTTTTGAATCGATCAATGTGAGTTTCTAAATTATTCTCACCTTATTTCAATTAATACTGATTAATTAACCATATTCCCTAAGTTTAGACTTACCAAATATTTAAAAAACGCTTAATAATCTAATTGAGACACTTCTTGGTGGAATTTCCAGAAATGATTTCTAGGTTTTGGAGATCTCATGTATTCTAGCCTCTCTGCCAAGTTTTGTGGCTAGAACACATCCGATGCTATGAAAACTAACACCATTATCGTAGAAAGAGGAATCATCTTAACTATTGCCCTACATATTTCTCAACATGATATCAGAGCTAAGGTTGGCAGAGGGCATTATGAAAATCTCTACCACATTGAAGAAATTTCTAAATAAGTGTTCAAAGGTGGCAAGTCATCTCATAAAAGGCATCAAAGAAGTATGGAATCTCCTATTTACTCCAAAGAAGGAAGTGAGTAAGACAATTGACATAGGACTTTTCTCAGCACTCACTAACACATTTCAAGATGAGAGCATTTGGGTGATCGATAGTGGAACATCAAGACACGTGAACAGTCATCACAAGCAACTAAAAACATTGTCAAAAGGAAAGTCTTCTTACTCCGTAGAGCTTGGTGATAACAAGAGCTATCCTCTGAGGGGAATTGGATCAACCTCAATAGAGTTGGAGAATGGAGGCAATATTTATCTCAACAACATCCTATTTGTTCCAGGTCTGCATAAGAACTTACTCTCCATTTCAAGTCTAGAAGATAAAGGTGATAGAGTGTCTTTCATTGATGGAAAATTTGTTGTATGGGGTAAAAGCTCAAGCATAGAAAAAGCTAGAGTGATTGGGATTTGTGAAGGAAGACTTTACAGGTTGTTATCCCCTCTTGCTCAAGCTTTAGTTCACATTGAAATCAGCCCATGTGAACTTTGGCATAGAAGATTCAGTCATCTCCATTTCAAAATCCTTCCAAATCTAAACTCAATAGTAGATGGAATTCCCGAACTGAAAGAAGATCACAAAGGAGTATGCAAGGGATGTGCATTGGGTAAGAACACTAAGAGACCATTTGGAAGTAGTGTTTCACGGTCAAAAGAAATCTTGAATCTTATTCATTCCGATGTCTGTGGTCCTATGACTCTTAAATCACTTGGAGGTCATCTATATTATGTCACATTTATATATGACCATTCAAGGAAAACTTGGGTTTATTTAATGAAATCCAAGGATGAAGTATTTACCAAATTTCAAGAATTCAAAGCTGAAGTAGAGAACCTTACAGAAAGAAGAATCAAGATATTAAGATTCGATAATGAAGGAGAATACACATCTCTAAGGAAATCATAACTTTTTGTAAGGAGTCTGGGATTAAGAGGGAGCTAATAGTTCCTTATAATCCCGAACAAAATGGATTTGAAGAACGAAAGAATCGATCCATTGAAGAAAGAATAAAAGAAATGGTACATGATCAAGATTTACCAAAATTTCTATGGGGTGAAGCTACAAAGACAACTGCATATATACAAAATCGAAGTCCCCACAGGTCACTAGATAATTAAGACTCCTGAAGAAGTGTTCACTGGGATGAAATCAACTGTGGATCATCTCCGAATTTTTGGTTGTCCTGTCTATATTCGTATACCTAAAGACGAAAGGAAGAAGATAGATCCATCTGGCATGAAGGGACATTTGTGGGCTACAATAATTCCTTTAAGGCCTATAGGATCTACATAAAGGAAGGACACCATATAGAAGTCAGTCGAGACGCGATACTTGACAAAAGTATTGCATTTAAGAAATCAAAGGATCTCCCTATGGACTCTGATGATGAAGAACTTGCAGATTTGAAGAAGTTACTATGGTAGAAGAAGCGAACCATGAAGATGAAGGTCCCTGTGAACATATACAACCTGTGATAATCCTTGAAACTAGAAAAATACCTAACTGGTTGAAGTCTACACTTCCAGATGCAGAAGGTCACGGAGCAACTCAAGGTACATTCAAGTAAAGCAAGAAGCCCACACGATATCTTGGGTATGCTGCCTATATTACAAAACTAATAGAAGTAGAGCAATACACTTTTGAAGAAGTTGTTAATCACCAAGATTAGAAGGATGCCGTGGATGAATAATATCAGTCTATAATGAAGAATGGTGTTTGGGAGATCGTGCCTAGGCCTGAAGACAAATTTGTGGTAACTTCCAAATGGATCTACATGATCAAACATGCAACAAATGGAAGTATTGATAAGTATAAGGCAAGATTTGTGGCTAGGGGCTTCTCTCAATAGGAAGGCATTGACTATGAAGAGACATTTGCTCCAACAACAAGGTATACAACTATTTGTTCGTTGGTCTCTTTGGCAACATTGATGGTATGGAACATCCACCAAATAGATGTCAAGATTGCATTCCTGAATGGCACTGTTATCGCTCAAACTAGCAAGGGTCCTAAAGGGAATCCTATTAGGGCAACTGTTAGGCCAAGGGAATCAATGGAGACTTAGCCCACTGTCACCTTAGTTAAGGCTGCCTACTTTTTACAGACTCTCACCGATGGGAGGAGAGCCGGTATGAGGACTCACTTACAAAGAATATATCAATGCAATGGATAATAAGTGATTCCAAATACCATTTCCAAGGAGAAACTCAAAATTAGTGCTTTCTTGCTTTGTAAGTAAGGTGTAGTGTTGATGAGGATTTGAGGGTTATGTTTAGGGAGTATGTCATGCAATGGAGCTTCCTATTCGTCAAAATCCTTATGGAACTTGGATTCCTAAGTGATCCTTGAAAAGTTAGCTTTGATAGGAAATGAGACCACACAGGACCAAATGGACCCTAGGTTAGGTCAAGGGGGAGGGTTTAGCAACCAATGACGAACTTGACCTAATCAGGGAAGAGAAGGAGATCAAAGAATTTTTTTTTAATGAAAGGTGGCACAATGATCCCTATGACGTAACTAGCTTAAGGAAACCAAGGGCAATAATTGGTCTTTGAGCTAGGGCTTGCAATATCTCAAGATCCTACTGTCGAAATGTCATGAAATTTGGAGGGCTTCTTGTGGACACACCAGTGCAGTTGTGGACCAAAAATTGAAGTATTTGGATGGATAGATTGTGAGATATTCAATGCCCTAGGTGACCTATGGGGCTAGACCTAAAAAGAAGAGGAGAAGGTGAAGAAAAATAAGTCTTAGGGTGATCACCTATGGTAGATCAGTGCCTATGAGGAGATTGGAGTCAAGAATGATTATGAATTCAGATTTGATTTTCTTAGTCAAGGAGGCCTTAAAGATAGTTTCACTTAGCACTAGGGCAAAGGAGAGCAACTTCAAAGACTTTATACTTTGTTTTGAAAAATAGATGGCTTATCAAGATAAATTTCAACCATGAAATATCCCTAGGAACATTCACTCATCATACATGGCCCATACATGAAGCATCGCTATTTAGAAACAAAATTTCCATAACTTCGCAATAATAGATGCAACAAATTAGCCCTAGAATAGCGAAATCCCAGCAAGAATGTATGTGACAAAAATAATGTAAAGAATAGCATTAAAATTACACTGACATGTATTAGAGTATAACCAACCATCTAAAATTTGCCAAACAAGAAGCTCCAAGAGAAGAGAAAATGATCCAAACATCAAATTTCATTCCATGCTCCAAAATTTCGTCCACCAAAAAGGATAGTTAAGTTCTCTAAAGAAATACAAGTCCGACCAAGTAATGATGCTAAAATGAATTCACATCACTTATATTTATACACTTCTAATGAGTTGGATTTAGCTAATTAGGCCTACATTAGCCCCTACAATAAAATAATGTGCATAATAACTAACTTTTTGTGACAAACCCACCAAACTAGCTGATAAACAAAAGAATAAGCCTCTCAAGAGGTCGAATAATGACTAGTGCATGTCGTTGGGTCTTGGAGGAGGTCAAATGGAGTCCATATGTGCCATAATGTATAGTTGAACTCCCAAAAGCAATGGACAAGGGGTTGGCCCCTTGTAATAACCTGTGGTGCTCCAAATGATGTGTGGGGGCAGACAAGTGTCCTCATGGGTCTCCAAACAAATCAAAGATGCCTGTAGATTGCCTGCAAGGGCTAGGGTGACGGTGTAGGTGATGTCACATCATCGTGCAAGTCCTGGATCATCTGCTAAGTGTATGGTGGAACTTTGGGGCCAACTTGGCATGATGGATGAGGTGCATCTTCCTCATCTTATAATTGAACCACGAGCAATCTCTGAATGGTTGTGGGGATCCATGGAGTGTTGTCTGCAGCTGTGGAGGCCCATGGCTCTCTACACACACCCCACATGTGCCAATGTAGCCCTCTGGTGTCAGGACCCCTATAGGGAGACCAAACCCAAATGGAAACCACCTGGAATCCTGCATAAGATCCAATGTGTCCCCATGCCTTCCAGCACACCAAGTCATTAAAGAAATCAAGTAAAAGAGTTTATAAACCATGGATAACAAGTGAGATCAAGTAAAAGAGTCTATAAACCATGGATAACAAGTGAGCACTTCATAATGGCATGCCCTTCCATAGTGGGCTTTGGCGTGTGCGAATGTCTCCCAACTCCAAATAAGGTTAACTAGGTATCCTATTAGGTGGTTTCTACCTCTAAAGGGGGTGGTATGTCTGTGGTACATCCTTCATATGGTCGTGGCATGTGGCATAATGATGGAATGGGGTATGGAATGGAAGGGGGCAACTTGGATCACAAGCCATGGTACAAGGGTATATAATAAAAGGGAAGCCCACACATGGGTAAATAATGTGTAGTAGGGAGCATTCGTGGTGCATGAGTTACCCCGACCTTGATTTTTCCACCCTTTTTCATATGCCTTTTGCCTTTTCATGATTTTCTTTGGTTAATTGCTCGGGGCTCTAGGTAGTGAGAGCCTGATGCATAAAGTATAATAGTGGATACCCCCTTATAAGGTGGGGCATTTCATCGACCACTAGGGGTTGGGACAATCATTGGTTCTTGAATGATAAAGGAGGCTCATCAAGGGCCATGTAGGAACTAGGGTGATAGCCATGGAATAGGGTAGAGCTCATGTCATGGCTTTTTCCCACATGCTAAATGCTTTTGTCTTGGCCATCTTTTGCATTTTATGGTACAATTTCCTGTGGAATGTGGCCAATTATGTTTTTTCTTTTTCTTTTAGCTGCATTAACCTCCGTGCATCATTCGAGGCTCGACCCAAGATGTTGGGCAAGGGGATGGGGTGGTTGACCCTATGTGGACCCAGTGGAGGAATGTGGACCCAGGTGGGAGGAGAGATGATTGGGGTTGTAATGAGCGAAAGAAGAGTGGGACCATGCAACCAAAATTAGGGTTTCCCATGTAGTACCATCCCTAAAACCAGTAGGTCAGTAAAAGAGATCCCACAGGACTAGGGTGCAAGGTTAACAACCCAAAAGAGACCTAGGGAACAAGAGCACAGACCTAGACCACTCTTTCCTTTGAATCCACCCATTAATCTATGCCCAATGTTTCCATGATAAATAAACTAGAATACTCAATTACCAAATAACAAGGCATACCTTTAGGTTTGGGAGGCCCACCTTCAAACATACGATCATGACAAATGGGTGAGGGACCACATGGTTGGCTCAAGTAGCAGAGAAATGGCACATTGAGCTAGTTGGTGGCTGCGAGGGGCTGTCGGCTGAGGCCATCGTGGAGAAATGTTTTTTGCTAGGGATATCAACCACAAAATGGTGGGTAACAGGCACAATTGATAAGGAAGTCTATATAGAACAACCCTTGGGATTTGAAATTAAAGACAGAAAGGCATATGTCTCCAGATTGAAGAAGGCATTATATGGCCTCAAGCAAGCACCAAGGGCATGGTATGCTAGAATGGATTCATACCTACAGAGATTATGCTTCACAAAAAGCTCTGCTGATCCAAACCTTTATATTAAGGTTGTGAAGGGAGAGTCGGTAATCATTCTTCTGTATGTGGATGATCTTCTCTTGACAGGTGTGGAAGGTCAAATTGAAGAATGTAAGAAGCAACTAGTAGCAAAATTTGACATGAAGGATCTAGGGCTGATGCACTAATATTTGGGATTGGAAGTCTGGAAAGGACTTGATGAGATTTATCTACGTCAAGGAAAGTATGTGATCAAAATGTTGAAGAGGTTTGACATGATGGATTGCAAACCAGTGACAACCCCAATGATAACAAACTTAAAAAGACCGAGTCCCTAATCGAGCCATGTGGATCCTTCCAAGAATAGATAATTGACTGGCTCACTAATGTGCTTGGTGTTGAATTTTCTAAGTCTCTCCGTTAGAAAATTAATCTGTATTCTGCTGGTTTATTTCTTCTCCTTGTAAATTTTGAACAAGTTATTTAAAACATTTAAATACCGAAATAAACACAATACAGTTACAACATCTACATCAACTGAAAGAAAACAAACACACAATTGACATTGTTATTTTTGGACTAATATCCCTGGAAAAACCCAATGCGGGAAAACTGGTGCAGCGATTCTGAGGGTTTATTATTATGCAGTATTTCCTTGAGTACAGTTGGGTGCCTAACTGGTTCACCTGACATAGAAAAAATACACAACAACAATACCTCTCTATTCAGAAACAGGTATTCAGAAAACCTGTCCCACGGAACCCTCTCCAGCGTCTCTGAAGCTTTGTGCTGGCCCTTCTGGCCTCTGTGTCAGCCTCCTGCTGCCCTTCGTTAGGCTCAAACCTCTCTGCGTCAACCCTTTGAGGCACTGCGCATCCTCTGGGACCCTCTGCGTCAACCCTCTGAGGCACTGCGCAGCCTCTGGGACCCTTTGCGTCACTCCTGCAGCCTTTGAATGGATGACGTAGTCTCTCTGGCCTCTGCACTGTCTCTGCTGGGCTCTGCGTGGCCTAAACTGGTTGCTGCCTCACGCTCTCTACTTTTGCGCTGGTCTCTTATTACTGTCTCTGCCTCTTTGTCCAATATTCACTGCCCCTCACTGCTGATCACTGATTCGACTTTGCTTAGCAACCCCACTCTAGCAAATCGAATGGTTGATCACTTTGGTGTATCTTCCAATTGACCCTTAAGCCTCTTCTTATACTTTTCTTGTTGGTCTTTCAACAACCGAGATTACATCTCTAATCAATGACTAAGATTAGATTTGGCTTGATCTATGACTTTTGAAACCTTCTAACCCAGTTTTATATTAATACCCATTAATATTTTATTTTTCCTAAGTTTAGACTTAGGAACTCCATTAAAAATATTAATTATTTTAATATCTCCCAAATCATGTACAATTTGTGCAAACCATTTCCGGGTCTTGGAGATCTCATGTGCTTTAGCCTCTCCACCAATTTTCATGGCCAGAGCACATCCAATGCTACCCCAAACTAACACTCCCTTTTAGTGAGGATTGTGCTCTAGTAATACTTCACACTGAGCATCACCCTGATTATCCGGCATCGGTCCCTGTGCTGATGCTAGGCCTCCTCGCCCAACATCCTCTGCACTACTGCATCCTGTACTGCTGCCCATGGCCTTGCCATTGCCACTGCTGCATCTGTACGACAACTCCCTCTGCATCTGTGCTGTTGCTGGTTCATCCTCTCAACACTGCATCTGCGCTACATCCCCTCTCATCATGCTACATCGTGCTACTGCATACTACTACTGCACTGCAACTTAGTTACTGAGAAGTAAGTAACTGATCCACCCATCTTCTGACATCCCTGTCATGCTAGAAACACTCTCGATGCTGAAGCTATCTCTGCCGCTGACAAGTTCTCCCTCCACTGACCTTTGTGTTGCTGCAACTCCCTGCATCTCACACAGTTGCAAACCTCTCTGCGCCATCTTGCACCATTGCAACACTCCCGTGCCTCTCGCACTGTTGCAACCTGCTAGCCTCGCTTTGCCCGGGGACTTCTGCACTTTGCCGCTTCATCCGCATCTATCTCTATCAACATCCGTCTGTTTTGCAAATCCTCTTCAGGGCTCCCGTAGCAAGGTATAATCCAAGAGGTTGGGTACCTCAAGGATCCTGCCCCTCATCGCTTGTAGTTTTCCTGACTAAAGCGATGTCTCCCCACTTCTTCTCTAGTGGCACATGAGCACTCATGGCACAATTGTCATCCTCCTCGACTTCTTTCTTCGCCTTCGCTTGCGCTGCCTTAAAGTCAGATACCTCTCCCTTGTTCTTCTTCCTCGAACACTAGTTCGCATAATGACCCAGTTCCCCATAGTGGAAGCACTTGACCTTGGAGAGGTCCTTCTTCTTCCACTTCTCCTGCTTTCCTGTAGATGCCAGAGCCGCATCCTCTTCCTCTTCCTTCTTGATCCTTACCCCTTTGCTGCTACTTCCCATCTTGGTCAGCCGTCTGATCTCTTCTTGACGAAGAGCCGCCCCCAATCCTTCCCAATCTGGAAGATTCGCCCTGCCCAGTATGCTTTGGACAAATGTCTCCCACTCCTCGGAGACTAAGTCTAGTGCGGTTCTTACCATCAACTTTTGATCCGACGTGGCCCCTATGGAAGTCAGTTGGTCCCCGATCTCCTTCAACCGACCGAGGAAGAGATCTATTTGCTCTCCCTTCTGCATCTGGTATGACCGTCGCTGATTCTCAAGTAGCATATTCCTCTACACAGAAGTATGCTAGTACAAAGTCTTCAAGGTATCCCACATTTTCTTTGTCGTCTCCTTCTCGGCAATATGTTGGACCACATGATCCTTGACCCTGTTAACGCTTGAAATTTCACCTCAGGCTGAGAAAGGTAAACCTCAAGGCAACATCAAACCATTTAACCTCGTAGCTAGCCTTACGGGGCAGGAGAAGGCTCTCTCCGGTCTATCTCGGTAAAATCTTCAATAGATGAGATGACCAATAAGGTAACACTGATATTAGGCTAGTAAACTAATCAAAGAGTTTGATTTGGGGTTTTTTGGGTTTTTGGTGGCAAATTGAGGAGAGGGCAATTTTGGGTGCGGGGATTGGACACAGTTTCTGCAGGGGGTTCTTTGGGGCGAGGTAGGAGACAGTATTGATGCCTTTGATTTGAGGTGAATGGTCAGGAATGAAAGGTGAGGAGCTAAAGAGAGCAAACAATAACTTTGAATTCTCTTTAGACAGTAGAAAACATTGAAATTAAACAAACTTAAAAGCAGAGCATGGCAGGCATGAATTCTTACTTTAACACTTCATTTGTTTAATGTGTAGAAATAAAAGAAAGGAAATGAGTCACATAACAAGCTTACAAGTACATTGAGAAACACACCATCAACACATGAGTCCACAAGAATCCCAAAGAGGACTGCAAAACCCTGGTCTTCCTTAGCCAAGAATTGCAGAGATACAATGAATAATACAATGATAGCTTATCCCTCAAGAGTCCAACCATGAAAATGAGCAAGAAAGTACATAATATAGATAATCTAACCTCTTTCCCTGCCTCCATGGGTCGAGCTCACTATCCTAGGAGCTGTTTCAACTACTTCTAAACTAAGCACTACAAACTAGGCAGTCAAAACAACTTGCCTCTATAAGTTAGGAAACCAATTCATTCATTTAATATTTACCCTTTTCATGAATGAATCTTCTAGAAGTGTTACATAAGAGTAAAAGTGTCTTAAAAGTACAATAATTACATCAAAGAGAATCATAATTCACCCCAAAAAGTCAAACTAAGTCAAACTGCGTTTTTCTGAGCTGTACAGTGCATTTTGGAAAAATCTGCCTGACGGGTCGCGCGCCCCTGCCTGACGCGTTGCGCGCCTTTGGAGCCACTTTTGGGGCACTTGCAGGTGTCCAAATCGGGCAAGAGTAGGCTTGTTGGAAAGGTCTGTGAGTCTACTTTCCAACCCAACTGGAATTTTTGAATTTGGAGTTCATTTGCCCTGTCAAAAATCAAATCTCCCAAGACTGCTTTCTGCAATTCAAAAAAGTGGCAGAAAGTCATTTTTTGCTAGTTTTTTGACTTTCTGGAGGCCCAAAACTTCACCAAATCTCAAGTCCATCCATGAGAATGTGTAACTTTGCATGACAAATCTGGAAATGCTGAGTTTTTGTCAAATGGAGTTGCCATGATGAAGGGTCGCGCGGGAGGTGAGACCCGTTAATGGGAAAAACCTGCAAATTGCCTGAAAATGCCAAAATTCACCCAAAATTCTCAAAATTTCTTGGGATTTGTGCTGTGGCTAGGCTATTTAGTGCCTTGATCCTTGAGTGAAGCCTCAGCCAAGATACGGAGGGGATTGGGCCTCTTTCTCCGTTTTAGTGCCTCGGTCAACCGCCTTTGAAACATTTTCATCTTTGCCTTGCACACATGCATTCTTGCCCAGTAATGGTTCTTCATGTTCCTCAGCAATTTCTTCTCTTGGTTGGCCTTAGCCAACAGCCTCTCCAAGTGTGCATTTACCCGGATGAGCATGGACTCTCGGTCAGCGGGCAATGGATCACCGGGTCTTCTTCGGTTCAAGATTCGGTCACTACGAATCCTCCACAACTCATCAAGAGTTTTCTCATCCTCCAACTGTTTGTTGCGCTGCTCCAGGTATGAGATTGTCCATTGTGCACCTTCTAGTCTCTTTTGCAATACCTCATTTTCAGCTCTAAGGTGCTGAATGATCTCCTTTGCCTCTTGGCTCGAAGAACTGGCCTCAAGATCAACAAGCTCAATATCTGGAACTCCTGATGGTCCCTCATCAATCATGGGCTGCTTGCCCCTCTGTGCTGCCTGTGCTGGTGAAGAAAGCGAGGCCCCTTCCACCTGATGTGGAGATAACACTCGCTGAGCTGATGATGAAGGCGAGACCCCTTCCACCTGTTGTGGAGATAATACTCGCCGAGCTGCTGCAAATAAGGCCCTCGGGCCTTTCTGATAGGTAACCAAAGGTGAGGAGCTGACATGTCTAGTGACAGGGATGTCATGCTGCTGTGATGGTCCTCCCTCCTCGTGAACAAGTTCAGGATGTGGCGAGGGTGGTGCTGTGAAAAACTCACGAGAGATGAACTCCTCCCATGAGATGCCCTGCTGAGCCAACTGATGCAATACTACAAGCTGAATCAAACCATAATGGTACAGGCTCCTATACTGCTGTGCCGGGCTCGTCCTCTGCAACATGGACACCATCCTCTGAATGTTCTGATAGAAGAAAACAGGGATGTTCATCATCCTCACTCGGGTGAAGTGCATCAAGAGGCGAATATGGTATGAATATACCTGTGAAAATCTGCCCTCACAGGTAAAATAGTGCATGATGAGCCTCATCATGGGAGCATACTCGCTCTTGAGAAACCTGAATGGAAACACACCTGCCAAATGTCTCATGAATGGTGGCCGGACAAAAGGCTCAATGTGAACACTATCCAGCACCTTGTGCTTATTCCACACCTCCCCAACATTAGGTATCCCTGTGGCATGTGAGATCACCTCGGGTGTCAATGTAAAGTTCACCCCTGCAAGGTTGACATGTCCATCATGCAAGTGTAAAACAAATAGGCGAGCCAACTCTCTGTGGTGCTGAATCCGAGAGATCCTCTCACAAAACTCATAGCAAGACATATACTGGAAACATGTGACTGCCATAGGACAAGCCTGTAAATCTGCTAAAGAGGTGGGCTCCTCTCGCCTATGATGACCACCTTTTCCACCCTTATGAGGCCTCCTCTGTACCTCAATCTCTGAAGCTGATGACTGGTCATCACTTTGCTCATAGGTTTCGGTTTCTGACATTGTTTAAGGAGCAAAGTGGACAAACTGTGCTGCTGTTTCTGCCTGTAAAAAGCTGATTTATATGCTGTTTCAAGGGGACAAGGAACATGAGGGAAATGTTAGGGGAGGGACATTTTTACAAGGAAAATGGGAATACATGTATACAACAGGGAATTTAGGGAAAAACACTGCAAACATCACTGCACATGCATCATCAAATTCATGTGTTTACATGGGCATATGGAGAAGTAGGGTTAGGGTTTGAGTTTTTTTTTTTTTAGTGTTTAGGGAGAGGGGTAGGGTTTGTATTTATTTTACAATTTAGCAAGGGGAAATTACATGGAAATACAAGGGAAGTGAAAAGGGGAAAGAGGAAAATAATTACAAGGGAAAAAACATGAACAGCAATAAACCCTAGCACATTTTAATAATCAAACATTGCAGCCATATGGGACCTCTTCCTCTTGCACAATTTGATCTTTAAACACATTCATGATGTCCTTTAAACATAACCAGCAACCATTTTCAAGTTTGGAGAACCTACCTCAAGCAATTTGATGATTTGGAGGGTGCTTGAACGAATTTGCAATGAGTTTGGAAGGGAGGTCGCTGACGGGTCGCGCGCCTGTCCTGCTCCCAATTTCGACCAGTCTTCACTCAAAATCGCTTGGATGCTCGCCCAATCTCTCTTGCAAGTGTCTTGGATGCACAATGAGAGTAAAAGGAGGGAGATTGGGTCTTTATAAGCTTCATTTGAATAAATTTCATGCTCAAACCCACTTTCTAATGTTTCTCTTTGACACTTTATAAAATTGACTTTTTGGTTTCCTTTGTCCTGAAATTGACTCATTTAGTGCTTTGGCTTGATTCTTTTTGTAGGGAGATCATCTGAGGGATCTTGGCAAGGGGACCAGGGTTACATGCTGTCCGCTGAAGTCTTTTGAAATTTCATCACTTTTTACAAAAATTTGAAAAATGACCTTGGCTTTAAAAACAGAGTTTTTAAATCCAAGGTGAAAATTAACTGTACAAGATAAAAAATTTCGAAGAAACATCTTTACAATCATCCCTCTGGCTTGCTGAGCACTTATTAACCTTCAGAAACATGACCTTGTAAACATACTTGACCAAAACCCTAGACCTAGGAATTTGACCTCAAGACAAGACAAGACAAGCTTGAAAGAGCTTAATGACTGAAATGACCTGATCCAGCAATGCCAAGAGGGGTATAAATACACCAGCTCCTCCATCAGGGTTATGGCATGCCTAATGGGATGCAAAAATTGGCACTGATGAGACACCTACCTATGCAAATGCAAAGAGTTTTGATCGCTGATGGAGGGCTCAAGACCGACTCTAACAGACCCCATCAAGGATGATGCATTTTGCCTTGGCCATTGCCTCCTTGTACCTTTCATTAGCTACCGGGTCAACTGGGATAGACATTACTCTCAAGGCAAAGCCCTTGATGCGATGTTTGTTTAGAATGGACAGGATCCTGACCTTCCAAACCACAAGGTTGGATGCTCCGTCTAGCCTATCCTGATCCCTCAGCCCATTCACGACCATCTCTTTGCTCTTCTCTGTCAACTCCTCCGAGTCTCTCTACATCCTGCCTGGAAGTTCTCGGTTTGACTCATGCTAAGTCTCTCTACTTCACGTCTGGAAGTTCTTGGTTCGACTCCTCTGAGTCTCTCTACTTCCCATCTAGAAGTTCTCTTCTGGACTTCCCTTGAGTCCCGATTTCCCTCCTGGAAATCCTTCTGCCAACCGTCAAGTTGTCCCTCTTCGATCGTCTGTGCAACTGCAACATTGATCCAGATTCCTTGGTTAGAAATCCACCTTGGCAGCAACTCCCTCTACCTTGGTTTTTCCTTGTTAGGTACTGTTTTGACCATAGTACCCCACCAGCTTCGCTCCCGCAAACTTCCCATAGCTTCCTTCGCCCCAACAATTGAAGGATTGAGCCTCTTGGCTCTGTGGAATCCTGTCACCGACAAAACAACTCCCCCAGCCAACTGCGTCAGCCCTCCTGGCCTCTGCGTGAGCTTGTTTCTGCGCTCCTCAGCCTCTGCACTGGCCTCTCTCAGGCTCAGACTGATGACGCAGTCCATCTGTGTCAACCTTTCCTCTGTCTCTTTCGACAAGGATCAACTCTGTCACTTGGGATGGCTGAATCTGTTGCAAATGCTTTGCTCAGCTGATGCCTTTAGCTTTCCTGTGATTTGCAACCACCCTCTGATACCATGTTGAATTTTCTAATTCTATCCGTTAGAAAAGTAATCTGTATTTTGCTGGTTTATTTCTTCTACTTGTAAATTCTGAACAAATTATTTAAAACTTTTAAATACCGAAATAAACACAATATAGTCACAACATCTACAGATCATGAGTTGAAAGAAAACAAACACACAAGTGACACCGTTGTTTTTGGACAAATATCCTCAGAAAAACCCGATGCGGGAAAACTGGTGCAACGATTCTGAGGGTTTATTATTATTTAGTATTTCCTTGAGTACAACTGGGTGCCTAACCGGTTCTCCCGACAGAGAAAAAATACACCGCAGCAATACCTCTTTATTCAGACACAGGTATTCAGAAAACCTGTCCCATGAAACCCTCTCCCGCGTCTCTGAAGCTCTGCACTGGCCCTTCTGGCCCTTGTGTCAGCCTCCTGCTGCCCCACGTCAGCCTCAAACCTCTCTGCATCAGCATTCTGAGGTATTGCGCAGTGTCTGGGACCCTCTGCATCACTCCTGCAGCCTCTGCGTGGATGCCGCAGTCCCTCTAGCCTCTACGCTGTGTCTGTTGGGCTCTGCGTGGCCTGAACTGGCTGCTGCCTCTCGTTCTCTGCTTCTGCACTAGTCTCTTGGCACTGTCTCTGCCTCTCTGTCCAGTACTTACTGCCCCTCGCTGCTGATCACTAATTCGATTTTGCTTAGCAACCCCGCTCTAGCAAATCAAATGACTGATCACTCTGGTGCATCTTCCAATTGACCCTCAAGCCTCTTCTTATACTTTTTTCGTTGGTCCTTCAATGACCCATTTACATCTCTAATTAATGACTAAGATTAGATTTGGCTTGATCCATGACTTTTGGAACCTTCTAACCCAACTTTATATTAATACCCATTAATATTTTATTTTTCTTAAGTTTAGACTTAGGAACTGCATTAAAAATATTAATTATTTTAATATCTCTCAAACTCGGTACAATCTGTCCAAACCATTTCTGGATCTTGGAGATCTCATGTGCTTTAGCCTCTCCACCAATTTTCATGGCTAGAGCACATCCGATGCTACCCCAAATTAACACTTGGTGAATACTTGACTAGACATATGTTTTGCAGTAAATGTTCTCAGTCAATTCCAAGTGGAGGCGAGACATGATCACTGGATAACAACAAAACATATACTGAGATATCTGCAAGGAACCATCCACTACTGCCTGAAATATGGTAGGAGGAATGATGTCCACTTGATTGGATATACAAATTTCGACTGGGGAGGTAGTGAGCAAGATGGAAGGAGCACTACAGGAGGATGTTTTAGTTTGGAATCCTCCATGATCTCATGGATGAGTAGAAAGCAAGAAACAATTGCTTTGAGTAGTGCTGAGGCTGAGTATATTGCAACCTATGAAGTAAGCAGAGAAGCTGTCTGGTTGAGGAAGCTGCTATCCGACCTATTTGAAGGACCAATGGACCCAACAATGATACATTGTGAGAACATCAGTTGCATACGATTGTTTGAAGATCCAATATTTCATGGAAAGACAAAGCATATCAACAACAAGTATGACTGCATTTGGAAGCTAGTACAAGATGGTGTGCTGCAGCTAGAATATATCTCCACCGATGAGCGGGTAACTGACATATTGACAAAATCTCTTCCTAATAAGAAGCTTTTGTATTTGTGAGACAAGCTTGGTTTGGTTGACATATCCTTCCTGGTTGAGAGGGAGAGATAGATACATCATTCTTGTTTTCACTTGGGAAGACATAATGGAGGATTGGGTAAGCATCTGGCATCCGATACTCTTTGAGGATGAGGTAGGGCATCCAAGATAAGAGTAGTCTTGGACCGATATCCTTTGAGGACTAGCTATCCAAGATAAGGATAGTCCAGGGAAGGTCATACTCTGTGAACACTGAGGTGGGGTATGTACCTTGAGAGGCAATGATGATAGTGTCTACAAATCATTGGTCTTGCCTGCATTATGCTTTGATCTTGTGGAGAGATAGAGTTGTTAGTCAAGGCCTTGCTATATGTCAATGCTAGTTGATATGATGCTAAACATATGGGTTACCAATCCGACTCTTCTTATGAGATCTTTTTAGATTGAGAATGCCCATGTACCATTTATGAATACCTCCCTAGTTAAGAGGGAGTGTTGAAAAAAAATGTGTAACTAGGTTCGGTCTTCATAAATATGAAATGTATTTTTGATTGTTGTATATTGTAGAATGAAAGAAAATTCTTATTATTATTTTTGGAAAATGGGTTTCGTGCTCAAGGTATTTTATTTTATAGGTCAAGCACACATTGAGTGCTTCTAGGGATTTTCCTAGGTCAAGAACTCAAAAGAGTCATTGTGATAAGTTGAAGACCCCATCAGGCACATTGTAACTTGTAAAGAAAATTATTTTTGTCATTAAAAGTGTCAAAATACCCTTCAAGATCAAGTCGACCTGGCAGCCGGGAAGTCGAACTATTTTGAGGAGGCACGCCCACCTTGAGAAGCCTATATAAAGGAGGGAACTCGACCTCCTTGAGACATATTCATCACTCACTCATCCCAGCAAGGGAGAAGAGCAAGAAGGCAAGCGAAGAAGGATTGTTTTTGGGCTAATTCTCTCTCACATGTGCGAAGAAGAGAAGTCAGGGTTTGCTACTTCAAGGCGAAATTCTCTATCTGCTGGAAAAAGGGTCTATTAGGTTACCTACTAGCCCTAGTCAAGGAAGTAAGGCAAATGAAGTTTTTGGGAGGCCTTGGAAGGATAATTTCACTCACATGTGTGGACGTAGTAGTAGTTGCAGGGGGCCGAAAATTTTAGACTTGTAGTAGAGGTCGAAATTCCGAAGCTGGGGGTGAAAGTTGTGCAGCTGGAAGAGATTTCACTGGGTGTGACTTGGATAAGAGAGGCACATCATTCAGAAAGGTTGGACTTGGTCTTGAAGGGTATTAATCTTGGTTTAGAGGTATTGGAATTCATCAATTGAAGAATCTATAAGAAGAGAAGAGATCTTGCGGGTTTTCCTCTCAAGTGGAGAGGTTTTATAGGTCAAGCACACATTGAGTGCTTCTAGGGATTTTCCTAGGTCAAGAACTCAAAAGAGTCATTGTGATAAGTTGAAGACCCCATCAGGCACATTGTAACTTGTAAAGAAAATTATTTTTGTCATTAAAAGTGTCAAAATACCCTTCAAGATCAAGTCGACCTGGCAGCCGGGAAGTCGAACTATTTTGAGGAGGCACGCCCACCTTGAGAAGCCTATATAAAGGAGGGAACTCGACCTCCTTGAGACATATTCATCACTCACTCATCCCAGCAAGGGAGAAGAGCAGGAAGGCAAGCGAAGAAGGATTGTTTTTGGGCTAATTCTCTCTCACATGTGCGAAGAAGAGAAGTTAGGGTTTGCTACTTCAAGGCGAAATTCTCTATTTGCTGGAAAAAGGGTCTATTAGGTTACCTACTAGCCCTAGTCAAGGAAGTAAGGCAAATGAAGTTTTTGGGAGGCCTTGGAAGGATAATTTCACTCACATGTGTGGACGTAGTAGTAGTTGCAGGGGTCCGAAAATTTTAGACTTGTAGTAGAGGTCGAAATTCCGAAGCTGGGGGTGAAAGTTGTGCAGCTGGAAGAGATTTCATTGGGTGTGACTTGGATAAGAGAGGCACATCATTCAGAAAGGTTGGACTTGATCTTGAAGGGTATTAATCTTGGTTTAGAGGTATTGGAATTCATCAATTGAAGAATCTATAAGAAGAGAAGAGATCTTGCGGGTTTTCCTCTCAAGTGGAGAGGTTTTGGCCCTGCCTTGCAACTTATATTCTGTGTTCTTGTGTACTATTGTTCTTCTTGTTTTGGTAGCTGTTTGATGATGTTTGAACATAATAATAAGTGAAGTAGCTAATAAAGTAAGAAAAAGTAAAAAGACATCACAAGTAGTTATCATAGAAAGAGAAATAATCTTAACTATTGCCCTACAGATTTCTCAACACTATTGAGATTGTTAGCATAGCATTGGTAACATTTGATAATTGAGGAATTGACTACTAGTTTAGTTTTTACATTTCTTCTAACACTTTGTTTTCTTGTGAGTTCAATAATCTAAGAGATCATATCTTTGCGCTAAGTAACTCACTCATAAAAGCACTTGATAACTAGTCTCAAGAATTGAAATCTTTTGAATGGTTGATATTGTTTAAGGATATTGGAAATCTAATTATGTAACATCTGGTTGGAATTGTGATAATTTGTTGCAATCATCCATATTGTCTATCTTTTGAGCAATTTTTTATTGGCATCCTTTTCATTTTTGTATTATTTCTGAAGAACCTTGGTTAATTGTTCTAAGTAATATCGTGGATAAGTGCTCTATTATTGTCATTGGATCTATTGTTCATGGTTGAATTGAACATCTATTGTGCATGACAATTTACCTTTGCCATATTGATAATTTTGTTCGAAAGAGCATTAATCGTGTTTCTTGTTTGATACTTGAGCAATTATCTCTTGGTTACATCGGAAACATCTTTTGAGCACTGTTGAAATTGAGCACTTCATCTTGTGATTCAGATTATCTCTTATTTGTCAATTAAGTACCCTTTTGTCATAATTAAAGATCAATCAGAACTAAGTACTTAAGGTCATAATTAATCTTAACTCAAGAGCACTTGAATTAAATTTGCATTTGCATTCTAGGCCTAGTCTTGCATTAATTAACTTACCTCCAAGCATATGCTTGGTTGATAGAAAGATAGGGCCACCTGTCATCTTGTAGCTTGCAAAGGATAGACCCTCTCTAATGGTTAACACATTGACCTTGCAGTCGTAAGAGCTAGAGTCTTTTCAACGCTAGAGGCACCGGGTGGTTAGATTTCAAGGGGAGGTATCGTTAACCAAGCCATTGCTTGCTTCGCCTTGACTTCTCTTTACAATTACTTTAGAGACTAACCTCAAAACAACTAAGAATTAAGGGATACACCTAGTTAGGCATTTAACTAAAATTAACCAAGATATTGCATCTCACCTAGATTGTAGGACTTACATTTTTTTTAGGATAGCTAAGCATCCC
The DNA here is from genome assembly GCA_031772625.1 of Pinus tabuliformis. Taxonomy (NCBI): domain Eukaryota; kingdom Viridiplantae; phylum Streptophyta; class Pinopsida; order Pinales; family Pinaceae; genus Pinus; species Pinus tabuliformis. Next base: position 440,177,397 of record CM062813.1, on the reverse strand, counting down.
GTAAGCAACGATTGTTCATCTGGTCATTTGGCATTTAATTGATATAAAGCAAGTAGTTGACTCGATCAGACATTGGTCTCACTAAAGTTATCTAATCTAATCTCTTAACTTGCTAAAATCAACCAAGTGGGTAGGCCATTCAATCGTGTCTCCTGGACTTGTTGGTTGCTAACAAGGCTTGCATTATCACCTTCCATAGGGACTACCCCCAAAAGCCTGCTATTGGCAGACAACGAAAACAGAGTGGGCGGGGATCAAAGTGACAACCCTTGCCTTGAGTCGTTGTCACATCATGCATGTACAATTTGAGCGACAACAAGACCTCAATGCTCTCCCTTTTCAAAACACTTCCTCTAAAAGAAGATTTTAGTTTCTAGCCAGATTTGGAACTATTCCAGGAACTGCATCAAGCATTCCAGGTTGAGACCTCAATGGTCTCCCTTTTCACAACATTAAGGAGCACTTCCTCTAGCAGAAGACTCCAAATTCTAGCCAGATTTGGTTTTGTTCCAAGAATTGCACTAAGCGTTCCGGTGTTGGTGGTCATCCTTAAACAACCACTAGTTAAGACCTCGAGTTCTCCCACCTTATATCATCATTTCAGAAAGCACATTTAGCTTATTGTTGCCATGCAATTTTTGCATTTTTGTGTTATTGCTTTCTTCTTGGACTCATATTAAGGGGGGGGGTGAATGTTGCACACTTAATTCGCTAAGGGTAATGGTGTGGAATATGAAGAATCATTAGAGTCGAGGAGACCACTTGGAATATGAAGCCAAGGGTCATAGGACAATGTATTTATATGTATATCTTCGTGAATAATATGCATTGCATGAGTTATTTGAATTCTTCCTATTCATTTATGTGAGTGTTTAACCCACTCTTTCCTAGGGAGATAACACTATTATGTGATCGAAGCCCCAAATTTGAAAGGGAAGCCCCATATGAAGTGTCAATTTATCCTTGACTAACAAGCTTAGTCCACTTAAGATGCAACACTAGAGATTGGTGTGATTGTTAAATGGTTTTCATCTTGGGTGCACGACATAATTGGGGATAGACTAAGATACAACAATAGGGTGGAGGCCATTGTCAACTCAATACTCCACCTCCTTCTCTTTAGTGGAATTTCACCACAATGGAAGCTTCCAGGTACAAGTCACCTAATAGATATTCGAAGGCAATAGCTCAAAGGTGACAACCTTAATAGGTTTAGGTAGGGCACTTAGACTAGGAACAAGGCTCAATCCAATGTGATAAGGAATAACACACCCCTTAAGGAATCTCTTGGAATTTCTAAGTCTAACCAGTTAGAAATTCTTCTTGTACTATCTGATTTATTTCACCTACTTGTTTAATTACTTAACAAGTTATTTACCATGTAAATACTGAAAATAAACACAAGTACAGTATCAACACCTATAGATCATCAACTGAAAGAAAACAAGCACACAAGTGACACCGTTATTTTGGACCAATGTCCTCGGAAAAACCCAATGCGGGAAAATTGGTGCAGCTATTAAGAGGGTTATATTATTATGCAGTTTATTTGAGTACAACTGGGTGCCTAAATTGGCTCACCCCACAGACAAAAAAATATGGCAGCAATACCTCTATATCCGGAAACAGGTATTCAGAAAACTTGTCCCATGAAACCCTCTCCAACACAACTAAAGCTTAGCGCTGGCCCTTCTAGCCATTGCGTCAGCCACCTGCTACCCTGCGTTAGCCCCAAGACTCTCTACGTCAGCCTTCTGAGGCACTGCACAGCCTCTAGGAGCCTCTGCGTTACTCCCTCTGCCCTCTGCGTGGATGATGCAGTTTCTCTGGGCTTTGCGCTGCCTCTGCTGGGCTTTGCGTAGCCTAGACTGATTGCTGCTCTCGCTCTCTCCGCTTCTGTGCTAGTCTACCAGTATTGTCCCTGCCTCTCTGCCTTGTACTCACTGCCCCTCGCTGCTGATCACTGATTCAACTTTGCTTAACAACCCCACTCTAGCCAAATGAATGACTGATCACTTTGGTGTGTTCTCCAACTGATCCTCAAGCCTCCTCTTATACTTTGCTCGTGGTCCTTCAACGACCGAGATTAAATCTCTAATCAACGACTAAGATTAGATTTGGCTTGATCCATGACTTTCAGAACACTCACCCAGTTTTATATTAATACCCATTAATATTTTATTTTTCCTAAGTTTAGACTTAAGAACTCCATTAAAAATATTAATTATTTTAATATCTCCCAAACCGGTTAGAATTTGCCTAAACCATTTCTGGGTCATGGAGATCTCATGTGCTTTAGCCTCTCCACCAATTTTCATAACCAATTTTCATAGCTAGAGCACATCCAATGCTACCCCAAATCAACACTCCCTCTTAGCGAGGACTGTGCTCTAGTAATTCTCCACACTGAGCATCACCCTGATTATCCGGCACTGATCCCTATGCTGATGCTAGGCCTCCCTCGCCCAACATCCTCTGCACTGCTACATCGTGTACTGCTGCCCATGGCCCTACCACTGCAACTATTGCGTCTGTACGACAACTCCCTCTGCATCCGTGCTGCTGCTGGTCCATCCTCCCAACACTGCATCTGCACTGCATCCCCTCTCATCATGCTGTAGCGTGCTACTGCATACTGCTACTGCACTGCAACTCAGTACTGAGAAGTAAGTAACTGATCCACCCAACTTTTGACATCCCTATCAGGCTAGAAACACTCTCGATGATGAAGCTCCCTCTGCCACTCACAAGTGCTCCCTCTACTGACCTCTATGCTGCTGCAACAACTCCCTGTATCTCGTACCGTTGTACACCTCTGTGTCATTTTGCACTGGTACAACACCCCTGTGCCTTTCGCACTGTTGTAGCCTACTAGCCTCGCGCTGCCCTGGGACTCCTGTACCATAGCACTCTCTGTTGCTTCATCCACACCTGTCTCTACCCACATCCGCGAGTCCTGCTACTCCTTTGCAGGGCTCCCGTAGCAAGGTATAATCCAAGAGGTTGGGTATCTCAAGGATCCTGCCCCTCATCGCCTGTATTCTTTCTGACTACAGTGATGTCTCCCCACTTCTTCTCAATGATACATGAGCTCTCATGGCACAATCGTCCTCCTCCTTGACTTCTTTCTCTGCCTTTGTAGGCGCTACCTTCGAGTTCGAAGACTCTCCCTTGCTCTTTTTCCTCAGACACTGGTTCGTAAAATGACCCAGTTCCCCACAATGGAAGCACTTGACCTTGGAGAGGTCCTTCTTCTTCCTCTTCTCTTGCTTCCCCGCAGGCGCTAGAGTTGCATCTTCTTCTTCCTCTTTCTTGATTCTAACCCCTTTGCTGCTACTCCCCGCCTTGGTCAGCTGTCTGATCTCTTCTTGACAAAGAGCCGCCAACAGTTATTCCCAATATGGAAGATTTGTCCTACCCAGTATTTTCTGGACAAATACCTCCCAATCCTCGAAAACTACATTTAGTGCGGTCCTCACCATCAATTCCTCATCTGGCGTGGCCCCTATGGAAGTTAGTTGGTCATGGATCTCCTTCAAGCGATTGAGGAAGACATCTATCTGCTCTCGCTTCTGCATTTGGTTTGCCCTTAGCTGATTCTCGAGGAGCATCTTCCTCTGCATGGAAGTATGCTGGTATAATGTCTTCAAGGCATCCCGCATCTCCTTTGCCGTTTCCTTCTCGGTAATATGTGGTACCACATGATCCTTGACCCCTTCAAGGATGATGCACTTAGCCTTCGCCATTCAATCCTCGTACCTTTCATTAGCTACCAGGTCAACTGGGACAGCTACTACTCTCGTGACGAAGCCGTTGACGCGATGTTTGTTTAGAATGGACAAGATCCTGGCTTTTCAGACCACAAAGTTGGACGCTCTGTCCAACCTATCCTGATCTCTCAGCCCATTCATGACCATCTCGCTTCTCTTCTTTCGACTCCTCCGAGTCTCTCTACTTCCCTCCTAGAAGTCCTTTGTTCAACTCCTGCTGAGTCTCTCAACTTCTCGTCTGGAAGTTCTCGGTTCGACTCCCTCTGAGTCTTGATTTCCCTTCTGGAAATCCCTCTGCCAACTTCGAGTTGTTCCACTCTGATCGTCTGTGCAACTGCACCACTGATCCGGATTCCTTGGCTAGAAATCAGCCTAGGTAGCAACTCCCTCCCCTTGGTCTTGCCCTGTTAGGTACTGTTCTGACCACAATACCCCACCAGCGTCGCTCCGCAAATTACCCACAGCCTCCTATACCCCAGCAACTGAAGGATTGAACCACTTGGCTCTGTGCAATCCTGACATCGGTAAATCAACTCCCCCAGCCAAATGCGTCAGCCCTCCTGGCCTCTGTGTGAGCCTAATTCTGCCTCCCTTAGCCTCTGCGTTGCCTTTCTCTGCTCTAGAATGATGACACAGTCCCTCTGCATCACTCCTTCTTCTGTCGCCTTGCACAAGGATCAAATTTGTCACTCGGGACAGCTGAATCTGCGACAAATGCTCCGCTCGGTTGATGCCTTCAATTTTCCTATGATCTGCAACCACGCTCTGATAGCATGTTGGAATTTCCAAGTCTAACCCGTTAGAAATTCTTCCTGTACTATTTGGTTTAGGAGTTATCTATAATGCGACTTTTTGGAGATTCCGGTGACGGAATCCGGCGGAAGAAATTGAGGTTAAATCTTGATTTGTTGCAGTTAAAATGGTTTTTTAACTGCATATTTGGATTCAGCACCCTCGAAAACCCCTGGGACGCTTTCATTGTGCAGAAACTAGCTATCAAACTTGCGATTCCAATAAATTCCTGCCGGATTTCGACCGGAAAAACCAGTCGGAAAGGCTTTCAAAAAGTCGCGTTATAGACTATTTCTTTGGTTTATTTCACCTACTTGTCTAATTACTTAACAAGTTATTTACCATGTAAATACTGAAAATAAACATAAGTACAGTATCGACATTTACAAATCATCAACTGAAAGAAAACAAGTACAGAAGTGACACCATTATTTTGGACCAATGTCCCCAGAAAAACCGAATGCGGGAAAACCAATGCAGCTACTTAGAGGGTTATATTATTATGCAGTTTATCTGAGTACAACTGGGTGCCTAAACCAGCTCACTCGACAGAGAAAAAAATACGATAGCAATACCTCTATATCCGGAAACAGGTATTCCGAAAACCTGTCCCACGAAACCCTCTTCAGTACAACTGAAGCTCAGCGCTAGCCCTTCAGGCCACTGCGTCAGCCTCCTGTTGCCCCGCGTCAGCCCCAAGACCCTCTGCGTCAACCTTCTGAGGCATTGCGTAGCCTCTGGGAGCCTCTGCAGCATTCCCTCTGCCTTCTACGTGGATGATGCAGTCTCTTTGGGCTCTGCACTGCCTCAGTTGGGCTCTGTGTAGGCTGGACTGATTGCTGCTCTCGCTGTCTCCGCTTCTGTGCTGGTCTCCCAGTATTGTCCCTGCCTCTCTGCGTCGTACTCACTGCCCCTCGCTATTGATTACTGATTCAACTTTGCTTAGCAACCCCGCTGTAGCAAAATGAATCACTGATCACTCTGGTGTGTTCTCCAACTCACCCTAAAGCCTCCTCTTATACTTTTCTTGTTGGTCCTTCAACATCCGAGATTAAATCTCTAATCAACGGGTAAGATTAGATTTGGCTTGATACATGACTTTTGGAACCTTCTAACCCAGTGTTATATTAATACCCATTAATATTTTATTTTTCCTAAGTTTAGACTTAAGAACTCCATTAAAAATATTAATTATTTTAATATCTCCCAAACCGGTTAGAATTTGCCTAAACCATTTCTGGGTCTTGGAGATCTCATGTGCTTTAGCCTCTCCACCAATTTTCATGGCTAGAGCACATTCGAAGCTACCCCAAATCAACAGAATCTACAAGGAAGGTTTATAGCATACGGCTTAGATGATATGCTACACAAATGGCACAATTAGGCATATAATACCAAGAAAAGGCTTGTAAGAAAGATATGATCAACAAAAATGGAGCCACATGCCTTCAATAAGCCCTAAGATGAGGCCTTGATGCTAGATTAGGGTTTCCTTGGGTAGAATTGCGTAGAGTTTGTGATATCAACCCAAGTGATGCTATTCCAACCATGCAAAATGCAAAAGTTAGGTGTTATAAGTTTCAACCAGCAAGAACGACTTCAAAATAACCCAACGCTTCAACCCTCGTTGTATTCAGCCGTTATGTCCTAGCCCTAACAACTTCTCTTGAAGAGTCGAAATTGGTCAAGAGAGAGAAAATAAGTTTTATTAGTTTTGACTATCTATGTGGAAGCCAATGCTTACTAACTACTTGGGTGATGGAGTCTAAGGGAAAATTACTATGGAAATATCAAACCCTTGAAAGGAGTAAAGGGGGGAACCCTAAGTTCCCACTTTTAATACCCTAGTTATCATTCATTGTAGGGATAAATGCAAGATAAAATATCTCTAGCAGGTTCTCAAGCATATTCAATATTCTTATTTAAAGTGTGCAACATTTCACCAAAAATTTCATGTAAAGATATATATTTAGACAAGGAATACAGAAACACTAGGAAAATACATTGGATACAATAACCATAAAAATATTCAACAGTAAAAGTACTCACAAGATGTCAATGAACAATCCTTAATTATCCCAAAATGACGTCTCCATGACAAAGGCTAGTCTCCAATTGCAAAATGTCCACAAAGATTACATCTCCACAAGAGTAGTGAGTTACGAGAGCTAGGCCGAAATCTTTTAAGAGGCCAAAGTAGCCTACAAGTGATGATGAACTGAACTGTGAGGTGACTTTTTATTTATATGAGGTCTACCTCACCCAATTTTAGCCCAGAAGCCCCAAAACAAGTTTGATATTGAGTAAACACAAGTGAACTTGGGTTACAAGCTAACCCACTTCTTGAACATAAAATTATTGTTGAAGTTTCTAAGTTTACTTAGTTTAGAAATCCTTTATGCACTTTTTCTGATTTATTCCTACCTACTTGTTATTTCTCTTTAACAAGTTATTTACAAAGTAAACACTGAAAATAAACACTAGTGCATGCTCAACATATTACAGATCAACAACTAAAAGAAACAAGAACAAACACACCACATGACACCATTATTTTTGGACCAATGTCCCCGAAAAAACCTAATGCGGGAAAACCGGTGCAGCTATCTGAGGGTTTTCTCATTAAGCAATATTAGAGTACAATCTAAGTGCCGAAACTGGCCTATCCAACAGAGAATTTCCTTAGCAGCTATACCTCACAGTTTGAGAGAAATCTCCTCGCTGAAACCCCGGAAAATCCTCCGGCAGCTCCTCAGCACAAAACTGGTCTGCAACCCCAGCGTCTGCCCAAACTGGACTGCGTCAGCCCCTCTCTGTCTCACGTTGGCCCTGTGTCAACCTTTCTAGTCCTGCGTCAACTCTGGGAGCCTTTGCATCAGCTGCGCTGGCACCTCTTGTGCTCTGCGCAACACTTGGCTGTCTCTACGTGGCCCTGCGTGAGCCCTTGCTGGCTCTGCGTCACCCTCCTTGGCTGCTGCGCTGCTCTCTCGGCACAACCTTTGCCTTCTTTGTTTCTCCGTACTCAATGCCCCTCAGCTGCTCTCCCGATCACTGATTCTATCTCTCTTAGCAAACCCCACTCTAGAGAATAGAATGACTGATCATCTGGTGTACTCTCCAAGTGACCCTCAAGCCTCCTCTTATACTTTTCATGTTGACATCTCAACGGCCGAGATTAAGTCCCTAATCAACAACTAAGATTAGATCTGGCTTGATCCATGTTTTTTGGACCATTCTAACACAGATTCATATTAATACACATTCATATTTTATTTTCCCTAAGTTTAAACTTAGGGACTCTTATGGAAGTCAGTTGGTCACAGATCTCTTTCAACCAACTGAGGAAGTGATCTATCTGCTCCCCCTTCTGCATCTGGTATGACTGCAGTGGATTCTCAAGTAACATCTTCCTCTGCATGGAAGTATGCTGGTACAATTTCTTCAAGGCGCCCCACATTTCCTTTGCTGTCTCCTTCTCGGCAATATGTTGGACCACATGATCCTTGACTCCATCAAGAATGATGCATTTTGCCTTGGCCATTGCCTCCTCGTGCTTCTCATTATCAGCCAGGTCAACTGGGATCACCATTCTTCTCAAGGCGAAGGCCTTGATGCGATGTCTATCTAGAATGTACAGGATCCTGGCCTTCCAGACCACGTTGGACTTTCCGTCCAGACCGTCCTAATCCCTCAGCTCATTCATGGCCATCTCTTTGCTCTTTTGTCGACTCCTCCAAGTCTCTCTACTTCCCTCTGGAAGTTCTCTGTTCGACTCCTGTTGAGTCTCTTTACTTCCCGCTTGGAAGTTCTTCGCTGGATTCCCTCTGAGTCACGATTTCCCTTCTGGAAATCCTCCTGCCAATCGTCAAGTTGCACCTCTCCAATCTTCTGTGCACCTGCAACACTGATTCGGATTCCTTGGCTAGAAATTCGCCTCTGTAGCAACTCCCTCTACCTTGGTGTTTCCCTGTTAGGTACTGTTCTACCCACAATACCCCACCAGCTTCGCTCATGCAAATTTCCCACAAGTTCTTATGCCCCCGAAACTAAAGGACTAAGCCTCTAGGCTCTGCGCAATCCCGACCATGCAAAACACCTCCGTCAGCCAATTGTGTCAACCCTCCTAGTCTCTGCGTAAGCCTCTTTCTGCCCTCCTCAGCCTCTGCGCTGGCCTCTCTCTGGCCCAGACTGATGACGCAGTCCCGCTGTGTCAATCCTTCTTCTGTCGCTTTCTGCCAGGATCATCTTCTGTCACTCGGGACAGCTGATTCTGCTGCAAATGCTTTGCTTAGCTGATGCCTTCAGCTCTCTTGTGATATGCAACCATGCTTTGATACCATGTTGAAATTTCTAAGTCTATCCATTAGAAATTTAATCTGTATTCTTTCGGTTTATTTTTTCTACTTGTTAATTTTGAGCAAGTTATTTAAAACATATAAATAACGAAATAAACACAATATAGTCTCAACATCTACAGATCAACAGCTGAAAGAAAACAAACACACAAGTGACACCGTTATTTTTGGACAATCTTCCCTACAAAAACCCAATGCGAGAAAACCGCTGCAACTATTCTGAGGGTTTATTATTATGCAGTATTTCTTTGAGTACAACTGGGTGCCAAACTGGCTCACTTGACAGAGAAAAAAAACCGACGGTAATACCTCTCTATTCGGAAATAGGTATTCAGAAAACTTGTCCCACGAAACCCTCTCCAGCAACTCTGAAGCACTACGTTAGCCTCCTGCTGCTCTGCGTCAGCCCTCTGAGGCACTGCGCAACCTTTGGGACCCTCTGCGTCACTCCTGTTACCTTCTGCGTGGATGATGCATGGCCTCTGCGCTCTGCGTTGTCTCTACTGGGCTTTGCGTGGCCTACTCTGGCTGCTGCGTCTTGTTCTCTGCCTCTGCGTTGGTCTCTTAGAACTATCTCTACCTCTCTGTCCAGTACTTACTGCCCCTCGTTGCTGATCACAGATTCGACTTTGCTTAGCAACCCTGCTCTAGCAATTTGAATCACTGATCACTTTGGTGTGTTCTCCAACTGACCCTCAAGCCTCCTCTTATACTTTTCCTGTTGGTCCTTCAATGGCCAAGATTAAATCTTTAATCAACTATTAAGATTAGATTTGGCTTGATCCATGACTTTTGGAACCTTCTAACCCAGTTTTATATCAATACCCATTAATATTTTATTTTTCCTAAGTTTAGACTTAGGAACTCCATTAAAAATATTGATTATTTTAATATCTCCCAAACCGAGTACAACCTGTCCAAACCAGTTTTGGGTCTTGCAGACCTCATGTGTTTTAGCCTCTCCACCAATTTTCATGGCTAGAGCACATCCAATGCTACCCAAATCAATAGTAGGTACTACGACAACCCTGTCTACGTATGTCTTCAGACCATACTCGTCCAACAGGAAGGGCATCCTGGCCTTCTAGATACAATAGTTTGTTGCTCCCTCTAATTTGTCCTGATCACAGAGTCCTGTTGAAACCATGCTTGCAAAAACTCAACTAGGGACAAAAATCTCCCTCTTTCACCTGTCGGCTAACTAGTTTAATTATTTGTACCAGTGTGGAAAAAGTCTGCAAAAAATCGCGATTTAATCCTAAAAATCCGATTTTTTAAACTAAACGATTTAATCCCCCGACTTTTTGGCGACTTTTTCAGAAAGGAAAAAAATAACGATTTAATCGTTATACTCCCGACTTAATCGGGAGTCGACCCAAAAAGTTGGACTCCCTCCCAGGCCGCGGTTAAAGATGCCGCAAAGGCGAAAATGATATAATTTCCTACTGTTTAATCTTAAGGCAGAGAGTGGAATCTTTCAAACATAGCCCTAGAAATTTGATGATAACGTTGTGCTGTGCAATTTGTTTTGTTGTTGAATCTTAATTTCGAGCATTATAGTTGGTTGGTGTCACTGAGAAAATTAATTGCTTAGTTGCTGTATTCTGTTGAATGTTGAAACATATATGTCTATTATTGGTTTGCTCTTGCTAGATGTTATGTCTGCAAAACAATAGGGATCTATATGAGATGTGCAAAAAAATACAGAGGAGACATTAGCGAGAGGCTAAGCTGTCAGAAGGCTGCTATAAGAAATTGAGAAGACTATGAAAAGAAGTGCATACCTACCTCGATGAGCATGATTGTGAGACATAAGAGCAAGAGGACAAGGAGTATCCAGACTAGTAAGCAAGGAAGTGTAAATAGCTGAAGAACATTCCCAAGAATCAACACTGTTATGATCATATTTTTTGTGGATAATGTTGAAAAACATTGGTGATAAAATGCGCTTTGAATGCAGACTGCAAGAGTGTAACATGTTTGTAGTGATCGAATTCACATGTAAAGAATGACATTGTAGTAAAACACTAAAAACACCTCTAAACTATGACTTCGACTCTAGATGTTAAAAAAAAAATGAATAATTTTGTGTTTTTTTAAATTTTGCCGACTTTTTGCTGACTTTTTCAAAAAATTCCCGACTTTAACGAGTTTTTCAACTTTTGGACCCTTGCCAAATTAATCTCGATTTCGACTTTTTCCACATTGATTCGTACACCTTCCTAGAGTAAGAACATCTACTTGTTGCTACTGAAAAATATGTATCTCTGAGACTAAAAACCCTCTGAGAGAAACCTTTGTGTGTGCAATTTTTCTTCCACCTAACATTGAATTTGCTCTAGCAAACTGCTGCAAACCATCTGTGTGCCCAGACAAGAAATTTGCTCTGCGAAACACTGACTTGCTGCTCCCTTTGTTGGAATTTCTAATTCTAACCCGTTAGAAATTCTTCCTGCACTATCTGGTTTATTTCACCTAATTGTTTAATTACTTAACAAGTTATTTAACCATATAAATACTGAAAATAAACACAAGTACAAGTCTGAACATCTACAGATCATCAGTTGAAAGAAAACAAACACGCAATTGACGCCATTATTTTTGGACAAATGTCCCCAGAAAAACCCAATGCGGGAAAAATAGTGCAGCGATTCTGAGGGTTTTATTATTATGCAATATTTCCTTGAGTACAATTGGGTGCCTAACCGACTCACCCGACAGAGAAAAATACACGACAGCAATACCTCTATATTCAGAAACAGGTATTCAGAAAACCTGTCCCACGAAACCCTCTCTAGCACATTTGAAACTCAACGCTGGCCCTTTTGGCCTCTGTGTTAGCTTCTTGCTGACCAACGTTGGCCCCAGGACCCTCTGCGTTAGCCCTCTTAGGCACTGCGCAGCCTCTGGCACCCTCTTCATCATTCCATTAGCCTCTACGTGGATGACGCAGTCCCTCTGGCCTCTGCGCTGACTCTACTGGGCTCTGTGTAGCCTGGATTGGCTACTGCTCTCGCTCTCTCTACTTCTACTTTGGTCTCTCAGTACTGTCTCTGCCTCTTTGCCTCGTACTCACTGCCCCTCGCTGCTGATCACTAATTCAACTTTGCTTAGCAACCCCTTTCTGGCAAAATAAATGACTGATCACTCTGGTGTGTCCTCCAACTGACGTTCAAGCCTCCTCTTATACTTTTCTCGTTGGTCCTTCAATGGCCGAGATTAAATCTCTAATCAACGACTAAGATTAGATTTGGATTGATCCATGACTTTTGGAACCTTCTAATCCAGTTTTATATTAATACCCATTAGTATTTTATTTTTCTTAATTTTAGACTTAAGAACTTCATTAAAAATATTAATTATTTTAATATCTCCGAAACTGGGTACAATCTGTCCAAACCATTTCTGGGTCTTGGATATCTCATGTGCTTTAGCCTCTCCACCAATTTTCATTGCTAGAGCAGATTTGATGCTACCCCAAATCAACACTCCCTCTTAGCCCGGGGACTACTGCACTGTAGCACTCTCTGTCGCTTAATCCACATCTGTCTTTACCTACATCCGCGAGTCCTACTACTCGTCTTTGGGGCTCCCATAGCAAGGTATAATCCAAGAGGTTGGGTACTTCAAGGATCCTACCCCTCATCGCCTGTAGTCCTCCTGACTACGGCTCGATGTCTTCGCACTTCTTCTCAAGTGGCACATGAGCACTTATGGCACAATCGTCATCCTCCTCAACTTCTTTCTCCTCCTTCGCTAGCGTTGCCTTCGAGTTAGAAGCCTCTCCCTTACTCTTCTTCCTCGAACACTGGTTTGCATAGTGACCCAGTTGCCCACAATGGAAGCACTTGACCTTGGAGAGGTCTTTCTTCTTCCTCTTCTCCTGCTTCCTCGTAGATGCTAGAGCTACATCCTCTTCCTCTTCCTTCTTGATCATGACTCCTTTGCTGCTACTTCCCGCCTTGGTCAGCCATCTGATCTCTTCTTGACAAGGAGCCACCCACAGCTCTTCCCATCTTGGAAGACTTGTCCTGCCCAGTATGCTCTGGAATAATGTCTCCCAATCCTCGGAGACTGCGTTGAGTGCGGTCCTTAGCATCAACTCGTGATTTGGCATGGCCCCTATGGAAGTCAGTTGGTCACGCATTTCCTTCAACCAACCGAGGAAGACATCTATCTACTCTCCTTTCTGCATCTGGTATGACCTTCGCTGATTCTCTAGGAGCATCTTCCTCTGTACAGAAGTATGCTGGTACAATGTCTTCAAAGTGTCTTACATCTCCTTTGTCGTTTTCTTCTCAGCAATATGTGGGACCACATGATCTTTGACCCCATCAAGGATGATACACATTGCCTTAGCCATTGCCTCCTCTTACCTTTCATTAGCTATCGGGTCAACTGGGATAGCCATCACTCTCAAGGCGAAGCCCTTGATATGATGTCTGTCTAGAATCGACAAGATCCTGGCCTTCCAGACCACAAAGTTGGACGCTCTGTCCAACCTGTCCTGATCTCTTAACCCATTCATGGCCATCGCTCTACTCTTCTATCGAATCCTCCGAGTCTCTCTACTTCCCCTCTGGAAGTTCTCTTCTGGACTTCCTCTGAGTCCCGATTTCCCTCCTGGAAATCCTTCTTTCAACTGTCAAGTTGCTCCTCTCCAATCGTCTGTGCAACTGCAACACTGATCCGGATTCCTTGGCTAGAAATCCGCCTCAACAATAACTCCCTCTACCTTGTTCTTGCCTTGTTAGGTATTGTTCTAAACATAGTACCCCACCAGCCTTGCTTTCGCAAACTACCCACAACTTCCTTCGCTCCAACAACTGAAGGATTGGGTTTCTTGGCTCTACACAATCCCGACACCGGCAAAGCAACTCCCTCAGCCAATTGCGTTAGCCCTCTTGGCCTCTGCGTGAGCCTCTTTTCGCGCTCCTCAGCCTCTGCACTGGCCTCTCTCTGGCCCAGACTAATGACGCAGTCCCTCTGCGTCAACCCTTCCTTTGTCGCTTCTGCAAGGATCAACTATTGTCACTCGGGACAACTGATTCTGTTGCAAATGCTTTGCTCAGCTGATGCCTTCAGCGCTCCTGTGATTTGCAATCACGCTCTGATACCATGTTGGAATTTCTAATTCTAACCAGTTAGAAATTCTTCCTGCACTATCTGGCTTATTTCACCTACTTGTTTAATTTCTTAACAAGTTATTTAACCATATAAATACTGAAAATAAACACAAGTACAATCTCAACATCTACAGATCATCAGCTGAAAGAAAACAAACGCAAAAGTGATACAGTTATTTTTGGACAAATGTCCCCGGAAAAACGCAATGCAGGAAAACCGGTGCAGCTATTCTGAGGGTTTTATTATTATGTAGTATTTCCTTGAGTACAACTGGGTGCCTAACTGGCTCACCCGATAGAGAAAAATACACGGCAATAATACCTCTATATTCAGAAACAGGTATTTAGAAAACTTGTCCAATGAAACCCTCTCGGGCACAACTAAAGCTCAGCGTTGGCCTTTCTGGCCACTGCGTCAGCCTCCTGCTGACATGCATTAACCCTAGGATCCTCTGCGTCAGCCCTTTGAGGCACTGCGCAGCCTCTGCGACCCTCTGTGTCACTCCAGCAGCCTTTGTGTGGATTACGCAGTTCCTCTGGCCTCTGCGTTGACTCTGCTGGGCTCTGCGTAGCTTGGATTGGTTGCTACTCTTGCTCTCTCTGCTTCTGAACTGGTCTCTCAGTACTGTCTCTGCGTCTCTGCCTCATACTCACTGCCCCTCGCTGTTGATCACTGATTCAACTTTGCTTAGCAACCCCGTTCTAGCAAAATGAATGACTAATCACTCTGGTGTGTCCAACCGACCCTCAGGCCTCCTCTTATACTTTTCTCGTTGGTCCTTCAACGTCCGAGATTAAATCTCTAATCAACGGCTAATATTAGATTTGTCTTGATCCATGATTTTGGAACCTTCTAACCCAATTTTATATTAATACCCATTAATATTTTATTTTTCCTAAGTTTAGACTTAGGAACTCCATTAAAATTATTAATTATTTTAATATCTCCAAATTCGGGTACAATCTGTCCAAACCATTTTTGAGTCTTGGAGATCTCATGTGCTTTAGCCTCTCCACCAATTTTCATGGCTAGAGCACATGCGATGCTACCCCACATCAACACCCTTTGCTTGTTGGAATTGTTTCCTTGAACAAATTGAACTTTTTTGCCACACTGCAACTGGAAAATTGAACCTTGTCCAACAATTTGCACTACTTGGCTAGGCACTGTGCAACCCTTGGAAAATTCGACCTGCTGCTCCCTGGAACAACGAAATTTTCCTTCTTCGACACTGAGCCTCCTGTTTGTCAAATATGCTTTGATACAATGTGAAAATTTCTTGAAATGTAGCAACTGGAAATAATTTTTGGAACTAATAAATTAATTATGCAATTTAGTTTGTTTACGACAAAATAACGATTTATTCACACTGCAATTTCTTCACCATAAAAAAGTACCATGGAAAGAAAAATGAGATTTGAGAAATGCTAGTGCGCACACATAAAAATGAAACAATTATTTTTGGACCATTGTCCCCGGAAAAACCCAATATGGGAAAAGCACTTGAGGGTTTTATTATTATGAAACAATGGAATTCTGAGTACAATGTTTGGATGGCCAACTTACTATCCAATCAACAAAATAATCTGGCCAAAATATCTGTGAAGAAAATACCTTAGCACCATGCCCGATTCTGCTTCGACAACTGGAAAAGCTCGTTGCTCGTACAACCTCTGCATGAGCCTCTGTGTAGTGCTTGCGTAGGCTCTATCTCACTATGCCCCAAAACTTTTGAAAAGATAACATCTTGGCTGACTCTGCCACTGGAAGTGACTTGCTTGGCCTCTTGGAGATTTTCCAGACCAACTGCAACTGAATCACCCTTCTCCACAACAAAATCGATCTCCCTCTGAAGCTATCTGTGCAGCTTCTCTAGGAAATGCGACCCTTCTGCCGCTGACTCTCTGGAACTAGAAAACTTCCTCCGAACTCAGTGTCTTTTCCCCTATGCCACCTGCTACTCGATCTCTCCCGCTAAATCACATGCACAGGAAAATTGAACTATCTAGATTACTGAGTATCTACCACTTTGCTACTTGCTACTTGACTTGTGACTCGATCTCTCCTGCCGAATAACCGACTTTGGAAAATAGAACTTTCTAGATTACTGAGTATTTGCCACTGTTGTGTTCTTCATCTACCCATCGACCTCCGCTTATAATCTCTAGTTGGGACTCCAATTACCATGATTAAAACTTAATTGATGGTTGACATCATCTCCAAGTCGATTCGTGTGAGTTTCTAGAGAATTCTCACCTTTTTCAATTAATTACTATTAATTAACTAGTTTTCCTATGTTAGACTTAGAAACAATTAAATGATGGTCAATTAATTTAATTGAGCTGTCTCTAGGTGGAATTTCCAAAAACGATTCTGGGTTTTGGAGATCTCCTGTGTTTTAGCCTCTCCACAAAGTTTGAGACTAGAACACCATATAATGCTACAAAAAATAACATTTAGCTTGCTTTTTCCACCCCTCTAGTGTGCCTTTTACTTCTTTGTAATAATGCTTTTATTTTGGGTGCATAGGTCAAAGTTTAGAGCTTGTTTTATGATATAGCATTCAATTTTACCCCTTAAGATGAGTCTGTTTATCACTCAT
This sequence comes from Pinus tabuliformis, assembly GCA_031772625.1. Classification (NCBI taxonomy): domain Eukaryota; kingdom Viridiplantae; phylum Streptophyta; class Pinopsida; order Pinales; family Pinaceae; genus Pinus; species Pinus tabuliformis. Next base: position 440,160,751 of record CM062813.1, on the reverse strand, counting down.
CGGGGTTGGGGCATGCAAGGGTTCCTTTTGATGAAATGGAACATCAAGTGCTCAAAAACTGGGTGATGGCTGTTGAGGAGGGTAGAGCTCATGCTAGGCTTTTTTCCATGCGCTAACTTACGTCACGACCATGTTTTTCACTTTCATTTTCTTTTCTTTAATGGTGGCCATATTATGCTTTTCCATTCTTTTAGTTGCATCAACCTCCAAGGCAATGTTTCCCTACCCTACTTAAGGTTGTGGATAAGAGGGTGCCAAATCCCAATGAACTAATTATAGGTTAGACTAGAAGAACAAAGATATAAGGGTTTTATATTGTGACATGGGAAGTGTCAAGTATGGTGTAAGGGGGAATGGACATGTTATTTCAATCCAAGTTTCCAAGTAGTTCCCCTCTTATAACCCTAAAGCCTCAAGGGAGGTCCCACTTGACTAGGGCTAAGGATTAACCCCCCTGGTAAGGTGAGAGAACATATTTATAGTCAAGATCGATCGATCTTCTAGATCACCCCTTTATCCATACTAAATGCCTAAAACAAGTATAAGCATTCGATTGCAAAATGATCAAAGTACTTGTTGAGTAGCACCCCACCATCATCTAAGAGGAATGCTAGACGGTGAGAGGTGCATGGCTGATGTAGATGGTTGAGGCATATGACATATCATCATCAAGAAGTGAACGTCAGGGGCTTCTGGCTGGCTAGCTGTCAAATGTAGGAGAAAATCTTTCTCCTATGGGGTTACCCATTTTGGTGGGGTCTCACAGGTAGAGGTTGGATGTTTTCTCATGATCACATGAATCTAGAAGATGAGGTATTGTTGCAGTCTACTTTTCTCTTGGTGCCTCTATTTGTAAACACTAGGAAGAAGTGAGTAATTGTGTTGGTGTAAATTGGTGGGGGTGGTCCAAGAATGCCCCTCATTTATAAGGCCAAGCATCGCTTGTCCAAATACTTGAAGAAGATAGCAAGTGAGTTTTAAGATTCCTTGAAAAGGCAATGGTATTGATTTTGGATCTTGTAATGGATGGGTCACCTAAAAATGAAATGCTCCTCCCTATTGGTCTCCTATAAATGGAAAAATAGGTAAGTCTTGATTGCTCATGGAATATGGTGATTAAATTCCACTCAAAGCTAAAGTGAACTAACCTAGAATTGGTTGAGAGGAATCCCATGTGTGAGCATTGTGTCCCGAAGTGTGTAGGCTGGTTTGACAATGGGTCTGCCTCAGCTCTATGAAATTCTTTGCATAGAAAGTAAAACATACGTAAGAATTGAGGCATCAAGTGATGACGATGATTTTCCTTTCTGTGCAACAAAAGCCCAATCTGCATACTTCACAAACTTTGAGATGTCGGGTGTTCATTAGGCTTGTCTATGTGAAAGTGGTAATCTTCAAATATATTTGTGATCAATACACAAAGTCAACTTATGTTAGGCTTGTGATTGTATGCAATATTTAATGTTGAGGTGAGGGGTTAGGTGGTTAGACCACCCTTTCCCCCTAGGAGTATTATAAAAAGGTGAAGTGAGTAATGATATGTGTGTGAGAGATGTATAGTTGCAACATCATTTGATGAACTATATTTTTATTTTCAGTCTTTGTCCTCGTGAATCGAGTGAGAGTAAATGTGTGCACTGCAATTTCCAACATGATGCATGGTACGAGAGCAGGTAAATCTGTTTTTTTTCAAAATTTTCATTGATACTCTTGACTCTCAATGTCCATGTTATCTTTTGTAAACTATCTCTCACATTTGACATGTTTTCCTATACTCTTTTGGAATGCTACACTTCTTGGTTCTCATTTTAAAAGTGTGTATATACCCACATATATACGTGTCTAAATATATGGCCATAGATGTAGACTTGTGTTGCAAGTATCTTTTGATTTTCTTGATATGTCTGATTTTTTAAATTTTTTTAGGGTTTCTGATGTTTTCGATATCTTCCAAGTTTTTGTGATCCATGTTTATGCTTGTGGATATTTTTTTTGATATTTTCCCCAATATTCTCATCAAGTTTATTTCTGGACCCTTAACATATATTCCCTGAAATGATATTTGCGATATTATTAACATATAGATATAGGGCATTTGGTAGTAGATTCTTGCGTAGAAATGTCTCTACAGAACAGTGACATTTTATTTTATTTTTTTTCTTTTAGAGAAATGCATTAATATGTATATTAAACAATAAAAAGATCCATAAACACTGATACGCGAAAGGGCAGTCAGCTGTCACAGAAGTGCCTTGTCTGGACATATCAGGTAACAGGGCAAAGTTTGGAGGGTGCCCAAAATCTTCTAAAACATGTTTTATTGATGCCAAGACTGAGAGCTATAATCCAAAAGAAATGAATGAACTTTGCAAAGTGTTACACACATTTGTTTTCCAGGTTCCAAAACTTTTGAAAGTGTTCTTTAGGACTATGTTCTTATTGGGGTTCGCTATTTTTTTATTTATTTTATATAATTTATGCATACATTCATTCCTGTATGGTCTTATATCTATTTTTGCATTGGAGTTCAAATTATTTTATCTGCCTAGTTAATGGAATTATAGCCTACATTCCATTTCAAGCGGTTACTTGAAGAATGTATGGGCTGCTGAGTGTTCAATATCTGAAAACAAGCAAACGGGAGTCCATCCAATCAAAAGCCTTGATATCTTCTAGGTTCCATCATTCGTCATCATGTTTTGTTCTTTCAATTTTCTTGGTTTCCATGGCCTACACAATCCTTTTCATCTCAGGGGTTTAGATTAGAGCTAATGTCCTTAAGTTGTAAAGACTCATTTCAGTAATAGGTATAAATAAACATTCTTGATTTGTCAGACATCTCCAATGTATTAATAATTTAAAATACCTTTGGTGGTTGTGTTATTCTTATAATTGTAACTGGGGTAATAAACCTATTGACACATGCATAACTGGTTATGTTATTCTTATAATTGTAATTGGGGTAATAGATATATCAACACTTGCATAACCATTTTACATTTTGATTGGGTTGCAGATATATTCAGATATTTTTGCAATTGTGATTCTGATATCAGGTGGAGGACTTGCTTGCTATGGTAAGTGTTAATGCTCAGTTTATTCTTAGTGCCATGTGATTCAATAAGTGATTTTCTGTAATGTATGAAGCTAAAAATACCCAATAAATTCTAAATTTTTTTGTTAAGAACTTTCAACAAACAGTTTGCTGTCATGCTGACAAATGTTTCTCAACTTTCATCAAACACTTGGCAAACAAGATAATGATTACACACAGCAAAGAGATCAGAGGGCAAATATCATATTTTATTAATTCACTGGGAAGAATTTACAATGCCTGGAATCTTGCTTCATCATCACACATAAATGGCTCAGCCTTCTAAAAATTAATAGGATTCCTCTCTGCCTGAAGAATGAGGTAATTCGCCCTCTCAAAACCCTCTGCTACAGCACATCTGATCTGCTTCAGAACTGGTGGCTTCGGCCTACTAATGATTTGCTAGATCTTGTCTTGCAAGGGTGACTAATCTGTTGAAGAATTGGGCTCCCTGATGAGTAGTCTCCAGTCTCCAATACGAGCAATTCAATCTTCAGAAATCTGACCACCAGAAGAATGAATTCGACCTCCAATGAAAACTCAGTTTTTAACCGTCCTATAAGGTATTAGTCATGAACTTCAGCAATAAATGTTATCTTCAGGTACTGGGTATTTCGGCCACCTTCAGAAATCAGTCTCTTAACAATGAACTCTGCCCTTTAAACTGAACTTCGACCCTTGGGAAGGTCTTGGCTTCTAAAAGTGATTCGACCAGGTCATGGAATGACTTTGCCTCCCAACTTAATCAAGTCTACAATAGAAGAACTAGCCCAAAACTTGGCAATTCCGGATCCGATAAATGCTTCAGCTACTGATAAGAATTCGGCCCTCTCAGGAGAGTGATTATCACAGCCACAAATAATGAATGCAACTCCAGTTCTCAACATCCCAACAAGAATATTACGGACCCCAGACTATAAGCTTGATTTTCTGATAGTAACAATGGAATTCTGCCTGCTCAGAAAGATGAATTTCAGCCCTCAAACCAAAGAGACTCGGCCTCCAAGAGAAAGTAACATTCTGCTCTCCGTCAGCATTGTAGATTTGGCTCTTTGCACAGAAATAATTCGGCTTCCTGGACAAGAGAATTTGGCCACCAAGAAATAGAAAGTCTACATTGTTGTAACAGTCATCCTAATAGAAAGGAAGTAGCTCATGGCATCTCCATTGGAAGCATATATGGACAACCGAAGTAGCAATCTATATGGTTGGAGAAAGTCATCTAGCAAAATAGAAGATAAAGAGATCATCATAAATCATCATCATTAGAAAGGAGCATTTGCAGAATGAGGATCATTAAGATCCTCCATTGGAGTCTTTGTTAGAAGATTCACCTCTACTTAAAAGAAGCAAGTGGTCTCATAGATGGTCTACATTCCACATTATGTGGGATCTGTTACCACTCAGAATTTTCAATTTTCCTTAGAAGTTATCAAAAGAAGGAAGAAACTGAGGTAACCACAAACCAATCTTTTAAGCATAGGCTCTAGCCAACCTGTGACTCAGAGAGGGCTCTCTCTATATAATTTAGCTTTGTTTTACTGGGATTTTAGGTTAGTTCTTAATGTTCATTGGGGTTTTGGTTTTGAGTTTAAGGTTGGGTGGTGGAATTCTCAGAACAGATGGATAGAGCAAGGTCCTTAAGCCATTGGGCTATGGAGTCAGCAAATGGATAGCAAAACTGAATCAATTCATTAAAGGGAATGTTCACGGGGCAGGATAGAAAAGTAAAGATCAATTCTGTAGGTTGAATGGGTGAAATGATCCTAACCAGGGTGGGTGAGCACTTAAGAATCCTCAGACCAGGGTTAAAATGAAGAACTGGGGATAATCATGAACAAAGGGCAATTTAGAATCCTATGCTATAGATCACAAGGAATAACCTAAACTAAGGAGCAATCAACAATTCCTTAACTTAGATTTATGAAGAAAACATTAAATATGCATAACAGTTAAGACATAGTACAGTTAAACAATTTCTGAGATATCATTCCATGTTATAGCATTCAAATTTTAAGAGATACAAGTAAGACTGTGGAAAAACTTGAAGAAAAATAACATTGAACGTGAGAGAATACTTATTTGAACTTTGCTTTACACAAGAATCCAGTGAAATATCTGATCTTTATTCCTTGATCCAGCTAGTTGATCCAGTCATTGATACAATAGAATTTCAGACTTAAGAACAAGAAGTCTATAGAAATGTTTGGAAATCCACCCTACATACTTCGATTTGTGAAGTATTTATACAAATATTATTTACAAAATATCTCAAAACAACTTTGAGATTTAACCTAGGAATATAAATATCTTCTTGCAAGAAGATAGAGACAACTATCGAACTGCTTCATGCTGTCCCTTTTTATTTTGTACTGCTGGCTGTTATGGTTGGATTTGTAGCCCTTTATGCTGGCTTGCAGTTGTGGAGTTTCACGCTGGAGTCTTCTTTACTTTCATCTTTCACCTGATATTCTTTGACTCTAATACTCTTTGACCCTGTTGCCTTGTTTTTATCTGTTTACTTGGCTGCCTTCATTTTTACTGTTTGGTAACTTTTAGCTGTAAATTCATCACAGTAAATCAGTCATAGTCTCCCACCATTTCTGCATCTGATAATTTTACATTCATTATCCTCCTGTAGATTTCATTAGCCTTAGTATATTTGGTAAAATTGGGCTTGGTGAGGAATAAATGTTTGATCTCATGCTCCAGAAAAAAACAAGTTTTCAAATGTGTCATATAACACTTTGCCTGTTGGTAGGGCTTTTATTGATGAAGAGCTAGCTTGTTCCTTAGCCAACTTTCTGAGTCTATCACCATAGTCCAATCGTGTCATGAGTTTGTCGTTGATAACCATAGGACTGGGTAGACCTTTGTCCCTCAAAATATGGAATTTAGCCATGAAGCTATCAATGGCTACTTGCATATTGTGGCACTTTTCTTCTAAGTTACGCATAAGGTTCCTTTTGGAAAGGACCTTCCTTATCTCCAAAATAGTCTCAGTCCTATCTTCTATATTCAACGCATGGAGCTCATATCTATTCTCGCTATTGAGGAAGTGGATGAGTCTATTTGCATGCTCAGGGTTATCCCCCAATTCCTCTTTTACTTTCTGGATAGCTTCTCGAGCTACCTTTACTAGCTCTTTTTGTTCAAAAATAACTTGGATTGATGGCCAAATATCATTGACAGAGTCAATGATATTGGCCCACAACATTTCCTTGGTTTGTCCAATGTTAAATCCTTCTCTAGGATATTGATTCTCTCACCCATTCTCTGGGCCTTTTGTGCTTCTTCTTTTTGCTTGAGTTGGGCAAGTTTGCAGTGAGTTTCCAAACTTGCCACCTTTTCCTTTAGTTTTTTCATATCTATAGCCTGGATAGACATTGCTTTAATCAATTCTGCTGTTTTTTCTCCTTGTGCACCTGTTGTTGTTGTAGATTCTGTTATTATTTGATCCGGATTTAAACAGGAACACAACAAATTACAGAGATAACCATATACACAAAGATGCAGCGGAAATAATACTTCATTTCATTAATGGAAAATACTGAAATATGCTTACAACCAGAAATGGAAATAAACCAGCTAGGGCGATGGTAGCTTATCTCTGAGAAGAGATGTGATGGCTACATGCCTCTGAACTGTGTTACAATGAGGCTCGAAGGCCTATTTATTGTTGAGAAACAATGGAAAAACCCTTAACATTCCAAAACCTAACCCTAGGAGATGAAACGCCAAACTGTGGGCCCCGTTTGGGGTAAATTGGTACATCAACTTCCCGGGGTCGTAACTTTGGCATATGATCTCCGTTTGACGCGTACAATAGCTCATTAGAAAGATCTATCCGAGCACTATCATTGTTGGAACGGGCAACATGTCATGTTGCCCCCGGATTCCCCAAAAAACGTCGTTTAGGGCCTCAAAACGGCTCCGGAAGTTCAGGACCCGAAAAACTGCTAAAAATAGTAAGTTGTGCTACAATTAAGGAAACTGAAAATGCTGAGAAAGACAATGGTGGGGGTCCAGGTGGACTTGGCAGGTGGCCACCAATATCCACCTGGATCATTCCTCCCCCCTTAGGAAGCAATGGTCCCCATTGCGTTGAGCTCCTCCATGAGATGAGGAAACTTCTGCTGAACTTGTTCCCTGGTGAGCCACTTGCCTTGCTGAAGGAGTTGGCCTGCTTTGACAACTCGATACAGTTGGATATTCTGTTGGCGAGTGTTCTTGATCTGTGTGTCCATGATTCGATCAGTTGCAGCTTGTTCCATGCAATCTGGATTTAATTCTGTGGGTTTGAGTTGTTCTGCAATGTCGGATGTGTCTAGCAATGGTGGAAAGTATGGCCGAAGGCGGTCCACATTGAACACTGGGTGCAGGCCAAGGAATGGGGGAATGCTGAGCTCAAATGCATTGTCTCCCATAGCCTTAGTAATGGTGTAAGGACCATATCGGAGTGGTCTCAATTTCCGATAGGCTCCAGTAAGGCGTTCCTTTTGCAAATGCAACCAGACTTTGTCGCCCACCTGAAACTTGTGTGGCACCCGATGTTGATCATGTCGCTGCTTGTACTTGGCATTTGATTTCTCAAGAATATCATGGACCTGCTGGCGAATATGTTGGATGCGCTCAATGGAGCTGGTGGCCTTATCTGTTTCGGACTGGACATGAGCTGAATTCATGTGAGTAGTTGCAAGTGGCATGGCCACATCAATTGGGCATAGTGGCTGGAATCCCAAATCCACCTGAAAAGGGCTATGGCCAGTGGAGTTGTGAAGAGCTCGGTTGTAGCTGTGCTGAACATAGGGGAGGCTCTCGTCCCATGTGCGTGGATGCTTTGAGTTATACACGCGCAGAATGTGCACAATCATCCTATTGACAACCTCTGTCTGGCCATCAGTTTGAGGATGGAAGGCTGTGGACTTCGCGAGTTTGGTGTCCAGCATTGACCAGAGACTGGACCAAAATGTGCTGAGAAACCGACTGTCCCAATCTGAGATGATAGACTGTGGGATCTCAAAGTGCACCCACACTCGTTCAAAGAAGAGTTTAGCAGTGGCTTCTGCTGTGATATTCTTCTTGCAGGGCACCATAATGGCCATCTTCGAGAACCTGTCGATGACCACAAAAACACAGTCATTTCCATGCTTAGTGGAAGGAAGGCCTGACATGTAATCCATGGAGATGGATTCCCAAGGTCGACTAGGGGTAGGCAACGGGGTATAGAGGCCGTGCTTCTTAATGGTCGGTTTGGCAATGGCACAGGCAGTACATGATCGGATGTACTTCCCAACATCCTGTCGAAGATTCGGCCAATAGAAATAATTTTGCAGTACTACCACTGTTTTCTCGACCCCGAAATTCCCAGCAGCCCGACTGTAGTGTGCTTCCCAAATTATCTTGGCACATTCGCTTGAAGGAACACAAAGGTGACCGAGGTGGCATAATAGGGCATCCTGGAGGTGAAAATCTGTAACATGCCGACCCTCCAAGAGTGTCTGGTATGTGTGGCCGAATTCTGGGTCGCTTTTGTAGAGAAGTGGCCAATCAGAAGTCTCGTGCCCACAAGAGTTGAGCACGGTGGTCAGCGCCATGATCGGTGGTCGACTAAGGCAATCTGCAACATTATTGGTGCTGCCCTTTTGTATACTTGATATTCAAGTGAAACTGTTGCAGGTATGTAGACCACTTCTGATGGCGATCATTCTGCAATTTCCCTTGGGTCTGTATGAACTGCAGGGGCCGGTGGTCTGTGTGGATGACCGTTTCCTTCCCCAAAATGTAATGCTTCCATTGTCGGCAGGCCTGTACAATGAAATACATCTCTTTATCATAAGTGGGGTACTTCCGGACTGTGTCTGAAAGCGTTTCTCTGTGATATGCCACTGGATGTCCATGTTGAGTAAGGACTGCCCCAATAGCATAGTCAGAGGCATCGGTCTCGACCTCAAATGGTTGTTGTAAATCTGGTAACGCGAGCACTGGTGCCGTGCAGAGGCGATCCTTCAACTCCCTGAATGCCTTCTGTTGAGATTCAGACCAAAAGAATTTTGCTTTCGCCCCTCCCTTGGTGACTTGACTCAAGGGCCAAGAAATATGAGAAAACCCCAGCACAAACCTGCGGTAGAAGTTGGCAAGACCTAGAAAGCTGCGGAGCTCTGTTAGAGTGGTTGGAGAGGGCCAATCCCGAATGACTTGGACCTTGGCTGGATCGACATGCACCCCCTGTTCATCAATGATGTATCCCAGATACTGAACCTGGGTCATGCCAAAAGTGCATTTCTCCAAATTGGCACATAGCTTGTGTTGCCGCAGTGTTTGGAGAACCTGTCGGATGTGGTGGAGGTGCTCTTCCCAACTCTGGCTGAAGATCAGAATGTCATCCAAGTACACTACTACAAAGGAGTTGGTGAATGGCCGCAAGATGTCATCCATTAGCCTCATAAAGGTTGCAGGAGCATTCGTCAATCCGAAAAGCATGACCAACCATTCGAAGAGGCCCTCCTTGGATTTGAAGGCAGTCTTCCACACATCTGAGGGTTCGATTGGTACCTGGTGATATCCTGACTTCAAATCGATCTTGCTGAAATATTTCGCCCCCTTTAGTTGGTCTAGGAGGTCATCAATCCGCGGGATCGGGTACCTATTACGGACAATGATCTTGTTCAGCGCCCGATAGTCAATACAGAGTCTCCACGTCCCATCCTTCTTCTGTACTAACACGATCGGGCTCCCATAGGGCGATGAACTCGGACGGATGTGACCTTTCTGCAGGAGCTCCTGAATCTGCCTCTTGATTTCATTGTTCTCCAGAACGGAGCGTCGATAAATTGGTCCGGCGCACCTGGGGTCAGATCGTTGGAGTGCTTGACTTGACAGTGCAGAGGAACCCCTGTCGGGGAGGTGAAGATGTCTTCGTACTCCTCCACAATCTTGTCCATCTGTAGCTGTCGTGCAGAGGGACCCCGTTTGGAGGCCGCGACCACTGTCTTCTTCTTCCCTTGAGGGCGTATCATCAGGAAAACAAATTTCCTGGTTTTGGAAATGATCTTACTGCATTGTTTTGCAGTAATCAAAGAGATGGCGGCAGGTGGTGCTACCTCTGGTATCCTGAACAACTTATTTCCCAATGTAATAATAACAGCACGGGGCCTTGATTCATACACAGCATGTCGCTTCCACAAGTATGGTTGTCCTAGTAATACATCACAAACTTCAAGGGGAGCAATGTCACACAATACCTCATCCGTGAAGGGCTTGATGTTGTATGGAAGGCGACACTGCTGATTCACGCGAAGATCTCTCCCTTGGTGAAGCCACCCAATGGTGTATGGTTGTGGATGTGCTGTGGTCGGTAAGCCCAACCGCTTCACGACCTCTGCCGAAATGAGGTTCTTTTGACTCCCGCTATCAACAATGAACTGTATCGGGGAGCCCTTTACCCACATCTGGGAGTGGAAGAGACGCTCCTCCTCCTCTGGATCTTCGGGTTCATTTTTCTGGATCTTTGCGGTAGCAACAGTGGCGCTGGGATCCGCATCAATGATCTGCTTCCCTTTTTCATACCCCTTATCGGGTTCTGACTCAGAGTCGGAACATGCATCTGATTCTGAAACCTTTAGCTCAGCCACCAGTGACTGCTTGGCCCGACACTCACTTGTGTTGTGAGTGGAGCTCTTATGGAACTCGCACCATTTTCCAGTGTCCTTTCTCGGCTTCGCGGCGTTGTTCTTTGCTTGCAGCTTCGGCTGGTTGTCTTGGGCTGTCCCGCCTTGGCTCTGTCCTTTGTTCTGTGGTCTAGGGGCACCTTTCCCCTGCTTTGGATTCGCAGATCCAAAGTCTCGCTTCTTTTGTTTAAACTTCTGCTCATCCTAGAATCAGATTCATTGTTCAAGTGGCGACTCCACTTCTTTCATCTCTTAATTTTCTTGAGCAGAAATCTCTTTCTATCATCCATTTGATCCCTTATTGTTCATCATGGATTATTCATTTAAACCATGTCATTTTACTGATAATCTCCATGATCTTCCGAAAGAGGCCATTTCTAAATTATTTAAGTTCTCGGGTGGTGATTCGGTCACTGTTAGAAAGCATTTAAACATGTTTACTTGTATAATGATCATATATTGTAGACTTCCTCAATATAATCATGAAGATTTCAAGATGCGTCTATTTGTTCATTCTTTAGAGGGTGATGCCTTGAATTGGTTTAATAATTTTCCTAATGATTTTTTCACTTCTTTACAAGACATTCTCAATGCCTTTAAAGATAGATATGATAGTCCAAACAGCTTGCCTTCTACCTCTAAAATTGTGCAAACGAAAGAAAGTAATCTTATAAAAAATCCAGCTGTTGAAGAAAGTTTTCAAGATCAGAATGTGTCATCCATCGGAAATATCGCAGACCAAGTTCATGATAGTGAAAAATCAGGGACAAATGACAATGAAAAGGAAGAGCAAAAACAAATTATACAAGAACTAATGATGCTGGTAAAAAATATGGAGGCTAATCAAACTAATTATGTCAATGACGTGAGAACTTTGTGCACCCACCTTGAAAAATGTAATAGAGAGATAGAGATTATGCAAAACAAGTTATTAATTATGGATCATCAGTTGGCCACCATGCAAGCAAATCATAAAGAAGAAATAAACTCTATACAACATTGCTTGATGAACATAAAGGAAGAAAATGTTAAAGTAATAAAAGACATGGAAGAACATCATGCCAGACAAATTAGTGCTATAAAGGTTGAACACTCTAGACAGATGGATGCCATTAGAATACATGTTCAAAAGTTTCAGCAATTGGAAGATGAAAGAAACCAGATGACATCAATAGATCAGGAGCCTTCTCATTTGTTGCAACAAGCTCCATCTTATTATGAGGAGGTTATTAGTTCAGTTGAAAGATGGTTGATTGAAGATAGACTTAAGAATGATAAAGATCAGATGCAGGATAAAGAAAGACATATCACACATACTTCATCTGATAGTTTTGAAACAGAAAGTTCCATATCATCAGTAATTCAACCTGCCAAAAAGAAAAAGCGCAAGAGAAAGAGAATGAGAAGAAGATTTCATGCATCAGACGGCCGTGAGCAGCTTGATTTTCGGATAGGAAAAAGTCCTACCATGTGCAAAATTGGACATGGCACATCCGACAAGCAGCCGACAGATTTGCCTGAAAGCAGGCAAATGCTCAGTATGCACTATATTGAACACATCTGATGCCATGGGGCATCCTTTGTATCGTATTTCTGACCCTACTCCTTGTTTTTTTTTTCGCATTCTTATTTCTGCTTTAGATAGTTAATAAATGAAGAGCTTTTATCTTTCCTGGTGCTTAATGTATATGATGATTTTTGGATGGACGCTACTTATTTTTGTGTTGTATGAATGCAGATTCTGGATTCTCACATTCCTGCAAGCAGCAACGTGTCCCCAAGTAGAGCCAGATGTTGACCTCTACTGGTCAACTACCCATGCAGTACCCCCCCCTTTTTATTGGCAAAAAGGGGCAGCACCTGATCGACATGTCCGTGCCATCCTGCCATCATCAGCAACTTGATCATTTTGGTTGTAAACCCAGTCTGCATGTATGAATTGTAAATAATCTTAGCAGACATGAGTCGTGTATGTGAATTGCCTAGGTGGACCTAACTTTCTAGTGGTAATCTACGTCCCGGAACGTTTTTCGTCTCACCGATCCATGGATCGGCAGAGTTTTCCTTCAAACCTGACCCCAAAGCCGGGATGGATTTTGTCATTAGAACTTTAGGAGAATCCTAGTGTGTTGATCTGCTAGATTATAGTTGTGTCGCAGAACTGGGTGATTTGTGAGGGTCTGTATTAAGTGGGTTTGTCCCCTTGAGGTGTAAATTGTAAAAAGTCATCATGAAATGTGTCTTGAGGGTTGAAAATGTTTCAAATTCCCTCATGAGTCCTAAGTCCTAGGTCCTAGGTGATGTTTCCGAAGGCTTAGTTCGATGATCCATTTTAAAATGAATTAAGAAATCAAAAAATGAATAAAAAAATAAAAAATAATTAATAAAAAAAAATAAAAAAAAAATAAAAAAAAATAAAAAATAAAAAATAATAAAAAATTAAAAAAATAGAGAAAAACCCTAACTAATAAAATAATAATATTTTAAGTGAATGCATGCAAAATATTATTTTTTAATAAATCGACGGATGAGATCAAGAGATGTCTTGATCCTCATCAACGGTCGAGATCATTTCAGCATGGATCACTCGAACTAGCCGTTGGAGTCATTTCCTTTAAGTAGGGTGCTAGGGGTCAGTTCAGATCATGGGATCTGTGAGTCTGATACTGAAGAAGCTCTCTTGTAAATCTGTTTCTGGTTAATAAAAGAAGACTTTGGGGTCCATATCCTGCTGGTGTTACTCTCTTGAAATGCTGTGAGATTGTTTAAGTTTCTGCATATTTTATTTTCAGCCATTAATAATAGCTTATTGTAGAGTAGTGTGAGCACAGGTATCTTGTTCACTTGCTAGGGTTTGAGTGCTGTTAGAGTTTCTGGAGTAATGGCAGGTATCTCCATTACTTTTTGAGACCTAGCTGCATTTTTGCCCTCTTTACTGATGGTTGAAGTGAGCTGTGCAGGAAAACTCTTACTAAAGAAGACTGCTGGGCGTTAGGGGAAGTTCTCGACTGAACCAGCCAACTCCCGCAAGCATTTTTTGCTGAGCCCAGTTGGATTTGATCCTGGGTCTATCATTCGGTTTATTTTTCTAATTTGCATGAGAGATTTTCTGAAGTTCTTCACAGTGACTGTCTGAAATTTCTGTTTTTTAAAATATTTCTGTGCTTATTGTTGAATCTGGCTTTTGAGGGGCCAAATCTGTAAATTAAATTAGCTGTTCTAGGGTTTTAATTTTTTTTTGCTTTATGCAGTTTTTATCAGGGTTTAGGGTTTTTTTAGGTTTCATTTTATCACATGAAAAATTTCGAAATCATTTTTGGCAGGTAAATCAGATTTCACCCGTGGCTCCCATGCCCTGTCAGTAGCTACCACTTTATCGATGCTGTCGTGCCCAGAACTGGCTCAGATTCGATTTCAATTGACACCGTTCCAGCCATTTCACCTGCACCACGATTTGGGTTTTTCAACACTCATTAAATCTGCAAAATGTCTGCGTGCATGTGAGGAGTCCAAGCTGTAAAGAGATATCAGATCAGAAGGGGATTCAAAGAAGGATCGATTTCAAATAGTTTTCTGGCCGCCAACAGTCACAGTGAGAAGCTCAGATCTTAAAATCGAATTCATCCTGTATAATCTCAGAAACAATCTGCGCCATCGACTGTGTCTTTTTTGGGAGATTTCTCTGTCGTTTATGCACTTCTATAGCGTCATCGGGCCAGAGGAAGCGTGCTTTCAAAGTTGCATTTTACGTGGCTGAGACTTCCATTTATCCGCTGTTAGAATTCTGGTAAGGTCGCATGAGGTTTCATGGCTTGAGCCCACCGTGTCGTGTGTGGAGGTATTCCGCCATAGTCACTGTCGATCCAGCTGAAATCCATTAGCAGGCCACGACTTTTGGTAATCCTCAACTCGTAAAAGCCGTGGATCGCCTCGTCATAGTTTGCAGCACGTTAAATCCTCGGTGGCCAAGCATTCTCCAGCGAAAATAGCTTTCTACGCACGCAGTCTCTGACCTGTTATTGACTCTCCGCCGTCGTTCGCAGACTCGCCACAGGTATCGTATATATAAAAGGTATTTGCGTGGTTGCGTAGTTTAGGTAGGGTTGGGTAGCTTGAATGCTATCGCAGGGTTTTTCATTTTTTTTAGTTTTAGTTCGATTGCCTTACGTTCTTTTTTTTAAATTGCATTTTTATAAAAAAAAAAAAAAAAAAAAAAAAAAAAGGGTTAGTCGTAGGTTTTAATTAGTTTTTTTTAGACTTAAGTTTATATTTTTGTATAGTTGGTGTTTTAGATTTTAGTTTGGTTAGACTTTGGTTTAATTTTTTAGATTTTAAATTTTTTAATAAATCGTTTAGTTTTTTTTATAGATTTTTATTATATGAAAAAAAAAGATTTATTTATGTTTAGTTTTATTTTTAATATAGTTTAGTTTTTAGAATAATTTCTAGTTTTCATTTTTAGATTTTCTTTTAAAAAAAAAATATAAAAATTTTGTGGAAAATTATTTTTGCCAGATTCAGTTGTTTTCCTGTTATATCTTTCATGCTGAGATCTAAATTTTCAAGTCGGGATACGAAACATGATATCTGGTTAATGATTCATGACTCTCGTGGTGGTTTAAAGCATTTATCTTTTTCAAAATTCTCAGTTGCTGGATATCGTTTTGGTCATTGTGATTTCGCTGATACCTTTTGATGACAAATGATTGCTGTTCACGATTTACGTTTCTATATCATCTAACAAGTAATCATCTTAACCATAATCTCTTAAGGCACTGGTCTGCTAAATTAATTAAATCTTTTTAGTGCTTATCTTAATCGTATCTCGTGTCTCCCAACCAACTGGTCGACAGTTGCCCTCATCATCTCACAGGGACTACCCGCCTTAGCCGCGGGAGACAGGCTTAAACGGAGAGATCGGGGATTAGAGTGACAGCCCCCGGTCTGAGCGTTGTCGTGTCAATCTGCGCGACAACAAGCTAGAAGGTGAGGGTCAAGTGTAATGAAATTTCCAGTGAAGCCACCATAGCTGCTCCCGACTTGCAATACAAAAAGATGCAAGCAATTAAAACAAATATAAAACAATGTACAATTGAAAAGATAAGAGCTTGAATATCTTGCACAAAAGTTTGAAAGTCTTTCCTGTCAGCAGAAATATATGTCATAGCCCCTACACAACTTGCGATCTTATCTTTTCGATGGAGATTATAAACAGACAAACCTCGAAAGCTTCTTGTGAATGCTCCTTCATTTTTGCCATCCTTCTTAGCAAGCACGAGAATATACCAAAGCTTGTTATTAGCAAAAGGGTTTGCTATGTAAGATCCTTCCAGACAATCATAGATTGGATCATGAAATTCGAAGCAATCCTCTTGAAAACCATACAATCCTTGAAAAGATGAATTTTGAATTAGAAACATAGGGTTAGGATGAGAATCTTGTGAGGGAAAATGGATCTGATCATATTTAGTAGGCATGCCAAGACAGTGAGGACCTGACATAAGCATCAATGAAGGCTGAAGTGCCTCAACTGCTTGACAAGTACTCGAATAGCGAGATGTTAAACAACTATCATCTGATGTGCTGATGAGAAAATGGTAGGTTGAATGACAATCATTAGAGTCAGAATCATAATCAGATGAGTTGATTAAAGCATTAGATTCCTAGTTACTAGTCAACAAAGATAAATCACTTTGAACAGCTCTAAGAATGCTCTGAACAATAGAACCAACTTCCTTGCATGCCGAATCAGACAAACTATTTTCCTGTAGCTGGTGACAAATTGTACAAGCATCGTAATCATTGAAAGAATTGAAGAGGAATGCTAGTATAGCCAATATACGAAACCAGTCAGGGTGTAATGTATAAAAAAGAGGAACCTGATTCAACAAATAACTCAAGCACTTGCTAACACTCAAGAGGATTTTTGGTGTCATCAAGACATTCACAAGAGAGACTAGGAGCTGATTATCCACCATAACACTTAACAGATATGAATTCTTCAGCCAAAAGTAATCTTCAATTTGATCTGCTTTGCGATTTCGCACATTCACTAAGGATATACATTCCAAACCTGAATTCTATACAAGAGATTTCTATGAGGGTGGACTCACTGCAGTAGTATGATCATAAACCTGATCTCGAGAAATAGGAAAATTGTAAAGAGAAATCCTGAAATCCATCGAGAATGAGTTTGCATCCAGCGAAACAATAAGAATGAAAAAATTTTGTGAGAAAATCTATATTTGACATGGTTTAGGAATTTCACTAGGATCGCGAGAACCTAACACAACCATCAACGAGAGATGAAGTGCCTTGTCTTTCTGACGAGTTCCGGAACTTTGAAATGACTGATAACAACATTTTGTAGACTGAGTCAGATCGCAAATTCTTGAAACAGATAACTCAAGTTATAATATATTTCTGATCGCAGGTCTAAGAATGTATGCATCGAAAAAATCTCATGATCGCACTGATTCGCTGAGTTGCGCCGATACAAAGCAAGAGATGATAAAGGATGAAATGGATGCTCTATAATTTCACTGCTTTCTTCTTCATCACGGATAACCTCGCTACATTGTGTCGATTGAAGAGTTAACTTATCAGATGAAGAACTTGAAAACCATGGAGCATCTTCATTGCGAGTTGATGTATTACCATTGGTAGAACACAAGGGATGGCGAGGTGAAGAGGGAAAAATGTTCATAAGCAAATCTTTTTTGACCGAAATGTATTTGAGATCTAAATCTTTCGAAACAAAATCTCCTTGAGAAACAAAAAGATCAGTGGATGCACTTGGGCATTAGTCATCACATACATCAACAAAGTCATCATCATCAGAATGATTGTTTCCCAAGACTTCAGATTGATTAGGTAAGTAAATTCCATTTGATTCATCACCGAGATTCTCAGATTGAAAATCAACCAAGGATGGAAGAGCATTATCCTGACATGGGGAACTTTGAAAAAGAGAAGAAAGATCAAAGGTCTCTTCACTTTCTTTCCCCTCTACCTGTGTAATGTGACTGCCTTGTACCTAATTGCAATTTGAACTAGCAACTTGAAAGTCAAGAGAGTGTGAAGAACTAGTTGGTGGAGCAAATTGATCAAGTGGATCATGATACAAAGAGTCATGGCATGTAGATGATAGAGGGTGACAGATGTCCCTTAAAGAAGTAATACTTTCAGTGGAACAAGATTCAAGATTGAGGTTAAGAATGCTAGAATCATCTTGAGGAGTGGAAGAATTAGTCTTCACCATAGGCTTCATGAGCCATTCCGGGGTTTCCTCCATTAGATGTGAATCATGAAAAGCGGAAGGAGGATGAGAAGATGGATTAGGAATTTGATTTGCAGATTTCCCAACTTTATTATCATCGCAAGGAGGTACCTGAATTGGTACCGGAAAAGGAGAAGGACAAGGAATAAGAGGAATAATAGGTTCCTCCTCTGAAATTAGAGGTGTCTCATGATTTACAAGAGTTGGGAGAGAAGAAACATCAAGAGGTTTAGATTCACTGTGAAAAGAGATATGAACCAAACGCTTAAACTTTTGTTTAAATAAATCCCGATCTGTGCCTTCTCCAGGAAATTCATAACAAAGGTGAAGGAATCGATCTAAAAAATCCTTAATTGATTGATTAGGCTTCATTCTTAATTGATTAATTCTTTTAAGAACATCTCGATAATCATACCTATCAAATGCTTTATAAAGCTCCTTCACAAGTTGCTTGAATGAATGGATAGAAGCAATAGGTAATGTATGATACCATCTCTTAACACGACCTTCAAATTTGAGGGTGAGCAATCTAGCCATGACATCCTTGCAATGTATTCCATTAGAAAGGCAAAAATGGACAACTTGAAACAAATGTTCACGAAGAGTTAATTCACCCTCGCCATCAAACTTAAATTGGGACAGGTTATGGAAAAATTCCGTAGGGATGGTAAGATTAAGCTCTTTAGAAAAACATCCCGGGATTATGATTTGGGAAAGAGCCATTTTGGATAAGAGATTCAAAGTAGAGTCAACGGGCACGACTTGTCATCTGGCCCTCCTAGCGTCATTTGTTGATGGTGCTGGAAATCCGTCAACCATGGGGGTCTCCCGAATGTGAAGTCCCAATTAGACCTCACACCATTTGGAATAGAAGCCCCATCCATAGGATTGACCTGACTACCATGTATCCTTGTAGATTTGCCTTGGCTACAAAGTTCAACACAAGAGAGTAATACACATGTATTTTCGGATCAACAAGTGAGTATGCCTTGTGAAATGTTCAGCTGTGGAAAGTATCAAGGTCCTTCTACCGAAAGGGAAGAGAAAAGTGGACCCTTTAAAGACAAGTAATAGTACTAATCTAGAAAAGGCACACGAGCATATATATATGAATGAATTGTTGATCAACTAGCGAAATAGTTCACAAGGAAGCAATGATTGTTAAAGCAAATACAACACACCTTCAACAAGATAAGTACCAAAACCACCAAAATAGTTCAATTTCCTTAGTACAAATGAAAACAACATACATCACAAACATTCAAAGAATAGTCTTACAATATTCACGACATATGCATGAAAGCATGCTGGATAAACGAGCTTCTGAATTAAGTAAAAGTCCCAAGATACATCAAGAGAGTGAACACCACTAGCCCCAGTAGTGGAGCATTAGAGAATCACTCGCCCCTCCAAAACAACTATCTTCCTCTCCAATGGTTGGTAGGAGGAGCCAAGGTGAAAAGCCCCTTACATGAGCAATTAGGGTGTATATATAACATATGGGGCGACCATTCACCTCCCTTGTGATGCTTGGGCTACCTTCATGACTAGTTGACTTCTCAGTGACCTTTCAACTTCCTACATGACTTTTTGTATTACATGGATGACTCATCAATTTCCGCTTTACATTACATTTCTCCAATATTGAATTTAGATAATCCACAAATGATGTGGCAAATAATGACTCATGACCGAACATGACATGATGCGGATGACATAGATTGCATGATGATGTGGCAGTGCCAAGCAATCCTTGTTGCTGCTTAAATGCTTCACTATCCTATATGCATTAATAATTTACCTCCAAGCATAATTTTGGATGATAGAGAATAGGACCACCTTTCTCATCTAGCATGAGGAGCCTATTACCTCTTTAGTGGTTAATGTGGTGACCTTGCAGTTGTCAGAGCCACAGTCTCTGCAGTGCCAGAGGCATCAGGTGGTTAGAACCTAAGGGGATGTATCGTTAACCAAGCCTTTGCTTGCTTCCCCTTGGATTCTTTGTCACAACCTACTCTAGAGACTAGCTTCAAAATAGTTAAGAGAGAGGATACATTTAGCTAGGCATATAACTAAAATCAATCAAGATTCTTGCATCACACCTAGATCATAGGATTTGCATAGCATATAAGATAGTGAAGCATTTAACCGATTGTTCATCCAATCACCTAGTATCTAATTGATCTAAAGCAAGTAGTTGACTCCATAAGGCACTGATCTCACAAATAATTCTATCTAATGTCATAACTTGCTAAAAATCAACCAAATGGCTAGGCCATTCAATTGTGTCTGCCAGACTCATTGGTTGCCAATAAGTCTTGCATTTCCATCTTCCATAGGGACGACCCCCCATAGCTTGTTGTTGAGAGACAACTAGAACAGAGAGGTCGGGGATAAGAGTAACAACCCCCAACTTGAGTCGTTGTCGCACCATGCTTGTACAATCTGAGCGACAACAGTCCCTTCCTTGAGAAATTTGATTTACTTGATTTGTGGCCTAGGTGGAGTCCACATCACTTTCTAACTTAACTTTGAACTTTAGATGAATTTCCACATCATTTTGGCATGTGTGGATATTTATTTTTCTCCATTTATTTAATTGTTGGGCTAATTTATTGCCACATTTTCCACTAAACTTAGGAAAAATGGGTTTGGAGGGTCACTAACTTATTTTTCACCCCTCAAAGTGTGTCTTAGTAGAAATTTGAGCGTTTGAGGCCTAATTCCACTATGAGTTTTGAGCTGGTTGGAAGTCCTTTCACCTTGTTGAGCCTTAAAACATGAAAATATAGTATTTTGCATCACTGGAATTCATTCGTTAGGGCTGATGTCATCAACCCTAGGCAATTCTAGGGCTAGGAAACCCCTAATTCTGCACCAAGGCTTCAACCTAAGCTCAATCGAAGGTTTGTGGATCCTATTGTTGATTATATCATTATAACAAACCTTTTTATCTCTCCTTGTATGCCTAGTTGTGCTACTTTTGAGTCATATGGTAAAACCCTAGGTTGCAATCCCTTTATAGGCTGCTTCTAAGGTAGACTATTCCTTGTCTTGTAGAATTGAGCCTTCTCCTTAGCTTGAGTATCTTTGGAAAATCCTATGCAATTGTCACCTTTGAACCCTAGACCAAGAATATCCTTTAGGTGATTGTATACTGGGAAGCCTCCCATTTGGTGAAATTCCACTAAAGAGTAGGAGGTCGATTTTTGAGGTGATTGTGGCATCCACCTCATTGTTGTGTCTTGATTTGGGTTTTTCCTTGTGAAACATCTCCTAAGACTTGCTAGATTTTGGGGCAACAAAGTCTATACCTTTGTATTGCAATTCATAGTTAGATTTTTGTGGAGCAATGGTGGTGACATAATTTTAGGTTAACCTTGGGTGGAATTACTAGGGTCCTTCATCTTAAATACGAGAAAGATGTTTCAGAGATTTTCCTATAAGAAGAAAAGAATAACATTATAGGATATTTGATTGGAATCAAATTTAGTAACATCAGAAGACCTCAATGATTTTTAAAAAATAACCTTTTAAAATAATCAAGGGTCAATATCAAATGTGCAAAAAGAAATTAACAAAATTATTGTTGATAAAAGTTAAGAAATTTCTTATGTCAAGAATCATAGTCAGAACTTGATTGCACAATTTAAGTAATTAAATGGTGAAAAGAAATTGTAAGAAGATATATTAGAAGAACTCAAAAAAGAAAGTATCGAAGTCTTCAGAAGTAAAAATACAAGTTGAATAAAAGGGAGCAAATATAGATCCAGTTAATATCACGATTTAGAAAGATGCCAATCCAATTGAAGTCAAGACATACTGAGATGTTGCAATATAAACGATGGAAATTCCAAGTGATGATCCAACAATAAACCAAGCAACATTAATGTGTGAAGAAAATCATGTACTTGAAGTAAACCAAGAAAATCATATTACAAGAACTCCTCATCTCTTGAAGTATGTAGCTATGATCGGTCTTCATAATCATAATAATAAAATCATTGATGTATTTGCTTTAATAAGATTATTATTTATTAAGCATGTTCTTTATGTTTTTTATTTGTCAAAAGAAGAGTCATGAAAGGCTTGTTAGTCATGGCCTTTGCAAAAAAATAAAATTGAATTTTTATAGTCTATTTATGTCCTCCTAATTGCCAAGTCGGCTCTCCAAGTGTAAGGTTGGCTCAACTTCATGTGGCATCCATTTGCTTGATTAGAAGGCTGTAAATAGCCCATGTGTATCCTCCCAAAAGGGAACTTTGGATCAGCTTATATATCTCTGAAATACGAGGTCTATATGTGGCTATATATCTCTGTGGAAGGTGAAGATCTGAGGCTACATATCTCTGTGAAGGAAAGCGAAGTCTGAAGCAGTATCTCTGAGGAACAATGTGAAGTATCTTTGTGGCATGACATATCTGTGTTTAAGGCATCTTATACTGGAGATCGTGGAGGGCTGGCTTGGGATTTGGAGAATGGTTATCTAGTTACCACTGACTTGGATTTCTCTTGTTGAAGATGATTCTATAAGGAAGGATTTGCTGGGTTTTCCCCTTCTGGGTTTCACCCTCGCCACTGCCCTAATCTCTGGTGTCTCTCGTCTCCTGTGCACTATGATCTCTACTTTCTTTATGTTTTTGAATGTGTAATTGCTTGATGACATAACTGAATAATGTAAATGCTAAAAGGAAACATATATATCAATCACAAGTATTTATCATGATTAGAAATTCAATTTGCAATCGAATTTCAACATTATCAACATCCAAGTCATAAGGGTAGAAATTTTAACTAGTCAGTGTATCAATAACTATCAGGGCAGAAACAATTGACTTATTTTCTGAAATTATTGATGCCAACGACATTAAGTCTTATAATAGCAATTCATCTCATGTATCAAATAAGTATGAAGTCCCATACAAGATCAATTGGGATGGTTAGATCATTTTTCAGTTCAACGGATTTGTTCAACATGCAGAGGTTTATATCGTCTCGTACCATCAATCACAAGACAAATAAATATATATCAGGCCTTTCCATAAATATGCTTTGAGGACAAAGCATTTCTCAAGAGAAAGGAAATGTAATGAATATAAAAATATAAATAACATTAAATAATAAGTAATAATTAATAATTAGTATAATGAAAGGACATGTTTCAAAGGACATGACTATTAAAGAAAGGGCACTCTGCTTAGGTATATATATGGGGCCCCACTGTGTTATCATATCATTGTTTTTACTCATATATTTACATATATAATTTATCCTAAATGGATATATTTATATTCCAAGTATTTTGGATATTATACTGGTGAGCCATATTTTGGTAATCACTTGAGTGTTCAAAACAGGTATAGGATCTGAGATATTTTTTGCTTATGATGTTTTTGGATTGTTCTTGATGCCAAGAACTGATTGAATACATATTTAGGATGGAAAAAAGGGGTAGTTTTTCTAACTCTTGGAATCTTATTCTCAGATTGTTGGATAAAATTCATATTCTGATCATTGGCATATTTTATCTCACTGATATATGTATCCTTGCATTTCTATGGATCAGCTTGTACTTTTCCACAATGATGATCTGATCTGTTGGGGAGGATGTCATGCTTAGATTTGTTTCTGGTTGTTCCTCATGTCTTTCCTTTGGTTGTCTTAAAGTAACATTTTTGGTGATGAACCACTCTCATATTCAGGGACCTGATAGCTGGAGGGCAGAGACTGAGTAGAGGGTGTTAGAAAATCCCCAAAACTACTTTTGTTGGTTTTGTTTCTGTTCTTAAACTGTGAACTTGTGTTGTTGTTCCAGGGCTTCTCTTGTACTTGAAAATGAGTAAAGTGCGATATGGACAAGCTTCAGCTGACATTAGAAAGGTACAACAATATGGCAAAGGACTCTAGTTGAGGATTAATGGCAGAAGTGTCCTCAGACACACAATTTTATTAATCAGAAAAGAAATTACATAATAATTTTGCAAGAGTTTACACACACACCAACTCAATTGCAATCAAGAGAATGAGCTACATATAAGCTTAATTTCCTAACCTATTCTAGTTATGGACTACTTATTAAATTAACAAGTGTCCATTTACAATAAATGCAGTTCTAACCAATCTACTAACTCTACTCCTAAATTGGAGCTTAAGAGATGACATTATTCTAGAAGTCATATCTTTTACAACAATATTCTATTTCTAAGTGTCTGCAATATTTAATTAAATATTCTAAATAAATAAATATTCTATCCTAACTTTGTGAACTACGAATTTTGTATTTTGGATCATCTAACATTCCTCCCTATGATCCAAAGATACATTACAACAGATACCAAGTTCATCTCTGAACTTAGTAAATTTGATCTTGCCAAGTGGTTTTGTGAAAATATCGAAGACCTGATCTTCTGAAGGACAATAAACTGGCTTGATGACGTCCTTGGCAATGAGCGATCTAATGTGATGATACTTGGTGTCCACATGTTTTGTTTTGGAATGAAAAACTGGATTCTTGGCAAGCTTTATGGTTGACTGGCTGTCAATGAATAATGATGTAGCTTTTGCTTGAGGAATGCCCAAATCCTGCAAAACTCTGCGCAACCAAACAATTTCACATGCTGCTTCCCATGCTGATATTTATTTTGCTTCGGCTGAAGAAGTGGCCACTGTAGCTTGTTTCTTGCAACTCCAAGACACTGCGGCTGATCCCATGTTCATTAAATAACCGAAGGTTGATGCTCGATCATCAATACTACTAGCAAAGTCGGCATTTGAAAATCTGCCAAGTACAAAGTTTCTAGTCTTTTTGTAAAGACGACCAAAATCTTTTATTCCTTGGATATATTGTAGAACCCTTTTGGCTGCATTCCAGTGGCTGTCTCGTGGTTCCGGCATAAAGCGTGAAAGAATACTAACTGCATAAGAAATATCTGGTCGAGTCGTTGTTAGATAAATCAGGCTGCCAATCAACTATCTATAAGTAGTGTTGTCCACCTTTCCCCCCCCTTCAAATTTTAAAAGTTTTTAGTTTTGTTCCATGGGGGTAAGAATGGGCTGACAATCCTGCATTCCGAATTGCTGAAGAACTTCTGTTGCATACTTACTCTGAGAAATAAAAATATGATGTGGACGTTGAAATACTTCAACTTCAAGATAGCAGTGAAGTAGTCCTAAATCTGTCATCTTAAATCCTGCATGTAACTCCTTTTTCACCTGTACAATATGATCGTCATTGTTTCCAATAATGATCAAATCATCGACATACATAACAAGAATCACAAGATGTTCACCCTGTTGACATACGTACAAAGTATCATCAGATTCAGTTCAGTGAAATCCAACTTTCCGAAGGTATTCACGCATTTTGGCATACCAAGCTCGCGGAGCTTGTTTTAACCCATATAAATCCTTAATCAGTTTACAAACTTTATGTTCTTGCCCTTCAATTTCAAAACCTGGCGGTTGTGTCATAAATACATCTTCCTATAAATCTCCATTGAGGAAAGCACTCTTTACAGCCATTTGATGAACTTTCCATCCTTTTTGTGCTGCTAATGCGAGTGTTAAGCGGATGGTGCTCCATTTTGCTGTAGGAGCAAAAGTCTCCTCATAATCAATGCCTTCTTGCTACGCAAAACCTTTAGCCACAAGTCTAGCTTTGTACTTGTCGATTTTTCCATTTTGATTGTACTTAATTTTGTAAACCCATTTGCATCCAATGGGTTTAACATTTTGAGGAAAATCAACAAGTTTACAAGTGTTGTTGTCTTGAACTGCCTTATATTTTTCAATCATAGCTTGTTGCCATTCTTTATATTTTATTGCCTCTTTGTACGTGGAGGGTTCAGTAACATCATTCGTGATCAAGGCAAAATTTCCTTCATTCTTGGTGGACCCCCTTGTTCCTGTTTCATTTTTCTCATTGGGCCTTACATCTTTCAAAAGTTGAACAACCCATTTTGGCAATTGATGTTCACTTGTTTAAGATTCTGAAAAGTCACCATCATTATAAAGAGGATTAATGTATGTAGAGGTGCGTTGATCAACTATAGATTCTGGGGGCAGAGAATCATTGTCAGAAGAACTACTGCTACTAGGAGATTCTGATGAATTGCCAGAAGACCCAGACTGTGTTGGTGAAGTAGATGGACTGGATGAATCATCTTCAGAGGAAGGAAAATCAAGTTCATACCAATTTTGTGAATTTGGTTGACTTGGAATGTTTCCTTTCCTTTTATCTCCTTTTGTTTCCAATTTTTGAAGAAGATGTTCTATTTCTTCAGCACTCTTACTCTCAGTTTCATAAAAAATTACATCTCTGTTGACAATAAATTTCCCATTTGACAGAAGCCTGTACCCTTTCTTCTCATCCGAATATCCAATCATTGTGCATTTCAAAATTTGTGAGTCAAGCTTAGTTCATTTTTCTTTTGGAACTAAGGCATAACACACGGAACCAAAAACTCTAATGTGTTTAACTTTAGGTGTGAAACCAAACCATGCTTGATAAGGTGTGATTCCATCCACAGAAGCAGTGGGAGACCTGTTCCTTAAATAAACAACTGTATGGATTGCTTCTGCCCAATAAATAGGATTAACTTTTTAAAAGTTAACATAGATCTCACCATTCCTAACAAAGTGCGATTCATTCTTTCTACTACTACATTTTGCTATGGAGTGTAGACATTTGTAAGATGTCATTAGATCCCATTGTCTGTGCAATAACTTTCAAATTCATTTGAAGTGAATTCTCCTCCATTGTCAGTTCTAAGAGTGCCAATCTTTTCCTTGACTTCATTTTCAACAAGTTGACGAAAAGTTTTAAACTTTTCAAATGCCTCTGACTTATGCTTCAAGAAGTAAACCCAGGTCATTCATCTGAAATCATCAATAAAGAGTAAGAAATATTTGCAACCTCCTAGAGAGGCTTGCAAGGGTCCACAAACGTCACTTTGTACTAATTGCAAACGCCTGTTTGCTGGACATGAGCTTGTCGGGAAAGGTTCTCGACTTTGTTTTCCATAAATGCAAGCTTCACACCTTGCATTTTCTTTCTTGAAGGTAGGAAGTCCCTTAACCATTCCTTGTTTTTGTAGTTGAGAGAGACTGTCAAAGTTTAGATGTCCATATCTGACATGCCATAATCTGATAGGTGAAATGTTTGTGCTTTCTAGTCCTGCAAAGTTAGAATTCCTTGGAATAACTGTTCCTTTCATACTTAACAGTTTTCCATCTTCGTATCCTGTCATCACTGTTTTCATGTTCTGATTCATTGAATTGATTTTAACTAGGCCATCCTCCAAAACCACCTGATGTCTAGCTTGTTGGATTGAGACTAAAGACAACAAATTCTTTTTAAAGGTGGGAAAATACCATACATTTGAAATCAATCTTTCTCCAATGTCAGGAAGATAAACTTTAACGACACCTTTTCCATAAGGAGTATGTTTTGTATTATTAGCAAGAAATATTGAACTAAGGTGGCATGATTGGAAGTTCCAAAAGAAGTCTTGTTGAAAAGTCATGTGTTGAGTTGCTCCTATATCTAAAATCCATGCATCTTCATAATCACTTTGAAAAAAGGTGGAAACTAATGTTGTTGATTATGATCTTTGACTTTATGTGAAGACATATTCCAAACCATCATTATCTTGATCAGTGGCAAATTGAGCTATGTTTTGATGGAACTTTGGAATTTTATCAACGGAAGTTCTACAGTCTTCTGCAAAATAGCCCACTTTGTTACATCTTCTGCAGACAATTTGATTCAAGTCTCTGCCTCTTCCTTGAAACTGTCCTCTGCCTCTACTTTGACCTCTGTTTTGAGTTGGCCCTTGGCTTTGATTTTGACCTCTTCCTTGACTGTTTCCTCTGTTTTGAAAGTTTCCTCTATTTTGAAAGTTTCCTCTGCCTTCATTGTTTCCTCTTCCTTGAAAGTTTCCTCTATTTTGGCTTCTTCCACGACCTTGTCCATTATGTGCTGTTGGATGTTGATTGAAATGTCCTCTTCCTCTAGAATTGTCAGTTGATGGTTTACTTGTGCTGGCCTCAGTGAAGAAGACATCTTCCCCTTGTTTCTTCTTCCCAAAAGTTTTGTCGTGTTGAGCTAACATCTCACTTAGCTCATCAAACTTTATTTTATCTAACTTTCCGGTCACTTGTAGAGTTTCCTAAAAATGCATGTAAGAAGAAGGCAATCCAACAATTAGAATTGTGGTCATGAAATTGTCATGTATTGGAGGAAATCCTGCTTTTACTATTTCTTTCTTAATATTTTTAAGCCTGGCAAGACATCTCCTCGTTCAATTAGTTTTTGTTGAAGCAACTTAAGTTGTAGATCAACCTTTTTTGATTCAGGTTGTGTATCAAAGAGATCTTTGAAAGTACGCAAAGCAGTCCATGCATCTGAGGCGTTTTCAATATGAATATACATCTCATCATTAACTAAAGACTTTATAAGAGCTAGTGCCTTGACAATTTTTAACTTCCCGTTTTGCAAGTGGAGCTACATCTGTGGGTTTATTAGGCTTAATGTCTCCATCACATATGTCTTGCCACAATTCATTATATATTAGAGTGCTTTCAATGAGATGTTTCCATGTTTTGTATGATTTTACCCCTTCAAGCTTATCAGAATCAAAGAACAGATTAATTAACTTCAACATTGTAGTTTTGAAGCTTTGTACCAAAAAGAATCAAGCACAAGAAAAAGATGAGCAACACGCCACACCACTCAAAAACGATCTATTGGGGCTTGGCCTTGACCCTTGTATAGTCGTTGGAGGAGAAAATTGACTGAGCTTTGCACTTGGCTGTAGTCAATTTCTTTTAAAAATTTTACAATGAAATCTTTAAAAATTTGACTGATTTACAATCCTTGCAATGTTTTATGCAAAATGTACTCTAACCCCGCCTCAAAGTAAAAAATTACTTTGTGTTACAATGTCACACTTATCTCTCCAAATAAAAAATTACAAATAAAATCTCCTTATTACTCCAAAAATTTACTGGCCCAAACATTTACAAATAACCCCTGCACCTTATTACTCCACAAATTTACAAACAATAAATTCCCAAAATATGAAAACTCACCATATCTCTCCAAAATAAACTATTCCTTATCTCTCCAATAAAAGTTTACAAAATTTAAAAAATATACCTTATCTCTCCAGCAAAGGCTTCTTCACTTCTTAGATTCAACTTTAAACTTCCTCAAAAAAACTTTAAGAAGTTGGAATTTTTTTTTTACTCGCTATCCTCCACGCTAGCTGCTCGTTGCCTTCTTGCTGGCTCACGCTGGCTTCTGCTGGCTTCACGTTGGCTTCTACTGGCTTCACGACTATCACAAAGAGTTCACATATTTCTCCCATTTTTCAATTATTATTATCTCTAAAGGAAATAAAATGAAGCCCTGTGCCGCGCAGATTTATGATACTCCATGGATCGAACCTGAGCCGGAGCTTCCTCTAGCCACGCTCACGCTCAGGTGGTGAATATAAAGTCTTGAAATGAGATGTTTGCGCAAAGAAGATCCACAGGATGGACAGGTGGTTGAATCTGATATCACTCACTGCACATCAGTGTGAAATTGTTCACAAATTAAAAGACGGGAGTGCGATGGCTTTTCATCACGAAAATTGATTTGTGGTGGAGAATGCTCAACGTTTTGTGATGTCCCTTTCACGGGAAGTGAGGTTTTGATTTTGGACTAAATCTCCAGTGCCTTTCTGGGCGTCGGTGAAATCGAGCAACTGTTCGGAGTGGCCCTCTGATTATCGTCCATGTGATCGATCGAATCTCGCCACTTACATGCCTACAAATTCAATTGAGCTTTTTAGTGTAGCAGGGCCCTGTTGTCTACCTACTTGTTTACCATTTTTTTAAGAAAAACACCATAATAGTTAAGTAAACTCTCAGTATAATGTGTAGACAACGCGTCAGACCATGACAGAGACATCCCTTCCTATATCTCTTGAGTTCTTGAATAAATTAGCAATTTGGTCTAATCATTGTTTTCACAGATTTTTGAATCAATGAAATGCATGCTCGGCCCTCGATCTGGCAGCAAATATAATATCATCCGTCTACTGTAAATTATGATTGGAAACCCTCCTTTGGAGAAAATATGACAGCCTCAAAAAGTGATTTTCAGATTTAAAAATCTAAAATCAATAATAAAATTTCTTTTCCTTTTAAACAAAAAACTGGACAATTTCCATACCAATCATTTATTGATCAATTGAATGGAGTTTTCCAAGAACTTGTAGAGCTGGAATCTCCTCTTCACATCAGCTGCATCACTGGAGCTCTGATACCACAATAATGGCAAAAGTGTTCTCAGACACACAATTTTATTAATCAGAAAATAAATTACATAATAATTTTGCAAGAGTTTACACACACACCAACTCAATTGCAATCAGGAGAATGAGCTACATATAAGCTTAATTTCCTAACCTATTCTACTTATGGACTACTTATTAAATTAACAAGTGTCCATTTACAATAAATGCAATTCTAACCAATCTACTAACTCTACTCCTAAATTGGAGCCTAAGATATGACATTATTCTAGAAGTCATATCTTTTACAACAATATTCTATTTCTAAGTGTCTCCAATATTTAATTAAATATTCTAATTAAATAAATATTCTATCCTAACTTTGTGAACTATGAATTTTGTATTTTGGATCATCTAACAAGGATGTGCCCAATTTTGAATCATACTTGTTAACTTAATACCCATATGATGGGACTAAGTGGTGAATATCTGTGATCATGTATTATATTTTTACTTTTCTATGTACTCTATCTTTACCTCTTTTGGATGACTTACTCTAAGTTGATCACTCACCCACTTTATTGTCTTTTGTTGGTGGCATGGTCAAACTTGATCACTCTCCCACAGTTTGTACTCTATATTTCTTAATACAAATGAGACTACATATATGTACAGTTCTGAAATCTTGTCTCATACTTGCATACTTTCTCTCTCTGATGTCAATTTATATGGATACAATACCAGTAATAGAGAAAAGTTCACACACAAGAAAGCAAACATGCAATGTAGAGAGAAGATTCCGGAACTGTACACATATCTGTATTAATAAATATATATAGTGTCCAAAACTGTGGGAGACTGATCAAGTTTGATCATATCTCCAATAAATACAATAGTGGGTGAATGATCATTAAGTGTATGTCACTGAAAAGGGATAAGAACAAAGTACAAATACAATGCATACTCACTAAACTAAGCCTCGTTACCATAATATTGAACTTATATACAAAGACTGTCATGGATTTTAGATTAAATCAGTGCTTTTGACAAGCTAATACGTTCATTGCATAAAATTCAAACAAATTTAATTTATTCCTTGTGATATTTTTTTATCTAAAAGAATGATATGCATGCGTTTCACTTGCTCTCTCTCTCTCTCTCTTATGGGTTAGGGTGGTTGGAATGGTGGAGATTTGGCATAGATGAAGATTTCTTATATGGCAATGGGTTGCAGGTTGCAGGATTGGCTGTTGTTGCTGTTGTCTGCTTCACGGCGCGTGCCTTGTTGGTGCTTAGTACTGATGTGCCGGTAAATATGTTCACAAGTAGTCTTTAAATATGACTTTTCTATGTATAGCTCTGTAAATATTTGTACTCTGTATTTTTTGCAGGAATTAAATATCTGGCATCCTAGGCATGTTGTTCATTCACAATCTCCTCTGCTGATATTTCTATACTATTTTATAGGTTCACATCTTCCCTCATATCTAGTTAGAAATTTAGGGTTTGAGATATATTTGGATCTGAAATTTGTCTTGGATTAATTTTTGTAGGTTCATTAAGGAATACCCTCAGCTGCTCTCATTTGTTTTGCCATTTATTCTGTTTTAGTGTTGTACTTATGAAATTATGATAAGAAAAGGCACAAACAATTGCTTTTGTATGGCAAGTTGATAATAAGGCTGTTTTTCCCCAAGGTTAGGGAACATATTATTGGCCTCATAAAATGTATAGAGAAACATTGCTCTTACATTATCTTGCTACCTGATGAGATTCTCTAAAGATCAATAACATCATAATTTTACTGTAGGAAGAGTAGAGAATTTTCGTTTCTCTACGCCCTTAGTCTTAATTTTCTGGTATAAACCACGTCTCTAGCCCCGGATTATATTTTAAAAATAAAGGTCCAAAATGGTCCTCATTCAGCTTCCATAGGTAGAGGTATATTTTTGGTCAAAAATCAAAAGGAAATCTGCAATTGGCCTTAACCATTTGATCTAGAAGGGCATCATCCTACACAATGCCATAATGGTGTGGATATGACAACATATGTAGCTAACCAAGCACCGTTAGAATATGCCTACTCGGCCTAAATGTAGGGATGTCTATTTAATCGTTCAAAGTCCTCTATCCAATGTAGACTAGTGGGATACAAAAAGAGGACTATAATGTGTATATCATAATCATGCCTATTATGAAGGATAGACAATAGACCTCTCATCATAAAGATTATACAGTAAATTCAATCAGACATTGTTGAAACTTCAACAAGGTTCTTCAATTGATTTAGCTGCTGGCAGTAACTACTTGGAATGAAATTGCAACTTAGTTTAGAATTTCTGGCATAGTTTCATCACTTAAACCAGTCCTTAGACCCCTTTGACATGATTTTCCAAATTCCTTGCAAGCTTAATCGATTCAGATTTTGTATTGGCTGAATGCACCTCAATACTTAAAAGTTCTCTTTAAATTTTTCCAAATTTTTATATGTATTGAATAGGGCATTTATTGTAGAAACAGGTTTATAATTTTTAATAAAAAGTTAAGAAAATAATAAATGAATCTGCTTCTTACTTCTTTAATTGTCTTGCATTCCACTTTGCACAAAGGAGGAATCCTAGCAATTACGAGGGTTGAGGGCTTAATGAGATTTCTGGGAGTACAATCCCTATGTTTGTTTCCGTACCTTTGATCTTCCTACAATGAAAGGCAATGGGTAAAGACCCTAGCCCTATTAGTAGCACTTTGGTAAAGACTTACAAATTGGCCAAGACTAGTAAAAGTTTTCCATCTTGAAAATTTTCTTCATGATTTGCTGTATCAGATTTGCTGTCTCATGCAAGATCCACTTATCTGACCCAAATTACTTATCTGCCTAGATCCATCATGGAGGTGTTAGCACTAATTTTTACACCCCATGAATTGATATAAACTTAAAAAATCAGCAGTAAAAATCAGCAAACATATAGGAAATCTGCCCTAAGTGTCACCAACAAATCTTCCTCTCTGTTTGGGTTGGTATGTGCCAACCTCAAGTGGGTGTCCCTAGGGTTTGTACCCATTGTTCTAACCTGTAAATCTACAAATAAACACTCAAAAAACAGTGAGATAAAGGTTGTTTGACCAGCAAGTTAGTGGCCAAACAAATTTGTAAATATTCATACGTACAATGCCTGGAATAGTCCTTCACAAATCAGCACTTGATATGGAAAAATATTGTGAGAAGAAAGCATATTTAAGTGGCTAATTGCCCAAATAAATAACTGAAAACTCTTAATAATTTGCACAAGATAACATTGAATCAAACAAACTAAAGTGAATGGATCAAAATTGAATTTTACTGCATGAGCCAAAAGGTTGGCTGCAGCAAGATGACTATCACAAAACTTCAATACAATACAATGATATCTAGACACAAAGTAATAAGAGCTAGAATAGAGAGAGAAGAATAGTGGAGAGAAGAAAGTATGGCTGCTTTCTCTTCCTCAAGACAAATTCTAGTTCAAAGGTTGGCCTTCCACCTGTATATATAGGTTTTTCTCGTGGCAATATGAGCCCGAGAGAAGAAGGAGAGGTCGAATTGTCCATTATTTGCAATTACTGCACATGGTTGAATTAACTGATCTTTGAATGGGGAATAAACTAAGTGGAACTTGTTTGAGTTGAACTGAAGTAACTTCGAGTTGGCATTAGACAAAAGTAACTTTGAGATTAATTTAGCCAACTCAGCTTGGCTAATTTCCCTCTAATCCTTTTTTAATAATTCAACTTAGGATAATTTTGGGGTTGAATTAGTTTCCCTTTTTCTGGAGGGAAAAAAGGGAGGTAATTTAGGAGGAAGAATAGGGAAAAGGGTGAGAGAAAAAAATAGACAATTTAAGGGGACAACTGAGAGGAAAGATAGGAGGCAAAATAGGAGATGAATTAGGAAAGAAAAATACACAAGGAGAGAAGAAAAATATGAGAGGGAAATAAATTTACTCAATTTCCATGCCATCTCATCCTTTGCCATTTCATTGATCACTCATCCAAATTCTTGTAGTTGTCACATGTGCACTCACATTGCTGCCACGTGTCAACCCCAAGATTGCTACCTCATGCTGCTAAAAATAGTTAGGCCTATTGATGCAAAATCTAGTAGGCCTTGGGGGGGGGGGTACCCTACAAGGCTATCACTAGACTAAGTGACAACAATGGGGTGATGGCCCATTGTCACCAATGACCACAGCCAAAACCCCCAGCTCTTTATGGATTTTCACCAATGTGAAGAGTCTTGGTATGTATATAAGTCACCTAATAGGTATTCTAAGCTTAAAGGTGACAAGGAGGCCTTCGAGGGAAAGACACAATTTAGGCACAAAGCTCCAAGAGGAAGCAATTCACTTTCCTTGAAGAGGCCAAATTAGGGCCACACAAGACCTAGGGTTTGATTGATAGGTTGAGAGTAGGGAGGACCAAGGTCTAGGTGCAAAGAGAGGGTTTCCTACAATGCGTTCCAACAAGGTTAAGGCATACAAAACCCTCAAGAAGCTCTCAAGTTGAAGCTAAAACCAAACTAGGGTTTTCTCCTAGGGAAAACAACTAAGGCAAGAGAAATTATGGATGAAAATGGAATGAATGCCCACCAGAAGGGAATGATTTTGTGGCAACCTCTCAACCCTTGATGTTTAGACTTTCCAAGGTCCATAATTCCTCCTCCTTGTCAAGTCACACTAAGCCCTAGTTGGCCGCTTGCCCTTAAGAGGGCCAAATTAGGCAAGAGAGAGAAAGAGTAAAACCTATGGATGGAAATTGACTTGATCACCAACAAAGAATCCTCAATGCGTAGTCCTAGGGTTGATGTAGTCTATGGATTCTTTAGGTTGGCTAAACCATGCAAATGAGTAAGGATATTTTGATGCTCTCACATCAAAAACCTAACTATTACCTTTATGAGGGATTAAAATTCACTTGGGAGAGCTAATGTAAGATCACCAAGGGATTTCCATTTACATATCATACAATGAGTAATGTGTTAATCTAGGTTGTCATTGATGTCAATACATTGATCGTTGATATAGCAATAATTGGATGGCAAATATTCTTGAAGATACCAGAAGAGGACTACACTTGGAAGATTGCCTATATGACATAAAGATGATGACATGCCCTACCTCCAATGATGATTTGATGATAACATGACAAACCTCCAATAATGTTGAAGGAGAGAAGGTGATGAAGAAGGCGATCAACGACATGATGGTGTCCCACATTGAAGAAGGCAAGCATAATGATGACATGTTGACCCGATGAAGTAGAAGGAAAAACAATGAAGAAATCCATCCATGAAGGAGAAGCCCATCCATGAAAGAATATTGCTGTCCTATATTTCTGCACTTATACAGGACCAGTCACATTAAAAAACATTTTTTCATCTCCTTAGAGGCAGAATTATTCCGTGATACCTACACCATCTTAAAGAGCATAATTTTGCCTTTCCAACGAGCTATTACTCAGCCCGAAAATCCAAGCGGTTTAAGAGATATGAATTTTACAAGTTGAGGAAATTATTCTGGTCACTAAGCCGACCTGAACATGTCAAACACATGTCGGCCTGGCTAAGGGTCATGTCCATTCAGTTTTCACTCAAAGAAAGGTATATATATATAGGAGGAACACGACATTTTTGAAGGTTAAGCTATTCCAGATTTAATAAGCAAGAAAGGGTACAGTAAGTTCACATCTCATGAACTGTACAGCAGGCCTTATTGCGGGCTGTGGAAAAGATTTGTGGACTGTTCTAAGGTAGATAAATAGCTCAAATTTGCGGACTGTTCTAAAGTGGATGGCTCAGATTTGTGGACTGTTCTAAGGTTATTACAGGTGGATAAATGGCTCAGGATTGTGGATTGTTCTAAGGTTATCACAAGTGAATAAATGGCTCAGGATTGCGGGCATACTTCTGTGGTGTAAGCATTGACTGTGGGCTATCTTATGGTGGTCTGAGCTACGTTTTTCAAGTTCGGTACCTCTCCTAACATTGCAGACAGTGTGGTGAAGTGCAGACCCTATACCTTGAATCCAGTGCCTTTCAAACAGTGCAGTGACATCTAGTGCAGTGGTTATCTAACATGTTGTTCACTGTGTAAACATTGTGAACAGTGAGCTAATCCCTTTTCCTGGAAAGTGAGAAGCAAACAATGGAACAATACCTTTGCTGAACAGTGATTTAAATATCTTACAAACTCGGTGCTGCAATATCTTTCAAGGATAGTTATCACTACATCTTGAAACTGTAAAGACTTAAATCTGTGTATACGGTCATCCCTTTCTAGCCCAAATTTAAGGACAAGGGTAAGTACAACTGTGGAAGAGCTACAATAATTTGGACCTCAGTCCTGTAGGAGCTCAGTTTTTTTGTGGCATCCTTAACAGTCACAACAGCTTGGTGCAGCATGGTGCCAGAATATTATTGCTAAGTTTTGGTGCAGTAAGGACATTGGTGAAGTTGTGGTGCAATACCAAAATTCTTGGTGCCATCTGATATTCTTCAGACAGCTGGTGCAGTATGGTGTAAGAATTTTTATGCTACAATTGGTGCAGTATGGTGTAACATGGTGCAAGAATTTCTATGCTACAGTAAAAGTGTTTATGAAGAAGGGTGATGGTGCAGAATAAGGTGGATTGGTAAAGTGAAGTACTGGAACAGTTTGAACAGTGGTCTGGTGCGGTGTGGTGCAAGGACCTTTGTAAAGAAGAATTGTCACAATCTATTGCTGAAGTCTTGGTGCAGCATGGTGCATTGGACAGTGGTGTAGTGTGGTGCAAGGATATTCATTTCTGGAGTCTTGGTGCAGGATGGTGCATTGGGCAGTGTGATATTTTGAACTGTGGCCTGATGCAGTGAAGGATTATTGCTCATAGGAAAATTGAAGCTTGGGTCTGAAGTTTATTGACCTGTGAAAATAACAGTCACCTGGAACCTGTGATGTGTGGATGAGTAAGACTTGAAGAAGCCTTGTAAAATCTTTGGAGACATTATGCTGTGCTGAAATCATCATGAAGTAAACTTGGAGGATTTGATTGGGTACCATGAAGAATAGTGGTGACACCTTCAATATGACAAGGTTGTCTTTGATGATTTAAAGTGGAAGACTACAGTGAAGCTGAAGATTGACAAGGCTCGGTGAAGAAGATTTTGGGAACCATGAGTTACTACCAAAGTTATCTTGATGAATTATTGCAGTGGGTTGGAGCCTCGAAAATACAAGGTTGGTGCCTTGGAGGATAGGGTTGGAGCCCTAGAGGATTGGTGTCCTCAAAAAACCAGGTCGGAGCCTATACTAGAAAAGGGTTGGTGCCGTAGGGGTTGGAGCCTCTAAAAGCAAGGTTGGTGCTTTGAGAAGATAGGGTTGGTGCCGTAGAGGTCGGAGCCTCACAAAAGTCCAAGTTGGTGTTTGTCAACAGGTTGGAGCCTAGGTGATTAAAGATCCGTGTCTTCATCTAGGGTTGGAGCCCTACATACATTGTACTTGATTTATTAAAGAAATTAATAAAAGCATTTATTCTTATTGTTCATTTTGTATTTTAAATATAAGTGATCTAATTGGTAAAAGTCACAATTGAAAAGAAATACTGATTCGCCCCCTTCTCAGTATTTCCAACATAATGCATGGAACAATATGATCTAGCTTCCATAAAATTGATGTTCAACAAAATTAGGGTACAATATTTAACCTAGATCACCAATTTATTCCATACATTAGACTTGAAATACAAAAATTTTAACAAAAGAGCACTTACAAGACAATATGCATGTACAATCCAATCATTGATCCAATGCAACTTTTGTAAAGACAAGAATATATCTCCAAGAAAAAGTATTCTCCATTCACATCTCTCCAATAGGAAAAGAAGTTGAAATTCTCAAATGCAGAGGCTGAATTCATAAGTGATGATGATGATGACAAATGAAAAGACCCTCTCCTTTATTTATATGAGGAGGAAAAGTTCTAATTATACATAAAAGCACTTAAAAGACAAGTAAAATTATAATGACGCATTGGGTTACAAGCCAACTCATCTAGGTTAGGCAATAAATCAAATGAGAGCCCACATGTATGAGCCATGAGGCCTCAAAACGCTGATGTCATCTAATAAATGAGCCCCATGTGACATGCCTTGAGGCTTTTGAATGCTGTGTGTGGTGTAGAAGTCTCTAAAAATTTTCATTTAAGGGTTGGCCCTCAAATTTCCATCGATATCCCTTTGTGGTCCCCAAAATCCACGTGGGGTACCAAAAGGTGGTCTCTTGGGTTGCCAACTGCTCAAAATGTCCATCTCTACTTTTGATTTGGGGTAGCATTGGATGTGCTCTAGCCACGAAATTTGGTGGAGAGGTTGGGGCACATGAGATCTCCAATACCCAGAAAGGGTTTGGGTAGATTCTAAACAGTTCAAGAGATATTAAAATAATTAATATTTTTGATGGAGTCCCTAAGTCTAAACTTAGGGAAAATAAAATATTAATGTGGATTAATATAAAACTATTTTAGAATGGTCCAAAAGACATGGATCAAGCCAGATCTAATCTTAGCTGTTGATTAGGGACTTAATCTCGGCCGTTGATATGTCAACAGGAAAAGTATAAGAGGCTTGAGGGTCACTTGGAGAATACACGAGAGTGATCAGTCATTCTATTCTCTAGAGTGGGATTTGCTAAGAGAGATAGAATTAGTGATCGGGAGATGTAGATGAGGGGAATTTGAGTATAAAGAGGTCGAGAGGCAGAGATAGTGCCGAGAAAGCAGCACAGTAGTCGGAGAGAGTGACGCAGAGCCAACTAGGGCTCACGTAGGGCCACACAGAGGTAGCCATGAGCTGCACAGAGCCTCAAGAGGCCAACGTTGCTGACGCAGAGGGCTAGAGGGATGACGCAGGGCCTCCTAAGGCTGACGCAGACCCATCTGGGGTGACGCAGGGCCAGCGCTGGCCAGAGAGGGGTTGACGCAGTCTAGAGAGGCTGACGTTGGGGTTTCTGGGGAAGATTTGTGCTGAGTAGCTGCTGGAAGGTTTATCCAGGGTTTTGGCTAGGAGATTTGTCAGAAACTAAGAGGTATTACTGCCAAGGAAATTCTCTGTTGGGTAGGCCAATTTCGACACCCAGATTGTACTCCGATATTTCTTAATGAGAAAACCCTCAGATAGCTGCACCGGTTTTCCCACTTTGGGTTTTTCCGGGGTCATTAGTCTAAAAATAATGGTGTCATATGGTGTGATTGTTTTTGCCTTTAGTTGCTGATCTGTAATATGTTGAGCGTGCACTAGTGTTTATTTTTAGTTTTTATATTGTAAATAACTTGTTAAGTAAAATAGCAAGTAGGTAGGAATAAATCAGATAAAGTGCATGGAGGGTTTCTAACTAAGTAAACTTAGAAACTTCAACATGGTATCAGAGCGTGATTGCAGATCACAGGAGGACTAAAGGACATCAGCCAAGTGGAGCAATAGCAACAAAAAACAACTGTCCCAAGGTGAAAGAAGATGTTTCTAGCAGAGCAGCAACAAGGAAGGGTGACGCAGTGCCTGCGTCATCAAGGGTGAGTCGAGAAGAGGCAGCGTAGAGGCGAAGAAAGGTAAGAGAAGCCTCACGTAGAGCCACGCAGTAGCTAGGAGGGCTGATGCAGTTGGTTGAGGAGGTTGGGTTGCAGTGTCCCGATTGCGTAGAGCTTAGGAGCTCTCACCTTCAGGTTGCTGGGGTTTAGAAGGCTGCAAGAATATTGCAAAGTGGAGCTGGTGAGGGACTGTAATTAGAACAGTTTTTGACAGAGCAAGGCTAGAGGAGTTGCTACCGAGGGTTTCTAGCCGAGGAACCTAGATCAGTGGTGCGGTTGCACAAGATGATCAGAGTAGGGGGCATCTCGACAACGACAGAAGGATTTCCAGGATGGAAATCAGGACTCAGCGGGAATCTAGAAGAGAACTTCCAGACGGGAAGTAGAGACTCAGAGGAGTCGAACAGAGAACTTATAGGAGGGAAGAAGAGGAGCATCATGGCACTACACAGAGTAAGAGACTAGGATAGACTGGATTGAGCATCGAACTTCGTAGTCTAGAAGGCCAGAATCTTATCTGTACTTGACAGGAATTGTGTCAAGAACTTCGCCTTGAAGGTAATAGTTGTCCCAGTCGACCCCGATGATAATGACAGGTACGAGGAGGCAATGGCAAGGGCCGAGAGCATTATCCTTGACGAGGTCAATGATCATGTAGTACCACGCATAGCCAAGAAGGAAACAACGTTTGAGATGTGGGAGGCTCTCAAGAAGCTGTACCAGCATACTTTTGTGCAGAGAAGAATGCTGCTTGAGAATCAGTTGAGGTCGTATCAGATGAAGAAGGGAGAACCGATTGACACCTTCTTCGGAGGACTGAATGAGATCCGAGATCAGTTGACTGCTATAGGGGCGACACTGGATCTGGAGTTGATGGTGAGGACAACCTTTGAATGCTGTCTTAGAAGACTGGGAGGTATTTGTCCAGAGCATACTGGGTAGAGGGACACTTCCACCTTGGGACGAGATGTGGGTAGCTCTTCGCCAGGAAGAGATCAGATGGCAGTTGAAGACGGGTAGCAGCAGCAAGTGGATCAAAGTCAAGCAGGAGGAGGAAGATGTGGCCCTAGAATCTGAGGGAAAGTAGGAGAAGTGAAAGAAGAAAGATCTCTCCAAGATCAAGTGCTACCACTGTGGGGAGCTGGGTCATTATGCGACCCAGTGTCCAAGGAAGAGGAGTAAGGGAGAGTCTTCCGAGACTAAGGTAGCGCCAACACGAGTAGAGAAGGAAGTTTTGACAGACGATGACTGTGCCATGAGTGCACACGCGCCACTTGAGAAGAAGTGGGGAGACATCGCGCTATAGTCAGGCATACTACAGGCAATGAGGGGCAGGATCCTCGAGGTACCCAGCCTCTTGGATTAGACCTTGCTACGGGAGCCCCAATGAGGAGTAGCAGGACTGACTAAGCTGGGTAGAGACAGATGCCGATGGAGTAGCAGAGAGAGCTACAGTGCAGGAGTCCCGAGACAGCGCGAGGCTAGTAGGCTGCAGCAGTGCGAGAGGCACAGGAGTGTTGCACCAGTGTAGAATGGCATAGAGAGGTGTGCAACAATGTGAGATGCAAGGAGTTGTTGCAGCAACGTAGAGGTTAGAGAGGGAGCACTTATTAGTGGCAAAGAGAGCTTCAGCATCAGTTGGTGTCTCTAGCCCAACAGGGAGGTCAAATTGGGAGATCAATTACTTCTCAGTAATTGAGTTGCAGTGCAGCAGTGGGCAGCACGATGCAACATGATGAGAGGAGGAGCAATACGGATGCAGTGCTGGGAGAAAGGACCAGCAACAACGCAAATGTAGAGGGAGTTGTCGTACAGATGCAGTAGTGGCAGTAGCAAAACCATGGGCAACATTACAGGATGCAGCAGTGCAGAGGATGTTGAGCAGGAAGGCCTAGCATCAGCACAGGTATCGATGTCGGATGATCAGAGTAATACTTAGTGAGGAGTATTGCTAGAGCACAGTCCTTGCTAAGAGGAAGTGTTGATTTGGGGTAGTATCGGATGTGCTCTAGCCACAAAATTTGGTGGAGAGGTTGGGGCACATGAGATCTCCAATACCCAGAAAGGTTTGGGTAGATTCTAAACAGTTCAGGAGATATTAAAATAATTAATATTTTTGATGGAGTCCCTAAGTCTAAACTTAGGGAAATTAAAATATTAATGTAATTAATATAAAATTGTGTTAGAATGGTCCAAAAGACATTGATCAAGCCAGATCTAATCATAGTCATCGATTAGGGACTTAATCTCGGCCATTGATATGTCAACAAGAAAAGTATAAGAGGAGGCTTGAGGGTCACTTTGAGAGCAGACCAAATGATCAATCATTCTATTCTCTAGAGCGGAGTTTACTAAGAGAGATAGAATCAGTGATCAAGAGATGCAGCTGAGGGGCATTTGAGTACAGAGAGATAGAGAAGCAGAGATAGTGTTGGGAAAGCAGCGCAATAGCTGGGGAGAGTGACGCAGAGCCAGTCAGGACTCATGCAGAGGTAGTCGGGAGCTGCGTAGAGCCTCATAGAGGCCAATGTTTCTGATGCAGAGGGCCAGAGGGTTGACGCAGGGCCTCCTAAGGCTCACGTAGACCCATCCGGGGCGACGCACGGCCAGCGCTGGCCAGAGAGGGGCTGACGCAATCCAGAGAGAGGCTGACACTGGGGTTTCTGGGGAAAATTTGTGCTGAGTAGCTTCCGGAAGGTTTATCGAGGGTTTCCGCTAGGAGATTTGTTAGAAACTGAAAGGCATTACTGCCATGGAAATTCTTTGTTGGGTAGGCTAGTTTCGACACTCAAATTGTACTCTGATATTTCTTAATAAGAAAACCCTCAGATAACTGCATTGGTTTTCCCACATTGGGTTTTTTTGGGGACATTAGTCCAAAAATAATGGTGTCATATGATGTGATTGTTTTTGTTTCCTTTAGTTGTTGATCTGTAATATGTTGAGCATGTGCTATTGTTTATTTTCAGTATTTACATTGTAAATAACTTGTTAAGTAAAATAACAATTAAGTAGGAATAAATCAGATAAAGTGCATGGAGGGTTTCTAACTAAATAAACTTAGAAACTTCGACATGTACTCCAACATTGAGGGCTTTCTAGGTGCTACTAGTCCTCCCATGTGTCTTAGAAGGTTAGACCATCCTCACCTGGGATCTGAATCAACTGCCATCCCTAACAGGGTGCTAGGTTGGCCTCGGGGCATGCTAGGTCTAGGTGGATCATCTTGAAGAATCATCAAATGTAGTGCAAAGTGGTAGAATGGTCTGGGTGTAGGGGGTTCCCAGGGATAGTTATGATTCACTAGTATTGCTCGGACACCCAATGCTCTCAACGATTCACCTGTGGGTGCCAATACACTTCTCTGGGCCCTGGGTACCTGTGGGTAAGGTGCCCATGTCATGGGATGTTGAGCCACCTGACAATCACATCATAAAGTTCAGTGAAAGAAACTATTCATGAAGGAAAATAATCATTTTTGAATCCAAGTGAACAAAGCTTGAATTTAAAAGGTTATTTTATATTTCAAATAAGGCTTCCCTTCCAAAATTGTGGTCTTGAACTTGCAATGGTGTTTCCTCCTTAGGTACGAGTGGCTAAAGGACATTCTTGTTAGGTGTTTCCAACCCCCAAGGGGAAGTAACATTTCCTCATTCCACCCTTCAATTGATAGGTGTTAGTGAATAATGATGGTATGTAGGGGAGAAGACTTCATGGCTAAGTTCCATGGTCAAAGGGACCAACATGATGGGGATCCACATCCTGTGTGCATAAATGTTATGAGGGAGCAATCGTGGATGCATGCGTTACCAACTCGGCCTTTGTTTTTCCACTTGTCTTGTGCGCCTTTTACTTTTGCTTAATTTTTATTTGTATTACTGCTTTAGCTCAAAGGGTTAGAGCTTGCTTTGAATGATGTATAACAGTTGTATCACCCCCTAATGATGAGGCAATTCATTGCCCATCATGGTTGGGACATGCAAGGGTTCCTTTTTAAGATGTAATGGAGCAACATGTGCTCAAAAATCAGGTGCTGGCCAAAATGAGTGAGGTAGAGCTCATGCTGAGCTTTTTCCCACGTGCTAATGTGTATGCCCCGTCCATATTTTGCATTTTGATATACTTTTATTTTGCTTTGTGGCCATAATGTGCTCTTTCTTTTCCTTTTGGTTGCATCAACCTCCTAGGGAAACGTTGTGGGCCCTACTTAGGTATGTGGATGTATGGGTGCCAAATCCTAGAGAACCGTGGTTAGTTGAACCTGAAGAATGGAGGTGGAGTTTGGGCTTATAATGTAAGATGGAAAGCGATAAGCATGGAATAGGGAAAAATGGAACTACACTATCACAATTAGGGATTCCCGAGTATTGCCCCTCCTGTACCCATTGGGCCATTAGAGGAGGCTCCACTGGACCAGGATCAATGATTAACTCCCCATTTAAGGTGAGGAAGCAAGATCACGATAAAAAACACTCCTCCTTAGAGGTCACCCCATAATTCATATCAAATGCCCAAATACAAACAAGCATAAGCACCAAATCGCAAAATGAATAAAGTAACTTTTGGTCAGAATCCCACCTTTGTCCATGTGCTCTTGCCAGATGGGTGAGAAGCATATGAATGAAGTCTGATGCAAGTGGCAAAGACCAAATCAGGGGCTGCATGGCTCGCTGATTGCATGCAAGGAATGGGAGAAATTTTTTATCCTATAGGGTCAC
The DNA here is from genome assembly GCA_031772625.1 of Pinus tabuliformis. Lineage (NCBI taxonomy): Eukaryota > Viridiplantae > Streptophyta > Pinopsida > Pinales > Pinaceae > Pinus > Pinus tabuliformis. The sequence continues at coordinate 440,116,116 of CM062813.1, read as the reverse complement.
CCATTTTGGTGGGTAACAAGGCCAAAAATAGGAATCCCCTTGAAAGTAGGAAACGATTTCGAATGCCTAGAATAGATAGAGTGACATTGCCATATATAGCTGCTAGCATGCCTAAAAATAGGCACTACTAAAAATTGAAATTTGTTTTCATGCCCACAATATTTGTGAAAATTTCTAAACTGAAATTCTACTACAACAACTGATTTATTTCACCTAGTTATTATTCACAATAAGTTATTTACGAAATCCTTTCAGCAAATATTAAAATAAATTCTACTGTAGTTATCACATAATTACATAGAGAAAATACATGCACAACAACCAATCACATCAACACAGTTGTTTTTATACAATTGTCCCTGGAAAAGCCAAATGCAGGAAAACTGGTGTTGCAGATGAGGGTTTTATTAATCTTCAACAACAATCGCTTTTACAAGGAATGATTTTACAAAGAAACTGAAAGAAAACACCTGAGACTTTCCCTTTCTGACTTTCTGACACTTTGGAGACCCTTCTCTCACTCCCGCGTCACTCTGTGTGGCCCGGCATGGCTATAAGTGGATCTACATCCCTTTGCGTCAGCCTGCGTGAGGGCTATGTCTCTCCTCCGGACTGTGTCTCTCTCTGCGTTGTCTCTCACTGTCCTTGCGTCACCTCCTCCTTAGTCACGGATTTCTGTTGATGCCCTCCTCTTCCTCCACCCTGCAACTCTTCCTCTGAAATTGATCTCCTTCTCTTGAGAATCGATTTTCCTTGAGATACTGAGTATCAGCCAATGTGTCTCCAAATGATCCACAAGTCTTCTCTTATACTTTTCCTGTTGATGAATCAACGGTCAAGATTAAGTCTCTAATCAACGACTAATATTAAGATAGACTTGATCCTCGTCTCTTAGAAGTTTCTCACCCTTATCATTATTAATACCTATTAATATTTTTATTTTCCTAAGTTTAGACTTAGGAACCCATTAAAAATATTAATTATTTTAATAACTCCTCATCCGGGTGGAATTTCTCAAAATGATTTTTGGTTCTTGGAGATCTCATGTGCCTTAGCCTCTCCTCCAAATTTCAAGGCTAGAGCTCATCTGATCTTACCAAAAATAAACACGCCCTCTTAGCGAGGAATGTTCTCTAGTAATGCTTCACCATAGAAACATCACATTGATCTTCTGCATCGGTACCTGTGCTGATGCTTGGCTTGCTGCCTCACATCCCCTGCACTGCTGCTTCCTGTACTGTTTCCCATGATACTGCCACTGCCGTTGCTACATTTGTACTGTAGCTCCCTCTCAATATGCTGCATCATGTTGCCCATAGTACTGCCACTGCTAACTGCTGCACTGCAACTCCAACAATTATCCATTTCTGCTACTAAAATGGATTCTTCACCATCCCCATCTTCTCCCTGAAATAAACAAACTTTGTTCTTCCTAGAGCCTTGGTGGGGATGTCTGCCACCTGTTCTCTTGTAGGAGTATACTGCTCCTCGTTGGACACAGTCTCTGACAAAGTAATACCTGATATCAATGTGTTTCAACCGATCAAGAAATATCGGATTCTTAGAGAGCTTGATGCAACTCTGATTATCACAGAAAATCCTAGTTGCTTCCATCCTTCTCCTGAATAGATTCACAAGCAATTTCCTAAGCCATATGGCTTCGCACGAAGCTATGCTTGCTGCCATATATTCTTCTTCAGCTGAGCTCAGTGTCACAGCTTTATGTTTGCTACTACACTAGGAGTTCATTCCTGATCCAATGTTGAAACAATACCCAATTGTACTTTTTCAATCTACTGAACTTCCACCCCAATCTGCGTCACTAAACCCACTTAGCTTGATGTCATTGCATTGGGTGTACAATAGTCCATGCTCGATTGTTCCTTGAGTATACCTGAGAACATGTTTGGCTGCTGCTCAGTGCGCCCTCTTGGGTTCCACCATGAACTGACTGAGGGTGTTGAAAGCGTAACAAATGTCTGGCCTGGTATTGAACAGATACATTAGGGACCCAATAAGTTGTCTGTACAAGGTGGGATCAACGTCTTTATCTTCTGATGCATCAATCTTCTTCTAGTTGGTGATCATTGGAGTAGCCATAGGTTTGTAGTCCTGCATCTTGAATCTCTTCAAGATCTCTGTAGCATATCTCTCTTGTCTAAGGAAGATCTCACCCTTTTGTTGCCAAACCTCCAACCCTAGGAAATAATGCATCTGTCCCAAATCCTTCGTGTTGAATCTTGTGGCTAGGTTCTTCTTGCAGTTTTTGATGAGCCTTGGTGATCTTGTCAGGAAAATATCATCCACATATAACACTGGGATTAGAGGCTCATTCTCTACGACAAGATAGCAGAGATTAGGGTCTGCATCACTCTTGACGAACCCCATCTTCTGCAAGTAGCCATCAATTCGATCGTACCATGCTCTATGTGCCTGTTTAAGCCCATACAAGGCTTTCTTTAATCTACATACATGAGATTTCTTCTCATGTGTCTCAAAACCCTATGGCTGTTCAATGTATACTTCCTCTTCTATTACCCCGTTCAAGAATGTTGTCTTGACAGCCATCTGGTGAATCTTGCACCCCATTTGTGTTGCAAGAGATATCACGGTTTTAATAGAAGTATACCTAGCTACTGGGGCGAAGGTTTCTTCGTAGTCTATCCCTTCCTTCTGAGCATAACCCTTAGCCACAAACTTGGCTTTGTATTTCTCCACACTGCCATCTGCAACATATTTGACCTTATATATCCATCTCGAACCTACCATTGGCCTGTCCCGAGGCCTAGGTACCACTTCCCAAACATCATTGACCATTATAGAACTGTATTCCTCCACCATAGCATCTTACCCATACTTGATGCTGAACGACCTCCTGAAAACTAGAAGGTTCCCCAACCTGAGCTACTAGGGCCTGGTATCTCACTGACTATCTTCGCTCACTTTTATTATTCCTGGGTGCAACAATGAAGTCCTCTGCATCCCATAGAATTTGTCGAAGTTCTCGGCTTGTTCTTCCACTGGCAGTGGGCACGTTCAACAACTCTTCCTCTTCCTGAGATTCCTCCTGCTCTGAAGCATTATCTTGAGGAGAATTTTTGGTACTAGTTTCACCTGGTCGAAGTGGTTGGATGAACGGTTCATCTTTTGACTGCTCCTCGGAAAGCATTTCTTGGGATTTCCTGAAATCTCTATCCTCCATGAACTTTACATCCCGCCGAACTACTACCTTCCTACTCCCTGGAAGATAGACTCTATATGCCTTAGCATTCTCGCTATATCCCACAAGATATCATTTCTCAGTAGTTTGATCTAATTTCTTTCTCTTTTCTTCGGGTATACGGCAATACGCTAAACTCCCAAATATGCTAAAAGATAGAAAAGATAGATCAACGCCTTAGAATTCAACCTCTTCGAGGGGGCAACCTCCTTTACATTACACAAATGAATGATTCCTTGATGATTCAAATGAAAAACCTCCTTTCTATATATAGGAGTCTAAGGAGTCACAATATAACCCAGCCGACCTAACAATAATAATATAAAGGCAGAAAAATAACAATAGAGGGATTCTAAGGGGCACGGTAATAACAATATGGGGACAATAGGGGCACAACAATATTAATAAGGGATACAACTACAATAGTAATGGGGTAATAACTAGTATTATAGGGACCTAACATGCCCCTCTCCTTCAAAAGAATGTTGTCCTCAACGCTTGAGTAGTTCTGGATGCTTCTGCATAAAATTTTCATCCTCCCATGTGGAATCTTCAGCGGATAAGTTCTTCCACTTGATGAGATACTCCGAAATTGATCGATTTCGTACTGTCGAATTCTTGTTTCTGTGACTGCTTCCGGTTCCAATATAATTTTTCCTTCCTCGTCAAGTTCTGGCAATATTGTTTAAACTGGGAGCTTGTCGCCTATAACCTTCTTTAAACATGAAACATGGAAAACTGGGTGCACTCGAGAAGCTACAGGAAGCTCCAATTTGTATGCCATAGTACCAATCTTTTGCAACACCTTGTACGGACCATAATACTTTGGTGATAATTTATTATCCTTCTTAGCTTACTTGAGGGACATTTGTTTATATGGTTGTAGCCGTAGGAATACCCAATCACCTACATCAAAAATTCTTTCGCTTCGATGTTGATCTACCTGTTGTTTCATTCTATTCTGCGCCAACACGAGGTTATCCTTTAAGAGTTGGAGGACTTGTTGTTGATGCTCGATGTGATGTTCCACTGCTTGAACCTTAGAATTTTCTCTTAAATATGATGTGATGGATGGTGGCTGATATCCATAAAGTGCCATAAAAGGGGTCATTTTTGTTGCTGTATGGAAGGAAGTGTTATACCACCATTCATCCAGAGGCAACCATTTGACCCATTGTGTTTGTTTATCGGATACAAAGCAACGAAGATATCCTTCCAAACATTTGTTTACTATCTCAGTTTTCCCATCATATTGAGGATGATAAGATGAGCTATGAGCTAACTGAGTACAGAGACAAGAAAATAATTCTGTCCAAAAATTTCTAGTGAAAATGGGATCCCTGTCACTTACAATAATCTTTGGGTTTCCATGTAGCTTTTGAATTGTTTCCATAAATGCAGTAGAAACTGTGCTGGCTTTAAATGGATGTGATAATGCACAAAAGTGTGCATACTTGGTAAGTCTATCAACTACTACCATGATGACACTCTTTCCCTCAGACTTAGGTAAACCTCTGATAAAATCCATTGAAACCTCCTCCCAACGTTGGTTTGGAATGGATAAAGGTTGTAATAGACTCGGGGTCTTAATTGTTTCAACTTTATTTTGTTGGCAAACCAAACATTCTGCCACAAACTTTTGAATATCCGATTTAAGGCCATCCCAAAAAAATTCCTTCTTAACCCTGTGGTAAGTTTTTAAAAATCCCGAGTGCCCTCCTAAGGGAGAAGTCTGCAATTCCATAAGAATCTTTTGTTTGAGTTGGGAATTCTTACAGAGGTATAAGCGATCTTTGTACCATAACAAATCATTTTGCCAGCTAAATGTATCAGATGTACTGGAATCTTGTTATAACTTTCGAATAAGTGCCCACACTTCTTCATCATTCTTCCATTCCTCGCTTCGTTTATTCAATCCGGTTGGATAATAGAAATGGCACACAACAATTCTTCCACATCCTCATCCTTTCTTGAGAGTGCATCTGCCACCACATTTTGCTTCCCTGTTTTGTAGATGATTTCAAAGTCATAACCCAACATCTTTGTGACCCACTTTTGTTGCTCTTCAGAGGATAATCTTTGTTCTAAAAAGTATTTAAGGCTATCCTGATCTGTTTTTACCTTGAAGTGTCTTCCCATTAGGTAGGGTCACCATTTCTTAAGTGCATGTAGTATTGCCAACATTTCCTTTTCATAAACAGCTTTGTGTAAAAACTTTCTCTTGATTGGACGACTTTCAAAATCAATGGGTCTTTCATCTTGCATTAAAACAACACCAATTCCATTTCCTGAAGCATCACATTCCACAATAAAGGTTTTTGTGAAGTCTGGTGTAGCTAAGACCGGTGCTTGGCACATTGCCTCTTTAAGATGTTCAAAGGCCCTTGTTGCTTTTGGAGTCCATGAAAATGCATCTTTCTTCAATAATGTTGTTAGAGGTGTTGCTATTCTCCCATAATTCTAAACAAACTTGCGATACTACCCTGTCAACTTGAGAAATCCTCGCAGATGCTTGATGGATGTGGGGATTTTCCATTCCTAATGGCTTTAATTTTGCTAGGGTCTACCTTGACTCCTTCATGAGATACAATATGACCCAGATATTCCACCTCTTGTACTCCAAAGAAACATTTGGATCTTTTTGCATATAGTTGTTTCTCCTCCAATAGTTGTAGCACCTTGTCAACATGTTCAACATGATCCTTCCATGACTTGCTGTAGATTAGTATATCATCAAAAAATACTAACACAAATTTTCTAAGGAAGGGTTTGAAAATGGAATTCATCAAACCTTGAAATGTAGAAAGTGCATTGGTAAGGCCAAAAGGCATGACCAAAAATTCATAATGACCCTCATGAGTTCTAAATGCTGTTTTCGGAATGTCTTCAGTCTTCATTCTGATTTGACGATATCCTGAACGAAGATCCAACTTGGTGAAGTAAATTGATCCATGCAATTCATCCAGTAATTCATCAATGACAGGAATGGGAAACTTATCTTTAATAGTGAGCTCGTTGAGGTCCCTATAATCTGGACACATGCGCCGTGATCCATCCTTCTTGTGCACCAATACTACTGGAGCAGAGAAAGAACTTTGATTAGGTTGAATTATACCAGCCTCTAGCATTTCTGCAACCATACGTTCAATTTCACTCTTTTGGGCATAGGGATATCTGTACGGCCTGATGTTTGGAGGAACACTTCCTGGAATCAGATGAATAGCATGATCATGATCACGAATAGGTGGGAGACCTTTGGGAGTCTCAAATACCTTGGAATGATTGTCCAAGTCTTTTTGGAGATCTAGAGAAATAGATGATTTCGATGTGGAAACATCTGGCGAACATAATTGTGCAATTACACCTCTTTGTTCATTTTTTAGAAGCTTTGTCATACCATTAGAGCTAATTATCTTTCCCGGTTTCCTTGCAATACCCCTTAATTCCACTTCCTTTCCTTTCGCATAAAATTTCATGAAAAGTTCTTGAAAATTAAAAGCTATTGTATCCAAGGATTGTAGCCATTGGACTCCTAGTACAACATCAACACCTCCCATTGGAATGGAAAGCATTGGGCTAGTCAATACATATTCTCCCATGGATAGCTTGATATTATGGCACTCTCCAGAGCAATTTATTGTTCCTCCATTTGCAACCATCACTTGACACTCTGGTGCTGGATATAGGAAGCAGTTCAATTCTTTTACTACCTTACAATGAATAAAATTGTGGGTACTTCCTGAATCAATCAACACTATTACCTTTTTCTTCTTAATTTGTCCTTATATCTTGATGGTTTGAGGAGTGGTAATTCCAGCCAATGCATTACAAGATATGGTCAGATTCATTTCTTCTTTATCTAGGCTTTGTTCTTGGAGTATATCCTTTTCTTTTGACTTTTCTTGCTCCTTTTCTTCTTCCTCTTCACAATCTATGTAGAATAATTTATTCTCAGCACACTTATGACCTTTAGTGTATTTGCTATCACAACTGTAAAAAAGCCCTTTTGTTCTTTTTTCTTCCAATTGTGGTGGTGTCAACCTTATAGGTTGTGGAAGGCTAGGAGCAACAATACTTCCATCTTTATAGTTGTGAGTGGTATGCTTCCTGATTGCCATAATTTTGCTTTCCATTTTTCTTGCTAACCTGAATGCCTTCTCTAATGAATCAGGTTCCCAAAGGCGAACGTCATGTTGGATATTATCCTTTAAAGTCCCTATGAACACATCAATCCTATGCTCCTCTGGAATATTTTTTACCCTTATGTTCAATTTTTGGAACTCCTCAATGTGCTCCATTATTGAACCCTTTTGTTTGAGACTTATCAATTGGCTAAAAAAGGTGTTGCTTTTTGTATCCTCATAATGCGCTGTCAATTCTTCTGTAAAAATTGCCCAAGTGGTAATTTGTTTACGAGAGAAAAGCCATTGATACCATACAAAATGATTTGGTTCCAAATATAAAGTTGTAATACGTACCTTTTGTGTATTTTGCACATTATTGAGATTGAAAAATTGCTCCATCTGTAATATCCATGTTGCCGGATCCTTGCCATCAAACTTCCTCATATCGATTTTTGGAATATGGTGGGTCTTCGATCCAACATTAGAGTCTATGAAATCATGATTAACATTTCTTTTGTTCGCATCATGAATTTCCTTTACTACCCTTTCACCATTAGTAAGTATTTTTTGTAGAAAATTTGTCAAATCTGCCTTCAAATCTATCTTCAAATAGTCAATCTTAGCTTCCACGCCCTTTATCTTATATTCCACACCATCTATCTTAGCTTCTGTTAGCTTTTGTGACAGTGAAATTTGTTGCACTTGGTCTTGTAATTTTGATATATCATGTAGCATTTCTTCCTCTTCTTCATGAGTCATGCTAGAGCTTTCAGGTTGCTTACTATGTGTTTGCATTTTCTTTCCTCGGGGCATCAGTTACCGATAATAATTCTCTACTATGCCCTTTGAATTCCTTCAAAATAATTTTTCAAACCAAGCTTAAGCAAAAATTTAAAAAAATCTACACGCCTTTTTTCACTTTGTAGGAGCTCGATATTGCCTCTGATGTATCTCTGTAATTTCGGATCATCCAGTTCTGAAATTGCGACCTGCAGTAGCCCTCTGTGTCCTCTTTCCAGTGCCACTAGTTTGATCCCAATTGGATTCTCCAAGGAAGAGATATGCCAAATTTCTCACAGTGACCTGATTATAGACTAGTTCAGTAGAGCAAACTTGTACGACGTGCCATGTGTCCCTGTTTTGACCTTTGGCTCTAAAAAATATATACAAGAAACTATAGTGCGTCATCTTTCTGTACCTTCTTACGAAATTTCAATCCGATGCTCAAAGAGAAAGTTATGACGATTTTCCCTAGGTCACCTGTTTGGAATGTAATTCAGGAGTCTGCAAAATGACCAACTTCCTCAGATCATATCTCTGCAAATATAGTGCAAAAAGTTCTGAAATTCAGACCGAGCTTCATTGCGATTTCATCTCAAATGGGTTTTTTTTTTTCGCTTCTAAAATTTCGCAGAAAAAAGTTATAGTGAAAATGTCACGATGACCTATTTGGAGTAGCGAAACCCTAGAATCCAAAGCTCTGATACCAAATGTTATGAAACCAGCTCACAAACAGATAGAAAAGATAGATCAATGCCTTAGAATTCAGCCTCTTCGAGGGGGAAACCTCCTTTACATTACACAAATGAATGATCCTTTGATGATTCAAATGACAAAAACTCCTTTCTATATATAGGAGTCTAAGGAGTCACAATATAACGCAGCTAACCTAACAATAATAATATAAAGGCACAAAAATAACAATAGAGGGATTCTAAGGGGCACAGTAATAACAATATGGGGACAATAGGGGCACAACAATATAAATAATGGATACAACTACAATAGTAATGGGGTAACCACTAGTATTATAGGGACCTAACATTGTATTTCTCCACACTGCCGTCTGCAACATATTTGACCTTATATATCCATCTCGAACCTACCACTGGCTTGTCCCGAGGCCTAGGTACCACTTCCCAAACATCATTGACCATTATAGAACTGTATTCCTCCACCATAGCATCTTACCCATACTTGATGCTGAACGACCTATTAAAAACTAGAAGATTCTCCAACCTGAGCTACTAGGGCCTGGTATCTGTCTGACTGTCTTCGCTCCCTTTTATTATTCATAGGTGCACCAATGAAATCCTTTGCATCCTGTAGAATCTGTCGAAGTTCCCGGCTTGTTCTTCCACTGGTAGTGGGCACATTCAGCAGCTCTTTCTGTTCTTGAGATTCCCCCTGCTCAAGCTTTATCTTGAGGAGAATTTTTGGTACTAGTTTCTGCTGGTCGAAGTGGTTGGACGAACGGTTCGTCTTTTGACTGCTCCTCAGAAAGCATTTCTTGGGATTTCCTAAAAGCTCTCTCCTCCATGAACTTTACATCTCGCCGAACCACTACCTTCCTACTCCCTGGAAGATAAACTCTTTATGCCTTAGCATTCTTGCTATATCCCACAAGATATCCTTTCTCAGCAGTTTGATCTAATTTCTTTCTCTTTTCTTTGGGTATACGACAATACGCTAAACTCCCAAATATGATAAAATGACTGAATTCTGGCGTCTTCCCCGTGAAGACCCTTTCTGGAGTGATTTTTCCCAATGCCCTGTGAGGAGTCCTGTTCTAGACATAAATTGTCGTGCTGCATGCTTCTGCCCACAAAAATTTGGTCATATCCGAATCATACAACACTGCCCTAGCTGCTTCTACAATAGTCCTGTTTTTCTTTTCTGCTACCCCATTCTGCTTCGGATTGTAGGGAGTTGTCCACTTTCTTCTGATGCCTTCCTTAACGCAAAAATTGGTGAAGTCCTTGTCAACATACTCTCCACCGTTGTCTGAGCGCAACACTTTTAGCTTCTTTCCTATCAAATTCTCCACTAGAGCCTTGAACTCTTTGAAACGACCAAAAACCCCATCCTTGGTTTTCAGAAAGTAGATCCAAGTCTTCCTAGAATGGTCGTCGATGAAGGTGACGAAGTATTCGGCACGACCAAGAGCTTTTGTGGACATCGGTCCGCAGATGTCTGAGTGTATCAACCCTAGAACACTCTTAGCTCTATTGTTACTTCTGGAAAATGCTGCTTTGCCATACTTGCCCAGAGTGCACCCTTTGCATACATCATCTTGTTTGGTACTTAGTTCTGGAACTCCTGATACTATTTTCCTGAGAATTATTAGAGCCCCATGGTGTAAGTGTCCCATCCTTCTGTGCCATAGTTTATTCAAATCTTTGTCTCCATTGCTGCCTATCTGTGCCATTAGTGATTCTAGTTGTAACCTGTACAACCTTTTACTTCTGATTCCAATCTGGGCCTTCCATTTCCAACTCGAGTGTTTGACATATACTTTCTCCTTAATGAAGAAAACGTCATAGACCTTGTTCTGAAGTTGAGATATGGAGAGTAAGTTCATCCCCAATCCTAGCACATGCAACACATTGGTTGCTCGAAGCCACTCTCCCGCTTTGGTTTGAAAGACTACAGTACCTCTTCCCACTGGGGTACACTTTGCCTTATTTCCCATGCTGATCTGAAAATTCGTTCTCTCTTCCTGATAATATGAAAAACATTCTAAAATTCCTGTCATATGCCAGGAAGCTCCACTGTCTATATACCAAACCTCAGAGGAGGCAGAGCTTGCTAGGAGTTAAGTTATGGTATGTTCTATGCTTATAACATTTTACTTCTTTTTCTTATTATATTCCACCGATTAGCAATCACATGTACATAAAGTAAAGTGCAGATAGAACATTAAACGATCGACAGAAAACAAGCCAAGACAAGAGACAAAAGATGTGGCGGCTAGCCAGGGACAAACCCCACAATGTGTGGGAAAACCCTTTGTTCAAATCTTCTTTTATCTTCAATAATTCAGCAGGGAGAAATAGTACAATAAATCTGATTCATATTAGCAGTAGCAAAACCCTAGATCAGTAACATCAGCATTAGCATTATCAAACTAGGGCAGACAATATCTTGCAAACCGTTCGTCAGATTGACTTCATTCCACCACCAAAAGTTTCGGCTTCCAGAGGAGGTTCAGATGAACCTATAGCGCAGTTCAGATGAGGAGATCTTCTAGGCCACGCAAGTCAATCTTTACTTCTGCAGTTGCAGCTTCAGTTTCAGCAGTTTCCGGCTTCAAACTAGGGCAGTCGATATCTTACAAACCGTTCATCAGATTGACTTCATTCCACCACCAAAAGTTGCGGCTTTCAAAGGAGGTTCAGATGAACCTACAACGCAGTTCCAAAGAGGAGATCTTCTAGGCCACGCAAGTCAATCTTTGCTTCTGCAGTTGCAGCTTCAGTTTTAGCAGTTTCCGGCTTCAAACTAGGGCAGTCGATATCTTGCAAACCGTTTGTCGGATTGACTTCATTCCACAACCAAAAGTTGCGGCTTTCAAAGGAGGTTCAGATGAACCTACAGCGCAGTTCCAAAGAGGAGATCTTCTAGGCCACGCAAGTCAATCTTTACTTCTGCAGTTGCAGCTTCAGTTTCAGCAGTTTCCGGCTTCAAACTAGGGCAGTCGATATCTTGCAAACCGTTCGTCGGATTGACTTCATTCCACCACCAAAAGTTGTGGCTTTCAAAGGAGGTTCAGATGAACCTACAACATAGTTCCAAAGAGGAGATCTTCTAGGCCACGGAAGTCAATCTTTACTTCTGCAGTTGCAGCTTCAAATTCAACAGCTTCCGGCATCACATGTGTGAGAGAGAGACCCATTTCAGCGCAGTAGAGAAGAGACTCATATCTGCGCAGTAGAGAGAGAGAGATGTGATGAGATGAGTGAGTCCAAATGAGGAAAAGTCCTCTTATATTTATACACAACGTTGGTGGGTGAATAGATGCGACTGTTGGGCTTCTGAGCCTACATGAGTTGTAGGTCGGCTTGATAATAATTCCATAATCAAAATAAATTCATATCTCCATGAATACTTATCGGAATCGGATGATCTTTATATCAATCCTACACCTCTCGACGAGAGGAATCTAATAAAAATATTATTAGCCATGAATAAGACGACCCACATGAAGTTTTGCCCTGGTTGCTAATTTTAACACTCCCTCTCAACCATGGAGAACTTCATCTGCAATCTGTCTATCGGTCGTTACTATTCATCCATCAAATGCACTGCCTTGTATAGCCTGACCCTTGCCCTGCTCTGCTCTATTTTGCCTATTCTGCTTTGTCTTGTTCTGTCCTGCACTAATCTGTACTATTTTGTTCTGTTCTGCTCTGCTCTTGCATTGTTCTGTTCTACTCTGCTTTTGTCCGAATTATGAAGAAGAAGAAATGATCGAGGATATATCATACTGACTCAAAGTTAGTCTCAGAGTATGTATCACTGGTCCCAGACCAGTCTCAACCAACCCAAAGTCAGCGTCATAGTGAGTACAACTCCAATGGTCCCAGACCAATATCATCCTCCACTGACTCAAAGTCAGTCTCAGAGTATGTACCACTGATCCCAGACCAGTCTCAACCGACCCGAAGTCAGCATCATAGTATGGTACAACTCCTACCACTGGTCCCAGACCAGTATCGTTGATCCCAGATCAATGGAGGTCATCCTAGCGTAGGGAGTACGGTAGTTACAACGATGCGTCCATCGGTACTACTATGGTCCCTAACTTCATTTCCCTGCTCATTGATCAGATGAGAGGTACTTCCCATGAGTCCCAGACTGCATGGGTAGGATGCCTCGATAGGAGAACTAATCAATCTTGTCCTCACAGGAGAACACATCAATCCTGCTACAATTTCCATGGAGAACGCATCAATCTAGGCCTCACAGGAGAACACATCAATCCTGCTACAATTGCCATGGAGAACACATCAATCCAGGCCTCACAGGAGAACTAATCATCCTACTACACAGGAGAGCGAATCATCCTGTTCCACAAGAGAGCGAATCATCTTGTCCCACAAGAGAGCGAATCATCTTGTTCCAGTGTGCACCACCAGGGGAGGGTGAGTTACCCTGTGGTCATATGTTGCTCCAGTAGGAACCGCAAGCCCTCAGAGCTCCCAGAGCTCAATGTATGCAACATGCAGGACCCTTGTACAAGGGTTTCTTGCCGACTCCAAGTCGTTTGGGAAAATCACAGATTAGATCTTTCCTCGGGGCTTTGCCAAGGTGTATCAACCTGTACATCATCTTAATGTGATGGAGCTTCCTTGCTCATCAACTTACCATATCCCAGATGATGTCTATCTGCTGGAGCAATTGACGAATATGGGATTCCTCAATAATCGAATCCCACCTCTGGTTGTTATAGAGAATCACAGTGGTATCCAATGTAAATCCAAAGAGCTCACTGAAGAGCTTTCGCAACCAGACTGCCTCACACGAGGTTATGCTAGCAAGAATATATCCTGCTTCGGCGGTGCTCAAAGCCACCGACTTCTGCTTCCTGCTCATCCAGGATATCGAAGCAGATCCCAAGGTGAAACAGTACCCGGAAGTGCTCTTACGGTCCACCACACTGCTTGCCCAATCAACATCAGTGTATCCAAGTAGTCTCACATCTCTGGCAGTGTATCTTAATCCATGAGAGATTGTGTCCTGAAGACATCTCAGAAGATTCCTGGCATCAATCCAGTGAGGCTCAACCAAATATGAGCTCACAATGCTAACTGCAAAACATATGTTCAGACGGAGGTTCACCAAGAACATCAATGCGAATGAGTTTTTGAAACTCATAGGCATTTCCCAAGTTTGGTCCGACATCACTACCATATAACTTCTAAAAGTTAAGATCCTCGAGGTAGTCACAGGCTTGTAGTCCATCATACCGAATCTTTCCAATATATTTACCACATATTTTCCTTGAGATAGGAAAATTTCCCTTGGCGTATGCCACACTTCAAGTCCTTGGTCCTTCATTTCAAATTCAGAAGCCATCTCCCTCTTACATTTGTGAATGAGAGGGTTTGCACCTGTTAGAAAGAGGTCATCCACATACAAAACCAGTATGAGAGGCTTGTCATCTTCAACCTTAAAGTAAAGGTTAGGATCAGCTTCACTCCTAGTGAATCCCAGCTTCATCAAGTAGCTATCGATCCTCTCATACCATGCTCGGGGTGCTTGCTTAAGCCCATAGAGAGCCTTCTTCACCCTGCATACGTGAGATTTTCAATCATAAATCTCAAATCCTTCAGGTTGCTCCACGTAGACCTCTTCTTTGATAGAACCATGCAAGAACGCGGTCTTAACATCCATCTGATGTAGGTTCCATCCTTGTGAAGCCACAAGGGCTATGATCAATTGGATGGTCGTATATCTGGCAACAGGTGCAAATATCATAGTCTATACCTCCCTTCTGGGATAAACCACGAGCAACATAATGAACCTTATACTTTTCCATACTTCCATTTGCTGCATGCTTTATCTTGTAAAGCCATTTTGAAGTAACAATTGTCTTGTCCAGGGTCTAGGAACTACTTCCCAGACATCATTCTCCATAATAGACTCATATTCTATGGTCATAGCATCCTTCCATAGTTAATGCTTGATGACATCTAAGAATGATGAAGGTTCATTTTGTATGATCGTGCTCATGATGGTCAGGTATCCCTGATACCTGTTAAGTTTCTTACTTTGATGGAAGGTTCCTCAGGGTGCATCATGTCCTTAAGCATCATCAAGTATCCCCCTAAGCCATGAAGGCCTCCTCTTGGAAGAGGAAGGCTCATGTGGATGAGGATCAATCGGATCCATGGGTTCTTCTACATCAGGCATTGATTCATCATCCTTTTCTTTCAGTTCCCTGGTGTCGGCTTCTTGAGAGCTACTCAAAGTCAGCAGATTGTCCACCTTGCTGAGAGCCATATCTTTGTCAAAGGTGACATCATGACTAATCACGACTTCCCTTTGACCGATGGTGAACATTTCTTCAGGAGTTTAGGAACCCAATGCTTGATGAGGGCATCGATTTTGTACATATACGGCGATGATTGTAGTTTCAGCCCATAGAAACTTTGAAAGTCTTTGATCATGTAGCATGGCCCGGACAGCTTCCATCATCGTGTGGTTCTTCCTTCCCACCACACCATTCTGCTCAGGAGTATGTGGTGTAGTAGTCTCCCTCTTAATGCCAACCTCAGGTATGCCTGAGTAAACCAATTGTAATATATCGGAGGTCTCGCTTTGGCTTGAGGGGAATGGTCCCCTTTTGAGCTTTCCTTTGGCACATCCCAGACATACACCTTCTTTCTCTACTTGGAATTCGGGCATCCCTGTTACCATCTGTCTTACATCTGGTAGAGCTTTGTAATGAAGGTGGGCAAACCTCCGATGCCAAAGTTCGGACTAAAGAGTTGTGTCACAAGACATGACACCTAGCAGACTTCCATCGACCTGATATAATGAATCAACACTAAACCCAAGAGTAAAGGCATCTTTAACATTATTTTTCCATATACATACCTTGCCATTGCTGAAGGTTACCTTGTAGCCTCTGTCTTCCATTGCCAAGATGGACACTAGGTTCCTTTTGAGGTCAGGTGCATTTAATACATCCTAGAATTTCTAGCCTTCTTGAATGCTTGTCCTCTTCCTTGATTCCCAGCTCTCCTCTTACCTTTGCCGTTGAATTTGTCATTCCTTTGATTGCCATCAGAGGGATTTCGAGTTGCACCACTGCATACTGTACCATGCTTCTCTAATCATGATTATCATCATGCTGCCCATGTCCATGATTTTATCCATCATATTGCTGCTCAAACAAGTGTGCATCATCATCATGCTATCCTATATGTCCATGATCTCATGTTGCCCTTTATGTCCATGATCTCATTCATCATGATTCTCATGATCTCATACATAGTGACTTGCTTTATCGCAAATGTAACATCGTCATTTTCTTCTAGCCTTAGGTCCAGCCTTTCCTTTTGATTTAGTCCTGGAATTATTTCTTTTCTTTGCATGAGAAGAAAAGGCAGCAGGAGGACCTTTAGGCATGGGCATTTCTTGCACTTCTACCCTTGTTTGTTCTTGAATGCATCTAGCCATTAATTCCTCGAAACTAGGAATTACATTATTGTTCAGAAGAGTAGTCCTGAACATATACCATTCAGATGGTAATCCTCCGAGAGTTGTGATACTTTCATCTTTACCTTTCTTGATTTCCCTCAACTTATTTCTAAGAAACAAAACTTGATTTGCATCATTAACTTTAAATAAACTCACCAGTCTGTTGTAGAATTCCTTGGAGGTGCCTAGATAAGAGATGTAGGCCACCAAGTGCTTGTCGATAGAGTCCCGGATGATCTTCTTTGTTTTGACTTCTCCATCTTTCCATTTGTTCCAGGCAGCAGCAGATGCATTTGATGAAGGCTCAACAATATTGCCTCTTACATGGTCCAGCACTCCTTGATCTTCAAGGGTTAGATCGATAGACATCTTCCATCCGTGATAGTCAACTTTCTCACGGAGCTTGTCTTCGGCAGGAAAGAGTGTTGAGGACCCCATAGTTCTTTTAGGATAGCCTTGTCAATCTTCTCTTCAATGATTGCTCTTGCTCTTGCTCGGGCTTTGTCTTCACCTCAGCTCTGATACCATGTTAAGTTATGGTATGTTCTATGCTTATAACAGTTTACTTCTTTTTCTTATTATATTCCACCGATTAGCAATCACATGTACATAAAGTAAAGTGCAGATAGAACATTAAATGATCGACAGAAAACAAGCCAAGACAAGAGACAAAAGATGTGGCGGCTAGCCAGGGACAAACCCCACAATGTGTGGGGAAACCCTTTGATCAAATCTTCTTTTATCTTCAATAATTCAGCAGGGAGAAATAGTACAATAAATCTGATTCATATCAGCAGTAGAAAAACCCTAGATCAATAGCATCAGCATTAGCGGCTTCTTATCAAACTAGGGCAGACAATATCTTGCAAACCGTTCGTCAGATTGACTTCATTCCACCACCAAAAGTTTCGGCTTCCAGAGGAGGTTCAGATGAACCTACAACGCAGTTCAGATGAGGAGATCTTCTAGGCCACGCAAGTCAATCTTTACTTCTGCAGTTGTAGCTTCAGTTTCAGTAGTTTCCGGCTTCAAACTAGGGCAGTCGATATCTTGCAAACCGTTCGTCGGATTGACTTCATTCCACCACCAAAAGTTGCGGCTTTCAAAGGAGGTTCAGATGAACCTACAACGCAGTTCCAAAGAGGAGATCTTCTAGGCCACGCAAGTCAATCTTTGCTTCTGCAGTTGCTGCTTCAGTTTCAGCAGTTTCCGGCTTCAAACTAGGGCAGTCGATATCTTGCAAACTGTTCGTCGGATTGACTTCATTCCACCACCAAAAGTTGCGGCTTTCAAAGGAGGTTCAGATGAACCTACAGCGCAGTTCCAAAGAGGAGATCTTCTAGGCCACGCAAGTCAATCTTTACTTCTGCAGTTGCAGCTTCAGTTTCAGCAGTTTCCGGCTTCAAACTAGGGCAGTGGATATCTTGCAAACCGTTCGTCGAATTGACTTCATTCCACCACCAAAAGTTGCGGCTTTCAAAGGAGGTTCAGATGAACCTACAACATAGTTCCAAAGAGGAGATCTTCTAGGCCACGCAAGTCAATCTTTACTTCTGCAGTTGCAGCTTCAAATTCAACAGCTTCCGGCTTCACATGTGTGAGAGAGAGACTCATTTCAGCGCAGTAGAGAAGAGACTCATATCTGCGCAGTAGAGAGAGAGAGATGTGATGAGATGAGTGAGTCTAAATGAGGAAAAGTCCTCTTATATTTATACACAACGTTGGTGGGTGAATAGATGCGACTGTTGGGCTTCTGAGCCTACATGAGTTGTAGGTCGGCTTGATAATAATTCCATAATCAAAATAAATTCATATCTCCATGAATACTTATCGGAATCGGATGATCTTTATATCAATCCTACACCTCTCGACGAGAGGAATCTAATAAAAATATTATTAGCCATGAATAAGATGACCCACATGAAGTTTTGCCCTGGTTGCCAATTTTAACACTAGGCAAGTGACTTCTTCTTCCAATCTAGAAGCTAACATAGAATAGTCGCAATCCATGTCCCTTGTGAATTCTTCTAGAAATCTGCATGAGTCCCTTTGCGTTGTTGCCTTTGCATGATGCTCTTGACCCATAGTCGATTTTCTCTCCTGTTGCCGATTCTCTGGTCTGATACCATGTGAAAATTTCTAAACTGAAATTCTACTGCAGCAACTGATTTATTTCACCTACTTATTCTTCACAATAAGTTATTTACGAAATCCCTTCAGCAAATATTAAAATAAATTTAATTGCAGTTATCACATAATTACATAGAGAAAATACATGTACAAGAACCAATCACATCAACATAGTTGTTTTTGGACAATCGTCCCTGGAAAAACCCAATGCAAGAAAACCAGTGCAACAGATGAGGGTTTTATTAATCTTCAGCAACAATCTCTTTTACAAGGAATGATTTTATAGAGAAATTGAAAGAAAACACCTGAGACTTTCCCTTTTTGACTTTCTGACACTTTGGAGACCCTTCTCTCACTCCTGCGTCACCTCTACGTCACTCTGTGTGACCTAGTGTGGCTTTGCGTCCCTCTGCGTCAACCTGCGTGAGGGCTACATCTCTCCTTTGGACTGCGTCTCTCTCTACATTGTCTCTCACTATCCCTTCATCACCACCTGCTCAGTGACAGACTACTGCTGATGCCCTCCTGTTCCTTCACCCTGCAACTCTCCCTCTGAAATCGATCTCCTTCTCTTGAGAATAGATTTTCCTTGAGATACTGAGTATCTGCCGGTGTGTCTCCAAATGATCATCAAGTCTTCTCTTATACTTTTCCTGTTGACGAATCAACAACCGAGATTAAGTGTCTAATCAACGACTAATATTAAGATAGACTTGATCGTCATCTCTTAGAAGTTTCTCACCCTTATCTTTATTAATACCCATTAATATTTTTATGTTCCTAAGTTTAGACTTAGGAACCCATTAAAAATATTAGTTATTTTAATAACTCCTCATCCGGGTGGAATTTCTCAAAACAATCTTTAGGTCTTGGAGATCTCATGTGCCTTAGCCGCCTCCAAATTTCAAGGCTAGAGCACATCCAGTGCTACCAAAAATAAAAAATATTATACTCATTAGACTCAAAATCTATACAAGAACCAAAATATGCTATTAACTCTCCCATGCAATGATTCTTAAAAATAGAAAGTGCCTAGATTCTAATGAAACGATCACCATCAGACTCAAAGCTCGATGGGGATTTCGAATATTTAATAACTGTTGCTGTGCGCTAACAACTAAAACTAGAAGTATCTTAGATTTGGATTAAAGCACCACCATTGGACTTAGAACATAGTGGGGAACCTTAATGTGTAATCATCACAGCCATGCGCACATTGCTAAAAATAGAAATTTCTCAGAATCTCATGAAATTATACTCATGCTATTTGTTTTATAATAAGGAATTCAAATTCGTGATCAAAATTGACATACAAGCATTGCTAAAAATAGAAAGTGCTAACATGTTGCTTGTAAGTAGTTCATTGGACTCAGAATCTTGCAAAGATTTAAGTATACCATTATCTCTGACATGCGAACCTCTAGACCCAGCCTACTAAAAATAGTAAGTGCCATGCATGTCTACCAGAAAGGCTTCATTAGAATGTTGAGTACATAAGAAGTTAAGAACTTCAAATATGTGATCAATATTGTTGTATCATCCCTGGAACTCTGTCTCCTACAATGTAGGGAACCTACTATGAATAAGAACTCTCCCTAAAATGTGTTTGAATCATAATTGAATCAATCCTGCAACTAGACCCCCTAGGTGTTAATTTTTCTCAATGTTCTATGTTGTAATAATCACTTTAAACAATTTATTCCAATTTCAGTCACCCCACTAACAGATAAGCAATTATAGGTAGAATAGTAAACAATGAATGCACAATGGAAGATAGCCAAGCACAATGAGACACAGAGATTTGGTCAAAGACCAAGGGAAAACCCTACAAGGGGGAAACACTTGATCAATTCTTGTTCTTCTATTAGTCAATCAATGTTCAACATGAGATACATAGTCCAAATAGTACATCCAACAACCAGTCAAAGTCAAAGCTTTGACTTCCCAAATCAACCAATCTAAAATAGGTCAATGATGAGAGAGAAAGTCAAATCTAGTCAAAGATACTAGTCTGCAATTTTTCAGTTTATGGAGGAATAATCAAGAACAATCAATTGTCTTCCCTAACTAGTCAAAGTCATTGGTCTACCTACCCAAAAAAGTTCAGTCAACCCAACAATACATTCGACCTTCCTTCCTCAGTCAAACTCGGTCAAGACAACAACAAAATTCTCGGTCAAAGGAGAGAGAATATCTTAGGTCAACTCTGCAGCCAACCTCAGTCAATGTGCCCAAAAAATCTTGGTCAAAGTATCTCACAATTTGGCCTCTAAGATAGATAAGAAATTTGGTCAAATCAATCCATGTCAAGGAGATTCAACGTTGGTCAACGCAGTCCCAAAATAGAACATAAAGTCAACTTCGGTCAAAACAGAAAATGTCCTCCTTCCTCGCACATGTGAATTCGATTTGTGAATTTTAAATGAGATGTGATCGATGGATGCCAAAATGACCTCCAATGAAGGTCTATTTATATGAGTGTGAGGAGGGGTAATTTCCTTAGGTGGGATCAACTTGTCATCTTCCATTGGGCCGACTAGTCAAACTCAAAATAGAAAATTCCTTTGAAGAAGAATGGATCCTCCTTGGGGTAGCTAGGCTTCTCCTTGGGAAAATTCATCCTCTAGCTGCCAATTTTAACACTCCGTCTTAGATAGGGAGGAATTTCAGTTGCACCATAAGTATCATCTCGGATGTACATGTCTCAACAGAAGCTCATCTCATCTCGTCTCAACTAAACAATGATGACTCAATCCATAGGAAAAGAAGAATGATACACACGATAATAGGGGAGATTGATTTACCACAACCAAGTCCATGGCAGTCATAAATGACCTTGGTAAAGATCACACTCCTTATGTCTCCTGACTGACTCTCTCCCAACTTGATCCTCAGTAATCAAGTGGTAGAACACCTGCATCCACTACTTAGGGGAGATCAATTTACCACAACCAAATCCATGGCAGATGCATCCACCCTTGGTAAAGATCACGCACACCTAAGTCTCCTCTCCCATGTGGCCAAGATGGGAGTCAATCCTAACAAACTTAACCGGGTCTACAACCCCTTTATAAGGGTGACTTGTGGGTAGGATACATACTGGGGTATGTACTTAGCCAAGTCCATGGCTTTAAGTAGTACCGTCACACCCAAGAGCTCTCTTGCTCTTCCCCCCTCACCAAGTCCATGGCTAGTCAAAAGACTGGGGGCCTGTGCATAGCTCAGTGTCTCAATTACTAGTGTTCTCTCTTGGGGAAGGATACATTCTCCTTCACACCAAGCTGCTCTCTAAATAATATGAACTTCGCTTTTGGTAACAACTTGGTGAGAAGTCTGCAACTTTCTCATCAGTTAAGATGTGTTGGAGCCTCACTGCTCCTCGCAGTACCATATCTCTGATAAAGTGATACTTGAGCTCGATGTGCTTCGACCAGTCATGAAATACTGGATTCTCTGAGAGTTAGATCTCGCTTTGATTGTCACAATATATCATCGTTGTTAATTTTCAGATTGTTCTCTGTTGTATAAATTACTTTAGCCCAATTCCAAACTTCAATTAGCAATATTTCCAATTACAGTTAGTCTTTCCATTCATCAACAGTAATTGAAGATAGAACAATATATGCAATGACAAAGACGATAATCAACATATCAACAGGAGACACCAGATTTGGTCAAAGACCAGGGAAAAACCCCACTAGGGGGAAAACCCTTTGAAATTCTTCTCCTATTAGATTGTAATAAAATGTTTAGCAGAGAGTACGAAGAGCCAAATACAATATGATCAACAATACAACCCAATAACTTTAGAAACCAGTTTATAGTGGCAGAATATATTAGAGACAACTTGATTTAGACTTTAGATAGCTTCAAAAAACTTCAGATGATGGTCAACTGTAGTCAAACCACTAGATGCTCCCTTCAAGTTAGCATGAGAGCGTCTATACCTTCCTGGACGTTGTCTTGCCCATAACATGCATGTGTCTAGGGACAAAATTTCCCAGTTCTGTGCCAACATCTGGAGAAGAAACCCTAATTTTGTGTGAGCTTTGAATCTGAGACTTTGGACCTTCGTATGACCTTTTCCTTCGCCAATGTGTCGAACCAAATCAGATAGAATAGGAGAAGATGCTTGACATTGTGATGTTCAAATGATCTTCTAGGTCACTTGTATTTATAGGCTTCTACGGGTGTCCAACAATGTCCATTTGATGTTGAGGCTAATCCGTCCAAGTGTGCATGAGGGTGAAGCCGACTTGATCCAATATCCATGAGTGGGTGCACAAAATCAAAAGCCAACTTCTGCTTATTCGAAAGAGGTGATCTTTAGGTCAATTTTGGTCCTCTCAAAAAGAGGAACTCAATGCCATCATCATCTCCATCAAATGAGTAGTCCAAAGTGGAATTTGACCGCAGTTGCATAATTTTAACACTCCCTCTCAACTAGGGAGAATTCCACCTGTAAAACCTGTCCATCGATCAATGTGTCATCCTATCATCATGTGTAAAAATATGCTCAACTTTATTTGCTAAAACAGTCTCAAATCTAAAGAACAAGAATCATGGGGAGCAAAAGCTACCACCCTTTGTCCATTGGGCTACAACCCAGAATCTCTATCAGCGGACTGCTACCTAGAATATTTGTCGGCGGGCTACTACCCGAAAATATGTCATCGGGCTACTATCTGGAAATATCTGTCATGGGGGAGCTACAACTCAACCCATATCAAGCAATAGGTGATGTAGGGGAGCTACTACTCAACCCATCCTATTGCCCACCGATCTTCCCAACAATGACCCTTAAGAGTCATGTGGTAGAACAATTGTATTGTAATCCTAGCTTGGGCGAGATGCTCAACTTACCAAAGGTAAGGATCTCATGCCCCCAACCCTCCCCAGCCATTGGCCAAACGGGGAGTAATAATCCCAACAGGTTAACTAGGGTATACTCTGCAAAGACCAAGATAGGGTGAGCTACTACTCCAACCTTATGGGTAACAGATAGGGGTGATACCCTATTGTCCAGAGTTCCCTCAACCCCAAGAGCCCTCTATCTCAATTCCTCACCCTAGGAGCTCAAACAGGGGGGAAGAGTATGGCTCAGTGTCCTTGATTAGTGGTGCCCCTTATCAGGAGGGGTCACATCCATCAGTCCAAGCTGCTCTCTGAAGACCAAGAACTTCCCTTTCGGTAAAGCCTTGGTGAGAATATATGCAATCTGCTCATCTATCAATATGTGATGGAGTTGAACGACTCCTCTCTGTACCATATCATGAATGAAGTGGTATCGAATCTCTATGTGCTTGGACTTGTCATGGAACATGGGATTCTTTACTAGATGGATCCCACTCTTGTTGTCACAATATATCACTGTAGTGTCTAGGACCTACTCAAATAGCTCTCCAAAGAGCTTCCTCAACCAAACTTCTTCGCAACTAGCCATGCTAGTGGCAATATACTCTACCTCGGTAGTACTCAATGCTACGGACTTCTGTTTCCTGCTCATCCAAGATATCATGGCAGATCCAAGACTAAAACAACATCCTGACGTACTCTTTCTGTCGATAACATTTCCTGCCCAGTCAACATCAGTGTATCCATGAAGTCGAACATCTCCGACAAAGTATCTTAGACCAAGTGTAATTGTCCCCTGCAAATATCTCAAAATGTGTTTGGCAGTGGTCCAATGTGCATGGAGAGGCTCGGTCATGAATTGACTCAACGTGTTCACTGCATAACATATGTCTGGATGGGTGTTCACAAGGAACATCAAAGCCCCAATCAACTGTCTATACTTGGATGGATTCACCAAATCGAGGCTTGGTCATGAATTGACTCAACATGTTCACTACATAGCATATGTTCGCATGGGTCAAAGCCCCAATCAACTGTCTATACTCGGATGGATTCACCAAATCGGGTCCTGCAACTTCTCCGCAACTCCTTGAAGTTCATTTCCATAGGTGTGGGTATGGACTTGCATTCTATCATTCCAAATCTTTCCAATAGTTTCATAACATATTTTCCTTGTGAAAGGAAAATCTCATTGGGCCTTGGCGACACCTCAAGGCCTGGAAAATAGTGCATGAGTCCAAGGTTCTTCATCTCAAATTAAGAGTATAGATCCCTCTTACACTCGATCATTAGAGGCTCACTACCTATTAGGAATAGATCGTCAACATATAAAACCAAAATCAATGACATACCTTGGACTAACTTGAAGTAGAGGTTGGGATCGACATTGCTTCTTGTGAATCCCAACTTCACCAAATAACTGTCTATGTAGGCGTACCATGCTCTTGGGGCTTGCTTCAATCCATACAATGCCTTCTTCAATCTACAAATGTGTGTCTTTTGATCTCCTACTTCAAATCCCTGTGGTTGTTCAATGTATACTTCTTCTTGTAGCATGCCATGGAGGAATGCAATCTTTACGTCCATCTGATGAAGGGTCCATCCTTGACTTGCGACAAGGGAAACTATCGAATGAATGGTTGTATATCGAGCCACAGGTGCAAATATATCATCATAATCTTCTCCCTCTTTTTGGGAGAATCCTCGAGCCACAAACCTCGCCTTGTATTTTTCAATGCTTCCATCAATTCCATGCTTGATCTTGAATATCCACTTCGAAGTTACCACAAATTTATCCTTCGGTCTCAGCACAACATCCCATACATCATTCTTCATAATAGATTCATATTCCTCGGCCATAGCATCTTTCCAAACTTGTTCTTTTATGGCTTCTTTGAATGTGGAAGTTTTGGTTTGAATCATAGTTCTCATGGCTGGAACATATCCCTGGTACCTACATGGCTTCTTCCTTTCTCTAAACGATCTTTGAAAAGGGCACATGACTATCAGCATCCTGAAGAGTGTCACAGAGCCAAAGTGGTCTCTTCCTAGTAGGAGGATTACTAGGAGGAGAACTTGAGGGATCCATGGGCTCCATGGGATCATCAACAATATCAGTCTCGGATTCAGGCACAGACGGGCCATCCAAGGTATCCATATCACCACTTTTCTCTGAAGGAGCAGGCGGAGGAAGGTCTCTTGCTTTTCCAAGAGCGACATCTTCATCGAATGTAACATCCCTGCTAATTTCAACCTTCCTTTGACCAAGAATATATATTCTAAATGCTTTAGAATTTTCATAATACCCAACAAATGTACCTTTTCTTCCTATAGCTTCCAATTTGTTCCATTTGTCCTTCGGCACATGGAAATATATGGGACATCCAAATATGCGTAGATGACTAATGTTGGGCTTCACACCTGTAAATACTTTTTTGGGAGTTTCGTTTTCCAAAGCTTGATGAGGCACCCTGCTTTGAACATATACATCAGCATGTGAAATCTTGGCCCAAAGAAATTTAGGCAAATTTTGATCATGGAGCATTGCTTGAGTGGCTTCTACTATAGACCTGTTCTTCCTTTCAGCTAGACCATTTTGTTCGAGAGTATATGGCACAATTGTTTCCTTCTTGACACCTTCCTTTTTGCAAAAGTCAATGAATTCATTTGACATGTATTCTCCATCATTATCGGACCTAAATATTTTGATCTTTTTGATTTTCAATCAAAGCTTTGAACTCCTTAAAGTTTCAAAGACTTCATCCTTATGCTTCAAAAAGTATATCCATGTCTTCCTTGAAAAGTCATCAATGAATGTGATGTAGTAGAGATATCCACTAATAGAGTGCACGGGCATCGGTCCACATATGTCAGAATGAATGAGATGGAGGATGTCAGTGGTCTTATTTTCACTAGAGGGGAATGGTCCCCTTGTCATTTTTCCACTAGCACATCCTGGACATACTCCATCATGTTGAGCTTGAACCTTTGGAATCCCTGAGACCAAGTTCTCCAATTTCAGAAGAGCATCATAATGAAGATGAGCCAACCTTTAGTGCCATAATTCACTTAGATGATTTGTATTATGAACCAATGCTAGTAGTGGTCTTCCAGTGACCCTGTAGAGTCCTTCATATCTTGTTCCCAAAGTGAATGCATCTTTCATAAGTGATCCAACAGGCCAAGTAAGAACTTTTCCCTTGATGAAGGCAACCCTCATCCCTTTGTCTTCCAAAGCGGATATTGATACCAAATTCTTCTTTAACCCAGGCACATACATTACATCATGTAGTACAATAGATTCCCTAGAATTCAAATGAAATTTGATGGATCCAAAACCTTTAATAGGATGAGTGGAGTTGTCTCCACGGATGATTTTAAAATTTGACTCCCTGTCTACCAAGTTAGAGAGAACTTCTTTGTAACTAGAGAAGTGATCACCGGTCCCACTATCAACCAATCCCATGAATCTGGAGGAGATGAACTAGTAAGAGCAGAAATAAGAATATATTCAGATTGCTTCGCAACATTACTTTCATACTTGGAGAATTTTGACTTCTTTTGTGGACAATGATCTTCTTCATGGTCACTTGGAGCATCCCTTCTTCTTCTATCATTTCTCCCATTGCAGTCATTCCTTTGGTCATCTCTCCTTCTTTGATCATTGAACCTGTTGTTGTTACTTCTAGTATTATATCATGGTCCATCGTTCTTTTCAGTACTATCTCGAGTATAGTGCCCTTTCTTATGACAATTTTAGCATTCAATGTTCACATATTCCTATCTTCCACTAGAATTTCGAGGAGGAGGCTTTCTTGAATTTGATGGACCTCCTTTCCCTTTCTTCTTCTTCTTGTCATGAGCGATGTATGCAATGGGTTCTCCTTCTTCGTGCTTTTGAATCCTTCCCCTTCTTATCATCCTTGACTCTTCTTGAATGAGCTTTCCAACAATTTCTCCAAATGAAGGGAGGACGTTTATGTTGCTTATAGTAGTGATGAATGTTTCCCAAATAAAGGGGAGACCTCTTAGAGTCACGACCACCAGTTCCCTGTTCGACACATCTTCTCCAACTCTTAGCAATTGATCTCTAACACAAGAGATCCTCATTATGTAGGATTGTATGGACTCTCCTTTGTTCATCTTGGTGTCTTTGAGTTGATATTTTAAGGTGAGGATTTCATTCAAATTGTTGAATGAAATCCAACATGCCGGCTACCTTATCATACATGTCTTTAGACCTTCTCAAGTTTCCAACGTATGCAAGAAGATTATCTTGTAAACCATCAACTATAATTTGTTTTGCTTTCAACTCACCTTTCTTGTGCTTGTTCTTGGCAGCAACAACTGCATTCTTTGGAGGCTTAGGTACCTTTCCTTGAATGTAATCTAAAACATTATTGTTATCAACAATGATCTCCACCCTAACTTTTCATGCGACAAAATTAGATGAGTCACCCAACTTCTCATCAGTGTTGAAGAAGGAAGTCATCTTGACTTTGACTAGATTGGTTCTTTCAACTCTCCAAAGATGAGTGCTTCAAAGTTTGTCTTCTTTTGGGCTTGCCCTTCACCTTAGCTCTGATACCATGCTAATTTTGAGATTGTTATATGCCGTATCAATTACTTTAGCCCAATTCCAAACTTCAATTAGCAATATTTCCAATTACAATTAGTTTTTCCATTCATCAACAGTAATTGAAGATAGAACAATATATGCAATGACAAAGAAGATAATCAACACATCAACACATCAACAAGACACACCAAATTTGGTCAAAGACCAGGGAAAAACCCCACTAGGGGGAAAAGCCTTTGAAATTCTTCTTCTATTAGATTGTCATAAAATGTTCAGTAGAGTGTACAAAGAGCCTAGTACAATATGATCAACAATACAACCCAATAACTTCAGAAATCAGTTTACAGTGGCAGAATATATCAGAGACAACTTAATTCAGACTTCAGACAACTTCAGAAAACTTCGGATGATGGTCAATTGTAGTCAAACCCTTGGACACTCCCTTCAAGTTTAGCATGGGAGCGTCTATATCTTCCTGGACGGTGTCTTGCCCATAGCATGCGTGCATCCAGGGACAAAATTTCCCAGTTCTGTGCCAACGTCCGGAGCAGAAACCCTAATTCTGTGCGAGCTTCGGATCTGAGACTTCGGACCTTCGTATGACCTTTTCCTTAGTTAATGTGCCGAACCAAATCAGATAGAAGAGAAGAAGATGCTTGATGTTGTGATGTCCAAATGAGCTTCTAGGTCACTTGTATTTACAGGTTTCTAGGGCTGTCCAACAATGTCCATTTGATGTTGAGGTCGACTTGTCAAAGTGTGCATGAGAGTGAAGCCGCCCCGATCCAATATCCGTGAGTGGGTGAACAAAATAAAAAACCAACTTCTGCTTATCCGAACGAGGTGATCTTTAGGTCGATTTTGGTCCTCTCAAAGAGGAACTCAATGCCATTATCATCTCTATCAAATGAGGAGTCCAAAGTGGAATTTGACCGCAGTTGCATAATTTTAACAATGGTCATATCAAGCACATGGTCGAACAACTCTACGAAGAGCTTCTACAACCACACTACCTCATAACTAGCCATACTAGCTTCAATGTACTCTGCCTCGGCAATACTAAGAGCAACAGATTTCTTCTTCTTGCTCATCCAGGAAATCATGGCAGACCCTAAGCTAAAATAATACCTTGATGTGCTCTTCTTGTAAGTAATGCTTCTAGCCCAATATGCATTTGTATATCCATGCAGTCTCATCTCATCGCTAGAGGTATATCTCAGTCCATAGTTGACCATCCCATGTAGATATCTCAACACATGTTTTGTGGCCACCCAATGAGCATGCAAAGGTTCCACCATGAGCTGGCTCAAGGTGTTAATAGCAAAACATATGTTTGGACTCAGTGTTGACAAAAAGTGTCAGAGCCCCAATCAATTGATGGCACAAAGAAGGATCCACAAGATTTGGTCCCGCAGCTTCACCACATAACTTCTTGAAGTTTGCCTCCATTAATGTGGTCATGGATTTGCAATCCACCATCCCAAATCTCTCTAATATTTTGACAATATATTTTCCTTGGCTAAGGAAAATCTCGCCAAATCTCTGTCACACCTCTAAGCCTAGGAAACAGTGCATCAACCCAAGATCATTCATCTCAAATTCAAAGGCAAGCTCCCTCTTACACTAGATAATCAAAGGCTCCGCACTTGTCATGAATAGGTCATCAACATATAAAACCAAAATCAAAGGCATACCTTTGACAACCTTGTAGTAGAGGTTCAGATCAACATTGCTTCTGGTGAATCCTAGCTTCATCAGGTATCCATCGATCCAAGCATACCAAGCCTTGGGGGTTTGCTTTAATCCATAGAGGAATTTCTTCAATCTACAGACATAAGTTTCCCTATCATGTTCCTCAAAGCCCTGCGGTTGTTCCACATACACATCTTCCTTAAGTATGCGATGAAGAAAGGTTGTCTTCACATCCATTGATGATGTCATGTTTGGGATTTTTGGTATGATCAGGAAATCCTAACTTGTTAGGGGTTAGTGATAAGGTCTAAAACCCTGGAACCTTTAAAGTTTCGGCAATATAGGGTTTGTTGAGTTCTACATTGGAACCCTAGCACATTAGGGTTTGGTGGAATGTGTGTTCTACATTGGAACCCTAGCCTATTACGGTTTGGCGGAATATGTGGGCAAGACCCTTATATTGTCTTAGAATTGATTTACTTGGTATGTGTGTGTTGACTGATCGAACCCTAGTATAATCAAAATGATTTTGTGTCTAACTCTTACTTGATATTGTCAAGAAGTTGGGTTTGACTAACACATGATATGAAATGTATTTTTCATGATGATAAAATCTAGGCATATATATATATATATGTCCTTTTGGTTGAAGTCCTAGGTTGGTCTAGGTCAAATGTATTTATGGACATATGATATGCTTATGTATGATTATGAATTCCTAGATATGTATGTTAACCTAGTCATTGATGCTCACGAGTCTTAGGATTTTATGGAAGTCCTTGTCTGAGATTCTAGGATGATGGTATCTGGAAATCTAGGGTGTTGTAGCTAAACCCTAGTGAATTTAAATTGTCTAGTATGTGTGATATAACAATCTGAAAATTTATTAAGAGATTGTTGGAAATGAAATTCTAGGGATTTGGAGTTAAACCTTAGTCAAAGTAAAAATCTCTGAAATCTAATGAAATTCTAGGGTTTTGAATTGAACCTTAGTTGAAGTAGAAATCTCTAATGAATGTTGACAATATGATAATTTGAGATTTGTGAACGATTGTTGAAACTTGAATTTTTGGTTGAGATTGATGATTGCTCAGAAATTTAGGGTTTGCAACTAACCCTAGTAGTAGCTGGTCATGTCAGTGACTGATTGATGGTTGATTGAAAATCTAGGGGTCGGAACTAACCCTAGTGGAAGCTGGTCAGGTTAATGACTAAGCTGTAATTGACTTCGATTGATTCTTTTGTATCAAATCTAGGATTTGTATGAATTCCTAGTGAGAAGTATAACATATGTATTTGGAAAGGTTGTTAGAAGCTTTGTAGATCCATATGTGTTTTGAATTGTTTCTAGGGTTTGCTATATGTTGTAGTAAGGTATGTCATACCTTTGGAAGACACATTGAAACCCTAGATGAAATGAATGTTGTTATGAAGTAGTATAGGGTGTATAACAAAGTCCCTAGCAAGATGTTGAAGAGTATGTGTCTCTTGTTTATAATTAAGTGTAGGTATCTGATATGAATAAAGATGAAATGCTTTCGAGATTCTAATATGGCTAACTTCATGCTTCTATAGATTTGGTTGTACTTGCTATCTAAGTTGTGCAGGTACACAATCTTCAACTTGGTGAAGATGCTCGATGTGACAAGCAAGTTGTGCTGGTACACAATCTTCAACTTGGTGAAGATGCTCGATGTAACAAGCATGATGAGAATGATAATAACTCTGATGAAATGGTTGGAAGCCACGAAAGATTCTTCGATGACGAAAAAAAGAAGTTGATCTCCCGAAGGAAACATGAATAGAAGAGATCTCCCTAAGATTAAGAGAGAGTCTGAATAAAGAGGTGCTTCTTGGTTTAGAGGGAGTGCATAGCTTGGTATTAATTGAAGAAGGAATTTTGAAGGATATGTTGCTACATGAGAAGCAGGATGGAAAAACATATGATTGAGTAATCTTCTGTAAAAGATTCGGTTGATAGTCCTACTATGGAAAGTTGAGAAGAAACATCTATTGCCTGAAAGACCCCGGAGGTTTGTATTTGATTATGTACATGTGAAAGTATATTATGGATTGGGGTTGTGTTTGTACAGGTGAATCTCTCAAAGGATTTGATAGCATGTTGGTTCCTCATCAGTTTGATGGGGAGAGATTGGTTATTCTTGATTTGCTAGATCAAGGGGTGTTGAGGCTTTGTGAGTGAACCATTGCCTCGAAGGACATCTGGCCAGCACATTGTGTTGATGTCTAGAAATTGGAAAGGCAGTGTTGATCATTGAGCTCTGTTTTAGATACACACCTGGATTCTTGGGTTGATGGTTAGCAAGTAAGCTTGATGGTACCAAGAGGGGCTGAAAGCTTGATTCCATCTTAGTCCCACCCTGAATAGATTGCCTTGGTTAGGAATCAGTCCTTAGCATTGCGGTGCCTAAATTGTTGAGTGACTGTTTGGATAGATTGCCTTGGCCAAGAATCTAGTCCATGGCATTGTGGTGCCTAAAGTTCTTCATGGTTCATATAGTTTGAGATCTTCCATTGTATATGTACATTTTGAATACCTCCCTAGTTAAGAGGGAGTGTTGGAAAAAGTAAGTATGTTCGGTCTTCAATAATGTACTTGAGTCATTATGTAATGTACTTGTCAAAAGAATAAAGAAAATTATTATTATTATTATTATTATTATTATTGTTATTATTATTATTGTGACTTATTAAAGCATGGGTTTCATGCTTGGGTCTTCGTGTTTTAGGTCAAAGTCCCCATTGAGGAGTTCTAGGATTTATTCTGAGTCTATAGAATTATTGTACATTTAAAGAGACCCTTCTTGGGC
This sequence comes from Pinus tabuliformis, assembly GCA_031772625.1. NCBI lineage: Eukaryota > Viridiplantae > Streptophyta > Pinopsida > Pinales > Pinaceae > Pinus > Pinus tabuliformis. The sequence goes on along the minus strand of CM062813.1, from coordinate 440,083,698 downwards.
TTTTGAATCATGTAAAAAGGTTAAGTATTGAGTCAAATATGAATTATGTAACCTCCACACCATGTCGGCCTAAGGGAAGATCAAGTTGGCCTAAGACCCTATTTGACCCCACAAGAAGCCTATAAAAGGAAGGAGATTGAATTCATTTGGAGCATCACTTTCTCATCAAGTTTGAATTCACTTCTTATTGGGCAAAAAGTGCAAAGTTCTCTTGTAGATGGGAAAAGGTGCGAATTTGTTGTCAGGAAGCCGAAGTGAGTGCAAGTTTGGGGGAGTCTAAGGAGACGAGGAAAATTGAAATTTTGGTGGTGGTCTCTCTCTGTTTCGTGCTATGGATTGGGAAATCGAAGTCTTCCAAGTTGAACTACTGTCGGAAGTTGCTAGTTGCCGTAAGTTGCTGCATAGTCGAAGTTGCTAGGAAGAGGTGAACTTCTGGTGGCTGACTTGGTGTGGAGGGAAGCTCTGGTCTTGGTCTAGGGTGAAGAATCTCAAAGAATACTATTGAAAGGAAGAATTACTTTGACTGGGTTTTCCCCTCGAGGGGTGTTTTTCCCTGGCATGTGCCTACATCTTGTGTCCATTGTTTTAGTGCTGTTGCTTTTAGTAGTTGCTTGATGAACTAAAGCAAGAAGATATAAAGAATCGTAATAAGAAACATCACAATTTATTATCAAGATCAAGAAAATCTTTATTGCCTTGCTGATTTTCCAACACTATGCAACTCTAATTCATCTGCTACTCTGAGCTGAATCACCCTACGTCTGCGTTGCTACCAACACTGCCCTGTACTACTATATTGCTGCCAATTCTGCCACTGCGCTGCAACTGAGCTCATGTTGTCGTTAATGTTGTACCCACTGCAACTGAAATTCAAAGGTACTGAACCAACTGTATCAATGACTACAATTGTCTCTCGAGTCACTAACTTCTACTAGCCTCTGCACTATCAACTGAGTTTGTCTGCACTGTAATTGCATTGTGCTCCTCAACATTTGATTGCGACTGGTACTACAACTGTCCCTCAAGATCTGACTGTGCCATATAACTTTGATCCATCCGCTACAGAATACTATGGGCCCATATAGCAAGGGTATTGATCCGAGAGGAAACCTCTGTCCAATGCTCACCTCAATGGATACCGCCCAAATTTGTACAACTTTGGAGTCTAGAGTTCAATGTCTTGCCACCTCTCTCCTAGAGGTATAGTTGTATACAAAGCGAAATCTTCCTTCAATCTGGAGGACAACTGATCTATCTCTGTCGAAGTTGTTTCTTGCTCCTGCTTCTCCTTCTTGTCCTTCCTCTGACAACACTGATTACTGTAGTGACCAAACTCACCACACTTGAAGCACTTGACCTACGACATGTCCTTCTTCTTCTTCTCACCTCCCTGTTAGCCTTGTCGCTGACTAGGACCTTTGTTTGCCTTTTCCTTTGATCTAAGGGCTGGGTTCTCCTCCTACTTTACAATCTTTGATCCTCTATTGCTACCACTGTGGCTACTCTTGACTAAAGCAAGGAGCATCTCCTCCTTCATGAAATGTGACCACAAATGATCCCATCCAAGTAGCGTATACTGTCCAGTGATACCTTGGACGAAATTAGCCCACTCCTCAGAGAAACCATTGATGGCTACACGCACAAGTTCAACTTCTTGTGGCGTCGATCCCACGATAGACAACTCATTCCAGATATCATGAATCTTGGTAAGGTATGGGGTAATTGCTTCTCCCTTCTGCATCTTAGTTGTCGTCAACTTCTCCTTCAAGAACATCTTCTGATTCTTGGAAGGATTCTGGTATAGTGCTTCGAGAGCATCCCACATTTCTTTGGCCGTATTTTTGGTCGCCATGTGTGAAACTGTATGATCCCTAACGCCATCAAGGATCGACCGCTTCGTCCTAGCCATCTCTTTGTTTAGTTCTCTAACTGCTGCGGATCTGTATATATAGCTACGACTTGTTCTACGTACATTTTCAAACCAAATTCATCCAATAGAACGACATTTTGGCCTTCCAAATAATGTAGTTGGATGCACCATCCAATTGATCCTGATCTCTAAGCCTTGCTGAGGGCATCTTTTGCAAAACTCCCAACTGGGATATAAACAAGAATCTCCTCCTTCCTTCTCGGGTACTAGCACTGCTACTCGCACTCCCTCTTGGAATGCGCAAATTTGGTTGTTTCTTATGCCACTGGCAACTGGGAAATCAGTTTTCCCCCTGTAAAGTAGATCTGGAAATCCTCTATTAAAAATCCCTCTGCGTGTCCAATTTCTTTTCCACCCGACACTAATCTGATATTGCAATCACTGCTGCAAATTAACTATGTCCAGGTCAAGAATTTGCTCTGCAAAAATACTGATTTTCTCATCTCTTCCTATTGGAATCACTACCGGGTCAAATCGACCCTTCCTGCACTCTGCAACTGGAAATTCGACCCCTTGTCCAACAATTCACACTACCTAGCTAGGCCCTGCGTAGACCTAGAAATCGAGTTACCAGACTCCCTTTGAATTTGAATGATTTCCTCCTTTCGCCTCTGAGCTTCCTGTCTGATCAAACTTGCTTTGATACCATGTGAAATTTTCAATTTATTGCACCAACTGGAAATTATTCTTCTAACTGATTAAAAATTAAAATGCAGTTTATTTGCTATTGTTTTTCCACGATGCTGGTGTCTAAGATAGAATCTTAAATCACTGACGTTACCAAACCAAGTCTCACATGTCTACTTTGCACAACGGAAGATAAACAAAAGTAAATCTACTAGTGCACAAAATATACACAATTTTGTACAATAACCCAACTTTGTTATATGAATCCAACTGAATAATGCAATAGTCTAGGGCTCCCCTTCTAGGGATAATGGCCATCATACATCCATTGATACAAGATATACAAAAACTAGGGCTCGGTGTCTCTCGTGATGACCACCAAGCTACCCAATACAAGATACTTTGATCGTCTATCTAATGTAGAGCTCATCACAACAGCGTTGGTCATACCCTGTACACATATGCCCAGTCCTTCATCTCCCGATCTACAACACATGCCTCTATCAATGCTCCAATTCCATCTAGCCACTGAATCTCGGCTCAACAATCTACTCTCTCGTTGATCATTCATCCATCAACGCATCAACACATCGAGACTCCTGTCAAGTTGTTCACAACTTCGTTTGTGAACAACACAACTACCCACTGTTGCTCCTCAACTACTCAGGAACTTCTTCCCACTACAGTCTTCCTGCATTATTCAAATGAAGAATAACATAGGGCAGGAGGGTTGCCACTTATCACCATCAAATGTCGCTTCTCCAATGATGAACACGAGTTGTAACAAACTGCTCCTCTGGCTTGTCAAACCTATGAGCTCCAACAAACTACCTCTCCTAGCAACCCTTAGTCCATCAAGGCATTGCACATAGGGCTCCACAGGTGGGCACTCTCACGCTGCCTTCCAACAGTCCATAAATGCCCAATCCAACATAAACAAACACGTCCTTTAGATTTGCTCAAACATCATCCAACTACAGCTCCAAAGATCTTCCCTTTTCTCTACAACAAAGGAGTTATTGTGCAAATCTAGGCAACCAGTCACCACTGTAGCATTTGCCCACTGGTTAGGGCTTCTAACATGCCATGTTAGCCCTACCTCTTAACTGTTATAGTCATCCAAATGCATACCATCCAATCTGGTCAAAAACTAGACCCAACACCTAGCAATAATGGAGAAATGACATACCTTTAAACTGTTGTTCATGGACTGAATTTTGGTCACTGGTTAGGGCACTCCTGTAGCCCACAACAACCCATCATCTATGACCAAAACTCACACAAAATACTGTAGCCTCCTCCCTTCTTCAAGCCTTGGTAACTCGTTGCATTGTTAAGCTCCTATAACATCTTGTATTAGGCTAGTTTAGCCTACCAATCTGCCACTATAGGTCTGCAATCTAATCAATATAAGTTTGTCACCTTTTCGACCTACTCAAGGAAGAATTCCCACACCAAAACAAGCCCAAAACAACTACTTCATCACTCGACCTTCTTGCAGATTAACTCACTCCTCAAGGCAGTCTCAAGATAGCCTAAAGGACTCCCCTTTCCTTCGCTTGAGCAACTCCCAACCTGTGGCCCAAAACAGAGATGTCTTTCTCTTTTAATGCAAGCTCTGTTCCGTTGAAGGAAAGTGTAACTAGGTTGGTCTTCATAAATGTACTTTTGATATTTGTACTTATTCAAGAAAAGAAATATTATTTTATAATATATGTCAATGAGTTTCTTGCTCACAGAAGTAGGTCTAGCACATGTCAAAGTGCTATAGGTGAGTCAAATGGTCAAAAGGAAATGTTGAAGGCCTTAAGGCATGTAACACCATGTACAAATCTATATTAAAGTTAAAGGGAAAACCTCCAAGCAAAGTCAAGACTACTCCTATGCAATGGCACCTTCAAGAAGCTCCTTTAAGCATGCTACACCACCATGGAAGTTATCCACAAACTGCTCAACAAATCAGCCTACAATCTACCTTTAGTCGGCCTACAGACAGTTGACTAGTCAGCCTTCTAGTCGGCCTAAATGGAGGTATAGTCCTCTATTTATAGAGGTTGTCCACTCTAATTAGAACACACTACTTGAGCTCTCAAATCCGCAAGAGAAAGAGGTCAAGGAGAACGAAGAAAGCCAAGAGAAAATGTCTACTAGGGCAGCGAGGTAAGGAGGAAGAACAACGAACCCTGAAGGACTGTTTTCTAGGGTTTACATAGTCACACATGCGAGAAAGTGAAGGAAAGCCTGTGGCTGTATCAACAGTAAAATCACAGTTGTATATTCTTCATTGTTTGGGCTAGTAACTAGACCTACAAAGGCCTCCTACTCCACCGTGGAAGGAAGAAACTCAAGTGAAGGAAAGAAGAGCATATGAACCTAATAATCCTCCCACACGTGCGAGAAACTAGGGCAGCAGAACATCGACACTGTCACACTCTCATATCTCAATAAGCATCTCAGTTGGTCAACGTTGAAGTCTAGTTGTGCAAGGGATAGCAGAGGAACACCTCACCTAGAAGACTCACTCAAGAAGGTCTATCTCTAGACAAGATTCATAAGAGAACGAAGTGTCGGAAGAAGGAAGATGAAGTGTTGGAGAACAAAGTGCCGGAAGGAGTGCCAAAAGAAGTGTCGGGGAAGAGGGTGCAGAAAGAAGGAAGTACTTGACTTGTGCTTGGAGGATACTCTTGTTAGGGTTCTAGGGTTTGGAATTGATCAATAGAAGCTTCAATAAGAGAAATTCACTAAAGGGTTTTCCTCTCAAGAGAAGAGAGGTTTCGGCCCTGGTAGAGAGCCAATATCTTGTGTTCTTGTTCTTATGTTTTGGTAGCAATTTGATGAAATACACAGTACACACACATGCATTAATAATAAAAAGAAAAAGATTAAGCTAACAAGAAAAGTAAAAAGACTCCACAAATTGTTATCAAGCAAAGAAGAATCGCACTACACTACTTTGCCCTAGATTCTTCAACATGGTATTAGAGCTAAGGTGATACATCAAGGAAAGGGCAACTCAAGAACACTCATCAAGGGGAAGCATCTACAAAGTTGAAGCATCAAGCCTAGAAGTCTCAATCACTTCAAGGACAAGAAGGGTATGTAATCCATCATTCATCAAGGAGGTCTACAAAGCTAGAAGAAGAGCCTTACATAAAGGCACCTACAAAGAAGAGCAGATTGAAGCAGGACCTACATCAAGCTACAAGTCTTCAAGCAAATCTCATCATCAAGCAAGTCCACTTGGAGAAGGCAACTTGAAGAACATCAAGATCCCAGGAAGACAAGCCATCAAGTCTTCAAGGAGGTAGCAAATCCATTACATCTCAAAATCTATCAAGTACATGTCTGCTTCTGAATATACATCAATGTCTTTTTGCAAGGAAAGCAATAAATTGGTAGGTACCAATAACTTTCTTGCATGGAAGAAGAGGACTGATCTTCTCAAGAAGAATGAACTCCTAGAACATGTCAAAGGGAATATCACTATCCCTGCTAAGGAACAGACTAAGCCTTAGCCAAGTACAATAAGGATGAGACAAGAGCTCAAAGGATTTTGATAGAATCAATCAAAGATTCCCATTTCTTATGTCTCCAAGTTTGATACATCAAAAGAAATTTATGATAAGCTAGTAGAGCTATTCTTGGTATCCACAACCGGAGGAGTAATATCTATGAAAAATGAATTATACAAGATGAAGATAACAAAGGAAGGAATAGCTCCCTACTTCATGAAAATCTTTGAAATGAGAGATCAACTTCAAGAGCTTGGGGAAGTCATGTCTAACAGAGAGATGACAACTATAGTACTTAATGCTCTACTTGAAGAGTGGGGAAACTTCACATCAAACATATATGCCAAGAAGGAAGCAACCACTCTCAGTGAAATGTGGTCTCTGTGCAGAAAAGAGGAAACTAGACTTAAGGCAAAGAAGATGCGGGATCAAAGGAGCAAGCATTTGCTACCATGGCCAAAAGAAGGGAAATTTGGCAAATTTGGTCCACGAAGAACAAACAACAAAGACATGTCCAAGATCCAATGCTTTGGATGCTAGGCATATGGACATTACAAAAGGAATTGTCCTAAGCTTAAGAAGGAAAACAATAACAAAAGGAAGAGGGAAGAAGCTCATTTGACTCAAGAGGTGAAAGAAGAAGGAAAGAAGCAAAAGAAGGAAGATCCTTTGGTTCTCTACTACGACTAGGTCAATCTCTTTACTTCTAGACTTCTTTCAAAGTTTTGAGCAATATAGGAGCATGTAGGAATACGATTAATATTGCATGGCTAGAAACATCCTCTAGAAACTAGAAGCATGATGTACATAGAATTCTAGATACTCATTAAGTTGTAGCATATATGATAAGAACAAAAATGCATAAGTAGAAATATCTTCTAGACTATAGGAGCATGGCAGATATAGCTCAAGGTATTCATGTAGAAGAAGCATACCTAGTATAGGACCTCATCCATGATAAAAGAAAAATTTTATCATGATTAAGAATCTTAGAAGACTTCCATCATCAAAAAGAAAAGAAACATTTGCAAGGCAAGGATCTTTAAGATCCTATGATGGAATCTTCAAAAGAAGTTTCATGAACCAAAGCAGATGTCTCATTGGGAATTCCATTCATGGGATTCAAGAAAAGGATGATATGCAGGCAAACTAAGATGAAGTAAGAAGTGCCACACCAAAGGATGATCAAAGGAGAATCAAGATGAGGTATGTACCAAAGTTTAGTCATGTTATCATTTTTATAATATTGAGTCATGTGAATAGTTCTATAACATGATCAAGTATGAAAGAATTTCTTTCACCAAGGATATGCTCGAAGGCATGCACTACAATGCAATGAAGGTCAACAAAAGAATATGCTCACATAAGGAGCATAAAACCGCTGACTGAGAAGCAAGAAGAAATGCTGACAAGTCCAGGAAGCAATGAAGGAATGCTCTCACAAGAAGCATTAGATGGTTGACCTATCTATCTGAGAGGAAGCAAATGAAGAAAGAGTTCTACCATGTGAAGAACACCATGATCACCAAGAATACCTATTTGAAAAAATGCTTTGAAGATATCTCTCGAAAGAAGGCAAGACAACTTTGATAAAGGAAGAAAGGACCCTTGACACCTATGAAGGCCTTGGATATATATAAAAGATTCAGATAACTGATTCTACTCTACGAAGATGTCGTGATAAAGAAACCATCCAACAAAAGGCAATGTTGAAGCAATATTAGGATGAAATCATGATGGGGTACTAGGTTGAAGCATGTAAACAAGAAAGTACAACGAAGCATCCATGAGAAAAATATTTCGAAGCATGGACAAGATGATAAAGGAGTAGCCAAGATGACAAGAAAACCTGATGTATGAAATGAAAGCCACTTTCCTTGAATGAAGCAATGACATGACAAACTAGGGAGGAAAGTAATGAATGGATGGTTCCATACCTAAAAGAAGTTCGAACAAAGACTTCATGACATCAAGAAAGGAAGGAGATCAAGCGGCTAAAGGACCCACGAAGAAGAAGTTGTTGATGAAGGAAAGAGTCCCCAATTAAGAGGGAGCTCTGACAGGTCCCTGATCAAGAGGGAGTTTTGGATCACCCCTGATTACAAAGGAGTGACAATTGTGGTTTCCATTTCATGGGTCATGCACTAGACCAGGATTAACAACTATAAGTCTAGATGAAGGCCATGAATGGAAATGTATACACAAGATAGACACAACATTCTTGTCTTCACTTGGGAAGACATATTGGGAGGATTGGGTAATCATCTAGCCTCCGATACTCTTTGAGGATGTGTAGGGCATCCAAGATAAGAGTAGGCAAGAGGACCGATATTCTTTGAGGGTTGGGAACCCAAGATAAGAATAGTCCTAGAAGGTCATACTCGGAGAACACCCAGGTGGGTATGTACCTTGAGAGACAATGAAGAAGGTGTTTATAAATCATTGGTCTCGCTAGCATTGTAGCTCATGGTCTCTTAAAGAGATGGAGTTGTTAGTCAATGCCTTGCACTATGAGAACGCTGATGGATATGATGCTATAACAGATGGATTGCTAAGCCGGTTTCTCTTATGTGAATTCTTCAAGATTGATAATAGCCAAACACCTTGTAATGTTGTATGAATACCTCCCTAGTTAAGAGGGAGTGTTGAAGGAAAGTCTAACTAGATTCGGTCTTCATAAATGTACTTTGATATTTGTACTTGTTGTCCACAAAGTGTCTAGGCACTGTGACAACGCTCAGAGTAAGGGATGTCACTCTTGATCCGTACCTACCCCCCTTGACTTGCCTAGGAGATCCATTTAGACTCTCTCTTAGGCAAGTCAAGGGGGGGTAGTCCCTAAGGTAAATGGATAAGAGATCCTATGGATCATGCGCTTTAGGAGATTTTAATGATGGACAACTTGATGAATCTAAAGCAAGTCTCGGTCAATTAAGATGGATTGATTAAAATAAGACACAATCGCAAGATATAAATGACTACAAACTAGTGCCTTCAATATTCGAATTAACCATAGATTAAATAAAACAAGTTATCTAGAGAAGACTTATAGATGTGGCAAAGCGACAATCATGAACAATTAATGTAAATGCCCAAAACTTTAACATGCAAGAGATTCTATATTTAAAATGATTTTCATTAATTGCCCAGATCTAGATTCAATTAACTTTCTTCAACAATCAATATGATCTGAAACGTTTATTGCACTTGACCATAGAAAAATTACTTACCATGAAAAGAAACCAAGGAACCTTAGATTAACGCTTCAATTATTCCTTAAGCAAAATATAAAGAAGCAAAACAAATCAACAGATTAATAAATCAAAATTTTAATGGGCCATAGGCCACATTAAAAAAAATTAATTTTTAAGCGCAAATCCCTTAATTTATTTTAATTCTTTAGTCACAATTTTTTTATTTTTTTTAAGATTTTGTAAAGAATTTTTTTAATTTTAGGCTCTATAGAGTTTTCAATTTTTTGTATTTTTTGAATTAAAAATAAAATAAAATAAGTAACAAAAATAACTTTTTTTAAAATCAAATGTCACAAAGAAAAGAAAGAAAAACTTTCTTAATTGTTTTTTAGATGTTTTAGATTTTAAATTTTTAAATTTTTAAATATTTTAGATTTTTAAGTCAAGATAAAAGTGAAAACCAAAATCAAATTTTTTTAAACTTTTAATTTTTAACGAACCAAACTAAAAAAATAAAATCGAATTTAAAAAATTAAAAGGGGCCTAACCTAAGTCGAAAACCAAATGAAAAAAAAAAGAGTACCTACGCTAACCCTAATGTTAAGTTATGTTATGTTCTATGCTTATAACAATTTACTTCTATTTCTTATTATATTCCACAGATTAGCAATCACATGTACATAAAGTAAAGTGTAGATAGAACATTAAACGATCGACAGAAAACAAGCCAAGACAAGAGACACAAGATGTGGTGGCTAGCCAGTGACAAACCCCACAATGTGTGGGGAAATCCTTTGATCAAATCTTCTTTTATCTTCAATAATTCAGCAGAGAGAAATAGTACAATAAATCTGATTCATATCGGCAGTAGCAAACCCTAGATCAGCAGCATCAGCATTAGTGGCTTCATTATCAAACTAGGGCAGACGATATCTCACAAACTGACCGTCGGATTGACTTCATTCCACCACCAAAAGTTGCGGCTTCCAGAGGAGGTTCAGATGAACCTACAATGCAGTTCAAAGGAGGAGATCTTCTAGGCCATGCAAGTCAATCTTTACTTCTGTAGTTACAGCGTCAGTTTCAGTAGTTTCCGGCTTCAAACTAGGGCAGATGATATCTTGCAAACCGTTCGTCGGATTGACTTCATTCCCTCACCAAAATTTGCGGCTTTCAGAGGAGATCCAGATGGACCTACAGTGCAATTCCAAAGAGGAGATCTTCTAGGCCACGTAGGTCAATCTTTGGATCTGTAGTTGCAGCGTCATATTCAACAGCTTCCAGCTTCACATGTGTGAGAGAGAGAGACCCATTTCTGCGCAGTAGAGAAGAGACTCATTTCTGCGCAGTAGAGAGAGAGAGAGATGTGATGAGAAGAGTAAGTGAAAATGAGGAAAGGTCCTCTTATATTTATACACAACGTTGGTGGGTGAATAGATGCGACTGTTGGGCTTCTAAGCCTATATGAGTTGTAGGTGGGCTTGATAATAATTCCATAATCAAAATAAATTCATATCTCCATGAATACTTATCGGAATCGGATGATCTTTATATCAATCCTACACCTCTCGACGAGAGGAATCTAATAAAAATATTATCAGCCATGAATAAGATGTCCCACATGAAGTTTTGCCCTAGTTGCCAATTTTAACACTCACTCTCAACCAAGGAGAACTTCATCTACAATTTGTCTAACGGTCGTTATTATTCATCCATCAAATGCACTGCCCTGTACAACCTGACCCTTGCCCTGCTCTGCTCTATTCTGCCTGTTTTGCTTTGTCTTGTTCTGCCCTGTACTGATCAGTATTGTTTTGCTCTGTTCTGCTCTGCTCTTGCATTGTTATGTTCTGCTATGCTTTTGTTCGAATTATGAAGAAGAAGAAATGATCGAGGATGTATCATACTGACTCAAAGTCAGTCTCAGAGTATGTACCACTGGTCCCAGACCAGTCTCAACCAACGCGAAGTCAACGTCATAGTGAGTACAACTCCATTGGTCCTAGACCAGTGTCATCCTCCACTGACTCAAAGTCAGTCTCAGAGTGCGTACCACTGGTCCCAGACCAGTCTCAGCTGACCCGAAGTCAGCTTCATAGTAAGTACCACTCCTACCACTGGTTCCAAACCAGTATCGCAGTCTCAAAGAGTGTATCACTGGTCCCAAACCAGTCTCAACCGACTCGAAGTCAGTGTCATAGTATGTACCACTCTCACTAGTCCCAGACCAGTACTGCACTGACACAAAGTCAGTCTCAGAGTATGTACCACTGGTCCCAGACCAGTCTCAACTGACCCGAAGTCAGTGTCATAGTATGGTATAACTCCTACCACTGGTCCCAGACCAGTATCACAGTCTTAAAGAGTATACCACTAGTCCTAGACCAGTCTCAACTGACCCGAAGTCAGCGTCATAGTATGTACCACTCTCACTGGTCCTAGACTAGTACTACATTGACACAAAGTCAGTGTCAGAGTATGTACCATTGGTCCCAGACCAGTCTCAACCGACCCGAAGTCAGCGCCATAGTATGGTACAACTCCTACCACTGGTCCCAGACCAGTATCATTGATCCCAGATCAATGGAGGTCATCTTAGCGTAGGGAGTATGGCAGATACAACGATGCGTCCATCAGTACTACTATGGTCCCTAACTTCATTTCCTTGCTCATTGATCAGATGAGAGGTACTTCCCATGAGTCCCAGACTGCATGGGTAGGATGCCTCGACAAGAGAACTAATAAATCTTGTCCTCACAGGAGAACACATCAATCCTGCTACAATTGCCATGGAGAACACATCAATCCAGGCCGCCATGGAGAACACATCAATCTAGGCCTCACAGGAGAACACATCAATCCTGCTACAATTGCCATGGAGAACACATCAATCCAGGCCTCACAGGAGAACTAATCATCCTGCTACACAGGGGAGCGAATCATCCTGTTCCACAAGAGAGCGAATCATCTTGTCCCACAAGAGAGCAAATCATTTTGTTCCAGTGCGCACCACCAAGGGAGGGTGAGTCACCCTGTGGTCGTATTTTGCTCCAGTAAGAACCACAAGCCCTCAGAGCTCCCAGAGTTCAATGTATGCAACATGCAGAACCCTTGTACAAGGGTTTCTTGACGACTCCAAGTCGTTTGGGAAAATCGCAGATTAAATCTCTCCTCAGGGCTTTGACAAGGTGTATCGACCTGTACATCATCTTAATGTGATGGAGCCTCCTTGCTCATCGACTTACCATATCCCAGATGATGTCTATTTGCTGGAGCAATCGACGAATACAGGATTCCTCAATAATTGAATCCCACCTCTAGTTGTTACAGAGAATCACAATGGTATGTGTTCAAACAGCTCACTGAAGAGCTTCCCCAACCAGGCAGCTTCATACGAGATCATACTCGTAGATATGTATCCGGTCTCGGTGGTGCTTATGGCAACTGACTTCTGCTTCCTGCTCATCCATTATATCGAAGCAGAATCCAAAGAGAAACAACACTAAAAAGTGCTCCAGTGATCCTCCACACTACCTGCCTAATCAGCATTCGAATAATCATGCAGTTTCATATTTCCGGTAGTGTATCTCAATCCATTAGTAATTGTGCCATGAAGATATCTTAGAAGATTCTTGGCATCAATGTAGTGAGGCTCAACCAAATATGAGCTCACAGTGCTAACTGCAAAACATATGTTCGGACAGAGGTTCACCAAGAACATCAACGCGAATGAGTTTTTGAAACTTAGAGGCATTTCCCAAATCTGGTCCGACATCACTACCATATAACTTCTAAAAGTTAAGATCCTCGAGGTAGTCACAGGCTTGCAGTCCATCATACCAAATCTTTCCAATATCTTTACCACATATTTTCCTTGAGATAGGAAAATTTCCCTTGGCTTCTGCCATACCTCAAGTCATTAGTCCTTCATTTCAAATTCAGAAGCCAACTCCCTCTTACATTTGTGAATGAGAGGGTCTGCACCTGTTAGAAAGAGGGCATCCACATACAACACCAGTATGAGAGGCTTGTCATCTTCAACCTTAAAGGTTAGGATCAGCTTCACTCCTAGTGAATCCCAACTTCATCAAGTAGTTGTCGATCCTCTCATACCATGCTCAGGGTGCTTGCTTTAGACCATAGAGAGCCTTCTTCAACCTGCGTACATGAGATTTTCGATCATAAATTTCAAATCCTTCGGGTTGCTCCACGTAAACCTCTTCTTTGATCGAGCCGTGTAAGAATGCAGTCTTGACATCCATCTAATGTAGGTTCCATTCTTGTGAAGCAGCAAGGGCTATGATCGAGCAGATAGTTGTATATCTGGCAAAAGGTGCAAATATCACATCATAGTTTATACCTTCCTTCTGGGAGAAACCACGAGCAACAAAATGAGCCTTATACTTTTCCGTACTTCCATCTGCTGCATGCTTTATCTTGTAAAGCCATTTGGAAGTAACAACTGTCTTGTCCTGGGGTTTGGGAACTACTTCCCAAACATCATTTTTCATGATAGACTCATATTCTTCGGTCATAGCATCCTTCCATACTTGATGCTTGACGGCGTCTGAGAATGATGAAGGCTTATTTTGTATGATCGTGCTCATGATGGTCAGGTATCCCTGATACCTATTAGGTTTCTTACTTTCACGAAAGGTTCGTTGGGGTGCAGCATGTCCTTCAGCATCATCAAGTAGCCCCCTAAGCCATGAAGGCCTCTTCCTAGAAGAGGAAGGCTCATGTGGATGAGGATCAATTGGATCCAAGGGTTCTTCTACATCAGGCATTGATTCATCATCCTTTTCTTTCAGTTCCCTGGTGTCGGCTTCTTCAGAGCTCCTCAAAGTCGGAAGATTGTTCACCTTGCTGAGAGCCATATCTTCGTCAAAGATGACATCATGACTAATTATGACTTGCCTTTGACTGACTAGATAGATTCTATAGCCTTTAGTATTTTCACCATAGCCCACGAAAATTCCCTTCTTTCCAGATGCACCCAATTTATTTCTTTTCTCTTTCAGCACATGAAAATATACAAGGCTTCCAAAAATTCTAAAATGAGAAACATCAGGTTTCTTATCGGTGAACTTTTCTTAAGGATTCTTGGAACCTAATGCTTAATGAGGGCATCAATTTTGTACATATACGACAGTGTTTGTAGTTTCAGCCCATAGAAACTTCGGAAGTCTTTGATCATGTAGCATGGCCCGAACAGCGTCCAGAATCGTGCGGTTCTTCCTTCCCGCCACACCATTCTGCTTAGGAGTACGTGGTGTAGTAGTCTCCCTCTTAATGCTAGCCTCATATATGCTTGAGTGAACCAACTGTAATATATCAGAGGTCTTGCTTTGGCTTGAGGGGAATGGTCCCCTTTTGAGCTTTCCTTTGGCACATCCCAGACATACACCTTCTTGCTCTACTCAAAATTGAGGCATCCCTGTCACCATCTGTCTTACATCGGGTAGAGCTTTGTAATGAAGGTGGGCAAACCTCCGATGCCAAAGTTCGGACTAAAGAGTTGTGTCACAAGACATGACACCTAGCGGACTTCCATCGACTTGATACAATGAATCAACACTAAACCCAAGATTAAAGGCATCTTTGACATTATTTTTCCATATGCATACCTTGCCATTGTTGAAGGTTACCTTGTAGCCTTTGTCTTCCATTGCTGAGATGGATACTAGGCTCTTTTTGAGGTCAGGGGCATTTAATACATCCTGGACTTTCTAGCCTTCTTGAATGGTTGTCCTCTTCCTCGATCCCCAACTCTCCTTTTACCTTTGCTGTTGAATTTGTCATTCCTTTGATTTGCCATCAGAGGGATTTTGATCATCGTCCTGGTGTGAGTCCTTTCTATCAGGGCACTCCCTTGCATAGTGACCTGCTTTATCGCAGAGGTAACATCGTCCTTTTCTTCCACCCTTAGGTCCATCGTTTCCTTTTGATTTAGTCCCGGAATTATTTCTTTTCTTAGCATGAGAAGAAAAGGCAGCAGGAGGACCTTTAGGCATGGGCATTTCTTGCTCTTCTTCCCTTGTTTCTTCTTGAATGCATCTAGCCATTAATTCCTCGAAACTAGGAATTAGTTCAGAAGAGTAGCCCTGAACACATACCGTTCGGATGGTAATCCTCCAAGAGTCGTGAGTGCCATTTCCTAGTCTATCGTAGATTTCCTTGGAGGTGTCTAGCTCAGAGATGTAGGCCACCAAGTGCTTGTCGATAGAGTCCCGGATGATCTTCTATTTTGACTTCTTCGGTTTTCCATTTGTTCCATGCAATAGCAGATGCATTTGACGGAGGCTCAACAATATTGCCTCTTACATTGTCCAGCACTCCTGGATCTTCTAGGGTTAGATCAATAGACATCTTCCATGCGTGATAGCTTGTTTTCGGCAGGAAGGAGTGTTGAGGACCCCATAGTTCTTTTAGGATAGCCTTGCCAATCTTCTCTTTGGTGATTGCTCTTGCTCTTGCTCTGGCTTTGTCTTCACCTCAGCTCTGACCCGATGTTAAGTTATAGTATGTTCTATGCTTATAACAATTTACTTCTTTTTCTTAATATATTCCGTAGATTCGCAATCACATGTACATAAAGTAAAGTGCAAATAGAACATTAAACGATCGACAGAAAAGAAGCCAAGACAAGAGACACAAGATGTGGCGGCTAGCCAGGGACAAACCCCACAATGTGTGGGGAAACCCTTTGATCAAATCTTCTTTTATCTTCAATAATTTAGCAGAGAGAATTAGTACAATAAATCTGATTCATATCAGCAGTAGCAAACCCTAGATCAACATTAGCGGCTTCATTATCAAACTAGAGTAGGCGATATCTCACAAACCGACTGTCAGATTGACTTCATTCCACCACCAAAAGTTGCGGCTTCCAGAGGAGGTTCAGATGAACCTACAACACAGTTCAGATGAGGAGATCTTCTAGGCCACGCAGGTCAATCTTTACTTTTGCAGTTGCAGCTTTAGTTTTAGCAATTTCCGGCTTCAAACTAGGGCAGTCGATATCTTGCAAACCATTCGTCGGATTGACTTATTCCACCACCAAAAGTTGCAGCTTTCAGAGGAGATCCAGATGGACCTACAATGCAATTCCAAAGAGGAGATCTCTAGGCCACGTAGGGCAATCTTTCGATCTGCAGTTGCAGCGTCAGGTTCAACGCTTCCGGCGTCACATGTGTGAGAGAGAGACCCATTTTTGTGCAATAGAAAAGACACTCATTTTTGCACAGTAGAGAGAGAGAGATGTGATGAGAAGAGTGAATGCAAATGAGGAGAAGTCCTCTTATATTTATACACAACGTTGGTGTTTGAATAGATGCCACTGTTGGGCTTCTGAGCCTACATGAGTTGTAGGTCGGCTTGATAATAATTCCATAATCAAAATAAATTCATATCTCTTTGAATACTTATCGGAATCGGATGATCTTTATATCAATCCTACACCTCTCGACGAGAGGAATCTAATAAAAATATTTTCAACCATGAATAAGATGTCCCACATGAAGTTTTTCCTTGGTGCCAATTTTAACACCTAATCATATGCATACATAACAAATAAAAAATCGAATGCTTTCTGTTGTATGCAGATGCAGCTCGATGAATGGCGGAAAAGATTCGATTGAGCGCTGACTACAGGGAGACTCCAGGACGTTTAGGACAACATTGTTGAAGGAGGCAAGTCAAAGGCTGACGACGCGAGGGATGCATGTAGAGGAGTAGCGTAGGCAGCGTTTGGAGATTCGAATGGAGGGTTCGGAGCAGGTAATGAGGAAAGGTGAGAAGGACACAAATATGGAGGAGACTTCAACCCTCTAGTAGCGTGGAGAGGTCGAGATGGCAGATAGCGCGGGGGTGATGAGGGTAAGCGTTTCTTGCAGGTCAGATAGGCGGTTGAGGAATGATAGCGGATGCAACAAGGAGGGCTTGGCAAGCACGCAGAGGGCTTGCCACGATGGGCAGATGGAGGAAGGGAAATACGGCAAAGGGATGTTCTGGCAGCGGAGGGGTTTCGAAGAGCAGCGTGGGAGCTGCTTGAGCGTGGAGGAAAAAAGTTGCGTGAGGGTTTTTTGGAGAAGGGGACTGAGAAATAGCAAGAAGTAATGGCAACAAGGGTTTAATTTTTTTTTCGAAATGGCATAGTGAACCCAAAAACCCAGGCAGTTAACCAATCAGCGAAAATGGTCGCTGAGAACCTCTTTAAATCCACCAGAACTTATTTAAGAATTTCTACAAATCTTAATTTAAAATTTTGAAACAACTTGTTTCAGATTTAATCTTGAAACCCTCACAAAATTCCCAGATCTGAATTTAAATTTAAACCCCTAGACTGCAAAATGTTTGAATAATATCCCTGGAAAACGATTTTAATGAACCTCATATATCTAGATCTTACCCTCCAGGGCCTAAATCTGGACTCTACGCAGTTTCCTCCTTTAGATCTGTCGCTGCAAGACAACAAGAAACACCCAAACGATATATACAATGACTCAAAAAAAAAAACCCAACAAACTCAAGTCAGAAAACTGAAAATAATCACAGATCTATGCACATGAATGGCAGATCTATCAGATCTGGAGAGTGTGAGTCCAACTCCGCTCCCAGATCCGCTAATTTAAGGCTCTCAACAGCGAGATTTATTAATTTAAACACATAAAAAATTGAAATTTTTTAAAGTTTAAAGGAGGTGCTAAGCTCAAACCTTCATGCATCACCCATAAAAAATATTTTATGATAAGCCCGGGATCAAATTTACGCTGGGCTCTTCTGAAAGCACAGATCAGGAGTTGGCTGGTCCAACTGAAAACTTTCCCGAATGCCCGATGATCTAAAAATCAAGACTTTCCTGCAAACTCAATTCACCCATCAACATAGAGTGAGAAAACAATAATAAAAGTTAAAACTCAGACAAATAGAGGTACCTGCTATTACGTTCAGAATTTAGATTATTACTCAAAGCCCAACGACTGAACAAGATACCTGTACTCAAATCACTCTTCAGAAGCTATTATCGATGGCTAAAAAGAAATTACGCATGAAAACAATACATCTGACAATATTTCCATGAAGAGTAACACCGGTGAAAATTAACCTCAAAGTCTTCCTTTATTATCTGAAAAAATTTACATGAGCTTTTCTCTTAGCACACGATCAAAAGATCGGATCCATCAATTGACAAATTACCTCCTATTTAAAGATAAATCCTCCAATGGCTAGTTCAAGTGATCCTCGTCAAAGCAATCTCGACTGTTGAATAGGATTACAATTTCTTTTAATCTCATCCGTCGAAATTTTAAATTCTTGAGGAAATTAGAAATTTTCAATTAAATGCATTTTAATTAATTCAAAAATTAAAATTTTGAATTAATTTCCTCAAAATTTTGACTTTGACTTAACCCTAGGGACCAAAGGCTTAAAATTTAGCAAAATAATTAATTTACCTTAGTCCCTGGACCTCTTAAAATTTAATTTTTAAGGACCGACAAATTTTGCCTTCGAAGAATTTAAATTTACCTAGGACTTAGAATTAATTAAATTTTTGGCTTAGGATTTTAATTAATTTTGGCCAGAAAATTTAATTAATTAACCTATGAGGGGATAAATTATTTTTCCAACCCTCAAGACACTTTACATCATGATTTTCACATTTTTTACATCTCAAGGGGGAAAACCCATTTGCAAAAGACCCTCACAGACTACCCAATTCTGCGACACAAATATAATCCAACAGACCAAGCAATTTGTAATAAAATAACCTAACCAAATAGTTAGGATTATTCCCAAATCACTTTTACATAGACTCGATCTAGAACACTAGGACTCCCCTAAGATCCCAGTGACAAAATCCATTCCGGCTTTGGGGTAAGGCTGAAGGAAAACTTTGCTGACCATCCGAGAATGGATCAGTGAGACAAAAAACCTCCCGGAATGTAGATCGCCGCCAGAAAAGTAGGTTTACCTAGGTAATTACATACATGACACGAATCTGTTGAGATTATTTACATTATACACATGCAGAATGGATTTATATTATAAGATGATGATCAAGCTAATGATGATAGTTGGATGGCACGAACACATCGATCAAGCACTAACCCTTTTGCAAAAAAGGGGGTGTACTGCTATGGGTCGTTGACACATAGTGATCAACATCTGGTTCTACTTGGGGACATGTTTCTGCAATGGAGGAATGTGAGAACCCAGAATCTGCATCCAAGCAACACACAACATAACATAAGTAGTATCCATCCAAAAATCATCATATAATGTTAAGCACAGGAAAGATATAAGCTCTTCATTTATTAACTATCTAATAACATGAAAAACACATATTTAACTACAAAATGAAACACTGAAATAACAGGGTATAAGGTTAGAAATACAATACAATGATGCCCCATGGCATCATATGTGTTCAATATAGTGCACACTGAGCATTTTCCTACTTTCAGGCAAATTTGTTTGTTGTTTCTCAAATGTGCCATGTCCAATCCTGCATACGGTAGGACTTTTTCCTATCTGAAAATCAAGCTGCTTGCGACCATCTGATGCATCAAATCGTTTTCTCATTCTCTTTCCCTTGCATCTTTTCTTTGTGGCAAGCTGTATCACTGATGACGTGGAACATTCTGCTTCAAAATTCTCATATGAAGTATATAAGATATGCGTGACATGTCTTTCTTCATTTTGCATCTGATTCTTATCAATTTTTGTTTTATCTGGGTCATCATCAATTAGCCACTTTTCAATGGAACAAATGACTCCTCATAATAAGATGGAGCTTGCTGCAATAGACAAGGAGGCTTATGATCTATTGACGTTTCCTTGTTTCTTTCATCCTCTGACCGATGTTGAAGTTTTTGTACTTGTATTGTTATGGCATCCATCTGGGTAGAGTGTTCAACCTTCATAGCACTGACTTCCTTGGCATGGTTTTCCTCCATGGTCAATAACTTATTCTGAAGACATATTTGACCAACTTCCATATTTTTTATTACTTTGTCATTATCTGCTTTTATGGTCATCAAGCAATGTTGCATAGAATTTATTTCTTTCTCATGATTTGCTTGTGTGATAGCTAACTGATAATCGAATCTCATGATGGTCATTTCTTCGTCCATAGTTGACAATCTATTCTGAATCGAACTTATTTCTTCTGGATAACTTGTTTCCATGGCAATCACGTGATTTGAATGATTAAATTCCATGATCGTCATATTTTCCTCTAGGGCTAATAACTTGCTTTGCATAGAATTAATTTCCCTGTCATGATTAGCTTTCATGGTTTCCATTTCCTTAGCATGTTGACTCTGCATGTCGGTCCTCATATCCTCCATATTCTGAGCACACTTTTCTACTACGATGGCTACGTGATCGGAGTGTTTAATTTTCATGATTTTCATCTCCTCATCACGTTTTTCTAGTTGAGTGTACAAAGTTCTTATATCCTTGATGTAATCAGTTATAAATTTTTCTTGATTAAGCTCCATATTTTTTACCAGCCGTGTTTGATTGAACTGCATGTCTTTAAACAACTGCTTTAGTTCTTCTATAAGATACTTATCATTCTCCCTCTCATTGTTGACACTGATCTGATAACTTGTTCCTGTTTTTCCACTATCATGGATTTGTCTTGCAACGGTACGAGTGGATGGCACATTTTGATACGGAGAATTGTCTTGAAATATTTCATTGACATCTGGATCATTTACAAGATCACTCTTATTCTGTTGCATAATGTTAGGGGCACAAGGCAGGCTACCTTGATTACCATATCTATCTGTAAAAGCATTGACGATGTCTTGTAAAGAAGCGAAAGAATCTTCAGGACAATTATTAAACCAATTCAAAGCATCACCCTCTAAAGAAAAGGCAAATAGACACATTTTGACATCTTCATAATTATACTAGGGAGAACTACAATATTTGATTATTGTATGAGCAATCCTGCGTAAATGCTTGCTAACAACGACTGAATCAACACCCAAGAACAAAGGTAATTTAGGAATGGCCTCTTCCGATATATCATGGAAAAAATCAGTAAAATGACACAGGGTAAACGAATCATCCATGATGACTTGCTTGAAGGGATAAGGAGGGACCAAATGGATGCTAGAGAGAGACCCCTGCTCAAGAAAATCAAGAGATCAACAAGAAGTGAGCTTCTAGTAGAAATTCTTGTAAGAAATGAAAGGAGGAGTCACCACTTGAATATGAATCTAGCTCTAGGATCCAAAAGGTAAAAACAACTGGATATAAGGGAGGACTTCTTGTCTGAGAAATAATAAATGAATAAGTGGAATCGCCAAGAAACAAACCGAAATGTCTAGGTGCTAAAGGTGCGGATGAAACGATTAATGAGATGACGAAAGATGAAGTGATAAATAGATCAAATGACTCCAAAAAATGTTGTGCCGCTTGACCGGTTAATGAATGGCGAAAAAGATGGGATGATTAAAACGATGTCAAAGAAACCAAGGACAGAAAAAACACTATCCCCGGCAACAGCGCCAAAAAATGTTGTCGCACAAAGTGTGTAGGCACTGCGACAATGCTCAGAGTAAGGGTTGTCACTCTTGATCCCTACTCACTCTGTTTAGACTCTTTCCTATGCAAGTCAAGGGGGGTAGTCCCTAAAGTAAATGGATGAGGAAGCCTATAGATCTCGGGCTCTAGGAGATTTTAGTGATGGACAACTTGATGAATCTAAAGCAAGTCTCGGTCAATTAAGATGGATAGATTTAAATAAGACACAATCGCAAGATATAAATGACTATAGACCAGTGCCTTCAATATTCGAATTAACCATAGATTAAATAAAACAAGTTATCAAGAGAAGACTTATAGATGTAGCAAAGCGACGATCATGAACAATTAATATAAATGCTCAAAACTTTAACATGCAAGAGATTCCAAATTTAAAATGATTTTCATTAACTGCCTAGATCTAGATTCAATTAACTTTCTTCAATAGTCAATATGATTTGAAACGTTTATTGCACTTGACCATAGAGAAATTACTTACCATGAAAAGAAACCAAAGAACCTTAGATTAGCGCTTCAATTATTCCTTGAGCAAAATATAAAGAAGCAAAACAAATCAACGGATTAATAAATCGAAATTTTAATGGGCCATAGGCCACATTAAATTTTTTTAATTTTTAAGCGCAAATCCCTTAATTTATTTTAACTCTTTAGTCACAAAATTTTAAAAACAAAAATAGATTTTTTAAAGAAATTTTTAGAAATTTTTAAAATTTAGGATTTATAGATTTTTCGATTTTTTTGTAATTTTTGAGTTAAAAAAAAAAGTAACAAAAATAATTTTTTTAAAATCAAATGTCACAAAGGAACGAAAGAAAAACTTTCTTAATTGTTTTAAATGTTTTAGATTTTAAATTTCTAAATTTTTAAATATTTTAGATTTTTAAGTTTTAGAATTAATTTTAAATAAAAAAAAATCATAAAATAAAAATGAAATGAAAACTAATCAAGATAAAAGTGAAAACCAAAATTGAATTTTTTTTTTTTAACTTTTAATTTTTAACGAACCAAACTAAAAAAATAAAATCGAATTTAAAAAATTAAAAGGGGCCGAACCTAAATCGAAAACCAAATGAAATTAAAAAAAAAAACAGTACCTATGCTAACCCTAATTATATGCATACATAACAACTAAAAAATTGAATGCTTGTTGTTGTATGCAGGTGTAGGTCGATGAATGGCCGAAAGGGTTTGATTGAGGGTTGACGGCGGGGAGACTCGAAGACATGGGGGACAACATCATTGAAGGATGGCAAGTCGAACGCTGACGGCGAGAGGGATGCATGTAGAGGAGCAATGTAGGTAGCGTTTGGAGATTCAAATGGAGGGTTTGAAGCAGGCAACGAGGAAAGGTGAGAAGGACGTGAATATGGAGGAGACTCTGACCCTCTGGCAACGTGGAGAGGTGGAGCTAGTAGACAGAGCGGGGGTGATGAGGGTAAGGGTTTCTTGTAGTTCAAATAGGTGGCTGAGGAATGACAGCGGACGTAGCAAGGAGGGGTTGGCCAGCACGTAGAGGGCTTGCCACGGTGGGCAGACGGAGGAAATGAAAGACAACAAAGGGATATTCTGGTAACAGAGGGGTTTCGAAGAACAACGTGGGAGTTGCTTGAGCGTGGAGGAAAAAAGATGCGTGAGGGTTTTTTGGAGAAGGGGACTGAGAAATAGCAAGAATAAATGGCAACAAGGGTTTAAAAAAAATTTCGAAATGGCATAGTGAACGTGGGAGTTGCTTGAGCATGGAGGAAAAAAGCTGCGTGAGGGTTTTTTGGAGAAGGGGACTGAGAAATAGCAAGAATCAATGGCAACAAGGGTTTCAAAAAAAATTCGAAATGGCATAGTGAACCCAAAAACCCAAGCAGTGAACCAATCAACGAAAATGGTGGCCGAGAACCGCTTTAAATCCACCAGAACTTCTTTAAGAATTTTCCGGAAATCTTAATTTAAAATTTTGAAACAACTTGTTTCATATTTAATCTTGAAACTCTCACGAAATTTCCAGATCTGAATTTAAAAATAAACCCTTGGACTGCAAAATGTATGAATAATATCCCTCCAAAACGATTTTAATGAACCCCAGGGATCCAGATCTTACCCTCTAGGGCCTAGATTTAGACTCTACGTAGTTTTCTCCTTCAAATCTATAGCTGCAAGACAACAAGAAACACTCAAATGATATATACATTGACCCAAAAAAAAAACCCAGCAAACCCAAGTCAGAAAACTGAAAATAATTACAGATATATGCACATGAATGGCAGATCTATCAGATCTAGAGAGTGTGATTCCAACTCCGCTCCCAAATCCACTAATCTAAGGCTCCCAACAACCAGATTTATTAATTTAACGCATAAAAAATTAAATTTTTTTAAAGTTTAAAAGAGGTGTTGAGCTAAAACCCTTCATGCATCACCCTTAAAAAATATCTTATGATAAGACCAGGATCAAATTTAAGCTAGACTCTTCAGAAAACATGGATTGGGAGTTGGCTGGTCCAACTGAAAACTTCCCCGAATGCCCGATGATCTAAAAATCAAGACTTTTCTGCAAAACTCAATTCACCCATCAACATAGAGCAAGAAAACAATAATAAAACTCAGACAAATAGAGATACCTGCTATTACGTTCAGAATTTAGATTATTACTCAAACCCCAGCCACTGAGCAAAATACCTATACTCAAGTCACTCTTCAGAAGCTATTATCAATGGCTAAAAAGAAATTTCGCATGAAAACAATACATCTTATAGTGTTTCCATGAAGAGTAACACCAACGAAAATTAACCCCAAAGTCTTCCTTTATTATCCGAAAAAGTTTACACGAGATTTTCGCTTAGCACACGATCAAAAGATAGGATCTATCAACTGAGAAATTACCTCCTATTTAAAGATAAATCCTCCAACGGCTAGTTTGAGTGATTCTCATCAAAGCAATCTCGACCGTTGATGAGGATTAATTTTTTTTTTAATCTCATCCGGCAAAATTTTAAATTCCTGAGGAAATTCGAATTTTTCAATTAAATGCATTTTAATTAATTCGAAAATTAAATTTTTGAATTAATTTCCTCAAAATTTTGACTTTGACTTAACCCTAGGGACCAAAGGCTTAAAATTTAGCAAAATAATTAATTACCTTAGTCCTTGGACCTCTTAAAATTTAATTTTTAAGGACCGATGAATTTTTCCTTCGGAAAATTTAAATTTACCTAGGACCTAGAATTAAAAAATATATGGCTTAGGATTTTAATTAATTTTGGGCAGAAAAATTAATTAATTAACCTATAAGGGGATAAATTATTTTTCCAACTCTCAAGACACTTTACATCATGAATTTCACATTTTTTACATCTCAAGGGGAAAACCCATTTGCAAAAGACCCTCATAAATTACCCAATTCTGCAACACATATATAATCCAACAGACCAAACAATTTGTAATAAAATAACCTAACCAAATAGTTAGGATTATTCCCAAATCACTTTTACATAGACTCGATCTAAAACACTTTGACTCCCCTAAGATCCCAGTGACAAAATCCATTCTGGCTTTGGGGTAAGGTTCAAGGAAAACTCTGTTGACCATCTGAGAATGGATCAGTGAGACAAAAAACCTCGCGGAATGTAGATCGTCACCAAAAAAGTAGGTTTACCTAGGTAATTATATACATGACACGGATCTGCTAAGATTATTTACATTATACACGTGTAAAATGGGTTTACATTATAAGATGATGATCAAGCTGATGATGATAGTTGGACGACACGAACACATCGATTAAGCATTATCCCTTTTTCGAAAAGGGGGTGTACTTCTATGGATCGTTAACACGTAGTGGTGAACAATACTTATTTAAGAAAATAAATATTATTTTATAATATATGTCAATGAGTTTCTTGCTCATTGAAATACGCCTAGCACATGTCAAAGTGTTATAGGTAAGTCAAATGGTTAAAAGGAAATGTTGAAGGCCTTAAAGGCATGTTACACCATGTACCAATATATATTAAAGTTAAAGGGAAAACCTCCAAGCAAAGTCAAGACTACTCCTATTCAATGGCACCTTCAAGAAGCTCCTTCAAGCATGCTACACCACCATGGAAGCTATCCGAAAACTACTCAACAAATCAGCCTACAATCTGCCCTCAAAGTCGGCCTACAAACAGTTGACTAGTCGGCCTAAATGGAGGGACAGTCCTCTATTTATAGAGGTTGTCCACTCCAATTAGAACACACTACTTGAGCTCTGAAATCCGCAAGAGAAAGAGGTCAAGGAGGACGAAGAAAGCCAAGGGAAAAGGTCTACTAGGGCAGCGAGGTAAGGAGGAAGAACAATGAAGTATGAAGGACTGTTTTCTAGGTTATACACAGTCACACGTGCAAGAAAGTGAATGAAAAGCCTGCGGCTATATCAGCAGTAAAATCACAGTTGTATATTCTTCATTGTTTGGGCTAGTAACTAGGCCTACAAAGGCCTCCTACTCTAGCGTGGAAGGAAGACACTCAAGCGAAGGAGAGAAGAGCATATGAACCTAGTAATCCTCCCACACGTGCGAGAAACTAGGGCAGCAGAACAACAACATTGTCATACTCTCATATCTCAATAAGGATCTCGGTTGGTCAACGTTGAAGTCTACTTGTGCAAGGGATAGAAGAGGAACACCTCACCTAGAAGACTCACTCAAGAAGGTCTATCTCTAGACAAGATTCATAAGAGAACGGAGTGCCGAAAGAAGGAAGACAAAGTGCCGGAGAACAAAGAGCCGGAAGGAGTGCTGGAAGAAGTGCTGAGGAATAGGGTGCAGAAAGAAGGAAGGACTTGACTTGTGCTTGGAGGATACTCTTGTCAGGGGTCTAGGGTTTGGCATTGATCAATAGAAACTTCAATAAAAGAAATTCACTAAAGGGTTTTCCTCTCAAGAGAAGAGAGGTTTTGGCCCTAGCAGAGAGCCAATATCTTGTGTTCTTGTTCTTATGTTGTGGTAGCAATTTGATGAAGTACACACACATGCATTAATGAGAAGAAGAAGAAGATTAAGTTAACAAGAAAAGTAAAAAGACTCCACAAATTGTTATCAAGTAACGAAGAATCGCACTACACTCCTAGATTCTTCAACATCTTCGTCACATTTACTTGCTCACATGTTGCACAGATGGACGGTGAGAAATGACTCCAACCTCACCTTGTATCTATACACAATACAAGGGCTTTCAAATTTGTCCAAGAGGACTTGCCAACTATCATAAGGTTACTCAAACACTAAGCAATAACACCTCTCCACTCGGAAGTAGATATTGTGGCTGAAACCCCGGATAAACACTTAGGCAGCTCCACAACTCCAATCTGCCCCACGAAACCCCAACGTCAGCCTCTAGGGACTGTGTCAGCCTCTCTCTGGCCCAACGTTAGCCCAACGTCACTTTGGCTTTGCCTGCATTAGCCTCTGGAGGCACTGCGTCAGCCCTCTGGCCCTCTGCGTCACCTACGCTGGCTCTCTGAGGCACTACGCAACTCCTCGCTGCCTCTGCGTGAACCCTTGGTTGCTTCTGCATCCCTCTCTTTGGCTACTGTGCTAATCCTCCCAGTGCTATCTCTGCCTCTCTGCTTCTATATTCACTGCCCCTCGTTGTTGATCACTGATTCTATCTCTCTTAGCAAACCTCGCTCTAGAGAATAGAATAACTGATTACTTCGGTGTGTTCTCCAAGTGACCCTCAAGCCTCCTCTTATACTTTTCTCGTTAACAAAATCAATGGCCATGATTAAGTCCCTAATCAATGGCTAAGATTAGATTTTGCTTGATCCATGACTTTTGGACCATTCTAACACAATTTTATATTAATTCACATTAATATTTTATTTTCCCTAAGTTTAGACTTAAGGGTTCCATTAAAAATATTAATTATTTTAATATCTCCCAAACTGTTTAAAATCTGCCCAAACCCTTTCTGGGTATTGGAGATCTCATATGCTTTAGCCTCTCCACCAATTTTCGTGGCTAGAGCACATCCGATGCTACCCCAAATCAACAGGTAGTCCCTGTGGAATGAGGTGAAGGAAAACGAGTTGGGAACCAACTCACTTGGGAGACACGGATGAGTGGCTTAGCTACTTGATAGAATTTAGTAAGATTAATGATTAGATTAGATTTTAGGTATGAGACCAATGCCTTATGGAGTCACAATTCTTGCTTATTATAATTTGAAACCAAATACCCAGATGGACACCCACTGCTTAATACAATAAACTATCCTATATGATATGCAATTCCTAAGAGTTAGGTGTGATGCAAGGATGTTGGTTATTTTTAACTTAAATGCCTAGTCTAAGTTGAACCTCTCCTTTAACTGTTTTGAGAAACAGTCTTCAGAGTAGGTTTTGAAATGGAAGCCAACGGGAAGCAGGTAGTGGCCTGATTAAGGATAGCTCCCCCTGTGTTCCACCTACCCATTGCCTCCAGCGCTGCAAAGACTGTGGTTCTAACGACTACAAGGTCACTGTGTTAACCACTAAGAAGAGTTGAATCCCTCAACCTAACTGGAAAAGGGTTGCCCTAGGAGTCTATCAACCAAGGTTATGCTTGGAGGTAAAATTATTAATGCAAACTAAGACCTGGGATGCTTATGCAATGATTATGAGTGAAATTTATCTTGAGTTAACATTTGTTTATGTTATTTAAGTACTTAATGTGAATTATCTTATAACAAGAGTACTTAACGATGATGAGATAACAATCTTAAACAAGATAAATGCTTAAAGATACAAGTGCAAGTTTCAAATAGAGATTAGTCCAGCAGATGGTAACAATTCAAAGAAGCTAGAGCACTTATCCACCAATGATTATCAACACAAGATGTAAATCAAAGTTCTTCAAAAAATATTCTTATGCCAGTGTCACAATGCTAATTAGCTCAAGTTAATTGTATTCATCAACAAGATTAGGCTTAGATTCTTGAATGTTTTGCGAGTGTAAACTTAGGCAATTCTTAAGACAAAGATGAGATAAGCAAACTTTAGATTTCCAACCATTTAGATCAGCAATAATACTTCAGAAATTTCAGAACTTATTAGTGTTATGACAACAGTGAAAGATTCACTTTAGATCATGAAATTCATCAAGTATGTAAAACAGAAAATTTACCAATGATTAACACATTCAAATTTATGATTTTAGCCCACTTAAAGATGAAGTATTTAGTAAATTTCAGTTCTGATATAACTTATTACAGCAGTAAACAAATCAACAGATCAGCAAGCTAATGATGTTAAAACTAATGCCCAATATGCTCAAAATTACGAAGATTTCACCAAAACTTAAAAAGTCAAGTTTTAGGGTTTTTAGAGCTTATGATTTAGAAAATTGCAGATATGATATACTTAGTTATGCAGTAAATTCTAGCAAACCAAATTTCTATATCTAAGCTAGATAACCAATGGCCAAGTGGCCAAAATTTAGGAAAATTTAAAATTTGCAATTTTTAAGCATTTTTGACCAATTCAAATGTGATTTTAGGGCTATGATATCATTGTTATTGTTGTTGTAATATAACAGAGGCAAAATGAGGGTTTAGAGATCAAACCCTAGGCTCGAGGCTTTGAAGATGAACTCGCCCAAGTAGCCCAAAATTTCACCAATGATCTTGCACCTGAAAACACAAGTTTTTGAGCAAATTTCTCCTGTAAAACAACCAAGGAATCAGTCCTGAAAATTTCAGATATGGAACTAGGGAAAAATAGGCCAAGGAGGGTCAACACTAGTCCAAATAAGGCTAGCATTGAGAGAAGAGGAGGCTAGGAGGGTAGATCAGGCGTCAAAATGGAAAGAGAAGGCCAAGAAAGGGGCAACGTTGGAGGGATAAGAGCTCAAACGTTGGATGATGAGGCTTAGAGGGTAAGACGGCTAGAGTTTAGGGGCTAAAGAGCCCACAGCTAGCCCTAAGGCATTTGTCTAGGGTCTCATATGGGGGTCGAGGCCGCTAGGCCCACGGCCAGCCCTAGTGAGGGCCTAAAACCCCAACGCAAGAGGGTTAAGCGAGGGTCAAGGCCCTTAGAGGCCATGGCCCACCTCCAAGAGAATGAAAAAGATGACGCAAGAGGGAAAAAGGATGACACATGGGACTTAGAGGCTGACACTAGGCTAGAGGAGGCTAGACCCGGGCCTAGGAAGGCAAAAAACTGAATCCCTTGCTTCAAAAACAAAATTTCTCTTCCAAATCTAAATTTTGCTTCAAATTTCTCAATGGCTAGCCCTGCAAAAAAATTCTAGAGGCTAGATCTTACCCTCAAGGGCCTAGATCTAGCTCTACTTCAGCCTCTTCTCTTGACTTTGATAGATCTCACCTGCAAAAATGAAAATAAAACACCCAAACCCCAAATCCACATCATGAAATATTGGATTCTCAGAGAGCTTGATGCAACTCTGATTATCACATATGATCCTGGTCGCTTCCATCCTTCTCTTGAATAGATTCACAAGCAATTTCCTAAGCCATATGGCTTCTCACGAAGCTGTGCTAGCTGCCATATATTCTGCTTCAGTTGAGCTCAGATCCATGATTTTTTGTTTCCGACTGCACCAGGAGGTCATTCCTGATCCAATGTTGAAACAGTACCCAGTGTAGTGGCCAATTTAGGGTGCTAGATTAGACTAGATTTATTATCAACCAGGGTCAGTAAACTTCGAGGCATGCGTCTACAGTCTATAGACATAAAGAATTCTAACAAATTGTTTATTGTGATGGGTCACAATACTTCTTTACAAAAGGTTAAGATATGTTTCCTCTCACCTTAACACTCAGATCATCTAACTTGTCTAACTGTCCTAAGGATACAATGTATCACTAGACTGAGGTTTTGATCCCCTTACAAGGATGCTATGCACAAAAACTCTGTCTAATTAAGACTTGAGCATTCATGACAAATTAAAAGCACACTGGAATCAAAAGCACACTAAAATTTAAATGCATGGAAAACAGAGTCTATGGAGATGCTTCAAAATACAACGATGGATCAAATCTCTTACAAGATATGGTTCAATGATCTTAATGATGAAATCTTCAAGCTATCACCATAAATACCATTTGTGAGAATTTCAAATCAAAACGACAAAATCATAAGCATGAAAATAAGATCAAACACTATGCGTTCTATTCAAATTCACAAACTACTAAGGAAATGAAAATGACAGTATACCAGCTCCACGCAGGGCCCGTCCGTGTTTCAATGGTACACTGAAGTAAACTCAAGCAACGAGAGATCTAACGCATAAACAATTCTGGAGTAAAGTCGTGACTATATTCAAGTGTTGTAGATTGCAATTACATGCCAAAGTTCTGTTCTCAAACGATATACAGAGATAGTAATCGTAACTGTAATGTTAACAAAATAATACACAGTATTATCCGCCTGTCCCTATCGGGATCGAATGTACAGTCATTGAGCAGTTGTTTCCGCTTTTACAAAGGAATTATTTTTTATCATTTCTAATCTAAACCGATTTCCAAAAAGAAACAAAACGAAACTGGTTTTGGGAAACTGTGGCTTTTACTGCCTTTGTAACCAAAACGTCGAGGTTTGACCAGTGTGGACCGTGTAACTAGGAGCTTTTGATTTGCTGTAGAATCGATTTTCACCATGCTTGTACATTCCAGTTTCCGTCTCTATCCATTGCTTTGGCTTGCCTGTCATGACACGTGTCAGATGTTGTGACTTCCTGTAACCTTTTTATTGAAAATTCTTAATTTCTAACATAAAAACTCATAAATTAACTTTAATGCAAACTAACAATTATAATGCTATTAATTAATCAATTTCAAGGAATATAAGGGATCTATGGAGGAAAAAGATTGACAAATGATGATGTTCTTAGAAGAAAAAAATGGTAATGGAATGGTACCAACATCTCCCCCAAGCTTAATGAATTAGCATGTCCTCATGCTAATCCTGATGTGCTGCCTCTAAACTCTGTTCCTGCCTGCACCTCTGCTGCTTTCAACAATGCATCTATGTTCTTCTTAGCTTGGGCATATTTCTGAATGTGGAGCTCATGCTTTAAACTCTTGTATTTCTCCTTGAGGGCTTTATTTTGGTTATACCATTTGGTTGCCCACTTGCAAATGTCAGTTTGTTTAGCCTCGTGTTCCTTGATTTGCTCCCTCAACTTCTCATTTTTCTGTTGAGTCTCTTTACTCTGTGCTCTTAGCATTTCATTCTCTTTCTTGATGACTTTTTCCAGCATGTTGGCCTCCATCGGTTCTTCTTTTAACTTTTCAATTTGCTTTTCCAGCCTCCTTTGTTTCTTAATTGCAGGTGGTGACTCTTTTTCTTGCCTAGTGTTGCTCTCAACCTCCATTTCGGCTTCTGGTCCAGGTTGTGAGTTAGCACTGCTCTCAATGTCCATCGGTGCAGGGGCATTTGATTCTGGTTGGTCTTCTTGTGGCTGGGTCTTTTGTGCTCTCCTGGATCTTCTTGTATAAGTAGTAAAAATTTTATCTTGCTCCGTTTTCTGGGCATCCTCTTGTCTCATTTTTCTCGTCCTCACACTACTAATAGGTGGAGGGACATTGCTTGATTTGCGCACAGGAATCTCTTCATCAATGTCATGCATAAATGTTGAGTGCTCTTGCTGTTCTTGTTCATCCTCTTCATCTTTGATTTGGTTGGCAGCCAAGAATTCCTTCCACGTTTTTCCCCTTCTCTGTAATTCAAATTCGATGAGGATTTTAATTAACCCAAAAAGACATAAATAAGCTTTTGTCTTCGTTACCCTTTCTCTTTTGAATAGTCTTTGACATCTTGGTCAAGCTCTGCAAGAGGAAATATGGTAAACTAATGGTGCACTGTCTTTTTAGATGTAACAGGAGTTTGATATGGTATAAAAAGACTATGTTGTAGCGACCCTCACACGTAACAAATTTTTGGATAATATACACCATTTCGTCCCATGGATGCATCAACCAGCTCCTAGGGACACCCTTCTTCCAGTTAACAGATGAAACCCTCGACCTGGACATGAATTGGGTCCATGATTTTTCTTTGAATTATTTTGTTTTGGAGTATTTTTCTCCTTCCGGGCTGATCCCCAAGGATTGTGTTATGGTGTCTTCTGAGATTCTGGATGAAAAATTGCCTATCAATGCTTTCTCCCCATTAAATGTAAAGGCAAACTGTTTGGTCACTTCCTCATTGCTCCCATTAAACTTCTCCAAGAAGGGTAGCCATAGTTTTTCTTTTAAAATTGCAATGCAGTCATCGTGGTACTGAGAACTGTCAAATGTGCTTGGCTCTACCCTATTAGTCATTTTGACAAAGAAACCCCTACTTTAACCCTCTTCGTTTATGCTTACTAATTTAACAAGGGTATTTTGGTGTGTTACCTCTGCTTTTCGCCCTACACAATTGACCTGGTGGTGCCCTCTGTTCTTCGAGATCAGCTCCTTCAATGGCTTAAGCAGTGACCGGGTGACTGTCTTTGAATTATGGCGGAGGTCGAAACTTGTGAGCCCGGTTACTGTGCTTTCCTTTCGTAGCACTTGCTGTTCTCGACCTTTGTTTTTAAAATCACAGCATTTGAATTGCTTCGTATGGAACGCCCTTTTTACAACTGAAAATGAAATAGAGTTTTAACCACCGACTTGACCCATTTCGTTACAATGATAATAGAGCGTACTCATATTTTTATGATAGAGGAGTGACTGTACTGGGTTGTATGAATATTATCATGAGAACGTCGCGAGCATGTATGGAGTACTGGAGTATAACAACGGATAGTTGTTTGCATGAGTCGACTTGGTCGAACAATCATGTTATAACTCAGCCAATTCAAAACACAATGAATGAAACCGTGTAACATTTGGCTTTGTAATAGTTCACCACCTGTCCCTTGCTCATTGGTATTTGGCCGAATAAGGAGATGTTGGACCAATAGTAAAGTTTGATGGCCGATAAGGAGTTAATAACAAGGCTGGGAGGGTGGTATAATAGAGGATTTAAAAATCATAGGAGAAGGAGTATGGGGATAGGCTAGAGTGTTGGGAAATGATAGGAATTAGGAATATGACGAGGGTGATGGATATGTGGGTGGTTTTGAAATTGATATCATAAGCAGTCATAGTCATCACATTTAACACTAAAGTAATCTAAGAATTTAAATGTTAAAAATAAAAATTACAATAATACATTACACTTTTATTGGTTGATCAAGAATTGAGTTGGCATGCATAGATAGGACTAGTCTTTCTTGTTCAGATATGACTAATCTTTGCTGTGCATAACAGGTCCCTTTGAGATAAATTTGGATGCAACAGGTCCCTCTAAGATCTGGAGCATATGTGTGCAGCTTCTTTGAAATCTGGAAAAGAACTATATATGTGCAGGTTCCTTGATCTTTGGTGTTTGATGGAGCTTCGGTGACAAACAACCTTTGAATCTCTGTTGAAACTTTGTTGAAGCTTTACTGAAGTAGCTTGAGATATCAGTCTCTAACAGGTCCCTTTTATTTTTGTTGAACAGGTCCCTCTAATGTTGATGCTGGTAGCATGGTCTTCCGAACAGAACAGGTCCCACTGCATAGTGCTTTTAAACAAGTCCCTCTGATTAGAACAAAGACAAAAACAACTTCTTTATTGAAATCTGAAGTGTTGAAACAAACTCTTTAAGAATCTACAATGAGGAGATGAGATAAGAACAAAATGCTGATGCTTCTCCCCCACTAAAGCTTTGACTTGTCCTCAAGTCATTATTCAATCGATGAATCATACAGGAAACAAAAAGAAAAGGAATTCTTACCAGCCAAAGAGTTGGTTTTCAAGTAAGTATTCTGGGTTGGAGTGTGCCAGAGTCTGGTTTTCACATCTAACCCATTATTATTATTTTTTTTTTTAATTTTGTTTTTTTTTTTTTTCAAATTTCTTTTGAATTTCTAAATTGAAATGAAATGAACTAAGGCAGAGATACTACAGCTGAATGTTGCAATATCTCAACCTCTCTTTGTTGAGATACAGTTTGAAGAAAATTTTGCTTGCTGATGGGCCTATTGTAAAGTTTCAAGCGATGACCATTGACAGTAAAGGAGTGGCCTTCTCCATCAATAGTAATGAGCTTGACTGATCCATTGTCATAAACTTGAACGATTTCGTATGGGCCCATCCAATGTGTGGTAAACTTGGCTTTATGATCTCTGAATTTAGAATCAAAGAGTAAAGCCCAGTCTCCTTCTTTGAACTGCTTCTTCTTGATATGTGCATCATGCCACTGCTTCCTTTGTTTTTGCATGAGGAGTGTTGTCTCCTCTGCTTGCTGCCTCATTTCATCCAGCTGGTTCAATTGCTGAATTCTTTCTTGTTGTGCTTCATTAAGATCAATTCCCAAATCTGCAGCCATCTTAAAAGTATGTATTTGAAACTCAATAGGAAGCATTACCTCTTTGCCATACACCAACTGATATGGTGTAAATCCTGTAGTATTCTTCCACGTGATTCTATAAGCCCAGAGTGCATCTTTGAGCTTCTCTTCTCAATTCTTTCTGTTCATTGCCACAGTCTTAGTGATAATTCCTTCCAAAGTTTTATTTGTGAATTCCACCTAGCCATTGGCCTGTGGATGGTAAGGTGTACTTCTATGCTTGATTTGATATTTTTCTGTGATGTCCTTAACTAACTTTGAAGTAAACTGAGCACCTTGATCAGTCACTATCTCCCTTGGTACTCCATACTTTACAAAAATCTCATCAAAAATGAAGTTTACCACTGTTTGTTCAGTTGCTCGAACTAGTGCTTTTGCTTCAGCCCATTTTGTTACGTAATCAGTACATACTAAGATGTACTTTTTACCATTGGAAGTTGGATTAATGGGTCCTATGAAATCTAGAGCCCATTTTTCAAATGGCTCTAGGTGTACTTGGGGCTGAAGTGGCATCTCATCTGTAGCTGTTGGCCTACCCATTCGTTGACAGCTATCACAACTCTTCACGTACTTCTCGGAACCCTTAAAAATAGATGGCCAGTAGTATCCAAGACTAAGAATCTTGAATGTTGTTCGTTTAGCTGCAAAATGTCCACCACACGGTTCATCATGGAAATATTTTAAAATATCAATTATCTCATCATTTCTTACACATTGTCTAATAATCATATCATAACCAGTGTAAAATAAATCGCCATTAATCCATGAGTATCGAGCACTTTGTTTGACTAGCCTCTTCTTTTCCATTGGAGTAAAGTATGGAGGTGTTCTTCCTGTAGACAAATAATTGGCCAAGTCAGCATACCAAGGATTCACTATTGAAATTGCAAATAGATTTTCATCTGGAAAAGAATCTTCAACTGGAACAACCTCACCTTGATTTTGCAGTCTAGAAAGAAAATCTGCCACCTAATTCTCCTTACCTGGTCTATTTAACACTGTGATGTTAAATTCCTATAACAATAATAACCATATGGTAACTCTGCCACTAGTTACTGGTTTATTCATTAAATGCTTAATGGCAGAATGATCAATATGTACAAAAACCTCATAACTAGTTATATAATGTCGGAATTTATTCACAACAAGTATGATGGCAAGCATTTCTTTTTCTGTGACTGTGTAATTTAATTCTACAGGTGTTAGATTTTTGCTAATGAAATAGATGGCATAATGACAAGACTCCTCTTTTTGGCCTAATGAGGCACCTACTACAGTATCAGATGCATATGTAAAGATGTGAAATGGTAGGTTCCAATTAGGTCCTTTTAAGACTGGTGTGGTTGACAACTTCTTTTTGAGTGTTTCAAATGCTTGCTGACAATGCTCATTCCAGTTGAAAGGTGTATCTTTTGCTAGAAGTTTAAACAAAGGTGAAGCTATTTTACTAAAATGTTCAATAAACCTTTTGTAATAGCTCGCATACCCAAGGAAACTTCTTACCTCTTTTTGAGTCTTCGGAATTGGCAAATTGACAATGATCTGGATTTTCAATGGATCAACTTTAATGCCTTTGAAAAGAAATATAGTGGCATAATACTATCCCCTCATTTAACATCATAAAACACTTTTCATTGCTCAGGGACAGATTAGCTTCAATACATCTCTTCAAAACTTTTTCAAGATTCTCTAATGCATGCTCAAATGAATCACCATACACTGAAAAATCATCCATGTAAACTTCAACACAATCATGAACTAAATCGGCAAAAATAACTAATACAGCTCTCTGAAATGTAGCTGGAGCATTGCAAAGTCCAAATGGCAAAACATTATAAGCATAAGTGCCCCAGGGACAAGTAAAAGTGGTTTTGTCCTGGCCCTCTAAGGCTATCCTGATCTGGTTGTAGCCACTGAAACCATCAAGAAAAGATAATGATGATTTCCCAGCTAGTGTGTCTAGCACTTGGTCAATAAATGGTAATGGGAAATAATCTTTGAGCGTTGCTTTGTTCAATTGTCGGTAATCAACACAAATCCGCCACTTACCATTTTTCTTGGGCACTACTACCAATGGGGATACCCACTGACTGTCAGAGATAGGATAGATAAAATTGACTTTCAACAGTTTCTGTAATTCCTCTCTAACAATATCCTAGAGCATGGGGTTCATTCGTCTTTGCGGTTGCCTCACTGGTTTGATATTACTATCGATATAAATATGGTGAGTGCATGTTTCAGGGTGAATCCCGTGCATATCGGTGTAGTCCCAAGCAAATTCTTTCTGGTATTTTCTCAATAATTGAGTCAATTTCTCTTCCCGAGATGAGTCTAGGTGAGTGCCAATATTCAAGTTTTTCTTGGACTAATCTCTATGGTCTTACTCTATGTGTTTGTGATAGATTGAATGGGAAAAATGTTGTGAAATGTTGTTTGCAAAGATTGAATGGTGCATGTTTCCTGAAAATTTTGTGCTAAAAGTTCATCTGCAGCATGATATTGGTCATTTCTCAAATTTTCGAAAACATCAGGCTGAGAAAGGAACAATTCTACCAAATCATCATTATTATGTTCTTGAAAATCATAGATTTGGTTGATGCTGAAAACAAATTGAACTTCTTCTTTGTCATTGTATTTATCGTCAAGCCATAAATTGTATGCTACTATTGGTGATTGTGCTGATGGGTAAAGAGTGAGTTGTTTTCTTTCAGTTCCTCGTGAAATGATCATATTACCCGATCGACATCCTATGAATGCATCAGCAGTTGCTAACCATGGTCTACCAAGAATGATAGGGTGTCCTCCTAAATTGGATTTTGGTTGAAGAACTAAAAAGTCCACTGGATACTCCCAAGAGTCCAGTGAAACAATTATGTCCTCCAAAATCCCTTCAGGAATCACTTTAGACCTATCAGCGAGTTCTAGAACAATTGTTGTGTGTTGCAAATTTGTGAGCTAGAGTGTTTTCGTGGTTTCAAGAGTCATGACATTTATTGCGGCCCCAAGATCAATTAAGGTGTTTGGAATATGTATGTTGTTAATGATTGTGGTGACTCTGGGAATACCAGGATCAACATACTTTTCCCTTGAGATGGTGTTTGTCATAAGGCCAGCTAAGTGTCCAATAACATGAATGGAACTCTTTTCCTAGTGAGCTTCTTAAGGCATAGTTCTTTGATGGCTTTAGTATATATGGGAATGTCTTTTATGGCTTGTAGTAGTGGAATTTTTATATAGACATTCTTTAGCTCATCTAAAACATCAAACTGTGGTATAGACTTTGGAAGTTTTGTTTGGACCAATCGGTCTGGAAAAGGTGGTGGATGCAACGGTTGCATTTGTTTATTTTTGGTGTCATCGTTTTGTTTTCTTTGAATTGAAGTTTCATTTTCATTTTCTTCGTTTTCTTCTTGTTTATTCGCTGTTGGAGATTCTTTGTGA
The DNA here is from genome assembly GCA_031772625.1 of Pinus tabuliformis. NCBI lineage: Eukaryota > Viridiplantae > Streptophyta > Pinopsida > Pinales > Pinaceae > Pinus > Pinus tabuliformis. The sequence goes on along the minus strand of CM062813.1, from coordinate 440,045,038 downwards.
AGTACCTTACCAGACGTCAAATTGATATTTTGCAAGGGTAATGTAGGATATGAGGTTCCCTCATCTACATTGTAGGCTGGTCTCTCTGCTCTGTTATTTGGATTTGGTACAGGTTGAGCAGGGATTTGAGTAGGTCTGGGAGGTTGTGAGTTAGATGGAAGTTGTAATTGTGGTGGATTTATTGGTGGAGGAGTAGGCAATGCTTGTTGAGTGGGTTGAGGTTGATGTGGGTAAACAACTTGTTGCTGAGGATATTGCTGATATGATTGAGGATATGGCAAGTATGGCTGATGATATTGTCGATATCGCTGCGAATATGGTTGGTATGGTTGAGGATATGAATGATATTGTTGAGAGTATTGCTGAGATGGTCTCCATTGTTGTTGTGGGTAATTTTGGTGCTGCCATGGCATGGGTACATTCCATGAATTCTGAGCATACATCTGATCATGTACAGGAAATTGCAAATTCTGGTTTGGGAACATACCTTGAGGTGCTGGTTTTGGCTGCCATGGTCTCTTTGCGCCCATGTAATACACATTTTCCATATCTGCATTAGCTGCCACATTACAATTCTGCAAAACCTTGACTTTAGAGCAATGAAATATATCATGATTTTCAGTACAAAAAGCACAAACTTGAATGTTTTCTAATGGGCAGTCTTTTAAGGCATGTTTCTTCCGGCATTTTGGGCAAAAGATAGCCATCATCTGATCTTCCTCTTCTTGTCTCTTCTTAGCTTTTAGAGTGTCAATTTGGGTTCCTAAGGTACTTAACAGATCTGTTTTGAATTCCTCTAACAGGTTCCCTATTTCAGAGCTTGTGACACTTGCTAAAGCAGATTTTGTGGCTTTGGATGATATGGTTCTTTTTCCAATTTTGGCTTTGCTCCTAGAGTACTTTTCACATAACTCAACAATTTCTTCAAAAGGTAAAGTAGAAATATCACCTTTGCCCATCAAATTAAGATCATCTAAGTATTCCTCTCGAATGCCTTTCAAGAATATTGTTTGAATCAAATCAAGGGGCATGGTTCGGTGTTTTGATTTTTGTAAATTGTAAACAAACCGCTCTAAGTACTCTAAATTTTCATCCTCTTGTTGGTTCATCCTAAAGATATCATCTTTGGAATCTTTCGATCTACAATAAGGTTGGTATTTCTTTAGGAATATTCTTCTCATGCCATCCCAATCAGTTATCGCATGTTCACCAAGCCCCATGAACCATCTTAATGTTGATGCTTTTAATGTCGCTGGGAAGAGTCTAAGCCCATGGGCATCATCCGTGTAACCATATGTTCGACATACAATGTCAAACTCAAACAAGAACAAATCTGGGTCTTCTGAGGCCATGCCATAAAAATTTGGTAGCACAGATGGAGGTATGTTTTTCATTTTTATTTCATCATCTTCTTGTGGTTCTTGAATAGGAAATTTAAAGGTTGACTCTTCCTCATCTCTTCGACCTTGATTTGGTACTGATCCATCTCCTTCCTCAGCCATTTTGATAGGTTCCTCTGTTGATTTAATTTCTTGTTCAGTGTCACTTGTTTCAAAGAGAAGATTAAAGAAAGATTGTTGAGTTACTGTACTGCTTTCTCCTTTTATAGAGGATTCAGGGAAATGTTTCTTCTGTGATTTGTGTGCTAATAGAATTTGCCTCTCGATGAATGTGAGTCTTTGCCCTGATTTCTGTTTATCCTCTAATTTTTGTATGGTGACTTCCTCAGCTGGTGTTGTGTGTTCAATGTTTTCTAAAGGGTCTGCTCCTGATGGTAGGTTAGTTTTTGGATGGGGGGTTCTTATGAATCTACCTTTATTATCTCTAGATCTAGGCATAAGTAAACATGACTTTTAAATCTGTGTTTTTGCTTCTTTCTTTTTTTGAAATCCTCTAACTACGCCTCCCCGGCAACGGCGCCAAAATGTAGTGGCCAATCTAGGGTGCTAGATTAGACTAGATTTATTATCAACCGGGGTCAGTAAACTTCGAGGCATGTGTCTACAATCTATAGACATAAAGGATTCCTAACGAAGTGTTTATTGTGATGGGTCACAGTACTTCTTTACAGAAGGTTAAGATATGTTTCCTCTCACCTTAACACTCAGATCATCGAACTTGTCTAACTGTCCTAAGGATACAATGTATCACTAGACTGAGGTTTTGATCCCCTTACAAGGATGCTATGCACAAAAACTCTGTCTAATTAACACTTGAGCATTCATGACAAATTAAAAGCACACTAGAATCAAAAGCACACTAAAATTTAAATGCATGGAAAACAGAGTCTATGGAGATGCTTCAAAATACAACGATGGATCAAATCTCTTACAAGATATGGTTCAATGATCTTAACGATGAAATCTTCAAGCTATCACCATAAATACCATTTGTGAAAATTTCAAATCAAAACGACAAAATCATAAGCATGAAAATAAGATCAAACACTATGCATTCTATTCAAATTCACAAACTACTAAGGAAATGAAAATGACAGTGTACTAGCTCCAAGCAGGGCCCGTCCGCGTTTCAATGGTACACTGAAGTAAACTCAAGCAACGAGAGATCTAACGCATAAACAATTCTGGAGTAAAGCCGTGACTATATTCAAGTGTTGTAGATTGCAATTACATGCCAAAGTTCTGTTCTCAAGCGATATATAGAGATAGTAATCGTAACTGTAATGTTAACAAAATAATACACAGTCTTATCCGCCTGTCCCTATCAGGATCGAATGTACATTCATTGAGCAGTTGTTTCCGCTTTTACAAAGGAATGATTTTTGATCATTTCTAATCTACACCGATTTCCTAAAAGAAACAAAACGAAACCGGTTTTGGGAAACTGTGGCTTTTACTTCCTTTGTAACCAAAACGCTGAGGTTTGACCAGCGTGGACCGCGTAACTAAGAGCTTTTGATTTGCTGTGGAATCGATTTTTCACCATGCTTGTACATTCCAGTTTTCGTCCCTATACATTGTTTTGGCTTGCCTGTCATGCCACGTGTCAGATGATAAACCATTTACAGGATGTTGCGACTTCATGTAACCTTTTTACTGAAAATTCCTAATTTCTAACATAAAAACTCATAAATTAACTTTAATGCAAACTAACAACTATAATGCTATTAATTAATCAATTTCAAGGAATATAAGGGATCTATGGAGGAAAAAGGTAGACAAATGATGATGTTTTTAGAAGAAAAAGATGGTAATGGAATGGTATAACACCCAGTTGTACTTTTCCGATTTACTAATCTTCCATCCCAATCTACGTCAGTGAACCCACTCACCCTGATGTCATTGCCTCTGGCGTACAATAGTCCATGCTCGATTGTTCCTTGTATATACATGAGAACATGTTTGGTTGTTGCCCAGTGCGCCGTCTTAGGTTCCACCATGAATTAATTGAGGTTGTTGACATCGTAACAAATGTCTGGCCTGGTATTGACCAGATACATCAGGGACCCTATAAGTTGTCTGTACAAGGTGGGATCAATGTCTTTATCTTCTGATGCATCAATCTTCTTCCAGTTGGTGATCATTGGAGTAGCCATAGGTCTACAGTCTTGCATCCTGAATCTCTTCAAGATTTCTGTAGCATATCTCCCTTGTCCAAGAATGATCTCACCCTTCTGCTACCAAACTTCCAACCCCAGGAAATAATGCATCTATCCCAAATCCTTAATGTCGAATTCTGTGTGACCCTGGATGATCCTGTCAAGAAGAGATCGTCCACATATAACACTAGGAATAGAAGCTCATTCTCTACGACCAGATAGTAGAGATTAGGGTCTTTGTCGCTCTCGACGAATCCCATCTTCTGCAAGTAGCCATCAATTCCACTGCACCATGCCCTAGGTGCCCGTTTAAGCCCATACAAGGCTTTCTTTAATCTACATACATGAGATTTCTTCTCATGTGTCTCAAACCTTCTGGTTGTTCAATGTATACTTCCTCTTCTATTGCCCCGTTCAATAATGTCATCTTGACACCCATCTGATGAATCTCCCACCCCATCTATGCTGCAAGAGATATCATGGTTCTAATAGAAGTATACCTGGCTACTGGGGCGAAGGTTTCTTCGTAGTGTATCCCTTCCTTCTAAGCACACCCCTTAGCCACAAACCTGGCCTTGTATTTATCCACACTGTTGTCTCCAGCATATTTGTCCTTCTAGATCCATCTCGAACCTATCACTGATTTGTCCTGAGGCCTAGGTACCACTTCCCAGACATCATTGACCATTATAGAGTTGTATTCCTCCACCACAACATCCACCCATACTTGATGTTGAATGGCCTCTTGAAATTGAGAAGGTTCCCCAACCTGAGCTACTAAGGCCTGGTATATGTCTCACTGTCTTCGCTCCCTTTTACTATTCCTAGGTGCACCAATGAAGTCTTTTGCATCCCGTAGAATATGTTGGAGTTCTTGGCTTGTTCTTCCATTGGTAGTAGGCACATCTATCAACTCTTCCTCTTCCTGAGATTCCTCATGTTCTAATGGTTTGTCTTCAGGAGAATTTCTAGTGCTAGTTTCCGCTGGTTGAAGTGGTTTGACCAACGGCTCATCTTTCAACTGCTCCTCGGAAGGCATTTCTCGGGATTTCCTGAAAGCTCTATCCCTCCATGAACTTCACATCCCGCCGAACTACTACCTTCCTACTCCCTGGAAGATAGACTCTATATGCCTTAGCGTTCTCACTATATCCCATAAGATATCCTTTCTCAGCAGTTTGATCTAATTTCTTCCTCTTCTCCTTGGGTATACGACAATACACTAAACTCCCAAATATCCTGAAATAACTGACTTTAGGTGTCTTCCAGGTGAAGACCTTCTTCAGAGTGATTTTACCCAATGCCTTGTGAGGAATCTTGTTCTGGACATAAACTGTCCTGCTGCATGCTTCTGCGCACAGGAATTTAGGCATATCCTGATCATACAACATTACCCTAGTTGCTTCCATAATAGTCCTATTTTTCCTTTCTGCTACTCCATTCTACTTCAAATTGTAGGGAGTTGTCCACTCTCTTCTGATGCCCTCCTTAGCGCAAAAATTGGTGAAGCCCTTGTCAACATACTCTCCACTATTGTCGAACGCAACACTTTTATCTTCTTTCCTGTCAGATTCTCCACTAGAGCCTTGAACTCTTTGAATCGATTGAAAACCTCATCCTTGGTTTTCAGAAAGTAGATTCAAGTTTTCTTGGAATGGTCATCGATGAAGGTGACAAAGTATTCGGCACCACTAAGAGCTTTTGTGGACATCGGTCCGCAGATGTCTGAATGTATCAATTCTAGCACACTCTTAGCCCTATTATTACTTCTGGAAAACGTTGTTTTGGCGTACTTGCCTAGAGCACACCCTCTGCATACATCATCTCGTTCAGTACTATGAGATGGAACTCTTGATACTGTTTTCCTGAGAATTCTCAGAGCCCCATGGTGTAAGTGTCCCAACCCCTTGTGCCATAGTTCATTCAAATCTTTGTCTCCATTACTGCATATCAGTGCCATTGGTGATTCTAGTTGCAACCTGTACAACCTGTTACTTCTGATTCCAATCTGGGCCTTCTTTTTCCAACTCGGGTGTTTGACATATACTTTCTCCTTAATGAAGAAAACTTCATAGCCCTTGTTTTGAAGTTGAGATACGGAAAGTAAGTTCATCCCCAATCCTGGCACATGCAACACATTGGTTGCTTGAAGCTGCTCTCCTGCTTCGGTTTGAAAAATTATAGTACCTCTACCCACTGGGGTACACTTTGCCTTCTTCCCCATGGTGATCTGAAAATTCATTCTTTCTTCCTGATAATCTGAAAAACATTCTCGGATTCCTGTCATATGCTAAGAAGCTCCACTGTCTATACACCAAACCTCCAAGGAGGCAGAGCTTGCTAAGCAAGCGACTTCTTCTTCCAATCTGGAAGCTAACATAGAATAATCGCAATTTATGTCTCTTGTGCATTCTTCTGGAAATCTGCGCGAGTCCCCTTGAGTGGATGCTTCTACATCATGCTCTTGACCCATAATGGATTTTCCTCTCATGTTGTCGGATCTCTGCTCTAATACCATGTGAAAATTTCTAAATTGAAATTCTACTGCAACAACTGATTTATTTCACCTACTTATTATTCACAATAAGTTATTTACGAAATCCCTTCAACAAATATTAAAATAAATTCCACTGCAATTATCACACAATTACCTAGAGAAAAATACATGCACAAGAACCAATCACATCAACACAATTATTTTTGGACAATTTTCCCTGGAAAAACTCAATGTGGGGAAACCGGTGCAGTAGATGAGGCCTTTATTAATCTTCAGCAGCAATTGCTTTTACAAGGAATGATTTTACAAAGAAACTGAAAGAAAACACCTAAGATTTTCCCTTGGAGACCTTATGACACTTTGGAGACCCTGCTCCCACTTCTACGTCACCCGTGCATCACTCTACGTGGCCCAGCGTGGCTCTGAGTGGCTCTGCATCCCTCTGCGTAGCCTGCGTAAGCGTTGCGTCTCTCCTTTAGACTGCATCTCTCTCTGCACTGTCTCCCACTATCCCTACGTCACCTCCTCCTCAATCACTGCCTTCTATTGATGCCCTCCAATTCCTCCACCCTGCAACTCTCCCTCTGAAATCGATCTCCTCTACTTTAGAATCGATTCTCTTGAGATATTGAGTATCTGCCGGTGTGTCTCCAAATGATCCTCAAGTCTTCGCTTATACTTTTCATGTTGATGAATCAACGATCAAGATTAAGTCCCTAATCAACGGCTAAGATTAAAACAGACTTGATCCTCATCTCGTAGAAGCTTCTCACTCTTATCTTTATTAATACCCATTAATATTTTTATTGCCCCAAGTTTAGACTTAGGAACCCATTAAAAATATTAATTATTTTAATAACTCTTCATCCGAGTGGAATTTCTCAAAACGATTTCTCGGTCTTGGAGATTCCATGTGCCTTAGCCTCTCCTCCAAATTTCAAGGCTAGAGCTCATCTGATGCTACCAAAAAGCAACACGTAGACTAGGTAATAATACTCTTCAATGAATAAAGACACAATTCCTTTTGTATAGGAGAAATGTATCATATACTAAACCTTAACATACGTACATGTGACCTAGGATTTCAAGATATAGCATACAAGCATTGAGAAAAGGTTTGCAAATGATATAATCAACAAAGAAGGAAACAAACCCTCAAATTAAGCCCCAAGTTGAAGCCCTAACTAGGGTAAGGTTTTTCTAGTGCACAATTCCTTAGAGAGGATGATGTCAACCCTTCTAGGGAAAAATTAACCATGTGAAATGCTAGATTTTGAGTAAAAATTGATTAACAAGGTAAAATACAAGCCTATTAAGCTCTAAGATCTATCCAAGAAAGCATTAATTGAATTTGCCCTACAAAATAACCCCAACAACTTGCCTTGTAATACTTAGAAACAAATAGCAAGGAAAATATTCGAGTTTTTGTAATTTTTTACCAACAGAAGGATCCCTAGTGCCTATTCCTACACGTGTGGGTTGAAACTCCTCTCAAGCAGCACGCCATGCCCTCTTTTAGGGAAAATAAAGCTCCAAAAATACATTGAATGGGCAAGATCCATCCCCAATCATCATAATCAACCAAGAGATTGAGGGGAAGCCCTCAAATCAAGCCTCAAAATGTCTTCATATGTCGAAAGCCAATTTTAGGTGCCTTGCACCATCTCCAAGGCGTCCATTACGACAACATGGTGCAATCTTTCTCAAGCATTAGGGCTCCATGAGTTGGTACAACTTGTCCTTAGTCATCCTGGGGATGACCATCATCATGTGGACTATGCATCAACCCATGGCCATCAAACAATGTCAAGGCTAGCCTAGGGGCATGTTGGGTCCGTTGGGTACATCATCAACAACCTCCAACACCAAGCAGAGTGAGCTTAGTGTTTCAACATCTAGGTGTGCTTTGAGGTGTCAATCAACAGCGAGAACCAATGTTGATAATATCACCAATATATTGGCAATATTTGAAAATATCGCAACATTTTCGACAAAAAGATATATCGCTGAGAAAATATCGTGATATTTTCGACAAAAAGATATATCGCCGCGTAAATATCGCGATATTTTCCGTTTTGAAAATATCACGATATTTTGAAAATATTAGCGATGTTTAAAAATCTGGAAAAAAAATAAATAAATAAAAATAAAAAATAAATTAATTAATTAATTAAAATTAAAATAAAAAGTTAAATAAATTAAAAATTAAAAAAAAATGATTTTTTATGTTTGCCGATATTTTCCGATATTTTGTCGATATTGCCGATAAGATGTTTTGAGAACCCTCGTCTATATTTTGTCGATATCGATATTTTCAACACTGGCTAGAACCATCAAGGTGCCCAACCCTTTACTGTGGAGGGGCAACGCGACAACTACAAATTCATCACTACTCTCTAGAAATGTGGTATGGCCCGGGCATCATGTAGAGTACAAGCATGAAATGTATGCCCTCAAGACCTTTGCTGATCTGTGAAGGACCACTTAGCAAAACCATCACAAACTCAAGCGAAAGCAACCATTCATTAGAGACAATGACCATATATGCATCATAGTGGACCATAGTTAATTGTCAAGGGCTAATAAGACTTCAAATCTGGATCACCTTCAAATATATAACTGGGCCAAGTCTCATAAAGTGTTCCCTGCCTTTTTGGGGGTGGCTAGATGGTCAACCCTATTAGGTGCTTCCAACCCCTAAGGGGAGGTGACATGTCTATGGTCAACCCTTCAAACCATAGGTGCTTATGATAGTAGTGGCAATGGAGGGGAAAGGCTTCATGACTTTGTGCCATGGCCATGCGACTAGCTAATGGAGGTACATCATGTGGAGTGTATAAATGTATGGAGGGGGCTATCATGGAGGCATGAGTCATCGATTTCTTGGCTTGCTTTTTCCACCCCTCTAGTGTGCCTCTTACTTTTTTCCAATAATTCTTTGATAAGGTACATAGCTTAGGTGTCCAAGCATGATTTTAATGATATAGAATTTATTTACCCTTAAAGATGAGTTGGTTTCTCACTCATTAGGGTTGGGACATGCAAGGATTCCTTTATTATCTATAATGTAGCATTTTGTGCACAGGTATTGGGTGATGGATAATGAAGGGGTAGAGATCATACTAGGGTTTTGCCCATGCGCTAATTCTTGTTCTGACCTTTTTTTGCATTTTATCTTTCCCTTTTATTTTGTTTTGGCCATCTTATGCTTTTATCTTTCTTTTTAGCTGCATCAACCTTCAGGGCAAAGTTTTTAAGCTTTGGTGCAAGGATGTGGATGTGAGGGTGCCAAATCCCAATGAACCAATAATAGAAAACTCAAAGAATGGATGTGATATCAAGAGAATGATGAAAGGTGTTAAGTACGGAATGGTTATGGACATGCTACTTCAATCCAAGTTTCCAAGTAGTGTCCCTCCTATAACCCTAAGGCCTTAGAGGTGGTCCCACTTGACTACGACCAATGACTACCCCCCTGGTAAGGCGAAAGAACAAGTTTATAGTCAAGATCGGTCACTCATCCATGTCACCCATTTATCCATGTTAGAATGCCGAAAACATTAGGAGCACCTGAGTTGCACAAGACAAGCCCCTTGATGCTTGGGACTTCGTGGTGCTAGATTTTGTTGTAATATATAACATTCCCTAATATCTATGTTTTCAAATCCGTCCACCCTAGGAAATGGATCCGTGAATCACCAGCTCATAAACGGATTTGGATCTGGATGCACTTGGATTCGTTAAAAAACAGATCTTAACGAGTGACTATATCCCAGTAATGCCCCGATCCAACAAGATGGTTGCTTGTTGGAAGCTCAGGCAGTATGTGCAATGAATAAGAGATATGCATAAGAGTGACGACCAAGATGATATATTCTACGCGGCAGTTGGTATTAGTATCATTGTTTTTGTAGATATTGGATCTACAAACTTGGTTGTATGACGCCCATCCTGGTTTTTTATTTATACATGAGTCATTGTCCTACATAAGTTTAAGAGGTTTGAATTCATATAGTTACATGGTTTATATTTTAGATATGTTATAACATTATAATTTAATTATAAATATGTTATATTTTATTTACATTAATTTAATTATACTTTTATAGTAAGCTATATTTTAGATCTACAAACTTGGTCGTATGACGCCCATCCTGGTTTTTTATTTATCCATGGGGCATTGTCCTACATAAGTTTAAGAGGTTTGAATTCGCATAGTTACATGGTTTATATTTTAGATATGTTATAGCATTATAATTTAATTATAAATATGTTATATTTTATTTACATTAATTTAATTATACTTTTATAGTAAGCTATATTTTATTTACATCAATTTAACTATAACTTTGTAAAGTTGTTATATTTTATTTAGATTATTTTAGAAATGTTATTTTATATTTTATTGGTGTCATAAACCAGATCACTGACTAGGACACTGCCAAATTAGTTGGCCTCTACGTCACGTCAACTTTCTTCAGTTTCCAAGGTGAGTTCTATGAGCAAACTTACAGTGTTGCGGTGGGTTCCCTTCTTTCCCCTATAGTTACTAACTTATTTATGGAAGATTTTGAGACTAAAGCCTTAGCCTCTATTCAATTTCGCCCTAAAAAGTGGAAGAGGTTTGTTGATGATACTTGTGTCATATGGCCTCATGGACGTGAGAAGTTGGATTTGTTTCTAAGCTAGGGTAATTCCCAATCAGACTTCAAGTTCACGATGGATGTTGAGGTGGACAAGTGTCTTCCCTTCCTTGACATTGTCCTCTCTAGAATGGATGATGGTTTCATTTCTCACCAAATTTTTCGCAAAAAAAATCACACGGAACAATATATTCATGCTAGTTCTCATCATTTTCGAGCTCAAAAATTTGGTATTCTTAGCACTCTTGCTACTGTTCTCTGAAAATCCCTGATGAAAACCACCTGGAATAGGAGAAGTCTCATCTTCTTGAAGTTTTTAAAAATAATGGATATAGTAGAACTCAATGCCTCAAGGCCTTTCAAAGAGCTTATAAAGGATTAAGAGTTAAAATTGTTCGTGTTGATCCTATCTCCAAGGTTCATCTCCCATTTATCCAAGGGACTACGGACAGGATGGCCCATATCCTTGGATAGAATAATGTTTTATCTTCATTCAAACCTCTCAATACCATTAGAAATTCTCCTAGATCTGTTAAAGACCCTGTCGACCCTAAGGACATGAAAGGTATTTACTTGGTTCCATGTTCCTGTGGTATTCTCTATATTGGAGAAACATGTCGGTCCATTAACCAGAGAATCCATGAGCATGTTGTAGACATTAGGCATAATCATTCCCACTCATCGTCTCTAGCTGAACATGCGGAGAAATCCGAACACCATGTTTGTATTAAGGACTCCAGAGTCATTTTTAGGGTTGATCACTTCCCCCATATGAAGCTTAGAGAGGCTATTGAAATTGAGAGGCATGTTAGAAATCTTAACAAGGATTGTGGTTGGAAATTGAGTAAGAATTGGTTTCTAACCCTCTTCTTGATTCCACCCCCTAGCTCTTCCCTTTTTTTTTTAACCCTTATAGGATTATAAATATATGTTCTTAGAGTTTATTTCTAAATATTATTTATTTGTAATATTATTTACTTATTTTTTTTACCATTTATGGACTCATATAACTTTATTACTATTTAGATTTTGCAATATTATGATTTAATTTGTTTAATATAATTAAAATAAATAAACTCCTAACAACTTATTTATATATAAATAATATTTTGTAACTATTTCTTAACCCTATATCCTTATTTTTATTTAATTTTTGCAATATTATAAATTTATTTATTTAATATAATTAAAATAAATAAATAAACTCCTAACTACTTTATAAATATATAATATTTTGTAACTAATTCTTAACTCTATAAATTTATTATTATTTAATTTTTGCAATATTATAAATTAAAATATATAAACTCCTAACTACTACTTTATAAATAAATAATATTTTGGAACCAATTCTTAACCCTTATAGCATTATTTTAATTAATTGAAGAATTATTCTTACTATATTAAGAATCAATATATATAATTATGATAAATAAATAATATTGTGTAACACATTCTTAACGGAGTTGTCTATAATGGGACTTTTTGGAGATTCCGGTGACGGAATCCGGCGGAAGAAATTGAGGTTAAATCTTGATTTCTTGCACTTAAAATGGTTTTTTAACTGCATATTTGGATTCAGCACCCTCGAAAACCCCTGGGACGCTTTCATTGTGCAGAAACTAGCTATCAAACTTGCGATTCCAATAAATTCCTGCCGGATTTCGATCGGAAAAACCCGCCGAAAAAGCTTTCAAAAAGTCACGTTATAGACAACTGCATTCTTAACTCTATTATTATTTAATTTATATAATATAATTAAAATAAATAAACTCCTAACAACTACTTTATAAATAAATAATATTTTGTAACCAATTCTTAACCCTGGTAATATTATTTTAATTAATTTAGGAATTATTCTTACTATATTAAAAATTAATAATTATGATAAATAAATTCCTAACGATGACTTTATAACTAAATATATAATAATTTAATAAATAATTCCTAACAACTTATTTAGAATGGAGTTGTTTTTAGTTCGACTTTTTGGAAGCTTTTCCAGTCTAATTTATCTAAAATCTAGTAGGAATTTATTTAAATCACAAGTTTGATGGGTAATCTTGCACAATCGAAGTTCCCTAGGTGTTTTTCAGGGTGTTGAATCCATATAAATGAAATGAAATGATATTTTAAGGTCCACGAGACTAAAAATAGTCTACGAGACCATAAGTTCCCTGTCTTTTGCTTTTTGCAATTCAATCATTTTCTGATTCAAATTGATGATGAGCTGCCCAACCTTCCAACGATTCCCTCCCTAAAAAGATGATGCCAAGAAACTGATGCTAACATGTTCTCATAACTTTCTTTGATGTATTTGAATGCATCACATTCCATAATGAAATGTTTTTTCGATTTCACAGCCCCAGACGTGCAAAATGTATATACCCGTTCTTCCCCGTCCTGTTTCACACAGAAGTTGACGTGAGTTGGTCCTTAATTGAGCAATAAGAACCTTTTCCCTCCACGAAATGCTAGCTCCAATGAACTCTTTTTGTTGTAGATCACACGTAGGGTTGAATTCCTCAATGTAATATTTCTTCTTTCTACCCAACTCTTTTCCCCATACCTTTTTACGAAACTTCTCCATAACAAAACCCTTTAGCTCCTTGCTATTTGCGAGACAGACATTGAGGTATATATTCCATTTTTGCATCCATGTGTAGTTTTGTTTCATCCATGTTTTCTTTCTTTCACTCATGTCTTCATTGAAGATAACATTAGGACATCTTCTGACTCTCATTTGCTCAATTCTTTTTAGATATCTTATGAGCCACACCATAGCAAGTGCTTCAATGGGAGTTGCTCCTGTTTCACTCAACATTATCTCATAAGGCACTGAACTTTTTATTTTAAACTTGCTCAGGATCAAGCATTTTTGGATTTCTCAATTTGTTTCCATTTTGAGACGGGGGTGCTGCAAGCCCACAATTCACACCCATATAGCATCACTGGACAAACTAAGAGTCCAAAAAGCACTTTAATCGTTTTCCAATCCCATAACTATGCCTCCCATAACTCTACCTCTCTACATTTGTTTTGAAGAGCATATAATGCTTTACACCCTCCTAAAATTCTCTTCTTTTTGCAGTCCTTCCAATTGAGTTTGTTGTTGAAATCAATCCCAAGGTACTTGTACTCATTTACTTCTTCAAAAATGTTGCCTTCAAAGAAGAAAGTAAGTTGGCTCTACTTCCTTGTATTAGAAAAATTCATTATTTTGGTCTTGCTAGTATTGACTTGCATCCCCACTGCTCTACAAACATTTTCAAGGGAATATAAGTGCATTTACAATCCATGGGCCGATTTGTAAATCAATACAATATCATCAGCGTATAAAAGAAGCTTTATCACAAACTCCCCCAACCGAACACCATCTCCACCTTGCAGATTTAGCTACTCTTCCAATTTATCAATACATAGACCAAAAAGAGTAGGGGATAGAGGGAAACCTTGCTTGACTCCAATGTCACTTCTAAATTTTTCTGAAATACTTGTTGAGGTTCTAATTTTGACTTTCACTTCTTCATAAAGTCTATGGGTAGCGGCTCTATAATGCACAAGAATTTCAAGTTCTTCCATTCTACGCCACAACGTGTCCCTAGGGATTGTGTCAAATGCTTTTTTTGAAGTCAACAAAGCAGAAAAATACTTTTTCTTTGTCCTCCGAAACCTTTTCAACAATGTGCCTCAACGTGATTCCATGATCCACTGTAGAATGTTTCGGCCTAAAACCCGTTTGTCATCTTTCCCTCTGTTCTTTTACTTTTGCCTACTTACTAATTATGTCTTCTACCATGTTGCCAAAAAGCTTTGCAAACAAAGGATTGATCATAATTGTTCTATAGTTGGATGGATTATTAATGTCTCCACTTTTAAAAAGGGGTATTGCTAGGCTAGTTGTCCAGTCTCTTGGGAATCCTTTTTGAATGATGTTGTTGAATATTTCCATGATGTGTGATGCAAGATGTAAGTTTTAACCCCGTACAGAAATTACTTGCATACGAATTCTAGAACACAAAAAATAAACAATGCGAGAGCATAACACATAAAACACATATACATAGAGATTTTCCCTTAGATTCTAAAACCGGGACTACTAGCTTGATTTTTCATTATGTTCCTTTCAATGTTACAATACATATTTATACATGCCGAAGCATCTAATACCATGGATCGAAAACAAACGCATCCAAAACCATGGACCAAAAACCATCGCGTCCAAAATCATGTGCAAAAGACATGCACAAAACCATAGGTACGTCCGCCCAACCTAATAGAGTGGGGTTACCTGCAACCCTCAAACCTGCTGTGACTCCCCCCGCTATGCAATCGGTGCAACAAAGGGGGGGGCCCGCCCCCCTTCTAACCCCTCGGTTAACTATGTGGGCTAGTCATGGAAAAAATATAACACAACCCAACATTCTCACACTTGTTTTCTTTCCACAAGGGGCCACAAGACAGCTTAGTCATTTATCTAGCCCTGCAACGCCCATTGTTTCTTTACACCAAGAGAACTTCTCAAAGCTCACATATTTTGTCAATGCATCTGCTGTATTCTTCAAAGTGTTCACCTTTACCAGCAACACCTTTTTGTCTTCTATCATATCCCTCACAAAGTGATACTGAACATCAATGTGCTTTGTCTTTGAATGATATGCAAGGTTCTTTGCCAAGAAAATTGCACTTTGGTTGTCACAGTCTATCCTTATAGCTCCCTGTACTAACCCCATACTTGAACACAATCTCTGCAACCAAACTGCTTTTTTGCTTGCATGAGTGATTGCCATGTATTCTACCTCTGTAGTTGATAGTGCCACTACATATTGTTTCTTACTCATCCAACTGACTGCACCTCCAAATAGGTTAAACACATACCCACTTGTAGATCTTCTCTAATCCAAATCTCCAGCCTAATCTGCATCAACAAAGCCACGAATATCCAACACTCTGTCCAATGCTAGTCTTCCTTCTTTGCACAAACCATAATCACTAGTGCCACGCAAATACTTGATAACTCGCTTCACTGCTGTCCAGTGCTCCTTCCCTGGTTTTGACATAAACCTGCTCAATACTCCCATTGCATGTGCAATGTCTGGTCTAGTACAAACCATCGCATACATCAGGCTACCGACTGCACTTGCATATGGAACACAGGACATGTCCTCTTCCTCTTCTTGTGTCTTGGGACACTGTTCAGCAGATAACTTTACACCTACATGAATAGGGACCTTCACCGGCTTACTATCCTGCATATTAAACCTCCGCAATATTGTCTCGACATACTTCCTCTGGTTTAACTAGAGCTTTCTCTTTGTCCGATCTCTTTTAATTTCCATGGCCAAAATATAGTTTGCAGCACCAAGATCTTTCATGTCGAATTTGGAGGACAAATGGGTCTTCAAATCTTGGATAATTTCTTTGTCATTTCCAACCAGCAACATATCATCCACATACAAGACCAAATAAATAACACGGTCACCATTTAATTTAAATTACACGCAGTGATCTGCTTTGCTTCTGGTGAAGCAAAGTCCCCGTATAAATGTATCAAATTTCTGATACCACATCCTTGGTGACTGTTTTAACCCATATAGAGACTTCTTTAGCTTGCATACCAGTTATTTCTTACCCTTCACCGCAAAACCTTCAGGTTGCTTCATGTAGATCTCCTCTTCTAGATCCTCGTGAAGAAATGTTGTCTTCACATCCATCTATTCTACCTCAAAATCAAAAGCAGTAGCAACAGATAAAAGTAATCTAATAGAAATTACCTTGGCAAGAAGAGAAAAAATATCACCAAAATCAATTTTGGGCACCTGGGAATAACCTTTTGCTACTAACCGAGTTTTGTATTTGTCCACCTTTCCTTCTGCATTTGCCTTATTCTTGAACACCCATTTACTGCCAATGGGTCTCCTTCCATCCGGCAACTCCACCAGATCCCAAGGCTCATTTTTGTGCAAAGATGTTATTTCATCAACCATGGCCTCTTTCTAGAGTTTTCCATCCTCTGAATCTATTGCTTCCTTCACAGTTCTGGGATCATCATCAATGATAGATAAAGCAAAATTTGAACAGAAAGCAAATGGACTATACCTTTCTGGCTGCCTTCTTTCTCGAACTGATCTTCTCACACCCGAAGTTTGTGGCTCTTCATCTTCTGATTCCTCCTCCGTTGTAGAGTTTGATTCTTCCTTCTTTAGCTCAAACTCTATCTTCTCAGGTTTCTTTGGTTGGACTTCATTTTAATAACAGCTTTTACCTCTCTGAACACCACATCTCGCCTGTACACAATCTTCCTTGTTACTGGGTTAAAAAGCTTATAACCTTTTAAACCATCTTTATACCCAATAAAAATGCACTTTTCAGATTTACTATCCAACTTGGTTCGTTTCTCCTTTGGAACATATACATATGCATCACATCCAAATACCCTCAGATGTGAAAGAGAGGGTTTTTTACCAATCCATACCTCTTGTGGAGTCTTATCCTCCAACGCTGATGAAGGTGATCTTTTGACTAGGTAACATGCTGTCTCCACTGCCTCTGCCCAGAATTCATGTCCTAACCTGGCACCACTGAGCATGTTTCTTGCCCTTTCCATCAACGTCTTGTTCATTATTTTTGCAACTCCATTTTGCTCATGTGTGTATGCAGTGGTCTTCTGCCATGCTATACCACACTTCTTACAAATTTCTTCAAATTCCTTACTGCAAAATTCTCCACCATTATCTGCCTTAGCACCTTTATCTTCTTCTCTGTCTGGTTTTCCACCAGAGCCTTAAATTCTTTAAACCTGTTAAAGACTTCAGATTTCTTCTTAAGGAAATATATCCATGTATTATTTGAGAAGTCATCTATAAAGGATACATAGTATACAGACTTACCCAGTGATGGAACCTTCACAGGTCCAAACACATCACTGTGCACAAACGCTAATATTTGTTTTGCCCTCTTACCACCAGAGGGAAAACTCACCCGATTCTGCTTCCCATATACACAATTTTCACAGAAATCAAAATCCAGAGAGCTATTACTCATACCTTCTACCATTCCTTTACCATGAAGTATTTGAAGGCTCTTCTCTCCAATATGTCCCAGCGTTTGATGCCATAGCATGGTCTTCTCTCCAGAGACCACTAGATTTTCTGCACCACTTTTAGGAACCACAGAACTGTTGCACCCACCAACAACAGTGCTACCTTGCAGCTTGTACAGAGTACCAATTCGAACTCCTCACATCAATATCAGTGCCCTTGAACCATCTTGCAGGTATCCTTCTCGAACACTGTTTTTACACTTGCATCATCCAACTTGCTTATAGAAATCATATTTCTGGCTAATGCAGGAATATGTAAAACACCCGGAAGTGTTCTAACGCTTCCACCTTGCGACTTCAACTTCAATTTTCCGCGACCAACAATTCTAGCCTTCCTGTCATCCCCCAATAAGACATCACCACCATCATATTTCTCATACTCGTAGAACCACTCTCTATGGGGAGTGAAGTGAAAGACTGCACCTGAGTAAATCAACCATGCCTCGTGATCTACATGTGTACTTGAAGAAGCCAAGTACACATCCCCACCGTCATCTGAGGTGGTTTTCGCCTCTGCAGAAGGAGCATTATCAGATCCCTTTCCTTTATCAGGAGCTTTAGATTTACAATCCTTTCTGTAGTGTCCTTCATTTCCGCATTTTCAACACACCACTTTTACAGGTTTTCCTAGAGATTTAGATCTCCCTCTAGATTTAGACCTCCCACTCGATAACTTATTTTTGTTTCTGTTCTGGGACCATCCGCGTACAAACAAGGCATCACCATTTTGGCTCTCCATATTTTTCCGTCTCATTTCCTTTGTCAGCAAGGATGAGACTATTTCATCAAACTGCAAGGCAGTTGCATTGCTACCTATTGCAATAACCAGATTATCCCACGAATCTAGTAGAGAACACAACAAACTAATGCACATATCTTCGTCTGAAATTTTAATATCTACAGATGATAACTGACTTACCACAGTATTACATGCATTCAGATGCTCTGTCACCGAGTCTCCATCTTTCATCCTCAGCTTATACAACTTTTTCCGTAGGAACAGTTTATTCACCGGAGACTTAGATTGGTATAAAGTCCCTAACTTCTCCCACAAAGCCTTTGTCGTAGCTTCCCCTGATACATTCAGCAATACTGAATCTGAGATACACAATCGTATTGTGCTCTTTTTCTTTCGATCCAACTTCTTCCATTTTTCATCGGACACTTTCGTTGGTTTAGTACCTGAATCTACTGCGATCCACTGATCTTTATCCACCAACAAAGCCTCCATCTTGAGTTTTCATAACTCAAAACTCTGACCATTAAATTTCTCGATCTCTATCTTTCCACTGCTCGCCATTTTTTTCACCACCAAAATCGATCCCGCAAATCTCCCACTGAACAGGGTCTACCACAGGCTCAAGCAAAACCCCTTAGCAGCAAAGGCGTCCCCTTGAAGTCAAAACAGCGCCGATACCAAATGTAGGTTTTAACCCTGTACAGAAATTACTTGCATACGAATTCTAGAACACAAAAAATAAACAATGCGAGAGCATAACACATAAAACACATATACACAGAGATTTTCCCCTGGATCCCAAAACTGGGACTACCAGCTTGATTTTTCATTATGTTCCTTTCAATGTTACAATACATATTTATACATGGCAAAGCATCCAATACCACGAACCGAAAACCATCACGTCCAAAACCATGTGCAAAAAACATGCACAAAACCATAGGTAGGTCTCGCCCAACCTAATATAGGGTCCAAAACCAAAAGTTTCCAAGGCGTTGCCCCAGACCCTATAGAGTGGGGTTACTTGCAACCCTCAAATCCCCTGTGACTCCCCCCGCTACGCAATCGTTGTAACAAAGCGGGGGCTCTGCCCCCCTTCTAACCCCCTGGTTAACTATGTGGGCTAGTCGTGGGCTAGTCTCTTGGGAATCCTTGTTGAATGATGTTGTTGAATATTTCCATGATGTGCGGTGCAAGAGCATTCATTCTCCATTTTAGATACTCTACTTGAAGTTCAACCAAATCCTTTGCCTTTCGTGTTTTCAGCTTCTTAATTCCATTCTTCACCTCCTGTAATGTGAAGAGCTTTGAATTTGTGTTGATCCTAGAGGGGACTCCGCCTCAGATTCTTTCTCATAGAGTTGCCTTGCATATTCAAATCATAATTGGCTGTAATATTATTTTCAATTTGCTTCTTCCTTGGTTGCAGTTCCTACCAGAAAATCTTTGGATTATTCTTGCTCAAGTATATTAACTCTTCTCTCATTGTTTGCATGAACTCGTCTTTTTTCCTTATTAATATCTTCTTATATAACTTTACATTCATCTTCTCATTTCCTGCCTTTTTCAAGGTTCTCCTTGCCATTTTGCATTTCTCATCAAACCACGCATTTACAGGGAAACAATTTGATTTTGATTTCCTATTTTTTGCTCTTGCGCACTTCCCAAGTTCACTTTGAACTATATTTGTTAACTCGTGACTGTTGAAGCTTTTGAAACCAGTTTTCTCCTTCCAAATTAATCTCTCTAACATTGTCTTGAAGATAGTACAATTTTCTTGTGTTAGAAGAATTTTTCCCCTTGATAGTGATTGTTGAGAGCATTGGGTTTTCCTCCCATGCTGCTTTTCTTACAGTGAAAGAACCAGTTTAAATAACACAAATCAAGATTTCACCTCAATTTTTTTTTCCCGGATTCAGGCACTGGAAAGTCCAAAAAGTCGCACTAAAGACAATTTCATTTAGAATATTATTTTATTTACCCTAATCACTAATTCACTAATTGCTAATTTTCAACCACTAACTCTGGGCAATGATGCATCTATGCTAATTTTTTTGAAAATCGATTGATTTTTTTACCTTGCGCTCAAGATGAACCACATTAGTTGGTTCGAAACGGTAACCAAATTCTAATGATGTGATTAATATGAAAGACATTTGTTTACAATATGGATCACAAAAGTCTTAGATCTAACATATTTTAACAATGTTATAATTTTATAGAGTATTTTTATTGTATATATATATATATATATATATATATATATTATAAATTAATGACTCAAAAATTGTTATTTTATATTGCGTATGTATTATAAATTAATTATTTAAAATCTATCCATTATATATATTTTAAAGTTTATAATTATTTAAAATCTATCAAATTTTTTTATGTATACACTTTAAAGTTTATAGATTATATTTTATATTAAATTTTTATATATTATAATTTTATTATTTAATTATTGTTATTTATCATAATTTTATTATTCAACTTTTATAAAATAATTAATGCTACTTTAATTATAAAGTATGATATGTTTTTCCACTAAATTCATGGACACAAAACCTATAAACTCTGTTGTTGTTTATTGCCTAGAAGGCCTCTCTAATGTCATGTTTTGTCTTGTTGGTTAAAAGTTTTGATTTAGTCAAATTACATAAAAATAAACAATAAAGTTATAAATTAAAATAAGATTAAAGTAGAGTAGTCAATTTAACATCCATAGTCTCTCAACTCTAAATTCTGAATATAATATTTTAAAATGTCTTTGGACTCTAGATTCTAAATATAATAATATAAAATGTAATTTTGTATGTTAAAAAATAATATCATTTTTTTTATAATTACATGAAAATGAAAATAAAAATAAAAAATAAAATAAAATAAAATTATAAATTAAAATAAGATTAAAGTACAATAGTCAATTTACTATCTATAGTCTTTTGACTCTAGATTCTGAATATAATATTTTAAAATGTCTTTGGACTCTAGATTCTAAATATAATATTTTAAAATGTAATTTTGTAAGTTAAAAAATAATATAATTTTTTTAATAAAATTATTTTTTTTTTAACTATGTGGAATAAAATAAAATAAAATAAAAATAACTATACCTTAAAGTCCAAAAAAAAAATGATGAAGTTAAAATAAAATTCATGTGGAATATAGCCTATTTAAAGGGGGAAATTAAACCAACCTAGATTCATTTTAACTCCGGATCTACCAAGGCCCTAGAAACATCAATGCTATTTTCACTCTAAAAAAGAGGTTTGTATTCCAAGAAATTTAATCCCTCTCAACACTTGGTAGATCCGGAATTAAGATGGATCTAAACTAGTGGGTAATAATCACAATAAATTTGATCATTGATTATGTATATTTATTATTAACATGTGATATAAACAACCCAGACTTGGTACCAAAAGCAAATCATATCAGGCTTAATATTATATATTATAAAGATAAATATAAATAATATGTTTAAAATTTTATTATAAAAATATATTTATGTCAATTGTACTTGCTATTTCCTGGCTGTATAGGTTTTCAAAAATCAAGTCGATTCGAATCCGAATCCTGGTAAACTTAAGACCCAAGAAATGGGCCTTAACGTGATAGTAACAACCCTTGAATTCAACATAGCAGAAATTACATGTCCAAACAATATTTCCTCCCCAACAAGCTTTGTAGCGGGCCCTTGTTTTCTTGTTACATACTTCCACTTTCTTTTGTTGAACTTGTCGTTTCGCTACCACAAAGTTATTTGCAGGGACAACAGCTCCACGTGGAGCAGTAATAACAATAGATGAACTTTAAAGGTGGGGAAGGGGAATGTCAACGCTAACATTCTATCCTCTCCTTTGACCTTTACGAGCTACCTTTGATGATTAAACCATGGTTTTTGTGGTATGAATGGAGAAAAATGGTATGAATGGAGAAAAATGTTATTGGAGAAATGACAAATTTGGGCCGCTAGGATGCCTTCAAATCAATGTGAATCCTTAAAATTTGAATTTTATTCCTCACCTGCACAATGCTATGCTAGACTGTTAGAGACTTCTCTTTATAATCGAAAGTGAAAAAAATGAAGTCAAATTTGCTTTATGTGCCCATGAAGTATCCCTTTTTGTTCTTCACCTGCACAATGCTATGCTAGACGGTTAGAGACTTTTCTTTATAATCGAAAGTGAAAAAAAAAAAAAGGGTCAAATTTGCTTTTTGTGCCCATAAATATCCCTTTTTGTATGCTGGTGTTCGAGACGTAAAGGCACTGCGAGGGCACATGTCAAACATTAGTCGAATGTGCATTTTAAACGTCCAGTGCTTGACACGTGAAATATGGACTTCGGTCCCTAGGAAGTATTCCTTGTTTTTAACTAGTCACCCTACACTAATGGAGGTGTATAAATAAAGCACATTCATTTGTAATTGATTCTCTTTCTTCTTATTTGATAAATGACTAGGGGCACTCTTTCTCTCGTGTTCTTCTCTGTTCATGTGATTGGGTATTACAACAATAACTCTTGTGTCTGTCATTTAAATGAGCTCTCTTGTGTTCGTCATTTACATGTTTCATTTCTGTTGTAAATTGTTTCTTAGTCGGATTCTGATTTATTGGAGGTTTCACCATAGATCCGCTATCATATGATCTCAACACAAGGGGCCTCATTCAAAGTCGTCTTGTTAAAATTCTTACTTTTAAAATATTCATCTTTTCTGAACTTGTATTGGAATTTGCACATATCCCTGAAATCCATTTTTTCCGTAGGTTTTAAAACTTGCTTAGTACTGGGTTCGGGGAATTTCAAAATCAAAATTCATAATTCGCCGAATTTCCAGACAAGTTGAATAAAGTCATTTAGGTTTGGCATAGTCAGACTTTGATAGAATTCGTTAAAGGCTTAAAAGATTATTGAAAGAAAAAGGGGGGCTCCGCCTAGATTTCCCCTCCCTCCGCATATGGTACCTGCCTGCACACAATGCCGCACTCACGAGTCTAGTCTACTATCTCCTTCCACCCGATGCCACATTCTAGAATCCAGTGACCCACCATATTATCAATACCATACTCCAAGCAAAAGGGGTTTCATTGCCGGAGGCTGAAAGGCTGAAATTTAATATGACAACTCGGTTGGCCAACGCTCCCACATTGATGTGATCTATTCCACCCGATTGTTGGACCTAAGTACTGATATACTCCATCAAAGAAATTGTTATGGTGTGTTTCATAAGGTACTTAAAAAGAATTAAGCAAATGGGAGAAGGTAGATGGCTTAAAGTTATCTTCAATGAAGATATGAGTGAAATAAAAAAAATTACTGATATACTCCATCAAAGAAATTGTTATGGTGTGTTTCATAAGGTACTTTAAAATAATTAAGCAAATGGGAGAAGGTAGATGGCCTAAAGTTATCTTCAATGAAGGTATATGAGTGAAATAAAAAAATCATGCCTTGCTGATGATGTCATCAACCCTTCTAGGGAAAAATTAACCATGTAAAATGCTAGATTTTGAGTAAAAATTGATTAACAAGGTAAAATACAAGCCTATTAAGCTCTAAGATCTATCCAAGAAAGCACTAATTGAATTCACCCCTACAAAATAGCCCCAGCAACTTCCCTTGTAGTACTTAGAAACAAAGAGCAAGGAAAATATTTGAGTATTTGTAATTTTTTACCAACAAAAGGATCCCTAGTGCCTTTTCCTACACTTGTGGGTTGAAACTCCTCTCAAGCAAGACGCCATGCCCTCTTTTAGGGAAAATAAAGCTCCAAAAATATATTTAATGGGCAAAATCCATCTCCAATCATCATAATCAACCAAGAGATTGAGGGGAAGCCCTCAAATCAAGCCTCAAAATGTCTTCATATGTCAAAAGCCAATTTTAGGTGCCTTGTGCCATCTCCAAGGCGTCCATTAAGGCAACATGGTGCAATCTCTCTCAAACATTAGGGCTCCATGAGTTGGTACAACTCGTCCCTAGTCATCCTAGGGATGACCATCATCATGTGGACTGTGGATCAAGCCATGGCCATCAAACAATGTCAAGGCTAGCCTAGGGGCATGTTGTGTCTGTTGGGTACATCATCAACAACCTCCAACACCAAGCAGAGTGAGCTTAGTGTTTTGGCATCTAGGTGTGCTTTGAGGTGTCAATCAACAGCTAGAACCAATGTTGATAATATCACCAATATATCGGCGATATTTTCGACAAAAAGATATATCGCGATATTTTCCATTTTGAAAATATCAGCTAAATATCACCATATTTTGAAAATATCGGGGATGTTTAAAAATATGGAAAAAATAAAATTAAAAATAATAATAATAATAATAATAATAATTTAAAAATTAAAAATAAATAAACTAAAAAAAAATGATTTTTTATGTTTGCCGATATTTTCGCTGATATTGCCGATAAGATTTTTTCAGAACCCTCACCGATCTTTTGTCGATATCGATATTTTCAACACTGGCTAGAATCGTCAAGGTGCCCAACACTTTACTGTGGAGGGGCAACGCTACAACTGCAAATTCATCATTGCTCTTTAGAAATGTGGTATGGCCTGGGCATCATGTAGAGTACAAGCATGAAATGTATGCCCTCAAGACCTTTGCTGATCTATGAAGGACCAATTGGCGAAACCATCTCAAACTCGAGCGAAAGCAACCATTCATTAGAGACAATGACCATATATGCATCATAGTGGACCATAGTTAATTGTCAAGGGCTAATAAGACTTAAAATCGAGATCACCTTCAAATATATAACTAGGCCAAGTCTCATAAAGTGTTCCCTACCTTTTTAGGGGTGGCTAGATGGTCAACCCTATTAGGTGCTTCCAACCCCTAAGGGGAGGTGACATGTCCATGGTCAAACCTTCAATTCATAGGTATTTATGATAGTAGTGGCAATGGAGGGGAAAGGCTTCATGACTTTGTGCCATGGCCATGCGACTAGCTAATGGAGGTACATCATCTGGAGTGTATAAATGTATGGAGGGGGCTATCATGGAGGCATGAGTCATCCATTTCTTGGCTTGCTTTTTCCACCCCTCTAGTGTGCCTCTTACTTTTTTCGATAATGCTCTGATAAGGAGCATAGCTTAGGTGTCCAAGCTTGCTTTTAATGATGTAGCATTTATTTACCCCTTAAATATGAGTTGGTTTCTCACTCATTAGGGTTGGGACATGTAAGGGTTCCTTTTTTATCTGATGTAGCATGTAGTGCACAGGAACTGGGTGATGGATAATGAAGGGGTAGAACTCATGCTAGGCTTTTGTCCATGCGCTAATTATTGTCTTGACCTTTTTTTGCATTTTATCTTTCCCTTTTATTTTGTTTTGGCCATATTATGCTTTTATCTTTCTTTTTAGCTGCATCAACCTCCAAGGCAAATTTTCTAAGCTTTGGTGCAAGGATGTGGATGTGAGGGTGCGAAATCCCAATGAACCTATAATAGCAAACTCAAATAATGGATGTGACATCAAGAGAATGATGAAAGGTGTTAAGTACAGAATGGTTATGGACAAGATATTTCAATCCAAGTTTCCAAGTAGTGTCCCTCCTATAACCGTAAGGCCTTAGAGGTGGTCCCACTTGACTAGGGCCAATGACTACCCCCCCTAGTTAGGTGAAAGAACAAGTTTATAGTTAAGATCAGTCAATCATCCATGTAACCCATTTATCCATGTTAGAATGCCCAAAACATTAAGTAAGAGCATTTGAGTTGTACAAGACAAGCCCCTTAATGCTCGAGACTTCATGTTGCTAGATTTTGTTGTAATAGATAACATTCCCTAATGTCTATGTTTTCAGATCTGTCCACCCTAGGAAATGGATCCATGAATCACTAGCTCATAAACGGATTCGGATCCGGATTCACCTGGATTCGTTAAAAAAAACAGATCTTAACGAGTTACTATATCCCGGTAATGCCTCGACCCGACAAGATGGTTGCTCGTTCGAAGCTCAGGCAGTATGTGCAGCGAATAAGAGATATGCATAAGAGTGACGACCATGATGATACATTCCACGCGGCAGTTGGTATTAATATCATGTTTTTGTAGATCTTGGATCTACAAACTTGGTCGTATGACGCCCGTCCAAGCTTTTTATTTATATGTGGGGTGTTGTCCTACATAAGTTTCAGAGGTTTGAATTCGTATACTTACATGGTTTATATTTTAGATGTGTTATAACATTATAATTTAATTATAAATATGTTATATTTTATTTACATTAATTTGATTATACTTTTATAGTAAGCTATATTTTATTTACATCAATTTAACTATAACTTTGTAAAGCTGTTATATTTTTTATATTTTATTTAGATTATTTTAGAAATGTTATTTTATATTTTATTGGTGTTATAAACCGGATCACTGACTAGGACACTGCCAAATTAGTTGGCCTTTGCCTCACCTCGACTTTCTTCAGTTTCCAAGGTGAGTTCTATGAGCAAACTTGCGGTGTTGCGATGGGTTCCCCTCTTTCCCCTATAGTTGCTAACTTATTTATGGAATATTTTGAGACCAAGGCCTTAGCCTCAGCTCAATTTCACCCTAAAAAGTGGAAGAGGTTTGTTGATGATACTTGTGTCATATGGCCCCATGGATGTGAGAAGTTGGATATGTTTCTTAGCCACCTTAATTCCCAATCAGACTCCATCAAGTTCATGATGGAAGTTGAGGTGGATGGGTGCCTTCCCTTCCTTGACATTCTCCTTTCTAGAATGGATGATGGTTCCATTTCTCACCAAGTTTTGCGCAAAAAAAATCACACGGGACAATATCTTCATGCTAGTTCTCATCATTTTCCAGCTCAAAAATATGGTATTCTTAGCACTTTTACTACCGTGCTCTAAGAATCCCTAATGAAAACCACCTGGAACAGGAGAAGCCTCAGCTTCTTGAAGTTTTTAAAAATAATGGGTATAGCAAAACTCAACACTTCAAGGCCTTTCAAAGAGCCTGTAAAGGGTTAAGAGTTAAAACTACTCGTGTTGATCCTATCTCCAAGGTTCATCTCCCATTTATCCAAGGGACCACGGACAGGATTGCCCATATCCTTAGAAAGAATAATGTTTCATCTTCGTTCAAACCTCTCAATACCATTAGAAATTCTCTTGGATCTGTTAAAGACCCTGTCGATCCTAAGGACATGAAAGGTGTTTACTTGGTTCCTTGTTCCTATGGTATTCTGTATATTGGAGAAACGGGTGGGTCCATTAACTAGAGAATCCATGAGCACATTGTAGACATTAGGCACAATCGTTCCCGCTCATCGGCTCTAGCTGAACATGCGGAGAAATCCAAACACCATGTTTGTACTGAGGACTCCAGAGTCATTGTTAGGGTTGATCACTTCCACCATATGAAGCTTACAGAGGCTATTGAGATTGAGAAATCTTAACAAGGATTGTGGTTGGAAATTGAGTAACAGCTGGTTTTGCGACCCTCTCTTCTTGATTCCACCCCCTAGCTCTTCCTTTTTTTAAACCCTTGTAGTATTATAAATATGTGAAGTTCTTAGAGTTTATTTCTAAATATTATTTATTTGTAATATTATTTACTTTTTGTTTTTACCATTTATGACCCCCTCTAACTTTATTACTATTTAGATTTTGCATATTATAATTTAATTTGTTTAATATAATTAAAATAAATAAGTTCCTAACAACTTCTTTATATATAAATAATATTTTGTAACCATTTCTTAACCTTATATCCTTATTATTATTATTTAATTTTTGCAATATTATAAGTTTATTTATTTAATATGATTAAATAATTAATTAAACTCGTGACTACTTTATAAATATATAATATTTTGTAACTAATTCTTAATTAAAATATATAAACTCCCAACTGCTACTTTATAAATAAATAATATTTTGGAACCAATTCTTAACCTTTATAGCATTATTTTAATTAATTGAAGAATTATTCTTACTATATTAAGAATTAATATATATATATTTGATAAATAAATAAACTCCTAACAACTACTTTATAAATCAATAATATTGTGTAACCAATTCTTAACCCTTGTAATATAATCTTAATTAATTTAGTAATTATTTTTACTATATTAAAAATTAATAATTATGATAAATAAATTCCTAACAGCTACTTTATAACTAAACATATAATAATTTAATAAATAATTCCTAACAACTTATTTAGAATCGAGTTGTTTTTAGTTCGACTTTTTGGAAGCTTTTCCTGTGGGGTTTTCCGGTCTAATTTCTCTAAAATCCAATAGGAATTTATTGAAATCACAAGTTTGATGTGTAATCCCTGCACAATCGAAGTGCCCTACGGGTTTTCCAGGGTGTTGAATCCATATAAATGAAATGAAATGATATTTTAAGGTCCACGAGACTATAAATAGTCTATGAGACCATTAGTTCCCTGTTTTTTTCTTTTTGCAATTCAATCATTTTCTAATTCAAATTGATGATGAGCTGGCCCAACCTTCGAACAATCCCCTTGCTAAAAAAACAATGCCAAGAAATTAATGCTAACATGTTCTCATAACTTTCTCTGATGTCTTTGAATGCATCACATTCCAAAATGATATGTTTTTCCGATTCCACAACCCCATACATGCAAAATGTACACACCTGTTCTTCCCAAGCTTCTTTAGGCCTTTTCCACCGTCTTGTTTTACACTGAAATTGATGTGAGTTGGTCCTTAATTGAACAATAAGAACCTTTGCCCTCCACGAAATGTTAGCTCCAATGAACTCTTTTTGTTGTAGATCACACGTATGGTTGAATTCCTCAATGTAATATTTCTTCTTTCTACCCAACTCTTTTCCCCATACCTTTTTACGAAAATTCTCCATAACAAAATCCTTTAGCTTCTTGCTATTTGTGGGACAGAGATTGAGGTAGATATTCCATTTTTGCATCCATGTGTAGTTTTGTTTCATCCATGTTTTCTTTCTTTCACTCATGCCTTCATTGAAGATAACATTAGGCCATCTACCTACTCTCATTTGCTCAATTCTTTTTAGTTATCTTATGAGTCGTACCATAACAATTGCTTCAATGGGAGTTGCTCATGTTTCACTCAACATTATCTCATAAGGTACTGAACTTTTTATTTTAAACTTACTCATGATCAAGCATTTTTGGATTTTCTCAATTTGTTTCCATTTTGAGACAGGGGTGCTGCTAGCGCACAATTCACACCCATATAGCATCACTGGACAAACTAGGAATCTAAAAATCACTTTAATCGTTTTCTAATCCCATAACTATGTCTCTATACATCTGTTTCGAAGAGCATATAATGTTTTCCACCCTCCTAAATTCTTTTCTTTCTGCAGTGCTCCCAATTGAGTTTGTTGTTGAAATCAATCCCAAGGTACTTGTACTTATTTACTTCTTCAAGAATGTTGTCTTCAAAGAAGAAAGTATGTTGGCTCTGCTTCCTTTTATTAGAAAAAATCATTATTTTGGTATTGCTAGTATTGACTTGCATCCCCGCTGCTCTACAAAAATTTTCAAGGGCATATAAGTGCATTTGAAATCCATGGGCCAATTTAGAAATTAATACAATATCATCAGTATATAAAGGAAGTTTTATCACAAACTCCCCCAACCGAACACTATCTCCACCTTGCAGATTTAGTCACTCTTCCAATTTATCAATATATAGACCAAAAGGAGTAGCGGATAGAGGGCAACCTTGCTTGACTCCAATGTCACTTATAAAGCTTTCTGAAATACCTGCTGAGGTTCTAATTTTGACTTCTTCTTCATAAAGTTTATGGACAACGGCTCTATAATGCATAGGAATTTGAAGTTCTTCCATTCTACGCCACAACATGTCCTTAGGGACTGTGTCAAATGCTTTTTTGAAGTCAACAAAGCAACAAAATACATTTTCTTTGTCCTCCCAAACTTTTTCAACAATGTCTCTCAACGTGATGCCATGATCCACTATAGAATGTTTCGGCCTAAAACCCGCTTGTCATCTTGCCCTCTTTTCTTTTTCTTCTACCCACTTACTAATTCTGTCTTCTACCATGCTACTGAAAAGCTTTGCAAACAAAGGATTGATCATAATTGTTCTATAGTTGGATGGGTTATTAATGTCTTCACTTTTAAAAAGGGGCATTGCTAGGCTAGTTGTCGAGTCTCTTGGGAATCCTTGTTGAATGATGTTGTTGAATATTCCATGATGTGCGGTGCAAGAGCATTCATTCCCCATTTTAGATACTCTGCGTGAAGTTCAACCAAGTCCTTTGCCTTTCCTATTTTCAGCTTCTTAATTCCATTTTCCACCTCCTGTAATGTGAAGAGCTTTGAATTTGTGTTGATCCTAGGGGGGGACTTCGCCTCAGATTCTTTCTCATAGAGTTGTCTTGCATATTCAAACCATTGATTGGTTGTAATATTGTTTGCAATTTGTTTCTTCCTTGGTTGCAGTTCTTGCCAAAAAAGCTTTGGATTATTTTTGCTTAAATATATTATCTCTTCTCTCCTTGTTTCCATGAACTCATCTTTTTTCCTTTTTAGTATCTGCTTATATAACTTTACATTCATCTTCTCCTTTCTTGCTTTTTTCAAGGTTCTCCTTACCATTTTGCATTCCCCATCAAACCAAGCATTTACTGGAAAACAACTTGATTCTGATTTCCTATTTTTTGCTCTTTTGCACTTCTGAAGTGACTTTGAATTATATTTGTTAACTCATGATTGTTGAAGCTTTTGAAATCGGCTTTCTCCTTCTGAATTAATCTTTCTAACATCGTCTTGAAGATAGTACAATTTTCTTGTGTTAGAAGAATTTTTCCCCTTAATAGTGATTGTCGAGAGCATGGGGTTTTCTTCTCATGTTGCATTTCTTACAATCAAAGAACCAGTTTAAATAACACAACTCAAGATTTCACCTCAATCTTTTTCGCCAGATTCCGGAACTGGAAAGTCCAAAATGTCGCACTAAAGACAACTCCATTTAGAATATTTTTTTTTTACCCTAATAACTAATTCATTAACTGCTAGTTTTCAACCGCTAACTCTGGGCAATGATGCATCTATGCTATTTATTTTTGAAGATCAATTGATTTTTTCACCTTGCCCTGAGGATAAACCATATTAGTTGGTTCGAAACATCAACCAAATCCTAATGATGTGATTAATACGAAAAACATTTGTTTACAATATGGATCACAAAAGTCTTAGATCTAACATATTTTAACAATGTTATAATTTAATAAAATATTTTTATTGTTTATATGTATATTATAAATTACTAAATCAAAATATTAAAAAATTGATATTTTGTTGTGCATATGTATTATAAATTAATTATTTAAAATCTATTAATTTTTTTATGTATATATTTTAAAGTTTATAGATTGTATTTTATATTAAAATTTTATATATTATAATCTTATTATTTAATTATTGTTATTTATCATAAGTTTATTATTCAACTTTTATAAAATAATTAATGCTACTTTAATTATTAGGTTTGATACGAAATTCATGGACACAAAACCTATAAACTCTATTGTTGTTTATTGCTTAGAATGCTCTCTAATGTCATGTTCTATCTTGTTTGTTAAACGTTTTGACTTAGTCAAATTAAAATAAGATTAAAGTGCAGTAGTCAATTTACCATCCATAGTATGTCGACTCTAGATTCTGAATACAATATTTTAAAATTTAATTTTGTATTTTAAAAAATAATATATATATATATATATATATATATATAAAATTATTATTTTTTAACTATGTGAAATAAAATAAAATAAAATCATAAATTAAAATAAGATTAAAGTACAGTAGTTTAGATTTTGAATATGATATTTTAAAATGTCTAAATATAATATTTTAAAATGTAATTTTGTATTTTAAAAAATAATATATATATATATATATATATATATATATAAAATTTATTATTTTTTTTAACTATGTGAAATAAAATAAAATAAAAATAACTCTGATATAATATTTTAAAATGTAATTTTGTATTTTAAAAAATATCTATACCCAAATTCATATCCTGCACCAACAGTAGTGGTTTAAGTATACCCACCGGCAATTTTTTTTAATAAAATTATTATTTTTTAACTATGTGAAATAAAATAAAATAAAATAAAAATAACAATACGTGAAAAGTTCAAATAAAAGAAAAAAAAAAAATGAAGTTAAAATAAAAATAACTTCATGTGGAATCTAACCTATTTGAAGGGGGAATTAAACCAACCTAGATTCATTTTAACTCTGGATTTACTAGAGCCTAGAAACATCAAATCTCTTTTCACTTTAAAAAAAAGTTTGTATTCCAAGATATTTAATATAGCCAAGATTAGAACGAACTCTCATGAGCTCCATAGTGAAACGGGTTGTTGGATAGTTCCTAAAACACCATGGAGGGAAAGGTTCTACCATCTCTGTGAGAATACGAACATAGAGGATGAAAATTACTTCCTCTTAGAGTGCCCCGCCTACAACCACATTAGATGTCAGTTTCAAAATCTTTGTTGCAATACTGACCTTCCTAGCAAAATTGCAATGAGCTCGGAAGGCTTCTCTCCAAGCTTTTTGAGCATGGGAATAAAATCTTAAATCAAACTAAATAATTCGTTTCTTTAGGTCCGATAGACCAAAGTTTGGTCTCAGTAGACGTTAACCACCACCATCATCATCATCAATCCCTCTTAAGATGGATCTAAACTAATGGATAATAATTCCAATAAATTTGGTCATTGATTATATATATTTATTATTAACATGTCATATAAACAACGAGGACTTGGTACTAAAGGACTTGATACCAAATGCACATCATATCAGTCAACCACTCAAGCTAATCCATTAAACCACAATATCAATATTTAATATTCAGTGGATGTTAACCACCACCACCACCATCATCAATCCCTCTTAAGATGGATCTAAACTAATTCATAATAATCACAATAAATTTGGTCATTGATTATATATATTTATCATTAACATGTCGTATAAACAACCAGGACTTGGTACTAAATGACTTGATACCAAATGCAAATCATATGAGTCAACCACTCAAGCTAATCCATTAAACCACAATATCAATATTTAATATTATATATTATAAATGTAGATATATATATAATATATTTAAAATTTTATTATAAAAATATATTTATATCAATTGTACTTGCTATTTCTTGGCTGTCTCTAATCCTAGGTTTTCAAAAATCAAGTCG
Organism: Pinus tabuliformis; assembly: GCA_031772625.1. NCBI lineage: Eukaryota > Viridiplantae > Streptophyta > Pinopsida > Pinales > Pinaceae > Pinus > Pinus tabuliformis. The sequence continues at coordinate 440,011,267 of CM062813.1, read as the reverse complement.
ATTCGAATCCGAATCCTGGTAACTTAACGCCCAAGAAATGGGCCTTAACGTGATAGTAACAACTCTTGAATTCAACATAGCAGAAATTACATGTCCAAACAATATTTCCTGCCCAACAAGCTTTGTAGCGGGCCCTTGTTTTCTTGTTACATGCTTCCACTTTCTTTTGTTGAGCTTGTCGTTTCGCTACAACAAGGTTATTTGCAGGGCGGACGGCTCCACCTGCAGCTCCACGTGGAGCAGTAATAACAATAGATGAACTTTAAAGGTGGGAAGGGAGAATGTCAACGCTGACATTCTATCCTCTCCTTTGACCTTTACGAGCTACCTTTGATGATTAAACCATGGTTTTTATGGTATGAATGGAGAAAAATGTTGTTGGAGAAATGACAAATTTGGGCCGCTAGGATGCCTTCAAATCAATATTAATCCTTATAATTTGAATTTTATTCTTCACCTGCACAATGCTATGCTAGACTGTTTAGAGGCTTTTCTTTATAATCGAAAGGGAAAAAAAATGAAGTCAAATTTGCTTTTTGTGCCCATGAAGTATCCTTTTTGCATGCTGGTGTTTGAGACATAAAGGCACTGCGAAGGCACATGTCAAACACTAGTCAAATCTGCGTTTTAAACGTCCAGTGCTTGACACGTGAAATATTGACTTCTGTCCCTAGGAAGTATTCCTTGTTTTTAATCCGTCACCCCACACCAATGGAGGTGTATAAATAAAGCACATTCATTTGTAATTGATTCTCTTTCTGATTATTTGATAAATGCCTAGGGGCACTCTTTCTCTCGTGTTCTTCTCTGTTCATGTGATTGGGTATTACAACAATAACTCTTGTGTCTGTCATTTAAATGAGCTCTCTTGTGTTCGTCATTTACATGTTTCATTTCTGTTGTAATTTGCTTCTTGGTCGGATTCTGATTTATTGGAGGTTTCACCATAGATCCACTATCATATGATCTCAACACAAGGGGCCTCATTGAAAGTCGTCTCGTTAAAATTCATACTTAGGTGATAAAATATTCATCTTTTCTGAACTTGTATTGGACTTAGCACATGTCCCTGAAATCCATTTTTTTCATAGGTTTTAAAACTTGTTTAGTACTGGGTTCGGGGAATTTCAAAATCGAAATTCATAATTCCCCGGATTTCCAGACAAGTTGAATAAATTCATTAGGTTTGGCATAAAATTTGTCTGACTTTTATAGAATTCGTTAAAGGCTTAAAAGATTATTGAAAGAAAAAGGGGGGCTCCGCCTAGATTTCCCCTCCGCATATGGTACCTCCCTGCACACAATGCCCCACTCACGAGTCTAGTCTACTATCTCCTTCCACTCGATGCCACATTCTCGAATCTAGTAACCCACCATATTATCAATACCATACTCCAAGCAAGCGCCAAGCGGTTTCATTGCCGGAGACTGAAAGGCTGAAATTTAATATGAGGACTCAGTTGGGTAACGCTCCCAGGTTGATGTGATCTATTTTACCAGTTCTGGACCTAATTACTGATATACTCTATCAAAGCAATTGCTATGGTGCATTTCATAAGGTACCTAAAAGAATTAAGCAAATGAGAGAAGGTAGATGACCTAAAGTTATCTTCAATGAGGGCATGAGTGAAAGAAAGAAATATCTTCAATGAGGGCATGAGTGAAAGAAAGAAATCAAAGACAAGAGAAAACAACAAATAGATGCAAAAATGGAATATTTACCTTAATGCCTGTCCCACAAATAGCAAGAAGTTAAAGAATTTTGTTATGGAGAAGTTTCGTAAATGTATATGGGGAAAAAATTGGGTAGAAAGAAGTACTATGTTCAGGAATTCAACCCCACTTGTGATCTCCAACAAAAAGAGTACATTGGAGCTAACATTCCATGGAAAGCAAAGATTCTTATTGCTCAAATAAGAAGTAATTCGCATCAACTTCAATGGGAAATGAGTTAGTTGAAAAGACCTAAAGAAGCTTGGGAAGAACGGGTGTGTGCTTTTTGCACTTGTGGGACAGTGGAATCGGAAAAACATTTCATTTTGGAACGTAATGTTTTCAAGGCATCAGAGACAGTTACAGTAATATGTTAACATCAGTGCCTTGGCATTGTTTTTTCAGCCAGAGGATTGCTAAAAAGTTGGATCAGCTCATCATTAATTTGAGTAATAAAAAGATTGAATTGCAAAAGGTGAAAAGCCAAAAAAACTAACCATCCAATAAACTACTTTTAATCTCATTTAAAATTTTCATTCATACTGAGTCCAAAACCAATTAAAATTGGGATCCATTGAACAGGAAGCTTTTGGCAATGGAATGCATGAGGTAAATAAAAAACGATGTTAATTCAAAGGTTAAACTAACATCCCACACACAAAAAGTGTAATTTTATTACATATATTTTATATTTCATTACTACTTATATTTTATATTTTATAATTTTTAATTAGTATATTTTTAAATTATATTTTTATTTTCATTTAAATTTCTAATTTCATTTCAATATGGCATGTTATTTTCATAAGTGTTTAATACGTATTAAATTTTGTAATATATATTTTAAAATTTTACACTCGTCGAATTTAATGTCGAATTTTATTGTCAAGCATTTTCTTGTCGAATTTCAAAGTCCATGAACTCGAACCCGAACCTGGTGAATTGACTTAAATGTACTTTCCTTAATCTGGTAGTCATTCTTACCTATATCTTCTGTTAAGTGTAAGCCGTCGCATCCGTTAAATGGTGATTAAAATAATAAAATCTAAGCCATTCTCTTAGTTATTCCCGAATCATGCACTGTGATGCTCTTAGGATGTCTTAGGTTGTCATCAGCAGCTTTCCCTATTTGCAATTTCCATAAGCGAGTAATTGCAAGGAAAATTTCAACTCGTATATCTCTGCTATTAAAAGTTCATATCATTCCACTGCAACCAAAGCCTTTAGTTTACTTGGATTATCTAAAAATCGTGGTTTTGGGAAGAGCTCCCCACCATATCAGAGCTAAGTAACTGTCATTGGACAGATATCATGCAACACCCAATGTTCTACTATGTGTAGTATTATTGCGGAATCCCTGAGTCACTCTCAGGATTGAGGGGGGCTAAAATATTTGCCACAGTTTCATTCATCCAGATGGCAAAAAATCACTATGAAAGTTTGTTTCATCCTAAAACTGTACAAGAAACTAACAATTTAAAATTGCATTGCAGTTTATTTGTATGCTACAGTTCAGAGCACTTTGTAAGGATGAGAAGAAATTGATTTGAATGATTTCTTGAATAATGTTGTATTATAGGTTATGAACTTATATTCTTTCGATGCCACAGCAGGTAAAGAAACATATTCTTTAGTTAACAATGTTTATAGCGAAGAAACTTGATGTGTCAATCTCCTCACCAACCCTTGTTATTTTTTATATTACGCGAGTAGAATATGGATCTTGACGTTGATCCCATGGACCTGCCTAATTTTCCAGGTTCAGCAATCCCATCTGCTGTTGTATTATGGGTCCTGAGAGAGATGCCACCTCGGCCAGTAGACGAGACTTGTATGCGTCCTAGTTCAACAGTAGAAGATAGTGAATTACTTTCTGATGAGACATTAGTTCAGCATTGGATCATTACAAACAGTGGACAAGATCAGATTGGCTTGTCTGAAGACCACCATCATGTTTCAAACATTTTTCAGGTGAATTATCAAATAAATACAAAATTTGGTTTCATTATAACTGTTCAAGTTCATTTGTTTATCCTCGAATGACCATCCCATTTTAAGCAATTATCAGTTGAACATGGAATAGAGATATTTTTGGTCCAGTTATATCTATTCTTGGTCATTCGTTATGTGTACTTGTTAACAAGAGAAATCATGTGCTTATGCTTAGGGCAGGTCAGGCAAGAAAGCTCTAGATAAATTTTCAAATCTGGACATTGATGCTTTCCCGAAGGTGCAAGTCTGTTTTTGGAATATTGCAAATAATAATGTTAAAGTGCAAAGGGATGGTCCTCACAGTACTACATACAGTTTAAGAGACGGCAGTCAATTTTTTCCAATGTGAAAATGAGATGGTCAAAGTGAATCCAAGGATAAAGTTCACATGAAATATCAAATTAGTTATTGGCGAGGGCTTCCAAGATCTGGTTTCATGAGCATTTTCAAGCAAAAGTTCATGGACTGAGATACAGTTGACATTTAATTGTAGTCTTTTCTTTGTCTGAACATGATGGATGCAAAATTCACAGACTTTACTCCTATGAACTGGCTCAGATGTAATTCGTCTTTATAATCTACAAGTGCACTGAAATATTGTTATTCATGTTTGGTTCCTTTCAAGCATTTTCTGCTCAAATCTTGTTTTTCCGCTATGCTAACTTTGATCTCTTCAGCTAAAATTTTATTTTGGAGGTTATTTATGCTTCCCTGGCTATTGGAAAGCTATCATTAAAGATTCTTTGTAGCCTCCTGTATCTGTTTTTACTTTCTTCGTTGGAGACTATTGAGAATGACCATCTAGACTGATTGAAGGAAAACTATATTTGCCTCATTAGTAGTTATCTTGCAATTTTTATATACTTTAAGCATCAGATTAGTAAGGCCTGCTTATCATTCTTAATTTTACTCGGTTATTGCTATATATACTTGTGCAAGGAAGTTTAAATTTTCTGCATTTGTACTTATCTAAAAATGAAGTTTTAACAAAAGTGACTCTCATATCCCAATTGGGGACATTCAGTGTGACATGTCTATTATAAACGTTAACAAGGTGCGTATCAAACTTTCCGAGCATGAGAAGGGCTGACTTAACTCTTGAAAGTGATATCCAATCAAAGAATAGGGAGAACAAAAGTTGCGGAATTGTGTAAATTTGTAAGTGGGTAATTGATAGCCCAACTTACGAGCTTTTGATATGCATCGTTGCCTTATTTTTCTCTAATACATGTTGGGAATTACAAGCTTCATAATCACTTCATGAGCATGGCTTACTCCAAAGATTAGCTTTGAATGGCTCTCAAACGTCTTACGGATATGCATTTGATTTAATTACTATGAAGGTGAGTGACCAGTTCCTTGAGTACATGTTGCCCTCTCTCTATATGCATGCATTGACATTAAAAGAATTTCCTCTCTATTATGACATAATTGTCATCTTTTACACTTTTTTGAATGCATGTGGTCATGAAAATTAGCTGACGTTGAGCATCATCATTTCAAATATGATATAATGCACGGGGGAGGATGAAAGAGATTTAAATTTAGGCAAATAAAGTAGTTCATAATGCAATGCAATGTTTATATCTGAACTTCGAATAACTTGATGCCTTTTCCCTCGTTTTCCCAAAATTAGTTATGGCTGCCAACATGTCTTGTGGAGTAAATGTGCCTTTCACAATAAAGCAACACTATGGGTATAAGTCATGTTAAGGGAGTGAGTTCCCATCAACATTCTATATGCATAAGGCATATATGAGCACTTTATTTGTTATGGTGTGTCTACATCATGTATCATTTTGCAGTATTAGTGAATGTTTCACTAAGCTTTATCTTCAACTTAAAAATAAAATGTAGTAGTTAGAGGAAAAAATCAATAGCAGCATGTCACTAAGTTTGGTATATCTCCAGCTTAAGATTGAAATGTTGTAGTTGATGGATAAATTAAAAAGCAACATGTCAAACTAGTATTATATAATTTCAAATATTAAATGTGGAAGTGTTCATAGGTTGTGATCTAGTGAGAAATTGAAGAATGTATTGTGCAATGACTAGGTTTTATACCCAATGAGAATGTTGCAAATGCAAGATCTATATATATGAGGAAAAATGGCAAGATGTGTAGAAATTTCATTGTTATTTAACTTTTAATGCAAAACAAACTAGTGAGAAATTGAAGAATGTATTGTGCAACGACTAGGTTTTATACCCAGTGAGAATGTTGCAAATGCAAGATCTATATATATGAGGAAAAATGGCAAGATGTGTAGAAATTTCATTGTTATTTAACTTTTAATGCAAAACAAATATTTCACATCACAAGGAGGTTTCTTGAATCTAGCGTTTGCACCTTGGGGTTAATATGAAAAATGTATTTACAACAACTAACAACAAATAATATTTCATCCCAATTTGATCTGACACACTAGACAACTCAAGAAAATATATGAAACATATGTCAATAAATTTTAGCTCTTAAGGCATTTTTTCCAAGCATATACCAAATTTAACATAATATTTGCAATTACATGAGTATTAGGTGGTTGGAAACTTCACACGCACGTAGAAAATCTTATAGATTCATAAGCTCATGCAATTTACTAAAGCAAAGGACAAGAATCTACTTATACTTTCAACCAACAGAAGCCAATAGATCAATGAAAACAATATGAACAAGAAGAAGATAAATCAATGGCACATAACACAAGAAGTATAAGGGGAAATCCACTCAAAAGCTTGCTATCTGTATTGCATATATCAGAAATATGAGTGAAGTTGCAAAGCTTGTTATCACTAGAACAATTCTGCACAAGTATGCTCAACTCTCTTAGCTCACAAGCTAGCGCAAGCCAAATCCTTAGCCTATTCAGCAACTCTCCAAGCCTCTAATCTCTTGCATAATTCTTAGGATGAATAGTTTGTATTTAAAGGGAATTCATACTTTCAAAACGATGCAATCTAAACATAAGATCAATATTTGATGCATGCATGATATTTACACTCCAGTAAATAATACAATAGTACATTGTCCCTACACTTTAGTCTCAACTGGGTCTTTTTGAGAATCGACATGCATGAGTTTCTGATGAGGGAATGTTCAGTTAACTAGAGTGACATTTGTGGATACATTAGTGCACCTACTGACTGTTAACTCTCTATTAGTTCCACAAACGGTTTGGAACTAATTTAATTGAACTTAACTCAGTAAACTAAGTTATCTAATTTCCAACTCAATTTAAACTCATGTTGGACCCCTAAAACTTAGTGAACATATACATGACTATAGAAAGACTTCCAACTCGAGATTCCTAAGCTAATTAAGTTAATTAAACTTAATTAACTATTTACAAGTTGCTATGAGAATAAAATTTGATTTTAATAATCAGTTTAATTCAAAGACAAATTAAACTGGAATTTCTTGTTGTCATTTCTCAACACTCCCTCTCAACAAGAAAGGGATTATCAGCTACCTCGATCATGTCTCTATTTAACTCAAATTTACATCTTGACAATGTCTCTTTCAAAAAGTCAACATCTTGCTCCTTCGTGGGAATGTACTCTAACAACATAATCTGCCTCAATACATAATCTCTAAGATGATAATATTGGATATCAATGTGCTTGGACCTATCATGAAAAATTGGATTTTCAGATAGTTTGATACAACTTTGATTATCGCAGTAAATCACAGTTGGATCCATGTGTTGACCAAACAAACCAACTAGGATCTTCCTCATCCAGATGGCCTCACATGTTTCCTGACTCGCAGCCATGTACTCTGCTTGTCGAACTGAGTACAACTCACATATGTTTCCTATTGTACCAAAAAATTGTCGTTGACCCAATACTGAAGATCCCTCTTGATGTGCTCTTCTGATCAGATGGATTCCTTGCCCAATATGCATCGGTGAAGCTTTGAAGCTTCACTCCCTCTTTCCGTATGTACCATAATCCATACTGAGAAGTGCCTCTGAGGTATCTCAACACATGCTTTATTGTCTTCCAATACAGCTTGGTAGGCCTAACCATCGCTTGACTAAGCTGGTTAACTACATAGCATAAATCCGGTTTTGTGTTCACCAAGTACATGAGTGAACCCACAAGTTGCTTGTAAACAGTAGCTTCCACTACTTCCCATGAAGTAGCATCCTCCTTCCTCCAGTTACCTGTTAGAGGAGTCTCCATGGGTTTGTTGCTCTCCATGCGGAATCTCCCGAGTATCTTGTTGGCGTACTTGCCTTGAGACACAAACAACTCACCATCTCCTTGCCATACCTCCATTCCAAGAAAGTAATGCATGAGCCCCATGTCCTTCATTTCAAACTCTCCTTGCAAGACTTGATCAACTTATCCACCTATCAGTATGATATCAACATAAAGTACAATGATCAATAGTTTACCTTCCACCACTATGTGGTGCAAGTTTGCATCTACTTCACTCTTCGTGAAACCCAATTTGGTGAAGTAGTTACCTATCCTGATGTACCAAGCACGGGGTGCTTATTTCAGCCCATATAATGCTCTCTTGAGTCGACACACATGCGAATGACGGTCGAAGGTCTCAAAACCTTCAGGTTGCTCTATGTACACCTCTTCCTCAATCAGCCATTAAGGAAGGTTGCCTTCACATCCATCTGATGTATCTTCCAACCCATATGTGCTGATAGTGCCAATATAGATCTAATTGACGAGTACCTTGCAAAAGGAGAAAAGGTCTCATCATAGTCTATCCTCTCTACCTGTGAAAAGTCATTGGCCACAAATCTAGCCTTATGCTTCTCCACACTACCATATGCAGCTTGCTTTACCTTGTAAAGCTAAGGGGAGCTCACCACGGACTTGTCCTTCGGTTTCGGGGCCACATCCCAAACACTGTTACATACTATGGAGTCATACTCCTCTATCATGACATCAACCCAAACCGGCTATTGCACTACTTCCTTAAAGGAAGATGGCTCTTTTACAACACATTTGACCATAAGAGTCATGTATCCAATGTACCTCTCAGGTGACCTCCTCTATCTACGTTGAGAAGTGAGTGCTCCCACATTCGCTTTTTCATCATCCAACAATCGGTCCGCCTCTCTAGTGCACTTTCTTCCCTCTTTGGAAGACTCTACGTAAGTGGATGTCTCCACTCTCAAATCCTCTGCATGTGGCTCCTCCACATCAATTTGAGGCTCCTCAACCTTAGGAGCTAAAAGCTCCTTATCTGCATGTATCTCAAGCTCCCTCTCAAGGGAAACTCGCATGGCCTTCTCCTCATCGAATCTAACATCCCAGCGAACCATTGTCATCTTGTTGGTTGGCAAGTACACCTGATAGTTGTGAGGTGTATCAGTGTATCCCACAAATATCCCCAACTTTCTTTCTTGCATCTTTAGTCACATGGCAATATACCAATGACCCAAAAATCTTTGAAGTGACCAACATCTGGCCTCTTACCGGAATAAGCCTCCTCTGGTGTCGTCATCCCTAGTATCCGATATGGGCTACGGTTCTGAACATAAACCTTTGTGTTGCATGCCTCAACCTACAAGTGTAGTGGTATGCCTTGATTATGCAACATCTCCATTGTTGCCCCTACTATGCTTATGTTCTTCCCCGACCACCCCATTCTGCTAAGGGTTATGGGGTGTCATCAACCCCCTTTTAATCCCTTCCGCTACACAGAAGTTCTTAAACTCATTTGAGACATACCACCGTTATCACTCTGTAGAGATTTAACCTTCTTGCCGGACTCTTTCTCCACCAATTCTTTAAACTCACAAAACTTTGTGAAAGTTTGATCATTTTTCTACATGAAAAATATCCAACATTTACAAGAATAGTCATAAACAAATATAGCATAATCCTTGTGTTTGGCCATGGATGTTGTCGAGAATGGTCTACACACATCTAAATGGACTCGCTCTAGAATAGCCTCTGCTCGACTATCTCTGTAGTGAAAGGAAGACTTGGTGTATTTTCCCAAAGTACACCCCTTGCATATATCAACTTGCTGAAGCGTACCTTTGGGAAGATCGGTAGAGCTCTATTGCAATATCTTCAAAGCCCCATGATGCAAGTGGCCCAATTGCCTGTGCCATAATTCGCCAATGTCTCGGCTCTACACCCTTTCTGCTTTTGTGCTCAAAGCAGCACACTCCTCTACCTCCAGCTTATAGAGATTCTTCACCTGAATCCCTAACTTCTTTACTTGACCTGTGGCTATGTGTCGAAGGAACACCTTTCCTTTCGAGAAGATCACATCATAGGCTTTATCCTCAAGCATGGCAACGGATACCAAGTTCTTCTTCAACCCGGGCACACACATAACATTCTTCAAAGTGAGTGGAGCCTCATGCTCCCTTTGAAAAGTAATCATGTCCAATCCAGTAACACTATACTTCTCATCGTCACCCATCTCGATATGCATCTAGAGATCTTTCTCCTCCAGGTCACTGAATAACTCTGTCGCCAGTCATGTGGAATGAAGCTCCACTGTCTAAGTACCATACACTTTCCATCATCGATGAACCATGCATGCAATGAGGGAAAAGTCCAATTCAAATTGAAAGGCCAAAGCGTCACCCACCGCTCCTCCTGAGGACTTCTTCTTGGACTTCTTGAGTGGACAATTTGTAGCAAAATGGCTCAGCTCATGACAATGAAAGCACTTAAATTTCGTCATGTCTTTCTTTCTACCTCCATGATAAGAATCCGATTTAGAATGGGAAGCTTTCCTTTTCCCCTTCTTCATCTTAATCGTTAAGGCACAGTGCTCTGCATCATTAGTCTTTGATGAAGAGCCATCCCTGGTATTCCTCCTGATTTCCTCTTGCATCAAATCTGACCACAGTCGTTCCCAATCTTGTAGCTTCTCTCGACCATTGACAGAGTCTTGATAACTATGCCAACTCTTTGGGAGTCCTAGAAAAGAAAGACTCACCATATCATCCTCGGCAACAATGATTCCAACACTTCCAAGTTCATCACAAAATTGAGTGAACTTGGTCAAGTATTTTGGAATATTCTCACCTTTCTCCATTTTGATTTTTCAAAGTTTGTCCTTCAGTGTCAATTTCCTTTCGTCACCGCTGGTATGATACAAGTCCATCAATGTTTTCCACATAGCATATGGAGTTTCCTTGCCATGGAGACTCGAGACAATGTGGTCTCGAACTCCCTCAAGGATTATCCGCCTCGCCTTCACCATACTTCTTCCATTCGACCAAATTTTGTGCATCTGATGCTGTTGTCTTAGGAATGTCTTGATCAATGAATTCCTTTAAGCCATTATCCTCTAGCACAACCTTCATTATGTCCCTCTAGGCTATATAATTTGAGTTGCCTTCCAAGGCATACTCGAGGCGCAAATCGAGAATGACATCTATCGATCTTGAAGTATGTATTGTGAATTTGAATTTCACCTGTAACCCAAAACTCAAAACTTCGAAATATTCTCTAGTATATTGAATTCAGCTCTAATACCATGTAGAAAATCATGTAGATTCACAAGCTCATGCAATTTACTAAAGCATGGGACAAGAATCTACTTCTACTTTCAACCAGCGAAATCCAATAGATCAATGAAAACAATATGAACAAGAAGAAGATAAATCAATGGCACATAACACAAGATGTATCTGGGGAAATCCACTACTCAAAACCCCGTTATTTGTATTGCATATATCATAAATATGAGTGAAATTACAAAACTTGTTCTCACTAGAACAATTCGGCCCAAGTATGCTCAACTCTTTCAGCGCACAAGCTAGCTCAAGCTAAATCCTTAGCCTATTCAGGAGCTCTCCAAGCCTCTAATCTCTTGCATAATTCCTAGGATGAATACCTTGTATTTCAAAGGAATTCATACTTCCAAAACTGCGCAATCCAAACATAGGATCAATCTCTGATGTATGTATGATATTTACACTCCGATAAATAATACAACTAATAGTACATTGTCCCTACACTCTAGCCTCAGTTGGGTCTTTCTCAAAATCAACATGCATGAGTTTCTGATGAGGGAATCTTCAGTTAACTAGAGTGACACTTGTGGATGCACTAGTGCACCCACTGGTTGTTAACTCTCTATTAATTCCACAAACGGTTTGAAACTAAATTAACTAAACTTAACTCAGTAAATTGAGTGATCTAATTTCCAACTCAATTTAAACTCATGTTGGACCCCTAAAACTTAGTGAAAAAATATACATGACTACAGAAAGACTTACAACTCGAAATTCCTAAGCTAATTAAGTTAATTAAACTTAATTAACTATTTACAAGTTGTTATGAGAATAGAATTCGATTTTAATTCTCAGTTTAATTCAAGGACAAATTAAATTGGAATTTCTTGTTGTCACTTCTCAACACACGTGCACACACCACATCTACAAGAAAAAGTACACACCACATCTTTATCACAACATCAGTACGATTTTTTAGCTCTCCAAAATCCTAGCTAAGGAAAACTAAGCAAACAGGCTATCCACCTTGAAATATTTCCATCAAGCAAACCTCAACACCAGCAAATCCTTATTGGCAAGACATCTCCTTCTCTCCTCCTCAATCAATGCCTTCTAGTATAAACCCTATCAATATAACAGGGCTCAAACCCTTACACACAACCTCTCTCTAACACTTAGGTCTAAACATGTAAAAACTCTACTCTAAGAGGAACTTCACTCTGAGAGGATACTTGTCAAGCTCCAAAGTGACATTGTTAACAAGGTCTGAAGCCATGAGTGCTCTATGAGATATGTCCAACACTCTTCCGTAAGTGTCCAAGGCTCTAATGCAACTCCAAAGGAATGTGTTCCTTCACTTCCATCCCACTTGCATGACCACTCCCTCAATGCTAGCTAGCATTAATTAAGTATCGACATACATGTAAGCAATCTAAATGTCCCCATGCCATCTAAGGTTCAATGCCCCTCTTGAAAATGCCAAGCACTCTTGCAAGGTAAGGCGTCCTCCAAGCAATTAATTGAACTTCCTTCAGGAACAGGTCATCATGTTATATATATATATATATATATATATATATATATATATGAGACAAAGGGTACAATTAAAATAATTTAGGACCATGAAAGGTTCTAGCCAACATAACAATAGAAATGTAATCAATCCATATCTAGGGATTAAGAAGGCATTTTAGCATTATATGGACCTTATGTAGGACATAACATGCCCCTCTGCTTTGAACAAGTGTCGTCCTCAACACTTGACTAACTATGAGTGATTTTGTAAGAATAAGTCATCTTTCCATGTCATTTCTTCCATTGGTAAGTTCTTTTGTTTGGTGATGTACTCCACAATTTTTGGGTTATTTTGTTGCTTAATCCTTGTTTTAAGGATTATTTCTACTTCTAGTATGATTTTTCCCTTTATTTATCTTTGTTACACTTCATGATTGCAAAGCAATGACATTGTCATGATCTTGATTAGGTGGAAGGCCCTTAGGAATTAATCCAAATACCTTAGGATGATTGTTGACAACTTTATGAAGATCCCCTGACATAGATGATATTGATGTTTCAACATTTAGTGAACATAATTGTGCCATTACATCCTAGAGCCCCTTTTTGAGTAATTTTTTCATTCCATTAGAGCTTATCATTTTATGGGGTTTCCCTTGGATACCTCTAAGATTGATTTTCCTTCCTTCTAAGATAAATATTATGAAGAGATCTTGAAAATTAAAAGTCATTATTCTAATGATTGTAACCATTAGACCCCTAATACAACATCAACACCAACCATTTGTATTGCAATAATGGGACTATCTAATAAGTACTCCCCCATGTTGAGCTTAATATTATGGCTCTTCCTTGAACAATTTATGGTGCCTCCATTTGCAATCATTACTTGAAACTATGGTGTTGGATAGATGACACAATTGAGAAGTTTTACTAATTTGTAATTGATGAAGTTATGGGCACTGCTCGGATCAATTGACATTGTTACTTTTTTCTTTGTATGCCCCATACTATACTTGTCACAATTGAAACATAGTCCCTTTTCTCTTCTTTCATCCATTTGTTGAGGAGTCAACCTTGTCGATTTAGGAGATGGGGCATGATCTTCACTATCGTTTAGTGATTAATTTTCTAGTGGACATATTTTTACTTTCAACTTTCCTAACCAAACTAAAAAGATGCTCTAGAGATTTGTGTTCAAAGAGACACACCTCATGTTGGATGCTTTTCTTTAAAGGCCCATAAATAGGTCTAACAAATCATCCTCTCAAATACCTTTTTACTCTAGGGCTCAACTTTTGGAATTGTTGAATGTGCTTTGTAACTTGACCGTTTCGTCAAAGATTTACCAATTGAATAAAAAATGCATTGTTCTTAATATCCCCATAATGTGCTATCAATTCCTCTGTAAAAATGGAACAAGATATGGTAGAATCATTTTTCTTTTCAGAAAGCCATTGATACCATACATGTTGGTCTTGTTCTAAAAACATGAATGAAATAACCTTTTGTAAGGATGCCACTTGGTGTAGATCAAAGTATTGCTCCATCTGAAATATTTGTGTTACATAATCATTACCATCAAATTTCATCATATCAACCTTTGGAATATAGTAGTTCCTTGTTGTTGACTTGAAGCCTTGGTGACGTGGATTTGAAAATTCGTGATTATGGTTTTGTGATTCAATATTTGTGCTCTACAATTGTCATAACATACTCTCTATATGGCATTGAATATCAACACCATGCTCCTCCTTATGTTCATGATTTCCTTAGATCTCCACGTCCATTTTAGGGAGATCTTTTAATAGAATGTTTTGTAATTCTTTTATTTCTTCCCTATTTTCAGTCTTCTTATTTTCTTTTGCTTCCCCATTTTCATCTGTCTTGTTTTCCATTTATCTTTTTTTCTTAAGAACTTAAGAAATCTATGTTTTTCAAAATACTGCCATCCATTCATTAACTTTCTTTTGTAATTGAAATAACCTAAATTCTAAGTCCGCACTTTCTTCATGAGTTGAGGATGAGCCTCCAGTAGATTTAATTGGTAGTAGCTTTCATTGGAGGTATGTTGGAAAATAGTAATAGTATTCTTCTTTATCACAACTTTCAGTCACTAAAAAGTGGAATTTTCTAATCAATAGTCAGGTCATTTGTAACTTATGTACCTTAATTTGGAGAATATATAAATGGATGAATTGTTTCTTGATATATTCTAAGATTATTGTTCAGAGGCTTTTGCAATTAGTTTCTTGTGTAGTGTTTTCTTCTTCCGGGATTATCGCATCCATGATTGTTTAAATCAACGTTTTGAGTCATCCATTGTGGTTCATCATCAAGATAGATCAAAAAGATGTGTAAGTTAGATCTCAACAGGGTGTATAAGTAGAGAATGAGAATGATGGTGGCCGACATGTTTTTAGGTTAGGTTAAGTAGTAATTAATAATATTTAATTATTATTATAGTTTGTCCTCTTACAATATTATTAGGGTTGTAAATCCATACCTTGTTTTAATTGTGATTAATTTTAATTACAGTTTCTTTTAATTTGTAATTATAAGAATTTTTGTTTTTAATAGTATTATTAATATTTATTAAATTCATTAATTCATTTTATTGTTTATAGTTGAGTTGATATTGATTATTTTAATTAATATATTGGATTTTTATAAATAATTAATTTTAATTTGGTTGTTAGTAATTATAAGAATTTTTATTTTTAATAAAATTAATATTATTAATATTATTGTTTTTAACAATATTATTAATATTATTAAAAATAAAAATTCTTATAATTACAAACAACCAAATTAAAATTATTTATTTATTAAAAAATCCAATATATTAATTAAAATCAATCAATATCAACTCAACTATAAACAATAAAATGAATTAATGAATTTAATAAATATTAATAATACTATTAAAAACAAAAATTCTTATAATTACAAATTAAAATAAACTATAATTAAAATTAATCACAATTTTAACAAGGTATGGATTTACAACCCTAATAATATTATAAGAGGAAAAACTATAATAATCATTAAATATTATTAATTACTAATTAGCCTAACCTAAAAACATGTTGGCCACCATCATTCTCATTCTCTACTTATACATCCTATTGAGATCTAACTTACACATCTTTTTGATCTATCCTGATGATGAGCCACAATGGATGGCTCGAAATGTTGATTTAAACAATCATGGATGCGATAATCCCGGAAGAAGAAAACACTACACATATTCTAAGATTTTATTCTTGGATCTGAAATTTGTTTCCAATACTCTGATGTGCCTTTTTTTGCAATTCCACAGTTGCGAACAAAATTTGATTTGCCAAGTGAAAGTTATGGTAACCTTCCAAAAACTTCTTTATTTTTTACCTCTTCCCACAAGCAAAACTAGTATAACATGCCACATATCCAAATTCTTCAAATATAATTCTGAAAATTCTACTTGAGATACTTTGTATGTTTCCTGAAATTCTTGAATCTCTCACAATTTGAAAAATCCTAGAAAGATATAGCAAAAATACCAAGTTGACTTGTTTAAAATTTGTTTTGGAATTTTTCACAAACCTTAACTTTCGCAAGTTATAACTCTGAAATTATAGCGAACCAAATTCTGAAAATTGAACTAGATGCTCCCCAAGATTGCTACTTAATATTGCTTAGGTTTCAATGTCTGAAACTACCTAGAAAAAAAAGTTGTTGTAAAAATGTGAAACTAACATGTTTGAAACTAATTTCAAGAGCATTCAAGAACTCAAAATTCCTTAGATCATATATTTGAAATTATAGCAAACTAAGATTTGAAATTTTTAACCAAAGGTTCAACAAGATTTCGACTCAATGTGGTCCATTTTTCATAGTCTGAAATTGTTGAAAATGGTTTTTATTGATATCAAAGGTTGTTCAAACGCAGAAGAATATTACATAGCCAAATAATATATTTTGATACCTTTCCAACAATATATGGCATGACTTATAACTCCTTACAATTGAGAAGAAACGAATTTTTTGAAGTTATTACCCTCCCAAACACAAGTCAATCCTATTTGTGGAGGTTAGACACACTATATATAGGTGCAAGGAGGAGGCACTTAGGGACTCACCCAAGCAGCTGCTCGGATTTGTCTAAACAAGCAAGGAGTTCTAAGGTTCATACCTTATGAACCAAAAGTGAAGAGAAGATGAATTGGAGAGTCTTTGTATGGAAGGGTGTTGGCAAATCTTTTGAAGGTGTTTTGGTATTGTTCTTCGGAAGGGTTCTAGTTTTTTTGAGGTTTGGTTTAAGCACAGAGTGCTGTAGTTTTGATGGTCGAATTCAAGACCCTTGAAAACATAGTCTGCACTTGTTGAAGCCAAACTGAAGAAGTTCATTTTTATCTTTGTTTAGGCTATTACTGGCTTTTCTTCAAGGTCAAGTTGTTGTACAAAAGGAGGTTGAGTTCTTTGTTTGGGTTGATTTACAGGTCTGTCTTGGAGGTTGAGTTGTGGTATAGAAGGGGGTCAAGTTCATACTTGTTTTAGGTCGAGCTACGGGCCTGAATGGAAGGATAAGTTTGGTGCAGAAGGAAGTCGAGTTATTTTTATGTGAAGGTTGAAGTTTCAAGGCCAAAATCTGATATTTTATAGGGCCTGGTTATTTTTTTTAAGATCTAGTTCATGCCTAGTTTGAAGGCCAAGCTCAGTATGCTAACAACCATCTTATGTGAAGGAGAGAGGAGTAGATCCCAGGAAGACCTAATCAAGCTAAAAGTTGTAACTCACTAAGGAGTGGTGTCCTCATCTCCTTGAGGTTGAAGCCTACTAAATTTTTATTTAGTGTTTATAGTGTTGAATAAATTGTTGTCATTGATATCGGAGTAGTCATTGATGTCCAATAATGTCAAGCTCAGGGAGGGGTTGTTGGAGATTTTTAAAGTATAGTCATTGATATTGAATTGGTTGATGATTATTGGTCAGATGTATTTTATTTTTGAAGGTCTTTTTCCTATAGGTGAAGTGTTCAAAAGCATATGAAAAGTGCATAGTTGGATAGTCCTCTCAGATACATTTCCAATAGTACATGGCACTTAGCAAAATTCCAAAGGGTTGATGAGAAAAATCATTTTAAAGTTTTATAGTTAAGCGAAGGCATACTAATTCAGACATATTCGGGAGTTCGAGCCTTTCAGGGTGAAAAGTTGGTGCATAGCCAAATTAGGTAGACTTTAGACTAGTTTGGACATATCTAGAAGTCCATGCCTCTTAGGGTATGAACGTTGTTGCGTAGTAAAAGAGTCGGACTGCACACTAGTCCGGACTGATATGGATATCTAGGCCTCCGAGCACTTTGTAAAGTGCAAAACAATAAACTTCTCGGATCCTAGATTGGTTTGGCATTTAACTCCCAACGTAAAAGACAGGGTCACAACCCTGCACGAGGGCTTAACTAGGGGAGCAATACCATACCACGTTTGTTCATATTGGGGGATATATATATCGAGGAAAAAATGACATAATATATTGAACATATAATAGGGGGTAAAGGGTTTTTATATTGGAAAGTATAAAAAAATGGAGCTCAAAGTTAATGAAAAGATATAAAGGTGTGTAAAAAAATGTTAATAAAAATATGGATACCGACAATATCTAATGAAAGTAGGGGTTTTTTAAATTGGGAAAGTGTATTAGGTTCATATTGATAGGAGGTTAAATAATGTGATTTTAAGAGGTATTTTCCAATATGTAGTTAAAATAAGGGTATAGTTTAGTTTGTCACGAACGCACATTAGAGGAAATTCCAGTCTAAAAGTTTCCATGAAATTTTCATGTACATAATATGTAAACTAGTCAAAATCCTTTAAATTTAAAAAAAGTTACATGTAAATATTTTGGAAGGAAAATTTAAAAAAAAAAAAAAAAACTACTTTTTTAATTGTATTTTTTGCTTATCTCCCTATAAGTTTACTCAAATTTCAAGTGTAGACACTCATTGGATGACATCCAATGACTACCCATTATGCATACTTCTGAGAAGATCCACATTGATAAAAAAAATTAAGATACATTTAAAAAGTGTGTTCAACACGTTTTTTTAATGTATCTTTAGTTTTTATCAATGTGGGTCTTCTCAGAAGTATGCATAATGGGCATTCATTGGATTTAGAATTTAATTATGCATCCAACGAGTGTCTACACTTAAGATTTGATTAAACCTATAGGGAGATAAGCCAAAAATACAGTAAAAAAATTAGTTTTCTTCTTTTCCCTCGAGAATCCATAACTCTTATTTTATTACTTTCATATTTTTTTATTATTTTTCTTTAGGAGGTCACTTTTAGGTTGAAATTCCCTCTAATCTGTGATATGTCAAAGATTCACCGAGTGTATCCCTCGTGAAACCCCTAGTTCTACTACAAAAGAGTTGAAACAAAAGTGTTATTTGATGCATTCGATGGTTTGGGCGTCCAGCACAATTGTAACACCGTTAAAGCCCCACACTCCAAATTTAAAGCACTTAGCCCACGGTTTTGGCCTACAAGCATATGGAGAAGGGAGCCAAACAATGAAGCAAGATTCATATTAAGAAATTAAGAACTCATCGAGTTAAGTTATTGGACTTAGCCTGTGGTTCTGAGGAAAGGGACATGATCTCAAAGCCAAAAAGGAAATTTGTTGTTCTACACATAAATTGAAATTTGGTGTTCTGTGGCATGGATTAAAATTTTTCATTCTACATTTTAAACTTAGCATTCCAACACTAAATTAACACAGACATAAATATATAATGACATGTAGTGCAAAGACAAAATATCAAATTGGCATGAAGCACCAAATTAGTAGAGTTGAACAAATAAGAACGACCAGTGAAGAGAATCAGATACACGAAGATTAAATAAATTGAACAATCGTTAATTTAAAGAATAGAACTGAAGTGGAACTGATTATTAAACTCACAAATAGAAAATTAGTTGAAAATGGAAGTGGATCTAAATCTTTATAAGAAACAACGGTGTATGAATAGATACACATGAACAATATTGCAAAGGAGGTGTGAGAGGTATCTCATAATTGAGTGTCTTAAGAAAAAGCAGTGAATGGGTGTTTGAGTGAGCAGAACAAAGAATTTTTCTATGAGTGTATGACAGAGATGCATTTATGATACGAGTTTGAACATTATATGAAATAAGGATTTGAAAGGTTGTGCAAGTAAGTGCTTGCACAATAGGGAGTTGGAGCTTTCAATTTTTGCTGATAAATACGGAGCTAGTACTTCTTTCAGGTTGGTGCTTGAGAAATCAACAAGTTGGTACTTGTAGAGAGAAAGAAGGTCGAAGTCTTCTATAAGTTGTAGCCTACACAAAAATTGATGTAATTTGAAGTTGGGACTTTATTTTACATCATAATAAAAAAGAATGTGGTTTTCTCAGTTGGGTTTCCACATTAATATCTTGTGTCTAAATTTATGAGTTTGTTGTGCTATTGATTATTATTATCTTGCTAAGTATTTTTACTTTGAGCAAGGAATTTTATAAATTTTCAAAATACTAATTAACCCCCTCCTCTCGTTATTTTTCTAGTTTCTAACAATTGGTATTAGAACCAAGTTCCTTCAAGATCAGTGTAATAGCTGGAAGGAAGATCAAGGGCAATGTATAACCAGGATGGAAGAACTATAACAAGGAAGCCAACCTTCAAAGTAGAAAAAAATCCCAATAAAGATCAAGATGACTCGTGCTATGAATCAGATGAAGAGGAGGCAAGGTTTGTCAGAAAATTAAAGGGAGGTGTTAGCCTCCTGTTGCAATAGGTGTTCATCTTTCATGATTGATAGTTGAAAGTGCCAAATATGTCATACTTTTCATGTTGCAATGCTCCATATTTCCAAAAAGAGGCCAAAGAAGAGGCCATGAAAGTGGGCGAGTCTAAATGCCACTGCTGTATTCCAAATTTTGATGAGTTAACCATTTTTGAAGAATTTTCTGTTAAGGGAAGTCCAAACAGTTTAATCTTGTCCTCCCTAGGTTTCAATTTCTTGTTTTAGAATATAGAGAATCATTATCTGTCCAAACAGTTTAATCTTGGCAGATTTGTAGATAGGTAGAGAAACAAAGGAGCCCAACTGCTTAATCTGGGTCCTTGGAAGAAATAAGTGTAGATTTAGATAGGAGGATAGCAAAAAGAAAAAAGGAATAATCAGGGTCTGCAAGTCCAAATGCACCCATGAAAAAAGAGGAAAAAATGCTAGGTAAGTAGGCTGGGTAAGTAGTTTTGTGGTTGCAGAATCAAGCTGTGTGATCCATTTCATCTTTTCAAGTGTTATATCTATTCAGATCACAAGTGCAAGGCAATTCCCCTTTGGACGAGCTCAAGCGAGGCATGTCTAACTCCCCATTCTTCTCATTCCCCAAATCACTCACTAACATCCCCTTGAGGACCTTGGGATCTTCCCAACCAGTCCTGTTATCACTTCATTTTTTGTAAAGCACCAAGTCAAGTTTTGACTTTCTTCAGTGAAAAGAAGACACATTTCTTGTGTAAAATCATGTCTCCACAGTCCATGCACTTCTTATGTCTAAGTTTCAGTTCACAAACTTAGCCTCTCCCCTATACTTTCACCTCATAAAGTCATATTAACTCCTAATTCTACTATGTAGCTCCCTAGCTACTTTCCTATCCCTATTCACTACTAGAACTATATAAAATCCCAAAAATATTACATATTCCCCTCCCCTTGGCATTATAGCCATATTTATCAAGTCCGGGAAATAGTAGTCCATCTGGGGCTCCTACTAACCCTTCCGTGTCCTAACCTGGAGTTAGTCTGACATCTGGTCACACTAATAACCATTTCCCCTAAGTCCTAACCCTACAATACTCATTTCCCGCCCTTATCCTAAGGTCATGCATGTAAATATATTTCACCCCGCTTGTATATAACCCAAAACCCACTTTCCTAAAGTTTTCCCCCCGCCAGATTAAAACAATTAATAAAAAGCACCGCGGGCCCCGTATCTATCCTTCTGTCGTTTTGATCGTGCCGCCGACCGTCCGATCTGATGCACCCGAGATCTACGGTGGGCGGGTCTTTTTGTGCCCCAATGTGCCGAGGGTTAGCGTACGGGAGCTGGGCGGTTTTCCCATCGTACTCCCGCCACGCGTCGCCCTCCCGGCTGTGGCAAAGCCCCTTCCTCCGAAACCGCTTCTGCACAAAAGCGGTGCGACATAAAACCGAATATCGCCTTCTGCCCTCCTACGCTAGCACCACGTCATCATGATGTCATCAACCTACGTCGGCCTCCTGCCACCGTGTCCCTGCCACGTCATTGCCACGTCGCTGCCACCGTACTGCCATGTCACACGGCCGTACTGTTGACGTCACCCTGCTGATGTCACCTTGCCACGTCACTGTCGTATTGGGACCCACCGCTGACGTCATGCTAACGTCATCATCAAAAAGGGCGCAAAGCGCGAAATCTGCACCAACGGATGCCCGGAATGAAAAAACGAGGTAGTTTTTAATGCGCGATTAGCGCAAGGAAATAGGCCAAAATGGAAAGCCCTTTCATGGCTCGGCTATCAGCAGGGCCCGAAAGTCGCAAAATGAAAAGATTTTCTTCGCGCAGGATTAAGAAAAGGAGCAAAGACAGTATTTAAAGCAAGCAGAGGGCCGAATAGCAGCCATGAAAGGTCGATGGAACAGTTTAAAGAGTATCAGAGGTGAGAAAAGGTGCACATTCAGTGCCAAAGCATATCAAAGAAGCGGCAAAGAGTATCAGTCAAATGTTTTTAATGGAAATCTTTATTTCCCAAAGCAGGTGAACATTGAATGGCCTCCAACAAAGTCAAAGAAAGTGGTAAAATCCCATCAAAGCTATCCGATCACAGTCGAAGCATTTAAAGCCACCGAAAAACGATGGATCAAAACCCAAAGCACAGTTATGGCTAAGTGATCAGCACAGAGCCATAAAGACAACACATTAACTCTTTTTTGATACAGCTGCCCCCAGCGTAGCTCGAAGATATTTTCTCGCATTTATTTCAGACATATGTTAGGTTAAAGACACTTATTACAACAGATCTGTCTGAGATCTGATTTTTGTAGATATTTTACTTATAAAACCACCCTAATTCATTGTTTAAGGGGTTGGTTGGTTGTATAGCTCCAAGAGAGACTCGCTCTGTATACCTGATATGTTTTACTTAATCAAAGACTGCTGAAAGCTTGGAGAATGGACTGTGTGCAGTGTATTAATTTTTTGAAGAATTGAATGTGGAATTCTTGTGCTACAACATGACTCAATAAGTGCTTCCTATCTCTGTTTCAATTTCATATATGTTTTTATCATACCTATATCACCATCTAAATTACAGAAAAAAAGATTAGCCTAGAATTTGTGTGGCTGCACTCTATGCTTAGTTTCTATGACTTCTATATGTTTTCTACTGATTCACGCATAAATATGAATTCCTCATGGCTCGTGTTTGCTCTGTTTCACTCACGTTTGACAGTTATCTAGGGATTCTTTACTGCTCCTAGATAGAGCTCATTCACCTTCCCTCTGTTAAGCTGAAAGAGAGATTCTTAATTGCCTCTCATTCCTTAACCTTCAATCCATCTTCATTTAGCTTGAAAGTTGTTTCATGTGTAGCTCTCTTGCTCCATTTTCCTCTTGTGACCAAGAAAATGCACCAGCAGTCCTACTCCTTGACTCCATGCCCAATGGTTTGAAACTCTCATATTATACTTGCCTCTTTACTTGAAAGCATCATCCTTCCCACCAAAACTTAAACAAAACCCCTTGAACTCAATAACTAGCCTAAAACCATCCTCAACAAAGTTAAATTATAAAGAAAGAGCCCTCTCTGATTGCAGGTAGGCTAGGACCTGCAATCCAAAGATTGGTTTGTGGTTACCTCGACTGTATTCCCTTGGGAGTCAAAGGGAACAACCTGAGTGATAACATAATGGCGACTCCACTGGGGAACAATGAATTTTCCAATTGCTGTATATTCCTTAAAACTACAAATGGAGCCTGAATGTCAGCCAAGGAGCCTTTGAAACTGTTCTTTCTTTGCATTTACAGGAGTAAATAAAAGCTGCTTCAGTCAATCTTCATGCTAGTTTTAAGCTATAGATAGCTATTCCAAAATTTGATTAGTTTCTTGCTAACTCTAAAAACATTCATAGAAAATACCAAAACAAATTCAGAATCTGGCTCCCAAAAGGAACTCACGTTATACAAGGTCAAATCCAGACCCAAATCCCCCAGTTGCTTTTGAAAATCCCAATTTGATCCAAAGAAACCTCAGGAAGCTAGAACGAAGAGAAGATTTTGTTGATTCTAGCCCTGAAACAGTTCAGCCAAGCTGTGTTCCAACCCCTGTCAAGGTTTTATTTCGTTCAACCCCCACTTCCCCTTGTTCATCATCCCCCTCTCAAAGCACTCCTTCCACATCTCTATTCACTGCACATACTACCATTACCACCACTATTGTTACAGTTGCTCCGGTTGTTCCTGTTATTCCATTTATCCCTGTAAACATGGCCAATAGATATGCGCCCTTGCAATTACCTGCTAATCCAAGGGCTATGCCTCAGGATTATCAAACTAAAATCACATATTTTGATGGAACTGGTTCTTGCACAGCCCTCCAGCATACCAAGAAGATCCAAGACTATTTTGAGAACTACGAGATAGATGATGATAGCGTGAGAATGAAAATTTTTGTCCAAAGTTTGACAGGTAATGTCAGGACTTGGTTTAGAGCACTCACATCCAATTCCATAATAGACCCAGAAGCCTTATACCAGTGATTTATCAACAGATGGGAGAAAAAGAAAGACCCCTTACATATATTATCTGAATATGACACCATCAAAAGAAGCCCTCAAGAGTCTGTCTTGGACTATTGTGCAAGATTCAATAATGTTTATAATGCAAAACCACAGAACTTAGGACCTCCACCTGATCTTGCTTTGTATAAATTCCCTGATGGTTTTGACACTGACATGGCTTATCAGTTGAGGGAAAGAGCCCCTCAAACCCTTGCAGACATGCAAAATGTTGCTGTTAGCGTAGAGGCAAATATAATTGCCAAAAGAAACAGAGCTAGAACTAAGAAAAGAACCACCTTTAAAGAGGAACCATCAGCCTTAGATCAAAAGCTGGATGCTATTATCAGTGGCATGCACAGGCTGGGAGACAGAGTAGAGAGCGTGGAGAGGAAGTCAACATGGGAAGGACAACAACCTAATACCATAAGGAACCCAAATTTCCGGAAAACTCAGAACCCAAATGCTGGTAGGTCTAGCCCAGACCATGATGTAAGGCCTCCTTTTCATGAAAATTATGTTGAAACATCTACATCTAGTGAACGGACAGAAGACACTCACATGAACTTGGTGGATTTGAAGGCTGAGCAACAAATTTTCCTAACTCAGCAAGACCAAGATGAGCATGATTTTAATCGATTTCAAACTAAATCTAGTGAGTCTTTTGATTTTAAACAAGGCTATGATACTGCTATGTATGAGGTCCACAAACAATATAAGCTGAGGACAAGAACCATAGATGTCCCTGAAAAGGTTAAACCAAATGATACCAAGCAGCCGAAGAAGATCAAAGAAAAGGTTGCCCTCATAGAAATTGCTGATAAAACAGTCCCTAATCCAAAGGATGTCACCATAGAGGATGTCACAGACATGCAGTCCTCTAATGATCAGCCTCTACTACCTTCTTCCTCGAAAGAGAACTTGAACAGCGTTCCAAAAAGCCCTCCTGAAACTGAAAAACCACAAGCAATCACTTCCCATAACGCTGATAAACAAGACCAAATTGTTGATACTCCAATGGAAAAAGGGAAGCCTGCCTCTCACAATACTAAAACCCAATTTGAAAAATCATTCGATTTAGAGGCAGAAATAGGTAAACTGAAGATATCCATCCCTTATTTGAACTTGCCAAACATGATGTATATAGGCAACAAATTCAAAGATCACTTCAAATGCCAAAGGTCAAGGATGATGTAAATGTTCTAGATGATACCCCTGAACTGTTGTTCGGTCCAGAAGTTAATGGAAAATCAACATATGGATTTGTCTTACCCTTTTATGTCAGTTTACATATACATGACAAAGTCTTGCACAATGTTATGTTTGACTCAGGTGCCTCACACAACCTTATGCCCAAAGCTGTAATGGAAAAGTTGAACCTTGATGTTACAAGACCCTACAAAGATCTATTCTCCTTTGACTCAAGTCAAGTCAAGTGTTTAGGCCTCCTCAAATACTTGTGTGTCTCCTTAGTCCAATACCCAAACAAGACAATCCTCATGGATGTGGTGGTTGTTGACATTCCACCAAAGTATGGCATGCTATTGTCAAGATCTTGGGGAGAAAAACTCTAAGGATCCCTCCAATTAGACCTCTCTTATGCCACTATATCTGTCTTTGGGCAACCAAAGAGACTATATAGAGAAACACTGATGAAGTATGTGGTAACTAGTGAGGACAAGCCCCAAAATTTTCCTATTCACTCAATCCATTCTGATATGGATTCTTTTATTTTATTTAATGATGAAACAAATCCTCCCACTGATGATAAGCCGTTGGCTTTAGAACTGGACACACACATCAATGAAGAGTCGGTTGCCCATTCTGATAAAATTGTCGAAACAATTAAGGCAACCAGCATACAAGAAGAACCTCCCCTAATAGAAAATTCAAATCTGCCCACTGCAAGAATGACTGAAACTCTTGATACTAACCACAAGCAAGAAATCACATGGTATTTAGAGTTTGATGGCTCTGTCAACAAGTTAGGAGCAGGGGCAGGTGTATGGATTCACAATACACATAACAATCATGCAGAAGGCCATGCCTACAGATTGAATTTCAAATGCACCAACAACATGGCAGAGTATGAGGCTCTCCTTTTAGGCCTTAAACTGCTCGAAGCTCTAGGAGCTGCAAAAGTGTCCATTCTAGGTGACTCTAATTTAATCATACAACAAATGAAAGGCAACTTTGTTACCAATGACAATAGAATGAGAGCCTATAGGACTGCTGCCACTAATATACTCAATACATTCACTGAATCTAAGCTTGCCAAGATCTCAAGAGATCATAACATTCATGCACACAGCCTAGCCACTTTTGCTAGTACATGCAAGCTGCCCTTTGAGCCAAATCACCATTTCACTGCTGAGATAAAACATAGGCCTGCTATCCCGAATAATGTTAAAGACTGGCAAGTGTTTGAAAATGATACCCAGATTAACAATTTCCTCACTCTTGAGCATGAGTTTTCAAATATTAACATTGACATGGATGCTATAACGGATGAACAACAGAAAAAAAAATGAAAATCAGCAGGCTGTAACCGCTGTAACAGCCAAACAAATGCTAAACCCAACTGTTTTTGACAATGCAAACATAGAAGAGCTGAAATAGATGCATTTGGAGGAAATAGCAGAAACAGAGGCCGAGATCGTTGATCTAAAAGATAACTTTCTCCCTGCCAGCCTCACTCCGTTAGAAGATATGTTTGATGCAAATGATGTGCCCAAAAAACCAAAAATGCAACTCTTAAACGCTGCTATAGAAGAACACAACATTGGGATAGCAGAGAAGCCCAAAATGATCAAATTATCTCAATCTTTGCCACCCGATCAAAAGCCCAAATATGTTGATTTGTTTAAAGATTTCCAAGATGTATTTTCTTGGAGTTATGAGGACTTGAAGTCCTATGACACCTCAGTGATCCAACACGCCATTCCCTTAAAACTAAATCAAAATCCCTTCAAATAGAAACTGAGGAGAATCAATCCTATGCTTCTCCCTTTGATTGAAAACGAAGTGAAAAGAATGTTTGAAGCAGGTATCATAGCACCCATCAGATTTTCTGAATGGGTATCCAACCTTGTTCCCACAAGAAAAAAGACAGGTGATATTAGGCTATGTGTAGACCTAAGAAATTTAAACCAAGTCTCCCTAAAAGACCACTACCCCTTGCCAAAAATGGATCACATTCTACAAAGAGTAGTGGGGTCATCTAGAATCTCTTTGCTAGATGGCTTTTCAGATTTCAATCAAATACTGGTTCACCCGGATGACCAAGACAAGACAGCCTTTACCACACCGTGGGGAACATTTAAATATGTGAAGATGCCTTTCGGACTTAAAAACGTTGGTGCTACCTTTCAAAGGGCAATGGATATTGCATTTGCCAAGGAAATACATGATTTCCTAGTTGTCTACCTCGATGACTTAACCCCTTTCTCCAAATCTGATCAAGAACACCTAAAACATTTGAGGCAAATATTCATGACGTGTAGGAAATATGGCATTTCCTTGAACCCCAAGAAGTCTCTCTTTGGCCTTGAAGAAGGTAAATTATTAGGCCATATCATATCAAAATATGGTATTAGAATAGATCCGGAAAGGATCCAAGCCATTTTGCAAATCCCATATCCAAGAAATATAAAAGAATTGCAAGCATTCCTTGGGAAGATCAATTTCCTAAGGAGATTTATCCCAAATCTAGCTGAACTGATAAGACTGTTAAGCAACATGTTAAAAAAGGATGCCAAGGTAAAATGGTCTCTTGAAACCAAAAAAGCCTTTGAGAGTATCAAATCTGCCTTAACCCAAGCTCCAGTCCTCACAAGTCCTCAATTTGATAGGGACTTTATCATATTCTCATTCACATCTGATCACACCATAATTGTTGTCCTTTTGCAAAAGGATGATCAAGGAGCTGAAAAGCCAATTGCCTTTTTCAGCCGAGCCTTAAGAGATGCCCCTTTAAAGTACCAAATCATGGAGAAGCAGGCCTATGCCCTTGTTAAAGCAATCAAAGATTTCCGAGTTTACATTTTATATTCACATGTGATTACCTATGTCCCAAATGCTGTTGTGAAAGACATATTAACCCAAGAGGGGTTAGAGGGCAAAAGAGGCAAGTGGATTGCTAACATCCTTGAGTATGACATAGAAATAAAACCAACCAAGCTCATAAAGGGACAAGGTTTAGCCAAACTGATGTCCGAAACAAACTTTCAAGCTTTAGACATTAACCAACTGGACAATGAACAGGAGCTGGCGACTCCACAGATCAATGAAACCTTTTTGCAATCCCCATGGTATGCTGATATATGCTTTGTATTGTTAAACCAGTTTTCTCCCCCAGGATTGTCTAGAACCAAGAAAAGATTTTTAAAAATGAAGGCTTCAAAGTTTTGTGTCATAGATGGTGCTTTATTTTGGAAAAATCATGAAGGCATATTGCTTAATTGTTTAACCATGAATGAAACTAACAATGTCATGAAAGAATTCCATGCAGGGGACTGTGGAGGACATCTATATTGGAATTCCACTGTTGATAAAATTTTAAGGGCTGGTTTCTATTGGCCCTCTTTGTTTGCAGATGTAAAGAAGTTTGCTACTCATGTCATAAATGCCAAATCTTTGAGGGCAAAAGAAAGCTATTACCCTTGCCTCTTAAGCCCATTTCAACCGAGAAGCCCTTTCAACAATGGGGTCTTGACTTCATTGGAGAAATCCACCCCTCTTCCTCAGGCCAGCATAAGTGGATTCTAACAACCACCGACTATTTCACTAAATGGATTGAAGCCATCCCATGTAGACAGGCCAATGACTCCATCATTATCCAATTCCTTGAGTGCAATATCCTTTCTAGATTTGGCTGCCCTGAGAAGATCATCACTGACAACGCTGCTGCTTTCAAATCCAAAAAGATGATCAATTTTTGCCATAAATTTCACATTACCTTGGGTCATTCCACAGCCTATTACCCTCAAGGTAATGGCTTGGCTGAATCATCCAACAAGAGCTTGATTAATATTATCAAGAAGATCTTAGAAGAAAACAAAAAGAACTGTCATAGAAAGCTCACAAATGCCCTATGGGTAGACAGAATTTTAATAAAGAAATCCATTGGGATGAGCCCTTATGAGCTGGTGTATGGCATGGAGGCCAGATTTCCATCTTCCTTGGGCACTCCTATCATCAAGCTGTTACAAGAGATCCAACTAGAACCAAATGATATTCAAAGAAGAATAAACCAGACCATTCATCTTCAGCAAACAAGAGAACAGGTCTATAGCAGAGCTCAAATTTTGCAAGAGAAGCTCAAAAATATGTTTGATAAGAGAGCTAAGGTTGAAGATTTCTGTGTTGGCAACAAAGTTCTAAGGCGGGATTCACGAAGAGAGACAAGGGCAAACATGAAAAATTCGATTTTTTATGGAAAGGGCCATTCGTTATTTCTGTTGTTCAGGGAAATAACACATATTTCCTCAAATCTGTAGAGGGAAGCTCTGCTAAAGAAGGCTCGGTCAATGGCCGAATGCTAAAGCATTATTATGATCCCTGTTGTTGAGCACAACGCAACTGTATTATATTTGTACATAAATACTTGTATTTTCAGCACTTTGTTTTTTTTAGCAGGCCAAATAATGGAACAGTGCAGCAAAGTTTTTAAAGGCAGAACCAACGTAAGCCCTCCATTCAGATCTCTGTTATGACATTAATCACAGCAAAAGAGCAGGCAGTTTTTCAGTCAATAGAGAAGAAGATTTTCAGTTTACATCAGCACCCATTTTCAAGAAAGAATCAAGGGAGGTGCTCCAGTTTTGTTCCCCTATGTTGTGTTTATTTCAAAGGCAGGTTCTCAGGCACAGGTGCATGTAATAATAGAGCACGCAGAAGAAAGCAGGCGATGCTGCTATGCTATAAAAATTCATTTGATGAGAATGTTGTGTTCAGGTTTCAAAGTTTCAATTATTTGACAGCCAGCACAAAGAAATTTTTTAGAAGATCAAGGCAGTCTGACCTGTTGTTATTGGCTTTTCACAAGGAAAAGCCATCCCCAAGTGGAGCCACTGTTAGCCTCTTGTTGCAACAGGTGTTCATCTTTCATGATTGATAGTTGAAAGTGCCAAATATGTCATACTTTGCATGCTGCAATGCTCCATATTTCCAAAAAGAGGCCAAAGAAGAGGCCATGAAAGTGGGCCAGTCTAAATGCCACTGCTGTATTCCAAATTTTGATGAGTTAACCATTTTTGAAGAATTTTCTGTTAAGGGAAGGCCAAACAGCTTAATCTTGGCCTCCCTAGGTTTCAATTTCTTGTTTTAGAATATAGAGAATCATTATCTGTCCAAACAGTTTAATCTTGGCAGATTTGTAGATAGGTAGAGAAACAAAGGAGCCCAACTGCTTAATCTGGGCCCTTGGAAGAAATAAGTGTAGATTTAGATAGGAGGATAGAAAAAAGAAAAAAGGAATAATCAGGGTCTGCAAGTCCAAATGCACCCATGAAAAAAGAGTAAAAAATGCTAGGTAAGTAGGCTGGGTAAGTAGTTTTGGGGTTGCAGAATCAAGCTGTATGATCCATTTCATCTTTTCAAGTGTTATATATATTTAGATCACAAGTGCAAGGCAATTCCCCTTTGGAGGAGCTCAAGCGAGGCATGTCTAACTCCCCCTTCTTCTCATTCCCCAAATCACTCACTAACATCCCCTTGAGGACCTTGGGATCTGCCCAACCAGTCCTGTTATCACTTCATTTTTTGTAAAGCACCAAGTCAAGTTTTGACTTTCTTCAGTGAAAAGAAGCCACATTTCTTGTGTAAAATCATGTCTCCACAGTCCATGCACTTCTTATGTCTAAGTTTCAGTTCACAAACTTAGCCTCTCCCCTATACTTTCACCTCATAAAGTCATATTAACTCCTAATTCTACTATGTAGCTCCCTAGCTACTTTCCTATCCCTATTCACTACTAGAACTGTATAAAATCCCAAAAATATTACATATTCCCCTCCCCTTGGCATTATAGCCATATTTATCAAGTCCGGGAAATAGTAGTCCATCTGAGGCTCCTACTAACCCTTCCATGTCCTAACCTGGAGTTAGTCTGACATCTAGTCACACTAATAACCATTTCCCCTAAGTCCTAACCCTACAATACTCATTTCCCGCCCTTATCCTAAGGTCATGCATGTAAATATATTTCACCCCGCTTGTATATAACCCAAAACCCACTTTCCTAAAGTTTTCCCCCCGCCAGATTAAAACAATTAATAAAAAGCGCCACGGGCCCCGTATCTATCCTTCCGCCGTTTTGATCGTGTCGCCGACCGTCCGATCTGATGCGCCCGAGATCTACGGTGGGCGGGTCTTTTTGTGCCCCGATGTGCCGAGGGTTAGCGTCCGGGAGATGGGCGGTTTTCCCGTCGTACTCCCGCCACGCGTCGCCCTCCCGGCTGTGGCGGAGCCCCTTCCTCCGAAACCGCTTCTGCACAAAAGCGGTGCGACATAAAACCGGATACCGCCTTCCGCCCTCCTACGCTAGCACCACGTCATCATGACATCATCAACCTGCGTCGGCCTCCTACCACCGTGTCCCTGCCACGTCATTGCCACGTTGTTACCACCGTACTGCCACGTCACCCGACCGTACTGTTGACGTCACCCTGCTGACGTCACCTTTCCACGTCATCATCGTACTGGGACCCACCGCTGACGTCATCATCAAAAAGGGCGCGAAGCGCGAAATCTGCACCAACGGATGCCCGGAATGAAAAACCGAGGCAGTTTTTGATGCGCGATTAGCGCTTAGCACTAATCGCGCATCGCTAAGGGAAATAGGCCAAAATGGAAAGCCCTTTCATGGCTCGGCTACCAGCAGGGCCCGAAAGTCGCAAAATGACAAGAATTTCTTCGCGCAAGATTCAGAAAAGGGGCAAAGACAGTTTTTAAAGCAAGCAGAGGGCCGAATAGCAGCCATGAAAGGTCGATGGAACAGTTTAAAGAGTATCAGAGGTGAGAAAAGGCGCACATTCAGTGCCAAAGCATATCAAGGAAGCGGCAAAGAGTATCAGTCAAATGTTTTTAATGGAAATCTTTATTTCCCAAAGTAGGTGAACATTGAATGGCCTCCAACAAAGTCAAAGAAAGCGGTAAAAGCCCATCAAAGCTCTCCAATCACAATTGAAGAATTTAAAGTAACCAAACAGCAATGGATCAAAACCCAAAGCACAGTTATGGCTAAGTGATCAGTACATAGCCATAAAGACAACACATTAACTCTTTTTTGATACAGCTGCCCCCAGCGTAGCTCGAAGATATTTTCTCGCATTTATTTCAGACATGTGTTAGGTTAAAGACACTTATTACAACAGATATGTCTGAGATCTGATTTTTGTAGATATTTTACTTTTAAAACCACCCTAATTCACTGTTTAAGGGGTTGGTTGGTTGTATAGCTCCAAGAGAGACTTGCTCTGTATACCTGATATGTTTTACTTAATCAAAGACTGTTGAAAGCTTGGAGAATGGATTGTGTGTTGTGTATTAATGTTTTGAAGAATTGAATGTGGAATTCTTGTGCTGCAACATGACTCAATAAGTGCTTTCTATCTCTTTTTCAATTTCATATATGTTTTTATCATACCTATATCACCATCTAAATTACAGAAATAAAGATTAGCCTAGAATTTGCGTGGCTGCACTCTATGCTCAGTTTTTGTGACTTCTATATGTTTTCTACTGATTTAGGCATAAATATGAATTCCTCATGGCTCGTGTTTGCTCTGTTTCACTCACGTTTGACAGTTATCTAGGGATTCTTTACTGCTTCTAGATAGAGGTCATTCACCTTCCCTCTGTTAAGCTGAAAGAGAGATTCTTAATTGCCTCTCATTCCTTAACCTTCAATCCATCTTCATTTAGCTTGAAAGTTGTTTCATGTGTAGCTCTCTTGCTCCATTTTCCGCTTGTGACCAAGAAAACGCACCAACAGTCCTACTCCTTGACTCCATGCCCAATGGTTTGAAACTCTCATATTATACCTGCCTCTTTACTTGAAAGCATCATCCTTCCCACCAAAACTTAAACAAAACCCCTTGAACTCAATAACTAGCCTAAAACCATCCTCAACAAAGTTAAATTATAAAGAGAGAGCCCTCTCTGATTGCAGGTAGGCTAGGACTTACAGCCCAAAGATTGGTTTGTGGTTACCTCAGCCGTATTCCCTTGGGAGTCAAAGGGAACAACTTGAGTGATAACAGGAGGATCAAGTAAATACAAATGTAAGTTGTCTTTCAAGTGTTTTAATTTAGATAAAGTAGGTCATTATGCTTCTAAGTGTCCACAAAATAAAAACAAGAATAAACATGAAAAAAATGATAAGTATAGAAAAATACAAAAGGATAAGTATAGAAAAGTACAAAAGGAGAAGGATATCAAAAGGAAAAGTTTATATACTCAAGATGATAATAGTTCTTCAAAAGATGAAGATGTTTAATCCTCTTATTTTAGAAGAGCTAAAGGAAATACAAAGGAGATCATGCTCATGGCTTTAGACACTCTAGAAGAAAAACATGCAGAGTCCGATGAAGAAGTGGTTGAAGTAGACTTGGAAGGTGAATTGATTAGTGCCTTAGAACAAAATCAAAGGCTAAGGAAAAAGAATAAGATGCAAAATGAGATGTTGGAAAAATTAGAAAAATAAAATGATGCAGAAATTTTGTCGAATTTTCTTTCGAAAATTGAGGAAGCAAAGAAAATTGAAGATACTTTGTTGGAGCAACTGAAACAAAAAGACAAGGCATGTGAAAAGCTCGATGAGGAGGTTATCACTCTTAGAAAAGCGTTCGGAGAAACTAAGATACAACTAAGTCTAAATCATAAATTTATGAAAGATAGTAACAAATTAGATGAAATTTTGAATGCTCAAAGATCCCCTCATATCAAGACTGGTTTGGGATATGAAGGAGAGTATTTCAAAAACACTCAATGACAAGGAACCCATCAGCTTTGTTGAAGAAATCAAAGGATTAGATTGTGGTACAATTAAAAAACTTGAGCAGAAATGGTAGGAGTTGCAAAGCAAAAAGGAGGACAACAAGGTAAAAACAAGAAATAAAATCAACAACACTAATTTAATGCAAGAAACATCCATAAAGTTCAACAAAGAACTAGTGTGCCTCCAGGGAGAATACAACAAGAATTCACCATGAAAATTGCTCCAAGGTATGAAAATATTTTTCCTAACTATTGCTTTACATGCAAGAACTATGGACATAAAGTTGCAAGTTACAAATTAAATTTAAGATATAGACAACTCAAAAATCAAATAAAGATATTATATCAGTCAAATAATAGATATTTCAAGATAAAGGGAAATATACCCAATAACAACAATTTGTTTTCTCCATTGGCTGATATGTTGGAACGTTATAACTGTCATAAATATGGACATAAGGCAATTGAATGTAGAATCAAAATATTTAGAACAACTCATGAGATCGGGTAAACTAAAGAACAATCTAAGGTATAACAACGAACAAAAAAGAAGAAAGCATTGAAAAATGTGGCATTGTGTTGTATGCACAAAATCAAGCTAGCCATTGGTATGCAATCAGTGGGTGTTCAAAGAATATGACAAGTGATAAGAATAAATCCTATCACTAAAAGAAGACAACAAAGGCAATGTCACATTTGTAAATGATGTTCTAGGTAAAATAATGGGCAAATGCATGGTCAGCCTGGTAAATGGAAGAGGTAAAGTGAAAAATATTTTATTTGTTGAAGGTTTCAAACACAACTTTTTGAGTGTTTCGCAGATGTGTGATCATGGATATGATGTTATATTTTGTTATAAATACTATGAAATTAAATCAATAGCACAGGTGAAGTTGTTGTTGAACTTGTTAAAATAGACAGTAATGTTTTGTTCCAAGTGAAAAGAGTGAGAAATATTGTTTGAGTAAAACTGACAAGAGTTGGTTATGGCATAGAAGATTGAGCCCTTTGAATTTTAATCATATAGTAAAGCTCGGTAAAAAGAATGTTGTTAGGAACTTGCCAAAAAATTCCAAGCCAAAAGGTACAATTGGTAAATCATGTCAGATTAGGAAACAAATTTGTGTTCCTTTCAAAGTTGAAGAAAATTCATCCACCAGGTTGCTATAGTTGGTTCATATGGACTTATGACGTCTTGTATGAATGCAAACACCAAATGGCAAGCTATATTTTAGGCTAATTATTGATGATTATAGTAGAATAATTTGAGTTGCATTTTTTAGAGAAAAATCATAATCTTTTCATAATTTTAAAATCTTTAAAGCTATGGAAAAATTGAATCTAATTCCAAATAAAGTATATAATATCTAATAGTGTTGGGGAGTTTACCTCTAAATAATTTTATGGCTATTGCAAGGAGCATGGAATAAGGAGAATATTCATCATTGTAGAAACTCCATAGTAGAATGGTGTGGCTGAAAGGACAATAGATCAGTACATCAATTGATAAGATCCATGATGCATGAGAGAAGTATATTACAAAGGTTTTGGGTTGAATTTATTCATAAAACAATAGTTCTTTTGAATAAATCTCACTTCAAGCCAAACAGTGACAAGACCCCCTAGGAACTATGATATGGAAATCCAACAACAATCAAGCACTTCAAAGTCTTTAGAAGCAAGTGCTACATTAAGAATAATGATGAGAAGATTGGTAAGTTTGATGAAGGATTCGATGAAGGGATCTTTCTTGGATATTCACATGACAACAAGGGCTATATATGTTATAATAAAACTCAAGGAAAATTGTTGATAGCATTTATGTAAGAGTGGATGAGTCTATTCTTCTCAAAGGCAAACAACCAACAAATATCAACTTTATGAAATAGGGAAACAATGAAGATGATTATGAACAGTTTGAGGAGGAAGTCAATGAAGATTTAGAATGCTCCCAACCAAATGATCTCTCAAGGTATGTAAAAAAACATCATCCTTCTAATCAAATTGTAGGTGATTCAGATGCAGGAGTCAAACCTAGAACAAGAGTGATGGATCCCCCTAATCAAGTACATATAACTCTATTATCCATGATTGTACCAAAAGATTTTTCTCAATCCAACCAAGCTAAAAATTGGATAAAGACTATGAATGAAGAGCTAGACCAAATTGAGAAAAATCAGACTTGGGAATTGGTTTCAAGACTAATAGACAAAAATGTCATTGGCACAAAAATGAGTCTTCAAGAGTAAGTTAAATGGGGATGAACAAGTTTTGAGAAACAAGGGAAGATTAATATGCAAATATTATGTTCAAGTTGTGTTAATTTTTCTTAGGGCTATATTGTTCTTTGCTTTACATAATTTCATTTCATCATTTATATATAGAACTCACCCCACGGCATCATGACATCATTAGCAACATATGAAATTATGTAGAAAGAACAATATCAACATCAATGTAGTGGAACATAAAGGAACAATAGAAAAAAACCATTCACATGTAGAGACACCAAGATTGATCAAAGACCAAGGAAAAACCCCAAAAGGGATAAAAACCTTTCAAATTCTTCTTCTTATTAGATTGTCATAAATGTTCAGCAAAGAGAGATTACAATAATCCAATTCTTCTTTCACAAGACTATCTAGCGAAACCAACCACAGAGAACCGTTTGGCTATAGGAATTTTAAAGCTATCGCAGGCCGTTTTGCCACATACAGTAATATTATATTGAGGGAAGGACCATATTGGCTAGGGTGTCAATTTAGGAGCCCTATTATTTGTTACTCTCCTGAAGGATATTGTTCTGATTATGAGTTGCCTGAAGGTCAAGAAGGGACAGCCTTTGAAATTTTAATACAAAAGCACGGTTTTAGGTTGGATAAAGAAAAAGTCTTTCCTTCTTACTCTTTAACTGCATTACATAATAACTATTTGTTTTCACGAGGACATGAAACAAGGTAAGAAGGGGAGTATGTTGGGTTGTGCAACAGGTATAAATTTACTCTTGATTACACTATCTTTTTCCTCCTTTTTATGCATTTGTGCCATGATGTAATAAGGTTTTGATAGAATTTCGATAAGAAGTGAACGAAACTGCTTTTGATGCGATTTGGCTGTCAAAACTAACTTTTGTTGCTTTTTATGCAAAAGTTAGCGAATGGAACAGTTATTGTTCAAACTATTGAACAGCAAGGGCTAAACAAGGAGAAAAGAGCGCGTCTTGTGTGGTCAAATCGAAAAGCGAATCAGGAGGATCAGTGCAAGATGGAAGATTGTCTAATAATAGCATTTAGTTGCGAATTCCTCAGGATCTCCTGATCCTGAGGAATCACATTTATCTCTTTTCCTCTTTGACTATAAGAGGGGAAAAACGAATAGAATAGGGAGACTTAACTTTTCGCCTTTTTACTTCAGTTGTAATTTTAATATACAGAGCATTATTCTGAAGGCCACATTGTGCTGTAATGACATTTGGATTTGATGAATAATATATAATTCGTGTTGCTATTCATTCACGAGATTCTGAAGTAATCAAGCAGTAATCACTGGCGGCTTAGGCCCAGTCACTAGTGGATTTCACTATTGTTCCCTGTTTTATAGTTTTACCTTTCTTTTACTGCAAGTTTAATTACTCTGCTTTATAGCTTTACGATTGATTTACTTTCACTAGTGTTGAGTTTGTGTATTCATTGCATTAATTCTTATTTCCGTTGATTGGTTTCATTTATTTATGTCACAGATTGATTTGATTATTAGATAAGAATCATTTCTTGTTAATTGAAAGCCAGAGTGTTATTGATTAGATCAGGTGTATTACTTTTATGCAGAAGTTTAGGTTCAGCTGAAAGAGATTTGTTATCGCTACGGTGCACTCGATTGATGTAATTTCAATTAGAACTTTTGATTAAGATTGAGTTTTGTTTTTTATTAAGATTGAGTTTTGATGCTTGAATAGGATAATTTCCTTGAAGTTACAAGTTTGATAGTTATGGTTTGATCCGTTTACTCTTGTATTGAAATCAATAAGTTATTTTAAAGCATTACTCTCTGTAGATTCAACAATTTCCATCACTTGCACATATTGTGTACACTCTTGAAACAAAAAGACTTACCCAAGTCGATAATTAATGTGAGGCATTTAGGAGTTCTAAATGACACCTTATATGCACCCAGCAATGTGGTGAGTCAATCTCCCAACCGTATATTCACAAATCCTCATACAAAGAAAAAATGAAGGATGATCAACTAGATGACCTCATTCATGAAGGTGTCAAATGTTGAAAAGAACAAGATGGTTCAAGTTATAAATGGGCTGAGGAATGCAAAGGGCTAAGAATGACCCTGCAATGATAGAGAGAAAAATGGAGAGAAACTATTAGGCCTAGGGGGTCACCCCCACTAGCTTGGGGACCAGGTACCAGACAATGAGGTTGATTGCTATGGATATTTCTAAGGGCACAAGATTTGCTTCTTGCCACACCACAAAGGTCGTAGTAGGCTTGTTTGTTGTAAATATGGGCTTATTGATTTCCACCTTTGGTTCCAAGAGTTGGGGCACTGGCCAAACCTTGTGACTGAAGAAATTGATTTTAGTGAAATCGCCAAAAATGTGAAATCGACAACTACAAAATAGAGATATTCACATTACGGTTGGTTTCGAGTTCGAATCACAAAAAGGAAGTGGAAGTCATAGGCTTCGATGAAAAAATGAATTTGTGCCTCCATGTTAAGGATTTTTGTGAACGACTGAATGTCCTTTTGGCTTGCAGTGTCAAGCCTTCCATTCCAATAGAAAATTCTTCTACATAAATGAGAAAACGAAAATAACAAACCTCCTCTCTCAAAGGGAGGATTGTAGAATTCAGTAATCTTGGCCGCATCATCTCCTATGAAACTGACTGTAACTAGATCTCTGCACTGCAATATCTAAAAAAAATCATCAATGAATATTTACATAGTTGTGGAATTCTTTAAAAGAAAAATTGTACCAGCTCACGAATTTCTCTACCATGTTTGCTCTCTTTCTTAAATGTGTGCATGAGTTCAATGAATTTTCATCTCTTAATCTAGGAAATAAGGGTCCGCCACAGAAACCCTTATCAAACCTTGATTTCTATGGAATTGTAACCCGCTTTGATACCACTGATCTGGATTTTGAGAGCCAAGATCTAGGAGACTTGAATGCCAAGAGAGATAAAGAACAAAATATTCCCTTAAATTATTCTCAAAAACGTTAAAAACATTAAGCAATGAGGCCAAGATCGAGGAGACTTGAATGAAAATAGAGAGAATACAAACAATATTCCCTTAAACTATTCTCAAAAACATTGAAAAAACTACACATTGAAATTCTTTATTAAATGAGGGAAAATGTTACAAATACATTGTGGTGTATGAATCTAACCCTTTTTAAACAAGAAAAAAGACCAATAAATTTCATATTTAAATGATGAAAATACATTATGCATATACACTACATGAGTGTATTCATGAAATGTTCAATCATGCAGCCATCATTTTGTGCACACATTTAGAAACATATTGTTTCATAAATTAGTACATTAAAATATCCACCAAAACAGAGATTGAATTGTTTTGTATCATCATAAGGAGTTGTTGGTAGAAGCAGGAGGGATAAGTAATAAACTTACATCCCAAAAGAGTGTTGAGCATATGTGAATGCAAAATCCATAAACTGCAAACCCATATAAACGAGTATTTACATGCTACCTGTATCATATTTTAGCAATAAGTAATTGTTGCATGGCATTCCGTGCCTTTAAAAACAAAATGACAATGATATTTTCGTGAATGGAACTAGAAAAAAGATGGTTGAGTTCAAGAATGACATATGAAGCATCCTTGCAAAAAATGAGGAGAAAAATAAATGGTCCCCTAATTGATATTGTATCAATTCATAACAAAATCCCCAGTTAGATTCCTATATGGTTGGTTGATATATTCAAGAGATTGTTCATTTATCAGTTCAGTTATAACTCAAATATCATTTTCCAAAAGGATACCATCTTTTGATAGGTTGTCAGCTTCATGGTTCGTTTCCCTATAAATTTGCGAAAATGAAAATATAGTGAATGTGTCAACAATACGCGTAATCTCCTCTAGAATAAGAAATAAAATTATGTTCCTCCAAGCAATTATGCTATTGAGATAGTTAATGGAAAGCAAAGAATCCCAAAAAACGTGTAGCTATGTGCAACCATTCTCTTTGGAAAACAGTAGTAAGTTTTTGCATGCAATAAGTTCTGCTTGATTATTTTTCCCAGGACCCAACCCCATTTTGACTTTGAATCTGTGTTCTTGAGTGAGGAATAAGATAAATCCTCCTCCAGTATTTCATCCATTATTTATAGAAGCATTGTCAAAGAAGCCCCACGGCTTAGATGTATCAATGCTTTTAGGGATGATTTCTCTTAGAGAGGAAATACCTTTTCTTGTGGATAGTGCCTTAGAATAGCGAGCACCTCATCATTTGTGTGCCTCGGGTCCGTAATCTTGACTTAGAAGACCACCCTATTCCTAGCCAACCATACCCCCGTAACAAGAAGTAAGGGGGAGGGCTTTAAAAAGAACAGTTGCAATGATTTGTACACCATGTAGACCAAGTAGCCTTTAGATCCTCCCCTTCCCACATAATAGAATGATACAATGCAAAGCCACAAATCTTCCATACCTATTGGAAGTATGGGAAATCCTTGAATAGATGAATAATACTTTCCCCATCGTTTTGATATAAAGAACACTAGTTAGGCCCATGCATGAAACTTCTTTTTAAAACATACCATGTGGGCGCCTTCTTCATCATAACACACCACATAAATAATTTTTATTTTGGGGGGGATTTTTCTTTCCATACCACCTTCCACCATCATTTTTTCTCCACCTCCACTCTATTAGCCATAAGAAAATTATAACTCAACTTAGGAGTCTAGTGCCCTAAAGGGGATATACTCCATATGATTTCATCAGACTTATCATTTATTCTAACGTGGTCAATGGATAGATATTGCAAATATACCTACCATGAATCCCTATACACCCCTTCTAGGCCAATATCCTCATTTGTTATCCATTCTTGTTGCCAACCAGTAGAAAGATTTGGATTGGCAACGTGGGATAATTTGCAATAACCTATATCCCTGAGATAATTTACTATGGGAGGGGGTAATAGGTGATTCATGCCATTTCTTTGCCATATATCAATGCCAAGTATAACTTTGTCACCTCTACCAATCCAGAATAAACCACTTACAATGATATCAAATGAATTGGGGAAAACCCACCAAACAATTGAGATATTAGATCTTGGTTTGTCCAGTCTTCTCAACCAAACTTCTATAGAATTAGGAGTAATATAAATTTGGAAAACCGTCAATGTCCAAAGGCTTTGCGTTGAGATTAGATGCCAACCACATTTGGCATCTAAGGCTTTAGAGAAATGGAATAAATTCTTTAAACCCCAACCACCCAGGGATTTTGGTTTAGAAATTATTTTCCCATTTGACACATGGAAACACCTTTGATTCTTTGTTCCCATCCCATAGGAAATGAAAGCATTGTCTTTTGATTTTTTCCAAGACAAATTTAAGGATCTAGGCTAAGGACGACCAGTAAATTGTAATTCCTTCTAATTGATTTAATGAGAACCAATTGACATACTTTGGAAAACCACCTGAGGTACCAACAATTTAGATGTGTTTCCACCTTTGCAACAAGCCAATTTCAATCTAATTTGTTGCAGTAATTATGTTTAAGATGGAAGCCCAAGTTTTTCAACCCCTACTCCAAATGGTTTGAATCATAAGGGAGGAGCAGGGAAATATGAAGAATCTCATCTTGATAAAGGTTGTGGTGAGATATGGTATATTTTCAAGAGTTTATAGATATCCCCA
This sequence comes from Pinus tabuliformis, assembly GCA_031772625.1. Lineage (NCBI taxonomy): Eukaryota > Viridiplantae > Streptophyta > Pinopsida > Pinales > Pinaceae > Pinus > Pinus tabuliformis. Next base: position 439,968,854 of record CM062813.1, on the reverse strand, counting down.
TGGCCCACCCAAAGAGAGATAGGATCTCCACAAGCATTATTGTCTCCCTAACATCACCATTACAAAAAATAAAAATATCATCAAAGAAAAGGTGGTATATTTCTGAATTCCTCTTAATGAGAGAACTATGGAAGGCATTCCTCCTCTTAGCATCAATCAGTAGACAAATCAAGCCCTCAACCACCAAAAGAAATAAAAGAGGAGATAGTGAGAAACCCTGGCATAGACCTCTTTCCACGTAGAAAAATGGGAGGTTGAACCATTTATGAGAATCACAAAATAGATCAATCAAATGCATCTCATGATCCAGTTTATGAAGTCGTGATTATATCCTAGATGGGTAATAAGGATTTTGATAAATATCCAATTTACATATGGCTTGTATAAATCAATATTCATGATTTACCCTTTCAAATTTTTCATTTTAATGTTATGAAATCCTTCTTAGGCGACCACGGTGGCTTCATGAATTTTCCTCCCATCCAAAAAAGCAAACTGATATAGGGAGATGTATCTGGAAAGAATGTGCTTGAGCCTAGATGCAATAATATTTGATATATCTTGTAAATATCATTGCATAAGGAGATAGGCCTAAAGTCTAAGAAGGAGAGGGGATGATTAGATTTTGGAATGAGGGTGATGAACATTGAGTTAAAGGTTGGATATATGTGACTCTCCTTCCTAGATTCTTCAATAATCCCTAGTAGATAGGGGCCCAGGATATCAAAGAGATCCAAATAGAATTCCACACCCAATCCATCGGGTCTTGTACTTTGTCTCATTGGAAACTGTGTAGCGCCACCTAAATTTCCTCCAAAGTAACCACTTCTGCTATAGCCATGCTCTCTACTTCATCCACCATTCTAAGGAAGAATTGTGAAATTGAATAACTTTAGCAATTGATGTTTCAAAGAGGAGATTTAATTATATCTTCAAAGTGGCATTTACCCAATCTAGATAGCCCATCAAAAGATGAAACCTCAACACCATTTTCATTCTGCAAACCCCACTTTTTAACCAGATGTTTCTGCTTCTCAGATGTCATTCCTCCTCTCTAGTTGCAAGAAGGTCAATATTTCTCTTTTCAAGATTCCTACAGGCTTCACTGGACTCATGAGAAGAGAATCTTTCCCCTTCTAAGGATGAGATAATCATAAGCTTCCTTTCAACCTCCTATAGCTGCTACAAATCATGTAATTTCTTCCTTTTTTCCCATTCCTTTGTCTTTTGTTTGATAATTTTTAAGTTTGCTTCAAAATGGGTTGCTACCAAAGATTCCAAGAGAGGAGAAAACAATGACTAGTGTAACTTTACAAGGGATATCAAGTCTTCATCCTTTAACCATGTTGAATTCAACTTAAAAGGGTTAGTCGATTTCGTATGGATACTTTTGAAACACACACCCCTTGTTGACCAGAGGTGGTTACCATGTCACCCGACTCTCGTGGTGTGGTTACAGGAATGGGGTAAGTAATTTTTTTCCTTTTTTTTTTTCATTCTTACTAACTTTTTGAAGCCATAGATGGGATACAACATTGCAATCATCTCGTCAAGATGATTCCGGTGATATAGGACTTTACCCTAATTGGATTCTGAAATCAAATTTTTTGTCATTTTAAAGTTTCCCTGTGTCATGCCACTTGGCGCCCACATGGAGTACCACCACATTATGTATATTCCCATAACCATAACTAGGATACTGACAAGCACTCCTCTAAACATAGAAGAACACAACGATTTAGTCTTCTATATAACTCATGCAAAGTTTGTAATGTTTTTTGTTGTGTGCTTGATACCAATACTAATATTCAGGCTTAAGATTATATAGGTGCACAACTTCCAAAATCGTCATTATCCCTCCAATCACTTATCCCAACTTTTCTTAACCTAGTCTGGTTGCCAAGAGCTAGCTAGCTTGAACTGTAATTATGGAACAACTCCAATAGACCTCTCTAGCCTTAACGCATAGAGGGGTAATTTTCTTCGACCCTGTTAGCACTCTGTAATTTCGAGCCTGAAAACAAAATCACTGAGGTAACATCAAAACCGCTTTTGGAGTTGGGATCTAGCCTTGCCAGCTTCAAAGAGGGCTCTCTCTTTGAGATTTAGCTTTGTTGGCTGAATGGATATTAGGCTAGTTAATGAGCACATGTTTGGTTTTTTAAATGGGTTTGGTGGGGAAAGCAAGGGAAAGGGCCATTGGGAAATGGAGTCAAGGGCTTAAATGATCAATTTGCAGAAGTGCCAAGAATGAGTGAAACGAGGCAAGATAGGTGCACTTCATGAATCTCTGGGAATAAAATGGATTGAGGAGATAGAAGGAGAGAGAAAGTCAGTAGAAACCAAGGAGAAATTAAGAATTCCTCGATTTGGCATCAGTAGAAAATGTAAAGATTGTAAAACAGTCAGAATAGGGTGTTGAATAACAAATCCTATCCTATATCTTCAATTTTACAATTAGACTATCAGAATTGCAAAGAAAGAAAAACAATGGATAAACACCTTACATAGGAGAAAACTTCACCACATAGCACACCACATGAATCCTGAACAGCTGGTTTTGGATTATTTTGCAAAAAATTTCACCTGAAACATCTTGACTATTTACAGAATGGGGTTGTTCCTCAGTACAAATTCCCCCCTGATACTTCGAACAGTGAAGTATATGTACTAATCTTACTAACTGATTACATTGAATGTCGTAACAAACATGCATTTTCTTATTAATTACATAACAGAATTTAACTATAGTAGCTCAGAAAAAAGAAGGGAACTGTTGAAACAGTTTTACATCTAGAACTATTCGAAAAAAATAAATAAATAATAATAATGGTGAATGGTCTGCTCTGGATGTTGAGCTAGTTGTTGTACTGACAGTTGCTGATCTGATTCGTCTCCTCAATATCCTGTGACTTCTGATTTAGTTCCATTCATACTCCAAGATATTAAGCCTCACTTTTCTCTGAGAAGATTTTCCACTGGGCAGAAGGAGAAGGGGATCCCAAAATTCTGCAAAATAAGGTCCAGTTATCCCTTCGAATATCTCAATCAGAGATATATGTGCACAAAGTGAAAGAGGTTATTGTGGATAAGTCTGTCTTGAACAAAAACCTCTTTCATTTTTTCTTAATTCATCTCCAGCTCGCCAAAATCTCTGCCGCAAAATCATGACCAAAATAGGAAGAACAAGAAACCTGAAAAATCGGGCTCAAAGATGGCTTTGATTCTCCCAACTCCTGACACCTATGTAAATTCTAGGAGAGGTTATTGTTCTCCAGCCCATTCTGAACAAAAACCTCTCATTTTTTCAAAATTCATTACCGTTTTCCCGGAATCTCTCTCGGAAATAGATTGGTAAAATCGGCGAAGAATTGCTTTGGAAGACAGTTTTGAAGAAGGAAAAGTGGATTTCAAACCTCCCCTAAGGTGGTAAGTGGTAATAGGGGGGAGGTCCGAAATTTCCTATGCTTACCACGTCGCGGTGGGTCCAATATTTGATACTGCCCATTATGGACCCCCCCTTGATGGTAAATCTCGGATGGTGGGGGAGGGTCGATAAGGCATATTAACAGTCGGATGAAAAGGGGAATGATTGGATAGGATGAAATGTGTTCGGGAGTTAATGGGGGATGGGACACTATGTTGTACAAATGAAGGAAAAAAAGGACACAGAGAATCAACAGATTCATGAAGACAAGAAACTGAATTGGATTGGACTTTTTCATTCAACAATGATTTTCTCTGCCTTACATTTCATGGGCAAATGATAGTTTTATCATCAACTATCGTTACATAACTAATTATTCGTTACGAAAACTGTCTATTTACATTTACCTAAATTTACTAATTCGTTGTCAAACTAACAAACTCCACCTTGACAACAATTTTCCCATTCATCATCTTTCCTGCAAGCCAAGAGAAGCTAAACACCACCGCAGCTTCTCTACTGTAACTGGCTTTGTGAATATGTCTACACAATTTTCTCATGTATGGACCTTTTTAAGAGCTACTTGTCCGCCATCGATCACATGTCTCAGAAAATGATACCTTACATCAATGTGCTTGGTTCTGTTGTGATAGGCAGGGTTTGTAGCCAAGTGAATAGCGCTTTGACTGTCACAAAGTACATTCACTTTCTCTTGCGTCCTTCCAATCTCATCGAGCAGACCCTTTAACCAGATTGCTTCTTTACTGGCATCTAAAGTAGCTATATATTCAGCTTCGGTAGTGGACAACGCAACTGTTTCTTGAAGCTTTGACATCCAACTAATTGCTCCACCTGCAAGAGTAAAGACATAACCTGTAGTAGATCTTCTTTTTTCCAAATCACCTGCATAGTCAGCATCTACATATCCGCAAATTGATCCTTCACTACCATTAAAGACGATGCAATGGTCACTTGTGCCTCTTAGATATCGAAGCACCCATTTCACTGCTTGCCAATGTTCTTTACCCGGATTTGCCATGAACCTGCTGACAACTCCAACTGCATGTGAAATGTCAGGTCTTGTAGATACCATCGCATACATTAAGTTGCCTACAGCGTTTGCATATGGTACATGAGACATATACTGCTTTTCTTCACCAGCTCTGTTAGCGCTTGAAATTTCACCTCAGGCTGAGAAAGGTAAACCTCAAGGCTACATCAAACCATTCAGCCTCGTAGCTAGCCCTACGGGGCAGGAGAAGGCTCTCTCCGGTCAATCTCGGTAGATCTTCAATGGGATGAGATGACCAACAAGGTAACACTGATATTAGGCTAGTAAAATGATTAAAAAGGTTGATTTGGGGTTTTTTGGGTTTTTGGTGGCAAATTGAGGAATTGCAATTTAGGGTGTGAGGATTTGACACAGTTTCTGCAGGGGGTTGCTTGGGGCGAGGTAGGAGACAGTGCTGATGTCTTTGACTGAAGTGGATGGTTAGGAATGAAAGATAAGAAGGCTAAAGAGAGCAAACAATGAATTTGAATTCTCTTTAGACAGTAGAAAACATCGAAATTAAACAAATTTAAAAGCAGAGCATGGCAAGCATGAATTCTTACTTTAACACTTCATTTGTTTAATATGCAACAGTATAGAAAGGAAATGAATCACATAACAAAGCTTACAATAACATGGAGAAACACACCATCAACACATGAGTCCACAAGAATCCCAAAGATGACTGCAAAACCCTGGTCTTCCTTAGCCAAAAATTGCAGAGATACAAGTGATAATACAATGATAGCTTCTCCCTCAAGAGTCCAACCCTGAAAATGAGCAAGAAAGTACATAATATAGATGATCTAACCTCTTTCTCTACCTCCATGGGTCGAGCTCACTATCCTAGGAGCTGTTTGAACCACTTCTAAACTAAGCACTACAAAATAGGCAGTCAAAACAACTTGCCTCTACAAACTTGGAAACCAGTTCATACATTCAATTTTTACCCTTTACATGAAAGAATCTTCTAGAAGAGTTAAACAAGAGTAAAAGTATCCAAAAAGTGTCACAATTACATCCAAGAGAACCACCATCAACCTCAAAAAGTCAAACTGGAGCCAAACTGCGTTTTCTGGGTTGAACTGGTCAAATCTGGCAAAATTTCCTCAACGGGTCACGCACATTTCCTCAACGAGTCGCGCACTTTGGAGCTCTGTTTGGAGGCCTTTCCGGTGTTAGAATTGGGTTCAGGATAGCTCGTTGGAAAGGTCTCTTAGTCTACTTTCCAACCCAACTAGAATTTTTGGATTTGGAGGTCATTTGCCCAGTCAAAAGTCAATTCTCCCAAGACTTCTTCTGCAACTCAAAAAAGGGGCAGAAAGTCAAATTTTGCCTGTATTTTGACCTTCTGGAGGCCCAAAACCCCATAAAAACTCAAGTCCATCCATAGGCATGTGTAACTTTGCATGAAAAATCTAGAAATGCTGATTTTTTGCAAAACGGAGCTACGATGACAAAGGGTCTCACCGGGGGTGAGACCCGTTGAGGAGCCAAAACCTGTAAATTTCCAAAAATTGCCAAAATTACCCAAAATTCTCAAAAAATTTTGGGATTTGATCTGTGACTAGACCATTGAGTGCCATGATCCTTAAGTGAAGCCTCAGCCAAGATACGGAGGGGATTTGGCTTCTTTCTCCGTTTTAGAGCCTCGGTCAACCGCCTTTGAAACATTTTCATTTTGGCCTTGCACACATGCATTCTTGCCCAGTAATGGTTCTTCATGTTTCTTAGCAGCCTCTTGTCTTGTTTGGCCTTTGCCAACAGCTTCTCTAAGTGTGCATTGACCCAGATGAGCATAGACTCCCTCTCCTTAGGCAATAGGTCACCGGGCCTTCTTCGGTTCAAGGTTCGGTCACTACAAATCCTCCATAGCTCATCGAGGACTTTTTCCTCCTCCAACTGCTTGTTGCGCTGCTCAAGGTAGGTGATGGTCCATTGTGCTCCCTCTAACTTCCTCTGCAAGGCATCATTCTCAGCTCTGAGATGTTGAATGATCTCCTTTTCCTCTTGGCTAGCAGAACTGGTCTCAAGATCCACAAGCTCAATATCTGGAACTCTTGATGGCCCCTCATGACTCATGGGCTGCTTGCCCCTCCCTGGTACCTGTGCTGGTGAAGAAAGCGAGGCCCCTTCCACCTGATGTGGAGATAACACTCGCTGAGCTGATGATGAAGGCGAGACCCCTTCCACCTGCTGTGGAGATAGTACTCGCCTAGCTGCTGCAAATAAGGCCCTTGGGCCTTTATAATAAGTGACCAATGGAGGAGAGCTGACATGTCTGGTCTCAAGAATATCATGCTACTGTGATGGCCTTCCCTCCTCATGAACAACCTCAAGGGGTGAAAGGGATAACCTTGAGAGCAGAAAAACAAAACCCTATCTCTACTTGCATTTTGACATTTTTAAAGCAAATATACATGAACTTCTCATTTCAACTTGATGGCATTAAAACACATTTCCCATGCTCATTTTTCTCTATCAAGCAAAATACTTTGATGATCAGAGGCCTACCTGCAACCTTGAAGAGATTTGGGGTCATTTGGCAGCTTACTGGAAAATTTCTGTGGAGAAATACCCAACGGGTCGCGCCCCTCCCAACGGGTCGCGCACGTTGATTTTCTGAACTGCAGAAGGGCTCTCAACGGGTCGCGCACCACCCAACGGGTCGCGCTTTTGCAGGAGGCTTTTGAAGGCCTTCCCGGTGTCGGAATTAGGCACAAGATAGCTCATTGGAAAGGTCTTTGAGTCTACTTTCCAACCCAATTTGAATTTTTCAATTTGGAATTGATTTGACCTGTCAAATATCAAATCTCCCAAGACTGGTCAAAAAGTGCCAAATGAGGCTGCCTCAAGGAAGAGTGTTGTTGCAGTCAACTTTTGAATGCCTTCTTCAACCCCAAATTGAGCTCATGATAGCTCATTGGAAAGCTATTTGTGTATATTTATCATTTTATCCATCAAGAAAATCATTTGGCCAACCAAGCTAGGAGAAAACTTGATTTTCCCAAGGTCACTTCAGAGGTGTCTTTGATTCTCCTGAGGCAACGGTATTCTTGATATTTCTCTCAAACAATGACACATGTGCAAAAAGTGAAGGAGGTTTTTCTTCTTTGGCATGTTCTGGACAAAAACCTCTCTCAGTTTCCCAAAATTAATCTTTTATTTCTTTGAAACATCATTTGAGTGAAACTTGTCCCAATGTGTGGAACAAGGGATTTGGCCGAAATGAAGCGAAATGAAGGGGATAGGGGGCTTCTAAATTCTTGGGGAAATTTTTCGAAGTATGGAGGGATGTTAGGAAACAAGGGAAAGTGGAATCTCAGAGATTGAGTGAGGGAAAGGGGTCGAAAAGGGCAAAACACAGGCCCAACCTAGAAAATTGCCAGGTTGTAGCTAGAAACTAGGGTTTGTGCAAAAATGAGGAATTTGGCGGATCTAAGGGATGGGAAGTGTTTGATAAGGTATATGAAGGATAGGGGAAGGTGTATGAACATCAGGAAACAATTTTTGCCGATAACTTGACCGTCCAAGAGAAATTGGCTTTCAAAACCCTAGGAGAGGGAAATGACCTTGCCAAGGCACAACTGAAGCATGAACAAGGTGTACAATGACTCATTAGACACTGAGATGATAATGACAACCCTATGAATGATGATAGACTCAGCTGAATGATGACATGGACTGACATTTGGGCAAACCCTAGACCTAATGCCTAGTGACCAAATTTTGCTTGAAAACTCTTTGAAATGACAAAATTTGACCTTGACACTTCAAAATCACTTTGTAAGAGCACATTTGATCACTGGAGGAAGGCTGGAAAGACTGACACTAACATTGGCTCGAATGGGGATGGTAGCTCCTTGGAGGTACCAAGAACCTTAGACCTCTGGGAGAGCAGACCAGTGCTTTCAGCCATTGGGCAATGGAGTCAAAAACTCAAGCTGAAATGCATGACTAAAAACTGATGAGTTGACAACACAAATTGACTCTCACTCAACTAAAAACTGACTCGATACTTAAGCACAACCGACAAACTAAAAATGATGCTCAAAGGGGAGCTTATTCATCACAACCTACTCTAACAGTTTCATTCATCACCTGATCAAGTGAAATGAAACAACCAATGCAACCAAGTAAGTATCTCATCTGCTGTTTGAAATCTCCGCAAGTTCTCACTTATGACCAACAAGAGAGAACTACTGAAAGGCAACTCCCATGACAACTTAGAAACAGATCCGTAGAATGATATGAATTCTCTATCCACCTCCAAAAACACTGCATAAGGATCTTGAAATTCAAGCACACTGGAACTTAGCTCATCTAATAGATTACTTCTCGTTTCCTCATACCATGAATGCAAACTTTGATCTGAGCCTTGTGATGAGACCTCTGCTGAAAATGACAAAGAAACTGGCTGCCGGATCAAATTCATATCAGCACATGTTTCAAGCTCACATGTGGTCAATGGAGAAAGACTTTGACTGCAAACCTCATCCAAAACATCAGCTATTGGATCATGAAAAACTTGAAAAGACTGCTGCAATGTATCCATTGAAAATGTATGACATCCTTCTAGCTGTTCATCTTTTTCTTGAGAGATTTTATGAAGATTCTGCCTTATAAACTGAAATGCTTCAAAACAAAAGGGTATAGAATCTTCCGGCATCATCAAATCATCTTCCACAGCTTCATCTGTAATCTGCCCTTCAATTTCATTTGGTGGCTGCAAATCTGATGCTACAGGCTGCTCAAGAATTTTGTTATTTGTCTCGTCCTCAACATTAACACTGAGAGATTGCTGATTTGTTATAGGTTGTCCATTTAAAGATTTACTATACAACCTACCCTTCAAAAACTGAAATGATTCGAAACAAAAAGGTAGGGAACCTTCTTGTATCATTTGATCAAATATGTCAACTTCCATGCTTTCATCTGCAACTTGAAAACCAATGGCATTTGGGGGCTGCAAATCTGAATATGAGAAGTCTGGAACAAGGTTTTTATTGCCTCCAAGATGGTCTAGATCAAGACTTGTTGACAGCTGATTTCTAATTTCATGGAAGTTGTCTTTAATGAACTAACATGAATCAAAACAAAAAGGTAAAGATCCTTCACTTACTTCAAAATTTGCTGCACTTTCCTCGTCACTGTCATAGCTGATATGTGATGGCTGAACATTGTATTCGAGCTGCTGAAAATGAACTTCCTCCACCCACAAACTAACTGCTGGTTTGCCTGTAAGATTAGCTTTTGTTTGGAGAACATAATCATCGTCATACTCATCAAAACGAGGCAAATCATCACTATAAAACACATCATCAAGCATGCATGTCATATCAACAGCTCTCTCTTCTTCACAATGATCTATAAAACAATCATTATCAGATCTATGACAACCAGGATAAGAAACAAAATGTTTTGGATCAGCAACTTGTTCTTCTTCAATCAGCGGGTCATGAGCTTGAACATCATAATCATTTCTCACGTTGATCTTGTCAATCATCTTTTCCACTGCACTTACCAAAATATCAAGCTTCACCTCTAGAGATGTTGATTCTTCCGGATCTATGTTTTTCATCTTTTCTTCCTTCAACCTTGCCCGTCGGATCAGCAGATGCGCCTCTACATTTACTGCACTGTTTTGCATCTCGTGAAGTGTTGCAATATCCCTTTCTCTCAGCTGAAACTCCATCTCCGGATCAAAGGCACCCGGATAGTGCAAGAGATCAGATCTAGGAGAAGGTCTTATATCGATTGGCATTGAATAATAAACTTGGTTAAATCTGGCTGAAAATTGTTGTACAGTCTCCCCTGGTAATCTTTTCAGCTGGTTATACTCTTCTACAATCAAGAAAATGTTCTGCCCAATCATCCACCTATCGAGAAAAACTTTGACGAACTGCTGGAAATCTGAGATGCTCGCATCAGGCAGGGCTTTGAACCAACTCTTCACTTTGGCTTGCAAAGAAAGAGCAAAAAGCCTTATACTAGCATCTTCTTCATCAATTTCAAAAAGATCTAGAAAATTCTCAAAATTCTGGACATGGTGCTCAGCGTTGACATTCTTACATTCACCATCAAACATCGACAAGTATAGATCATAGTTTTTGGGGAAAGCATGAAGAACAGAAGGTAAAACAAGAGGTTTATACCGATCTGGAATTTTACAAGGTATAGGGGTATGTACAGCAGGTATAGAATTAGTTTTGGTCACTTGAGGTTCATCAACTTGAAGATAGCCATCACAAAATTCGGAAAAAGGATCTTGATCAAGCTCAAAGGCATGCAAATCTTTGGTATTCACAATCTTCAAAGGGAAAGAATCAACTGCAGGCCTAGGATCTCTTCTCAAACATAGTATACTTTGCAAAGAAGTTTTGACATTCTTGGGAAAAGAGAAGAAATAATTTATGACAAAGAACAAAATGTCTTGGATGAAATTCCAACTTGAATACCTGGTCTATCCATGTTGTCCTTTCATGTTTTTGCTGGTCGGGATCATCCTCCAGTGGAGTCTTTGGATCTGATCTCAAAACTGATTTAGAGTCGCCAAGTGAATGATTTCAGCCTTTCAAGTGTCTGATCGTTGTCCACCATCAACAATCAGATCTGAACTTGATACATGTACTGGGGTAAAATGCAAATGAAGTGGTCGTATTCACAAGCTCACGGAGATTGACTGAAGCAGCGTTTATCTACTTGCACTGATGCAAAGCAAGAGCGTTTTCGAAGGCTACCTGGCGTAACTTCAGGCTCCGTCTAAGACTTATGAAACAAACACATCAACCCACAAACAAGTTTTTTCTCCCCAGTATGGTCGCCAGTATGTTAGCGCTTGAAATTTCACCTCAGGCTGAGAAAGGTAAACCTCAAGGCTACATCAAACCATTCAGCCTCGTAGCTAGCCCTACGGGGCAGGAGAAGGCTCTCTCCGGTCAATCTCGGTAGATCTTCAATGGGATGAGATGACCAACAAGGTAACACTGATATTAGGCTAGTAAACTGATTAAAAAGGTTGATTTGGGGTTTTTTGGGTTTTTGGTGGCAAATTGAGGAATTGCAATTTAGGGTGCGGGGATTTGACACAGTTTCTGCAGGGGGTTCCTTGGGGCGAGGTAGGAGACAGTGTTGATGTCTTTGACTGAAGTGGATGGTTAGGAATGAAAGATAAGAAGGCTAAAGAGAGCAAAAAATGAATTTGAATTCTCTTTAGACAGTAGAAAACATCGAAATTAAACAAATTTAAAAGCAGAGCATGGCAAGCATGAATTCTTACTTTAACACTTCATTTGTTTAATATGCAGCAGTATAGAAAGGAAATGAATCACATAACAAAGCTTACAATAACATCGAGAAACACACCATCAACACATGAGCCCACAAGAATCCCAAAGATGACTGCAAAACCCTGGTCTTCCTTAGCCAAAAATTGCAAAGATACAAGTGATAATACAATGAGAGCTTCTCCCTCAAGAGTCCAACCCTGAAAATGAGCAAGAAAGTACATAATATAGATGATCTAACCTCTTTCCCTGCCTCCATGGGTCGAGCTCACTATCCTAGGAGCTGTTTGAACCACTTCTAAACTAAGCACTACAAAATAGGCAGTCAAAACAACTTGCCTCTATAAACTTGGAAACCAGTTCATACATTCAATTTTTTACCCTTTACATGAAAGAATCTTCTAGAAGAGTTAAACAAGAGTAAAAGTATCCAAAAAGTGTCACAATTACATCCAAGAGAACCACCATCAACCTCAAAAAGTCAAACTGGAGCCAAACTGCGTTTTCTGGGCTGAACTGGTCAAATCTGGCAAAATTTCCTCAACAGGTCGCGCACATTTCCTCAACGGGTCGCGCACTTTGGAGCTCTGTTTGGAGGCCTTCCCGGTGTCAGAATTGGGTGCAGGATAGCTCGTTGGAAATTTCTCTGAGTCTACTTTCCAACCCAACTGGAATTTGTTGATTTGGAGGTCATTTGCCTAGTCAAAAGTCAATTCTCCCAAGACTACTTCTGCAACTCAAAAAAGGGGCAGAAAGTCAAATTTTGCCTGTATTTTGACCTTCTGGAGGCCCAAAACCCCATAAAAACTCAAGTCCATCCATAGGCATGTGTAACTTTGCATGAAAAATCTAGAAATGTTGAGTTTTTTCAATACGGAGCTACGATGACAAAGGGTCTCACCGGGGGTGAGACCCGTTGAGGAGCCAAAACCTGTAAATTTCCAAAAATTGCCAAAATTACCCAAAATTCTCAAAAAAATTTGGGATTTGAGCTGTGACTAGGCCATTGAGTGCCATGATCCTTAAGTGAAGCCTCAGCCAAGGTACAGAGGGGATTTGGCTTCTTTCTCCGTTTTAGAGCCTCGGTCAACCGCCTTTGAAACATTTTCATTTTGGTCGCGCACACATGCATTCTTGCCCAGTAATGGTTCTTCATGTTTCTTAGCAGCCTCTTGTCTTGTTTGGCCTTTGCCAACAGCTTCTCTAAGTGTGCATTGACCCGGATGAGCATAGACTCCCTCTCCTTAGGCAATAGGTCACCGGGCCTTCTTCGGTTCAAGGTTCGGTCACTACGAATCCTCCATAGCTCATCGAGGACTTTTTCCTCCTCCAACTGCTTGTTGCGCTGCTCAAGGTAGGTGATGGTCCATTGTGCTCCCTCTAACTTCCTCTGCAAGGCATCATTCTCAGCTCTGAGATGCTGAATGATCTCCTTTGCCTCTTGGCTAGGAGAACTGGTCTCAAGATCCACAAGCTCAATATCTGGAACTCCTGATGGCCCCTCATGACTCATGGGCTGCTTGCCCCTCCCTGGTACCTGTGCTGGTGAAGAAAGCGAGGCCCCTTCCACCTGATGTGGAGATAACACTCGCTGAGCTGATGATGAAGGCGAGACCCCTTCCACCTGCTGTGGAGATAGTACTCGCCTAGCTGCTGCAAATAAGGCCCTTGGGCCTTTCTAATAAGTGACCAATGGAGGAGAGCTGACATGTCTGGTCTCAAGAATATCATGCTACTGTGATGGCCTTCCCTCCTCATGAACAACCTCAGGGGGTGAAAGGGATAACCTTGAGAGCAGAAAAACAAAACCCTATCTCTACTTGCATTTTGACATTTTTAAAGCAAATATACATGAACTTCTCATTTCAACTTGATGGCATTAAAACACATTTCCCATGCTCATTTTTCTCTATCAAGCAAAATACTTTGATGATCAGAGGCCTACCTGCAACCTTGAAGAGATTTGGGGTCATTTGGCAGCTTACTGGCAAATTTCTGTGGAGAAATCCCCAACGGGTCGTGCCCCTCCCAACGGGTCGCGCACGTTGATTTTCAGAACTGCAGAAGGGCTCTCAACGGGTCGCGCACCACCCAACGGGTCGCGCTTTTGCAGGAGGCTTTTGGAGGCCTTTCCGGTGTCGGAATCAGGCACAAGATAGCTCGTTAGAAAGGTATTTGAGTCTATTTTCCAACCCAATTGGAATGTTTCAATTTGGAGTTGATTTGACCTGTCAAAAATCAAATCTCCCAAGACTGGTCAGAAAGTGCCAAATGAGGCTGCCTCAAGGAAGAGTGCTGTTGCAGTCAACTTTTGAATGCCTTCTTCAACCCCAAATTGAGCTCATGATAGCTCATTGGAAAGCTATTTGTGTCTAGTTATCATTTTACCCATCAAGAAAATAATTTGGCCAACTGAGCTAGGAGAAAACTTGATTTTCCCAAGGTCACTTCAGAGGTGTCTTTGATTCTCCTGAGGCAACGGTATTCTTGATATTTCTCTCAAAAAATGACACCTGTGCAAAAAGTGAAGGAGGTTTTTCTTCTTTGGCATGTTCTGGACAAAAACCTCTCTCAGTTTCCCAAAATTAATCTTTTAATTCTCTGAAACATCATTTGAGTGAAACTTGTCCCGATTTGTGGAACAAGGGATTTGGCCGAAATGAAGCGAAATGAAGGGGATAGGGGGCTTCTAAATTCTTGGGGAAATTTTTAGAAGTAGGGAGGGATGTTAGGAAACAAGGGAAAGTGGAATCTCAGAGATTGAGTGAGGGGAAGGGGTCGAAAAGGGAAAAACACAGGCCCAACCTAGAAAATTGTCAGGTTGTAGCTAGAAACTAGGGTTTGTGCAAAAATGAGGAATTTGGCGGATCTAAGGGATGGGAAGTGTTTGATAAGGTATATGAAGGATAGGGGAAGGTGTATGAACATCAGGAAACAATTTTTCCCGATAACTTGACCGTCCAAGAGAAATTGGCTTTCAAAACCCTAGGAGAGGGAAATGACCTTGCCAAGGCACAACTGAAGCATGAACAAGGTGTACAATGACTCATTAGACACTGAGATGATAATGACAACCCTATGAATGAGGATAGACTCAGCTGAATGATGACATGGACTGACATTTGGGAAAACCCTAGACCTAATGCCTAGTGACCAAATTTTGCTTTAAAACTCTTTGAAATGACAAAATTTGACCTTGACACTTCAAAATCACTTTGTTAGAGCACATTTGATCACTGGAGGAAGGCTGGAAAGACTGACACTAACAAGCTCTAGGACTCAAAACCGAAGAAAGCTTAAAATGGGAAGCTAAAGGAACATTAACAGGTTTCACATTATTCATAGAGAACTTTTCAAGTACCTTCTCCACATACTTCTGCTGTGACAACCAAAGCTTACCGTTTTTCCTGTCTCTATGTATCTCCATGCCCAAGATATGTTTTTCTGCTCTAAGATCCTTCATATCAAACGTCCTAGAGAGTTGAGCCTTTAACCTGTTGATCTCTTCCACGCTTTTGCTTGCAATAAGCATATTGTCAACATACAAAGCTAAGATAATGAATATGCCATTGAAACTTTTGAAGTACACACAATGATCATACTCACTTCTTATAAAGTTCTGGCTCACCATGAAGGAATCAAACTTCTTGTACCATTGTCTGGGAGACTGCCTCAGACCATACAATGATTTCCTGAGCTTGCAAACTAAACTTCTGCTACGACCTCGTACAAAACCTTATGGTTGTTCCATATATATCTCTTCATTCAAATCACCATGTAGAAAAGTTGTTTTAACATCTAACTGTTCTAACTCAAGATTAAGCAATGCAATTAGTGCCAACACAGTACGTATAGAAACAAGTTTTACAACTGAAGAAAAAATCTCATGAAAGTCTATACCTTCAACCTGAGAATACCCTTTCGCTACCAGTCGTGCCTTATACCTTTCAATACTACCATCAACTTTCCGTTTCAGCTTGAAGACCCATTTACATCCAACAACACTTCTCCCTTCAGGAAGCTCTACAAGATCCCAGGTATTGTTCTTGGCTAAGGAGTCCATTTCTTCTTCCATAGCCATTTTTCATTTCTCGCTCTCTGTATCATCTACTGCTTCCTGATAACAAGAAGGTTCCCCATCTTCAGTAACCAAAGCAACAGATGAAGCAGAATCTTCATACCTTTTGGGAGTTTTCGTTTCCCTTGTAGACCTTCTCAGAGCGACTGGTTGCTGAACTGGTTCAGAAACTTGCACTGGTTCAGAAGCTTCAACGGCTTCCTTTGTGTCTTCAACACCTTTGTCTCCAGAAGTCTCTCCTTCCTTTCGACTGTCACCGAAAGATCTAGCCTCCAACTGAACTTGTTGACTCGGTGATACCTGTTCCTGTTCAATTCTTTCAACATTTGATTTTAACAAAAAGGATTCATCAAATGTTACATCTCTACTAATGACTATCTTCCGCAATGTAGGATCCCACAACCTATATCCTTTCATTGCATAGTCATACCCAACAAAGACATAACATTTCGACTTTGGATCTAATTTTGAACGTTGATTTTTCGGAATAAGAGAATAAGCATCACAGCCAAATATCCTCAATTGAGAATAGTCACAAGACTGACCTGTCCAGACTTCTTCAGGAATTTTACAATCAATTGCTACTGAAGGTGACCTGTTAACTAAATAACAAGCAGTAGATACTGCTTCTGCCCACAACTCCTTTTGCAAGTTAGCATTGCTGATCATGCTTCTGGCTCTTTCCATAAGAGTCTAATTCATACGCTCAGCAACACCATTTTGCTAAGGAGTATAAACAGCAGTTTTGTGTCTAACAATGCCCTCATCCTTACAGTATTGTTCAAATTCAACAGAAGTGAACTCACCACCATTGTCAGTTATTAGACATTTAATAGATTTGCCTGTTCTTTTCTCTACCAATACTTTAAATTGTTTAAAGACATTTAATACATCAGCTTTCCTTTTTAGCATATAGACCCAAACTCTATAAGAGTAATCATCAATGAACGTTAAAAAATACAATGCACCTCCATATGACACAACAGGGGAAGGCCCCCACAGATCAGAATGAATGTAGTCTAAAACATCTTTACTATTATGATTGCCAACTTTAAATCTCTGTTTACACTGTTTTCCATACACACAATGTTTACAGAAATCTAAATTCAAGGATTTCAGACCGGGAAGAGATTTACGTTTCATCAGTATGTGAAGACCTTTCTCGCTCATATGACCCAAACGCTGATGCCATAGACGAGTACCTGCTTCTTCCTTTTCTGACGCAACCGCTGCTTCACCGACCTGAGTACTTCCTTTTAACCTGTAAAGATTTCCGACCTTTTCTGCCTTCATAACCATAAGGGCTCCTTTGAAGACTTTCAAGATGCCATCCTGACCTGTAAACTTATAACCATCTGAATCCAACACTCCCAAAGAGATTAAATTTTTCTTCAAATCAGGTACATGTCTAACACTAGTTAATGTCCTAACTGTGTTATCATACATCTTAATCCTGATATCTCCCATCCCAATAGTCTGACATGACATATTGTTACCCATAAACACAGAACTACCGTTTACATTTTCATACGAAGTAAACCAATTTCTATGTGGGCACATGTGATGCGAAGCACCAGAGTCTAACAGCCAGCTATCAAAACTCTGAGAGACATTACATTCAGGTGAAGTTTCATCTATCATACACAATTCTTCAGCAGATAAAACTTCGTCTACCATACCTAAATTAGCCTGATTCGCTTCGTTCTTCGGGTTTTCGGATTCCTTCCATTTCCAACAGTCCTTCTTCAAGTGTCCAACTTTACCGCAGTTCCAACATTTTGCCTTACACTTCTTGCCCTTCGATTTCGACCTGGAAGACCCCCTTGGTTTTTCTCCTCTTTCCTTTGAGCGTCCTCTAGCGACCATGGCTTCTGATGCAGTTGTTTCAGTGCTGGATTTCCTTCGTACTTCTTCAGACAGAAGAGCTCCCACGACTGATTCAAACTTCAAAGAATCAGCAGAGCTGAAACTGATTGAAGTTACTAAGTGATCCCATGATTCAGGCAGAGAACACAGCAAGGTTATGGCATTATCTTCTTCCTGTATCTTGAATTCCATATCTGTTAATTGACAAATTAGTGTATTAAAAACATTCAAATGTTCTGCAATGTTTGAACCTTCTTTCATTCGAAGACTGTATAACTGTCGTTTCAGATAAATTCTGTTGGTTAACGATTTTGTCATATAGAGTTTTTCAAGTTTTTCCCACAATCCTGACGCCGTAGTCTCTTCAACAATGTTGAAGAGAACTTCATCCACTAGGCATAACCGGATGGTACTAAGAGCTCAGGCATCCAAGTCCTCCCAGTCTGAAGTAGTCATGGTTGTAGGTTTCTTAGTTACCCCATCTAATGCCTTGTGCAACCCTTGTTGCACAAGCAGATCCTTAACCTTCAGTTTCCAAAGAGCAAAATTGCTCTTTCCGGTGAATTTCTCCACCTTGAATCTTGCATTTGACATCTTGGCCATTTTTCCTCCTTCCTAGGGTTTCAGTCTTTCTAGGGTTTTTGCTTTTAAAAAAAAATAATCTTAGCCTCTGGTGATTTAAATAAACAATGAAACCCTTCCTGAACCCTTTCTTTTACTCCAACTTGTATAAAAAAAACCACCACTTTTTTTTAAAAAACTTGATTTGATTTCAATATTTCAATCTGTTGTTTTGTTTCAAAAAAAAAAATTCAACATTTTTTTTTTAAATTTCAAATCCTGTTTCCTTTCACCCTTTGTTTTTCACAAATTTCTGGAAAAAATAATTCTTGTATTTCTCTGATTTTCTTTCCTCCAAATTCAAATTCTTGAGAAAAAAAAAAAAAATTCTCAATAAACAAATTTACCCGGTTCCACAAGCCAGGCCTCTGGCAGCAATACGCAACCTCAGTCTTTTACGCAGAGATGGCCTCGCACAGAAAACTTCTTCTTTAATCAACGCAGAGAGCAGATTTGTTGTCTTCCAACGCTCACAGCACAGCCGTTCTTCAACGCATAGGACTTGCTGGTCTTCCAACGCTCACAGCACAGTCGTTCTTCAACACTTTAATCAACGCAGAGAGCAGATTTGTTGTCTTCCAACGCTTGCTGGTCTTCCAATGCTCGCTGGTCTTCCAACGCTCACAGCACAGTCTCAACCGTCAGGGTCTTCACGTCCTCAGCGTTGATGGTCTTCTCAGCGTCTCAGCGCAGGTCACACAGTCTCAGCGCAGGTTCTTCTCAGTGCCTTCACGCCCAATCGCTCGGCCCTCAGCTCTGATACCACTTGTTGTACAAATGAAGGAAAAAAAAAGGACACAGAGAATCAACAGATTCATGAAGACAAGAAACTGAATAAGAAACTGAATTGGATTGGACTTTTTCATTCAACAATGATTTTCTCTGCCTTACATTTCATGGGAAAATGATAGTTTTATCACCAACTATCGTTACATAACTAATTAGTCGTTACAAAAACCGTCTATTTATATTTACCTAAATTTACTAATTCGTTGTCAAACTAACACATTAGTGATTGGCGGGGTCAGGGAAAAAGGTACGAAGTGATAGTAAAATGAAATAAGGGGGTGAGAAATTAGGATATATGAATTAATTTTCCCCGAACATTTATCAAAATTAACGAGCTCACAATCATAATATGGAAACTACCATGCAAAACTCGCAATATTAGCAAGACCCACATAAGCACCTACCACCAAATAACGGAAGAACAGCCACCCATTAACAATAGCTTCATTAACTGTCCGAGGTCCCACCGTCGTTGCTTTGAAAAGATCATGATCGCAAATAATTTGGTAGAACATTTGGTATGCTATCATGTTGAACTACCTGGCCAACCCTAGTGAATTCGTCCATTAATTTTTCCTTCTCTTTGATGGTGGCTCAACAGAGTTTGGCATCACTTTCCTATCATGCCCATTAAAATTATCACACCATAGATGTATTCTTTGTTACAGAGTTTTGAGTCTCTAAGGAAAATCTTTCGAGATGACAGATGATAGTTTTGACCTTCATATTCCATACTGCCAACAAATGTGTACAACCCTGAGTTTGGATCATCATATTTGATAAAAGCCTTAAAGGACTGGAAATTTTCATCATTATAAAACTGCTTTGTTGCCTTCAATGCTTTCTCTAACTTTTGATTTGCCTCAACTTGGAAATACATGATAGGTTATGGACATTATTTACAACATGAAAGGTCTGAGAAGACATAACCAATCACCTTGAGATCCTTTAAATTACAGGACCCTAACAGACCCTACGTAGCATATCTATTTCCAAGTTGCACGATGGATTACAAGGTGTGTATCCTGGCCCATCAGCATATATAATTCAAGAAGGATTTCAGGTCATCCCAACACCCTTGGCTTTCAAATCATTCTAAGTACATCTCAAGCCCTTCAAAAATTGATCAAAAAATTCCAGATATTAGATAAGAGTGCAAACCAATCATTATCTTCACCATACCTTATTATCACACTTCTCTCCTTTTATGACCTAAAGGTATAATAGCTTTATCCATAGACTCCATATTATCAAGGAAGGAATTTCTTGGTGTCTACCCCCATTGCTTCCTCAATGGGATTGTGCATATCTCTCATTTTCTTTTGACCTGGGTGAGTATGCACCCATATCCATAATGGCCATCATTCCACCGATATTCGTGCAATATTCATAGCCTATAAGCTAAGAATACAAACTTGGACATGTAACCATACATACATGCTTATATATGTCTCTATAACAAGCTTGGACTTGAGAGCATAAAATTCCATTAGATAAGCGGGTGGGTAAGTCCTCCCATAGCCCATCAATTCTCCTTACATACTGAGTAGTACATGGCATGAACACACAATGTATGAAAAATAAATTCTCAGCAAATGTTGATATATACTTGGACATGGAGGTCTCACTTATCCAACCCGTGTCATGTATACCCCTGGTTAACATTCCATTTCAAAATTACCAATATAGGAAGCATGGATTTATTCTTCGCTAGAAGTTGATCCTTCGCTCACTCAAATGGGAAGTTTAATAAAAACATGATCAAGATAATACCATTTCATTTATATCGGTATCTAATCACAATTGCATAGTTATTAACTTATTTGAGGTTCATGTAAATCTTTCCTTATGCCCACATTTTAAGCAAGTGCCACATGTAAACATGTTGCTCCCATGCATCTATAAGTCTTGTATGTAGCTACCAATTCTTTTTGTTTCCTTTGCATGTTTTTACACAAGGTATAAAATCCTATACATAACTTTTGTAACCAATTAGACACTAACTCACCATACATTATGTAAATGTTGAAGGAATGAACACATCCAATACTTAAAACTCCAAAAGGCATCTGGAATCTAAGGCTAGGTCCTGAGTTGATTTAACCAATTACCTGCAAAGTCTTGTATCTCTTACATTCACACTCATGTGCCTAACGTAGGTTACTAGCATCTTATAAATAGTTTGGGCACTCCAATATCATGACCACACAGTATGTTACATATCACACGTTATTCCATGGATCCCTCAGCTAATGCATGTGCATTAACCCTGGTACTAGCACAGTCTAGATTTTTACCTGTAACCTTAGGAATATATACATAGACATAGGTACATATTTTAAGAGCATAATGGTTGGTTCGTATGGTCACCCCCTTCACATTGTAGCATTACAATTTGGAACCCAAATCACCAAGGTCAGTCTAATACAGATCTTGTATTATGGTCAATTATGTGACATCACTAGAACAATACGGTTACCATTTCACATATTATGGTTCATCTCGTCATATATAAGAGATGTAGATTCATTGCAACATTCCATATATATATATATATATATATATATATATATATATATATATATATATATATATAGAGAGAGAGAGAGAGAGAGAGAGCATACCAACAATTACACACAGTACTTATAGAATGTTTCATGTGACCCTTATACACCTGGTTCATGTGTGTCATAGCTAACCTGGTTCATTAAAAATAGTCCAAGAATAGGGTTCATTGTGTGTCACAACTCATACTAAAACCAATCTAAGCACGTGGATAATTGTTTATCGTAGCTAACATTTATCATGTTAAGAACAGTTCAAGCCTTCTAGACATATTTCATCATAACCTTAAACAACGATTCCATTTCAATCTTAGATGGGCCAGGTATTCAACATATTAACAATAGCAGTAAAATTGTTCTATGATTAACATAAGTGAGTCATAACTTTCAAGTGGATAGGTACTTACCTTGAAGTAAGTTTGAGCAATTGAGTCAAGGACTACCACTTTCTACCCAACCATAGGTTGGAATGCACCATATCCTTTCATACATCCTAATCACCATAGTGCCAAGGTCCACAACATGAGTGAGGGTTTTCTTATGGAATTGAGCTAGTATTTCTAGCTAAAATCGGGCCTCCAGAGAGCCAACCCCCTCCACCCTCCAACTAATCCTCCAATTTTGAGAGCTTCTAAAACCTCCTAGTCTCTCAAGGAAGAACAAGAGTGGATGTGATTATGGATGGACCTTTTCATAGGTTCAAGGAAGTTCATATTAACAGTATGTTTGCACAAGATATTAGGTTTGTTTTAGTGCTTGTTCAAGGAAGGGTAACATTACCATATGGGCCTGTCCACAAGGCCAATATGATGATCTCCTCCAAAATCCTAGGTGATGAGCAAGCTTTAGATAATGGTTAGAAGGAGTGGTCTATCCATTGGTAGAGAGGGTGATATGATGCTCCTATGTTTTGTCAACACAAAAAGGAAGATTCACCACTAGTTCGAGGATCAACTTCTTATTTTTTTTCCCAACATTGGTAGCAACAAGGTGTGTTATGTCTACATTCAAGATAAGATTAAACAAAATTTGATGACTATCCTCCACCTCCACTCGAGGTTCCTTCTTCTTGTTGCCATCTCCTATGTTGATTGATCTTTGTTCTGGGTGGTTTTTTTTCCAACCTGTCCAATCCTCTGGACAATTCAGCCTTCCTCCATCTGTCCCTCAAATTCTATATTTTTATTAGTTGGCCTAATCATGCCTAATTGGTTTCTTTTGGGTTTGCCTACCAATTTTTGTGGGCCAATCATTTGAGTTCACATCATATTTCCCCTTGATTGCCACTTATCAGCGTCCATGGATGCCACCAAACAAGTCCACATCTCAAGTAGTTTTCCACCTCAACTCTAGAAGCCTTGTCCCTAACTCAAACCATTTAATTTAATTAAATTTACAATGCTAAAATTAAGCAAGAAAAGTAACCGAGGTAATTAAAACCCCTCCCCTTTTTGGGAACACTATCCTCAATGTTCAATGACCTTAAACAACATAATAATGACTACTTAAAAGACACAACAAACTTGATATGGAGTTTTATATCTACACAACTCGTTTTAGCTCTTACAATCCATTATATATGTATAGTGGCCTACCTTGACACTTAGTAAATATTAATTCATAATTCATTCATCTTACCATGGCCCTCTTCGTAGTGTTTTGATGCTTCATATGTGTTCAATCTAGCTTGAATTTTTTCTCTTTCTATAGAATGATTTTTTCCTCCAATGTCTAGTGTTATTACCCTTGTGCTTCTTGTTCCTTCAATGAACAGTTTTTGGCTCATTTTCTCTAAGCACACTCCTAATGTGCTTTTGATTCTAACTAGCTATGTTGGTGCTCCCGTGGTACTGGCTCAGCTACTACGGCCCCTTGGCCTTGGAAGATTGGTAATCGTTCTAGAATGAATGATACCAGGATAGACCCATAGCCAAACTGCTTCAGTTTGGCTTGCTTGCTTTTCGTGAGCTGTCTCTTCATACTTACTGTCACTGTTGTGGCCCAGTCAAATATCGTGGGACTCATACACTCCGAGGCCAGTATGAGCTGGGATTTTGTCACCTCATGCGGTGCTTGCGACCCCGCAGCCCGCATGATGGTATGTAGCACCACCCCGAGTGCTAGATCCTCGAAAGTAGCAATGTCTACCTTCGCACTCCCAGATCCAAATCGTGCCTTCGGGCACACTCATGCCATCACCTGTTCCATTTTTTCGCCAGATGGTCTGCTCCCTGTCAGTATGGGCACCGGACCTCTGCGTGACAATCCGGTTATAAAGTAGATGTCAGGAACCTCCAGTTCTAATACTTGATCCCGCAGCTTGAACACTTGTTCGTTCACATCCCAAATGTTGATCAGGTATTGTAAGAGCTCAGGTTGAGCTCGTAAACAAGGTGTCAGGAAGAATTTCTTCAACCCACAATTCCTGAGGGAGTTCATGCAATTTTCATTTTCCATGGCTAATTCGCCCTCTTTCTCGTGCTCCCTCTCTTTCCATTCGATCACCATTTTGCTCGATTGCTTGCATCCATATGGTCAAGAACCCTTGATTAGATCTTTGTTATGCCAAAAAATTCTTTCAGATTAATTATAAATCCAGAATTTTGGGCGGAAAGTTAGGTTCCGCCGTTTGCACGGCTGTTTCTAAAACAGTCGCACCAATCGGTGCGGGCCCTTTGCATATAAAATCCCATTGGCGCGGATCCATGCCCGATACCTGTGCCAATGGGCGCAGCCCTAAATTTTGCAAATCCTTCCACAGGAATCTAATGGGCATAGGGAAACTATCAAAAAATGGATTGAAATGAAGTACTAGGAAGCGCCTCTTACCTGGAACTGACGGAACTCTGAATGGTAGCCCGGATCTGTCGCAATCGCCGTCAGAAGTTCCCACACCAAATGGACCATTGCTGCTCTTCAGTGAGGTAAATAGTAAAAAGTGATTTTATTTTTACCATTTGACATATTTATAACTTTTTGAACTCAAAATAGTTTTTGAAAGTTATTTTTCTGAATATTTTAATATATTTGTTGTCAAAAATGGGTTTTACACTTGCTTTTTGTGCAGCAACAGGTTTTTATGAAACTTAAACGGTGAAATGAGTTATATTTTATACTTTTTTGGACTCGGTAAATACACGAAAAATTCATTCTGGAGTCATCTTTCAGCTCTTTTCTGACTCTCTAAACATGAAAAGATGGCCGAGTTTCCCTCTTGACTCGTTAAAAGAAATGAGAGGCGGTCTCTTTTAAGCTCTTTTTCCAACCGTTTAAACACAAAAAGATAGTCGGGCTTTTGTCGTTTCAGGCTCGTTACTGGTTGCGAAATGACGTGCTTCCAACCGCTTTTTTACTTTTTCTGGTCGACTTTACTACTTACGAAAAGTACTCCTCAATCGTATTGGTCGGGCAGTTCTTTCAAGCATCGTTTTATACTTTTTCGGGCTCGAGAGACACAACTCTACGAAAAAGGACCCCCCTAGAGTTTTCTTTTCTATTGTTTTTTCAAACTCTCTAAACATGAAAAGACGTTGAGTTCTCCCTTTGTCAGACTCGTTAAACTCTGATGACATTGGATTCAATCGAAATGAAGTTACTCGAGTTTCTCCTTCCTAGGGCTCGTTAGATGTACTGGGATGGATTCGCCCGAAGGGCGACCTGATATTACAAGCATATGCTATCCCCTTCAAGCTTGTTAATAAAAATAATCGGGGTACTCGCCAGAAATGGTGGAGAAAATGGAACTAGAATCATTGTCGTGTCGGCAGTATGTCGCTCTTGAACATGGCACTTGTCTGCATTCGTGTCAGGGTGGGGATATCTCATCTCGTTTTTCACTTGCCTCCGTGGGTTTGGGTTATCCTTTTTGACCTCTCATCTACTCTTTTCCTTGTCACCATGACCTCTGATCGATTGATGTCAAATACTACCAAGTCCACTGTCGTGCCACCGATATGTTCAAGAGAAGTTGACCTCTACAAAATATCAACCTCCCTCTGATAACTCATATGATCTTGATTCACAAAAACATTATCTTCCTCTGTCTCACATCGATGATGTGGGAAACACTATGGCCCACCTTCGGTCAAGGTCACTTCCTGTCGAATTCAGCTCATTATCCAGGAAGCTGATCTAGAGACTCCCTTCTGGCACCTTGGAGCCTACATGCCTCAATGGTAGGTTCTTCGCATTCGACGCGAGGTTTTCATTATTGGCCTCCGATCGGATGATTCTAAGAGTGTTCGATGCCAGCTCACTGATTCACACGCCGTAGATTGTACCTGTAGTACCTTGAGGGCCATTGTCATTATTGGTCGTACCTCTCGCGTCTGTTAACAGCTTCCATCATTGGCTGGTAATCAGACGATGTTCTTGCATGTTCAACTTCAGCACATATATTCGCATGCTTGAACTTGTACTTTGTTCGGGTCGAGATGGAGCGCAAGACCCTGGATTTTGTCTGTTGGAATCCAGGCTGCGATTTTGTGGATTACTATGATTGTTACATGACTCATTTACTGGATGGCTGCGACCATGCCCAAGTCTATTTATCGATCCTCGCTGGATGGTTGCGCCCATACCTTGGATCTGGATTATTATGTACTCTACTATGGATGGTTGCGCCCATACCACACATATCATGTATTTTAGATATTGGTTGTACTTCTCCACGCAGGTTTTCCAGGCGGCAGTGTTTTCGGTTGGACATGTTCTCGTAAAGCATTTCACCCCTCTCTCTCTCTTGGGCCTCATGATTTAGGGGGCATCTATTACATAGCAATTTCTCACCGTCCCTGCTACCTGTTACACTAAAAAAAGTCACCTTGACTACTTACAGTTAGTATGGCTCAAATCAACAGTCATGCTACCCTCTTAGGCAAGTCTTATGCCTCTGTTATCCATCTCAAACTCAAAGAAGAGAGAAAGTCTTGTAAAAACTATGTTTATCTCTGGGGTCGCAGGTTCTCTCTAGCCTTACCTGCGGGGACGCTGACCATGCTCACAAAATCTGCGTCCATGGACGCTCTGTATGTTAAGGGACAGGTGCGTCCCTCTGTAAAAGGCAAAATGCGCGAGTTTTATCTTGAAAAAGTTACTTGTGGTTACTTCTAGAACATTCTAGAGGTCGGTTTGATGAAATGGATGCGCCTCCAGTTGGTTCATGTATCTCTATTAAGGGGGAACTTATCCCATCAATAAGGGAGTTATCCCACCCAAAGAGGGGGATGATACCATTGATAGTGGACCTGAATAACCTCTTTACAGCACTATAAATAAAGGCATTGAGCCAGAAGGAGAAGAGGTTGGAGCTATACATTTTCTTTGGGTAAATGCTGCAAGATTTAGGTCTTCCATTAGAGCCTTTGTGAGGAGAGATTGTCTTCACTTGATTCTACTTGGAAGTGGGTGAGCTTTGTCAAAGTAGAGGAAAACCCTTGACAGATTCCGTGTGACAAATTGGCGACTCCACTGGGGAATCCATTAATGCGAAAGTCTTTTCCTTTGTGTGAACTTTGCTCTGAGAAAATCATTTTTATTTTCTGGTTTTTGACTGTGAGAATTAGTATTTGGGTGGCTTAGCTTTAGATTTAGTTAGATTTGGTTTTTCTTAACTTTTCCAGAAGGACGCACCCTCTGAGTACTGCACAGTGCGTCTTTGGACGCGCTGTTGCCGTTTGCACAGAGCGGGCCCGCGCCTGTTCTAACGGGTTGCCTGCGTCTTCCTGTAAAAATTTAGGAAAACTCCATTTTTGCTTTAATTGCTTTTAGATTTTGTTTTTTCTTAGTGTTTTCTGCCCAGATCCTTTAGTCTCCTGTCAAAAATTTTCACCTGAACTTGTTTCATTAGCATTCTTGCTTTTAGCTTTCATCAATTGGGTGTTTTGAGTCTCTTTCTTGAGAAATTCTTGATTTGATTTCCTTTGATCATTACTTGGAGGTTTGTCTCAGTCTTTTCACAATTTTGCATCTTTTTGCTTTTGTTTTTGCAAAAAAATTTCCCCCTCATTCGCCGGGGGGGCTAAATTGTGTATGAGTGTTAATCGCCTTTGAGTGTTTTTATGTTTTGATCTTTGGAACTCTCACCCAATTTTCTCAATTTGCACTTGATTGGTTCTTAGATCACATTAGAATCGTCTTGTGTTTGAGAATTCTTTTGCATAGATCACATTTGCACAATTAGAATTCTCATTTTCAGAATATGAATGAAAAATGTGCATAGATTACATTTGCATACTTTTCAAGTGAATTGTGCTTAGATTACAATTGCATAGTTTACATTCTGAAAAATCAATTGTAGATTTAGATCAGCTTTCTTTGATTTGAATTTACACAAAAATGAAAATAAAAAAAAATTGGTTTGGAATTGATTTGCATTAGTTTTTCTTGATGAAATTAGTGCATTAGAGAATTTGTTATATTTTCTCTTAGTGATCAATTTTTTGCATTGTTGGAAGTGAATGGAAACTCTCTCCTTACTTTAGTTAGGATTCATCGAATTGAAAAGATTACATTATCATATTCGATTGCATTCAGTTGAGTCGGGTCATAACACCATTGGTTTCGTATCCATTTACCCATTTGAGTAATAACAGCCTTAATAACACAGCGCTTAATTAAAATTCATCTAGTAATTTTTACATTTCTAGGGCTCTGAAGCACCAACATAGCTTAGGCTAGTGTCTTGGAGTAGGTGAGTACTTAACTCTCCAAGACTACAAAACCAAACAGATAGTTTATCTTGAGTAGAATAAATCCAATTGTTTCAATTGCACTCTGGGAAAGCTCCTCTTAAAGGAGAAGCACGAGCTCGTGTCCGAACCAGTGAGGGGATCATTCCCCCCTCGTTGGGAACGACGCCAGACAGTACGTATTACAAACGGTAAACCTCAGATTAACCATTGTCGAGGAGCCAGGGGTCACTTATCGGTAAACCTTGGATTGTTGTCAAGGAGCCGGTAAGGGGATTGAGCTTGCTACTCTGCCCTTGCGTGCTGTCGGAGTTTAGACTGTTCCCCCAGGTGTATTTGTTACTGTTGGTGACCTTAGTGACCATAATCTTTAGGGTTCTACCGAGGTGACGGTGGAGGGAAGGTCCCACTGTACCTGGAGCAGACATCGGTTATACTCACTTGGATTTTCCGGGGGGTTCACTTCACTTCGAGACGGTTAAAGTGGAGGAACTTGTGCCGGTCTATTCATTAAGAAGGTTGCCGGGGTAACTGTTCCTCCAGCCATTTCTGTACTGAATTCTGCGAGGTTGGGCTTCATCACCAACTAGTGTTTTCGGTCCGGAGAGCTTACTGTTTGTGTGTGGTTTGACTCCTAGATTTGATAGCGCGTGTTAATTTGTTTGTTTTTACTTTTAGAGACCATAGGTGTGAATTGTGAATTTTAGTTGTTAAGTGTGAATTGTGAATTGTTAATTTTAGTTTTAAATTGTTAATAAAATTCACTGAAGTTGAATATAATGGCAAATGTTCCGGAATTTATCAACCTAGGAACCCCTCCTAACGAGAATCCTAGTACTTTTCCTTACTTTGGAAATGTTGGTCCTCCTTATATGGCTACTTTGTCATTACCTGGATTTACAATAGGTTTACCGATATGGTTATTTTCAACTTCGTTGGCCCAAAATACTCCAATTGTTCCATCTCAACCGGATGCTTCACCTCAACAGAGTTCACCATCTCAACATCACCAACCTTCTGTTGACCCTTTACCTTCTTCGCCTAATTTTTCTTCCTCCATTTCTTCCTCTTCGCCTGGTAAAAGCCTTGATGCTAGTAACCAGGAGGCTAAGAAGAAGAAGAAAGGGAAGAAGAAGAAGAAGAAGAAGAAGCAAGATACGAAAGAAGTCAACCAACCAACCACGACTGTAAGTGTTAGTGGTGTTGAGGAAAACTCCAACATGCATCGTAAACCCAAATACCCTTGCAGGCTTTGTAAGGGTGACCACTTCCTTGTCAATTGTCCTGGTATTCCAAAGGTCTTGGAAGTATGGTCAGAAAAATCTCATCAACTTTCCATTGATCCATCAACCAGTGATAGTCAGGTTCCTGGGAAAAAGGGTAAAGTTAGGTTTCCTTGTAAGTTATGCATAGGGAGTCATCAAACTCACATTTTCCCTCACATGGATGAAGCCTCAACATTGTTGGAAAACCTTACTGTTCCACAGCAAGAATTTCCAACTGGTTACCGTAAACTTTCTCCCAACCTACCGTCAACTGACGGAGTGATTGATCTAAATTCAAGTACAGTCGATCACACTCTCCCATTGGAGAGTGAAACTCATGTCACTCAGGTTGATGATCCATTAGTTGACCAAGTGGTCGATTCAATTTCACATTCGGTCGATCACACTCTCCTTTTCGAGAGTAAATTTCATACCGCTGATGTTCTTCTTGTTACATCGGATTCTTCTATGCCGGGGGGCATTTCACCTGTTTCTACAGAACCCCCTCCAAGTACTGAGGTCTTTTCCTTTGATTGGAATAGACTGACAGAACCTCGTCTTCCTTCCTCCATCCCTTTCCAAATCATTGTCAAGGCTGGTGGTAGGGACATACATCGTACTCAGGTAGATGAAGGTGCTTCTGTTAGTATTTTATCCTCAGCTGTTTGGAAAGCTTTGGGTTCCCCTCAGCTTGCGCCTATTACGCAGAATCTGAAAGCTTTTAACAGAACAATTAGTGAACCTTTAGGGATCCTTCCTAAGTTTTCTATTACCTTGGAAGGTAAAACTGTTTGTGTTGATCTTATGGTAGTTCGAGGTCCCTTGGATTTCAATTTACTCCTTGGGCGAGACTATGTTTATGCAATGACAGCTGTCGTATTGACACTCTTTCGCGTGATGTCTTTCCCTCACAATGGCAGTATTGTGACTGTAGACCAGCTTTCGTTCCCTAGTCTTTTTTCAACTACCAATAATATGACACCCCTAAATGTTCCTGATTCTAAAGTGGTATCTACCCTGCCACGGGTTAATTATGTGGCAACTGGTCCCATGTTTTCAGTTACCGATGTAAGTGAGCCTCTCACTGTTGATTTAGATTCGGTAATTGACATGGAAAACTCTATGGGATTACTTGAACACGATGTTCTTATCCCTTTTGAGTCCCTTGACATGTGTTCCTTCCAGAGAACTATTCTTCCTTCTGATGAAGACCTCTTGGAAGCCATGATCAAGGAGTGTCCATTGACATGTCTTTCTTCCAGTTGGAAGCCATGATCAATGTTGTGAGGAAAGTTCTTTTTACTGAGTCAACCTCGTTAAAAAATGAATCAGGGCCGAGGAAAGTTCCTTTTACTGTGTCAACCTCGTTAAAAATTGAATCAGTTAGTTCGAGGAAAGTTCCTTTTACTGTGTCAACCTCGTTAAAAAATGAATCAGTGTGTGTGAGGAAAGTTCTTTTTACTGAGTCAACCTCGTTAAAAAATGAATCAGGGCCGAGGAAAGTTCCTTTTACTGTGTCAACCTCGTTAAAAATTGAATCAGTTAGTTCGAGGAAAGTTCCTTTTACTGTGTCAACCTCGTTAAAAAATGAATCAGTGTGTGTGAGGAAAGTTCTTTTTACTGAGTCAACCTCGTTAAAAAATGAATCAGGGCCGAGGAAAGTTCCTTTTACTGTGTCAACCTCGTTAAAAAATGAATCAGTGTGTGTGAGGAAAGTTCTTTTTACTGAGTCAACCTCGTTAAAAAATGAATCAGGGGCGAGGAAAGTTCCTTTTACTGTGTCAACCTCGTTAAAAAATGAATCAGTGTGTTCGAGGACAGTTCCTTTTCCTGTGCCAACCTCGTTAAAAAATGAAACAGGCTAGCATGAGGATAGTTCTTTTACTGAGTCAACCTCATTAAAAAATGAATCAGCTAGATTTTAGGCTAGGTAGATTATAGAAAGTAGGGTTATGAGGATAGTTCCTGTTACTGAGTCAACCTCGTTAAAAAATGAATCAGGTTTGAGGATAGTTCCTGTTACTGAGTCAACCTCGTTAAAAAATGAATCAGGTATGAGGATAGTTCTTTTCTTGTGTCAACCTCTTTAAAAATGAAACAACTCCCTTTTCAAGTTAAATATTGAAAGTAAACCTTCATTTCATCCAGCCGGTTGAATGCAATGAAGCCTGGGGGGCATGTACCTCGCTTTGCATCATTATGCTGGGGGGCATGCGAACTTTTTGAGCATAGTTCCTTGTCTTGTGTCAAGCTCGTTAAAAAATGAAACAAGGGTAGGTTAAGTAGGTAGATTGTAGAGCGTAGTCATGAGCATAGTTCCTTGTCTTGTGTCAAGCTCATTAAAAAATGAATCAAGGATTTTAGAGCATAGTTCCTTGTCTTGTGTCAAGCTCGTTAAAAAATGAATCAAGGTTTTTAGAGTAGAGTTTTTGTTAGGTAGATTGTAGAGTAGTTACGAGCATAGTTCCTTATCTTGTGTCAAGCTCGTTTAAAAAATGAAACAACTCCCACAAGTCTTTCCAAGATCTTGAAAGTAAAGCTTCATTCCATCCACCTCATTGAATGCAATGAAGCTTGGGGGGCATGTACCTTGGTTTGCATCTTTATGCTGGGGGCATGTGAACTTATAACAAGCATAGTTTTTCATTTCAAGCTTGCGTAAACATGAAACCGAATCCGAGCATAGTTCTTTTCCTATGTCAAGCTCGTTAAAAAATGAAACAAATCCTCCTCTGCTTGAGTCGAGAGATTGACTAGATCTCGTAAAAGTTAAGTTGTATATTTAGGTTAGTTATTTCAGTTTTTTGCATAATTTTCTTACAGTTTTAGGTCGAGTCTTTCAAACGATCTCGTTCATGAACCTTCATTCCATCCAGCTTGTGCTTAGTTGAATGAAATGAAGTTGAGGGGCATGCGCTCTAGCAGTTACGCTTAGGGGGCATCAAGCACAGTTTTCTCTCTGTTTCAAGCTTGTGTAAAAATGAAACTACTATGAAGCATAGTTTTACTCTGTTTCAAGCTTTTGTAAAAATGAAACCTAGCTCGAGTCAATTTCAGTTATTTTCAAGACTCGTTAAACTCATGAAAATACCGAGATTATTTTTCTATTTTTCATTCTCGTAAAACAAATGAAAATGCCGAGTTCTTTCCGTCTTTTCCTGCTCGTAAATTAAATTGAAAGTCGGCCATATGAGTACATTTTTATCATTTTTTCGAACTCGTTAAAACTTACGAAAAAGTGAAACCTTGGAGTCATCTTTTAAGCCCTTTTCTGACTCCTAAAAAATGAAAAGATCGCCGAGCGTTTCTTTTACACTCGTTAAAACGGAATTAAAAGACGGTCCCCTTTTAGCTCTTTTCTGACCGCAAAATCAGGAAAAGATTGCCGGGTTTTTGTCGTTTCAAACTCGATAAGGAAATAAAACGACGTGTCCTTGATCGCTTTTTACTTTTCAGGTCAACGACACTATTATGAAAGTACTCCTTGGTCGCGAGATCAAGCGGTTCCCCCAGGTATTATTTTATACTTTTTCGGGCTTGAGGGACACAAATATACGAAAAAGTTCAACATGGAGTCTCCTTTAGTTTTTTCAGACTCTCTAAAATTGAAAAACGCTGAGTTTCTCCTATACTGGGCTCGTTAAACTTTTACAGTAGAGGACCTGTTCAATTACAAATAGGAACGAACCACTCCTTCCTAGGGTTCGAATTTAAACTAGGTTGGACTCGTCCGAAGGATGAGCTTATAATCAAGCATATGTTATCCTCCTCAAGCTTGTTAAAAATAAAGAGGTACTTGCCAGAAATGGTGGGGGAAAAGAGAGAAGAATGAACCTGTTTGTCACCTTTTGTCTCAGAAGAAACTTTATTACCACTCTTGAACACGACACTTTTCATTCACCTGGGTTGGGAAATCTTTTACCTCACAGTTGACCAAATCACTTTGAAAGTCTTTAACCGGGTTCCAGGGGTTAACTCCAAGCCATCTGTTGTGTCGTTATGTGTTCAAGAGGTCTGCAAGCAAAAACTTTCATCTGCAAAATACTTGTCATCCATTTGACCATCCCTGAGTCAGTCCTTACAGCAACATTTCTTCAACTTGAACAATGATTTCGTGTTGCGGGCTTGCCTGCAACGGGTCGCTTTCTATCGACATCGACACATTATCTAGAAAGATGACTTAGGAATCGACAGTACCTTGAAGTCTGCATGCATCAATGGCAGGTTTCTCGCCTTTGACGTCAGTTTACATCATTGACTTTCGATCAGAGGATTCCGTGAAGTGTTCGACATCAAAACATCTATTCACATTTCACGGGT
Source organism: Pinus tabuliformis (assembly GCA_031772625.1). Lineage (NCBI taxonomy): Eukaryota > Viridiplantae > Streptophyta > Pinopsida > Pinales > Pinaceae > Pinus > Pinus tabuliformis. Next base: position 439,934,898 of record CM062813.1, on the reverse strand, counting down.
TGTGCTTGGTACTTTGAGAACCATTGACATTACTGGTGGTTTCTCTCACGCTTGTTAACAGTTTACATCATTGACTGGTAATCAAGTGGTTTCTACCATGTTCGACATCAAATCATTTAATCACATGGCTAGAATCGTACCAATTCGGGAAGTAGAAGTGAAGACCCTGGATCTAGTTTCTACCATCCAGGCTGCGAGGAGTTTTGTATTCATTATCTATGTAGACTAATCATAAACAGATGGCTGCGTCCATACTGTGTCTACAAAAGTCTATAAAAATGATGTACTGCAAGATCATTCCTGTATCAGAATAGTTAGTCCATTAGTTAAAGTTTTGAATCTGAGTATGGGAATGCCTACCTCAGTGATGATATAATCTTATCCATGTATTTTGTGTTGAAAATTGCAGGTTCCAACCAGGCCATCCACAAGGCAATCCTTGAAATGATAAAGCGCTTCACCCTTCCTAGAATTACAAAACCCTATTCTATTCCAGGCTTCGCACTTTAGGGGGCAATCTGTTACACTAAAAAAAGTCACCTTGACTACTTACAGTTAGTATGGCTCAAATCAACAGTCATGCTACCCTCTTAGGCAAGTCTTATGCCTCTGTTATCCATCTCAAACTCAAAGAAGAGAGAAAGTCTTGTAAAAACTATGTTTATCTCTGGGGTCGCAGGTTCTCTCTAGCCTTACCTGCGGGGACGCTGACCATGTTCACAAAATCTGCGTCCATGGACGCTCTGTATGTTAAGGGACAGGTGCGTCCCTCTGTAAAAGGCAAAATGCGCGAGTTTTATCTTGAAAAAGTTACTTGTGGTTACTTCTAGAACATTCTAGAGGTCGGTTTGATGAAATGGATGCGCCTCCAGTTGGTTCATGTATCTCTATTAAGGGGGAACTTATCCCATCAATAAGGGAGCTATCCCACCCAAAGAGGGGGATGATCCCATTGATAGTGGACCTGAATAACCTCTTTACAGCACTATAAATAAAGGCATTGAGCCAGAAGGAGAAGAGGTTGGAGCTATACATTTTCTTTGGGTAAATGCTGCAGGATTTAGGTCTTCCATTAGAGCCTTTGTGAGGAGAGATTGTCTTCACTTGATTCTACTTGGAAGTGGGTGAGCTTTGTCAAAGTAGAGGAAAACCCTTGATGGACCCTGGGAGGAACTTGCACAACACCAAGGCCAGGTTGTAAGAGTTTCTTTGTTTCGTTATTAATACAAACTGGTTTATTTTTCTCAATAGCTTGTGTTAATGAGTTATTTCATGTGTTCCTTGGTCTGCATGTTGAATATATGTTTGATTATATGAAATGCAAGTGCTTGGTAATTGTTTGATTGTTTGTGGTTGCAGGAATTGACTTGAAGGAGGAGCTCATCCGGATTGGCAAGGACAAACTACAACAACAGCGTTTTGGAATAAGGTAAGCCTAAACACTTGTAATCTTCATGTTGTAAAAGGTGTATTTAGAGAAAGATCACTCCATTTTGTCTTGTTTGTCATTAGAATGTCTTAGACTTCTAGGAAGGTCAGTCGTGTCCGCACCCTTGACCAATTCCGTGTGACACTACCCTTGTCCCGTATCTTGGAGGACTCATTCTGGGACCTATGAGAAGTGACATGGCCTAAAAGCACTTGCATTTCATTCTGCTGAACATGAGCTTTGTTTGCCTTGAAGATGTCTCCTGCTGAAAACCCCTAAAAGTAGCTCTTTTTCCATTGGCGCAGTTCCACAGTTCAGACGTCACGCCAATGGGGCAAATCCTCTAAAGAGGGCGCACCAATTAGCGCTCTGTCATAGAGCCTCACCCGCGCCAACCATATTAAAAGGTGTTTTTTAAAAAATAAATGGCGGAAGCTTCGTCCTAACAAATTCCTGGACTGCTATCTATCTTGAGTTGGGTGGTTTGGCTATGGATTTCCATAGAGAGGAAGTGGTTTGCCACCTATCATGGAAGCTTCCTTGATGATATGGCCAATCCCATGATTATAGGGATCCCAACTCCCCTTCCTCCATAAAATCTTGCCCACTTCCTTTGCAAGCTAGTTTTAGAGAGTTCCATAGTTCTAGAGTTCCAGAATTCCTAAATTCCCAATAGCTTCATGCTGCAAGAGCCTTCTTGATTCCCTTAAGGCCAAATCCAAGCAAGGAGAATATTGTCTAGATCCGAAGAGAGAGGCTTGTCCTTATTCCCAACAGGCTTTGCGAGACATGTTCTGTTGACGACCCGCCAAAGGAGAATCCAGCATCAGAACATTGGTTGTACTCTCCTTTGATTGATTATTAATGAACGACTATTGGTTATGGTTCCACTCTTGTTATTATTTATGATGATGATGAGTTATGTCTTTTCTGACTAACATATAGTTGCGTATACTGGATTTTATGCTTGCATTTGTATTGTTTCTTGCATGTGCAGGTGTCCATTCACGGAGATCGTGAGGATTGTGATCTGCCAGAGCAGAGGAACGAGAGCACCACCTCTTCTACGAACAATAGCGTTGGAATCCAGGTAGGCTTTCATCGCTGGTCTATTTATTTGTAACTAGGGACTTGCGATATAGTGTATGACGATTGTTGCTAGACCTAGTCTAGGCTAGTAGGGATCGCCTCTGTCCACAGAGGGGATTTACCTCTTCAACATAGAGTGTTACGATTACTTAGGCTATAATGGTTTTCAGCTATCTTGTATTGGGTATCAATCAAGGGACTCCTATCTAAATCTAGGACAGGGGGTATCATCTGGTTTTCCTCGGGCATCTTCCCTTTTCCCTTATGCGATGACATTTTTAATTTTAAAGGAACACTGAAGGAATAGTGTTACCCTAATTGTTGTTTAACTAAAATTGCAAAAGGAAATGAGTCACAAAGAGAGTTGGTAAACTTCAAAACTTCAAGGTAAACCTGCAAAATTAAAATAGTTGTCGAAAGGAAAAAATTTCAGGTTATTGAGAGATTCTTATAATAGGATTCACAAGGGTTGCAAAGGAATTATTACCGTTTTTTGGAGCAGGGTATTAATTAGGAATGCATCTGTTGGTGGGAGAGATTAATTGTCCAATGTTTATTTATTGTTGGCGGGTGATTTGAATGGTAACGGTCAACTGAAATAGAGGGGAGGTAACATGGATGGCAGGAAAAACGATAGGTGGGCGTGATCAAATGGTGCGGAGGTGAAAAAGCGAAAGGAAATACAGGATGGCGGGAGGCCGAGGGGGTATGAGAAGTAAGTTTTATCAGGAAGGGACCATCTGAAAATGGCATAGGATAGACACGTAGTCAGTGCGGTTTTTTAGAAACCGCTCCCCCCCACCCAAATTAAGTTCTGAAGGGTCAGGTCGGGGGGGGGAATCTGAAAGTTGTCCCCCGCCGTTGATCCAGGTGGGGGAAATCCTAGTCATCGGTACATGCAAACACTTTATGAAAAACAACAAAGTGTCATTTCATGTCATTTCCAAATTATTTAAAATGAAAACTTTAATAAAACATAACTTTGGCAGCATTTAGACTAGCGCACCCTACGGGGTTTTATTTATATTTTTATTTATTTTTCTTTTTTTCCCCTTTAATTTTTATTTTTATATTTTCCATTTTTTCTTTCTTTTCCTATTTTACTTTTTATAGGATAAACGATTTTAAAATGATAATTAATTTTTACAATATCCCTGTGGATAAATGGATAAATAACCATATTGGACTACTATATTTATAGGACCCTAACATATGACATGGATTTACTAAAGTTTCTTTGATGGATGATTTGATGTGATCAAACATGATAGTGAACAGTTGGCACAGGTTCAAGGGGGAGTATTTGATATGTTTCTAATAATGCATTGTTGGCATTATGATTGCTTGAGAATTTATTGTTACATAATGATGCTTATATTAATGATGTTAATGTTGATGAATTTTTTGAATGATGCATCATGTTATGTTACGTTCATGGGTTTCCTATGATGAAATCATGGATGGTACTTATATATTTCTTGAGTCGCATACTTTTTATGATGCTACTGATCAAATTTATGATCATGGAAGATTATTTTGATGATGCATATGGTACATATGTTATGTTTCTTACATGAGTTCAAGAAGATAAACAAAGTTTTAATATACAACCTCATTATTTAATGATGATAAGTGTCACTCATTACTTTTATGATGTTGCCATTATGCCTTCAAAGATGCATAAGTTGCATATGGTGCAGTTATGGATGATGATTCCTATAATGCTTGGCGCTCACATGTACATGATATGTTGCACATGGTATATTGTTTGAGGATTGTTTCTCTTGTTAGTATCAAGGATATGGGTTACTAAAAAAGTTTGATATATGATGGTGAGCTCATGAATTTCTATTGATTACTTTTCTCATTGATGAGAGGCTATATACATACTATTATCTCGATGTCATGGGATATCATTGGTGGGTGAATTACATATAAGGATATTGTGGATGATTACTTAAGTTGCATATTGATGAAGTATTATTGGTGTGATATTTCTTCTTGCATGAAGAAAATGGGCCAAGAGAATGATGTATCTGCACGTTTCATGAAGACGTCTGCTAAATGATACTTGGAAACATGGCATACTTAGTCACATATTGATGATGTTAAGGAATGATGCTACTTTTCCCTATCTTAATTTATGATGATATGCTTGGTTCCCACATATGTTGATTGATGCATGAAAAGATATGTTATGCTTTGATGAACATGGATTGAGGCTCTTCCTACTAAGGGAAAGAGCAAGTTGACCTTGATAAGGTCAAGACGATGAGTTGATAGATGATCTCTATGGAAAAATATTATGATGTTGATACTAAATACTTGGTCACAGGTTGATGATATTGAAGCTAGATTGTCTTATCTTGCATATTGATGAGTAGTTATTGTTGTTGTTATCTATGGTGCAGATCCTACATAGTATATGATGGTTGTTGAAGACTATATTGGTCCTGCTACCTCATTATAGAGGTCTTTGGTCTTGGTTATAAATTTCATATATGTCTCTTGATGTAAAGGTCATGTAAAGACCTATGATGTAATAATTGTAAAATTCAGTCATGTATGGACTATTGTGGTCAAGTCATGTAATCCCATCTTTTTGGGCATGTGATGTAGTTTATAACCCCACTGTGTTGGGTGATCAATGTAAGCATGAGTCATCGGTGATAGGAAAGGTCATGTCTAGTTGAGTCATATATTCATGTACTTCTTTGTATATCTTCAGGAAATGCTGCATGTAGCATGGTTAGTATTCAATACACATACTCAATAGATCAAATCTACAGCGTTGATGTCAACAAAGGGAGAAAATCCTTCATTCAACATTGGTCAGCCCTCTACCCTTGATGTCAAAGGAGGAGATAATCTTGATTTTTGGAGAGTGCTTGGTATATCTACAGATGTGTTTACAGATATATACAGGTGGTGTTGACCAAACACCAAAGTGGTTTCCATCAAGTCCAAAGGGGGACATTGTTAGTAGTATGACCAATGCTTTGTCCTTGATGGCAACCTACTTGATGAGTTGTCTTCTGTTGGAAACCTACTTAATAAAAAATTCAACATGACGGTAGCAGGATGAGTATTCATGCTAGTACAGATGTGACAAAAATATTGGACAAAGGAATACCAATTTAGAGATAGAGGAATGATAAAGATGAAGTTCAAAGAAGTATACGTGGGTTCTGTGAAGAAAAGTCACATACACACGCGAGTATAAAGAAGAAAAGGCTCGTACATTTTCCGCACCATGGTATTCTAAACACCAAGGGTCTTTACCATGGTATGGACCCATAGTATTGATCCCAACAACGGATATTTGATCCCGCCAAAGAATACCATCGACATTAGTATCATTTTGACCTGTGGTATTGGATAAGGGCTAAGTTATATAAAGAGATGAAGATCAAAGTACTTTGGGTGTGAAAGTGATGAATATTTCATGAATAGTTATATATGAAGCAAGTGTGCATGTAATGGGCTACTAATGAATTGTTTGATCTGAAACTAAGTATGCACCCAGAAATAAGATGATGGATCAGATCCAATAGATTTGAAATGACTATATTGATAATGGATTGATTTGATCTATGATATTATGTCTAAAGAATGTTTTATTATGTATGCTGAGAGATGGGTTTGTTCTGAAGGTTTGATGTGCAGAAAAGATATAAGTCAATAGTTTCATATTTGTACGCAGGTTTGATAACCTAAAAGGCACGTACATACATGGGTTTAATGCTAGTAAGTCGCGTATTGATTCAGATCTGTATGCATGTTTTAATTCCTGAAGAGTGCATATACACGCAAAAGTGTTTTATGGAAAGCACATTTATAAGCTAGGGTTTTGTTGAATAGGATGTATGATAAGTCTAATCAGTCTTGTTGAGTTTCTATTGTCTATCAATGAAGTCTCACTTGATGATCTATGTTTAATAGTAATGATTGAAGTTAAATTGATTGATTAAAGAGTGACGATGATGTTATTTTTATATGTTTGAAGATCTGTGATGGTTCTGTAATTATTTCAGAGTAATTCAGTGGTTCAGGTTATAACTTAGTATTCATTTCAAAATGACAGTGATTCAGTTTCAGGGTTCAGTGTTTTGAGATCTATACGTGGGTAGGTTTCATGGAAAGTGTGTATATACGCGGATATGTTTAAGAACAGTAGCATATATATTTTGATATATGGTTGATCAGGATTGTAGTGACAGAATCTGGTTTATGTGATGAACAATATGTGGATTGGTATTCTAGTCAATAGAATTACAGTCATATAATTGCTTTGGTTGTTTGAGAATAAGTTAATTGACTTTGATCTCAATTAGTTTAGTGATTGGTTGATTCAGTTGGCTCAATGATTGAGTGATTTGTTGTAGTGATCAGTTTCAGTTTTGATATTTGGTATTGGACTTAACTGATGATAGTGGGTCTAGTCTAAAAATTTTATGAAACGTGGCCTACATATTTGATGTTTTCGTTCAGGTGGATCCAATGTGAAAATTTATGAAACGTGGTCCACAGAAGTGTTGATGGTTGGAGTCTTTAGTAAGGGATTTGAAGCTTCCTTCCAGTGGTAGCTGGTAAATCAGATCGGGGGGTAGGATCTCCCTTCCGACGGGTGTCAGCAAACGAGATCATGGGTTTGGAACTCCCTTCCAGTGGGTGCCGGAGAACAAGAGAAGGTTGTAGCCTTTTGTAGGTGGGTGCCTGCGTGTTGGTATGAGTCTGCACCAGTGCAATATTGTAAGATTTTTTCTTTATAATAAAATATAAAGATAGAGACAATAGCAATGGTGGTTTTTTTCCCACATTGAGTTTCCACCTAAAAAATCTTGGTGTTCATGTGTGTTTATGTGTTTCTTATGTGTGATGGTTTATTATTTTATTACGGAACATGGTACTATTTAGTTAATGCCTAATGAAGTATTGTACACTGGTTCAAGTTAAACAGATGATGAATTAACTGAAAACTAAGTTAACTAAATATACACTAGTTTTCTTCATAACAGTCACGTACATACGTAGGTTTCCTTTAGTAAAGTAGCGTACAAAAATATGAGTAATAAAAGAAAAGTTTAAGTGAGTTTTAAAAATATTGATTCACCCCCCACCCCCCTAGTACTTTTCCCAACAAGGGAAGAGAAAACCCTTACTAATTCTAGATTCCTCAAGTGCATTTGCATTTTTCACTAAAAAGAGTGAGCCAAAACCTAAGTTAAAAACCTATGGAAGTTGTTGTTTAGACACGGTTGGAGAAGAAATACCTTAACCCCATAGGTATGTGTGAAACCCTTGGAAAATAGTTGCGCTAATAGAGAATCCCCCACATTCAAAAATCCATTTAGAACGTGAGTCACATTTGAGGTAGGAACTGAACTTCCATATGTGGGAAACTCTGAGATTTGAGGTTTTTAGGAGCACAAAGAAGTTGAACTAGGCCTCACCACAAAGTTGAGAGAAAAAACACCAAGATCCTCGTGACCATGTAGTGGTGGATGGGCCCAAATATCTTGAAAATCTAAAATATCTTGTTCATAATAAATGGTTTCCTTTTCCCCCATGACCAAGGGACACATCAATTCTACTTTAGTGAAAAAACCCCATAAAGGGCCACCTGTAAAAATATAATACCTACTGTAGCAAACAGTGAACTGTCTCAAAAACTACAGTGGTTTCTAAGTAAAAAGAAATTTTAAACGGCAGAAAAATTAATAAGTCACTAAGACAGAGTGAGACACGTAAATACCACCAAGGAAACCACATTTAATGACCCTTGACTACAAGATAAAACCCACCATTACAGCCATTGATAACCTGTGCAACATCATGAAACCATATCTCCTTGTTCATCTCCTTTCTACTTTCATGCTTGATCCTTTTGGATGAATCTATCCTTTTGCATGATGAGGCATGTTATTTATAGTATTATCGGTGCCTTCTTGAGTTACATCATTCAATACCATGGGTGGATAAAACTTCTATTCGGATCATTAATGAACAAAATAAGCTCTATAATTCACTAACATGCTATAGAACTAGGTTGGCACTATGAGAGTGCAAAAAATACCAAAGTATCTTGCTTAAACAATCATAGTATGAAAATGCATAGAACTAAATATGACATAATTAACAATATAAATAACAAGAAATATAAGAAAATGGATAGATCTAACTCTTTAACGAATAATCCATTAACTTGGCCAGTGGATTAAAATCTAGAGGTCTTAGTCCCTCCATAACTCATAATATTCAGAGAAACATAATCAAAATGTTAGACACTCTCAGAGTTTCCTAAGGACAAGTTGATATTCACCCTCCTTTTCTATATTATAGATGTAGAGCTCAACCTTCTCTTCCCTATTGAAAATTGTTGGAACTTCCCTCCTATGATAATTCAATAGATTTATAATTTTCTCTTAGACTCTTCAATGCACATGGTAACCCGATAGTATCTGTAACTCTTCATCTCCTCCTAATTTTTGACTATTCCAATTTATCTTTTAGGTATTTCTATTTTAGGTATTTTTCCTTTATCATTTATGTAGCATGCATCAATTATGTAATAGTAGTGGCCTATTTATATCTTTCACTAAGATAAGTACTTAAATAATATTAAATTAGAGTAAAAATAAATATTTTATGCTAATTGCATGAGCCGAAAGATGCTCCTGCGTCACTCATATTGAGGGTTTTAATGACTAGACTCATCCACCATATCTAGGGTTTTATGACTTCCTTCTTGCCTAATTCCTAGATCCTGTAACTTAGCATAAAAACCTCAAAGAAACTACTATGACACTATATAATCTCTAAATTGTCATAGATGTTCCACTAGAACAATTCATTTTATTAATGCAATTTATTACCTTAAAACCAAAATTTATTATTATTAGCATAATGCTCAAATTTTATGGAAATAATTAAAATCTAAAATGAAGGAATTAACAAATGAACACAACATCCACAAATATGTGATCTAGAAAAAATGATTTAGGAGAAAACCTAGCTAAAAGGTGAAGCCTATTTTCTACTTCTTCTCCTTAATTGAGAAATGCAAGTAAAAATAAAGGGGCACTCACTATGGAGTTTCGTTGAATAGTGTTACTTGAATGGCTGCTACAAAATATTTTACCTCCTCTATTGCGCTTTAATAACTCACTCCTAGATGCTCTACTCAACTATGGAACAATAACAATACTAAAAGAATTGGACCCCTTCTCTTCTTAGTGGCCTAGTATTTAACATAGCTTGATTGTTGTCTAAGTTTCATTAGAGTAAATTTGGGGTTTAAAGTGGGTCTCATAAGCAAATTCCTTAATGATGAGTTGAAATTCAAAACGAATATAGTTTCATGCAATTGGTTCAATGATAATCATTGATATGGATCTATAGAAGTTAAAGACGATTATGTGTCATATTTTTAGTTGACAATATTGAAGCACATACAAACCTCACCTTGGTTGAGATTTTATTAATATCAACTCAAGATATGATAAATATTCTTGAAAAACTAAATATCGGGTATTTTTATGTTATCACTACTTTCAATGCTTGAAAAACTAGACAATAGTAAGGACTACCATATATAATATATAATAAAAAAATATTCATATATTTAACAACTAACAAATATATATTATATATAACAAAAATATGTCTAACTTATATATTATGTAACTAAGAAATATATTATCCCCTAAATCGATTTCCAACGTGTGGCATGAATGTCTCTGCCACGTGGAGGGTAGAGGCCCGATATGCATTCCCCCCCACCCTCATTTATTTCCTCCAAAAGGTATTGTGATGGTATAGTCAAGTTATTGTTCTTCATGATGCTCTGGGTGGTTTCTCCATAGCTTTCTATGTTGGGAAGGATTTCATTTATTCTCTTTATGACTAAGGATAGTGATAAAATGGTTTTAAGGAGATTTGAATCGAATGGGAAGCTATATCTCAACATATTATTGGTTTCTCTAATCTTCAACTCCCTCAAGCCATGACTAGGTTTGGTGAGTTATTGTTCTTCATGATGCTCTGGGTGGTTTCTCCATAGCTTTCTATGTTGGGAAGGATTTCATTTATTCTCTTTATGACTAAGGATAGTGATAAAATGGTTTTAAGGAGATTTGAATCGAATGGGAAGCTATATCTCAACATATTATTGGTTTCTCTAATCTTCAACTCCCTCAAGCCATGACTAGGTTTGGTGAGTTTACTCTACTCTATAACTATTTGGTTATTTTCTTGTTTGGATTCAATTTGATCCACCTTCCTATGTTATGGTATGTTGGTTCTCTTATTAAAACCCCTTAACAATTCTAAATGATTTGAATCTATTCATCCTTGTTGCTTTCTATTCTTGGGGTCATCTCTTTTGGCATCCCTAAATAGTAAATATTATTTGTTGCTACCATGTTTTTCATTGGTTTTATTCTCTTAATTTTTTGTCACAACCCTACCTTGGCCTTGATCTAGGTGGCTCCAAAAATGCTCAAAATTCAGAAGTGGCTTTGGAAAAGATCAAAATCAAAGTTGTTGGATTGAAATTATACTAGGGTCAGATTGAATATCGTGTCGCAAGCTTTCCAACAGCGTGAATGGAACCCCAATCTGAGTTTATAAGTGAAAGTTATGGCCAGTCACAGTTTTGGTCAAACTAGGCCCAGTGGTAGCCATTAATGAGGTAACAATTTGGCATTTATTGATGCATGAATTGTGGCCACCGGAATCAGAAAATTTGTTGCCTCTTTAATTTTTATGGTGACTCTAAAAATTTGGAAAAAAAGTTTTTGCTAATATGTTTTAAAAAAACAAAAAAAAATAATTAAAAAAAAATGGGGTGGCGGGTTGCCACCCCGCCAATGGTCATTGTTATATATTAAACTAAAGGGTCAAGGCCCACAACTTTTACCCTGGACCCCGCCCATGGCCCAACCAAACATATGAAATAAGTGTTCGTTCGGCCAACCATTACCATGGATTTTCAAATAATTCAAGGTCGGCAGGAATGGTACCTGCGTTGGTCAGGTGGACTGGCCCGTCGGCAACGGCCTCACATAACAACACAATTAACGATGCCACCTCATTTCAAATAACTATCATTCAAAACGACTTTCCACCAAACACCACAATAAAAAAACTTAATATGGCATGACGGGTTTTGAACCTATGACCCGCAAGGGGTCCAACGCCCTAATCCCAATGGACTAACCAATACACCAGGCAAGCAGCTTTGTAAAGTTCACCGCCTGAAACATATTTAAAACTTATTTTTCCATTCATCCAAGGAAGGGCGTTGAACGGAGGAAACACGAGTTGCAGTACGTGAACGGAATCGCGCTCAGGTGGGGCACATTTTTCAAGGCAATAATATTCCACCAGGGAATATTTCACAAAATATTCCATGTAGAGTCAGTGAGGAATCTAAAATATTCCCTGGAGGGAAAAAATTCACAGTGACACGATCATGCCAAGTTTATACTCAAACGAACTAGAATTTTGCAAGGAGAAAAATGGTGAATTTATATTTATCTAACCAACAAAACTTCAATCAACCAAAGAGAAGGAATCTTTGGGGAATCTTTGAGATTCTTGAGGGTCCAAATTTTGGCAGTGTCAGAAAGCGGTCAAGTTTATAGTCATTAGACACAATTTCGCGCCACGAATTCAACGGTGATGTTTGTTTCTGTGGCCGAGCTTTACATTTTCTGACCATTTTGGAAAATGGAGGTATAAGGGTCATTTATGTAATTGATGGTAATTTTATTTCACTGGCATTTAATGAAAGAGGCCTCCCCACATTGAGTAGGGCCCGGAGACATAGCCCACACTAGGTGAACTTCGTTATCAAATTTTCTTATGCCTTGGATCTCATGGTTGCTTTTGTTTTCCACTTCTTTCATGTGTTTATGTTATTTGGTTACATTCTCTTGTAAATGAAATTTTGTATGCATCCTTGAAGTAAAAAGATTTGGATCAAGTTTGGTATCAAAGCAGATCTTCTAGATGCGAGTTGCATGAGTGAATGCTAACCAGGAACAATCTCCAAAGAGGATAAGGAAAAATCAAATCCTTTGATCTTGAAGTCGGGCGTGCAGCACGAAGACAGAACATGGCAGATGAGGAAGCTCGAATGGAGGAAGAGCAAAATACTCGCAAGGTCTTCTTCACCATGGCAAAGAAAGTTGACAAGTTGTTTGCAGAATATGAGAAGACAATGAAACCTGAGAAGAAACATTTGGATGATCATGCCTTGATAAATCATGAATGTGGAGGAGAAGAGCCTCCTCCCTCTTCATCCTCCAATGAAATTTCTTCTTCTTCCTCTTCTCGTCATTCTAATAGGCATCATAGGAATGCATCTAAAAATCCTTTTTTTAAGTTGGATGTCAAGTTTGATTTTCCTATGTTTAGTGGAGAATCTAATGCAGAAAACCTAGATAATTGGAACAAACAAGTTGAAGTGTATTGTCGCATATAAAGAATAAGAGTGGATGAAGCCAAGATTGAGCTAGAATCCCTTCAATTCAATGGAAATTATCTCGTTTGGTGGGAAGAAAAATTGCATAAAGGTGGTAAGACTCGGTCGTAAACTTCTTTCATATTGGTCTATAGTTTGTTTCTGCTATAAGAGGATAGTTTTACCCATTGGGATACAGACAAAAAAATCATGATGGAATGGAAACATTGAAACAAATTAAAGGTCAAATTGTTCATAATTTTATATAGGAGTTTACGAAACAAGCATTAGCATTGAATTTTCCACTAGACACTCTTGAGACGTTGATGAAATATATTGGCTCTTTGCATAGTTATTTGTGTCATTCATTGTTATTATTTGAACCTAAAACTCCTGATGAAGCTAGTGTGAAGGTTTTACGTCTTAAAATCGGGGGGAAACATGAGCAAGAAGACCACCCAAAGAGGAAAAAACAACTAGGAGAAAGGAAGCAAAGCCCTCTTGTACTCATTGAGAAAAAGAGGGGCGTAATGAGAAACATTGTTGGAAATTGCATTCAAAATTGAGGCCAAAGAGGAATGACAGAAAAGAGAAGCAAAAGATAGTTGCAACTATGCAACAAGACCAATAATCTGAATCAAATGATGATGAGAAGATCACAACTACAGGTTTTGCAAGTGTTGGTCCAATTGACCTGGGATCAAACTCAAGTGATGAAATGAAGATTGCAGATGGACCTATCAATTTGGTTCTAATTCGGGCGATGAGGCAAATATTTCACCAGATGATGTGAAAAAAATGAGGAGGGAACCAAATGCTACATGGCTCCAAGAACTCAAATAAATCAATCAAAGAATTCAAGTGGAGAATGTTGAACTAAAGAGGCTCCTACAAGAATCAGAGAAGGAGAAAGAAAGGTTGCAGCATCAGCTACAAGCCAAGGAGGAGGCCTTAGAAAAGTTGTAGAATAACAAACTTGAGGTAAAAAGTGATTCTTCAATTTCATGTTCTTGTTATGATGGTTATTTTTCTTCTTAGAAACATACTACAGAAATTGGATCAAAATTGTTGAAGAAGATGGGGTATCAAGGGAAGGGCCTCGGCATTAATGGATAGGGAATTGTGGATCCCATCAAAGTAGATGAATTGCCTCATTATGCAGGACTTGGATATGTTAGAAACGGGGTTGGGGAATTCTCCAAGACAGTTGGTGACCAACCAAACACATATGATGAGAGAACTTCATCACAATCGAGTGATAGTGAGAATTCCATGGGCACTTATCAGAGGCGTACCAGGAGTAAGTGTTCCAAGACAATCCAGAAAGTTTGGAGGAGAAAAAATCATTGTGGTCACTGCAACAAGGATGGACACCAGAGAGCCACATGTCAAATACTCCATGCCTAAAAAGCACCTTTGAAGAAACCAACTGGTGAATATTTTCAACAAGCAAATCCTCCATTGGGAGATGACCCATTCACTTTGTTGAGTAATATATGGTTCTACTAGATATAGTAGCTTGTCATGGCCACATTTTATAAATCATGTGTTGTGATATAATTGTAAAAGTGATTATGTGTTTTCCATCGCCTATTGAAGAAACGATGATGTTTTTGGCCCTTTTGTTGATAGTTGGGGTATTGGTTCCTATTATAATGTAAACTTGACTAAAGAGTGTCTGTTACAAATTCTTGGCAAGTACGGGGTTGTTAGAGTCATGTTTGGTTTTGTATGTAAATTGCAAAGCGTGTACTATAGGTTTGCATGGAATTCAGATGTTGAAAGTGAAGCTTGTCAAGGACACATGCAGTGTGCAAGATGTGTTCATGCTTTTGGAGGACCAAAATCTCCTCAGTGGGGAGGAATGATCCAGGTGGCTCCAGGAACGCTCAAAATTTAGAAGTGGCTTTAAAAAACCTCAAAAATCAAATCTGATCTATTGAAGTGAAACTAGTGTCAAATTAAAGATATCGTCACAATCTTTCCAATGGCATGAACAAAACCTCAATCCGGGTTCATATGTGAAAATTGTGGCCAGTAAAATTTTTGGTCAAACTAGGCCCAGTGGAAGCCACTAATGATGCAACACTTTGTCATTTACCGGCGCATGGATTCTAGCCGCCAGAACAGGATAATTTGTCACCTTTTTAATTTTACTGGTAACCCTTAAAATTTTCCGGAAAATTTTTTGCTAATATGTTCAAAAAAAAACAAAAAAATATTTTAAAAAATGGGGTGGCGGACTGCCACCCCTGCCAATGGTCATTGTTATATATTAAACTAAAGGGTCAAGGCTCGCAACTCTGACTCAGGACCCCACCCACGGCCCAACCAACATATGCAATATATGGTTGTTCAGCCAATTGTTACCATGGTTTTTCAAATAAGTCGAGGTCGGCAGGTGTTGAACGTGCACCGGCTGGGTGGACTAGCCTATAATCGACGGCCTCACATAACAACACAAATAACGATGCCAACTCATTTCAAATAATTGTCATTCAAAATGACTTGCCTCCGAATGCAACAACAAACAAAAATTAATATGGTGCAATGGGTTTTGAACCCCGACTCGCAGGGGGTCCAATGCCCTAATTGCAACGGGTTAACCAATATGCAAGGCATGCAGCTTTTTAAAGTTTGTTGCTCGAAACATATTTAAACCTCGTTCTGCCATTCACCCGGGGAAGGGCATCGAACGAAGGAATCACAAGTTGCAGTACGTGAGCGGAACCACACATAGGTGGGGCATGTTTTTTGAGGTAGGAATATTTCATGTAGAATCAGTGAGGAATCTAAAAGATTCCCTTGACAGCAAAAATTTACAGTGGTAGAATCATGTCAATTTTATACTTAAACGAACCATAATTTCACAAGGAGTGCCATGGTGAAGTTAGATTCATCATCTGAGAAGCAAAACTCCAGTCAACCAGCGAGAAGGAATCTTTTGGGAATCTTTGAGATTCTCGAGGGTCTAGATTTTGGCGGTGTCAGAAAGGGATCAAGTTTATAGTCGTTTGACATAATTTCATGCCACAAATTTAACGATGATGTTCGTTTCTGCAGCTAGGCTTTTCATTTTCAGATCATTCCAAAAAATGGAGGTATAAGGGTCATTTATGTAATTGATTGTAATTTGATTTTG
Source organism: Pinus tabuliformis (assembly GCA_031772625.1). Taxonomy (NCBI): domain Eukaryota; kingdom Viridiplantae; phylum Streptophyta; class Pinopsida; order Pinales; family Pinaceae; genus Pinus; species Pinus tabuliformis. Next base: position 439,918,770 of record CM062813.1, on the reverse strand, counting down.
TTGCCATTTAATAAAAGAGGCCTCCCCACATTGAGCAGGGCCTGAAGACGTAGCCCACACTGGGTGAAATTCGTTATCAAGTTGGCTTGTGCCTTAGTTCTCATGGTTTATTTTTCTTTCTGCTTCTTTCATGTGTTTATGTTATTTGGTTACATGCTCTTTTAAATGCAATTATATATGCATCCTTGAAGTAAAAAGATCTGGATCAGGCCTCCCTATAATTTTAATTTGGCTCTCTAGGTATTAGCTTATATAATTCCCTTTCAATTCTCTATTAGGAGACTTACCCTTGAATTGTCCCTCCCCTATCCTTGCTTTCTAACATGGTTATGGTCAAATTATAGATAGTCTGACATTATTCCATGGCTTATTGTGGTCTTCTCATTCAATCATCAAACTAGGCTCTTCCCTCCATGGCATTTCCAATATCCACAAAGGCACATGCAAGTGTTAGAGTCCTATCGTGATAGGATTCATAATTTTGAATTAGATAAGGTTAAGTCTTGTAATATTGTACATACCTTTGCTACCTGCAAATGTTTTCCACTTTAAAATTAAAAAATGTAAAGAGGGTATGTCCTAAAAGAAATATCAAAGGACAAGAAAAATAAGAAAAAATTAAAAAATGAAAAAATATGAACCCCAAACAAAAAATAGATCATGAAAGTGTGCAAGTCCAAGTGCCACTAATCTTTACTTTACTGTCTTAAATAATGGTTGTGTGCAGCTTGTCATACATGCCACAACCCATGATAGTCAAACTGCTTATCTTGACTACTTCATGCTTTGAATTTCATGTTTATAGTTAGAGAATAAAAATCTAACCAAACAGTTTAATCTTGGCAGATTAGTAGATAGGTAGAGCTCATCAAGTTTAATATGAGCCCTTGGAAGATATAAGGTTAGAAGTAGATAGTTTATTACATAAAAGAAAAAGGAAAGAAATGGGTTTGCTAGCTTAAGTGCACCCACCAAAGTGAAGCGAAAAATGTTAGGGTAGCTGAAGGGTAGGTAGAAGAAAGGTTGCAGAAATACAAGGTATTTGAAGCATAAGCACTACTATCATGCTCAACCATGTGTTTCAGTGTGCAGGAGAAGTTATTGAAGTTAAAATTTTATTCATAAGTTTATTTGCCTAACGTCCCCTCCATTGCACTTCACCCCCCACTATATACTTACTAATTTCCCTTTTACCCCTTCATGGCTTGTGAAGACACCATTTCCATTCATGTTGACTCCTACCCCTTGGTTTCACACATTCCCTGGCCAATTTACCTTCTACATTCATCCCCCTTCCCAAAAATCCCTTTCCCCTAGTGTGAAATCCTTTTCCCCTTGGAAAAATCACTTTCCCTTTGTTAAATTCCCTAAAAACCCCGAAAACCCACTAAACCTCCTATCCTAACTTTATTTTACCCCCCCCCCTGTTAGTGTCAGTCTTTCCAGCCTTCCTCCAGTGATCAAATATGCTCTTACAAAGTGGTCTTAGAGTGTCCAGGTCAAATTTTGTCATTTCAAAGAGTTTTCAAGCAAAATTTGGTCACTAGGCATTAGGTCTAGGTTTGCTCCCACTCTTTTCAAAGTTTCCCAAATGCCCATCTATGTCACTATTCAGCTGAGTCTATCATCATTCATAGGGTTTTCATTATCATCTCAGTGTCTAATGAGACATTTTACACCTTGTTCATGCTTCAGTTGCGCCTAGGTAAGGTCATTTCCCTCTCCTAGGGTTTTGAAGGCGATTTCTCGTGGACGGTCAAATCATTGGAAAAACTTGTATCCAGATGTTCATACACCTTCCCCTATCCTTCATGTACCTTATCAAATGCTTTCCATCACTGAGATCCCCCAAATTCCTCATTTTTGCACAAACCCTATTTTCTAGCTACAACCTGGCAATTTTCTAGGTTTGGCCTGTGTTTTTCCCTTTTGGACCCCTTCCCCTCACTCAATCTTTGAGATTCCACTTTCCCCTACTTCCTAACATCCCTCCCCACTCCCAAAAATTTCCCCAAGAATTTAGAATCCCCCTATCCCCTTCATTTCGCTCCATTTCGACAAAATTCCTTGTTTCACACATCGGGACAAGTCGCACTCAAATGATGTTCCAAAGAAATAAAAGATGAATTTTGGAAACCTGAGAGAGGTTTTTGTCCATAACATGCCAAAGAAGAAAAACCTCCTTCACTTTTTGCACAGGTGTCATGGTTTTAAATAAATGTCAAAATTGCAATCACTAGATCCAAGGAGGTTGGCCAAGGCACTAAAACAACGGAAAAGGCCCAATCCACTCCAAATTTTGGCCAAAGCCTCTTTGACTAAGCATGGTACTTTATTGGGGACTCCCAGCCCAAATTTCAAGAAATTTGGAGAAAATTTTGTCAATTGTGAATTTTTTGTGCCAAAAACAGGTTTTCTCCACCAATGGGTCGCGCGTCGCGCGCGAACCTTTCGTTTGGAAACTCCATTTTGAGAAAACTTCGAATTTATGGATTTGTCATGAAAATTTACACTTGGTCAGCCATTGCCAAGAAATTTCACCAAGTTTTGGGCCTCCAGAAAGTCAAAAAACAAGCAAAAAATGACTTTCTGCCACATTGTTGACACACAGGAAGCAGTCTTGGGAGATTGCAATTTCGGAGGGGCAAATGACCACCAAATTCCGAAATACCACTTGGGTTGGAAATTAGACATCCATACCTTTCCAACAAGTCCACTTTTGCCTCATTTGGACACATGGAAGTGCCTCAAAAGTGCCTCCAACGACGCGCGACCCATTCAGGAATTGCGCGCGACCCATCAGGCAGTTTGCACAAGAATTCAACCTACAGCTCAGCAAAACGCAGTTTTGACTGGATTTGACTTTTTGGAGTTGATTTTCATCCTCCTTGTTGTAAATGATGTAATTTTATGATATTTTTACACTTATTTATCTCTTCTAGAAGATTCATTCATAAGATAGGCAAAAATTTAATGAATGAATTGGTTTCTTAGCTTATAGAGGCAAGTTGTTTTGACTGCCTAGATTTTAGTGCTCAGTTTAGAATTGGTTGAAACAGCTCCTAGAAGGATGAGCTCGACCCCTAGAGGCAAGGAAAGGTGTTAGCTTGCCTATATTATGTATTTTCTTAGTCATTTTCAGAGGTTGGGAAGGTTGGACTCTTGAGGGAGAAAGCTCTATTGTATTATTCATTGTATCTCTGCAGTTTTGGCAAAGGAAGAAAGACCAGGATTTTGCAGTCCTTTTTGGGATTCTTGTGGTTACATGTATTGATGGTGTGTATCTCTTTGTACTTGTAAATTTTTTATGTGATTCATCATCTTACTTTTCCTTCTGCAAATTAGGCGAATGAAGTGTTAAAGTAGAATTCATGATTGTCATGCTCTGCTTTTAAATTTGCTTAATATCTATGTTTTCATCTGTCTAAAGAGAATTCTTGAAGGTTTCTTGCTCTCTTTAGCTCCTCACCAGTCATTCCTATCCATTCACTTAATTTAAAGGCATCAGTACAGTCTCCTACCTTGCCCCAAAGAACCCCCTGCAAAAACTGTGTCCAATCCCCGCACCCAGAATTGCCTTTCCCCAATTTTCCACCAAAACCCTAAAAATCCCAAATTAAACCTTTTGATCAGTTTACTAGCCTAAAATCAGTGTTTCCTCATTGGCTATCTCGCCCGTCGAAGATCTTTACTGAGATAGACCAGAGAGAGCCCTCTCCTGCCTTGTAGGGCTAGCTACGAGGCTAAGTGGTTTGATGTTGCCTTGAAGTTTACCTTTCTCAGCCTGAGGTGAAATTTCAAGCGCTAACATATTGGCAACCATACTGGGGAGAACAAATTGTTTGTTGATTGATGTGTTTGTTTCATAAGTCTTAGACGGAGCCTGAAGTTATGCGAGGTAGCCTTCGAAACGCTTTTGCTTTGCATTAGCGGAAGTAGATAAACGCTGCTTCAGTCAATCTCTGTGAGCTTGTGAATACAGCACTTCATTTGCATTTTACCCCAGTACATGTATCAAGTTCAGATCTGATTGTTGATAGTGGACAATGATCAGACACTGACAAGGCTGAAATCATTCACTGGCGACTCCTTCACTGAAAACTCCAGAGATCAATGCTTCATGGTGACTTCACTGCAGAGAGATCAGTAGCTGTGAGATTTTCAAGATGGATCGGATTGCAAGAAGATACGCTCCCCTGAGCCGTGATCACATCCCTGGTTTTCCAAATAAAATTCCGAAGGTAGATTGGTCAAGGAATTTGCCTACATTTAATGATGATGGTAAGAAGGATGCTACTCTACATCTAGTTAGATTTTACATGCATATTCGCAAGTTGAAGGTTGATTTTCCTGAAGATTGCTTGATGAAGATATTCTTGGCCACTCTGGAAGGTGCAGCTCAATCCTGGTATGAAAGTTTGCCGCCTGCCTGTATTTACTGTTTAAAGGATTTTCATGCCTTGTTCATTGAAAGATATCAAGCATCTTATCCATCATTAAATTTGGTTCATGACTGTTGCAAGCATGTTTATAGTTTTATTGAAAGCCTTGAGAAATATTATGAAGATGATAATTTTATGGATGTTGAGATCATGGAGGCTCTGTATGAGAATCCATTTCAGCAAAATGAAGAGAACCTAGTGGATACCCATCAAGATGATCAGGAAATTTTGCAACAGAATCAAGATCAGCAGCTTGAAGATGGCCATATGGCTGAAAATGATGAAAGAGAGGGTTCTATTTCAGATCTGCCCACAGAAGAAGACAACGTACAGGGTAGTCAAGATTCAATTTCAGAATGTGATGCAGTCAAGTCAGCTATTTCAGATCAATATTCAGATCATGATGACCAAGAATACCTTGTGCTGAATCCTGAAAAGGAGAATTTTGTTGTTGCGATCATAGACAGTAGTATGGATTCAAATGTTCTCAGTAGTGCTGCCAGTCTGTCACTAGAACAGAGTCTTCATGAGGAGGTCATTCAGTTTGCTCATGAACAGCAAGGTGAGATCTTTGCTCAAGCAAGTGATAAAGTTTCTTTGAGTGAATTTGTGGTAGACGATGTAAATGATAATATTGTGCTTGATAATATTGAAGAATGTAATAAGGAACTTGATAATTTGGTTGTGATATCATATGAAGATGACCTACCATATTGTCATATTACAGAAGATCAGAGCATACAGGATTACCTTTCAGATTCTTCATATGTTTCATGTGTTGAAATATTTTTACAAGAGGAGAGCTGCTCATTCATTTGTTCGGAGTTTTTTGAAGCCCATGATCATACTTTCACCGAAGCACATCAGAAAGGCAGATCAGAAATTGAAACAAAGGACACCTTGATCTTTCAGCAGGAGGTGGCAATGGCAAATCTTCATGTTTTTTACGATCCTCTAGCAAGTTTGTTGCAGCCAGCAGTGAAAGTGTTTTTTACAGTGTTTTGTTGCAACCATGGTCAACTATGTTTTTGGATGCCCAGTTATCAGTATTCATTGTTGACCAAAAGATCTGATCAGGAGAATCAATCAAGAAGGCATCTTCTTGATTGGTTGCATTGGCATTTTGATATAGTTTGATGGTATATTGTTATGTAAGAAACACAGGTGGTTGTCATCATGATTTCAAATCTTGATGGACTGCTGCCATTCAATAAGCTTTGTAAGATCTTGTTTTAGATAAGTCGTCATGAGTCATTTGTGAGTCAGTTTTCAGTCATGTAGGTTTCATAATTGAGTCGGTTTGAATCAAGTTTCAATCAATAAATGAGTCAAAGTCTTGTATTGTTTGTCAAATAATGACTCCATTGCCCAATGGTTGGAAAACACTGGTCTGCTCTCCCACAGGTCTAAGGTTCTTGGCACCTCCAAGGAGCTACCATTCCCATTAGAGCCAATGTTAGTGTCAGTCTTTCCAGCCTTCCTCCAGTGATCAAATATGCTCTTACAAAGTGGTCTCAGAGTGTCCAGGTCAAATTTTGTCATTTCAAAGAGTTTTCAAGCAAAATTTGGTCACTAGGCATTAGGTCTAGGGTTTGCTCCCACTCTTTTCAAAGTTGCCCAAATGCCCATCTATGTCACTATTCAGCTGAGTCTATCATCATTCATAGGGTTTTCATTATCATCTCAGTGTCTAATGAGTCATTTTACACCTTGTTCATGCTTCAGTTGCGCCTAGGTAAGGTCATTTCCCTCTCCTAGGGTTTTGAAGGCGATTTCTCGTGGACGGTCAAATCATTGGCAAAACTTGTATCCAGATGTTCATACACCTTCCCCTATCCTTCATGTACCTTATCAAATTCTTCCCATCACTGAGATCCCCCAAATTCCTCATTTTTGCACAAACCCTAGTTTCTAGCTACAACCTGGCAATTTTCTAGGTTTGGCCTGTGTTTTGCCCTTTTGGACCCCTTCCCCTCACTCAATCTCTGAGATTCCACTTTCTCCTACTTTCTAACATCCCTCCCCACTCCCAAAAATTTCCCCAAGAATTTAGAAGCCCCCTATCCCCTTCATTTCGCTCCATTTCGACAAAATTCCTTGTTTCACACATCGGGACAAGTCGCACTCAAATGATGTTCCAGAGCAATAAAAAATGAATTTTGGAAAACTAAGAGAGGTTTTTGTCCATAACATGCCAAAGAAGAAAAACCTCCTTCACTTTTTGTACAGGTCTCATGGTTTTAGAGAAATGTCAAAATTGCAATCGCTAGATCCAAGGAGGTTGGCCAAGGCACTAAAACGACGGAAAAGGCCCGATCCACTCCAAATTTTGGCCAAAGCCTCTTTGACTGAGCATGGTACTTTATTGGGGACTCCCAGCCCAAATTTCAAGAAATTTGGAGAAAATTTTGTCAATTGTGAATTTTTTGTGCCAAAAACAGGTTTTCTCCACCACTTTCGTTTGGCAACTCCATTTTGGGAAAACTCAGCATTTCTGGATTTTTCATGAAACGTTACACTTTCTCAGCCATTGCCAAGAAATTTCACCAAGTTTTGGGCCTCCAGAAAGTCAAAAAACAAGCAAAAAATGACTTTCTGCCACATTTTTGACATACAGGAAGCAGTCTTGGGAGATTGCAATTTTGGAGGGGCAAATGACCACCAAATTCCGAAATTCCACTTGGGTTGGAAAGTAGACATCCAGACCTTTCCAAAAAGCCCACTTTTGCCTCATTTGGACACCTGGAAGTGCCTCAAAAGTGCCTCCAAAGGCGCGCGACCCATTCAGGAATTGCGCGCGACCCATCAGGCAGTTTGCATAGGAATTCAACCTACAGCTCAGCAAAACGCAGTTTTGACTGGATTTGACTTTTTGGAGTTGATTTTCATCCTCCTTGTTGTAAATGATGTAATTTTATGATATTTTGACACTTATTTATCTCTTCTAGAAGATTCATTCATAAGATAGGCAAAAATTTAATGAATGAATTGGTTTCCTAGCTTATAGAGGCAAGTTGTTTTGACTGCCTAGATTTTAGTGCTCAGTTTAGAATTGGTTGAAACAGCTCCTAGAAGGATGAGCTCGACCCCTAGAGGCAAGGAAAGGTGTTAGCTTGCCTATATTATGTATTTTCTTAGTCATTTTCAGAGGTTGGGAAGGTTGGACTCTTGAGGGAGAAAGCTCTATTGTATTATTCATTGTATCTCTGCAGTTTTGGCAAAGGAAGAAAGACCAGGGTTTTGCAGTCCTTTTTGGGATTCTTGTGGTTACATGTATTGATGATGTGTATCTCTTTGTACTTGTAAATTTGTTATGTGATTCATCATCTTACTTTTCCTTCTGCAAATTAGGCGAATGAAGTGTTAAAGTAGAATTCATGATTGTCATGCTCTGCTTTTAAATTTGCTTAATATCTATGTTTTCATCTGTCTAAAGAGAATTCTTGAAGGTTTCTTGCTCTCTTTAGCTCCTCACCATTCATTCCTATCCATTCACTTAATTTAAAGGCATCATTACAGTCTCCTACCTTGCCCCAAAGAACCCCTTGCAAAAACTGTGTCCAATCCCCGCACTCAGAATTGCCTTTCCCCAATTTTCCACCAAAACCCTAAAAATCCCAAATTAAACCTTTTGATCAGTTTACTAGCCTAAAATCAGTGTTTCCTCATTGGCTATCTCGCCCATTGAAGATCTTTACCGAGATAGACCGGAGAGAGCCCTCTCCTGCCCCGTAGGGCTAGCTACGAGGCTAAGTGGTTTGATGTTGCCTTGAAATTTACCTTTCTCAGCCTGAGGTGAAATTTCAAGCGCTAACATATTGGCAACCATACTGGGGAGAACAAATTGTTTGTTGATTGATGTGTTTGTTTCATAAGTCTTAGACCGAGCCTGAAGTTATGCGAGGTAGCCTTCGAAACGCTTTTGCTTTGCATTAGCGGAAGTAGATAAACGCTGCTTCAGTCAATCTCTGTGAGCTTGTGAATACAGCACTTCATTTGCATTTTACCCCAATACATGTATCAAGTTCAGATCTGATTGTTGATAATGGACAATGATCAGACACTGACAAGGCTGAAATCATTCACTGGCGACTCCTTCACTGAAAACTCCAGAGATCAATGCTTCATGGTGACTTCACTGCAGAGAGATCAGTAGCTGTGAGATTTTCAAGATGGATCGGATTGCAAGAAGATACGCTCCCCTGAGCCGAGATCACATACCTGGTTTTCCAAATAAAATTCCAAAGGTAGATTGGTCAAGGAATTTGCCTACATTTAATGATGATGGTAAGAAGGATGTTGCTCTACATCTAGTTAGATTTTACATGCATATTCGCAAGTTGAAGGTTGATTTTCCTGAAGATTGCTTGATGAAGATATTCTTGGCCACTCTAGAAGGTGCAGCTCAATCCTGGTATGAAAGTTTGCCGCCTGCCTGTATTTACTGTTTAAAGGATTTTCATGCCTTGTTCATTGAAAGATATCAAGCATCTTATCCATCATTAAATTTGGTTCATGACTGTTGCAAGCATGTTTATAGTTTTATTGAAAGCCTTGAGAAATATTATGAAGATGATAATTTTATGGATGTTGAGATCATGGAGGCTCTGTATGAGAATCCATTTCAGCAAAATGAAGAGAACCTAGTGGATACCCATCAAGATGATCAGGAAATTTTGCAGCAGAATCAAGATCAGCAGCTTGAAGATGGCCATATGGCTGAAAATGATGAAAGAGAGGGTTCTATTTCAGATCTGCCCACAGAAGAAGACAACGTGCAGGGTAGTCAAGATTCAATTTCAGAATGTGATGCAGTCAAGTCAGCTATTTCAGATCAATATTCAGATCATGATGACCAAGAATACCTTGTGCTGAATCCTGAAAAGGAGAATTTTGTTGTTGCGATCATAGACAGTAGTATGGATTCAAATGTTCTCAGTAGTGCTGCCAGTCTGTCATTAGAACATAGTCTTCATGAGGAGGTCATTCAGACTGCTCATGAACAGCAAGGTGAGATCTTTGCTCAAGCAAGTGATAAAGTTTCTTTGAGTGAATTTGTGGTAGACGATGTAAATGATAATATTGTGCTTGATAATATTGAAGAATGTAATAAGGAACTTGATAATTTGGTTGTGATATCATATGAAGATGACCTACCATATTGTCAGACTACAGAAGATCATAGCATACAGGATTACCTTTCAGATTCTTCATATGTTTCATGTGTTGAAATGTTTTTACAAGAGGAGAACTGCTCATTCATTTGTTCGGAGTTTTTTGAAGCCCATGATCATACTTTCACCGAAGCACATCAGAAAGGCAGATCAGAAATTGAAACAAAGGACACCTTGATCTTTCAGCAGGAGGTGGCAATGTCAAATCTTCATGTTTTTTACGATCCTCTAGCAAGTTTGTTGCAGCCAGCAGTGAAAGTGTTTTTTACAGTGTTTTGTTGCAGCCATGGTCAACTATGTTTTTGGATGCCCAGTTACCAGTATTCATTGTTGACCAGAAGATCTGATCAGGAGAATCAATCAAGAAGGCATCTGCTTGATTGGTTGCATTGGCATTTTGATATAGTTTGATGGTATATTGTTATGTAAGAAACACAGGTGGTTGTCATCATGATTTCAAATCTTGATGGACTGTTGCCATTCAATAAGCTTTGTAAGATCTTGTTTTAGTTAAGTCGTCATGAGTCATTTGTGAGTCAGTTTTCCATCATGTAGGTTTCATAATTGAGTCGGTTTGAATCAAGTTTCAGTCAATAAATGAGTCAAAGTCTTGTATTGTTTGTCAAATAATGACTCCATTGCCCAATGGTTGGAAAACACTGGTCTGCTCTCCCACAGGTCTAAGGTTCTTGGCACCTCCAAGGAGCTACCATCCCCATTAGAGCCAATTTTAGAGTCAGTCTTTCCATCCTTCCTCCAGTGATCAAATATGCTCTTACAAAGTGGTCTCAGAGTGTCTAGATCAAATTTTGTCATTTCAAAGAGTTTTCAAGCAAAATTTGGTCACTAGGCATTAGGTCTAGGGTTTGCTCCCACTCTTTTCAAAGTTGCCCAAATGCCCATCTATGTCACTATTCAGCTGAGTCTATCATCATTCATAGGGTTTTCATTATCATTTCAGTGTCTAATGAGTCATTTTACACCTTGTTCATGCTTCAGTTGCGCCTAGGTAAGGTCATTTCCCTCTCCTAGGGTTTTGAAGGCGATTTCTCGTGGACGGTCAAATCATTGGAAAAACTTGTATCCAGATGTTCATACACCTTCCCCTATCCTTCATGTACCTTATCAAATGCTTCCCATCACTGAGATCCCCCAAATTCCTCATTTTTGCACAAACCCTAGTTTCTAGCTACAACCTGGCAATTTTCTAGGTTTTGCCTGTGTTTTTCCCTTTTGGACCCCTTCCCCTCGCTCAATCTCTGAGATTCCACTTTCTCCTACTTCCTAACATCCCTCCCCACTCCCAAAAATTTCCCCAAGAATTTAGAAGCCCCCTATCCCCTTCATTTCGCTCCATTTCGACAAAATTCCTTGTTTCACACATCGGGACAAGTCGCACTCAAATGATGTTCCAGAGCAATAAAAGATGAATTTTGGAAAACTGAGAGAGGTTTTTGTCCATAACATGCCAAAGAAGAAAAACCTCCTTCACTTTTTGTACAGGTGTCATGGTTTTAGAGAAATGTCAAAATTGCAATCGCTAGATCCAAGGAGGTTGGCCAAGGCACTAAAACGACGGAAAAGGCCCGATCCACTCCAAATTTTGGCCAAAGCCTCTTTTACTGAGCATGGTTTCGTTTGGAAACTCCATTTTGGGAAAACTCAGCATTTCTGGATTTGTCATGAAACGTTACACTTGCTCAGCCATTTCCAAGAAATTTCACCAAGTTTTGGGCATCCAGAAAGTCAAAAAAACAAGCAAAAAATGACTTTCTGCCATATTTTTGACACACATGAAGCAGTATTGGGAGATTGCAATTTTGGAGGGGAAAATGACTACCAAATTCAAAAATTCCATTTGGGTTGGAAAGTAGACATCTAGACCTTTCCAACAAGCCCACTTTTGCCTCATTTGGACACCTGGAAGTGCCTCCAAAGGCGCGCGACCCATTCAGGAATTGCGCGCGACCCATCAGGCAATTTGCACAGGAATTCAACCTACAGCGCAGCAAAACGCAGTTTTGACTGGATTTGACTTTTTGGAGTTGATTTTCATCCTCCTTGTTGTAAATGATTTAATTTTATAATATTTTGACACTTATTTATCTCTTCTAGAAGATTCATTTATAAGATAGGCAAAAAATTAATGAATGAATTGGTTTCCTAGCTTATAGAGGAAAGTTGTTTTGACTGCCTAGATTTTAGTGCTCAGTTTAGAATTGGTTGAAACAGCTCCTAGAAGGATGAGCTCGACCCCTAGAGGCAAGGAAAGGTGTTAGCTTGCCTATATTATGTATTTTCTTAGTCATTTTCAGAGGTTGGGAAGGTTGGAATCTTGAGGGAGAAAGCTCTATTGTATTATTCATTGTATCTCTGCAGTTTTGGCAAAGGAAGAAAGACCAGGGTTTTGCAGTCCTTTTTGGGATTCTTGTGGTTACATGTATTGATGGTGTGTATCTCTTTGTACTTGTAAATTTGTTATGTGATTCATCATCTTACTTTTCCTTCTGCAAATTAGGCGAATGAAGTGTTAAAGTAGAATTCATGATTGTCATGCTTTGCTTTTAAATTTGCTTAATATATATGTTTTCATCTGTCTAAAGAGAATTCTTAAAGGTTTCTTGCTCTCTTTAGCTCCTCACCAGTCATTCCTATCCATTCACTTAATTTAAAGGCATCAGTAAAGTCTCCTACCTTGCCCCAAAGAACCCCCTGCAAAAACGGTGTCCAATCCCCGCACCCAGAATTGCCTTTCCCCAATTTTCCACCAAAACCCTAAAAATCCCAAATTAAACCTTTTGATCATTTTACTAGCCTAAAATCAGTGTTTCCTCATTGGCTATCTCGCTCGTTGAAGATCTTTACCGAGATAGACCGGAGAGAGCCCTCTCCTGCCCCGTAGGGCTAGCTATGAGGCTAAGTGGTTTGATGTTGCCTTGAAGTTTACCTTTCTCATCCTGAGGTGAAATTTCAAGCGCTAACACCCCCCACATTAATTTATTAACCCCGAAAATTCGTTTGCACCCGTAATATTCCATAAACCCACATTATTTCATAAACCCGCAATTAATCATGGCTTAATTACGCTTAACCGCAATTAATCCCATGGGCCCCACTAAATCCCACCATACATCTCCGCCACGCGATGACCGTTGGATCATCCACCCCCAAATCCAATGGCCCTCGCCCATATCGCGCCCACTCCATGCCCGACTTTTACCAGCCCGAGAGCACGCGATATGGGCGGTTTTACTCGGGCCCATTTTGCTACGTGTTAGCCTCTCGCATACATCATGTTCCCTTGGCAAAATACTGCCGAACCCTCCTAAGCGGTGTGATGCCCTCCAATACCGCCTCCCAGCCATAAAGAAAAATCGTCACTATTCATATAATTTCCCCACCAATTCTAACCGCTCCCTATTAAAAGCCCGCATAGCCCATTTTTGGCCTTTTTCGCCCGTTTGCACTACTCAAGCCTCTGAAGCACATCAGCGCCATAAGAGCTCCTGCAACTAGTTACCAACTGCCAAAACCTTCCAAAACGCCATCACTGCACACCTCAAAGCCGCAGAAGCCTTTGCAGACCTCAATTTTAAACCAGTTTGCAACCTCGACCGTAAAATTCCACATATTTAAGCAGAAACTCAAGAATCGCTCTCTCATTTAAAAATGTACACTAAATTCATAAAATAATTGAATGAACTTGATTGAACTCCCTTTTAAATTGAGAGTATTCCCCTCCTAAACTACCAAAACCCCTACCTACAAACTGCTGGTACCCTACTCCCGTTATAGAATTGTCAAAACTTCACTTTTGATAGCCATATAACCCAAATTTCCATACTTTATTGCAGAAATGGCTACCCAAACTTCTCTGGATGTTAGACCAGTGACAACCCCTCATTCAGACATCGACCACCTGGCCCTGGCAAACAGAGACTTCCAAATCAAAGATACAGCCACCCCACGCCACCTTCTGAGAATCCACTGCTGGGCCAAAGATAGGTTCCTAAACCACACTGATGATATAAACCTTTGGGAATCTAATCTCCCCAAGTATACATTCCCAAAATTCCACCCATTCCCAGACATAATACATTTCTGCCAATCCTGTTATGTTCCAAGCCATAGAGCTATTGAGGCACCAAACCATGAGATACTATTTACTATTACTGCTGAATCCATCAACCAGATGCTGTAAATCCAGCCTAGTCCTAATTTGACTCCATTGTCCATTGGACACCTGTTGGACCTATACATCACACTGGGCCCAGACAAGATCAAACAAATATTTCATAATTTCATCATTGAGGAGTGCCATACTCCTAAAGACATTCCACCCTATGTTGCCACTATTTTTTCAGAGACTGGCAGGAGAATAATCACCATGATTTCATGCATCCTAGGATGCACATCAGACGAGTTTGTGGATGAGGTCATCATGGCCTTCTTGTCCATTTTCACTCCAGGCAAGCCTCCTGCCATTTTGTATGATTATGCCCAGTTCATTGCAGATAGAATGCATGAACATCTCACTAGACTGCCCACTGAAAGAGTTTTCAAATACTCTTCAGTGTTGTTTCATATGTTCCTCTATTACCAGACAAATAAATTCCCTTTGAAGATCCAGAAATTGGACACCAAGGGAAAGGAAAGATCAGTCATCTTCTGGACACCCTTGGTCCACAAGTTTTCCACCTCATATAAAGACTTCATAGACTCTTTTGTACATCCAGTCATGAACATGTTGACCTCCAAGGTTCAGCCTAGAATCAGCCCAGAAATTAAAAGAGTACTGCAATTAGCCAAGAATAGCAAAGTGGGAGACTGGTACCTCTACCAGGATCAAACTAGAATTATGATCTATGGTTGTGAGCTATCCCCATAAAAATTGCCAAAATACCTCCCAATGAGGATATTTGCCCTTGAATACTTCAAGAAAATGATTGGTGCAATGAGGTCAACTTCCTAGCTTCTAGGAAGAAGACACAGTTTAAGATGAAAAACCAAATGGGCCCTTTCATCTACAACACCAAAGAGGTTGGACCTGAGGCTGATAAGATGCTCCAAGAATTGAAATTCAAGAATAGTTTCATCTGGCATTATGACCCTCATGAGGTTATAAACAAGCTTAGAAAAAAGGTCAAGCTGGGACCTTACATCCACTACCCAAGACCGGACATTGAACAGTATGCTAATCAGCCGGAATGGGTAGAGAATACACTGATTTACATGGACAGCATAGTGGTGGATGTGTAGAACACCATGTTTGATTTAGAGAAACAATTTGACCAGAGCTCTTTCCTGCAGGTTCCAGAGTTGGGAGAGCCAATGAACATCCCTCCTGTCATTCAGACCCCTCTTAATGAGGAGAAGAATCCTAAAAGAAACAGGGAGGAAGCATCAAGTTCTGCCATGGAGACCACTAATGAGCAGTTCAAGCTAAATAAAAGGCCCAAATTGAATCATGTGTCTGAACAGGAGGAAAACATTGCATCAGAAGACATCATTGACACTGAGGCAATGGGGCAGAGCAGTAAACAGACAACAGAGATAGTTGCATGAGCAGAAACATCTACTTCAAACACACAGATCATACAGAGACAGAAGAGTGTGGAGGTGTCTTCCTTTGTTAGACCAACTGACAAGGAAACAGATATCAAAGAAAGATTTAAGGAAATTAAAATGAGGAATGAAAAGTTGAAGGCAAACACATATGCCAAGTACCTAAAGATGACACCACCAAACCAGAATAGATTGATGTCAACCTTTGACATCAAAGAAGGAAAAATGCAGGTGTCATTGCTACAGCCCACTGTACATCAGCCAAAAACCTCAACAAACTACAAGAATACCAATTTTTAGGTCTTGGCCAAGGATGTTCATCCCATAGATCAAATCGAATTCCATAAACAGGCTAGAGAAATGATCTACTCCACCCTCACAACAAAGGCCATGGCATCATTCAAAATGAAAGATTCATTGGACAATGTAACATCCCAATACAAACTAGAAAATGCCTCCTCTAGCGCCAAAGACACCAAGATTAAATCCTTGGAGGACCTGGTTATTGAAATGGTCCATGACCCAAAGGAAATCAAGGCTATTGAACAATTAATTAAGAAGAAGAATGAGGATATTGCAGCCCTCAACAAACAGCCCAAGTTGCCTCAATTATGGCACCCACAAACAAAAGAAGTCCTGCAAAGCCAGACAAATCATGAAGAGATGATGGACATGGTGCTGCAACTCAATGACGAGTTGAAGGAGATGGGAAAGGAACTAGAAAGCTTGATTCAGCTCAAATAAGCTAGTGTTGATAGTGCTCCTCCAAATGTCATTCCAACAGTGACCATAGCTGTACCTTCCACTCTGGCAGCAACACTAGCTCCCACTGGTCCAATGGCCACTGCATTGCCAGCATCAACTTCAACTACATCAACAACAACATCAACAGCAACAGGTACCATAGGTGAAGAAGAAAATAGGTTGGTTAAAGCAATGGAAGAAATGTCCATTCATACTAATGAGACAAAAAAATTGAAAGAGAAAGTCAGCAGCCTTGAGACAGACTACAAACTTTCCCAGATTATGCATAAGGAAGAACAGCTAAAGGATGCAAGGATGAATGAGAGGATAAAAGGCCTATAAAAAGAACTGGCCTTGACTAAGCCAATAGGAAAGGCTAAAGAGCAACTATGGGCCAATATCATTGACCCTATCAATGATATTTGGCCATCTATCCAGGTCATTTTCAAGCAGATTGATTTGATTAAGAAGGAAACAGAAGCCATTGGAAGGGTGAAAACAGAACTTGGAGATATGCTAGAGGAAGCAGCAAGAATCATCCACTTCCTCAACTCCAAGAATAAATATGAACTGCAAGAGCTTGAGATACATGATAGGACAAGTACAATTTTGGAAGTCAGGAGAATCCTCACCAAGAGGAATTTAATGTTGAATCTAGAAGATAAGTGTCAAAACATGCAGCTAGCCATTAACAGGTTCATGGCTAAGTTTGAATTGTTGAAAGAAAATGGATTACCTAATCCCTTAGTTATAAATGACAAGTTAATGACACAAGCAAATTACAACAAGAAGATCAGGGAAGTAGCCAAAGAATAGGTGATTACTGCATCTATGAAGGGCATGCCAACAGGCAAGGTCTTGTACCAAACTTTTGAAAACTTGTTTTACCTCTAGCATGAGGTAAAACACATGTTTATTAATAAGCCCACTTTTTCCAAATACAAAGAGGAAAATGAAATATATAGAAAAATGATCAATATCCAATTACCAGATGAAGAAAGATGGAAAAATTGAATGATTTATTGTATTAAAAACACAGTAAATTATAAATGTACAGTAAAAAGTGAAACAGTTGGGTAAAAGGATATTGACAGGTCAGCAGGGTTAAAGTGTATCAGATGAAAGAGTATCAGGTGAAAGGTCAAAGTAAAATAGGGCATCCAGCGTGAAAGACAAATAGCCTAGCAGCATAAAGGGTTAAAAATAAACGACTACAGCCAGCAGAACGAAAATAAAAGGGACAGCGTGAAACATTTCAATAGTTGTCTATATCTTCTTGCAAGAAGATATTTCTTTTTCCTAGATTAGTTCTGAATACAGTTTCAAATATTTTGTAATTCATTTTGTATAAATACTTCAAAATTTGAAGTATTAGAGGTGTGGATTAATTTACATTTGTAGAGTTATTGTGATCTTGAACCTAAGGGTTATTGTACTATTTTCAAGTCAAAAAACTGGAGCAAGTAATAAAAGCATTTCGCTATAGGATTCATGAGGTGAGCCATTTACAGTGAAGTACTTTCTTTGTATGATTATGTTACCTTTCTCTTGTGTTTTCATAATCTTAAATGTGTTCTAAAATCTAAATGAATTAACTAGAAATATCACTCAGAATTTGTTTAATTACACTCTGTTTTGCACAGTTATTTATTTGCATGTTTTCTTCTGATACACAGATTTGAGAACCCTTAATTTCTCTCCCATCCCGATTGACTTCTTTCATTACTTCCAAAGTCCTGTCTAGGGAACCCTTAATTGCTCCCTTGAACCAATTTGAAGCCATTCACCATTTAGCCTCTGAGATCTGCAGTAACTCATCTATCTTTCCCTGTAGACCCTGTTTTTAGAACTAAATCCAGTCTTGTTTGTTAGACATCCGACTCCATAGCCCAATGGTAGAAGCCAAACCTATTTCCATCTAAGTAAAGTGATCCCACCACCAAATTTTCAAACAAAACCCAAGTGAAAGCAATAACTAGCCTAAAATCATCTTAACTAAAACAAAGTTAAATCTTAAAGAGAGAACCCTCTCTGAGCATCAGGAAGGCTAGGTCCTAATCTCAAAAAGTGGTTTGTGGTTACCTCTATTATTTCCTTCTTTTGCTAAACTTTCAAAGGAAATTTTGGAGTGATAACATTTTTGTCGACCATACCGGGGACTTCGATCCTCAGTCTCATAAACTTTAAGGAAACCTTAAAGTAAATCTTGAGCCCCTTAAGGTCATTATCTGAAGTAAATTTAAAAAAAAAATCATAAAAACAATTTAAAAACTTAAAATTTTGGCTCCTAAGAAGATTCACTATACTAGGGCAAACCCTGATCCAGACCCTACAACTATAGTTGATGACCCAGACATAATTCTAAGAAAAAAAAATGAAGAAACTCAGGCAAGTAGTAGCCAACTAGTCAAAGCAAACTCACTCCCTAAGGAGTTGTCAACTTTAGAGGAAATCCCTTTTGATTTGTCATTTGACCTCTCATTATTTAGAACTAAATCTAAGAATGCCATCCATGAAACAATCCTAGACCCTGAGTTTACTCAACTCATTGAATCAAAGAGGGTTATCCATCCATATTTAGATAAATTTGTCTTGGACACTTCTGACAAGTTAGTAGCTTTGAACTCTACATTGATCAGCAATATATATAGTGCTTACCTTCAGCAATATGTTGAGCTTGTTGCCCTTACTGTTGTTGCCTCTAAAAGAATTTCACAGTCTTCACTCATTGTAAATACCCCTTCTTTTACCACAACTTCACCATTTGTATCTACCACAATCCAATCACCTAAACCAATTATTAATCAACCATATTCATCATCATTTAGTTCACCTCCATTAGTTTCAAGCCCTTCCTCAAGCACCACAACTTTATCCCCTAGGCAAACGAGAATCACAGCAATGGCAAACCGATATGCTCCTCTTGTTTTACCTGCACAACTCCATGCCATGCCTGCAGATTATCAGAGTAAGATTTTCCTGTTTGATGCTACTGGTCATTACACTACTCAACAACATGTAAAAAAGATGTCTGACTTTTTTGAGTTGCATGAGATATATGAAGCAAATGTCCAAATGAGGTTGTTTGCCCAAAATTTAACCGGGGATGTCAAGAAATGGTTCAAAACCTTTCCAGCCAACCATATTGCAAACTTAGCCAATTTTCATAGGTTATTCATTGATAGATGGGAGAGAAATAAAAAACCATTGCAAATAATTTCTGAATATGACAATATTATAAGATCTCCTAATGAGTCAGTTCAGGACTATTGCATTAGGTTTAATAATATCTATAATGCAATTCCAGCCAATATTAAGCCTCCACCTAATCTAGCATTAATTAAGTTCCCTGATGGTTTTGATGCTGACGTGCCATACCAACTGAGGGAAAGGAACCCTAAAACACTTGAACAAATGCAGAGCAATGTTGTTAGTGTATAGGCCAACCTATTAGCTAAGAAAGCACGAATGAGGAATGAAAAGAAAGTTGTATCTAAAGAATAAGCTTCCACTTCAGATGGAAAAGTAGATATTTTAGCTAAGTGTTACAAATCCATTTGGGCACATCAACCCCGACTTACAGATCAGTACTATTAGGGCCCATCAAACTCTAATTTAGTTGTTTCATGCCCTAAAGAAGTCAACCATCAGAATGCCTAGCTTCCCAAGAAGTTCCATGACAGAAATCATCCAAACACTGCCTCTAAGAAGATCAGGGTAGGCAGGCCTTCATTAGGGTGCGCTGCAGTGTAGTCCAGTACACTGCTAGGGTGCTATGCAGCGCACTTGAGCCCTCTTTGGCCTGCGCTGGGCGAATTTGAGAAAAATTGCACTGGGGTTTGGGAATATTTTTATCCATTGGATGCATATAGAAGTTTCCCAATATTATCTACTCCTTTGGGCTCAAATTTGGATGAGGTAGGGAGTTAAGGAACATCAATCCCTTTATTCCTTCCTGTTACACAAAAATATCGTTACCATGTTTATTTGTAGTCAGTATGGGTCTATCATCACTTGTATTGTCCTCCTAAGCAAGTCTCAGACCTCAGCTCTTCAAGTCAAGCTTTGAAATTGAGAGAAAGACATTGAAAATCAATAAAACTCTGGTTCCGCACTTTCTCTCACTGTTACCTGCGGTCCCGCACCTTCTGTTTACAAAAACTGCGGACCTGCCCGCTCTGTCCATAAAGGTGTGGGTGCGGACCCCTGTGAAAGTCAAAAAGGCGCAAGTTTATTCTAAAAAACTCACTTTGGGTTAATTCTATATGATTCTAGAAGGAATTTTGACGTGGATTGGCTGCTCTTAGGTGGTTCATGCATCCCAAAAGAGAAGGAGCTAATCCCTTGATGAGAGGAGCTATCCCTTTGAAGGAGGGCTTTATCCCTTTGAAGGAGGACCTAGTAACTTCCCTCCATTGCACTATAAATTCAAGCATTGGGCTATTTGCTGGGGAGGTTAGAAGCTGAACATTTTTTAGGGTAAATGTTGGTGAAATTAAGACTTCCTAGTTAAGCTTGAGAGGAGAGATCACATACCATTTTGGCTTCATTGGGAAGAGAGTGAAACTTGTCAAAGTAGAGGAGACTTCTTGCTGGACCGTGGGAGGAGCTTGTACAGCGTCAAGGCACAGGTTGTAAAGTTCTTCTTGATTTGAATTAATACAATCAAACTCATTTTTCTCAACAAATTGTCTCATGTCATTTGTTTCATGAATTCCTTGACTTTCATGTTAAATATGTTTTATGATATTGGCTTTTCAGGTGCTATTTAATTTGTTTGCTTCTTTGTGTCTGCAGATTCGCGACAAGGGAGCTCATTTGGATCGAAAGAGCGAGGCTTCCACAAACTTGCGTTGGACCCAAGCATAGGCCTAAAACACATGTTTGCCCTTGTTTATAAAAGCATATTTAGAGAAAGATAGTGTGTGATTGGTTTGCTTGTCATTAGGTCTTCTTTAGATTCTAGGAAGGTCTATCTTGTCCGCAAGATCGACTTATTCCGTGTGACACTTCCTCCATGGAACTAAATCCTAAGTTTGGGAGGGAATTCATTATCACCATTTATGGCACAACTTCCTTCATTCACCTATAAAAAGACCACTCATCTAAGTGATCAAGGGCTGGAAATCATTGAATTTAGGGAGATGTTGTTAGTATGAGACTTGAGTTGGTTTCAACTATTGTAATGATGTCAAAATGTCTTGATTGTTATGAGGAGAGGATGGGATTTAACTGGAGGAGTGAAACTGAATCAAGCAAATTGGGTTGTAACTCTTCCTTTTACTAATAAAGTCTTCAAAGCTTTTTCCATATGTTTGTATTGTTCATTGATGCTTTCATAAGTGTACTATGTACTTGATTCGATGTTATGTTCAATCAATAGATCATTATCATATGCTTTGATCAGTGTTTGTCTTCTATTTGTGTGCAGGTACTCTTCAAGCGGATTAAGTACGAAAAGGAGCGACAGAATTGGTCAAGGGAGATAAGGAGTAAGCGAAAGCTTTAGGTAGGCTTCTCTACCTCTTACTTAATCTATTGGTCATAGAAAAAGTAGAGAATGCTTTTCATTGTTGTTCTAGACTTAGCTACTAGTCTAGGGGTTTAAGCGTTTATCCGTAGACACTAAAACTTCCCAAAACAAATTTGCGACTCTGTTGGGGATTGATTATCCATCCTAGTAGCTAATCAACCTCCTTAGACACCTTGACATACTTTACTTGTTGTAATTCAGCCTTTTGCATTGAATTTTGGTCAAAATTTGAGGTTAGATGACTCTTGAGTGGCCTCACAAGAATCAGCATAGGCTAGCCTTAGAGACAGTGCACTGCAATGCACCCTCCAGTTAGAGACAGTGCACTGTAGTGCAGTTACTCCCTCTTTTGCCTATGCTGATCCTCCTAGGGTCAGCTGGCCCCACTTACACTAGGATTGATAAATGTTTCTTATGTGTTTACTTTTTTGTTTCCAATCTATATTCAAAAGTTAGTGTTTTGGTTGATTGATCTTTGTCAAAAGAAAGTGTCGTAAAATCGTATTTTCCTTCGAAAATTGAATTGTTGTAAAAGTCTTCATTCATGAAAGATAGATTCATTAATGTGTGCATATGATTAGTATTTCCGTTGAAAGTGTCATAATTCCTCATTTATTTGAAAACAAAAGTGTCGTAAAGTCTTCCTTTCCTTGAAAAGAAATTGTCGCAAAATCGTCATTTTTATGAAAAGAGTTTATTGATCGAATGTGCATTAGTTTTCCTTTTTGTTCATTCACATTAAGGGAAATCAAAAAGAAATACATGCATGTTGCCTTGAAAAATTTTGTGTGTGTTGAAAGGAATATCTAGGGAAATTGCATTAGATGTGCTCTTTGCTCTTTGTCAAAGATTTGATTGCTCTATCCCTACTAGCCACGGATTTTCATTGTTAAATTGAATGGAAAGAATGCTTATCATATTAGTTACATTTTAGGAATTGCAAACATACATCACGTGGTGAACCTTGAAAGGAAAATTCTAAAGAATATCAACTTAAAATTTGTCTAAATTTACCTAATGGAGCATTGTCACCTAATGAAAAACATTTAGAGGTCTAGGCTAGAGACATGTTCCACCGTCGTAAAACAAATCAGTTGTCGCTAACTTGTCTGCAATACATCCTAAGTGTGATACCTCATTCCACGTACGTGAGTATATCGTATCTCATCCACGTACCTTTGGGTATATAGGGAGGTGTTACATTAGGTAAAGTATATGGGAATGCTCTCACTTTTCGGTTTTGCATTAGACAGTGCTTATACAGATTGGGCCTCCACGTACTTTTGGGTATATGTAGGAGGACAACACTAGGTTGTTATCTATTCTTAGGTAACTGAGACGGCCACCTTGCACACTGTGATATACCGAACATAGCATTCGGGGGGATTTCCTGCCCATACCTCTTGGTTCACCAGGAGGTATTCTGCAGTTCACAGTTACTTGGTAATCCTTTTGCCTAGAACATCCCTCTTTTGTTTAGTTTTGTTACTTTGATTAAAATTAAATTAATTGACCATGGATAACATCATCCACGCTTGATCCTTAGTTGATCTTAGGTTTAGATATGTGGCGACAAATCCAGAGTCCACCGATCAAGGAATTACTTTTGATGGGAATCCTAGTCCTTTTCCTTCTTTCGGAAATATTGGTGCTCCTTATATGGCTACATTATCCCTACCGGGACTTAGCATTGGCTTGCTAGTATGGTTGTTTTCAACCTCCTTAGTTCAAAATGTCGTGATTTCTTCGTAATCGAATACACCTCCAACTGGACAAAATCAACCTCCAGTTGATCCTAAGGTTGACCCTTTGCCTTCTTCCTCAGTCATTTCTTCCTCCCCTTCTTCCTCTTCGCCTGGTGAAAGTATTGGTACTAGTAACCAGGTGGCTAAGAAGAAAAAGAAAGGGAAGAAGAAGAAGAAGAAGCAAATTCAGCAGAGGGTCAATCAAGCAACCATTGCTTTGAATGCAACATCTGATGGGAAATCATTCGTCAATCCTCACAAAGTTTGATATCCATGCAAACTTTGTGCGGGAGACCATCTTCTTCAAAATTGTCCTAATATTCCTCAGATCTTAGAAGAATGGTCTTCTCGTTCACATCATCCTGTGTCATCAAATTCTCGAGATCATGTTGGTGACACACCATCAACTAGTGGTAGTAAAATTCATGGAAAGAATGGTAAAGTTAAGTTTCCCTGTAGGTTATGTGAAGGGAATCACCCCATTCACCTTTGTCCCTATCTGGATGAAGCCAAAAAATTGTTGGATAATTGTCCTACTTCACCGCAACAACTTCTATCTGGTTACAGGATACTTTCCCTTAATTCTTCACTAGTTGATGAATTGATTGGCCAAAATCAACTGTTGGTCAAACCCACTCTCTCTGAAAGTGAATCCTATGAATCTATACCCAACACAAATCAACAAGTCGAGGTAACAGTTGACCCGATTTCACCTTCAGCTAATCGTACCTTTCCCGAAGAGAGTGAATATGATACCACTCAAGTTCTTTTTGTTTCTTCAGATTCTAATGAGCTTGGGGACAATCCTCCTATTCCATCAAGATAGGAGAAAAATCCTCCAGTTCTCGTAACTCAAGGGGTCAATTCTTATGTTTCTATGGTACCCCCTCCAAGTAGTCTAGTCACTTCCTTTGATTGGAATCAACTAGCAGATTCCATCTTCCTTCTTATGTGCCTTTCTAGATCATAGTACAAGTTTGTAATATGATTGTATCTGGCACTATTAGATATGAAGGTGCATCAATGAGCATCCTTTCCTCAACTACTTGGCAAGTGATTGGTTCTCCGCCACTTGTTCCTGTTACCCAGAATATGTTGGGTTTTAACAAAGGAACCATTCAACCATTAGGGATCCTCCCTCAGTTACCTATTACTTTGGGAGGAAAAATCATTTTTTTGAACGTGATGGTAGTCCCAGGACCTTTAGATTACAATTTACTTCTAGGGCATGACTATGTTTATAACATGGGAGCTATTGTTTCAACACTCTTTCGAGTGATTTGTTTCCCGCATGAAAGCAGAATTGTCACCGTTGACGAGCTTTCATTTCCCGGTCCAAATATGGCTTCCAGTCAACCATCTTCCCTAAGTGGTCCTCTTTTACCAATGGTATCATCCCTACCACGGGTTAATTATGTGGAAACCCATTCCATACCTACATCAACTAACGATCAATTCAGTGATGTTGTACAACATGTACTGGGGGCATTGGAACCAGATCTCTCATTCATGACCTCTTATGAGTTGTGATACAAGGAATATGAGGATAGTTCTTTTACTGTGTCAACCTCATTAAAAAATGAAACAGGCCAATGAGGATAGTTCTTTTACTGTGGCAACCTCATTAAAAAATGAAACAGCTCCCACGAGGATAGTTCCTGGTCTTGTGTCAACCAAGTTAAAAAATAAAACCAAGGGTATGAGGAGAGTTCTTTTACTGTGTCAACCTCATTAAAAAATGAAACAGCTCCCATGAGCATAGTTCCTTGTCTTGTGTCAAGCTTGTTAAAAAATGAAACAAGGAATCTGAGCAGAGTTCCTTGTCTTGTGTCAAGCTCATTAAAAAATGAAACAAGGTCCCCTGGAGAAAAGTTCCAAGTCGAGTCTTTGATTAGATCTCGTAAAATCCTAGTCGAGTCTTTCACTTGATCTCGTAAAAGAACCTTCATTCCATCCACCTGATAGCCACAAGTAGTCTACTTAAGTGAATGTAATTAAGCTTGGGGGTCATGCACCTAGTGGTAAAGTTAAGTTTCCTGGTAGGTTATGTGAAGGGAATCACCCCATTCACCTTTGTCCCTATCTGGACGAAGCCAAAAAGGTGTTGGATAACCGTCCTGCTTCACCACAACAACTTCCATCTAGTTACGGGAGACTCTCCCTTTCATCATGTTGGGGGCATGTAAACCAATATCAAGCGTATTTTTTCATTTCAAGCTTGTGTAAAAATGAAACTGAATCCAAGTATAGTTTTTTGTTTCAAGCTTG
This sequence comes from Pinus tabuliformis, assembly GCA_031772625.1. NCBI lineage: Eukaryota > Viridiplantae > Streptophyta > Pinopsida > Pinales > Pinaceae > Pinus > Pinus tabuliformis. Next base: position 439,893,299 of record CM062813.1, on the reverse strand, counting down.
TGTGAACATGAAACTGAATCCAAGCATAGTTCCCTATGGTTCAAGCTTGCGTTAAAATGAACCCATATCCATTTTTAACCCTTGTGATTTCCATTCTATCAGCCTCTCTCATCAGATGAGCCTCGGTTGTTTTCATCCCATCTCCACCATCCCTTTGGCTGATCATACGCGTTCACTTGGTTGTTTTTACCTTTTTTGAGGAACAGCTGCAATGAGTGGTCTTATTAGCCAGCCTCTTCACATAAATCAACATGTTTTGAGAAGTTCCAACATCACTGGAACCAGTTGCTATCCTAGACACCACTCGTTCCTCAAAATGGAGTCCTCTTCAGGCTCTTTTCAGACTCTCTAAACATGAAAATATTGTCGAGCGCTTGTCCTTCCCAACTCATTAAAGGATTGGAAATGATATCTCTCTTGTATTATTTTACGCTTTTTCGAACTTGAGAGATTAATTTATGAAAAAGAACTTGTTGAGTTTTCTTTTCGTACCTTTTCAAACTCTCTAAACTTGAAAAAGGCCGAGTTATATTTATCATTAAACTCGTTAAAAACATCAAATAACGACAAACTTGTCCATCTAGACAAGACCGAGTTTAACCTTCTCAGGACTCGTTAAAGCATCAAATGGTGATGGATTCACCCGAAGGGTGGAATTATACAACAAGCATATGTTATCCTCCTCAAGCCTGATAAAAATAAAGAGGTACTGGTCAGTAATGACTGGAGAAAATTGGAAAAAGGGGAAAACACTTTATGGTAGCAAGCCGCTCTTGAACATGACACTTTCACCTCATCACTGTGACTATGTGGGTTGGGTCATTCAGCTTGATGGTTATCACACTGTTGGTCTATCATACCATCCATTACTTTGTTTTGGGTCAATGCTACTAATTCATCTTAGTGTCGTCGACGTGTTCAAGAGAAGTCATTCAATTCAAACTTCATCCTTTACAATACCGTAAACCTTCATTTTCATGACCGCCATTCCTAAACCTTTTGTCGTCGGTCAATTTTTTCATCTCCAAAATCATTTACCTCGTTTCATGTCGTTGATGTGGGATACATCAAGGCCCTCTTGCGACGAGTCGCTTCTTGTCGACATCAGCACATCATCCAAGAAGTTGACTTAGAAACACCCCTTCAGTACCTTGAGGCTTGCATACATCAATGGAAGGTTTCTCACTTCCGATGATAGGTTTACATCACTGGCCTTTGACCGAAAGGTTTTGTATGGTGTTCGACATCAAATCATTTATTCACACCATGCAAAATGTATTGTAGTACCATGAGGGTCATTATCATTATCGGTGATTCCTCTCGCATCTGTTAATGGATTACATCAATGGCTGGTAATCAGATGATGTCTTCCCATGTTCGACTTCAGATCATATATTCACATGGTTATACTTGTACTTGAGTGAAATATTGAACGAGATTGCAGACCCCGGATCTAGTTTCATCCATCTTGGCTGCGATATTTTCAGGAGTACTAAATCAAATGTACAATGGCCTAACATGCATGGTCATCCATTCATGGGTATATATCTGTAGATGACTATATTTGTACATGTAATGAAAGTTTATAAGTTGAGCATGGGTATGCCTTCCCTCAACGAGTTCATGAGGAAAAATCAAACTATCATGATATATGTATTGTAATTGATGCAGGTCACCTTCCACTTCGAAACCTCCTCTCCACATGATAAAGCATTTCACTCGACATACATATTTACAACTTCATGCTTTAGGGGGAAACTGTTACAGATCCATTTGGTCACATCAACCCCAACTTACAGATCAGTACTATTAGGGCCCATCAAACCCTAATTCAGTTGTTACATGCCCTAAAGAAGTCAACCATCAGAATGCCTAGCTTCCCAAGAAGTTCTGTGACTAAAATCATCCAAAAAATGCCTCTAAGAAGATCAACGTAGGCAGGCATTCATTAGGGTGTGTTGCAATGTAGTCCAGTACACTTCTAGGGTCTTATGCAGCACACTTGAGCCCTCTTTGGCATGCGCTGGGTGAATTTGAGCGAAATTGCATTGGGGTTTGGGAATATTCTTATCCATTGGATGCATCTAGAAGTTTCCCAAGATTATCTACTCCTTTGGGCTCAAATTTGGATGAGGTAGGGGGTTAAGGAACATCAATCCCTTTATCCCTTCCTCCATGGAAATAAATCCTAAGTTTGGGAGGGCATTCATTATCACCATTTATGGCATAACCTCCTTCTTTAACCTATAAAAAGACCACTCATCTAAGTGATCAGGGGCTAGAAATCATTGAATTATAGGGAGATGTTGTTAGTATGACACATGAGTTGGTTTCAAGTATTGTAATGATGTCAGAATGTCTTGCTTGTTATGAGGAGAGGATGGGATTGAATTGGAGGAGTGACACTGAATCAAGCAAATTGGGTTGTAACTCTTCCTTTTACTAATAAAGTGTTCAAAGCTTTTTCCATATGTTTGTATTGTCCATTGATTCTTTTATATGTGTACTATGTACTTGATTCCATGTTATGTTTAATCAATAGATCATTATCATATGCTTTGATCAGTTTTTGTCTTTTGTCTGTGTGTAGGTACTCTTCAAGCGGATTAAGTATAGAAAGGAGCAACAGAATTGGTCAAGGGAGATAAGGAGTAAACGAAAGTTTCAGGTAAGCTTCTTTACCTCTTATTTAATCTATTGGCCATAGAAAAAGTAGAGAATTCTTTGCACTGTTGCTCTAGACTTAAGTACTAGTCTAGGGGTTTAAGTGTTTATCTGTAGACACTAAAACTTCCCAAAACACTAAGAGTTTAGAGAGAATCATGGATAGGTTATAAAACATGGAGAGGAAAAATCAATGGGAGAATCAACAGAAGCAACCCCCAATAAGAAACCCAAATTTTAGGAAGGACCCTAATGCTGGAAAAAAAGTTACACCAGATCAACAGATTAGGCCCCCCTTCCAAGAAAACTATGTTGAGGATTCACAAAACCAAGAAGCAGAGGATGATACCCAGATTAATTTACTAGAAACCAAAGAGAAAGACACTATTTTTATTACTCAAGAAGAACAGGAGTTATATATGTTACAGCAATTGCAGTTAGAATCTGGTGAATCCTTTGATTTTAAACAGGGATATGAGTCAGCTATATATGAGGTACATAAACAATATAGCTTGAGAAGTAAAAAGAATAACAAGACTCCCATTAAAAGATCCATCCAAACCCAGACTAAGATAATAAAAGAAGCTCCAGTCAACAAATTTTTACAAATCCTCCCTAGGGGAACACTGGAGACTTCAACCCCTAAGATTGTAGATAGAACCTCCACAGAAACCCAAACAAAGACAATAACTGAAAGCAATCAAAATAAGATAAATCAAGGCAAAATAGTAGAAACACAGACTGAAATGCCTACTACTGAGAAACAGATTAAGGACACACAAACTGCACATATTAAGGAAGATCTAAATCAAATAAACAAACCTCAGCTCCCTTTCAACATCAAAAATGAAATAGAAAAATTAAAGATATAATTTCCTTTGACCAAACTAGTAAAGAAGGAACCTTATAGGTCACAGATAACTAAGACTTTGAACATAGGAGAGGGAGAGGATTCTGTTAATTTGAATGATGACCAACCTGAATTATTGTTTGGCCCTTAGGCTAGTGGTATCCATGAGCAAGGGGGAGTTCCTCCTTTTTACATTAGCTTAAACATTCATGATAAAATATTGCATAGCCCTATGTTGGACTCAAGGGCATCCTACAATCTAATGCCAAAGGAAATAATGGAAAGACTGAACCTATACATTACCAACTCCATCCAAGTTAAATGCCTTTGTCTAATCAAGTACTTATGTGTGACTCTTATCCAGTGCCCTGCAAAGAGCATTTTAATGGAAATTGTAGTAGCAAACATCCCACTGAAATATGGAAAAACTACAAGGATCCTTGCAGTTAGATATGTCTTATGCCACCATATCTGTTTTTTGCCAACTAAGAAAATTATATAGAGAGACCTTGATGAAATACATGGTCAGTAGTGAGGAAAAGCCACAAAACTTTCCCATATACATCATGCATTTAGATATGGAATCTATCATCTTATACAATGCAAAAAATGATAATAAGGAAATCACAGCCAAAGACCTAAAATACAGAACAACTAACAGTAAGAACATATTTCATGAGTCACTTTGGAATTTAGACTTTGATGGGTCAGTTAATAGGTTAGGGGCTGGTGCAAGAGTGTGGATCCATAATATGGAGAATAATCATTCTGAGGGACATGCTTTCAGATTAAACTTCAAATGTACCAATAACATGGTCGAATATGAAGCCCTAATTCTAGGGTTACAATTGGTTAGGAAACTGGGAGCCAAAATAGTTTCCATCATGGAAGACTTAGAGCTGATTATTAAACAGATTAGTGGTGAATACTCTGTCAACAACCCTAGGCTTGGTCGATATAGGGATATTGTTTTAGACTTGATCAAAGACCTCCTGGAATCAAACTTTGTTGCCATTCCTAGAAAACAAAACATGCAGGTCCACAGTCTGGCCACCTTTGCTAGTACTTGTAAATTGCCATTTCAACCCAACCATGAGTACACTACAGAGGTCAAACATAGGCCTGTTATATCAGACAACCTAAAGTATTGGCAGATTTTCTCCCAGGATTCTCAGATCTACGATTTCATGAACAATGAAGGTGAATTTCATAATTGCAAGATAGACATTGATTGTACAGTAGATAATAATATAGAAAGTAGCATAGATGTAAATATTTTCGATGTAGCTAAACCAACTAAATTTACTAGAGTATAAATAGATAGTTTAGAGAATGTAGAGATTGAAGAAATAATGAATGATGATCCTGAGATCCTTAATTTGAAAAATAATTTTTTGCCTAAAGGATTAGTACCTTTAGAAGATTTTTTTGACTCTAATGATGTAGCTAGGAAACCCAAGATGGAACCTTTGAGAGCTGACATAGAAGAGGTCAACATAGGGACTGAGGATAAACCAAAACTCATTAAAATATCAAAAGCCTTGCCTCCAGAGGAAAAGGTTAAATACATCAATATGTTTAAGGAGTTCCAGGATGTATTTGCCTGGAGTTATGAAGACTTAAAATCTTATGACACCAACATAATGCAACACAAAATACCTCTAAAAGAAGATCATAAACCTTTCAAACAGAAACTTAGGAGAACAAACCCAGTTCTCATTCCCTCTATTGAGAAGGAAGTCAAAAGAATGTTTGATGCCCAAATAATAGCCCCCATTAGATACTCAAGCTGGATTTCAAACTTAGTTACAACTAGGAAAAAGACAAGTGAAATTAGACTTTGTGTAGATTTTAGAAATCTAAACAAGGTCTGGCTAAAATATAACTATCCTCTATCAAAAATGGACCATATACTATAGAGGTTAATAGGCTCATTTAGGATTTCGCTATTAGATGGATTTTATGGGTATAACCAGGTCTTATTCCAACCTGAGGACCAAGCAAAAATTGTGTTTACTACTCCTTGGGGTACCTTCATGTATTTGAAGATGCCCTTTGGATTAATGAATGTAGGTGCCACATTTCAAAGAGCTATGGATATAGCTTTTTCCAAGGAGATTCATGATTTCTTAGTAGTATACCAGGATGACATCACAGTCCTCTCTAAATCTGACAATGAACACTTAGACCACTTGAGAAGAGTATTTATCAAATGTAGAAAATTTGGGATTTCTTTAAACCCCAAGAAAACACTCTTTGGTCTGGAAGAGGGAAAACTGTTAGGGAATATCATATCTAAAGATGGGATTAAAATAGATCCTGCTAGAATAGAGGCCATTTTGACCATTACCCATCCTAGAAACATTAGAGGGTTACAGTCATTTCTAGGCAAGATAAACTTCCTCAGGAGATTCATTTCAAATCTAGCAAAACTAATTAGTCAGTTAAATAACATGCTAAGAAAGGACTCAGCACTTAAATGGACAGTGGAGGCTAAAAAATCCTTTGAAGCCATCAAGGAAGCCTTTACCAAGACTCCAATCCTAATAAGTCCTGATTTTAACAAGGATTTTATAATTTTTTCTTTTGCTTCAAAACACACCATTGCAGCAGTCTTGCTGCAAAAGAATAACCAAGGATATGAACAACCAATTGCATTTTTTAGTAAATTCTTAAGAGATGCCACACTCAGATACAATATCATGGAAAAACAAGCATTAGCTTTAGTAAAGGCTATCAAAGACTTTAGAGTATACATTCTCTATTCTCACATTATTTCTTATGTTCCAAATTTTGTAGTTAAGGACATTTTGACACAAAATGGGCCTAACGGGAAAAGAGGCAAGTGGATTGCCACAATATTTGAATATGACATAGAGATAAAGCCAACTAAACTTATCAAAGGCCAAGGTTTAGCCAAACTCATGGCTGAATCGAAATATCAGGCCCTTGATATAAACTTTATTAGTGCCCTTGATGATCAAGAAGAGATGGCGACTCCACCAATCAGTGAACCTTTTACTGATTCACCCTGATATGCAGATATATTATTTGTATTACAAAATTTACAAGCTCCTCCTGGTTTGACAAGAACTAAAGCTATATTTTTGAAGATGAAGTCATTAAAATATTGTATCATATATAATGCATTGTTTTGGAAAGACAGTAGTGGTATTCTTTTGATTTGTTTATTGAAAAATGAAGCTGATAAAATCATGCAAGAGTTTGATGCAGGGGATTATGGAGGACACTTGTACTGGAAGACTACTGCTGACAAATCCTGAGGGTTGGTTTCTACTGGCCCACTTTGTTTGCAGATGTTAAGAAACATGTGACCTCCTATAATCAATGCCAGATATTTGGGGGGAAAAGAAAACTTTTACCCTTGCCTCTTAAACCAATTTCCACTGAGATGCCATTTCAACAATGGGGGTTATACTTCATTGGAGAAATACACCCAGCCTCCTCAGCTCAGCACAACTGGATTCTAACAGCCACTGACTATTTTACCCAATGGATAGAGGCCATACCTTCTAGGCAAGCCACAGACATCGTCATAATCTCCTTCCTAGAGAGTAATATCCTGTCAAGATTTGAATGTTCCTAGAAGCTCATTACTAATAATGCAGTTGCCTTTAAATCCAAGAGAATGATAGATTTCTGTAACAAGTACCACATCACCCTTGGCCATTCCACAGCCTATTACCCTCAAGGTAATGGACACAGAGTCATCCAACAAAAGCCTAGCCAATATTATTAAACAATTGCTCGAAGATAACAAAAAGACATGGAACAAGAAGTTAGTCAATGCCTTATGGGTAGATAGATTGCCTACTAAGAAGTCCATTGGAACATCACCATATCAATTGGTTTATGGGATGGATGCAGTTTTCCCATCATCCATGGGAGTGCCAGTGATGAAGATCATCCAGGAATTACAGGTGGAACCAAATGATATTCAGAGAAGAATAAATCATACCATACACCTGCAGCAGACCAAAGAAGAAGTATATGTAAAATCACAGGTAATCCAGGAAAATATAAAGAAAGTCTTTGATAAAAAGACTAAAGCAGATGATTTTTACATAGGAGGTAAGGTCCTTAAGTGGGATTCAAGAAGAGAAGACAAAGGCAAGCATGGAAAATTTGAATTTTTGTGGTAGGGGCCTTATGTCATTTATGGCTACAAAGGCAACAATGTCTTTTTCTTGAGAAACATAGATGGATTAGATCTACCAGGAGGACCTGTTAATGGTAGGATGTTGAAGCATTATTTCTCCATTGACTCACAATAGTTCACTTTAATTTGCATCATTGTACATATCATTGCAGAGTGTAGATTGGATTGGATGGTAATTCTTTGAAGTTGAAGCCCGGAGAGAAGACCCTGAGCTTTGAAAGATTCACTGTCATAAGTATCAATAAAGCAGAATCACAGAAGGACAGTTTACAAGGCAATTACAGTCACAATTCAAAGGCTACTAGTCTTTAGAGTTCTTGACATTTCACTAGGAAATTCCATCCCCATGTGGAGCCACTGTTAGAGTCCTATAGTGATAGGATTCATAATTTTGAATTGACTAAGGTTAAGTCTTGTAATATTGTACATACCTTTGCTTCATGCAAATTTTTTCCACATTAAAATTAAAAAATGTAAAGAGGGTATGTCCTAAAAGAAATATCAAAGGACAAGAAAAATAATAAAATAATAAAAAAATGAAAAAATATGAACCCCAAACAAAAAACAGATCATGAAAGTGTGCAAGTCCAAGTGCCACTACTCTTTACTTTACTGTCTTAAATAATGGTTGTGTGCAGCTTGTCATAAATGCCACAACCCATGATAGTCAAACTACTTAATATTGACTACTTCATGCTTTGAATTTCATGTTTATAGTTAGAGAATAAAAATCTGACCAAACGGTTTAATCTTTGCAAATTAGTAGATAGGTAGAGAAATAAAATGAGCTCATTAAGCTTAATCTGAGCCCTTGGAAGATATAAGGTTAGAAGTAGATAGTTTATTACATAAAAGAAAAGGTAAAGAAATGGGTTTGCTAGCTTACGTGCACCCACCAAAGTGAAGCGAAAAAATTTAGGGTAGGTAAAGGTAAGTAGAAGAAAGGTTGCAGAAATACAAGTTATTTGAAGCATAAGCACTACTATCATGCTTAACCATGTGTTTCAGTGTGCAAGAGTAGTTATTAAACTGAAATTCATATTCATAAGTTGATTTTCCTAACTTCCCCTTCATTGCACTTCACCCCCCACTATATACTTACTAATTTCCATTTTACCCCTTCATGGCTTGTGAAGACACCATTTCCATTCATTTTGACTCCTACCCCTTGGTTTCACACATTCCGTAGCCAATTTACCTTCTACATTCATCCCCCTTCCCAAAAAATCCCTTTCCCAAGTGTGAAACCCTTTTCCCCTTGGAAAAATCACTTTCCCTTTGTTAAATTCCCTAAAAACCCTGAAAACCCACTAAACCTCCTATCATAACTTTATTTTACCCCCCCTGCATTACTTTATTAACCCCCAAAATTCATTTTCACCCATAATATTCCATAAATGCATAGTAAATCATTGGTTAATTACACTTAACCGCAATTAATCCCATGGGACTCGCTAAATCTTTCCCCCATCTCCCACCGTGCATCTCCGCCATGTGATGACCGTTGGATCATCTACTCCCAGATCCAACGGCCCTTGCCCATATTGCGCCCGCTCAATGCTCGACCTTTACCGGCCCGAGAGCACGTGATATGGGCGTTTTGCTCAGGCCCATTTTGCTACGTGTCAACCTCTTGCATACATCACATTCCCATGGAAAAATACCACCCAACCCTCATAAGCAGTGTGATGCCCTCTGATACCGCCTCCCCGCCATAAAGCAAAACCATCACTATTCATATAATTTCCCCTCCAATTCTAACCACTCCCCGTTAAAAGCCCGCATACCCCAATTTAAGCCTTTTTTCGCCCATTTCCACTACTGAAGCCTCTGAAGCACACCAGCGCCCTCAGAGCTCCTGCGACCAGCTACCAACTACAAGAACCTTCCAAAATGCCATCACTACACACCTCAAAGTCATGGAAGCCTCTGCAGACCTCAATTTTAAACCAGTTTGCAACCCTGACCGTAAAATTCCAAGTATTTAAGCACAAAACCAAGAATTTCCCTCTCATTTAAAACCGTACACTAAATTCATAAAATAATTGAATGAATTTGATTTAACTCCCTTTTAAATTGAGAGTATTCCCCTCCCAAACTACCAAAACCCCTACCTACAAACTGCTGGTACCCTACTCCTATTACAGAATTGTCAAAACTTCACTTCTGATAGCCATATAACCCAAATTTCCATACTTTATTGCAAAAATGGTTGCCCAGACTTCTCTAGATATTAGACCAGTGACAACCCCTCATTTAGACATCAACCACCTGGCCCTGGCAGACAGAGACTTCCAAATCAAAGATACAGCCACCCCACACCACCTTTTGAGAATCCACTGTTGGGCCAAAGATAGGTTCCTAAACCATGATGATGATATAAACCTTTGAGAATATAATCTCCCCAAGTATAAATTCCCAAAATTCCACCCATTCCTAGACATAATACATTTCTGCCAAGCCTGTTATGTTCCAAGCCATAGGGCTATTGAGGCACCAAACCATGAGATATTATTTACTATTACTGTTGAATCCATCAACTAGATGCTGCAAATCCAACCTAGTCCTAATTTGACTCCATTGTCCATTGGACACCTGTTGGACCTATACATCACATTGGGCCCAAACAAGATCAAACAAATATTTCAGAATTTCATCATTGAGGAGTGCCATACTCCTAAAGACATTCCACCCTATGTTGCCACTATTTTTTTAGAAATTGGCAGGAAAATAATCACCATGATTTCATGCATCCTAGGATGGACATCGGATGAGTTTATGGATGAGGTCATCATGGCCTTCTTGTCCATTTTCACTCCAGGTAAGCCTCTTGCCATTTGGTATGATTATGCCTAGTTCATTGCAGACAGAATGCATGAACGGCTCACTAGACTGCCCACTGCACGAGTTTTCAAATACTCTTTTGTGTTGTTTCATATGTTCATCTAATACCAGACAGATAAATTCCCTTTGAAGATCCAAAAATTGGACACCAAGGGAAAGGAAAGATCAGTCATCTTCTGGACACCCTTGGTCCACAAGTTTTCCACCTCATACAAAGACTTCATAGACTCTTTTGTACATCCAGTCACGAACATGTTGACCTCCAAGGTTCAGCCTAGAATCAGCCCAGAAATTAAAATAGTACTGCAATTAGCCAAGAATAGTAAAGTGGGAGACTGGTACCTCTACCAGAATCACACTGAAATCAGGATCTATGGCTGTGAGCTAGCCCCATACAGATTGCCAAAATACCTTCCCATGAGGATATTTTCCCTTGAATACTTCAGGAAAATGATAGGTGCAGATGAGGTCAACTTCCTAGCTGCTAGGAAGAAGACACAGTTTAAGACGAAAAACCAAATGGGCCCTTTCATTTGCAACACCTGAGAGGCTGGACCTGAGGCTGATAAGATGCTCCAAGAATTGAAATTCAAGAATAGTTTCATCTGGCATAATGACCCTCATGGGTTTATAAACAAGCTCAGGCAAAAGGTCAAGTTGGGAAATTACATCCACTACCCAGGACTTGACATTGAATAGTATGCTAATCAGCCAGAATGGGTAGAGAATACATTGATTTTCATGGACAGCATAGTGGTGGATGTGGAGAACACCATGATTGATGTAGAGAAACAATTTGACCAAAGCTCTTCCTGCAAGTTCCATAATTGGGAGATCCAATTAACATCCCTCCTGTCATTTAGACCCCTCTTAATGAGGAGAAGAATCCTAAAAGAAACAGGGAGGAAGCATCAATTTCTGTCATGGATACCACCGATGAACAGTTCAAGCTAAATAAAAGGCCCAAATTGAATCATGTGTCTGAACAGGAGGAAAACTTTGCATCAGGAGACATCATTGACACTGAGGCAATGGGGCAGAGCAGTAAATAGACAACAGAGACAATTGCATCAGTAGAAACACAGCAGCCATCTACTTCAAACACACAGATCATATAGAGACAGAAGAGTGTGGAGGTTTCTTCCTTTGTCAAGCCAGCTGACAAGGAAATAGATATCAAAGAAAGATTTAAGGAAATTAAAATGAGGAATGAAAAGCTGAAATCAAACACATATGCCAAGTACCTAAAGATGACACCACCAAACCAGAACATATTGATGTCATCCTTTGACATCAGAGAAGGAAAAATGCAGGTGTCATTCCTACAGCCCACTGTATAGCAGCCCAAAACCTCAGCAGACTACAAGAAGACCAATTTTGAGGTCTTGGCCAAGGATGTTCATCCCATAGATCAGATCGAATTCCATAAACAGGCTAGAGAAATGATCTACTCCACCCTCACAGCAAAGGCCATGGCAACATTCAAACTGAAAGATTCATTGGACAATGTAACAGCCCAATACAAACTGGAAAATGCCTCCTCCAACGCCAAAGACACAGGATTAACTCCTTGGAGGACCTGGTTATTGAAATGGGCCATGACCCAAAGGGCATCAAGGCTGTTGAACATTTAATTAAGAAGAAGAATGAGGATATTTTAGCCCTCAACAAACAGCTCAAGTTTCCTCAGTTACAGCACCCACAAACAAAAGAAGTCCTGGAAAGCCAGACAAATCATTAAGAGATGATGGACATGGTGTTGCAACTCAATGATCAGTTGAAGGAGATGGAAAAGGAACTAGAAATCTTGATTCATCTCAAACAATCTAGTGTTGAAAGTGCTCCTCCAACTGTCATTCCAACAGTGACCACAGTTGTACCTTCCACTCTGGTAGCAGTATTAGCTCCCACTGGTCCAATGGCCACTGCATTGCCAGCATCAACTTCAACTACATTAGCAACAACATCAACAACAACAGGTACCATAGGTGAAGAAGAAAACAGGCTAGTCAAAGCAATGGAAGAAATCCATTCAGACAAATGAGATGAAAAAATTGAAAGAGAAAGTCAGCAGCCTTGAGACAGACTACAAACTTGCCCAGATTATGCATAAGGAAGAACAGCTAAAGGCTACAAGGATGAATGAAAGAATAAAACGCCTGGAAAAAGAACTGACCTTGACTAAGCCAATAGGAAAGGCTAAAGAGTAACTATGGGCCAATATCATTGACTTTGTCAATGATATTTTGCCATCTATCCAGGTCATTTTCGAGCAGATTTATTTGATTAAGCAGACAACAAAATCCATTGAAAGGGTGAAAACAGAACTTGGTGATATGCCAGAGGAAGCAGCAAGAATCATCCACTTCCTCAACTCCAAGAATAAATATGAATTTCAAGAGCTTGAGATACCTGATAGGATAGGTACAATTTTGGAAGTCAAGAGAGTCCTCACCAAGAGGAATTTAATGTTGAATCTAGAAGACAAGTGTCAGAACATGCAGCTAGCTGTTGACAGGTTCATGGCTAAGTTTGAACTATTGAAAGAAAAGGGATTACCTAATCCCTTAGTTATAAATGACAAGTTAATGACACAGACATATAACAACAAGAAGATCAGGGAAGTAGCCAAAGAACAGGTGATGACTGCATCTATGAAGGGCATGCTAACAGGCAAGGTCTTGTACCGAACTTTTGAAAACTTTTTTACCTCCAACATGAGGTAAAACACCTGTTTATTAATAAGCCCACTTTTTCCAAATACATAGAGGTGGATGAGATATACAGAAAAATGATCAATATCCAATTACCAGATTAAGAAAGATGGGAAAAACTGAATGATTTACTGTAGTAAGAACATTGCAAAATATAAATTATAAATTATAAATGTATAGTAAAAAGTGAAACAACAGGGTAAAAGGATATTGACAGGTCAGCAGGGTCAAAGTGTATCAAATGAAAGAGTATCAGGTCAAAGGTCAAAGTAAAATAGGGCATCCAGCGTGAAAGCCAAACATCCTAGCAGCATAAAGGACTAAAAATAAAAGTCTACAGCCAGCAGAACCAAAATAAAAAGGACAGCATGAAATAGTTCAATAGTTGTCTCTATCTTCTTGCAAGAAGATATTTCTTTTTTCCTAGATTAGTTCTGAATACAGTTTCAGATATTTTGTAATTCCTTTTGTATAAATACTTCAAAATTCGAAATATTAGAGGTGTGGATTATTTTACATTTGTAGAGTTATTGTGATCTTGAACCTAAGGGTGATTGTACTATTTCCAAGTCAACAAAATGGAGCAAGTAATAAAATCATTTCGCTACAGGATTCATGAGATGAGCCATTTGCAGTGAAGTACTTTCTTTGTGTGATTGTGTTACCTTTCTTTTGTGTTTTCATAATCTTAAATGTGTTCTAAAATCTAAATGAATTAACTGGAAATATCACTCAGAATTTGTTTAATTACACTCTATTTTGCACAGTTATTTATTTACATGTTTTCTTCTGATACCCGGATTTGAGAACCCTTAATTTCTCTCCCATCCTGGCTGACTTATTTCATTCCTTCCAAAGTCTGGTCTAGGGAACCCTTAATTGTGCCCTTGATCTAATTTGAAGCCATTCACCATTTACCCTCTAAGATCTGCAATAGCTCATCTATCTTGCCCTGTAGACCCTGTTTTTAGAACTGAATCCAGTCTTGTTTGTCAGACATCCAACTCCATAGCCCAATGGTAGAATCCAAACCTCTTTCCATTTAAGTAAAGTGATCCCATCACCAAATTTTCAAAACAAAATCCAAGTGCAAGCAATAACTAGCCTAAAATCATCTTAACTAAAACAAAGTTAAATCTTAAAGAGAGAGCTCTCTCTAAGCATCAGGAAGGCTAGGTCCTGATCTCCAAAAGTGGTTTGTGGTTACCTCTATTATTTCCTTCTTTTGCTAAATTTTCAAAGGAAATTTTGGACTGATAACAGCAAGCACTCTCTATTTATCCTCTACCCTCCACCTCTAAGCAAGCCACTTCTCTGAGCTACCATAGCTCAAAAAGATGTTATTCATACTACTACTTACTAGCTCTACTTTTTTTAGTATACCAAATAGGAAATTGAGGACATAGATAAAACAAGGAAATGGAAAGAATATCAACTCTCCAAGGAGAAACTAGAGGCTATATATAAAAACTAGATCTATGACCTTGGTTTCTCTCAAACAAGGGACATTAAAACTACTAAATTTTCTAAGCTATATTGGCCTAATAATTTGTTCATCCAAATAATTTAGGAGCATTGTTATGAAACCAGCTCACAAAAAGATAGAAAATATAGATCAACGACTTAGAAATCAGCCTCTTCGAGGGGGCAACCTCCTTTACATTACACAAATGAACAATTCTTTGATGATAAAAATGACAAGACTCCTTTCTATATATAGGAGTCTAAGGGGTCATAATATAATCAAAGCCGACATAACAATAATAATGTAAGGGCACAATAATAACAATAGTGGGCTTCTATGGGGCACATTAATAACAATATGAGGACTACATGGGCACAACAATATAATAAGGGGGTTGGACTAATAACAATAAGGGGTTACACTAGTATTATAGGGACCTAACATGCCCCTCTCCTTTAAAAAGTGTTGTCCTCAATGCTTGAGTAGTTTTGGATGCTTTTGTATAAATTTCTTGTCCTCCCATGTGGAATCTTCAGTGGGTAAGTTCTTCCACTTGATGAGATACTTTGAAATTAATCGATTTTGTAGCTCTTGGGTTCTTTTTTCTGTGACTGCTCCAGGTTCCAATATGATTTTTCTTTCCTAGTCAAGTTCTAGTAATATTGTTTGAATTGGGATCCTCTCATTATGTAAGGTCACCATTTCTTAAGTGCATGTATTCCTTCCAACATTTCCTTCTCATAAATTGCTTTGTGTAAATAATTTCCTTTGATTGGACGACTTTCGAAAGCAATGGGTCTTTCTTCTTGCGTTAAAACATCATCAATTCCATTTCCTGATGCATCATATTCCACAATAAAGGTTTTTGTGAAGTCTAGCATAGCTAAGACCGATGCTTGGCACATTGCATCTTTAAGATGTTCAAAGGCCTTCGTTGCTTCTGGAGTCCATGAAAATGCATATTTCTTCAATAATGTTGTTTTTAAAATGTCTTTAGTCTTCATTCTTATTTGATGATATCCTGAACGAAGATCCAACTTGGTGAAGTAAATTAATCCATGCAATTCATCCAATAATTCATCAATGACAGGAATGGAAAATTTATCTTTAATAGTGAGTTTGTTGAGCTCTCTCTAATCCAGACACATGCGCCATGACCCATCCTTCTTGTGCATCAATACTACTAGAGCAGAGAAATAACTTTGACTAGGTTGAATTGTACCAGCCTCTAGCATTTCTGCAACCATATGTTTAGTTTCACTCTTTTGGGCATAGGGATATCTGTAAGCCCTGATGTTTGGAGGAACACTTCCTGGAATCAAATGAATAGAATTATTATGATCACGAATAGGTGGGAGGCCTTTGGGAGTCTCAAATTCCTTGGAATGATTGTCCAATACTTTTTGGAGATCTAGAGAAATAGATGATTTCGATGTGGGAAGCTCTAGCGAACATAATTGTGCAATTACGCCTCATTTTTCTTTCTTTAAAAGATTTTCCATTCCGTTAGAGTTGGTTATCTTTCTCGGTTTCCATGTGATACCCCTTAATTCAACTTCCTTTCCTTTCAAGAAAATTTCATGAAAAAATCTTGAAAATTAAAAGCTATTGTACCCAAGGATTATAGCCATTGGACTCCTAGTACAACATCAGCACCACCCATTGGAATGGAAAGCATTAGGCTATTTAATACATATTCTCCCATGGATAGCTTGATATTATGGCACTTTCCAGAGAAATTTATGATTCCTTCACTTGCAACTATCACTTGACACTTTGGTGCTGGGTATAGCAAGCAATTCAATTCCTTGACTATCTTACCATGAATAAAATTATGGGTACTGCCCGAATCAATCAATACAATTACCTTTTTCTTCTTGATATGTCCTTCTGTATTGATGGTCTGAGGAGCGGTGATACTGGCCAATGCATTACAAGATATGGTCAGATTCATTTCTTCTTTCTCGATGTCATCTTTCACTTCTTGAACCTTATTCTTATTGATATGTCCTTCTATCTTGAGAGTTTGAGTGGTAATACTTGCCAATGCATTTCAAGATATGGTCGGATTCATTTCTTCTTTCTTTGGGGTTGGTTCCTGGTGTATATCCTCTTCTTTTTATGTTTCTTGATCCTTTTCTTCCTCCTCTTCATAATCTATGTAAAATAATTTCTTCTCAGCACACTTATGACCTTTAGTGTATTTGCTATCACAAATGTAACAAAGCCCTTTTTCTCTTTTTTCTTCCAATTGTTGTGGTGTAAACCTTGTAGATTGTGGAAGGCTAGGAGAAAAAACATTTCCATATTTATATTTGTCAGTGGTGGGATTCCTTGTTTCCATAATTCCGCTTTCAATTTTTCTTGCCAACCTAAATGCCTTCTCCAATGAATCAGGTTCCCAAAGACGAACCTCATGTTGAATGTTATCCTTTAAAGTCCCTATGAAGACATCAATCCTTTGCTTCTCTGGAATATCATTTACCCTTATATTCAATTTTTGAAATTCCTCAATGTGCTCTGCCATTGAATCCTTTTGTTTGATATTTATCAATTGGCTAGAGAGGGTGATTCTCTTTGTATCCTCATAATGTGCTATCATTTCCTCCATGAAAATTGACCACGTGACAAGTGGTTTACGAGAACAAAGCCATTCATACCATAAAAATTGATTCGGTTCTAAATATAAATATGCAATACGTACCTTTGTAGCAGTTGCACCTCACGTATATCAAAATATTTCTGCATCTGTAGTATCCAATTTACCAGATCCTTGTCATCAAACTTCCTCATATAGCCTTTTCTTGATTTTAGGAGCTCGATCTTGAAATGACTTTAAATTTGTAATTTCGGATCTTCCATTTCTAAAATTACGACCTGCAGTATCCCTCTATGTCCTCTTTCCAATGCCACCAATCTGATCAAAATTGGATTCTGCAAGAAACATTTATGCACAATCTCCCGAGATGACCTGATTATATACATTTTCAGAAGAGCGAACTTGTACAAACTGCCACATGTCACGGTTTCAACCTTCGAACCTGAACCTGATATACAGCAATTTACAAGTTGTCCGCTTTTTGTAACTTCTTACGAAACTTCAATCTGATGCTCAGAAGGAAAGTTATGACGATTTTCCCAAGGTCACCTGTTTGGAATGTAATTCAGGGGCCTACAGAAACCCTAAATTTCTTGGACCGTATCTCCGAAAATATAGCGAAGAAAAATCTGAATTTCAAGCTCGTGCTTCACCACGATTGCGGCACAAATGGGTTTTAATTTCAGAATCTAAAACTTCGTAGAAAACAAATTATAGCGAAAATGTCATGATAACTTGTTTGAGATGGAATTTTGGAGCTTGTAAAAATCCTAACTTCCTCAGATCATATCTCTGAACATATAGCGATACAATATCTGAAATGCAAACCCGAGGTTCATTGAGATCGCGACTCAAATTGGTTTTTTTTAGCTTCTGAAACGTCGCAGAAAAAAAGTTATAGCGAAAATGCCACAATGACCTGTTTGGAGCAGCGAAACCCTAGAATCCAAACTCTGATACCAAATGTTATGAAACCAGATCACAAAAAGATAGAGAAGATAGAACAACGACTTAGAAATTAGCCTCTTCGAGGGGGAAACCTCCTTTACATTACACAAATGAACAATTCTTGGATGATAAAAATGCCAAGACCTCCTTTCTATATATAGGAGTCTAAGGGATCATAATATAATCAAAGCCGACATAACAATAATAATGTAAGGGCACAATAATAACAATATTGGGCTTCTATGGGGCACAATAATAACAATATGCGGATTACATGGGCACAACGATATAATAAGGGGGTTGTACTAATAACAATAAGGGGTTACACTAGTAGTATAGGGACCTAATAAGCATGATGACCTTCATTCTTCCATCTAAGACAAGGTTCACTACTTGGAGAAAAAATTTAATCTATGTGTAAGGAATTTTTCCACACATAATCTTCTTAGGTTGCTCCAATCGAACCCCAGTGTCCCCTATACAACATTTCAAACCAAAATTCATATATGGAGCTTATCCATCCAATCCCACTCTAGTTAATGATGAACCTAAGCATCAAAAAAATAGGAAAGAAAAGCTAAAGCAATATTATGATCCTCATCCTTAGCCTCTTCAATCTCTACACTATTATTTCAGAGAAAAAGGCATCACCCCCCTACTCAAACTTTGTTAATTTGTTGTTTTCTCATAGATTCTAATAGAATAGATAGAAAATTATTTCAATTATTTTTCCTTATGAACCATGTTAATCTGAATGATAAAACATATGTTTTGATATGTTATTATTCCCATATGCCTAGTTTCCCTTGTTGAAAAATGTGCAACAAGAAATGATAAATTTAGAAAGTGCTAAAAATATATCTGCTAAAAATATCATGTCTAAAAATAGCAGTTTGGCTAATGAGCATGTTGGCCACCTTGGGTGAGAGGTGAAACTACTAAAAATATAAACTTCTAAAAATAGCATTTTTGGGTCCCTTCCAATTTTTAGCAGTCCCTGGTCTAACTATAGGAAGTAAAAATGAATTTGGTCTTACCAGCAGTTTAAAATATTAATTAATTAATCTCCATGAGTTAATTAGTTATGGAAAATTAAACTTGAAGTCTTTGTGAGATCATGCAATTATTTTCTCTCTTGATTTAGGAATTTATCCCTTCATTAAAGGAGATAAGGTGCAGTTCTATATTGAGAGGATCAGTTAACTTAGTTTAACTTAGTCAAGTCCAATTAGATTATTTACACAAGTTGTTAAAATAATGAGTGATAGTTTGTTGATGCTTGACTGCATGTGACAATTATTATTTTCAAATAACTGAGTATTCTCTCATGAATAACTGATGCATGGCAGTTCAGACAAAGACCCAGTTGAGATCAGATGAGGGACAGTATACTATCAGATGCTAGGATATTTCTAGTAAGTATTCCTTGCATGAGGAAGGAATCTATTTTCTTCTATGACTACGTAGTTGGACCTGAGGTGACAGCAGGTATGATTAGGCCAACTTACAGCCTATATATTGAGGCCTAGGTAGTCCATGATTTTCATCTTCTTATTACAGAGAGAGCAGGATAGCCATTGAGCTTATTCTTTTTGTATGTTTTTGAGGATCTCCACTTGATTGATAATATAGTGTTGGGGTTTTATGCTGGTGCTTTCCCCAGTGATATATTATGTGTTATGTGTGATTGATTCCTTCTTATCAGTTATATTTCTCATGGTTGATTAGCTTCCGCAAAGTTTCTGGTAGATGTAGATCTAGTATTATGCTTTAGTACATTGCATATATCAGTTTGATCTGCAGGTGAAATTTCTACGTGATATCAGTGAGCTAGCTAATTTGTAGAGAAAATTCTACATGGTATCGGAGCACAAGTGATCAAGGAAGAACAATATACAAGCAAGAGAAATTTGAAGTTTATTATTCGGGATATATATCTGTTATAGACATTTTTGGGCACTACAACCCCAAGCATAAAATGTCCATAAACCAAGGGCTCCTAAGTCCCTAAAAGTGTTGTTCCAACCCCTAAAGGAACAAGGTCAATTGATTACAGCTTCTCCCAGAAGTTCTCCATGAAAAACTACTCAGAACTGGTCAAAACAGGATCATTTCACCTGCTCCATAGGCAAAGTGCGTTGCATCTCACCTAAGTACACTCTATGGGTGCATTGCATTTCAAAAAGCCCTTCTATGGGGTGCAATGGGCGAGAAGAGACAAATGGCAGTGTCAATCCGCGAGGTGGAGAGGCATGGAATCTTCCAGAAACTTCTCCTGTGACACTTGCCTCTCTGAATTCGACCAAGGATGAGTAAGAGATCATCAATCTCCAAGTGGAAGCAAGAACTATTAGAGGAAAGACACTAATCAAATCACAAGCTGACTCATCTCCCTTACAGATATCTATATGGATCCCTCATCCCAGAGATCCAGGAGGCTGGAATTTGGCATCTTGTAAGGAATTGTTGTTGGTTTCTTGAGGTAACATCATAGTGTTGGGTGATCTAAGCTTTGCATGAGGTGAAGAAGGGCTTACTTGCTGAGAGGATGATGTTGGGTCAGAACAACTAGTTGTAACTCTCTTGGCTCTTTCTTGATTATCAATAAAGCTATTCAAGTTTTCTTCCATACTCTTGTGTAATCTATGTTTTGTGCATTTGTATGGTCAATTTATATCTGATCCTAGATTGTTTATGTTAATAGGTCCATGTTCTTGTATAGTGTTATGCTGCTTTGATTCTATAGGTACTCTTTGAAGCTGGGTATACAAGGAAGCGAGTAGTAAAGGACTTTCAGAAGAGAGAGGAATCGAGCAAGGAACCAAGCGCAAGACAGAGGTTGGTCTTCTTTATTCTTCTCTCATCTATCTTTCATAAAGGAAAAACAAAAGTAGTTTTAATTTGTTTGTTTCTAAGGTAGCTACCACACCTTAATGGGATTAGAAGTTTTGCATAGACACTTTTCCCTATAAGAAAATGGCGACTCCGCTGGGGAACGACTAGGTTGTTTGTTTATCTACATTTTTTTACTTTATAAACTTACAGACGGAGCCTGAAGTTGAGCTAGGTAGCTTTCGAACTGCATTCGCTATGCAAATGCAAAGTAGATAAATGCTGCTTCAGTCAATCTCCGGGTTTTGTTTATGAATTAAACAACTGATTTAAAAACTCTCTGATTGCCCTTGTGGTGGCTCTAGTAACCTCCTTAGATCTACCCCTGTTGTTGATTTACTGATTACCACTTGCTCGGCCAAAATCCTTGAACTGAACTGCAAACTATGACCCGGAACCCAAGCAAAGTCTCGTCCCTGGCCCAGCGCACTCTCTGTTCTGTGAATCTGAAATTCAGCGCACTTCCCGAGTGTAGTAGGTGCGCTGCATTTCAAATTCACTGTGTTACAGGTGCGCTGATCAGACTAGGCATTGTTCCTGAATGTTGGTTTCTGTTCACTCTTTTCAGATCTATTCAAGAATTTTGCTGCCTGTAGTCAGTATACCTCTGTTTGAAACCCCTTTCCTCGCTGTTATTCTGCCTCCATTGTGCAAAGAACTATAAATGTTTTTGTGTATTTGTTGAGTCATTTTCAGTTCTCCTTTGCAAAAAAGTAACGTAATTGTACTGTCGTTTCTTGATTTGAAAGTGTCGCAAGTGTCGTTTTCAGTCATAGAAGAGAGTCTGATTGCTCTTGATAGTCGATTACCCTGTTACTGTTGTATTTGATCTGAATTAGTAGTTTTTCTAGTGTCAAAAGCAAGTCTTCATTTCCAAATCGCAAAGTGTTATCATTGTCCTCATTTTTTATTTTGAAAAGGAACTTGTTAGTAATTGTCGCTTGAAAAGTAATTCAGATTTGCGCATTAGCTTTCTTTTTATCATTCACATATTAAGAAGGCTGAAAACAAATACAGGCATGTGCATTTGCATTTAGACTGTTTGATTGGCTTGATTTAGGACAGTGCATATAGTGTGTGCTCTTTGCTCTTTGTTGAAAGAATTATGTCTCTCTTTCCTTAGTAGCTAGGATTTTCATTGCACAAAGAAGATAAAAGACTGTTTATCATCTTAGATTGCATTTTAGGAATTGTACATCTACATCACGCGGTGAACCTGAAAGGCAAATTTCTTAAGCAAGATCAACTATAAAATAAATTTAATGAATCTAACAACGCTTTGGAACCTAACGCACAACATCTAGAAGTCTAGGCTAGAGACGTATTCCGGCGTCGAAAAGCCTAGTAACTGTTGTTCTCACTGTCGGTTGGGTGATTCCTCCACTTTGAGACGATAAGTGCCAGTATGGACTTGTGCTCCCACGTACCATCGAGTATATTTTGGGAGACCACAATAAGCTTAATCCTTTATCCTTAGGAAGCCGTGTCTGCCGCCCTATCGATCGCAATGCACTGAACACAGCATTCGGGAAGATTGACTGCCGTACCGTAAAAGTATTATGCAGTTTTTCGATTGGTTTGGTAATCCCTCTACCTAGATTTCTAGAGCAGTCCCTTTCGTTCCTTTTCATACTCCTTAACGGAAAAGGTCCATCTGAGCACTTGTCACTTCAGGCTCATTAAAAATCGAAGGCGACTAGAGTCATCTTTTGTTTTTTCTCGACTCTTTAAAATTGAAAAAACAAGTTGTGTCAAAGCGTCTAAAATTTATTTTAAACGGAATAATCATCACCTTTCCTACGTTGGTCTTGGGTTGAGAGAATGGAGTCCACCAACCAAGGAGTTCCCCTTGGAGGAAATCCTAGTCCCTTCTCCTCTTGGGGAGATGTTGGTGCACCCCACATGGCCACATTGTCACTTCCAGGATTGACGATTGGCTTGCCCGTATGGCTTTTCTCAACCTCCGTCGTTCAGAACACCGCGATTCCTGAACAATCAAGTCAGCAACTAGACAATTCCAGAGTTACCCCCCAACCCTCTACTTCGTCCAATTCTTCCTCTCCTCCTTCCTCTTCACTTGATAGGACTGATAAAGCCAAAAATAAAGTATCTGAGAAGAAGAAGGAAAAGAAGAAGAAAGAGAAGAAGAAGAAGGAGCCAAAGGCGAAAGGGGGCAACCAAACGTCGTCTAGCGAAAATCCACACACTGCACCGACCAGGCCTAAATCGCCATGTGTCATTTTCAAAGGAGACCACTATCATAGAGATTGTCCCTGCATCCCTCGGATCTTAAGGGACTGGTCTCCTCGTTTGCATAACCCGGTGTCGTCAACCTCTGATGATCATGTTGAAAACGCACCGTTGACTAGCGAAAGTGAAGCCCCTAGACAAAAAGGAAAGTGCAAATTTCCTTGTAAACTGTGTGAAGGTGATCATGCCGTCCACCGTTGTCCCTTCTTAGACGAGGCTAAAAGAGTTTTGGACGATCGTTTGGTTTCACCGTTACAACTTCCTCCTGGATATAAGAAACTCTTGTCGAGTCCGTCGCTAGTTGAAAATTCGGCTGACCCACCCAGGTGGTCGGCCGAAGCATATACCATTGAAGATAAACCTTCTGAACCCATACCAGATGAAAGTCAAAAGGTCGAGGTGGCAGTTGACCTGGTCTTGCCTTCAGAGGTTCCATCTTCAGATGATACAGTCACCGAAGAGAACAAGGATGACACCGTCCAAATTCTTTTCGTAAACACAGACTCCGATGAACATGGGGGCAATTTACCCATTCCTTTACTGCAGGAAGGAAGTTCATCAGAGTCGTACCCGACCGTCTATTCGGTCCCACCTCCAAGCAACCTAGTTGTTTCCTTTGACTGGAATCAGCTAGGCAGACCCCGTTTACCGGCTAGTGTACCATTCCGAATCATTGTTCAAATATATAGAATGGTTATGGCCAGTACCATCATAGATGAAGGGGCTTCTGTGAGTATCATTTCCTCAACTGCTTGGAAAGCACTTGGTTCGCCATCGCTTTTGCCTGAGATGAGAAATCTAACAGGCTTTGACAAGGGAACCAGTCGACCGTTAGGGATCCTTCCCAATGTGCCCATAACATTGAGATGGAAAACCGTTCAAATGAACGTAATGGTAGTCCAAGGACCCCTGGATTATAATCTACTCCTTGGACGAGAATATATTTATTGCATGGGAGCCATTGTCTTATCACTCTTTAGAGTAATGTGTTTTCCGCACGAAGGAAGAGTGGTCAAGCTCGTAGACCAGCTTTCATTTCCCGATTCACACATAGCAAATAGTCATATACCATCCCTGAATGGTCTTTTCACACAAGGAATGTCTCATCAATCCCCAGTCCATCCTCTTGATGAATGTGAGTGATTCGGACGACATGACTGAAACCCAGGGGGCATGCACCTTGGTCTGCTTCGGCAGGAAAACTTCAAGTATAGGGTAGGTTTCCGTGAGGGATATATGACTAGTCTGATACTCTCGTCTGTGATTGGAAAAGGGGGTTAGACTGGAATAATATTCCCTTGTCAAAGTTATGTGGGTGGAGGCGTCTGCGCCACTCGCCTTTGTCTATTTCGGTAGGCATCGCCGAAGAAGTGTTTTGTTTGAAGTCCAGATAAAACAATCTTTGGTAACCTGAAAGAGGTAAACCTTTCCTGATAAAACGAATGTCTTGTCGGTAGAATAGAAGGTGACCTTGAAACTCTATTTTATACCTGGGGGCATGCAAACCTTTTGGCATGCAAGCGAAGAGCGACCATTTATTTTTTAAATTTGTAGGTCCTCTAACCCTTTAAACTCGTAGGATTGGTCGTTTCCTAACTTGCATAAAGAAAGGATGTGGGGCAAAGATTTGAAAAATTGTCGTTTTTATATATGAGACATCCTTATTATACGACTAGATTAATCGAGCAGTTTTAACGCGGACTTCATGCTCGTTAAAAAATAAACATAAGCAATGAGCAAATGTTTCCCCCAGCGTTTAAGCTCAATAAAAAATGAACCAATTCCCGGTAAATAATCATCGTGAATGTAGTACTTCAGCCTTTAAAGCCTTGGTCGTGTTCCCATCATCACCTCCACTCTGTATTGGCCGATCATTCACCTCCATTTGATTGTTTACCCCTTTTCAGGAATAGCTGCGAAGAGTGATCCCGCTAGCCATCCTTGTAACACTGCCGTGATTGGAAAATTCCAAACCTTAACTAGAATCAGCTGCTACCCAATTTTATCACTCTTTCCTCAAAGACGAGTCTCCTTTAAGCTCTTTTCAACTGACTCGTAAAATATGAAAAGATTGTCAAGCCATTGGCCTCTCCAGCTCATTAAAAGGACCGGAAGTGCTATCCCTCCTTTATATTTTAATCTTTTTGGACCTAAGGGATTATTACACAAAAAGATCGAACGCTTGTTTTGTTCGGCTCGTTAAAAGTATCGAGAATTCATCCCTTCTGTATTGTTTTATAATTTTTCGGACTTAAGGGATTAGATGACGAAAAAGGATTTTTGGAGTTTCCTTTACATCCTTTTTCAGACTCTCTAAAAATGAAAAGGACCGAGTTATCTTTGTCATTAAACTCGTTAAAACCTAATAGCGACAAACTTGTCCATAGCAGACAAGAACGAGTTTCACTATCGCTAGGCTCGTTAAAACATAGCGATGGGTTTGCCCGAAGGGAAAATTATAGAACAAGCATATGTTATCCTCCTCAAGCTTGACAAAAATAAAGAGGTACTGGTCAGCAATGACTGGGGAAAAATTGGGAAGAAAACTTGAAGAAACTTTGTTGGTAGTAAGTCGCTCTTGAACATGACACTTTCACTCTGCATCCGAGTCGGGTTGGGTTGTTTCATTCACCGGTCACATCACCATGGTCACATCATGCCCTCCACATTTGGGGCTAATGCTACCAATCCATCATGTCAGTGTCGCCGATATGTTCAAGAGAAGTCACTCAGAGAATTCACCTATGTCTCACCCGCTGCAATACATTTAAGCTCCATTCTTTCCTGACCGCCACCCTGAACCTTATATCACCAGATCATTTTCGCCTCCGTTAAAATCATTTGCTCCATTCCGTGTCATTGATGTGGGATTAATTAAGGCCCTCCTATGACAGATCACTTCTTGTCGACATCAACTCATTATCCAAGAAGCCGATCTAGGGACACCCCTTTCAGTACTTTGAAGCTTGCATGCCTCAATGGCAAGTTTCTCACTTCCGGCGACAGGTTTACATCAATGGCCTTCGACCGAAAGATTTTGCGTGGTGTTCGATGCCAAGTCCTTTATTCACACCACGTGAATTGTACTGTAGTACCTTGAGGGTCATTATCATTATCGGTGATTCCTCTCGCGCCTGTTAACAGCTTACATATTTGGCTGGTAATCAGGCGATGTCTTTCCATGTTCGACTCCAGAACATCTCTCACATGGATCGACTTGTACTTTGAGTGAAGATAGAACGAGATTGAAGACCCCGGATCTAGTTTCATCCATCCGCGCTGCGATATTATTCAGGAAAATAAAGACATCAAATGTACATCATTGTTGCACAGATAATCATCCAATCAAAGGGATGATGGCTCTACCAGAATCATCAGTCTACACTCAGACGATTGTCTGTCCTATGTACATGAAAATGAATTTATAAAGCTGAGCATGGGAATGTCTGCCTCAGCTAGATCATGAAAAATATTATGAAGATAATGTATTGTATTGTATCTTATTACAGGTCTCCTCCTAGCTTGAAAGAACTTCGGATCCTCATGATAAAGCATTTCACCCGACATCAAAAAAGATTAACGACCTCATGCTTTAGGGGGCAATTGTTATAGACATTTTTGGGCACTGCAACCCCAAGCATAAAATGTCCATAAACCAAGGGCTCCTAAGTCCCTAAAAGTGTTGTTCCAACCCATAAAGGAACAAGGTCAACTGATTACAGCTTCTCCCAGAAGTTCTCAATGAAAAACTACTCAGAACTGGTCAAAACAGGATCATTTCACCTGCTCCATAGGCAAAGTGTGTTGCATCTCACCTAAGTACACTGTGTGGGTGCGTTGCATTTCAAAAAGCCCTTCTATGGGGTGCGATGGGCGAGAAGAGACAAATGGCAGTGTCAATCCACGAGGTGGAGAGGCATGGAATCTTCCAGAAACTTATCCTGTGACACTTGCCTCTCTGAATTCGACCAAGGATGAGTAAGAGATCATCAATCTCCAAGTGGAAGCAAGAAATATCAGAGTGAAGACATTAATCAAATCACAAGCTGACTCATCTCCCTTACAGATATCTATATATGGATCCCTCATCCCAGAGATCCAGGAGGCTGGAATTTGGCATCTTGTAAGGAATTGATGTTGGTTTCTTGAGGCAACATCATAGTGTTGGGTGATCTAAGCTTTGCATGAGGTGAAGAAGGGCTTACTTGCTGAGAGGACGATGTTGGGTCAGAACAACTGGTTGTAACTCTCTTGGCTCTTTCTTGATTATCAATAAATCTATTCAAGTTTTCCTCCATACTCTTGTGTAATCTATGTTTTGTGCATTTGTATGGTCAATTTATATCTGATCCTAGATTGTTTATGTCAATAGATCCATGTTCTCGTATAGTGTTATGCTGCTTTGATTCTACAGGTACTCTGTGAAGCTGGGTATACAAGGAATCGAGTAGCAAAGGACTATCAGAAGAGAGAGGAATCGAGCAAGGAACCAAGCGCAAGATAGAGGTTGGTCTCCTTTATTCTTCTCTCATCTATCTTTCATAAAGGAAAAATGAAAGTAGTTTTACTTTGTTTGTTTCTAAGGTAGCTACCACACCTTAGTGGGATTAGCAGTTCTACTTAGACACTTTTCCCTGTAACAATATCTCAAGTTCTTATCATCTATTTCACCAATGGCGTTCTATGGTTTGAGGCTTGAGTATGCTCTTGATCGCAGCTCAAACTACATAGCTTGGAAGGATCGCATGGAGGCAGTATTGGAAGATAATGGCCTTAAGGACTTCATTGATCAAGAAGTCCAGAAGCCTATTGATGCTATTCAACTGGCGGAATGGAAGAAGTGTGTGGCTAGAGCTAGGAGAATCCTCTTGGAGGGAGTTCGAGATCACATTGTCTCGAGCCTCCATGGAAAGGAGACTCTGTTTGCAATGTGGAAAACATTGAAAGATTTATATCAGAATAGCAGTGATCAAAGGAAGTTGGCACTGAAGGACAAACTTCTAAAGATCAAGTGTGAAAAGGATGAGATGATCTCTATATATCTGACCAAGCTCATCACATGCAGGGATGAGCTTGCAAGTGTAGGGGTCGTGACAGCTGATGATGATATGGTGATTCTAGCACTCCCTGGCCTTCCTAAGAGCTAGCATAACTACCAAGACTCGGTTAATGGAAGGGAGAAACTGCCAGATTGGGAACGACTATGGTCGGATTTGATGCAGGAGGAGATCAGACGGAGAACCAGAGATCGTTCTTCATCCATGGAGGATGAGGAGAACTGTGCCTTAGCGAGTAAGGCAAAGAAGGGGAAGGAGAAGGTTTCTCTTTCTGAATCCAGTTCTTCCAATGGTGGGAAGAAGGTTGACAAATCGAAAGTGCGATGCTTTCGTTGTCATGAGGTGGGCCATTATGCTGCAAATTGTCCATAGAGGAAATCCAAGAAGGGATCCGGGGAAGGATCTGAAGGTGAGGTACTTGCTTCACAGTTTGAGTTGGATTTCACACTCTTTGCATGCATGGTTTCATCCATGGTGGGAAGTGGTTGGTTTCTTGACAGTGGAGATTCTTTCCACATGACTGGTGACAAGAGTTTGTTCAGTACTTTGGAGGAGAAAGATCTCCAGATACTCATAGCAATGGGTAATGATGAAAATTATAGTGTCTCAGGTGTAAGCACGGTTATGTTTCAGAGGGAGCATGGAGCTTGCCTTACCTTGACCGATGTCAAGTATGTACCAGGACTGAAGAGAAACTTGGTGTCCATCGCAATGTTGGAAGACAAAGGCTATGATGTAGTCTTCAATAAGGGAAAGGTTTTCCTTAGAAACATCATCACTAGACAGGTGAAGCAGATTGGTTCACGGGTCAAGAACCTATATGCTCTTGAGGTTCAAGATGCATTCAAAGCCTTGAGCAACAAGGAAACTGATGGAGACTTGGTGGTTGAGAGGGATGGTATGTTACCTCTCAACATGCAGTGCCAAAAGAAGTCTCAGACGATTGTGGAGGAGCCACGATTAGTGCAGCAGCTTCAGGAGGTTGTGGAGCAACCACAACAGGGGAAGCTGAGTGGAGATCGAGTAGAGACACCTACTCATGCAAAGACCTCCAGTAGGGGGAAACTTCGAGCCAGGTGGGCAGAGGGATCACATGCAGCCATACCTCCAGGTAGGAGGTGTGGCGATATAGAGTGATCGTCCTAAGGAGGAGGGGCAGGATCCTTGAGATACCCAACCTCTTGGATGAGACCTTGCTACGGGAGCCCTGATGTGGAGTAGCAGGAACTGACTGATTAGGTAGAGACAGATGCGGATGGAGCGACAGAGAGAGCTACAATGCAGGGAATCCCAGGACAGCGCTAAGAATGCAGGTTGCAGCAATGCGAGAGGCACAAGTGTGTTGAACAGTGCAAGGTAGCACAAAGAAGGGTGCAACGGTGCAAGATTCATGGAGATGTTGCAGTAGCGCAGAGGTCAGCGAGGGAGCACTTGTCAGCAGCAGGTAGAGCTTCAGCATCAGAGTATGTTTCTAGCCCAACAAAGAGGCCAATTGGGAGTGTTTTTGTTCCGAGAGTTTTAGGAGCAATCGGACCAGGTAGATGTGTTGCATGCAGAACATTCCAGAGGTACAGGATCAGGTTCGAGATGAAGCCTTTCTTGTTGAGAGGGAGTGTTGAAAATTTTGCAACAAGAAATGATAAATTTAGAAAGTGCTAAAAATAGATCTGCTAAAAATAGCATGTCTAAAATAGCAGTTTGGCCAATGAGCATTTTGGCCACCTTGGGTGAGAGGTGAAACTACTAAAAATAGCATTTCTGGGTCCCTTCCACTTTTTAGTAGTCCCTGGTCTAACTATAGGAAGTAAAAACGAATTTGATCTTACCAGCAGTTTAAAATATTAATTAATTAATCTCCATGAGTTAATTAGTTATGGAAAATTAAACTTGAAGTCTTTGTGAGATCATGCAATTATTTTCTCTCTTGATTTAGGAATTTATCCCTTGATTAAAGGAGATAAGGTTCAGTTCTATATTGGGAGGATCAGTTGACTTAGTTTAACTTAGTCAAGTCCAATTAGATTATTTTAACAAGTTGTTAAAATAATGAGTGATAGTTTGTTGATGCTTTACTGCATGTGACAACTATTATTTTCAGATAACTGATTATTCTCTCATGAATAAGTGATGCATGGCAGTTTCCCGGATGTGGGTGTCGTCGTTGGAAATAGGGCAGTGCCACATGCAGAGCACGGGAGGCCACGTGAATATGAAGGGGCCTTTAATGCCCCAAGCCGTCGATACACCGGCACAGAGAATGTCTCAAGGCATCCTTAATGGAGCCGCTGGAGGGGATGGCGCGCCTGCGGATTGCATTCAATGCAGGTCATTTCAACAGTTTTGGGAATGAGCATAAGAATGAATGTTGGCTGGTGTTGGGGGCAGTATGCGTGGAGAGGAATCCATTGCGAGCTCAGAATTCATGTCGTGAGGTGGTGGTGGAGAGCTGGGGGGAGGCTAGCTTCATACCAGCGCCTCTCAGCCTGTGTTTATACTCTTTTGAGCACTGTTTGGTTGCATTTTGGGAGCGGCAGGCTGTGGGAAGGTTCAGCACAAGCTTTAGGCCCTCTTGTGAACAGCACGAGGAAGGGGGAGTTATCATGGTTCGCGAGCGAATGCCTTGCAGGAGAGGTCCTGGGCGTGGAGAACCCTCCCGCCCCCCTGCAGCGGACATTCATCACCATTGTTGCTGTTGTTATTGCTACCGAAGAATGGGAGCCAACCCAATTCCAGCAAGCCAAGTCATGGAAGTGGGCAGCTCTGCTGAGGGAGAGCCAATGCTCCCAGCATTTGGCTCGGTTATCTTCACACTGGGTAGCTCCAGGGAGAATGCAGGAATCAATGCACATATCTCTGTGCTTTTCACCAAAATTCCAGAGGAACACGAGGAGGAGTCATCACTGGTTATGGCGGAGGACAATTCAGGGCGCGGCAAAGGGAAGCTCCCAATGGGGGAAACGTCTAAAGCAGCGGACAACGCTGAGAGTGGCAAAGGAAAGTTCCCAATCGGGGAGTCTTCTACGGCGGTGGGCACTTACGGTAGAGATCAGCCTCAGCCCCTCTCCCAATTTCGTAGCCCTGTGCAGCCTTCCACCTCGCAGAATCCCATGGCTAGGGGGGAAGGCGTGGCAGAAGGAGAGGGCTGGCGCAGAATTGAGGAAGAGGAGCCAGAAGACTAGCTCCCATCGTCACTTTCGTGCTTCGGCTTTCTTTTTTCAGGTTGGGTCTTCTCAAGTCGCATCCTGGTTTCTGGTCTGTGTCAATTTCTTGTTATATGTCATGGTTTGTGTTCTGTATGTAGCTAAGACCCGCTTGCGGACACCACAGTCGCAGTGGGCGCGAAGTCGTCTGGTTGGTACTGGGTTTATGGCGTTAAACGTTTCCTGTCGGCTCAGAGTTTTGCTTTCAAGTTTTACAGTTTGGTCCGTCCACAAGTCCTTTTTGAGGAACCCCTGCGTGGGCTGTCATGTTGCTACTCTGGAATCTCTCAGTCATGTTGTCAAGTTTTTTGATCTTTATGCAAGAATCGCCCTGCGAGGCAATCACATGAGTCAGTCTCTGCCGCCCATGGAGCCATTCATGGCTCTGGGCAGCCAGCTTCTTTGGATGTAAAGTTTCACTGTATATATCAATATAATAGTAGTTAGTATTGCCGAGAAAAAAAAAAAAAAAAAAGTGATGCATGGCAGTTCATACAAAGACCCAGTTGAGATCAAATGAGGGACAGTGTACTATCAGATGCTAGGATATTTCTAGTAAGTATTCCTTGCATGAGGAAGGAATATATTTTCTTCTATGACTACGTAGTTGGACCTGAGGTGACAGCAGGTATGATTAGGCCAACTTACAGCCTATATATTGAGGCCTAGGTAGTCCGTGATTTTCATCTTCTGATTACAGAGAGAGCAGGATAGCTATTGAGCTGATTATTTTTTTATGTTGTTGAGGATCTCCACTTGATTGATAATACAGTGTTGGGGTTTTATGCTGGTGCTTTCCCCAGTGATACATTCTATGTAATGTGTGATTGATTCCTTCTTATCAGTTCTATGTGTTCATGCTTGATGTTACTCATGGTTGATTAGCTTCCGCAAAGTTTATGGTAGATGTAGATCTAGTATTATGCTTTAGTACATTGCATATATCAGTTTGATCTGCAGGTGAAATTTCTACATGATATCAGTGAGCTAGCTAATTTGTAGAGAAAATTCTACATCCTTAATGTCAAACTACAGGTGCTATTGAATGTACATTGTTGTACCATATTAAAAATAAAGTTAGCTACCTTTCCAAAAGAAAAAATAAGAAGTATATTATATCACATAATGAATATAACTAACTTTTTTTCCATGTAGCCAATCATTGCACCCTCTAGTTCATAACCAAGGGTAAGATATTCCTCAAGGTCGTTCAACAACAAGGCTTGAAGCCATTACAACAATGTACTCGATATGACATCAACATGTCACTTGTGGGAATTGAACTTCGGTGGGGAGGATAAAAATCATTCCTCCCAACCACCCAAGATAAATACAATAGATAATGAATATAAGTAACTTATATGGTATGTCAAATGAGTTTAGCTTTAGTGGTTGGGATAAATATTGTTTTCCCCCCACCCGATTTCAATTCATGCATGTGACATGTTGAGTTCATAATGGGTATTCCTTGTAATGTCTAATGTCTTTGAGCCTTCTTGTCTGAGCAGTATCATGTCAGTTGGGTTTATCTCAGGTGGGTGGAAGAAATTATTGTCATCCTCCCCCCTAGGTTCAATTCCCACAAGTGACATGTTGAGCTCATAATGAGTATATTGTTGTAATGGCTTTGATCATGTTGACTGTAACATGTATAATAATCACAAATGTAATATTATTATGTAATTAACTTAAAATAATAAAGAATATAATAATATTATAACTAACTCTTAGACCCTTTTTATAAGAAAGAAAGAAAGAAAAAAAGAAAAAAAAAAAAATATATATATATATATATATATATCAGTTATGGCCAAAGGAGTTCAATCCAATGAAAAGTGAGGACTTTTCACCATTAGGGAAGGTTCAATTCTCTTGAGGGTTTCTTATCCTAAAATCCATGGGAACGCCTTGAGGTAGTAGTCAAACGTGCAGTTGTAGCCATAGATTATATTATTGGTCTTGTAACAAGTGTAAACATAAACGGATCAAAGACTACCCTCATGTCCTTTCAAATAAAAGTCAAATCATGCTAGCGTGATTGGATTTTGAGGGCTTCATTTTGTTCTAGCATGATTAGATTTTGAGAGTTTCATTTTGTGCTAGTGCAATTGGATTTAGAGGGTTTTATTTTGTAAGGTGGACAACGTTTTTGAGGAATCCATTTTTTAAGGTGGCCAAGGTTTTCAAAGTTTTTCATTTTGTAAGGAAGCCAAGTTTCAAAATTCACGGTAGTCGAGAGGAGAGACCAAAAAAAATCCAACCATGTTAAGGGTTAGTGTGGCTCACGCCAAGTGCGATCCCTAGATGGATTTGATGTCCTGTATGCCCCTGAGTTATGGTTTTTTAGACCTCAAGATAATTTTGCAAGTCACAAACATGCTAGTAAAGAAAACATAGATAGATAGATAGATATAGAAAACTAATATTTCTAATTAATTAATACACGCACACACACATAAGCTAATATTATAATAATGTTATATCATTTGTTATTTGAATATGAAAATATACAACTTCAATCAAAATAATGCTTAAGAGCACATGTTTCCTCTGAAGATGTCACAGGTTCAAATCTAGAGTAGGGTAGATTATGTATGCCTTCATAGACT
The DNA here is from genome assembly GCA_031772625.1 of Pinus tabuliformis. Classification (NCBI taxonomy): domain Eukaryota; kingdom Viridiplantae; phylum Streptophyta; class Pinopsida; order Pinales; family Pinaceae; genus Pinus; species Pinus tabuliformis. The sequence goes on along the minus strand of CM062813.1, from coordinate 439,859,027 downwards.
TTAGTGCTCAAATTGTTGCATAGTGGTGGGTCCCTTGTCCCACAAACAAAGAGGTCTCATACACCAATTTGGTGTTTAGCTTAGTCGTGACCTTAAAATCATATTATTATTATTATACTATATAACAATGAATATAACTAATATATATAATATAATGTAATAAATATATATAGACAAATCATATCAAAATAAAAATTCTAAATTTTATATATAAAACAACCAACTAATGTTATATTATAAAACAATTAAGTAATATTATATATTATATCAATTATTGTGTGTGAATATATTATATAACAATGGTCCACGAGGTCTTCGATAGACGGTGATCGGGTGCTCTGTTAAGACACTCGTTGATGTGAAGTTATTGGTTCGATTCCCCGCCCATATTGGGGTGATATATTGGACATGATGAAGATGTAGTCCTATCAAGCTTACAAAAAAAATATTATATAACAATGAATATAATTTGTATATTACGAATAACGACAAATATGATAATACTATAATAATATATATTATATAATAATAAAAATTATAATATCAATTGGGTATAGTTTGGGTGATTGATGTTAAAAATGTATCTAGTGTCGGTCTTCATAATGTAATGTAATATCTAGCATCAAAAATATTTATTGTATTGATTATTATTATTATTTTATTTTGGTCAAAGCATGTTCTTCATGCTTATAGAATCAAAAAGAAATTATTTTGAGTCAAAAGAAATGTATTTGAATCAAGTCCCATTTGGAATTTTGTAATGTATGTATATATATATATATATATATATATATATATATATATATATATATATATATATATATATATATATATTGAGTCAAAGTCCACCAAAATTGTCAAGTTGACCCTCCTTGAGAACTAGTCGGTTTGGGCCTTCTAAAGCCACCCATTAGACCTCCTGGAAAGATATATATAGAGGACAATTCAATCACTTTGGAGAATAATCAATCATCATCTTACATACCTTCTACACCTAATTAATGGAGAAAAGGACGAAGAAGAAGGAGAAGAACTGATTTTTTTGTGACTATTGCAGACCTGAAATTTCAGGAAAGTGATCGTTTGACTTATGTTGACTTTGCATGTGGAGGTGACTTGGAGGAGGGTTGGATTTTGGAAATTTGATGGAAGTTCCGGTCTTGGTCTTGGTCTTGGTCTTGGATATCTCATTTTGATCTAATTCTATAAGAGAAGAATTGTTGTTGGGTTTTTCCCCCTTGTGGGGTTTTTCCCTGGCTTAGAACCTAATTTCTAGTGTCTCTTGTCTTTTGTGCATTATGATTTTGAATGGTAATTTCTTAATGAATAAGAAAGGACAAACAAAAGAAAAACACTAAATAACTTCACAAGTATTTATCATGTTAATAAATTCCCCCTTGCATTGGAACTTCAACATGGTATCAAAGCTAAGGAAGATTGAAGAAGAAAGATAGCTCTCTCTCTCTCACTGAAGACTACTCCATCTTGAGACACCTATAGCAGTAATCTAAGAAGTTTGATTTGAATTTTGTAGCATCTATCCAAACTTTGTTCTAAGGTACAAATATGAATATGTGGCTTATACACTAAATGAAGACAATGTTCTGAGATCTGTAGCATATGTCCAAGAGATCTGAAAAAACAAATTCTTTTAAGGCTGAAGTTAAGTATACTTTAGAAAACACTATGTTTTGGGAAATGCATATCTGTGAAAAATGCACACTACTGGAAGGATATGGACTATGAGGCATGCGAGTTCTAAGAGGACAATTAACTCTGAGAAAAAAAAGCTTTCTGAAGCATCCAAACTTACTATGGTAACATCCATACTTACCTATAAGGTATCCAAGTGGACTATGATGAATTAAGAGCTACATAAGACATACTATAGACATGAATTATTAGTACAGAATCAAGGCATCTATGATGACACCAATACTTTTCCTAGATCTAAATTATCTAAGACCTTCAAAATTTTCTGAAGTTTAAAGAATTTTGTCTCATTATCTATGTGGCAAGCACTTTAAGGCACTAAAAAAAAACAACAATTATATGTACAGTAGATTCCAAGAACGCTAAGAGTAGTGAAGTGTTTACAAGAATAAAATCAAGTATCTGACCCTGTGACAACTCTAAACCTTCTATGGTGGCAATATGAACCACCTATGGCACTGTGACATGCAAATTGTTTGATGCATTGTGAAAACCAGACCAACTGAAGGTTGAGACTCCTCAAGGCTCAATGCAAATATCGATAAAGTGAATACATTGTTCTATAACTGCAAGGATGCAAGTGTTTAAGGTGGCCACAAGGACTGAGGTAATGCTAGCCATAATAAATTATGAACTAAATCGAATACTTCAAAATTATAAGAGCTTATACAATAGAATTGTGTTTAATATGGGCAAGGATCAAGCATCAAGCCTCGAGCCTATAATATTACAAAAATGTTGTTGATAAAATATAAAGACAAAAATATATGAAATATGAAGGAGGAATAAGACAATGAAATTTGAAGCAATATCTATGGAAGCGTGATACAGTGCAAGTTCGAGATAATACTTTCTTCCATGGCACTAATTCATGAAGATTACACTATACATGAGAGAAGAACACAATACATATTAAATGGTGACCAAGTCCATAAAGGCAATAGACTCTACATCAAGCCTTATCCATCCAAATATATGGAAAAGAAACTACATTGACCATGACAAAAGAATCAGAGTTCTATGGAAATCCATGCAAAGCCCTAAAGAACAGAGTTTATATGTAAAGGAATCTATATGCAAGTTTGTGATGAACTCATCATCTCAGTGACATGTGCGAAGGACTAAAGTTTATGGAAATACTATAGTATATATACATACAAATTATGTGAACCAAATCAATCGACATTACCACCCGATCAAAGAAATATCTATGGATAGTATCCTAGTTTGATGATAAAAAGGTCTAAATGTGCCTTTGTTGAAGGAAGTATGCCAACCAAATAAAAAGGGTCACACCTCTAAAAAGGTAAGTTTGGAATACGTACGTATAAAATTCTGATCATTTCAAAGTTTTCTTGCTATATTGCATAAAATGTTAAAGTCTTATAGGTCATGGTGATGAACTTTTGAAAGATAGTAAAATGGTTCTGCATAAGTATATTAGAGATCATGACTTAACTGATATGTTAGCATTTGAAGTCCTTCCTTGCGTACAAAAACTAGGTTTTTGAATTCAAAGAATGCAATGAATTCCACCTCACATATAGAGAGCTTGCTAATAACATTTCTAGAGTTTGTAGCTAACCCATTAGTATGCTTGTAGAATTTGAAATTCTTGAATGATGGGCCTTCAAGACTTTGGAATTGAAGTGTCTATGGTTTCAAATCCCTAGAAAAGGTTTGAAAACCCTAGGAACAAAAACCCTAACTAATTGTTTCCGTTGTAAAAAGAAAAATCTAGCTCTTGAGAATGACAAGAATGATATCATGATGAAGTAAGGACAAGGTTGATGAAAAGGTCCAACATTAAGAGGGAGTTGAATCTCCTCTACGAGATATGTATTCTACACCTCCTTCTTTAGTTATTATTGTTGTTATTTTTTCTATGCACTTTGCCTTTTGTTCCTTCATAGTCTTGTAATAAAGGTTGCATGTCAAGGCAAGATCTATCTAAGCTTGATTAATAGATGGAAGATTTATAAGAACGTAGCAAAGCACAAAGACAAGAAGAAAGTAGTTTGAAGTGTGCACCAAAGAAGACAATTAGATGGCAGTGTGAAAAACAAGGCTTAATAAAAGAAGTTCACCTACCTTAGCTAAAAATAGGAAGCTCTGATTGGTTCGATTTAGGAACAAATTAATTAGGTTGATAGTACTGATGATGATAAAGATATTAATGATGATTGGGTGATGATATGATTTCTTGGAAGAGAGTGAAGAAAAATTATGTTGCAATATGAAGAAAGAAGATATGAAGGCTTGTTTAATCAGCTATGAAGAAGTTTGGATCCATAAATTGTTTGATGAACTACTTGATGACATTTTGGATTCATGAATATTGTCAAAAAAAATAGGAAGGCTGAAGTGCTTTATGATTCGAGAGTATGATGAAGATAGGATATGAGAAGCTATAACAGATCTCCACAAAAGAACAGGTAGTTGATGCATTAATGATTATTCCTAAGAAAACGTTTGGCTTGTGGATGTCTCCTCCCTGGTTGAGAGGGAGCAAGGATCTCATCCCTAGTTGAGAGGGAGTGAGGTTGGACACCGTATTCTCCATGTGTCGTGTACTATGGTCAGGACTAATAGTCATGAACCTCATAAAGGCTCTGGTAGGGAGAATGGTGGATTGGATAAGAATTTGGGATTGATATTCTTCGAGGATTTGTACTTTGACCAAAACTAATTGTCGTAAGTCAAGTACATAAATCAAAGATAAGAATAGTCATGAGGACCGATATTTCCTAGCATCAAATATTGTGACAATGGATTAGGAAATAGTCCTATGAGGACATACCTAGTGAACACCAGGGTGGGGTATGTGCTTGAGAGGTGGTGGTGTCCAAATTTATGCCTCCTGGCATTTTTCTCTGATATAATGAAGAGATAGATCTTATTAGTCAAGGCCTTGATATTTTGACAATGTTGGCTATGATGATGTAAATCATCATTGATGCTTATCGATCTAGATCCTTTCTTATTTGAATATTTCAACTTGAGAATATCTTATTGTGTCATTATGAATACCTCTCTAGTTAAGAGGGAATGTTGAAAATTTAGCTAGTGTCATTCTTCACCATGTAATGTAATTTCATCATCAAAAATATTTATTATATTCATTATTATTCTTTTATTTTGGTCAAAGCATGTTCCTCATGCTTATAGAGTCAAAAATAAATTATTATGAGTCAAAAAAAATGTATTTGAGTCGTGTCCCCTTTGGAATTTTGTAAAGAAAATGAAAAATAAAATTATATATTGAGTCAAAGTCCACAAAAATTGTCAAGTCAGCCCTCCTTGGGAACAAGTTGGCCTAGGCCTCCTAGAGCCACTCATCCGACCTCTTGCACAGATATATATAGAGGACAGTTTGATGACTTTGGAGGACAATTGATCATATACCTTCTACACTTAATTAGTGGCGAAAATGACAAAGAAGAAGGAGATTGTGCAAGATGAAGGAGGAGAAGAACAGAATTTTTTGAAGAACCGGATTTTTTATGACTATTGCAGGCCCGAAATTTCAGGAAAGTGACAATTTGACTTATGTTGAATTTGCATGTGGAGTTGACTAGTGTTAAAATTTCTTAGGGATATATTGTTCTTTTCTTTCATAATTGCATTTCATTATTTCCATATTAAATTCACCCCGCAACATCATAGCATTATTTAGATTTACACCATTATTCAGCAACATATGCCACTATATATAAAGAACAATATCATCATCAATGCAGCGGAACATAAAGGAACAATAGAAGAAAAGAATTCACACATAGAGACACCAAGATTGGTCAAAGATGAGGGCAAAACCCACTATGTGGAAAACCATTTCAAATTCTTCTTTTCATTAGATTGCCATTGAATGATTCAGAAAAAAGAGAGTACAATGATCCATATCTTCAACCATAAAATAATCCAGCAAAAATCAACTAAACAATATCCATGAGATGAACCCAACCATGCCAATAATCAAAGCCTCGATTCAAGAGCTTGTAATCAACTGTCATTGTGTGCAGTCAACTGCCGAACGGTTAATGTGCGAAAACTTTTGCCAACAAAAAAAATCAATCTTTAGATTGCAGTCGCATGGAGGAAGAGACATGCATGTGACTGAGAGCTTTCAGTTGCTACCTTGAGCTTGAAAGCATGTGACTACGGTCAAAATTTTCCTTTGACAAGCCTGTGATTGTGACCTAAAACCCTAGAAATACGCGTGATCTTCACACCTTATAACTCTCAGACTTGTGCCAAACAATCTCCGTGAACTTGCCTAAGACTTATGCGAACCAAACCAAAGAAAAGAATAGAAGAATGTCTCGTGATGATGTCGAAATGAGGTTGAGGTGAACTGTATTTATAGCCTTCCAAGGGTGTCCAATTTTCTTTAGGGCCGACCTGATCAAATATGCACATGTGGGATTTTAATTCAAAAACACACTTTCCCTTATCCAAATTGAGTGCTTCAATAGTCAAAATTAGTCCTCTCGAGAAGAGGAATCTAGTCACTGAGCTGCCAAATTAACAACTAGGAGGGTTTGACTTTGGAATTTTGATGGAAGTTCTAGTCTTGGTATTGGTCTTGGTCTAATTCTATAAGAGAATGATTGTTGTTATATTTTCCCCTTGTGGAGTTTTTCCCTCGCTTGGACCCTAATTTTTGGTGTCTCTTGTCTTGTGTGCATTATGATCTCTATTTTCTTGTTTTGAATGGTAATTACTTGATGAATAAGAAAGGAAAAACAAAAGAAGAACACTAAATAACTTCACAAGTCATTATCATGTTAAGAAATCCCCCCTTGCATTAGAATTTCAACAGAGGAATAATTATTGTCCTTTCCACTTGTGTTCAATTTCCACAAATGATATGTTGAGCTCTTAACAACTATATCATTGTAATGGCTTCAAGTCTTATTGTCAATTGACCTTGTAATAATAACTTTATACTAACGCAACTTACATAGCAACTATTAATAATGAGATTAGATTAACCTTCACTAGATAATACATTTAACTTAATATCACATGACATATTTAGTGTTTTTCTTTCCTTGACTCTCAATTAGCATTAGGGTTTCGAACCCTTTATAATCTTCTTAAAAGTACACATGGGCCCCACATGAGTGAGTAATGGGGTTGAGTTGGTATCCACTTAGTACCATGGTAGTCAACAAGGTAGGTCAACTTGCAGGCGGCATAACTTTCGATTGAGTTGATTTTCTCACCATTGGAAATATTTTGATGCATATAACAACATTGAGTTAGGAGTTAAGAGCATAAAATTTTGAGTCCAAAAAGTGTCGTTTTATGCCTCAAAATGGCTCTAGAGAGTGTTGGACACCAAATCACCAAATTGAGAATTGCCCGTAAGATAGGACTTGCAAGCCAATTCCTCCAAATTTCCACCTAGAAGCATTGAAAAATCATGTAATGATCCATTTCATATCATATATATTAAATGTCATTTTTTAAAACCAAATGTAAACACTTTCCCCTTCTTTTTTTTAGGCAATAATTAAAGTTATAACTTATGTTGTAGCTTTCCCTCTGAGTTATTTTTTGTCCATAGATAATATTTTTTTAAACTATTGGAAGTCCTTGTAATGATGGGATAGAAGTTTTGGTTCACTCATAAGGCCTTAAGTATATTATTGTTGGCCCTAAAAGGTAATTGATTAGAGGGAGGTGGTTTTTTAATACCATCTATCCAACTAATGTTTATATCCATTCAACAACAAGTACATTGAATTTGTTCATTATAACATTGGTCAAGTGGCTCTTTTATTATTATGTGTTGTTTTGCGTTTCTAGGTACTTTCATATTTGCTATGTCTCTTTTAGGTGGTTTTTTTATTTGATGTGTTTTTCTCTAAATTTGTTTAAGTGTGCCTTGTGCCACAACCATTCCACTATGAATTACTTTCATAGTGTCCAAAATTTTGAGTCCAGAAAGTGTCATTTTGTGCCTTAAAATAGCTCTAGAAAGTGTTGGACCCCAAATCACCAAATTGGGCATTGCCCCTTACAATGGGACTTTCAAGTCAATTCCTCCAAATTTTCCACCTAGAAGTAATGAAAAATCATGTAATGATCCATTCCATATCATATATATTAAATGTTATTTTTTAAACCAAATGTAAATACTTTCCCCTTCTATTTTTTGAGACGATAATTAAAGCTATAGCTTAAGTTGTAGCTTTCACAATACAAAACGTCTCTTGTCCATAAATAATATATATATTTTTAGCTATTGAAAATCTCTTTGATGATGGGATAGAGGTTTTGGTTCACTCATAAGGCCTTAAGGATATTATTGTTGGGCCCTAAAAGATCACTGATCAAAGGGAGGTGGTTTCTTCACACCATCTATCCAACTGATGTTTATAATTGTTCAACAACAAGTACGTTGAATTTGTTCATTACAACATTCATCAAGTGGCTCTTTTATTATTATTATGTGTTTTTTTTCCCTTCTAGGTACTTTCAGATTTGACATGTTTCTTTTAGGTGGTTTTTTTATTCCATTTATTTCTCTCTAAATTTGTTCAATTGTGCCTTGTGCCACAACCATTCCTTTATGAATTACTTTCATCTATTTATTTTTCTATATGAATCAATTCAATTCTATCATTTGTAGTAGTCATCATGTCATCAATGAGTTCTTTTTCCTTTATTTCTATTTTGGGATTTGATATGTTTATTTTGCTCCATAAATATTTTAAATCTTTTCTCATAGCATCCATTATTGTTTTGGAATGTTTTTCAACATCTTCCACCCAATGGATATTACCACCCTGAACTACAATTCATATATTCCTCCTACAAATGCTCACGATAAAATTGTTAAAATGTATATGTTGTTTAAATAACCTAGCTATATCTAGATGTCCATATCATGATATTTTCTAAAGTCTACTTTACTTGTGGAATTTGTTTACTTCATTCTTTATCAAAAAAAAAAAAATTCTTCTTAGCAATTTTATTTGGCATTCTCATTTCAACACATTCTCACATACTTTTACACCTCCTAAATCAAATGTTAGTCCTATTATTAAGCATTTTACATAAACTATCAGTGTCTATTATATTAGGATATTGGTTTTAATATTGGTTTGATTAGGTCAAAAAAATCATAGTTTCATGGAATTCTTTGAATTTTGTATCCCATATATTTACCACTTATTACTTAAATACCTCAAGTCCCATATTATTTGGATTATTAATTTGGGCCATGTTTTAGGGGGTCTCTTCTTGTATTTTATTTTGTTGAGAAACTATATTTTTGCCTTGTCAAAGTATTTTTAATTTATAAACTTACTAAAAATAGAATGCATAGTTATCTTGTTAATCGGAAGTATATTTGAACCATTGCACAATAAGTGATTCTACCCATGTTTAAGGGGAGAGAATAACAACCCAAGGAATTATGTAAACAAAGTTCATTTTCTGAATATGACATGAACAAGATCATCCATAAATTAAATATCCAAAATAATTTGGACAACATAAAAGAATTAAGATAGAATAAAATATGCAAGATGATGATTTACAAAAATAATTGGCCTTGATATTTATAAGCCTCAAGGTGATCTTTAACACAAGGAATCTTTATCTAATACACCTAATAATCAGTACCCTAAGTTCTCTAGTTTATGTGTGTATGTGCATGTGTGTGCAAATAATATTTATTTTTATATATGTAACAGTGTTTTCCCCTTTAGAAATATTTTGCCTTCAAAGCGTATTAATGGAAATGCTTTATCATTTATTTTGACTTATAATGGATTCTTATAATTATCTAATCTTTGAAGCTAAGATGGTTGATGATAAAAGATAACATGATCTTCTAAGTGTTGAGAAAATTGTCGAATTGTGAAAAGGTCTAACTACGATGAAATTTTATATGAAACTATGTATTTATGGAGTTCTTGTAAAGGACCTATTGTATCACGATTCCCAATATTACTTCTAGTTTGAGACAAAAATTGTATTGAAATTAATATTATTTGGTGTATGGTTTGAACATAATCTTTGTTCAAAGCAAGGTTGACAAACAGAGCAATTGAAGTATTGACATTTGTGATTTGGATGTAATAAGGTATCCTTAAAGCATGATTTCTACTTATCATACTAGTATTGTTTTTCTCATTCACATTTGGTATTACTTCTTCTTTGAGTCTCATGTTGATGATTGAATATTTATTAGCAACAATATCTACATTTTTTAATGTTTGTACTTCAACATTTTGAAAATGTCCTTATTTCAACCAAATTTGTCTCTTTTTAAGTTGTACTTTTAACTAGCTTTGTATTGATTTCTTTTTACACAACTTGGATTTTTATATCTAACAGCTTCTCTAGTTTCATAGGTTTAATCGTTGTTTCTGATTTATCGAATTCATTTTTAATATTTTGATTCTTTAAGTTTTCATCTTTTAACTTAATTGTTCAAGAAAATTTTGGTTAGGGCTCTTTAATCTGAAACTTGCTGTGTCTTTTTCTAATAATTCCTTCTCAAGATCTTGATTCCACTGTTCTAACTTCTGATTATCATGTTCTAACCTCTGATTGCACTACATCTTATGCTTTGACTTGTAATTTGTGCAAGCAATTTTTTACTATAATTTTTTAGGTGAGAAAATTCTTCTTCTTTCCTAGTAAGTTTTCATTGAATTATTCCCAAGATCTTCAATTCAAGAAATTTGATCGTTGATATTTTGCTAATTCATCCTCTAATTTTTTAATTTACAAGGCAAGTCTCTACATATTTTCATCGTCGCAATATTTATTTGTAGTAAATACTCCAATAATTTGAATAAATGATATTTAAAAAATATATTCAAATAGTTTTATACAAATAAAACATTTAGTCTATAATATTAAATTGCAAATAAAATTCATAATGTAATTTTTTTAATAAAATTCAATCATTGTTAAAAGCTAGTGCACACTAAAACAATAATTGTGTACAATGACTTTATTTCACATTTATAAACTTCTTTTATATACTTTTGACTCTTCACTTAATACTTTCATACTTTATTTAAATCCTACCCTTTTTCCTTTTTAACTTGAATTAGACAATAACTCTCGCTTATCTCGCATTATTTTGGTATTTATATTACTCTCACTGGATATCTAAGGATTATTGATCAATTTTTCATTTCACATTTATAAACTTCTTTTATATACTTTTGACTCTTCACTTAATACTTTCATACTTTATTTAAATCCTACCATTTTTCCTTTTTAACTTGAATTAGACAATAACTCTCACTTATCTCAGATTATTTTGGTATTTATATTACTCTCACTAGATATCTAAGGATTATTGATCAATTCTTCATTTCATAATTCAATTTTAAATAGAAGTCTTTTATTACTTTATAACAAAAATATTATAGTTGATTGTACTAACAAAAAAATTAGACTTTGTTTGGTGTTTATCAAACCAAATAATTGGAAACTTTGGGATTTGACAACTGATTTGATTATCATTTTGTTTGAGTGCTTAATTAGATATTGTCATTTTGTTTGAGTGCTTAATTAGATATTCAGTTATGTGTGCCCTTTAGTATCATGGACAATCGCATGGGTAAATATGGCAGCTACAGACCCATGACGTGTAAACCAGATGGTTTGTGCGGGGTTTAGTCTTTATTAGGGCATGGGTTCAAATCTCATAAGGAGCAGTTGACAGTGGGAACCACCTGTGGGATAAAAATTGCTCCATTCGCACAATCCCGGTGACAGCATCCCACATGTAGGTAGATCATTCTTCCATCCAACATTAAGGCTAATGTCAGCATAGCAAAGCCTAGCTTGAAAATATATACAAACGTATGGCAGTGATATCACTTTGAATAACCGCAAGATCCTCAACGACTTCCTATGAATCTACGTGATCCAATGAAACATTGTTGGTGACAAATGGTAGGGAGCTAAACCAACAATGTCTTCAACATCTATTGAACAATTCCCCTTGCATTAGATGGCACCTCAAACAAATGATTTATCCACAGCTGAGCTTCAATGGCTGTGTTTCTCTTTTCTTGGTATTCAAGAAATCAATTGTTTCGTGATTTTGGCAACAATGAATCTTTGTTTCCCGTTAGCAACCGATATATTTGACAATGCCACCAACTCCATACCGATGATTGTTTTCATGGGGACTGTAATCAAATGTAATAGTAATGAGCAATGGACAATGGCCTGCTAATTGAAAATTTTGAATATTTTCTACAAAAACTTGTATTTGGCACCTCCTATAAGTCAACCCTAGGTTATCTTTATGACATTAATTTCATCGATGATGAAACCAGAATTGGGTGTCTGGTAACTTTAAACTTTTATTTTCCTTTTTCAATTTGCAGCAGAGTAGTCTTTCTTCACTGGAATTCTGAACCATAAATGACCAAGGGTTGGGTTTTTATTTTATTTCTTCTTTTTTATGGTCAAAGACCTAGCAATTTAGAGAAACTCTGAAAAAAATGGTGTGGTTACAACTCAGGTTAGACAGTCAAAAGCCAGATTAGAAAAGTAACTATAATACATGTATAACATGAACAGCTTGGTTCATAAGCTGAATATCCAAAATAAATAAGACAAAATAAAAAAAATATCCATACAGATTAAAATATTATATTGAATAAAATATGAGAAATGATGAATGAAGGTCTCAGCGAGCTTTAACATAAAACCAGATCTTTATCTGGTACACCTTTTAATAATTAATATTCTAAGTTTTCTAGTTTAGGTATATATATTTATGAATAATATTTTTTTTAAAACATAGCAGGGAATTGCAAGAATAACATGAATAGCTGAATGTTTGTCAGATTGATAGGTGGAATTATGGAAAGAAAAGTTAGTAAAAGGATAAAGGGTGAGAGCAAAAAAATGCTAGAAGTCAAACAAGTTTTCATCCAGAGCACTATGCTATAGACCACTACATCACACTTAAACATACAATAGAAACAACCTGAGACAACAAAGGAAACAATTTATGGTGTTTCACCGATTTCAAGAAATCCTTTGACATCATCCTAAGAAAGAAACCATGAGAGGGGTTGATAGAAGGAGTAAAACAAGGCTTCCCTCTCTCCCAATTAAAACACTGGATAAACACAAAAGGTGGGAGAGGAGGGGGTATTGGGGGGCTGAATATAGCAGGAAATATAACCAAGGTCTCTCTTTACAAAAGAAAGGTGATACTCATGGCCAAAGCAATGCGCACCCAACAAGCACACCTTAGAGCTTTAAGAGACCTTTTTGCGTGGAGGTTGGGATGTGCATGAACACAAGAAAAACCAATCTAATAAGGTTGTCATTCAAAAAGAAAAGGAAAAAATGGCCCCAAATTAATTTCAGTGGAGAACCACTCAACGTAACTCAAGACAACGAATACTTAGGGTTGGATTTTAACAAGCAAAGAATAGATTCTAGGGGCGGAAATCCCTCTTTCGATTACAAAATAGATGCTGGTCAACTGAGGTATGGGATGGAAAATGTCACATTCCCTCTTCCAAACCCTCATTACACCAGTGTTCTCGTATAGCTGCAAAGTTTGGAGCCCAAGTGTCCCCAGAAGCAGCTTCTTAGAATTGGAGACCCTTGGAAGATTGATTTATATAGGTGGAAATTCAAAGGGATGAACAAGGAGAGGTTTCTAGCCAAAATCGTCAAATGGTTGTTAAGAAGACAGAAGAATATTGTGGAGCCTTTAGTGTAGAATATGACAAAAGCACAACAGATTTAAAAAAAACACTCAAAAACTATATGTTGGAATGCCACAGCAAGGGGAAATTGAAAACAATGTTGCACGAAGCGGAAGCGAAGCGGAAGCGTTTTTTGGAAGCGGGGACGCCGAAACGTCATTTTCCAAAAATCTAGAAAGCGAAGCGTCCGCAGAAGCGTCTGCTATATATATATATATATATATTTGCATTTATACTCAAAACAAACATCCCAAATACCAAATTAATTGTAGAAGACATGAAAACATGCATATTTTTGCATAAATCAAGATAGATATAACATCCATTGTACATTAATGATCTAGAATCTAGATTCTTCTCCTCTTGTCTAGCCTTTGCCTCTACCTCGATTGTCTAGGGATATTAGTCAACATTGCCCAATTTTGATCAAACTACCTAATTCAAGACTTAAAATATGGTAGAAAAAGCTTAACATGTTTGATCGATGATTTTGACTTGATTGAAAGGTAATTTTTTGCTAAGGGCGTGCCGCGTGACAAAGGAGTTCAACAATTAACACCACCAACACTAGGGTACATATAGGGCTTGGTGCTCTTGATTAAATGCTAATCGCATACCTTCATACTTTATATACTCTAATGAAATGCCACAATCCCATTGATCCTGAATTCCTGAAAACTGTTAAGTCTGCTGAATTTTGAATAGGATATGAAATTCTATTTTCTCCATATGAAGTCCAATGAGGCCGTAACCACTCTCAAACATCCTGAGTCATTTCATGGTAATGTTAAAAATTTAAGTAAAAGGATGAAAATGAAAATAAAGGAGAATGTCACTTTTACTTTAAGAATTTAACATTACCATGAGGGAGCATCTGCTATATTTATATTTTTTTTGCCTTCATTCGTCACCCTAACCCAAGGTCGACCCACCCCCAACAAGCAAACTCACCTAAAATTAAAAAAAAAATTGAAAAAAAAACGATTTTCTAAACGCTTTTCCGGAAGCTTTTCTGGAAGCGTACAGGAAGCGTACGCTTCCTCCTCCGAAACGCCACGCTTCCGACACCCGAAGCGCCGTACGAAGCGCGCTTCGGCGCTTCCGTACAGCGCTTCCAAATTTCCAGGAAGCAGCTAAAAAAGCCGAAGATTCAGAAGCGTCGCTTCCGGCCAAGCTTCCTAGGCGCTTCCGTACAGGACGCGGTTCGGGGCTTGGAACCGTGGGGGGGGGCACTTCGTGCAACACTGATTGAAAACACACACTAATAGAAAAAACAGTACTACATAGAAAAATTCAATGAGCAGGCATAAATGAAAATTGAAGACTATCTGAAACTAAACACATCATGACGTGAAAAAAATATAATGACTTAATGAAGAACTAAAACATATAATGACCTAGTGAAGAACTAGATCCCACAGGTATGGGGTGTGAAATAGGGAGATAAGAGTAACCCCAATCCATTGTGGGAGGACAGATTGTGCAGATAGGTGGGAACAGTGAAGTTGAAACAAAATAATGCTTTCTTCATTCCACCACATACTTGCACACCGGAGAAAGGACCAGAGGCATATCAAGCACTCGAAAGTTGCATTCCAAGAGAACCAAGTGGGGGTCACTGTAAGGCTGGTCAAGGCACCAGGCAAGAAAGAGTTATTAAAGAAGAGTTTAACGGGGCAATCAACACCTACAACTGATTGATTGATTTTATGATATTTGTATTGTAACTAGGCACTAGCCATCATTGTTTCCTTCTTGTTTTTCCCGTTGTCTTCTCTCATTTTAGGAAACCTTCTTGTTTTTCCCCTTGCCTTCTGTCATTTTAGGCAACCGTTTTCCGTGTTGTCTTCTGTCATTTTAGGAAACCATTGGTTATTACATATTTGCATTTATTTTTGGATTCCTTTATTGTTTTTTAATACTTAAGTTTCAACTCAATACTAGTTTTGACAGAATTTGTGTCCCATACAACCTACGAGCTCGTGGACAACAAAAATCTAGTCTGTCTATATATCGTTGTAATTTATTTTTCTTAGAACATTCTGAATAGTTAAACCCATTTTGTGACTATCATGCCCTTCCAAGCAAAAAATTTATGCAAAGCGTTTGCAACAGAACCTGCCTTCTCACTAATGCATTGACTCCATGTAAATTTTAGCGTGCAGCCTTCTGTGAGTAAACCTACGTAGCCTGAGTTTGACAATGCTCCCTCAATGTGCCTCTTTTGTGACGATGAAGTCACATAATAGAAATTTATCACGCTCCCCATACAGACACTCCAGATGTATGATTTAGTTGCAATAAAATTTATACATCATGAATTTTGCTTGCATCGATATTTATTTTTGGCTGGTTTGGGCTGTAACATTTGTTACATGTGTTGGCCATTCTTGCAGTTGTAATCAAGTGATGCAGTTACAATGTTAATATTCTGACAGACTTCGTAGCGAATGATTTTACTGTGATTATACAGTGGCAGTTTCAGCAAAATACCAGACAACAGCAGAAATAGCATTCTAAATCAATTAAGATAAACTTACTAAATAACAAACCACATGATTCTCTGTCCAAGGATGAAATCACGGAAATATGGATGTGGAACTAGTCGTAAGGGAACAAAAAGAGATCTTATGCATTAGGTAGTTAATTCCTTCGTGGATCCCTTGATTTTTGTTGATAGATTTACACCAGGTAATCGTTTCTTCAGAAATTTATCGCATCTGGGTGTGGGCCGCTTTTTTGCAGATGCATACTCTTGACAAAAGCATGGCCTTAACAACCCATAAGTCGTAAAATGAAGATGATGAAAATTCCCGTTCCCTATTAGGTGCTACTGCTAACAAGCAAAGCACAATTAATATCTCAAGCATCATTTCATTCTGAGAATTTTTCAATTGTATACACAGTCACCGGAGACATGAAAAGTACAGCCATACGTTCAAAAGATGTGAACGTTAATTTATGAATTGCATTTACGGGTTCTCCTCCTTTCTTGAATAGCACGTCGCCACAAGGAAAACTCTACGTGAGCAATATCTGCAATGCTGTTCTGTCTGACCATGTTGACCAAAACAAGCGGGCCTTACCTTCGTAGATTAGTTGTGAGTCTGTTGACAAAAAGGGGCAATACCTGAGTATAACAGATGAATAAACTTGGCGAAATTCTTGAGATGCAAAAAAATTTAGAGGTTCTTCTACATCATAGGAGAAGAGGATTTGGAAGCAATATCCGCGGTGACTGATTGCTCATTGCTGGATAAAGGGGAATTGTAACGTTGATGAAATGAGAGCAATTGCAGGGACTCGTTGGTGGGGTTTGACATCCAGCGGCAGTAAATCCAGGCAGCCCCAGCTACGGCAACCATAGAAAGCAGTGCTAGAAAGCCAAAATGTGAAACATCCTCTGCAATAATTGCCACCCCTAACATCACGAGTTCTGCTAAACTTGTCATTGAAATTTCTGTCGTCCCTATAAGGTTTGCTTGCGAAGGTGGTACTGCGGTCTGAAGTATCTGTCCACCCACTATGTCATAAGACATGTGACCTAATCTCGATAGCACCTGCACACAGGAAACAACACAGCTATGTAAGTCTAACCGGAAAGGTCATTCACTGTAGATTATATCCCTTTCATATACACGCATATTATCATAAGCCCTATATTAGAAACAGCCAAACTGCATACAAAGTAAGAAAAAATCTAGAAACAGTCCCTCCCCATAATCAGCCACCCGAAATCCAACAACCCTAATTTGTACATGATCGTACATAGCATGAGAATGAAAACAAAACATTGATTTATCATTCAGCCTGACAATCTCTCCACCTAGGGCCAATCTTTAGAAGGACTACAGAGTGCTTCTAAGCTTAAGATTCATTGACCGGAAGGAAATGGTGAAAGGTCTCTCTAGCAAGCACACCACTAACAAGAGCTGGCCTCAGGTGACCTGTACAGTGTGGCAGGGAAAAAAAATTAACATATTTTCTAGGGTTTTAAGTTTGTCGGGCAATTCTGACTTCACATTGGCCATGATACCATGGCATTTTTTGCAGGACTGTCTATCCGAGGGAAATCTTATTCGACTATCCCTGGTTGTATAGACACTCTACATGAGCCACAAGATTTAGCTCCCTTCACAATCAGTTGAGCCATCTTCCCAAGTTATGTTGCTGACAGGGAGGCCATAGGTCACAGGTTCAAATCCAATCAAGTCACTTGGGGTTACCAGCTGCTATTGTAGCTGGTGATTAAGCCACTCTCCGTCCAGATATTACAGGGTAGGGGGCAGGATCCCGTAAGGTTTTCCTTGGATTAAAAAATAGACACTGCACATAAATCTTGGCTTCATATTGACCAGTGTGGTTCCATAGTATTTTTTGCAGGCCTGTTCATAGGAGGGTGTTTTATTTGACTATCCCTGGTTGTATAAACTTCTACATGGATTTTGTAGGATGTTCTTTGGTTCATAGGATGGCGTTTTATTTGACTATCCCTGGTTGTATAAACTTCTACATGGATTTTGTAGGATGTTCTTTGGTTCATAGGATGGCGTTTTGTTTGACTATCCCTGGTTGTATAAAGTTATAAACTTCTATAAAGATTTTGTAGGATGTTCTTTGGTTCACAGGCCACTTTTACCTTTGGAAAGTTGGATGTAATGAAACCATTTATGGTTCTAAGAAAGAATTTCGTAGTTGACTCTCACAGACTCTTCAATGACTTAGCGACTCAAGTTTACATTAAGCTCCAGTTGCTTAGGATGTATATCCTAGGCTATGATTCTAGAGCTCAAATGGAGATTCTTGCCTTCTTGCTGGGATAGGAAAGGTAAGCACCATATCACTTGATTCTTCTTGATCATGCACTTTGTATTATTTCCATGCAATATAATACTCATTATCTTGAAAAATTAATCTAGAAACTGTGGAAACTGCTTACTACTAAAAAGAGAAAGAAGATAAGTGACTTCTGATGTGCTATAGAACCACTCCAATACACAGCAACTGCAATACCAAGTACTAAAGCTTGGAATATTAATCCGGCTGCTCCTGCCTACAGGCAGACAATAACACAACCAATGGTTAACAAATAACCATGGATCACAAAATATAACCATCGCCTATAAAATCTCTGAACAAAAGATCTAACTTTGAACAGGAGAGAAACAACTGGCTGCAACTAAACTAACTTTTAGAAGGCCCAGCTTCTCCACCAATTTGGCTGACATGAATGTAGCTGCAACACCCATGAATGCACACATGCCACTGAATGCACCAATAATTGATGGATTAAGACCTGCCAAAAACCACAAAGGACCAGAAATTTTAAAACAGCCTGTTTACATATGGTGGCTCAAACAAGGAAGCTACCATAGAACAAACAAGGCCACAATATAACAGAAATGCAATCAATTGAAACAACAAAGGGAATCAGGTTCTACCACGGTGTGTCAAGTAAGATGTCATAAGACCTCCAGGAGAGAGAACAACATTGAAATAAAGAAATACAAAGGCAAGGCTGACAGGAAGCACCGGCTGTGTTTTATATTGAACCCATCCACACCTAATGGCATCCAGCCCCCTTTCAACTGCATGTAAAAAATTGTTTTTAAAATGCTTTTTCCGTCTCTTTGTATCACAAAATATTAAATTACTGGAAGTTTTGATAATATCTGGTGACCAAATTACCTAAATTTTCAGAGATCCATCGCTCAGAAGCATTACTTGACTCATTACTTATGCCATGGTGCCTTGGACGTTCTAAAACACCTTTTGAAAGCTTATTAGTAACATGCACCAAAAGTATCTGTATACAAAATAAACGGTAATGTTAAAAATGCTTCTTCAAAAGTCATCTTAAAAGAGAATATAAAACAGACAGTGGACAAAAGGAAAGACCAGAATGGGAAGTGTGCACATCATCAATGCAGCTGCTAGCTTCAAAGATGTCACAGGACCAAATTTTGCCAATAAAAGACCAAAAATTGAAGATCCTGCAATCTGCTCTTGCCATTCAGAGAGGATTTGAATTAGAGGGATTATAAATGTACGTAAAACTATCAATAATAGTAGCATTCATTTTCTCCAGGAGTGATCACCTCACACAGAAAATCAACCCTGCTGAGCATGGCATTAGCATTGGCCAGAGCAATTGGGCGATTTGTTCCAGCTAGCTGCAGAGAACAAAATAAAGTCCATGAATGGAGCAGATAGAAATGAGAAAGGGTGAAAGTCACACACATGTTTTAACAATTAAAAAAATTGCTTCCTACCAATATGACCCAGTCACGTTCAAATGCAACCCCAGATGCCAAGCCAGTAAGCCTCTCAACTGCCCCTGCCAATACTAATACAACAAACCAAGGTTGTGACAGTAATGAAGTTGTGGAAGCAGCTGCTGCAGCAGGAGTGCTTACATTATGGGCATAAATAATCATTCCAGCTGATATTAACTGGGCAGCTGTCTGAGACACAGACAAAAGTTCAATTTAGAGCTAACTGTTAGTCATCAAAATCCAGATAACAAAAACCAAATTAAATCAATGACCATAACAGATATTAGCTAAATGACACATTGACATGAAAAACAATCTAGCTACCTGTACAGCGCTCAAAGAATTAAATGCAAGCACCCTTGGAAAAGAATCCATCAGTGAACCAACCAAGGGACCTCCAGCAAATATTCCAATCTGCAAAATCAAGCATGCCACAAGGGTCAAATGTTAAGCCTATTGTAACAGATAATATCGTAATTAAGAAGCTAGCCAATACATTTCCTCGGTGGTAAATAAAAGTTACCTTTGCAACAAAACTCACAACGGCAACTGGCAATAGACTTGGGTGCAGAAGTGCAACAGTTGCAGGCCATGCAAAATTCCAAATTTGCTCCACCAAGTTTCCAGCCCAAAAACTGGCATATAGAGCTGAGAACAGCTACATGAATATCAGACAGAATGCTGGAAGCTTTTATCTCAATACTCTTTCTGACTCGCCAAAAGGCGAGCAAAGTTACTGCTCTCAAAAAAATATTATCAGCAGAAATAATTGGTCCAAAAGACCGACAATATTCCAATCATCAACATTTTTAAATAAACTGACCCAGTGTACTCACCATATAGGCCTGCAGGATGTGCAGGAGTTGCTGCCATTGCATCTTGTTCTTCCTCTGATTGCACCTGGAAAAAAACCCAAAACTGCTGAGCATCCCCTGAACTTGTAAAAGGGTTCAACATCCTAAGTTCAAAATATCTTGTTTTTCAGCTAAAAAAAGGCTTCCACAGAAAATTTCATATTCTCTAGAAGCAAGCTTAAATAAGCTAATCCTAAATCAAGTTGTCTGTAAGAATGAAACGCAGAAAGTGCTGTAATTGCAGGCAAGCCTTTTACAGTTCATACCGGCAAAGCTGTTAATGTGCTATCAAGAAATATGTTTTTAGCCCAACCCGTCTCTGATGGCAAAACTGGTACTGGGCAACTAGAAGCAATAGAAGGCCCATCTTTAGACAGCTTATCTTTTGCAACCGTCGGGTTGAATTCAATGTCAATGTCTTTAGGAAAGCATCTGGAAACACTGTATGAAATTCTATAAAAACAACAAAATGAATGTCAACAGATCTAGCATGATAAAAAGGTGAAAAATCAACCAAATCACCAATAAGCATAGTTATGTTTTCTAAATGCTCAGCTACTCAGATAAAATAAATCAATCTGCACTTGATATCAAGTTTGAATTTTCATTAACAATGCCAATTTAGTGGTCAATCAGTCTCCAGCAAAGGACAGATGTCAGGAAACTATTCAAGTTGAGAATGACATCCAGCCCCAAGGGCCTAGGTTTCTACTTTCAATTTTTCTCTTCTCATAATCTCTTCTTTCATTTTCCAATAATAAATGTAAAGTTCTAGGTTTTGTTTGCAGATTTCTTTAATATTTCCTTTAGTTGTCCTTTAATGCAAACAAGATGTCCTTCAGTAGTCCTTTCTAAGTATTTTGGCTCCAACGACATTTCACCAATGCGTACATGTAAGTCTTAAACTTTTCATACCACTCATGATTAGACAAACCATCCTGCCTAATGTCTATAATGGTAGTCCATCAACAAGGAAAAAGTAGTAGAGAAACTATTGTGCTTAATCCCTATAATGGTAGTTCAACATCATATCAACCAGGCAAAACACACTACCATAGCTCCACAAAAACCTTATCACCATGTAGATCAAATATTAATGCATTGTCCGAAAAGGGCTACTTAAATATGCCGAAAACATTTATGTTTCATTGCAGTTTGTAATGTTGCATATCACCAGCCTAGATCTATCTTAACTACAGATCTACCAAGCACCGAGAGGGATCAAATCTCTTGATATGCAAACCCTATTTAGAGTAAAAAGAGATTTGATCCCTCTCGGCACTTGGTGGATCCGTAATTAAGATAGATCTAGGCTGGTTTAATTTCCCCTTTAAATAGGCTATATTCCACATGAATACCATGGACCAATACCATGGGTTCTCAGGAGTCAATACCATGGCTCAATACCATGGGCCATTTTATATTTTTATTATTATTTTATTTTTAAAAGGTTATTTTTATTTTGTTATTTCTATTTTTTTTTTTTTTTTTACTGAGTTAAAATGTTTACATTACATTAATCTTCTGATTTAACTTCTTCTTTTTTTTAATTTTATTTTTTTATTTTTTTTATCTAATTTGACATAGTCAAAATGTTAAACATTACGTTACAACATCTCTACCGTACTAGGATCGTGTTTAATATTAGGACGGGAGAATGGCGATGGTGACGGCTAGGGTTAGCGCAAGCAGGGCTCGTTCTGCAGCCGCATCGGCCCCCAAGCCAGGATCAGAAACTGGAAGCGGTCCAGGGTATGGATCAACAGCAATCATTGCTGAGAAGCCGTCTGCGCCCTCAGAAAAACGGTTAACCTTGTCTCAGATATGCCCAGTTCAGTGCGGCCGCGTACCTGCAGGGTTTTCGATCACATGGAAACTAAAGATATCGGATCGGGAGCGAAATACAAGACTCCAACAGGACTGTGAGGCGAGGGCTTCAACAGAAACACACCGTTCTGCGTGGATCCGCGAGGAGGGAGCTCACTGGCGAGAAATCAAAGGCCCAAACTGTCGTCGGGCTGTATGGCGTTTAGGGGTCAGGGCTCGTCAAACCCAGATCAGATGGGAAAACGGCAGGAGGGGACTGCATGTTGCAGATCCGCGCTTCCCTTCATCGCATGGACCCAACCTTGATAATTTTGGCTTGGATCTACACGATCTAGCCTTTATCCGAGCACAGATTGACCCCAGGCAGCAGATCGAAGGCACAAATCATAGATCGAGCGTTTTGTTGACAGATCTAGACAGGCACAAGGAAAAACGAATCAAAACAGAGCCAGATCTGGAACTTTGCCTTCAGCCAGAGCAGGTAACAAATTCTTGTTTTCAGATTTTGATTAACCCCCCTCAGGGGAAAACTCGCCTAGTTTGGGTTCATGCAGGAGACACCCCTTTGCAGTTGAAACAAAAAATATGGGCTGAACTGGGTTACCCAGTCCAGATCCAACATCTGGTCAGTGGTAGGCGGTCCCTCCAGGAGGGTAGATCGTTGGAAAGTTATGAGATTGGGCCAGGATCAACCATTACGTTAAACTTCAGATTGAGAGGAGGGGCTATGCCTCAGGGACAGACAAGCTCCTCAGGGGCAGATAAGGGGAAAAAAACAGCAGCCCAGCACCAACCCAAGGGAGGGTTATCCTACAAAAACATCTTGCAGGGCAGCAGGAATTCAGGGCCCGCCCCAGACCAAGGTGGACACATACCCAGGCCATACATAGTAGACCAGTCAGAGCAAACTCCAGCTTTAAACTTAGATTCGTCAGGGATCGATGACTTCGTAAAGTCCTATGAAACACAAGCATTAATTTGCCGTTTCAACAGTTTCTGGCCTAAACCCATGGATTTATTCCACTGGATCTTCACCAGCTGGACCATGGAATGTGATATTCACCTCTGCTCAAAGGGTTTCTTCATAGTAAGATTTACATCCAAGGAAGTCAGAGATACAGTCATCAGTGCTGGGCCATGGTTCTGGGGAACATCGGGGCTGTTTATGACCCCATGGTTTCCAGATTTTGATCCAAATAAAACGACTATAACCAAAATGCCAGTGTGGGTTAGACTATACAATCTTCCACTGCACTTTTGGAATGAACGGGTGTTGGAAGGCATTGGGAACAGCATAGGAAAATACATCAAAACAGATCTAGAAAGGATCGATGAAAGGATTTACACTTTCGCACGTATCTGTGTGGACGTAGATTTAAGTAAAGAGGTGCCGGACAATATAAGGCTGATCTACAAACAACAGAACTGGTTACAGGTACTAGACTATGAAAACACCGCTTTCAGATGTAGGCTCTGTAGGCAGACAGGACACTTACAAAGATCATGTCCAGAAGTTAAGAATAAAAAGAAGCAGAAAGGGAAGCAGAAAAAAGGATGGCAATATACACACTCAGATTCAGAGGACGAAGAATCAGAAGCAGCAGAGGAAGAGACCCCAGCAGAAAAGACCGAGGTACCTCAGGAAATGGAGAATCAGAAGGAAAGCCCATCAGACAACAAGGCAGAGAAGTCGAGCATGGATTTGAGCACGGGAGGCATCAAACGGCACCACCACTCAGATACTTCAGATTCAGACAAAGAAACTGGCCCACAGATTGCAGAAACACAATTAGTCATTGCTTCGATCGAGCCCACTCCAGGAGAGTGGCGTAAGGTCGAAAAGAAAAAGGGGAGAAAAACTTGAAGCGTGAGTTCTACTCACTGCCGGAATTCAGGTTTTTGCCCCTTTTCTTTCTCTTTCCTTCTTTTCTTTCTTCTTATTCTTTGTGCACGTTAGTCCTCTAACGATGCGTGGGGTGCGAAAGCACTCGAGCCCTTGTGGCAGCTTACGGAATGCTTCATTGCATCTGCTAGTGTAACTTTTCATTATCTTTTTTAATAAAAAGTTACCGTTTTTTTCCTTGAAAAAAAACATCTCTACCGTACTAGGTTGGAGAGCGCCTCTCGGCACAATAATATCATGCTTCCATCATGGCATTGTTCTTTTACATTACAATAAGGTAAGTGTTTTAAGGAGTTGTTTATAGGTCATTTGTTGATGTGGGATGTACCCCAATCAGATTTAACACTTATGCCTTCATAAACATAACTATATATAACAAATCATAGGATAAAACACAATATTAATAATAATCTAATTTTAAGGTTATGGCCTAGCAAAACGACAACTTGATCTATAAGCCCCCCTTCTTTGTGGGACAAAAGACTCCATGCGGCAACTTGATGTTGATTTTTGTAGCATCGGTTGTGCTCTAGGCTTGAGATTTTGCAGAGAGACTAAGACACATGCATTCTCCAATACCCAGAAATCGTTTGGCAAAATTCCACCTAGAGATGATTTAATTAAAATAATTAACTTTTTTTTAAATGGTTCCCTAAGTCTAAACTTAGGAAATTTGGTTAGCTAAAAGGTATTAATTAAATCTGGTGTGAATGTTCTAGAAGAAGACAAGGATCAACTCCCAGTTAATCTTAGCCTTTGATTATGTTTTAATCTTGGTCATTGGTGCTCCAACGAGAGATTATAAGGAGCTTGATGGGCACTTGGAGAATATATTGAGCAAGAGAGATCAAGAGATCGAATTTCCCAAGAGTAGCAGCGTTGAGTTGTCGGAGAGAGATCAAGTGATCTTCTTGCAATGAGGGGTAGGGATAGTAGTCTGGAGGAGAGTTTTCCAAATCCAGAGAGTGCAAGGCAGAGGAGGCATAGAGAGGTTCAGGAAGGCAACATAGTGCCACACAGAGGCAACGCAGAGCTTCATAGGGAGTTCGAAATTCAGCTAGGAGAGTCAAGATCTAGTGCCAGAAGTCGAGGTGTGAGACCGGAGGGCCAAAGGGTCAAATTTCCAGACAGCAGGAGATCAGAGGAGGAGGTGACGCAGAGCACAGAGATTGTGACGCAGAGGCAACGTGGGGCTAGCTAGCCTTCTAGAGCCTGATCAATGTCGGATATCCAGAAACAGTGTGAGATTTTTCTCACTAACTCTTTGCCAATTTATTCTCTATATCAGATTGCCAGTTTGGGCATCTAACGATTTGTACTCAAAAACTACTGCATAATAATAAAACCCTCAGTTGTTGCACCAGTTTTCCCAAGTTGGGTTTTTTCGGGGACATTGTCCAAAAACAACTATGTAAATGTGTGTGTTTATTTCTCTCTAATGCAGTATTTAGTTTCTGCGGTATTTACTTTGTGTAGGCTGTAGTGTATGTATTTCGATATTTGTTGTAGAAAACTGCAAGTAATTTGTTTAAAAGAATTTAACAAATAGGATAAATATCATCAGTTTGTTGCAATAGGAATCAGGTCACCGATATTTCACATGGTATCACAGCACAGATCGTAAGGAGAAGAGCTCAAAGCAAAAGGAAGGAGGATTTTTGAATCGTTGCAGAGGCAACAATTTGAAACCCCAGAGGCAGCGCACTCCTTGGGCCAAGGAGGTCAAAGTTTTGAGGAAAGATTGATTTCTCTAAGTGAGTCAACGAAGAAATTCGATTTCCAGATCGAAACTTTCCAGAGGCAGAAGGGCGCAGTGTATTTTCCTTGCAGAGCAGATCTTCAGCTGGGACACAGATATTTTGCAGCAATTGTTGGCAGAATAGCATCAGAAGGAGAGAAGAGCACAGGCTGAGGGAATTCCTTCCTCAGAAGACTTCTAGGCAAGAAGTTTGAATTTTCTTAATGGAGCAGCAATATCTATGTGCGGGATTTCTCACTCCAAAAGGGAGTGCGAATAGTTGGGCAGTAGTTGCATAGAAGAGAAGAGGAAGCAGTTCGAAATTTTCAGGAGAGATGGCATCAACTAGGTTGAGAGATCAAGATCGGTTGGACGGAGCCTCCAACTATGTGATCTGGAAGGCTAGGATCTCCTGCCTTCTAGATGAGCATGATCTCAAAACTTATGTCGATAGTGTGGTAGTTGTACCCGCCGATGCAAATCCGCTCAAGAAGTACAAGGCTGAGATGGCGAGAGCTAAGAGGATCATTCTCGACGGAGTTTGAGATCATGTGGTATCCCATATAGTTGGCAAGGATACTGCCCGGCAGATGTGGGAAGCATTAGCTACATTGTACGAAGGATCTTCTAAGCAACGGAAGATGTACTTAGAGAAGTTGAGATGCACGAGGATGCAGAAAGGGGAGCGTGTAGACTCCTTCCTTACGAGGTTTCAGGATTTCCGAGACCAGCTGGCTTCAGTAGGGTCAGTGCCCTGTGAAAATGTCTGAATCTACACATCAGAAATCCTACTGCAATCACTGGTTTATCATCTCCTACTTGTTTTTACATTCAACAAATTATTTAATTATGTAAACAGCGATGAAAAACACTATTGCAGAATACACATACATACAGATCATGAACTGAAAATAGAACGAGACAAATACACAAGGGACACCGTTATTTTTGGACAAAAGTCCCCGAAAAAACCCAATGTGGGAAAACCGGTGCAGCATATAGAGGGTTTGTATTATTAAGCAAGCAGAATCTGAGTACAACAGGTTGTCTCTCACACGACCAACCTTTCAGAGAAATATCGATAGCAAGAAATACATATGAGGGTTTACCTTGTTCTCCAAGTCAAAACTGATCCATTGAATGGCCGACTCTGGCAAGCACTGTGAAAACCCCAACACAATCTGCTCCATGTGGACCATCGTCTTGCCTCTGGGAGACTATGTCACTTCTCTGTTGGATCGATTTTCTCACAGGAGCTTCGACTTCAGCCCTCCCAGCTCAGAACATCGAACTCCTAGCGAAATCTCGAACTCCCGACGATTATCTCGCACTGCCATTGCAAGAACCCTCTTGGCCTGCGTCAGCGCTACGTGAGCCCCTTCCTGGGCTACATAGGCCTCTGCGCTGCCTCTCTGATGCTATTGTTGCCTCTGCCTAGTACTCATTGGCTCGGAACTCCTTTCCGATCCAACTCTCTGCTACTACCCCTTTCACTGCAACAAATCACTTCTTTGATTTTCTCAGCAAACCTCGCCCCAAAAAAATCGAACTACCTGGTCTCTTAAGTGTATCTCCAACTGACCCTAAAGCCTCCTCTTATACTTTTCCTGTTGATGAATCAACGACCGAGATAAAGTCCTTAATCAACGGCTAAGATTAAAATAGACTTGATCCTCGCCTCTTAGAAGCTTCTCACCCATATTTTTATTAATACCCATTAATATTTTTATTTCCTAAGTTTAGACTTAGGAACCCATTAAAAATATTAATGATTTTAATAACTCCTCATCCGAGTGGAATTTCTCCAAACGATTTATGGGTTTTGGAGATCTCATGTGTTCTAGCCCCTCCACAAAATTTCGGAGCTAGAGCACATCCGATGCTACCCAACATCAACACGCCCCAACCCTTAGAGTTTGTACGATTAGCGCTAAATAGTGTTTCTAAAGATTGACAAGTTTTTGTCTAGCGCATCCTGGACAGAGAAAAACTACCAGATTGGGAACGTGTGTGGGCTGATCTGCAGCAGGAGGAAATGAGGTGTGATTTGATGAAGGCCACCACCTATGGCAGTAGCAACAGTGGGATGAAGCAGATGAAGGAAGAGGAGGACGTGACCCTTGCATCAAAGGGGCAGCAGGAGCAGCGCAGAAGAAAGGACATTTCGAAGATCAAGTGCTTCAGGTGTGGTGAGCTGGGCCACTATAGCACTCAATATCCTCTCAGAAAGAAGGACAAGGAGGAGAAGCAAGATCAGCAGGCTGCATCTACAGAGATTGATAGGATGTCCTCCAAACTAGAGGAAGAGTTTGCCATGATTATCAAGATGCCTCTAGGGGTGAGGTGGGACGATCAAGGAATTGTAGCCCGGAGCGCTACAGGATTGGAAAGATCCTTGAGGAGTCCACCTCTTGGATCAAGACCTTGCTCCGGAAGCCCATAGTCAACAGTAGCAGGATGGACCAATGGCAATTGGTGCAGTCAGGTGCCAAAGTGACAGATGCAATAGCTAGTAGTGGTCTGAGACTGAGAAGCACAAAGCACAGTTGGCAGCAATGCAATTGGTACAGAGAAGAGTTAGCAGCAGCGCAGAGGCTTCAGTGACAGCGTAGAGGCTAGCAACAATCAGAACTTGGATGACGGATGCATCATACTAACCACAATTGGTTCAGTGTTTTGGATGTTTTTCTATTGCAGATGTTGCAGTTGCAGCAGTAGCAGATAGGATGGGTTGCAATGTTGGTAGCAGTTCAGTAGGGCCAGCAACAGCATAGATGCAACTCATATCAGAGTTGCACAGTGGTTGGTGGGCAGCAACGGCTAGACATCAGCAGTGCAGCAAGAGATGGTGCAGATACAGAGTGATGCTTCAGTAGGTTGCAACACTAGAGTACATTCCTCGCTAAAAGGGAGTGTTGATTTTTGTAGCATCGGTTGTGCTCTAGCCTTGAGATTTTGCAGAGAGGTTAAGACACATAAATTCTCCAATACCTAGAAATCGTTTGGGAAAATTCCACCTAGAGATGATTTAATTAAAATAATTAACTTTTTTTTAAATGGTTCCTTAGGTCTAAACTTAAGAAATCTGGTTAATTAAAGGGTATTAATTAAATCTGGTGTGAATCTTCTAGAAGAAGACAAGGATCAACTCTCAGTTAGTCTTAGCCTTTGATTATGTTTTATCTTGGTCGTTGGTGCTCCAACGAGAGATTATAAGAAGGAGCTTGATGGGCACTTGGAGAATATATCGAGCAAGAGAAATTAAGAGATCAAATTTCTCAAGAGTAGCAGCGTTGAGTTGTCAGAGAGAGATCAAATGATCTTCTTACAGTGAGGAGGAGTGATAGTAGTCCGAAGGAGAGTTTTCCAAATCTGCAGAGTGCAAGGTACGGAAGGCATAGAGAGGTTCAAAGAGGCAGCATATCTCCACACAGAGACAACGCAGAGCTTCAGAGGGAGTTCGAAATTCAGCTGGGAGAGTCGAGATCTAGTGCCAGAAGCCACGGTGTAAGACCCAAGGGCCAGAGGGTCGAATTTCTAGACAGCGGGAGATTAGAGGAGGAGGTGACACAAAGCCCAGAGATTGTGACGCAAATTTGCGTACGTTGACACAAAGGCTGTACAGAGGCAACGTGGGGCTAGCCTTCCAGAGCCTGATCAATGTCGAATCTCCAAAAACAGTGTGAGATTTTTCTCACTAACTCTTTGCCATTTTATTCTCTGTATCAGATTGCCAGTTTGGGCATCTAACGATTTGTACTCAAAAACTACTACATAATAATAAAACCCTCAACTGCTGCACCGGTTTTCCCAAGTTGGGTTTTTCCGGGGACATTGTCCAAAAACAATTGTGTAAATGTGTGTGTGTTTATTTCTCTCCAATGCAATATTTAGTTTCCACAGTATTTATTTTGTGTAGGCTGCAGTGTATATATTTTCGATATTTGTTGTAGAAAACTGCAAGTAATTTGTTTAAAGGAATTTAACAAATAGGAGAAATATCATCAGTTTGCTACCGATTTTTCACACTTGACTGCTTAAGTCTCATACCCTAATCCTCTCTAGATTCCAACCTATGACCTCCAAGAAAACACATGTTCTTAAACAATAGGCCCACTCAAGTTGTAGTAAAATTTACCACTTTCTTTTCTTTTCTTGGAAAAAATCATAAGCTTGTATTCAGTATGAAAAGAAAGCTACATTTAGAAGAGTTGTTTATCTCCCTAGTGTTCAACTCCAACAAAAATATTAAAATGATACTTCATAATCATATTATCTACTAAACAAAGCCCATGGACGTAAAACAGCCCTTCCATATAGTCTTCCTAAATCAAAAAACACAAAAAGGTAACCTGCAAGGATCTAAGCATGTTAATTTTAGGCAACAATGGTATGTTCTATGCTTTAGAGCAATTTTACTTCAATTTCTTTATTGGCCCAATATCAATATCCAGTTTGGAAATCACATCAACATGATAGTAAAATGCAGATAGAACATAAACATAAACAATAGAAGACAAGCCAAGACAAGAGGATACAAGATGTGGCACCAACCAGGGACAAACCCCAATGTGGGGAAACCCTTGATCAATTCTTCTTATAGTCTTCAATAGTTCAGCAAAGAGAGATAGTACAATTTACAAATCTGATAATTTATAACAACAGCCAAAGAGCCCTAACCAGAAAAGTCAATGTTGGTCAATAGGGCAGATTTATTCCTCAAATCAGCTCGGCCAAACCCAGTAAAAATTGGTCAACAAAAGTCAACCTACAATCAACCCTAACCACAGTCAATGCTGGTCAAATAGTCTCGAATTTTGTGCCCAGAGCTGCGGCCTGCCCAAACAAAAATTCCTCGTATAAAACCGCAGTCAAAGATGGTCAACGCAGTCAAAACAGCCTCCTGAAGTTTTTGGTCAAATCTGGTCAACACAGGGACAGCAAAAAAAAAGCCTTCCCTTCGCATGTGTGGAGAGAGAGAAGCCCAGAAATCCGTACCCAATCATGTGAGGAGAGAGATGTGTGAAGATGAAGTGTCTCCAAATGAGGATGAGGCATCATGAATTTATAGCAAACATTAAGGATGAATAGATGTGACTGTTGGGGTTCTGAGCCTACATAAGTTTGTTGGCCGACCTTGACAATTTGTCCATAATCAAAATAAATTCATAACTTCATTTGTACATGTCAGAATCGAATGATCTCTAAATCAATCCTACACCTCTCTCAAAGAGGAATCCAAGAAAAAGATCAGTTTTCATAAATAAGATGACCCATGTGGAGTTTGGCCCTAGTTGCCAACTTTAACACTCGCTCTCAACTAGGGAGAACTCCACCTGCTAATTCATCTACCAATCTACACTATCTCTGCCATCAATGCACTACTCTACTCTGTTGAACTATGAAGAAGAAGTGATCGAGACTGTATCATACCATTCTCTACTGACCCGAAGTCAGTCCCAATCAAAAGAGTGTCTCATACCACTCTTACTGACCCAAAGTCAGTCCAATCAAAAGAGTGTCTCATACCACTCTTACTGACCCGAAGTCAATTCCCATTGATCCCAGATCAATATTGGTCATCCAGATCAATATCGATCAATTCTCATTGATCTGAAGTCAGTTCTGATGCGTCCATCGGTAGTACTATGGTCCCTATCCTCATTTCCCTACTCATTGGCCAGAGAGAGGTACTTCCCATGAGTCCCAGATTGCATGGGTAAGATGTCTCAACAGGAGAAGGATGAACCACTCATCCTGCCTACATGTCGCCAAGGGGTATCACAGGGGAAGGTTGAACCACTCACCTTGTACACAGGGAACCACTAGGGGAAGGCTGAACCACTCAAACTATGGTTGCTCATTGCTCCAAGAAGTACCCCAAGCCTCCCGGAGCATCCAGAGCTCAATGTCCATCTCATATACGACCCTCATAAGAGGGTCTCTCCACGACTCCAAGTTGTTCTCGTAAGGCCAAGAATTTGACCTTCCCTAGGGGCTTTGTCAGAATATCAACAACCTGCTCATTAGTCCCAATGTGATGGAGCCTTATTGCTCCTCATTATACCATGTCTCGGATAAAGTGGTACCTGATATCTATATGCTTGGAGCAGTGTTGCGGGGGAGCGCCCCCCCCCCCCTCGCTCCCGCTCCCGATCCGCGCTCCGGGCGGGAGCGACTCGGGAGCGGGTCGGGAGCGCGCTCCCGAAATCGCTCCCGAAAAGGGAGCGATTTCGGGAGCGCGCTCCCTAAAAAAAATTTCGCTCCCTGCCTTTTCGGGAGCGTTTTCGGGAGCGTTTTGCCTTTTTTGCATTTTTTTTTTTTGTAGTAATGTTCGAAATGCAATTTTTTTTGAAAGAAACAAATAGTTTTTGAGTGGGGCAACTTAATGATCAAGTCTAGGTCCTAGTATTGATATGCTATTCATGGTAATGTTAAATTCTTAAAGTAAAAGTGACATTTTCTTTAATTTTCATTTTCATCCTTTTACTTAAATTTTTAACATTACCATGAAATGACTCAGGATGTTTGAGAGTGGTTTCGTCCTCATTGGATTTCATATGGAGAAAGTAGAATTTTAGATTTCATTCAAAATCCAGCAAACTTATCAGTTTTTCAGGATTTCAAGATTGGGGGATTGCAATGTTTCCATTGAATTTTGTCATGTATTAGGGTATGGAACTCATATTTAATCAAGAGTACCAATCCCTCTATGTACCTTGATGTTAGTGACATTGGTTGTCGAACTCCTCTATCATGACCCTTCTAAAAATGTACGCATCACTCAAACAAAATCTTGACTTGACATGCTATGCTTTTTCTATCTTATGTTAATGCTTAGAGGGTGATATTAATGACAAAGATCCCTATACAGATACAAAGGTAATGACAAAGATACCTCTGGATATTAATGCTTGGAGGGTGATATTAATGACAAAGATCCTGATTTTGCAACAAGACTAAAAAATTAGACATTTCTCGTGGTGGCAAGAGGCCCAAGCATAAGAAATAGATAATAGATTTACTTCTCTTTTCTAGTTTCTAGTAGCTTTTATAACTATTGACTCTTTCATATTTATTATGATATTTTTTTAAACAATATATGACAATTTAAGTTTGAAGTTGGCAATTATAACTCATTAGTAATGAATTATGAATATGATGCTTCATGAAAGTTGAAAGTTGTTTCATTTCATTTCATTTTATAACATTTCATTTCATGTTAGATATTATTTGTTGTAATGGTTACACTTAGCTTACAAGTACAACTTTGGTGATCAATGATGATAAATGTTATATATTGAATTTTGAAAGCTTGAAACTTTAAGATTGATGAATCATGAGACTCAATATGTTGTATGTTACTATGTTACTAACTTGCGGACGTGGTTGATGAAGATTATAACTTCTAGATGATTGTTGTTATATGGTTCAATCTATGCTTTTTTATGTTTTTTATATCTAATTCATCATTCTACATGTTTTTGTTGACATATATGTATCAAAAATTAAAAAATATAAAAAATATATATATTTTTAAAAAATCGCTCCGGGATTCGCTCCCAAACCGGGAGCTTCTGAAAATGGTCGCTCCCGCTCCCGCTTCCGCTCCCGCTCCCGCTCCCAAGTAACATTGGCTTGGAGCGATCATGAAACACAGGATTCTCTGATAATCAGATCCTACTCTGGTTTTCGCAGAAGACCATGGTGGTATCCACCACATGTCCAAACAGCTCACTGAAGAGCTTCCTAAACCAGACAGCTTCACAGGAGGCCATACTAGCAGCGATGTATTCGGCCTCGGCGGTGCTCAAGGCAACTGATTTCTACTTCTTTCTCGTCTAGGATATCGAAGCAGAACCCAAAGAAAAACAGCATCCAGAAGTGCTCTTGCAATCCACCACACTGCCAGCCCAATCAGCATTAGAGTAACCATGCAACCTCACATTTTCAGCAGTGTATCTCAGTCCATGAGTGATAGTGCCCTGAAGATATCTCAGAAGATTCTTGGCGGCAATCCAATGTATATGATGAGGCTCAACCATGTATTGGCTCAATGTATTAACTGCAAAGCATATGTCCGAACGGGAGTTCACCAAGAACATCAATGCTCCTATGAGTTGACGATACTCAGAAGCATTTCCCAATTCAAGTACAGCAGCACTACCACATAACTTCTTAAAGTTAAGTTCCACCGGAGTAGTCATAGGCTTGCAGTCCACCATCCCAAATCTTTCCAATATCTTCACAACATATTTTCTTTGAGAGAGGAAAATTTCGCCTGGCTTTTACCAGACCTCCAACCCTAGGAAATAGTGCATCGGTCCTAGGCCCTTCATCTCAAATTCAGAAGCCAACTCCCTCTTACATTTGTGAATGAGAGGGTCTGCACCTGTCAAAAATAGGTCGTCCACATAAAGTACCAGAATGAGAGGTTTATCATTTTCAACCTTAAAGTAAAGGTTCGGATCAGCTTCACTTCTAGTGAATCCTAGCTTCATCAGATAGCTATCGATTCTCGCATACCAAGCCTGGGGTGCTTGCTTCAACCCATAGATAGCTTTCTTCAACCTGCATGCATGACATTCCCAATCATGAACCTCAAACCCCTCGGGTTGTTCCACATAGACTTCCTCTTTGATTGAACCATGCAAGAAGGCAGTCTTGACATCCATCTAATGTAGGTTCCATCCTTGCGAGGTAGCAAGGGCTATGATCGAGCGAATGGTGGTGTATTGGTCAACAGGTGTAAATATCTCATCGTAATCTACACCTTCCTTTTGAGAGAAGCCTCTAGCAACAAAGCAAGCCTTGAACTTTTATGCACTTCCATCAGCTCCATGCTTGATTTTGTAGAGCCACTTAGAAGTGACAACCGATTTGTCTTGGGGTCTAGGGACCACATCCCAGACATCATTCTTCATAATTGACTCGTATTCTTCATTCATAGCATCCTTCCATACTTGTTGCTTCACAGCTTCTTCGAATGATGAAGGCTCATTTTGAATGATAGTGCTCATGGCAGTCAAATATACTTTCTTGCTTTCACGGAAAGTCCCCCTTGGTGCAATGTGCCTCTCAGCATCTTCAAGAGTTTCCCTAAGCCATGAGGGTCTCCTTTTGGAGGAGGGCTCACGAGGAGGAGGATCCATAGGTTCATCAACATTAGGCATCGTTTCGTCCTCTTTTTCATCCTGATTTTCGGTGTCAGCTTCTTTGTCCTTCCTTAGGATAGGAAGGTTGTTGATCTTCCTGAGGGCCATATCTTCGTCGAAGGTGGCATCATGACTTATCTCAAATTCCTTTTGGCCAGCCACATAAATTCTATATCCCTTAGAATTTTCACTATAGCCCACAAAGATTCCCTTCTTCCCAGATGCACCCAATTTGCTTCTTTTCTCTTTTGGCACATGAAAATATATGGGGCTTCCAAAAATTCTAAAATGAGAGACATTGGGTTTCTTACCAATGAACATTTCTTCGGGAGCCTTGGAGTCCAGTGCTTGATGAGGGCATTAGTTTTGAACATACATGGCAGTATTTGCAACTTCACCCCATAGAAACTTCGAAAGGCCTTAATCATGAAGCATGGCACGGACAGCTTCTACAATAGAGCGATTCTTCCTTTCAGCCACCCCATCCTGCTCAGGAGTGTATGGCATTGTAGTCTCCCTCTTAATGCCAGCGTCTCTGCTTCCTTCGGCACATCCCGGACATACACCTTCATACTCTACTTTGAATTCGGGCATACCTGTCACCATCTGTCGCATCGAGTAGGGCCTTATAAAGAATATGGGCGAACCTTCCGTGCCATAGTTCCGATTGTAGAGATGTGCCGCAAGACATGGCTCCCAATGGACTTCCTCCAACTTGATACAAAGTGTCAACCCTGAACCCAAGAGTAAAAGCATCTTTAAAATATATTTTCCAAACACGTACCTTTCCATCGATAAAAGCCACCTTGAATCCTTTATCTTCCATTGTTGAAATGGACACCAGGTTCTTCTTGAGATCGGGTACATATAGTACTTCTTGCAAATGAATAGTGTTACCTTGATTCAATTGAAGGGTAACATTCCCTACTCCCTTCACGGGATAGGTGGCATCGTCTCCAAGGATAATCTCCAATTTTGTCTCCTTTTCTATCAGATTAGATAGGGCTTCCTTGTATCTGGTGCAGTGCCTTGAGGCACCACTATCAATCAACCAATTTCCCAAAGTGTCTGAAGGAGAGGCAGTGGAGAGGGTCGATATAAGATTTATTGTTAACAACATTGGATTCTTCATACCTAGAGTTCCTTGATTTCTTGGAGGGTCGACCATTTCCTTGATGTCCCGCATTCCTTTTTCCTTTGCCATTGGACCTGCCATCCCTTTGATCGTTGTTGTAGAAGTTGCCCCTGGAAATGTTATGATGGTCATCATCTCGAGGTGTATCCCTTCTATTAGGACACTCCCTTAGTGGCCAAACTTATTGCAAACAAAGCATCTTCCATTCCTTCCATTTTTGAATCTCGGTCTTCCTTGACTTTGCTTCTTTGAACCTGCATTGTTTTTCCTATTGGCATGAGCGGAGAATGCAGTGGGGTTGCTTCTATTAGAAGGCATTTCTTGCGCCAACATTCTTGTTTCTTCTTGAATGCATCTCGACATCAATTTTTCAAACCCTAGAATTCGACCATTGTTGAATATAGTGGTTCTAAATACATACCACTCAGGTGGGAATCCTCCAAGGGTGGTGAGAGTATGTTCCTTGTGAGGAATGACTTCTCCAATCGAGAGTAGATCATTCTTAATCTCAGTAATCCTCAAGAAATAGGATTGAATGTCCTCGTCCTTTCCCTTCTTAATATCCATGAATTTATTCTTGAGAAAGAGAATTTGATTAGCATTACTAACCTTGAACATGCCGACCAACCTGTCGTAGATCTCCTTGGAGGTCTTCAATTCGGAGATATAGGCTACCAGATGCTTGTCAATGGAATCCCTGATAATCTTCTTCACTTTGATTTCATCCTTACTGTACTTGGTCTTCGCAGCAGCTGGTGCATTTGAAGGAGGTTCAGGGATTTTACCCTACACATAATCCATCACTTCTTTTTCTTCCAAGGTCAAATCAAGAGACATCTTCCATCCATGACAGTCAGATTTATCATGGAGTTTGTCTTCAACCGGGAAGTAGGATGAGGAACCCATTGAGTCTTTTGTCCTTGTCCAACTGTCTTTGGTGATCGCTCTTTCACTCTTGCTTGGGCTTTGTCTTCACCTTAGCTCTAATAACATGTTAATTTTAGGCAACAATGGTATGTTCTATGCTATAGAGCAATTTTACTTCAATTTCTTTATTAGCCCAATATCAATACCTAGTTTATCACATCAACATGATAGTAAAACGCAGATAAAACATAAACATAAACAATAGAAGACAAGCCAAGAAAAGAAGACACAAGATGTGGCACCAGCGAGGGACAAACCCCGATATGGGGAAACCCTTGATCAATTCTTCTTATAGACTTCAATAGTTCAACAAAGAAAGAGTACAATTTACAAATCTGATAATTTATAACAGCAGCAAAAGAGCCCTAACCAGAAAAGTCAATGCTAGTCAACAGGGCATACTTCTTCCTTAAATCAGCGCGGTCAAACCCAGCCAACTTTGGCCTCTAATAGCAAGTCTAATCAGCCCAAACAGTCCGAAAAATTCCAGTCAAAACTGGTCAACAAAAGTCAACCTGCGATCAGCCCTAACCACAGTCAACACTGGTCAAACAGAAGTCAAACAGCCTCGAAATTCGTGCCCAGAACTGCAGCCTGCCCAAACAGAAATTCCTCATATAAAACCGCAGTCAAAGATGGTCAACGCAGTCAAAAGACTCAAAACAGCTTCCTGAAGTTTTCGGTCAAATCTGATCAACGCAGGGACAGCAAAAAAACAGCCTTTCTTTCGCACGTGGAGAGAGAGAAGCCTAGAAATTCGTACCCAATCATGTGAGGAGAGAGAGGTGTGAAGATGAATTGTCTCCAAATGAGGATGAGGCATCATGAATTTATAGCAAACGTTGAGGATGAATAGAAGTGATTGTTGGGCTTCTGAGCCTACATAAGTTTGTTGGCCGACCTTGACAATTTGTCCAAAATCAAAATAAATTCATAACTTCATTTGTACATGTGAGAATCGGATGATCTCTAGATCAATCCTACACCTCTCGGAGAGAGGAATCCAAGAAAATGATCAGCAGTCATAAATAAGATGACCCATGTGGAGTTTGGCCCTAGTTGCCAATTTTAACAAAGCAGAACTGAAAAGAGCGCAAGAAGAATGTAGAAAACAGTGTCCAGAAATCTCAAAGAAACTAATAGAGATATCCCAGCTTCCTTTTCATTAATCTCCCATGTACCCTCCTACAGCTCTAGTGCTTTTTTGGATTCCAGATTTGCTTCCATGTTGAGTTCTTGGTAAATATGTGAATATGTGACTGGAAAAGAATTCCAGTGATTTGACTTGGTCAACCAGGGGTTTCAAGATAAGATTTTTCATTCCAAAGTATCATTTTCCCAAATCTAAGACCAACTGTGAGTCTCCCATCACCTGGATATGAGAGATGCCTCATACCTTCACCAAATCTGAAAAGAATTACCAATGCCTTTCACTCTACCATACTATTTGTGCATTCCCTAAACCTGCTCAGAAGGAGATTTTATGTACAACTTAGAGACAGATTACTCCAGCTCCACAGATGCCAGGCCTGTCATAACATGCTCCATTGAAAAAAGTCCATGGTTGTGACTTATCTACCTCCAAGGCTCCTATGCTTCTTGGTTTCTCTAGTTCTGGCACTTTCGCCCATCTATATACATGGGTAACCCTGGGATAAAATTTCCCCCTTATGATGCAGCTAGCCGGCCAGCTGCCCCTACCATGATCAACAGATAACCAGCCTCGAGTGCCTCTCGCCCATTCTCCAGTCAGTGCATTCATTGGTCTGGCTTACTCGCTCAATGGATCACAGGTTGAAATTGAATTATAGACCATTGTTGGCTATTACTTGTTCTGTTATTTTACCTTGGTGGTTCTCATTCGTCCCTAGTCCAATGTGACCTTCGTTAGGGTCTTTCTTTCACTGTCTAGGAGGAGCACAAATAGGAGGCTTTGATGATGGTACTGTTCAATGTTGTTCATACTTAACAGTTGTCATCATTTCCCTCATTTTCTTATCCCATATTTTGATTGGTTATTGTCAGTCACTCATATTGGTTCCTTATTGGCCTTGTCCTATGAGAAGGGTTTGGAAATACCCAAGGTTGATGCAATTGTAAGAAAAGAAAAATCATAAGCCAAATGTTAAAATGCAAAAAAGAATGGAAAGGAATGCAAAGCAATTAAAATCCAATTATCGATTGAGCTCTACCCCTTCTTATATAGCCACTCATCTCTGAGGGTATTCATGCATATCACACCTATCAAAGTAAAAGGAACTCTATGACATGATAAATTGCCCATCATTAAAGGGGGATTTATATCATAATTATTACATAATAAATCAATGAAATTTATTAAACCATAGAAAGAAAGAAAAGGAAAATATGGGGGCTTGGAAAAACAAAGGCGAGGGAAGCCAACTCAAGGACCAAAGCACTTCCTCTACAAAGGCACTTATGGACAATTGTTTTGCATAAGCTAGTATAAGACTATGACACCTTTCATGAAGTACACACCAAGTCATAACACCTATCATTCGCACCTATTATTTGGAAGTGTCGACCTAGCAATTGTTCCTCCCCTTAGGGTTGGAAGCATTTAATAAGGTCACCTGATAACCCTCCCATACCTAAGTATGGTAACCTATACACAGTCATAAGCTATTAAAACATTTAAAGATGATACTTGCATGAAGTATTATAATGGCTTTGTGTTAATTTTAGGTATGTTCTATGCTTAGAGCAATTTACTTCAATTTTCTTAATAACTCAACATCAATATCCATATTAGCAATCACATTAGCATGATAGTAAAATGCAGATAGAACATAAACATAAACAGTAGAAGACAAGTCAAGACAAGAGGACACAAGATGTGGCACCAACCAGGGACAAACCCTAATGTGGGGAAACCCTTAATCAATTCTTCTTAGATTCTTCAATAGTTCAGCAGAGAGAGAGATAGTACAAATATACAAATCTGAGATTTTATGACAGCAGCAGTAAGTCCATCATTCTGCTAATGATAACTGATCTAAGATGCAGCCCTAACAACATTCAATAAGAGTGTTGTAGCATATCCATTTTGGTAGATCATCAATCTAGTAGTCCTCCATATGACACTACTGCAACATTCCTCTGATTGCATGCTCCTGCAATTTTGACTAAGGCACAAAGGGCAGCCCTAAGTAGCCCTTGCTATGGTGTTATGGCCTGTGGCCTAGCACATAGCAACTCTTGTAGCAAATGTCCTCAAAACATCATCAACCAAATGCTCAAAGCATCTCTTAAAAGTGTTGTAGACTTCTTGTTGCACTGCTGCAATTCTAGGACTAGTTAGGGCACCAATCACAGTCCCTAACAGCTCATCAAACTAGCCCAGAATCGCTTTCCCTTGTTGCAGATGTCCTCCAATAAGATGTTGCCCTCCATGTTGCTCCTTTAGAGCAGATTCAAGCCCAACGTAAGAACTGTCCACCCTCTAGCAAGTCTGATCCGGATTTAAACAGGAATGCAACAAATTGCAGATATAACCATAAATACAAAGATGCAGTAGAAACAACACTTCATTTCATTAATATCAAATACTGAATTATGCTTACAAACAGAATGGAAATAACACTAGCTCAGGCGATGGTAGCTTATCTATGAAAAGAGATGTGGCGGTTACATGCCTCTGAACTATGTTACAATGAGGCTCAAAGGCCTATTTATTATTGAGAAACAATGGAAAGCCCTAAACATCCAAAAACCTAACCCTAGAAGATGAAGTGCCAAACTATGGGCCCCGTTTGGGTAAATTGGTACATCAACTTCACGGGGTCGTAACTTTGGCATACGATATCCATTTGACATGAACAATACCTCGTTAGAAAGATCTATCCTAGGGCTACAACTTTTGAATTCCCAATTTTCCCAAAAAACGTCGTTTAGGGCCTCAAAACGGCTCCGGAAATCTAGGACCCAAAAAACTGCCAAAAATAGTAAATTGTGCTATAAATAAGGAAACTGAAAAACTGAAAGAAACAATGGTGCGGGTCCAAGTGGAATAGGCAGGTGGCCCCCAATATCTACCTGGATAATTCCTCCCCTCTTAGGAAGCAATGGTCCCCATTACGTTGAGTTCCTCCATGAGATGAGGAAACTTCTACTGAACTTGGTCCCTGGTGAGCCACTTGCCCTGGTGAAGGAGTTGACCTGCTTTGACAACTTGATATAGTTGGATCTTTTGTTGTCGGGTGTTCTTGATCTATATGTCCATGATCTGATCAGTTGTGGCTTGTTCCATTCAATCTGGATTTAACTCTGTAGGTGTGAGTTGTTATGCAATGTCTGATGTGTCCAACAATGGTGGGAAGTCTGGACGAAGGAGGTCCACATTGAACACTGGGTGCAGGCCAAGAAATGGGGGAATGCTGAGCTCAAATGCATTGTCTCCCATAGCCTTGGTAATGGTGCAAGGACCATATTGGAGTGGTCTGAGTTTCCGATAAGCTTCAGTAACGCGTTCCTTCTACAAATGCAACCAGACTTTGTTGTCCACTTGCAACTTGTGTGGCACCTGATGTTGATCATGTCGCTGCTTATACTTGGCATTTGATTTCTCCAGAATGTTGTGGACCTGCTGGCAGATATGTTGGATGTGCTCAATGAAGTTGTTTGCCTTATCGGCTTCAAACTGGACATGAACCAAATCTGCCTAAGTAGTTGCAAATGGCATGGCCACATCAATGGGACATAGTGGCTGGAATCCCAAGCCCACCTGAAAAGCGTTGTGCCCAATCGAGTTGTGGAGAGCCCGGTTAGAGCTATGCTGGACATAGGGGAGGCTCTCATCCCATGTGCGTGGATGCTTTGAGTTGTACATGCGCAGAATGTGTACAATCATCCTGTTGACAACCTCTGTCTTGCCATTAGTTTGGGGATGGAAAGTCGTGGACTTAGTGAGCTTGGTGTCCAACATCGACTAGAGACTGGACCAAAATGTACTGAGGAACCTGCTGTCCCAATCTGAGATGATAGCTTGTGGGATCCCAAAGTGTACCCACACTTGTTCAAAGAAGAGTTTAGCAATGGCTTCTGTTGTGATATTCTTCTTGCAGGTCGCTATAATGGCCATCTTCGAGAATCTGCCGACGACCACAAAAACACAGTCATTGCCATGCTTAGTAGAAGGAAAGCCCGACATGTAATCCATGGAGATGGATTCCCAAGGTCGACTAGGGGTAGGCAGCGGAGTACAGAGGCCTTGCTTCTTGATGGTCGGTTTGGCAATGGCGCAGGCAGTGCTAATGTATTTCCTAACATCCTGTCGAAGATTCAACTAATAGAAATATTTTTGTAGTACTGCCACCGTTTTCTCGACCCCAAAATGCCCAACGGCCCGATTGTAGTGCGCTTCCCAAATCATCTTGGCACGCTCGCTTGAAGGAACACAAAGGTGTCCTAGGTGGCATAACAGGGCATCCTGGAGGTGAAAATATGGAACTTGCTGACCCTCCAAGAGCGTCTGGTATGTGTGGCCGAATTCTGGGTCGCTTTTGTAGAGAAGTAGCCAATCAGAAGTCTCGTTCCCACAAGAGTTGAGCACGATGGTTAATGCCATGATCAGTGGTTAGCTGAGGCAGTCTACAACATTATTGGTGTTGCCCTTCTTATACTTGATATTCAAATGGAATTGTTGCAGGTATGTGGACCACTTCTGATGGCGATCATTCTGCAACTTCCCTTATGTCTGTATGAACTGTAGGGGTCGGTGGTCTGTGTGGATGATGGTTTCCTTCCCCAAAATGTAACGCTTCCATTGTCGGCAGGCCTGCACAATGGAATACATCTCTTTGTCATAAGTGGGATATTTCTGGATTGTGTCTTAAAGTGTCTCACTGCGATA
Organism: Pinus tabuliformis; assembly: GCA_031772625.1. Taxonomy (NCBI): domain Eukaryota; kingdom Viridiplantae; phylum Streptophyta; class Pinopsida; order Pinales; family Pinaceae; genus Pinus; species Pinus tabuliformis. Next base: position 439,815,908 of record CM062813.1, on the reverse strand, counting down.
TGTCACTGGATGCCCCTATTGAGTAAGGACTACCCGAATAGCATAGTCAGAGGCATCTCTCTTGATCTCAAATGGCTATTGCAAGTCTGGTAACATGAGCACTAGTGCAGAGCAGAGGCAATGTTTCAACTCTGCGAATGCCTTCTGTTGAGATTCAGACCAAAATAATTTTTCTTTCACTCCTCCCTTGGTGACTTGACTCAAGGGCCACATGATATGAGAGAATCCCAACACGAACCTACGATAAAAATTAGCAAGACCCAGAAAACTGCGGAGTTCTGTCAAAGTGGTTGGGGCTGGCCAATCCCGAATGACTTGGATCTTGGCTGGATCCACATGCACCCCCCATTCATCAATAATGTATTCCAGATACTGAACCTGGGTCATGCCAAAAGTGCATTTCTCCAAATTGGCACACAACTTGTGTTGTCGCAGTGTTTGGAGAACCTGTCGGATGTGGTGGAGGTGCTCTTCCCAACTCTGGCTGAAGATCAGGATGTCATCCAAGTATACCACTAAAAATGAGTTGGTGAATGGTCGCAAGATGTCATCCATCAGCCTCATGAAGGTTGCAGGAGCATTCGTCAACCCAAAAGGCATAACCAACCATTCGAAAAGGCCCTCCTTGGCTTTGAAGGCAATCTTCCACACATCAAAGGGTTCGATTGGTACCTGGTGATATCCGGACTTCAAGTCGATCTTGCTGAAATATTTTGCCCCCTTGAGTTGGTCCAAAAAACCATCAATCCGTGGGAACGAGTACCTATTCTGGACAATGATCTTGTTCAGCGCCCAATAGTCAATACAGAGTCTCCAAGTCCCATCCTTCTTTTATACCAACACGATCGGGCTCCCGCAGGGCAATGAACTCAGCTGGATGTGACTTTTCTGCAGCAGCTCCTGAATCTGCCTCTTGATTTCATCGTTCTCTAGAATGGAGCACCGATAGATTGGTCCAGTGTTACTTGGGAGCGGGAGCGGGAGCGGGAGCGGGAGCGGGGAGCGGGAGCGGAAGCAGGAGCGGGGAGCGGGAGCGGAAGCGGGAGCGGGAGCGACCATTTTCAGAAGCTCCCGGTTTGGGAGCGAATCCCGGAGCGATTTTTTAAAAATATATATATTTTTTATATTTTTTAATTTTTGATACATATATGTCAACAAAAACATGTAGAATGATGAAATAGACATAAAAAACATAAAAAAACATAAATTGATCATTGAACCATATCACATCAATCATCTAGAAATTATAATCGTCATCAACCTTAGTAAAATAATAAATTAAAATAACATTCAATTCAATAACATTTATCATCATTGATCACCAAAGTAACAAGTTGTACTTGTAAGCCAAGTTTAACCATTACAAGAAGTAATATCGAAGATATTTCTAAGTCCTAACTTGTAACTGTTAACATGATATGAAATGTTAAAAATTTATAAAATGAAACATGAATAATGAGATGAAATGAAACAACTTTAGTCTTTCACAAAGCATCATATTCATAATTCACAATCATTACCAATGAGTTATAATTGCCAAGGCCCAACTTCAAACTTCAAATTTTCATTGTCACAGTGATATAATGTTTACAAAAAATATCATAATGTCATAATGATATGAAAGAGTCAAGAGTCAAGAGTCAAGGACTCAAAACTCAACACTGAACAGTTATGAAAACTAAAGTGACAAGTCTAATAGAAACTAAAAAAGACAAGTAAACTGTAAATCTACAAGTGGCCCTTGCCACGAGAGTCTCCAGGAGTATAAGTAGGTCTTGGCGGTCTTCTAGGAGTCTCCCGCCCAGACCGACGACCAGAACTAGAGCCTCCACGCGAGGGTGTCGATGGAGGTGGCGACAGCAATGGAACAAGACTCGGGCCCCGAGAACTGCTACTGGATGGTGGAGGTGGAGGTGGCATGGCTGCTGCAGCTGCTTCAGCTTCATCCCGTACAAGCTCATCTTCTAGTTCTTCCATATGTACAATGCCATCCTCTAAATTGTCGTCCTCAGGGTGATTGTCCCAAATTTTATATGTGGGATCTTCATTAGCCCGATCACAGTAATGGCTCAACAACCTCAAATTGTAGTGCACATAAACCAAGCTTTCTGCTCGGTTTTCGTTGAGCCTGTTTCTTTTCACATTATGTATATAACTGTAGGTGCTCCAACACCTCTCTGCAGAAGAAGAATTTACAACCTGTGCAAGAACTTTCAATGCCAATTTTCGCAAAAGTCCGTCGCCGCCATATGTTTCCCACCATGTGAGAGAATCAAATTTATCTTTGTCGTCCATTGCATGGAAGTTACCATACAAACCACTGCCAGTGAAGTATCTGCCTATTTCAAGGCGCACAGCTGCACATTCCTCCCTGTCAGGCACCAACTTTTCTAATGCATCCAGATATCCTTTAGTTACCTCTCGATCTAAATGGGGTTTGGTCCTAACACCACCCCCTGCTGCAGGTTTGCCCAACCAAGAATCTGAGTAGTATTTTGGCGTAAGGATATACGCCAAGCAATGTAGTGGAAGGTTAAGCTTTTTCCACCGTTCACACACACAATCGTGAATCAGATTGTACAAGTCGGGATCTCTGTTATTAACAATGTCTTTTATTTCCCCCAACATGGTATCCATTTGCTCATACACCTCGCCAATCACTGGTTTGTCTGTATCTGCAAACCGAATCATGTTATAAATTGGCTTGGTGAAATCCAATACCTGTCTCACAGCTGTCCAAAACTGCCCATCAAGAGCGGCCTCCTCCACCGTTTCAAAACCTGCAATGTCAGCTACATTTGTAGCCCTTTCCTTTAACACCTGCCAATTTGGACTTGATACCATGCTAGCTAAACCCTCTCTTACCTTCAAAAGGCGCCTGAAGGTGAGGTAATAGCTACCAAATCTAGTCCTCGCAATCTTCAGCAACTCCAATCTCGAGTGACTGCGGAAAAGGCCATGGGTATTGCTATGATTTGTAATAAATTTTATCATTTTTTTTCCTCTCTTGTACAAATCCCCAATCCATTGGTATTGTTCATTTTTGTTTTTGACAATATCATGCAACAGAAGGTTCAATGTGTGAACCAAACATCCAGACCAAAATATGTTCGGGTATCTATCCTCAATAATTGCTCCCGCTGCCTTACAATTAGGAGCATTATCAGTGATGACTTGGATGACATTGTATGGGCCAATACGCTCAATTGTTTCAAGCAATGCTTCTGCAATGTTGATAGCGGTCTTGAACTTGTCTGAGTAATCATGTGCAGCTAGAAAAATGGGACCACTTCGGGACACAGCAAGAACACTTATCAATGGCTTGCCTTTTACATTTGTCCATCCATCAGATACAATGGACACCCCATTGTCAGTCCAAGAACTTGTCATTTTATTCAAAGAATGTGATATTTTTGCTTTTTCATGATCAAGGCCAACTGTTCTTGCCTTGTCATACCCAGGGCTCTTGTATCCTTTAGGGGCATCATTTATGGCAGAAACCATTTCGTGCCAATAAGGTGAGCGTAGAACATTGAATGGTATCCCATTTGCATAGAGGAACCTGTAAATTTTTGAATCCACATCATTCCTACACCCCTCATCAAGGAAATCTGATATGGTTCTACGGCGTAAAGATGATGACCCTGAGCCTCCATGTCCATATCCACTGCCTTGGGAGGATGCTGAAGGAGTTCTTTGTGAGCTTGGTTCAAAGAAACCCCTTGATCTTTTTGCTTTGTATTGGGCGTCCTCCTCTTCCTTTATGTATTTGGCTCTATCAACTGTTGACACCGCGTCGCAAGTTCTGATTCCTATTTGTTTCTCTCCATCCCATGCCCTTTTCCCGCAAAGGTGTCTTCTCAAACGGGTGTATGAGCCTGTGAAATCACTGTTGCAATGGGGGCAATGAAATTTAGTGGTTCCACCCCCTCTCCCTGTTTCAGGCCTCTGAACATATTTCCACAATGGAGTTTGGTCTTGTTTAGTTTTTTGACCCTCATGTTCACCCTCCACATCCTCCTCACTGGGGTTTTCACCTATTTGACTTCCTCCGGCTTCTTCATCCACCTCTTCAGTTTCAGGCCCCCTCCGTTTCCTACTCTCCACCACCATAATAACCAGAAAGGGGACCAGGAAGAGGAAAATGCCAATAAAAATGCTCAGGTCCATCGTGTTTGATGTTTGTAGGGTTTGAGTCTTGAATCTGCAAATTAATTTAGTTTATTGGGATTAATTCATTTAATTTATTAATTTAATTTAAATTAATGATCTTTAAACTCAAACAGGTAAATGAAACTAACCAAATTAACTACCTAACCAGCTAAACTAACTAAATGATTAAGTTACTTACCTCTGCAAGCTTGCTCCTCGCTCCTTGGCACTTGCTCCTCGCTCCTCAGCTCTGGCTCCTTGCTCCTCAGCTCTTGCTCCTTGCTCCTTTGCTCTCAAACTCAACCTCAATCTCATTGAAATGATTTTGTTTTGGCCCATTGGGGTTATAAATCCAAAAAAATTAGTTTAATTTTTTGTTTTTTTCGGGTCCGCGGAATTTTTTTCCGCCGAATCGCTCCCGGAAATTTAAAATTCGCTCCCGGAGCGTTTTTTAATGCCCGGGAGCGATCAGGGAGCGATCGCTCCCCGATCGCTCCCGGGCATTAAAAAGCGCTCCGGGAGCGCGGGAGCGATCGCTCCCTGAAGCGCTCCCTCACAGACCAGGGAGCGCAAATTTTTTTACGGGAGCGCGCTCCCGAAAATCGCTCCCGTCCGGGAGCGATTTGGGGAGCGCGCTCCCGACCCGCTCCCGAGCCGCTCCCGCCCGGAGCGCGCTTCGGGAGCGGGTTCGTAGGGGGGGGGGCCACTCCCCCGCATCACTGGATCATTGGTCCATTGGGCAACGGCGCACCTGGGGTCAGATCGATGGAGTGCTTGACCTGACAGTGCAGAGGCACCCCTGCGGAGGAGGTCAAGATGTCCTCATACTCTTCCACGACCTTGTCCATCTGTTGTTGTCGTGCGGAGGGGCCTTGTCTAGAGGTCATGGCCACCGTCTTCTTCTTTCCCTGAGGGTGTATCATCAGGAAAAACAAATTTCCCAGTTTTGGAAATGAACTTACTGCATTGTTTTGCAGTAACCAAAGAGATGGCGGTAGACGGTGCTACCTCCGATATCTTGTACAACTTATTTCCCAAAGTAACAATTTCAACGCAAAGCCTTGACTCATACACAGCGTGTCGCTTCCACAAGTATGGTTGGCCTAACAATACATCACAAACATCAAGGGGAGCAACGTCACACAATACCTCATCCGTGAAGGGCTTGATGCTGAATGGGAGGCCGCATTGTTGGCTCACGCAAAGATCTTGTTCTTGGTGAAGCCACCCGATGGTGTACGGTTGTGGGTGTGATGTGGTCGATAAGCCCAGCTGCTTCACGACCTCTGCCGAAATGAGGTTATTTTGGCTCCCGCTGTCGACAATGAACTGTAGCGGGGAGCCCTTTACCCACATCTGGGAGTGGAAAAGGCGCTCCTCCTCCTCTGGATCTTCAGGTTCCTCCTTCTGGACCTTCATGGTGGCAATGGTGGCATTAGGCTCCGCATCGATAATCTGCTTCCCTTTGTCATTCCCCTTGTCAGGTTCTGACTCAGAGTCGAAACATGCATCTGATTTCGATGCCTTCAGCTGGGCCACTGGTGACTACTTGGTCTGACACTCACTTGTGTTGTGAGTGGAGCTCTTATGGAACTCACACCACTTTCTTGTGTCCTTATTCGGCTTCACGGTGTTTTTCTTTGCTTGCGGCTTTAGCAGGTTGTCCTGGGCCGCCCCGCCTTGGCTTTGTCCTTTGTTTTGCGGTTTGGGGGCACCTTTCCCCTGCTTCGAATTCGCAGATCCAAAGTCTCACTTCTTCTGTTTAAACTTTTACTCAATCTTGACGGCATATCGGTACGTCATGCCGAGCGAGGATATGTCCAGGAACTCCATCTCGTCTTGGATGAACCTGTGTAGGCAATCACAGTACTTGAGTAACAAATGTTTCTCAGAATCCTTGATACCCAACTTCGTGAGGAGGGTATGAAAAACATTAGTAAACTCTGGCACATCTTGGTCCCTTCCTTGCCGCAGTGTTGTCCACTTTATGTATTTATCCTCATAGCTCCCGACAAGGTAGTATTGTTCCTTGATGGCATCCCGGAACGAATTCCAAGTGGGTGCGGCTTAAAAAAGTGAGGTCGTACTTTCATCCTTTTGCTCATAGTAGGTTTTCCACCAGTCCTTGACATGGGGGCGCTTTGAAAAGAGCAAAAGTAATCTTTTCTCGACTGGAAAAATCATGAACAGAAAAATATCCTTCTAGCATATTTAACCATTTATCTACGACGTCTGCATCTATTTGGCCCTCAAATATGGGAATGTCAAAGTTTACTTGTACCTTAAAAGGAGTGGAGCCTCTAGAGTGGCTGCTGGATGTGGATGCGCCATTGGTGGGCAACTGTTGAAGGATCTGGGCAAAGTTATCCATCATCACGTTCCTTTGTTTCTCGAGGGCCTCCTCGAGCAATATTTTGATAGGATCTCCTACCCCCTCGTCTTTCTTTTCTTCCCCCATGGGCGACCGTCAAGGTTTGCGAGGCTGATCTTGCAAAGGTTCAACCAGATCGAGCCCTAACTCCTTATATCCTAACCTCATTGGGGACATGCAAAGAAAAACAAAGAAAGAGCAGACTGCTTTGATACCACTGATCCGGATTTAAACAGGAATGCAACAAATTGCAGATATAACCATAAATACAAAGATGCAGTAGAAACAACATTTCATTTCATTAATATCAAATATTGAATTATGCTTACAAACAAAATGGAAATAAGACTAGCTCGGGCGATGGTAGCTTATCTCTGAGAAGAGATGTGGCGGTTACATGCCTCTAAACTGTGTTACAATGAGGCTCAAAGGCCTATTTATTATTGAGAAACAATGGAAAGCCCTAAACATCCAAAAACCTAACCCTAGGAGATGAAGCACCAAACTATGGGCCTCGTTTGGGTAAAATTGGTACATCAACTTCCCGTAGTCGTAATTTTGGTATACGATCTCTGTTTGACGCACACAATACCTCGTTAGAAAGATCTATTAGAGGACTACAACTTTTGAATTCTTAGTTTTCCCAGAAAACGTCGTTTAGGGCCTCAAAATGGCTCTGGAAGCCCAGGACCCGAAAAACTGCCAAAAATAGTAAATTGTGCTATAAATAAGGAAACTGAAAACTGAAAGAAACAATGGTGGGGGTCCAAGTGGAATAGGCGGGTGGCCAATATCCACCTGGATCAAAGTCCTCCTAACCTTGACCTCCAAGATCAGGGCCTCGGCCTTCCAATCAGCAACTCGGACCCTTGAAACATTTCTCAAATGACCTTGCTAATTAAGCCTTTGATCCAAGTGGATGTTGGTGGCCACCCGCCTATCCCACTTGGACCCCCACAACTGTCTCTTTCAGTTTTTCAGTTTCCTTAATTGTAGCACAATTTACTATTTTTGGCAGTTTTTCGGGTCCTGAACTTCCAAAGCTGTTTTGAGGCCCTAAACAACGTGTTTTAGGAAAATGGGGGCCAACATGGGTCGTTGACAAATGTTGGCCATTCGAAAGTTGTAGTCCTCGGATAGATCTTTCTAACGAGGTATTGTGCGCATCAAACGGAGATCATATGCCAAAGTTACGACCTCGAGAAGTTGATGTGCCAATTTACCCAAACAGGGCCCATAGTTTGGCGCTTCATCTCCTACGGTTAGGTTTTTGGATGTCCATTGTTTCTCAACAATAAATAGGCCTTCGAACCTCATTGTAACACAGTTCAGAGGCATGTAACCGCCATATCTCTTCTCAGAGAGAATCTACCATCACCCGAGCTAGTCTTATTTCCATTATGTTTGTAAGCATAATTCAGTATTTGATATTAATGAAATGAAGTGTTGTTTCTGCTGCATCTTTGTATTTACGGTTATATCTGCAATTTGTTGTGTTCCTGTTTAAATCTGGATTAGTGGTATCAGAGCGGTCTGCTCTTTCTCTGTTTTTCTTTGCATGTCCCCAACGAGGTCGGGATATAAGGAGTTAGGGCTCGATCTGGTTGAACCTTTGCAAGATCAACCTCGCAAACCTTGACAGCCGCCCATGGGGGAAGAAAAGAAAGACGAGAGGGCAGGAGATCCTATCAAAATATTGCTTGAGGAGGCCCTCGAGAAACAAAGGAACGCGATGATGGATAACTTTGCCCAGATCCTTCAACGGTTGCGCACAGTCAACTCATCCATATCCAGCAGCTACGCCACACCCTTTTAAGGTACAAGTTAACTTTGAAATCCCCATATTCGAAGGTCAGATAGATGCAGATGTCGTAGATAAAAGGTTAAACCTACTAGAAGGGCATTTTTCTATTCATGATTTTTCCTGCTGGGAAAAGATTACTTTTGCTCTTCTCAAAGTCGCCCCCCATGTCAACGACTGGTGGGAAACCTACTGTGAGCAGAAAGATGAAAGCACGACCTCACTTTTTTCAGCCACACCCACTTGGAATTCGTTCCAGAATGCCATCAAGGAGCAGTACTACCCTGTCGAGAGCTATGAGGATAAATACATAAAGTGGACAATGTTGTGACAGGGAAGGGACAAAGATGTGTCGGAGTTTACCAATGTTTTTCATACCCTTCGCACGAAGTTGGGTATCAAGGATTCTGAGAAACATTTGGTACTCAAGTACCACGGTTGCCTACACAAGTACATCCAGGATGAGATGGATTTCCTGGACATCTCCTCGCTCGGCACAACATACCAATATGCCGTCAAAATCAAGCAGAAGTTTAAAAAGAAGAAGCGAGACTTTGGATCTGCGAATTTGAAGCAAGGGAAAGGTGCCCCAAAATTGCAGAACCAAGGACAAAGCCAAGACGGTGTGACCGAAGACAACCCGTCAAAGCCACAAGAAAAGAACAACACCACGAAGTCAAAGAAGGACACAGGAAAGTGGTGTGAGATCCATAAGAGCCCCACTCATAACACAAGTGAGTGTCGGGCCAAGTAGTCGTTGGTGGCCAAGTTGAAGGCTTCAAAATCAGATGCATGTTCCGACCCTGAGTCAAAACCCAACAAGAGGAATGACAAAGGGAAGCAGATCATTGATACGGAGCCCAGCGCCATTATTGCCACCGCCAAGATCCAGAAGAATGAACCTGAAGATCCAGAGGAGGGGGAGCATTTTTTCCACTCACAAATGTGGGTGAAGGGTTCATCGCTATTATTCATTGTCGACAGTGGCAGCCAAAAGAACCTAATTTCGGCAGAGGTCGTGAAGCGGTTGGGCTTACTAACCATAACACACCCGCAGCCGTACAACACAGGGTGGCTTCACCAAAGACGAGATCTCTGAGTCCGCCTCTTGACGTTTGTGATGTATTATTAGGACAACCATACTTGTGGAAGCAATATGTTGTATATGAGTCGAGACCTCGCTCTGTTATTATTTCTTTGGGTAATACATTATACAGGATATCGGAGGTAGCCCCACCTACCACCAACTCTTTGATCTCTGCTAAGAAATGCATTAAGATCATCTCCCAAACTAAGAAATTCATTTTCTTTATGGTTCACTCTCAAAGTAAGGGGAAGATCGTAGCCACATCCATGGCCCCCGGGAAGGGTTCCTCCATGCAGCAGAAGCAGGTGGATACGGTCATGAAAGAATACAAGAACATCTTCTCCTCACCCATAGGGTACCGTTGCACTGTCAGGTCAAGCATTCGTTCGATCTGACTCCTGGAGCACCTCTACCCAACGGGCCGATATATCATTACTCCATTCTAGAAAATGCCAAGTACAAGCAGCGACATGATCAACATCGGGTGCCACACAAGTTTCAAGTGGGCGACAAAGTCTAGTTGCATCTGCAGAAAGAACGCCTTACAAGAGCCCATCGGAAGCTCAGACCACTCTGATATGGTCCTTACACCATTACCAAGGCTATGGGAAACAATGCTTTGGAGCACAACATTCCCCCATTCCTTGGCTTGCACCGAGTGTTCAATGTGGACCGCCCTCGACCATGCTTCCCACCATTACTGGACACATCAAAGATTGCAGAATAGCTCACCAGGGACCAAGTTTAGCAGAAGTTTCCCCATCTCATGGAGGCACTCAATGCAATGGGGACCATTGCTTCCTAAGGGGGGAGGAATGATCTAGGTGGATGTTGGTGGCCACCCGCCTATCCCACTTGGACCCCCACATCTGTTTTTTTCAGTTTTTCAGTTTCCTTAATTGTAGCACAATTTACTATTTTTGACAGTTTTTTTGGTCCTGAACTTCTGAAGCCGTTTTGAGGTCCTAAACGACGTTTTTTGGGAAAACGGGTGCCAACATCGATCAACGTTGACCGATGTTGGCCATCCAAAAGTTGTAGTCCTCGGATAGATCTTTCTAACGAGGTATTGTGCGCGTCAAACGGAGATCGTATGCCAAAGTTACAACCCCAGGAAGTTGATGTACCAATTTACCCAAATAGGGCCCATAGTTTGGCACTTCATCTCCTAGGGTTAGGTTTTTGGATGTTTTGGGTTTTCCATTATTTCTAACAATAAATAGGCCTTCGAGCCTCATTGTAACACAGTTTAGAGGCATATAGACGCCACATCTCTTCTCAGAGATAAGCTACCATCGCCCGAGCTAGTCTTATTTCCACTCTATTTGTAAGCATATTTCAGTATTTGATATTAATGAAATGAAGTGTTATTTCTACTGCATCTTTGTACTTATGGTTATATCTGTAATTTTTTGCGTTCCTATTTAAATCCAGATCAGCTTTTCCTTGTTGCAGCAAGGGCTTCCTGCTGTTGTAGCTAACCCTTCAATTGACTATAGTTTCAAGCCTCTATATCACTGCGGATTTAGGGCTTTCTTAACAGTGAATAGGGCTTCTTTATGGCAGAGTTTATGGCTTTTGTAGGCAGCATATAGGTCCTCCCTTGACTGCACCCTAGTCTCTTTCAGCATTGGGGATTAGGGCACCTTCAAGACTGCTATTAGGGCCTCTTCCTTACTGCTAGTTAGGCCTCCTTAGACTGCGGCTAGGGCACCCTTATATTTGTGGCTTTATCTCTTCCTTACTGCGGCTAGGGTAAGGCTAGATCTCCCTCCCTTTAGGGTTGCGGCTAGGGCATCTTATTACAGCGGCTAGGTCTCCACTAAGACCACGTATAAGTCTTCTCTACTAGACTTCTCCTTCCACCAAAACCCAAACGAGTGGAGAGAGAGATCACAAGAGATGAGTGTTTGAAATGACTTGAAGACCTCTTCTATTTATAATAAAACATTGAGGATAAGTTGGGGTAATTTGGTTGCTAGCCGACCTTGACAAATTGTCAAGTAACACAAATAAATTCATATCTCCATGAATACATGTCGAAATCGGATGATCTTTAGATCAATCCTACACCTCTCCATGAGAGGAATCCAAGCTGCCATAAATAAGATGACCCACATGGAGTTTGGCCCTAGTTGCCAATTTTAACACTCCCTCTCAACTAGGGAGAACTCCATCTGCTAATCCATCTGTCAGTCTGTACTATCTCTACCATCAATGCAATGCCCTGTATTGCTCTGCTGAACTATGAAGAAGAAGTGATTGAAAATGTATCATACCATTCTCTACTGACCCAAAGTCAGTCCCATATAAAGAGAGTGTCTCATACCACTCTTACTGGTCCGAAATCAGTTCCAAATAAAGAGTGTCTCATACCACTCTTACTGATCCGAAATCAATTCCAAATAAAGACATTGTCTCATACCACTCTTACTGACCCGAAATCAATTCCAACTGATCCCAGATCAATATCATCCTAGCATAGGGAGTACGGTAGTACACGATGCGTCCATTGGTAGTATTATGGTCCCTATCCTCATTTCCCTGCTCATTGGCCAGATAAGAGGTACTTCCCATGAGTCCCAAACTGCATGGGTAGGATGTCTCAGCAGGAGAAGGATGAACCACTCATCCTGCCTACATGTCGCCATGGGGTATCCCAAGGGAAGGCTGAACCACTCACCCTGTACACAACAAATCACTAGGGGAAGGCTAAACCACTCACCCTATGATTGTGTCTCAGCAGGAGAAGGATGAACCACTCATCCTGCCTACATAGCAGACCACTAGGGGAAGGTTGAACCACTCACCCTATGGTTGCTCATCGCTCCAAGAAGTACCCCAAGCCCCCCGGAGCTCCCAGAGCTCAATATCCATATCATACAGGACCCTCAGGAGAGGGTCTCTCCACGACTCCTAGTCGTTCTCGGAAAGTCAAGAATTTGACCTTTCCCAGGGGCTTAATGGCAGAAGTGTCCTCAGACACGTAATTTTATTAATCAGAAAAAAACAATTACATAATTGATTTTGCAAGAGTTTACACCCAAACAACCAAACACTCTTGCAATGAGCTATTTATAAGCTCCATGTCCTAACTACCTCTAATTATGGATCACTTATTAAATAACAAGTGTCCATTTACAATAAATGCTATTCAAACCAATTAGCTAACTAATCTCCTATAATAGAGCCTAAGATACGACACATTTGGAGAGTCATATCTAGTTACAACAATATGCTAATTCTAAAAGTCTCCATTAAATAATTAAACATTCTAGAATAATAATTATTAATTTAGTATCTTAAATTAATAATTATTTTATTCTAATTTTATAACCTATGATAAAAATTGTATTTTTGGATCATCTAACATTCCCCCCTATGATCCAAAGATACATTACAACGGATACCAAGTTCATCCCTGAACTTAGTAAATTTTATTCTGCCAAGCGGTTTTGTGAAAATGTCAGAGATCTGATCTTCGGAAGGACAATAAACTGGTTTGAGGACATCTTTGGCAATGAGAGACCTGATATGATGATACTTGGTGTCCACATGCTTTGTCTTTGAATGAAAAACTGGGTTCTTGGCAAGTTTGATCGTTGACTGGCTGTCAATGAACAATGATGTAGCTTCTCCCTGAGAAATGCCCAAGTCCTGCAAAATTCGGCGCAACCAAACAATTTCACATGCTGCTTCCCATGCTGAAATGTACTCTGCTTCTGCTAAAGAAGTGGCCACTGTACCCATGTTCATTAAATAACCTAATGTTGATGCTCGATCATCAATACTCCCAGCAAAGTCGGCATCAGAATATCCACCAAGTACAAAATTTTTAGTCTTTGTGTAAAGAAGACCAAAATCTTTTGTTCCTTGGATATATCGAAGAACTCTTTTGGTTGCATTCCAGTGGTTGTCTCGTGGTTCCTGCATAAAACGAGAAAGAATACTGACTGCATAAGATAGATCAGGACGAGTATTTGTCAAATAAATCAAGCTGCCAATCAACGGTCTGTAAGTTGTACCGTCCACCTTTTCCCCCACTTCAAATTTTGAAAGTTTCAAGTTTGGCTCCATGGGGGTGAGAACGGACTTGCAATCTTGCATGCCAAATCACTGAAGAACCTCTGCAGCATACTTACTCTGAGAAATGAAAATATGATGTGGACGTTGGAAGACTTCAACTCCAAGATAGTAGTGAAGTAATCCCAAATCTATCATCTTAAAACCTGCATGTAACTCCTTTTTGACCTGTGCAATATGATCATCATGATTGCCAGTGATGATCAAATCATCGACATACATAACAAGAATTACCAGATATTTGCCCTGTTGGCGCACATACAAAGTATCATCAGATTCACTGCGATGAAAACCAACTTTCTTAAGGTAATCATCCATCTTTGCATACCAGGCTCGGGGAGCTTGTTTTAATCCATATAAAGCCTTGATCAATTTGCAGACTTTATGTTCTTGTCCTTCAACTTCAAAACCTGGTGGTTGGGTCATATACACTTCCTCCTGTAAATCCCCGTTGAGAAAAGCACTTTTCACATCCATTTGATGAACTTTCCATCCTTTTTGAGCGGCCAATGCAAGTGTTAATCGGATGGTGTTCCATTTAGCTGTTGGAGCAAAAGTTTCTTCGTAATCAATGCCTTCCTGCTGCGCAAAACCCTTTGCGACAAGTCGTGCTTTATACTTATCAAGTTCACCCTTCTGATTATACTTAATTCTGTAAACCCATTTGCATCCTATGGGTTTAACATTTGCTGGACAATCAACAAGTTTCCAAGTGTTGTTATCAATTACTGCTTGATATTCTTCAACCATAGCCTGTTGCCATTCTTTATGTTTTACTGCCTCTTTGTATGTGGAAGGTTCAGTAAATTCATTTGCGATCAAGGCAAAATTGCCTTCACTTCTATGTGCCCTTCTGGTGCCAGTTTTATTCTGTTCATCAGGCTTTACATCTTTCAAAAGTTGAACTGCCCATTTCGGAAGTTGGTGCTCACTTGTTTGCGCTTTTGTAAAGTCCCCATCATTGTAAAGAGGATTAATATAAACTGATGTTCGTCGTTCAGGTGAAGAATGTGGAGACTCACTGTCTGAAGAACTGCTGCTGCTTGGAGATGCGGATGAACTGCTAGAAGACCCAGATGATGTTGTTGATGTAGATGGACTGGATGACTCATCTTCAGAGGAAGGAAAATCAAGTTCATACCAATTTGGTGAAGTTGGTTGACTTTGCATTTTTCCATTTCTTTTACTTCCCTTAGTTTCTAATTTGTGAAGAAGATTTTCAATTTCTTCAGCACTCTTACTCTCTGTTTCATCAAAAATGACATCCCTGCTCACAATGAATTTTCCATTGGTCAAAAGACGATACCCTTTCTTCTCATCAGAATAGCCAATCATTGTGCATTTTAAACTTCTTGAGTCCAGCTTAGTTCGTTTTTCTTTCGGAACTAAGGCATAACACACTGACCCAAAAACTCTAAGATTTTTAACTCGAGGTTTGAAACCAAACCAAGCTTCATAAGGTGTGATTCCGTCTAAAGAAGCAGTTGGAGATCTGTTTCTTAAGTAGACAGCTGTATGTATTGCTTCCGCCCAATATGTTGGACTTAACCTCTTGAAGGTTAACATGGATCTCGCCATTCCTAACAAAGTGCGGTTCATTCTTTCGACTACTCCATTTTGTTGTGGAGTGTAAACATTAGTAAGATGTCGTCTTATGCCATTTTCACTGCAATAATTTTTGAATTCATTTGAAGTGAATTCTCCCCCATTATCCGTCCTGAGAGTACCTATCTTTTCTTTGACTTCATTTTCAACAAGTTGGCGAAAAATTTTAAACTTATCAAATGCTTCTGACTTGTTCTTCAAGAAGTAAACCCAAGTCATTCTGCTGAAATCATCAATGAATAGTAAGAAATATTTGCAACCACCAAATGAAGTTTGTAGTGGACCACAAACATCACTGTGAACTAGTTGTAGCCGCCTGTTTGCACGCCATGAACTTGTTGGAAAACTTTCTCGATTTTGTTTGCCATAAATGCAAGCTTCACATTTTGCATTTTCCTTTTTGAATGTGGGAAGTCCTTTAACCATTCCTTGTTTCTGCAATTGAGAAAGACTCTCAAAATTCAAATGTCCATATCTTACATGCCATAGTCTGATAGGTGAAATACTGGTAGTCACTGCCCCTGCAAAATCAGAATGCCTTGGAATAACTGTCCCTTTCATCCCTAACAGTTTTCCATCTTCATAACCTGTCATGACCGTTTTCAAGTTCTGTTTCACTGAATTAATCTTCACTAAACCATCTTCCATAATTACCTGATGTCCTGCTTGTCGAATCGTGACTAAAGAGAGCAAATTTTTTCTTGAAACTAGGTACATACCATACATTGGAAATCAATTTTTCTCCAATGTCAGGGAGAAAAACTTTCACCACTCCTTTTCCATAAGGAGTATGTTTTGTATCATCAGCAAGAAAAATTGAATTAAGTTGGCATTCTTGAAAATTCCAGAAAAAATCACGTCGACAAGTCATGTGCTGAGTTGCCCCGGAATCCAAGATCTAGGCATCTTCATAGTCACTTCTAAGATGAGATGAAATTTGTGATGCTGGTGAGGAAGTAAAAACATATTCTGAGCTATCTTCATCTTGATCATTTGCAAATTGTGTTGAATGCTGCTGAAACTTGGGAATTTTATTAAGTGAAGTTCGACAATCTTCAGCATAATGGCCAACTTTGTTACATCTTCGACACACAATTTGACTTAAGTCTCTTCCTTGTCCTGAAGATTGTCCTCGGCCTCTGCTTTGACCTCTATTTGGAGATTGTCCTCTACCTTGACTATTATATCCTTGTCCTTGAAAATTGCCTCTTCCTTGGTTGTTTCCTCTACCTTGAAAATTATTTCTTCCTCCTCTGTTAAAATTGTTGCCTCTGCTTGGGCTTCGACCTCGATTATGTGTTGCTTGATTCTGATTCCATCTGCCTCTTCCTCAAGAACTATCTGCTGATGACTTACTTGTGCTGGCTTCTGTGAGAAAAACATCTTCACCAACTTTCTTCTTCTTCCCAAAAGTTTTATCATGTTGACTTAACATTTCACAAAGTTCATCAAACTTTAGTTTTTCTAATTTCCCAGTTACTTGTAAAGTTTCTAAAAAATGCGTATAGGAAGAAGGAAGCCCAGCAATTACAATTGTGACCATAAAGCTATCATCAATTGCGGGAAAACCAGCATTAATAATTTCCTGCTTAATATTCTTAAGTCTGGAGAGATATTCAAGAATATCACCATCTTCAGTTAATTTTTGTTGCAACAATTTTAACTGAAGATCAACCTTCTTTGATTCTGGTTGAGTATCAAAGAGGTCTTTAAAAGTTTTCAAGGCAGTCCATGCATCTGTGGCATTCTCTATATGTACATACATTTCATCATTCACAGACGATTTAATAAGAGCTAAGGCTTTAGCATTCTTGGGACTGGCTGAGGCTGCAGTGGATGATGCATAGCTGCGTGTCCATTGCTCTCGCTTCTTCGGCACCTGAATACCAGCACATTCATTGCATTTTGGAGTTCTTGCAGTGGTTCTCTTGTTGTCTCACAATACTCGAACTTCGAACCAGAATGAAAAGAATCTTTGGCTACAGTAGCAGATTCCTTTTGTTTGAGGGCATGGAAAGCAACTTCAAAGTAGATGGCAGTCAGACACCATTTGTATGAAATCCCGTCAACTAAACAACCTCAATATATCTACTTGTAAAAGCGCAAGCACACACCAATTTTGACTACTTCGATGTGTAGAAATGATGGAGGAACCGCAAAAAGATTTATGCGGTACGTCAAGCAGCCAATCTCTACATGGAAGCCGTGCTATGGGTTCACTTTTCCAGTCTCAAGGCAGTGCACAACAGACATTTGGGCAATATCCCCACCCAGTTGGTTACATGGAGCAGAGAGGAAATACCCAACAGCAGATGGGACATAAGACAAGTGCTGCAAATGAATGGTCTGGGCAAAGCCACAGGAAAATAGGGGGCCAAGGAAGATCTCAGATGTCAGGTGAAAAAAGCTTCACAACTTCAAAGACAAAGCAGGTTTATGGTGTGAAGCCATCGTCATCTCCAAGTAATGTGGGTAATGTTGTGACACTGCTGTAAGCTGATCTATTTACCAACATTTTGCAGAAGCTGGATTGGTTCAAAAACAAATTAACGAGTGAAAGCAGTTGTTGTAATATGTGATTTTTTAAAGTTTATAGAGAGCAGCTGCGACAAATTACAGGATTCAATTTCTTGATCTTGCGGGCTCTTTAGATCTCGGTGATCTGCTGTGCGTAATTCTTTGGGAAGAAAATCGATACGGTGCTGGTAAAATGCAGTCTGATGTGCGTAATTCTTTGGTCGCGCAGGCCAAGTTAAGATTCAAGAAATACAAAAAGAATATTCAGTTCTATCAGAGGATACCAAAAGGGCAATGAATGATGCAGGCGTATACGATTCGGTGGACCAATCCTTGATTAACACATCAACAGGATCCGCCCGGAAATTAAATTTCCTCAGTATTTATGTAGAGAAGGCACCAGCGAGTATACACAGAACAGGCCATCCAATATGGCACTAAAATAATAGAAATTCAACACAATGATTTTGATAATAATTCAAAAAAAATTGATTTTCGAATTTTAAAATCTAAAATCAATAAAATTTCTTCTCTTCTCTTTTGAACAAAATTTTGACAACTTTCATACCAATTATCTGCTGACCAACTGAATGGAGTTTTCCAGGACTTTGTTGAGTTGGAATCTTCCCTTCACATCCACTGCAACATTACTGAAGCTCCGATACCACATTAATGGCAGAAGTGTCCTCAGACACGTAATTTTATTAATCAGAAAAAAACAATTACATAATTGATTTTGCAAGAGTTTACACCCGAACAACCAAACACTCTTGCAATGAGCTATTTATAAGCTCCATGTCCTAACTACCTCTAATTACGGATCACTTATTAAATAACAAGTGTCCATTTACAATAAATGCTATTCAAACCAATTAGCTAACTAATCTCCTATAATAGAGCCTAAGATACGACACATTTGGAGAGTCATATCTAGTTACAACAATATGCTAATTCTAAAAGTCTCCATTAAATAATTATACATTCTAGAATAATAATTATTAATTTAATATCTTAAATTAATAATTATTTTATTCTAATTTTATAACCTATGATAAAAATTGTATTTTTGGATCATCTAACAGGGCTTCATATGAAAATCGGCGACCTGCACATCAATCCCAATGTGATGGAGCCTTCTTGCTCCTTCTTGTACCATATCCCAGATAAAGTGGTACCTGATGTCTATATGCTTGGAGTCATCATAGAACACGAGATTCCTCAACAATCAAATCCCACTCTGGTTGTCACAGAAGATCACGGTGATATCCAGTACGTCTCCAAACAGCTCACTGAAGAGCTTCTCCAACGAGACAGCTACACACGAGGCCATACTCGCAGCTATGTATTCGGCCTTAGCGGTGCTCAAAGAAACCGACTTCTGCTTCCTGCTCATCCAGGATATCGAAGCAGAACCCAAAGAGAAACAGCACCCAGAAGTGCTCTTGAGATCCACCATATTGCCTGCCCAATCAGTGTCAGAATAACCAAGCAGCCTCATAGCTCCAGCAGTGAATCTCAGTCCATGAGTGATTGTGCCTCGAAGATATCTCAGAAGATTCTTGGGACCAATCCAATATGAGTGATGAGACTCAGCCTTATGTTGGCTCAAGATACTAATTGCAAAATGTATATCCGGACGGGAGTTCACCAAGAACATCAATGCTACTATGAGTTGACGAAACTCAGAGGCATTTCCCAATTCAAGTCCAGCAGCACTACCGCATAACTTCTTCAAGTTAAGCTCCATCGAGGTAGTCACAAGCTTGCAGTCCACCATTCCAAATTTGAAATCCAACTCCCTCTTACGTTTGCAAATGAGAGGGCTTGTACCTGTCAGAAAGAGGTAGTCCACATAAAGTACCAGTATGAGAGATCTATCATCCACAACCTTAAAGCAATGGTTTGGATCGGCTTCACTCCTAGTGAATCTCAGCTTCATCAGATAGCTATCAATCCTCTCATTCCAAGCCCGAGGTGCTTGCTTCAAGCCATAGAGAGCTTTCTTCAACCTGCATACATGAGATTCCTGATCATGAATCTCAAACCCCTTGGGTTGTTCCACATCCGTGGTCTTGCTATTACATGAGGGGAATGGTCCCCTTGTAAGATTTCCTTCGATACATCTTGGAAATGTACCTTCATGCTCTACTTTGAATTCAGGCATCCCTATCACCATCTCTCTCATATCGGGTAGGACTTTACAATGAAGATGGGCAGACCTCCAGTGCCATTGAAGAGATGTGTCGCACGACATGGTCCCCAATGGACTTCCAGCACTTGATACAAAGTGCCAACCCTGAACCCAAGAGTAAAAGCATCTTTACAATTCCTTTTCCAAACACGTACCTTTCCATCGATGAATGCCACCTTGTAACCTTTGTCTCCCATTGCCGAAATGGATACTAGGTTCTTCTTGAGATTAGGTACATAAAGAAGTTCTTGTAAATGAATCGTGTTACCCTGATCCAATTGAAGGGTAACATTCCCTACACCCTTTACGGGATACGTAGCATCATCTCCAAGAATAATCTCCAAGTTTGTCTCCTTCTCTATCAAATTAGAGAGAGCTTCCTTGAATCCAGTGAAGTGCCTTGAAGCACCACTATCAATAAGCCAATTTCCCAAAGTGTCCGGAGGAGAGGTAGTGGAGAGGGTCGATCTAAGATAATACTCATTTTGCTTATCAGAAACTACATTTAATTCGTCATACCTGGAGTTCCTTACTTTCTTGGAAGGTCAACCATTTCCTTGATGTCCTGCATTCCTTTTTCCTTTGCCATTGTACCGGTCATTCCTTCGATCATTGTTATTGAAGTTGCCCCTGGAATGATCATCATCATGCGATGTGTCCCTTATATTCGGACACTCCCTTGCATAGTGGCCAAACTTATTGCAAGCAAAGCATCTGCCTTTCCTTCCACCCTTAGATCCGGGCTTTCCATTGAAATGACCTTTAGACCCTGCATTATTTCTCCTTTTGGCATGAGCGGAGAAAGCAGTAGGGTTGCCTCTATTAGAAGGCATTTCTTGCTCCACCATCCCGATTTCTTCTTGAATGCATCTCGACATCAATCCTTCAAGCCCTAGAATTCGATCATTATTGAGAGTAGTGGTTCTAAATATATACCACTCAGGTGGGAGTCCTCCAAGGGTAGTGATAGTAAGTTCCCTATCAAATATGATTTCTCCAATCAATAGAAGATCATTCTTCATCTCAGTAATCCTTATGAAGTAGGATTGAATATCCTCGTCTTTGCCCTTCTTAATATCCTTCAGCTTGTTTTTGAGGAACAAAAATTGATTTGCATCACTAACCTTGAACATGCTTACCAATCTATCGTAGATTTCCTTGGAGGTGTTTAGATCGAAGAAATGCTTGTCAATGGAATCTCTGATAATCTTCTTCGCTTTGACTTCACCCTTGGTGTACTTTTTCTTTGTAGCAGCTGGTGCATTGGATGGAGGCTCAGGGATTTCACCCTTCACATAATCCAGCACTTCTTGTTCTTCCAGTGTCAAATCAAGAGACATCTTTCATCCGTGATAGTCAAACTTTTCACGGAGCTTGTCTTCAGCCAGGAAGTGGGATGAGGAACCCATTGAGCATTTTGTCCTTTCCAACTGTCTTCGGTGATTGCTCTTTCACTCTTGCTTGGGCTTTGTGTTCACCTCAGCTTCGATACCATGTTAATTTTAGGTATGTTCTATGCTTAGAGCAATTTACTTCAATTTTCTTAATAGCTCAACATCAATATCCATATTAGCAATCACATTAACATGATAGTAAAATGCAAATAGAACATAAACATACACAGAAGAAGACAAGTCAAGACAAGAGAACATAAGATGTGGCACCAGCCAATGACAAACCCCAATGTGGGGAAACCCTTGATCAAATCTTCTTATATTCTTCAATAGTTTAGAAGAGAGAGAGAGATAGTACAAATATACAAATCTGAGATTTTATGACAGTGGCAGTAAGTCCATCATTTTGCTAATGATGACTGATCTAAGATGCAGCCCTGACAACATTCAATAAGAGTGTTGTAGCATATCCCTTTTGGTAGATCATCAATCTAGTAGTCCTCCATATAACATTGCTGCAACATTCCTCTGATTGCCTGCTCCTGCAATTTTGGCTAAGGCACAAAGGGCAGCCCTAAGTAGCCCTTGCTATGGTGATATGGCTTGTGGCCTAGCACATAGCAACTCCTGTAGCAAATGTCAGCAAAACATCATCAACCGAATGCTCAAAGCATCTCTTAAAAGTATTGTAGACTTCTTGCTGCACTGCTACAATTTTGGGACTGGTTAGGGCACCAATCACAGTCCCTAACAACTCATCAAACTGGCCCAGAATTGCTTTCCCTTGTTGTGGATGTCCTCCAATAAGATGTTGCCCTCCATGCTGCTCCTTTATAGCAGATTCAAGCCCAACATAAGGACTGTCCACCCTCCAACAAGTCCTCCTAACCTCGGTCTCCAAGATCATGGCCTCGTCCTTCCAATCAGCAACTCAGATCCTTAAAACAGTCCTCAAATGACCTTGTTGATTAGGCATTTCCTTGTTGTGGCAAGGGCTTCCTCTT
The DNA here is from genome assembly GCA_031772625.1 of Pinus tabuliformis. NCBI lineage: Eukaryota > Viridiplantae > Streptophyta > Pinopsida > Pinales > Pinaceae > Pinus > Pinus tabuliformis. The sequence goes on along the minus strand of CM062813.1, from coordinate 439,793,703 downwards.
GATGTAGCTAACCCTTCATTTGATTGTAGTTTCATGCCTCTATATCACTGCAGATTTAGGGCTTTCTTAATAGTGAATAGGGCTTCTTTATGAGGCCTTTAGGGCTTCTGTAGGCAGTATATGGGTCCTCCCTTGACTGCGTCCTAGTCTCTTTCAAGATTGCGGATTAGGGCACCTTCAAGACCGTTATTAGGGCCTCTTCCTTGCTGCTAGTTAGGCCTCCTTAGACTGCGGCTAGGGAACCCTTAAATCTGTAGCTTTATCTCTTCCTTATTATGGCTAGGGCACCCTTAAATCTGTAGCTTTATCTCTTCCTTATTGCGGCTAGGGTAAGGCTAGATCTCACTCCCTTTAGGATTGTGGCTAGGGTAAGGCTAGATCTCGCTCCCTTTAGGACTGCGACTAGGGTAAGGCTAGATCTCGCTCCCTTTAGGACTGCGGCTAGGGCTTCTTATTATAGCAGCGAGATCTCCATTAAGACAGCGTATAGGTCTTCTCTACTAGACTTCTCCTTCCACCAAAACCCAGACGAGTGGAGAGAGAAATCACAAGAGATGAGTGTTTGAAATGACTTGAAGACCTCTTTTATTTATAATAAAACGTTGAGGATAAGTTGGGGTAATTTGGTTGCTGACCAACCTTGACAAATTGTCAAGCAACACAAATAAATTCATATCTCCATGAATACATGTTGGAATCAGATGATCTTTAGATCAATCCTACACCTCTCGATGAGAGGAATTCAATAGAAATATCAACTGCCATAAATAAGATGACCCACATGGAGTTTGACCCTAGTTGCCAGTTTTAACACTTTGACATTGAATATGATTGACCTTGATGCTCTTATGGTTTGTGTACCCGTGATGTTAATCTCACTTGATTATTTGAGTACATGTTAGATGATTCTTCTAAGTATAGCTAGGATCCCTTACAAGATGATATGATGTTTCTCCATATTTTCATAGATGATGTCCAACCACTTTGATGATGACATGTTGCACTTTGACAGAGGACATTAGGCACCTTTGAGGGACGTTAACCTTGAGGTTAACTTCACATAGTTGATGAGACCCTCCCTCACCCTCAGGACCTTGGACATTAATGATATGGGCTTGGACCTTGCTTAGAGATCAGGCGTGCTCAAGAGATGCCAAAATGTCCCCAAGTTGGCATTGTACCTTCTTGATGGACTTTGTTCTTCTCTTGATGATGATTGGGGATGATGATGACTTGGGACCCCTTTGGAGGGCATATTACACCTTCTACCTTAGTTGACATCATGCCCTAGCATGATGATCTCATCCCTTATAATGCATTTGATGATGATGTGGCATTTCTAGAGGATGACATTGGTCTTGAGAGGTTTTTCTTTGGTGATGAGGCACCATTTTGATGAGGATATTTGACTTTTGGGATGAGTCAAACCCCTTAGGTCATCCCTTGCACCTTTTCATGGAAAGACATGCCTTTTTGGAGATGATGTGGCCCTCAGAGACTTTTATACTCACACATGTGGGTTAATCAAGATTTATTTTTATGTTAATACATTATTTTGGCTACTTTAGGGGTTAGCATGATGACCTATCCACCTTTTATCATGGATAATTTTTTTTAGGGACTCTTAGAGCTAATTAGAGCTAAATCGACTTGGTTACCCTAGTATAAATAGGAAATTTGATTTGTCTCTTAGATCATTGTCACACTTGGATCATAACTTCTCTTGATTAGTGATTCTTCTCTTTTTTGAGCTATGGAGGCCTAGTTTGTTAAATTTCCATGAAACTATGCAACTAAGATGAATAACTAAAAACTATTTTACTTTCACCAAGATACAGAGTTTCTTAACAATTCATAAGCAGCAGAATAAAAACACCAAAGATATAAACACACATAGATAAAAACATGTCACACCAATATTGACACACTTATATTCTCAGGAAACCCAACAAGGAAAACCTGCTTGCTTGATATGGCTATTTTATTTATTGTTTTTTAGCACTAGGATCTATTACAAAGCAATTTGTCTCCCTTGAGAAAGTGTTATGCACCTCACACAAATCTCAGCTTGATACATTGATCTTGGCCTTCCTTGATCACTACTTGATCTTGATTCCTTCACACAATTCTTCCTTTGCTGCTTCCTTGACTTGCTCTGCAAAACCTGCTCACTTTTGCGCACTAGAAGCCTCCTCAATCCTTGTGCACCAGACCTCTTATTTTCTAGTGCACTAGGCCCCTATTTCTATGCACACTTCAGCTCCTATTCTTTAGTGAAATTCTCCTATTTCCTTCTGCACTTTGCAGCCCTATTTCTAACGACCCCAGCTCCTCACAACCTACACACAACCAATTCTCCTAAATTCTAGCACACTTGTGGCTCCTATTTTCTGGGACACAATTCCTGCGCTCCACAATCAAGGCTCCCTCACAACTCGTGAGCTTTGTCTTGTCACAAACCTTTGTGCACAAAACAATTGAATAATCCTTGTGTCTTCATCCTTCCTTTATAGGCCCAAATCGAACATGCAAGGAGGCCCAGTTCCAAATTTAGAACTCGAGTTCTGATTGCGAGTTAACTGAGAGTGTTACTTGCTCTCCTTCCAAACATCACTGGAGTTGTCAACTCGTTCTCTCTCCAATCAACATTAGAGATCTAACTCGCTCTTCCTTCAATCAAGACTGAAGACTAACTCGTTTTTAACTGAACTATAATTGCCACCTTGTTTTGTAGTGAAACTAATGAAGACTCCACTTAACTAAAGCTCCAACTCTACGCATGCTAACTTGATGATTATTTCAGTAAACTGGGAATAACTCATCCTAAATGTAGTTCAACTCATGAGAACAATTTGACGTCTTCATTGGCTAAAGCACAAGCCAGAAGACCTTGCTCGCTACATTTTCAACATAATTGAGCAACTTTCTTGGGTGGATTTGTGATGTGATGCGATATCTTTTTATGGATACTTATGGGGGATCTTGGATGTTGCATGGTGAAGTAATTTAGTTAATGTGCTTTATCTTGGTATTATGCTCCATGGGATTAATGGTCTTGTCCTAAGTTTATTTGGTATTTGCTTCATTGTCCCTTGTTGAGCTAAACCCTTCTTTCAAATATTTGAGGAATAGAGATAGGTTTTTCTTTCCCTCAATCATCTGAAAATTTGAGAACCTAAATCTCAAACCCTAGGGTACGTTAGTTTATTTGCCTAGTGTGTTTGGATTTAGAATCACTCCAAAGGAACCCTAGAATTGCTTGCATCCTAGAATCCTAATGCCTTAGATTAAGGCACTAGTCTATCTCACTCATGTCATTCTTTTATAATATAAAAATTGTTTTGCTTTTTATATTATGGCAACTTAAGGTTAAATTACAACAATATCCATTTGGCTCACCTTTCTTTAGAATATATATGAGTTGAAGGGGAATACCAAGGGGTGCGACCCTTGGCGTTCCACCATTCATCACAATCATTAACGCCACGCCAACCCATCACAAAACATGATTCGTCTCACAACTCATCTCACACAACTATTCCATCTGTTGACTTGTTCTACCGATTAGATGTGCCTGCCCTCCGCCACGCCATTCGTCTCACCCAACAAGTCATGCACACCCACACGCTAACCCTCGTCTTCGGTGTGTGTGCGCGTGCTTTGTCGCGCCCAACATGACAAATCATATCAACACACGCCATCTCAATGTAGGAGTGCACACCCTCTGCCACCCCCAATCATCTCAAGTTAATGACATGTTAATGCATTCCCTAGGGTTAGACATTGTTTATAAATGCATTAAAGAAGAAAAAATAAAGATTTCCATGCATTTTTCAGCCACTTTCAATGGTCAACGTCAAGGTTTTATTTGTTATTATATGCCTTATTAACCATCAAAATTTGTTGTAACTTTGTCCTCAGTTTACTCTAAAAGCCTTTATTTCTCATAGATTAATCACTATTTCCATAGCTAAATGTGGTGTTGTTATAAACTATTTTTTGTTGCAATTTGCTAGCCTAAAACCAGTTTTAGCATGCTTGAGTATTTTCTTGATTTGATGTGTTCGGAAAACCTATTTGATACTCTTCAGGTCAACCATAGACTTTAGATTGACCTCTAGCTCCCTTCAATCAAATTTTGGAATTTACTCCGTCCACCTCAAACCCTAATTTGCTATAACTTCATTTGGTCGATTCACATTCTAGGATCCTTAGGAGGCACTTAGCTTAAGTTTCTTGGGTTAATTATAGGATACATAAGGGCACTTAGTATAAGATTATTGGGTTACTTGACCATTATTCCCTACTAGGGAAGTCTCCCTCCTGTTGGATTGTGTCCTTCACTAAAGAGAGGGGAGTAGTTGTGGAGGTGATAATGGTGACACTCTTGTGTGTTGCACATTGTCTAGGTCACATAGTGAAGTTTTGTACAAGATGCTAGATTTTATTGTAACAAGCACCATCTTGATTCCTTCAAATAAAAAAATCCTTTTGTTGTTGCACTAAATAGACCATAACACTATTAAAGGAATAGCTCTAAATTGTCTAAGTATTTTTTCATCATACCATTTCTTCATGCTTTCCATGAGTGTGCCCTCCTTCCAACTGTCGTTACTTATATTAATACATGGATCCCCAAACCTACTTTGTGTATTCACAATGAACCAAAAAGTAATCAATATCTTCCCCATCTTTTGTATGCAAGCTACAGATGCCTTGGCTTTGTCTTGCTCTTTTCTAAAGAGCACCCCAGGTTAGAGTTTTATTTGCTAGTGACAGTCACATAAAGATATGGATTTCAATGGCACTTTCATTTCCAAGTTTTGCTCCACCATCATACTTATTCCTCATTCCCTTCCTCAAACATGTCTTATATCCTAATTTTGTAGTGAACTTGCCAATTATTGGGTAATTGGACCATACCAAAAAGTCCTCTTCAAATGTTATTTGGATATGACCCAGTGACAGTCTCTTAGTAAAGCCTTTACACCACTGGACCAACATTCCTACAATACCTAAAACCTCTACATTCTTCCATCCTTGTTGCCATATTTGTTGACATAGTTGACATAGGATCTACTATGTCAACTAGTATAGAGATCTCAATACTGTTTGATCTATATAGCATGTCACAGGGAAAAGGATATTATTTTATGCATCCTATCAATGTATTGAGTCTTGGTCTTACCCTTGTTCCATCTCCAATACTCCTAGCAAACCAATTACCTATAAGAGGTACGAGCACTTTCCATGTTATTGAGGCATTTACAAAAGACTTTATTGGAGTCATAATCCTCTCTTCAAAAGTTATTCATTCCAAGTGTTTTTCCAAAATAACGTTGTGTCGAATGTCTTCACCATTAAGTACGCTCCAAAGATTGTTTGCAGTTGAAGCCTTCCTAAAGTAATGTATATTTTTTACATCTTGTTACCCTCTTTCAATAAGGGTACCCCAAAACTAATGCTTATGTCATAGACTTCCTTGGAGCATTGGAGACCTAGTCAACATGATGACATTCTACACATGGAGAGTTGGTTGGTTGCCTGGAGAAGGAGCATTGGGCATCTTGGAGGAGGGCATTGAGCCCTAGATGGCATGGGGACACTTGGTTGCTTGCATGGAGGCTTGTACTTGACCTAAGGATGCTTGGGTTGAGGAGTGATCATGTAGGTGTGGTGGATCTGCTTAGGAGGTAGCACTTAAGCTTTGGAGGCCTCCAGAGAGGAGCGGTGGGTCTTTCATGAGAATAATTCAAACATTTGCTTGTTGGACATGCAAACCTTGGAGCTTAACATGTGTCGCCTAGAGTTGGAGCACTTCATATGTGAGCATATCTCGTGTGGAGTTGAATTGCTTATAGTGGACTAGGTCCACTTTGTATTGTTGGCCTCCCTCACCGTTCATATAAATAAAGGGAGGAGAGAGTCTTTCTATCACAGTCATTGTTCTTCACTCATGTGATACGAAATTGTGTTTGAGATGTGAGAACTAGGGTAAATCAATCTCTTTATAATCTTCTTAATTTGTATTTGCTCTAATTGTCTTAACTACTAGCACTTTTTGAGGAAATTCGAGTGAAGTCTAGGGTTAGGGTTTTTCCCCAAGGAAACAAAGAAGACTAGGATTTGGAATAAACCCTAAGGAGCAAAAGAAGCAATTTATCTTGTAGCTCTTGTAATAGAAGACGACTAGGGTTTCATCACATTTGGGAAACCTTGGTGCTACTCGGTGTGCTTGTTGTGCAAAAGATAGAGGGAGACGATTTTGTACACTTGTAGGATGCAAGTGAATATGCCTGTGCCAACAAAAACTTCTAAACATATATGCTAACTTTTAGTCTTTTTGAGGATCTTTGCTGGAGTGACTAGCTTTGGTTGGGAGAGATTCCTAGCTAGGAGTTCGAGGTTAAGGTTTTCTTATGGTTTCCCTAACTAGGGTTTGGAGAGTTATATGTACTATCTTTTATTGAACTATTGGCATATACATGTACTTTCTATATATGTATATATGAGGTATTCCAGCTGTCCAACTTTTGTATAGTTGCATATTTGAGTCTTCATTATTGAGAGATTATAACACGAGTTATGTGTGCTAATTTGACATAACATTGTGTTGAATTTGTTAAGTGATTTGATACATAACTAAAAGATAAAGGGGCAGATCTACTCTATTATAACTTATAAGTAATTTCCGATTTGTTGTAATATGTTCTTATGGTTTCCTTAGCTAGGGTTTGGAGAGTTATTTGTACTATCTTTTATTGAACTATTGGCATGTACATGTACTTCATTTTCTATGTATGTATATATTAAGTGTTCCAGCTCTTCAAATTTTGTGTAGTTGCATAGAATTTCAGCCTATGTTATTTTCATGATTGAGTAGATTCTAGCACCAATTATGCATGCTAATTTGACATAATATTAAGTTGAATTTGCCACGTGATTTAACACATACCTAAAAGATAAAGAGGCAGATAAAAAAATTCTGATCTGTTAGCTTGGAAAATGTACCCTACAGAGCTGAAAGTTTGTGGCATTTGAAGTACACTTAATTGGTATTTATTTTCTTGGGTTGTCTCGTAAATTGGTTTGGAGTGAAGTCAAGTATTTACGTTATAAATTAATATTTCAGATTCAGCCCTAAGGCTAAGAGTTAACAGGAAATAAATCCATGAAATTTCTGAATTTGCATAATTACTTGGAAATTTCCATATTGGATCAAAGCATTTCAAATATTTCTTCAGCAGGGTGACCTGACACATTTTGTTTTGACCTACAAGCTCAGATTGGCATCTATGAAAACATCAGCCAACTAAAGTTATATGACCCAGTATATTTGCAATAGGAGTCTGTTGCTAGCATTGAAGCAAAATGTGCTTGGAACAAGTTTGTTGAAAATTTGAAATCCTACAAACAAGAAGTGGTGTCTGGGCACATGTTATTTGTTATGATTCAAGAGAAATATTTGCAAACATAACTTATAATTGATGTGAAGGATTTACTCGAGTTGGCCAAATTATATAGGAGGGTTGTAGCACAATTTTATCAAAAAGCACCTTAATCAGTTGAGTAAATTATGTGAACAATAAAGTAGTTACCTAGTTCTGATTAATTTATTTGGCCTAACACCCCTACATCATAACCAATGACCCTGCCCAATGTATCCTGACCCTTGAATAAACTCCCCGGCATCCCAAGGAATATAAATTGCATCTTATTGTCTCCGTGCCTCTTATATTTTTACTAAAACATCAGTGCAATGCTCCCACAATGAGCTCTTGAGATCCTATTTGGGAACTATTTATGCCTCTTTTATTTTTTACTAAAACAACAGGGCAATGATCACACAATGAGGTCCTGAGATCTTATTTGGGAACTATTCATGCCTCTTTTTTTTTACCAAAACAACAATGAAATGATCCCACAATGAGGTCTTGAGATCCTATTTGGGAACTATTAATAGCTTGTCTTCAACAAGTTGCCAACAAAACACAACCTCCCAATTAAGCAAAAGAAACAAAAAAAAAAGGAAAAGCGCCCCACCCAAATATGAATAATGCTTCTCACTCATAAATATAACAGACCTCCCACGCCACTAAAAATGTGGGCACCTAACAAATAATGCGGACCTCCCAAAGCCACTATGAGAATGTGGGTACCTAATAAGTAACGTGGACATCTTAAGCCACTGTCAGAACATGGGTTTGAGCCCTAGGCTTCTTCAGCGCAAAATCAAAAGCTTCTTCCTACTAAATACTAACTTCCCACTACTGAAACATCCTTCCCACTATGAAAAAATGGAAGATTTCTGAACCTCCACCCTCCTAAACCTACAAAACTTTTTGAACCTGGTCACCTGGAAACTTTTTGAACGTTCATTAATTCAATCATGAAAATCCCTTAGTTATGACAGCCTTCAGCATGATATAATACAAAGGGTTACTTTTCTGGGGAAACTAAAGATAAGATAAGATAAGATAATTATATTTATGTCCAACTAATGACCAAAAAGTAGGTCAAAGGGACTGTTGAGTACAATGATGTCCATACAAAGCAGGAGAACCAAACAGTCTCCTAAAAAAGATACAATGCATGAAGTAAATCAACATCTAGCCCTAGTGGAGAAGATCCAGGAGCTAATAGGTCTGAGGATCAGACCCATCTCTCCTAACATCTGAGGTTGAATGAAGAACACTGAAGAAACTCAACAAAGTCGGCTAGCCTGATGAAGAGCTGGTGGAAAATGCAGACTGCCCACTAAATCATTGTCTAGGGGGGTTCGCGCACTGCTAAGGTCGGAGGACCAAATCCGTCTCCCAGGAATGGATCTAAGACTGATCTACTGCTGAGATCTCGTGTGGCGGTGTGATGTCCCGCAGCTCCTCACTGATCTAGAGCCTAGATATGTATTGGTATCAATCGGTCTCGTGGTGCCCCTGTCTGAAGGTAGTACCCTAAAAAATATCGTGATCCTCTATGTGGGGTTTGGTCTGATGGGAGGTTGAAGAATATGCACTTGGAACTTGAGAGCCTCCTGCATATATAGGGCCAAACATCTCTGATCAGGATACCCGAAAAAGTCGGTGAGGGTCCGAGAATCTCTGAACAAGCAATGAAACCTTCCTCTAATCTCGTAGTAGACAGGGCATCCAAGAATGAAATGCACCTCGGTCTCCACTTCCTGTAAATAACATACCTAGCAGATTTTGTCTAGTCTATCCACCTGATGGTCTGTCTCTACCCAAAGTCTATGAAAACCTACTCTAAACTGGCCTAGAGGAATGCGAAGAGCATGCATCCAGTGGTGGAATGTATACTGGGGTCGAACAATGACCCTGTCTCTCAACTCCAAGAAGTGCTCAACATAGAAGGCCATCTTTGGGCGCAACCCTCTTGGAGGATTAGGACAAACTACCTATAGATGTCCTCCCTGATGATCTTGTTTAGCTCTTGTCTAGTAGGTGAAAGGTGACAAGGAGCATCTAAGGAATATCGGAAAGGAGGGAGACAATCCAACTAAATTCCCACTGACTCTAAGAGATCTGAAACTCCTATAAACCAACATTTGGCTCGGCCTGAGTAGAACAGGCAATAGTCTCAGAAGAGCAATATACCAAGTAAGGATATCAGTCCCTACTCTTTATCGAGTCTGCAAAGCCTTGGACACAATGCAAGAATGAAACCAATCTAAAGACCGTCTCAAGCCGAAAGGGATGAGCTCCAAACTCGGCAAGGATGATGTGCTGCGGTACTATCAATTTGCATCTAATGATGCGGCGAAGAAGAAAAATCTAGACTCTCTCAATTGAATCCCAATCTTACTCAAGTAAAGACTGTCCCCAAATCTCTGAGCCATATAGAACAGTGGGACGGATCAAGGTGTCCATGAGGCTCATCTTGGACAAGATGTCCTGGAAGTGATGTCGAAAGCACTGTCTCTCAAGAAGGGTTAAGGATCCATATCCTTTATTGATATGAGGCTGAAGCGATGGTCGCAAACTGAAGCGAAGACCTGAGAATTGCACCCCAAGTAAGCATACGTGTTGGTGATCTCAATTTCCTCCCCTCTGAATAGGAAATGAAGGTCTGAGGTTTTCTTCACCCCATTGACGATCATAACCTTGGTTTTACCCAGGTTGACCGTCAACTATCAATGATCACAAAACATAGCTAAGGCATCTATCTGCCTTTGTAATCCTTCTAGAGATGAAGAGAGGAGGGCCATGTCGTCAGCAAAGAGTAGAATAGATATCAGACCCTGGTGAAGAAAGCAACCATCAGTGTTCTGGATATGCTCGTGTAGAAATGCCTCCAATTCATCAAAATAGATCCCAAACAAGGTAGCGGACAATGGACAACCATGTTTAACCCCAATAGTGCTTCGGATGAAATCAAACATCCCATGAGCCGCGTGAAGACGACCAAGAACGAACTCATATAGGCGCATAATAGCATCAATAGTGTTGCAGAGATGCTGATATCTCTGAGCCTCTGGAGCAAGGACTCCCTCGGAACAGAGTCAAAAGCTTTCCAAAAATATACGAAACAACAGTAGACTTTTGAAGAGCGATTTCGTGCCTCCTCAATCACGGCGTAAAGGGTGAAGATGTGGTCAATGGTCTGATGAGCCGGTCGAAAGCCTGCATGTCCCCTAGCTCTGAGTTGTCTCTCCTCAAGGTCACTAGAGAGCTTCCTATGTAGAACAGTAGCATACAACTTCGAGAACGTGTGGCCCACCATGATCGTTCCGTAGTTATTGGGATTTGAGCTAGAACCTTATTTGTGGATCAAATGGATGATGTGGTGTGACCATGTTGGTGGAAAACCTTCACGGACTACATGGTTGAAGAGACCAATCAAGTAGCTAACCAAAGCACAGAAACCGTGCTTAAAGAACTTTGCTTGGTAGCCTTCCTCATCAGCTGCTTTGTTGTTGTTCATCACCCAAATGGCCTCTCTAACATCTCTGTATGAGAATAGGTAACAAGAAGAGAGTGGGGATGTAAGATGAATTAGGGCCTGCTCGGGAATATCATAAAGGTTGGAAGTGTGAGAGAACATGGATGTAGGGTCGAGGTCAGGTGGAAGAGGGAAGCGTTGGGGAAGGTTGGTACGCCAGAATTGTTCAGGGGGGTGGACAAGGAGAGAAGAAAGTTCCCATCTTCTATGAGAGACAGAGAGTCATTTCTTGCAACAAAGGAGACGACGATAAGAAGCTTTGAGGTCGAAGTAGAAGGGTTGAGAGTGGGTGAAGGCATATCGAAGTTCCCGATGTAGAGTCTTCCATTCGTCATCGTACCACTTGTTCATGGAGCAAGATCCAACTTCAGGGGAGATGGAAGTGGAACGAATGGAGTGGGGGAAGGACTTGAGTGTTGCTTCCCAAATGGCAGATGAAAGACAGGTGTATTTAGTGGAAGCAAAATCAAGCAAAGAGAAATGAATCTTCGATGGGAGCATCTTGCGAAGGGTAGAGAAGAAGATGTCAGGGTCTCCTTTGTCAAATCGGAAGGTAGTTCGAGGTGGGCCCCAAGGGGAGGGATAGGGTGGAAGAGTAGGGTCAAACCAGAGAGAGAAGGAAAGTAGTGCATGATCAGCAAGGGAGATGGGGGAGACCGAGAAATGGTGAATAAAAGGTAGCAATTTATGGCTAGCGAGGACATAATCAACTACACTCGCACCCCCGCCATATCGCCAGCATGTGAAAAAGCAAGAGTCTAGGAAACAAGGGAGACCTTTTAGAATCAACAACTCATGGGATTCCCCCAACTGCAATAGATGCTTACCATAAACTGTAGTGGGCCCCAAAGCATCATCTGACATCCAGTGAAGCCCTACTGAATCTGGATCTATCCCCTGGGTACAAAACACATCCTATGATAGGTCATGGAGAGGGATATGGAGATCTCTAGTATAAGCATTGAATTCACCTAGGAGGATGACTTCCCCAACAGCAGAGTACTAGGTGATGTTAATGTACAAGTCTATAAAGGGGTCCCCATTTGAGCCATTATGGATGGAAAATGGTGAAGAGGTTGGGGAAAAGTAATAAACTGTAATGTAGATGTCCCTCGGAGTAGAGACTCCGACGCTAATCTGAATCCACATAAACCTGGTAAACTCATCTTCGGCTACGAAAGATACCATGTTCTGGAGTGAGTCACTAGCAAAACAAGCAACTCCACCTGATCCTCTAACCACTCCTGAGCTTCTCATCTCCTACCTACAAATTGGGATCCAATGGTAACCTACAATATCTGGGAGGGGTCAAACAGGGCTCACATGAGTATCGGTTGTTGGAAATAATACTAAGAGGGGGGGTGAATCAGTATTAGCAAATCAATAACTTTTTCATTTCCATAATCAGATTCATATACACTACTTCAGTTAAGGGAACTCGCGTGTACACGCAACTGTGTTTAATGCAACTAGCGTATATCCAGCAAACTTATGATTCAGTAAATTCATCATATGTTGATCTTTAATCAGTGCATCAGAACTTCATTAACCATATAAACAATAACCAAGTGTAGTAAAAACAAAACAGATCATCACACATAAGAAACACACATGAACGCCATGATTTAAGGTGGAAACCCAATGTGGGTGAAAACCACCTGCTACTGTCGTCTCTGTCTTCTTTTAATATTAACAAAAATCGTTTACAACATTGTACTGACACAGACTCATACCAGTACGCAGGCATCTACCTGCAGAAGGCTACAACCTTCTCTCGTTCTCCAACTTCTACTGGAAGGGAGCTACAACCCCCTAGATCTTGTACTAGCCGATATATTTACTAGTACGTAGGTGCCAGCCTACAGAAGGCTACGACCTTCTCTCTTCCTCCAGGGACCGCGTTTCATAAATTTTCAGACTTGATACTCCTGGAACACAACATCATAATCTGAAGGCCACGTTTCATCCAATTTTCATACTGGACCCATCAACAACATTGAAGCTCAAAATCAATCACCACTGCAATATATCCATCAACTATATCTGCATCAACCCATTACTAAAACTCAATCTAAATCAACCAAACTCGATCAATCATGAACAACCTCTGAACCTCTGACACAACTGAATCAATCATACTTTAACCAATCAACTGCAACAGATAGATCACTTGATAAATCACTCTAACCAGTACACAGATCTGAGTTACATTATCATTCAGAATCAGTTGTAATCTTAAAACCATGCTTCAGATTGTATACGCTATTTGGCAAAAGCCAACCTACATGTATACACAGCTTCCCTGAAGCCAACCAACGTGTATATCTGCAAACACCTTGCTGCACTTCCAGACTTCAGACATAATCACACATAGAGGATGAAACATGTGTTAGTGATCAGATCTAGTCCATTCATTATCAGATCCTCATTAGATTTCATCCATCAATACTGAAGGTATTCACAATCAACCAATCTGAATATGCAGAATACTGTTACCAGAAACAGTCACCAGAACACAATGCAAAACCCAGAATACTGTAACATTAAACAAAACCCTTATAGATCATACTTCAGAAGATATAGGCTACATCCATAAGCCAAACCAGCGTGTATACACCCTTTTACCAAGGGACACCAGCGTACAGATCTGCAAATTCCATTTTGTGATGTATACGCTACTTCTGTATGCTGAATCAGCGTGTATACGTTGTTTTACCAAGGCCAACCTGCGTATAGATCTGGAAATGCTAGCTTAAAGCATCACAACTATTTCAGACTTCATTCATACCCAGATCATCACATTTACATAATAAAAACATGCATCAATATTCAGATCTAGAATGTTCAAGATCAAACGACATAATGATAATACATATAAGTCTTCATGCTCCCAATCCATCAACTTTCATCATCCATAAAGGTGCATCCTTAGTTTAGATCAAGCAAAGCATCACAAACCCATAACCTGCATACTTGATCTCATACTTCATCAGATATTCAATACTTACTTTCCATGGCCTAATGACCTTCTCCTCCTTATATAGTTTTAGGCCTTTCTCGATACCATGGACCAAAACCACTTAGGACCAAATACCTCGGACCAAATATCTTGGGTCAGATACCTTGGACTAAAGAAATAACTTGGACCCAAAAACTTGTTTTCCCAAGACATACGCACTTTTCCTTCTTTGAAAGTGCATGTGTACGTATACGCTCCTTTTGTTCAATGAACCTGCATGTATACGCAGTTTGGTCAAGGTGAACCTGCGTATACCTTTCTTTCTTCATTCTGTGTAGCCTAAACTGTAATTCAATATTGTTACCCTGCAGTACTTTGATCTTCATCTGAGTGATTTGCCATCAAGGACAACCCCTGTATCATAATGCCAACAATCTCCCCCTTTGGACTTGATGGCAATGTTAACTTGTTGCATTGTGAACTATCATCTTATTCAGTTGCCATTGTACATTACTTCTGAACTGATTCCTTTGAACTGCCCTACATCACATCTGTCTGTCACATCTGATATCTCTTCTGTAGATTCATCTAGTTATCACATACAAGTGAGTTGTTCTACTACAAGTGGGTTGCCATCAAGTACAACACATACATCATAATGCCAACAATCTCCCCCTTTGACATCAAGGGCAAAGGGTCATGCTCCCCCTAAGTGCATGCTGAATTCTCTGATAGAGCTCCCCCTTTGTTCATGCTGAGATGTACTGTATCATCCATGCTCCCCCTGAGCATATGCAGAGTTTGTAAATATTTTCAAGAAAGATAACATGACTCTTATAACTCAACTATGTGAGTTTGACCTTCCTATCACCAATGACTCATACATACATTCATTCTCCCAACCAAGTGGGGATATACTAAACTTCACTCATTCACCCAACCAAGTGGGGATATACCAATTTTTTATACATAACTAAAATATTACATCATCCTTCCCATGCATAGTGGGGGTACAAATTACATCATATGATCAAAAGGGACTCATCAAAATACTATAACAGACAAAGACAAATTATTACATCATGAGTCTTGATATGACCTTTACATTGAATGATATACATGACATTTATAACACAGACCAAATATCTAAACAAGACCATGATAGTCATCAGCGACTATCATACACCATATATGATCTGCTCCATAAGCATCTGTCAACAACATCCAGACCAGCAACCTGTATATATCCATGTCAGTGTAAATATCATCAACCTGTGACAAAGATAGATATCAACTCATGCTCTTGATCTCATCAAGATCAACTTGCTTTGTTTCCTTCCATGAATAAACTCAATATATGTCATATCTCCAAGCAGTAACAAAACCATTCACATCATATCATATGTGAAAACACCATAGTCTTCACATGATCTTTCCAAAGGACCTTTAATATATAAACCATGTATCATTACTAGGGAACATCCCACATCTGATAAGCATCAACCATTACAATCTGTGAGTATCAACCTATCATCATAAGGTAAGAACTCATCATCATTATGTGACTAAGTAAGTCATGTCTTCAAATATCCATGTCTTCAAACAACTATGTCTTCATGAGACCTGTAATAACACCATTCTCTTGGCCAACCAACAATATCTGCAACTTAAGTAATCATCCATGTATCCAACATAGCAATATGTATAATTTAGCCATATAAGCATCATCATCATTGATTAGGTACCAAAGACTTCTAAACATAATGCCAACAATGCTTTATTAAAAGCATAGCATGTTCTCCCCCTGAACCTGTTCCACCTGTTCACTGTCAGATCTGATCATTGCATATATTAGTAAGAATTATCAAGGCATCATCATCAATCAGATATGCATAAAGTTATCAACAACTTGTGAGGATCAAAAACACTTCTAAATAACATCCACAGACTGTATACATCTATCCTCAGAAAAGATAACTGACAATTGTCTGAACCATATCAAATCAATTTTTTAAGTCTGTCCCACTACATTTTTCTCAAACCTACATATACGCGACTGTGCAGCTTCGAACTCGTGTATATACGCGACTTGTCTTCATGAAACTTCCGTATGAGATTTAAACCATTGAAGTTTCATACTTTCGACTTCTCCAGAATCTGTCATGTCTGTACACTGTGCCATGCCACATTTTTCTGACTGTACTTCCTTCTTCTTCCATATCTTCAAGTGTGATGATGTTTTCTCCTTTTGGTATGGTGCCTGATATTTTCTCCTACATTTCTTTGCTATATGTCCAAGCTTGTTACATGCATAACATCTTACATGTTTCATATTTCTTCTATAGCAGTCAATGGCTTTGTGACCAAACATATTGCAAGCACAACAATATCCCTTAAAGTACCTGGAACGTGATGATCTTTCTATGTAACGGTCTTGAACCATTCTACTTCTGCATCTGGTTGCAACATGTCCAAAATTATGACATACATAACATTCAACATTATTCATTTGAGGAAATAACCAACTATCACTTCCATAGTTAGGAGTAAAAGATTGTCTTTGAAGAATTTCTTTCCTTGGTTGTTGATGGGATTGACCTCTCATCTCCTTGTTGAGCATTTTAGATTTTGCATTAGAGTTCCTTGTCTTACTTTGTGAACTAGATTCACCTTCAACAGATTCATGAAAACCAAGACCAGTTTTGATAGCAGGAGACCTTTGACTACTAAAAATATCATCCAAGATCTTAGTACTATCTTGAAATCACAAGAGCCTATCCTTTTCTTCTAATTTATCTTTTAGAATATTTACCTCAACTTGATGTTGCTCTTCCTTTTGAAGATACTGCTTCTTCATGATTCCTTCAGCTTTTCTTCCTTCTTCCAACTGATGTCTTAATTTAAGAACTTTGTTTTCTTGTTTTTCAAGAGCTTGGAGTAGTTTTTTATTTTGCTTATTTGATTCTTCAAGATCTTCTTTTAGTGAGAGGATCTTAGCTTCAAGACTTTCATAGTAACTGGATCTATCTCTGAGTTTCTTGATTGTTGTGCTCCTTTCATTTACTTCATTTCTTAATGTTGGCACTTCATCCTGTAGCCTTTGACATTGATCTTCCTTTTCCTTGAATTGCTTCCTTACCTTGTTTCCTTCTTCTAGTTGAGCTTTTAGTTTGGTAGCTTCTTCTTTGAAGGCACATTCCCTTTTGTCCAAAAGATCTTGTTGATCTCTAATTTTGTTTTTAAATTCTGCCTCTATTTGATATCTTTCTTCCTCACCCATAAGAGCAAATTCAGTTGTTTCACTATCACTTTCATCATCTTCAAATGGACGGAGAAATGTATCACTAGAGGATAACAAATTCATCCCTGATAGTTTGTTTGCTTGTTCAACTTCTAGTGATTCTGAATCTGAAGAGTTACTTCCACATATTCCCCAATTGATTCTCCCATTGTCATAGTTCCTTTGAGATGTCTTCTTCTTCTGAGGCGCTTTCTTCTTTAGCTTCTTTCCCATTGTTCTACAGATCTTTCAAGCGATCAAGCTTCAACCAACAGACTTGCTCTAATACCAATTGTTGGAAATAATACTGAGAGGGGGGGGTGAATCAGTATTAACAAATCAATAACTTTTTCATTTCCATAATCAGATTCATATACGCTATTTCAGTTAAGGGAACTCGCGTGTACACGCAACTGTGTTTAATGCAACTAGCATATATCCAGCAATCTTATGATTCAGTTAATTCATCATATGTTGATCTTTAATCAGTGCATCAAAACTTCATTAACCATATAAACAGTAACCAGGTGCAGTAAAAACAGAACAGATCATCACACATGAACACCATGATTTAAGGTGGAAACCCAATGTGGGTGAAAACCACCTGCTGCTGTCGTCTCTGTCTTCTTTTAATATTAAGAAAAATTGTTTACAACATTGTACCAGCGCATACTCATATCAGTACGCAGGCATCTACCTGCAGAAGGCTACAACCTTCTCTCATTCTCCAGCTTCTACTGGAAGGGAGCTAAAACCCCCTAAATCTTGTACTAGCCGATATATTTACTAGTACGTAGGCGCCGACCTACAGAAGGTTACGACCTTCTCTCCTCCTCCAGGGACCGCAATTCATAAATTTTCAGACTAGATACTCCTGGAACACAACATCATAATCTGAAGGCCACGTTTCATCCAATTTTCATACTGGACCCATCAACAACATTGAAGCTCAAAATCAATCACCACTGCAATATATCCATCAACTATATCTACATCAACCCATTACTGAAACTCAATCTAAATCAATCAAACTCAATCAATCACGAACAACCTCTAAATCTCTGACACAACTGAATCAATCATACTTTAACCAATTAACTACAACAAATAGATCACTTGATAAATCACTCTAACCAGTACACAGTTCTAAGTTACATTATCATTCAGAATCAGTTGTAATCTTAAAACCATGCATCAGATTATATACGCTATTTGGCAGAAGCCAACCTGCGTGTATACACAACTTCCCTGAAGCCAACCAACGTGTATATTTGCAAACAACTTGCTGCACTTCCAAACTTAAGACATAATCACACATAGAGGATGAAACATGTGTTAGTGATTAGATCTAATCCATTCATTATCAGATCTTCATTAGATTTCATCCATCAATACTGAAGCTAATCACAATCAACCAACCTGAATATGTAGAACACTGTTACCAAAAACAGTGACCAGAACACAATGCAGAACCCAGAATACTGTAACATTAAACAGAACCCTTATAGATCATACTTCAGAAGATATACGCTACATCCATAAGCCAAACCAACGTGTATACGCCCTTTTACCAAGGGACACCAATGTACAGATCTGCAAATTCCATTATATGATGTATACGCTACTTCTGTATGCTGAATCAACGTGTATACGTTGTTTTACCAAGGCCAACCTGCGTATAGATCTGGAAATGCTAGCTTAACGCATCACAACTATTTCATACTTCATTCATACCCAAATCATCACATTTACATAATAAAAACATGCGTTAGTATTCAGATCTAGAATGTTCAAGATCAAACCACATAATGATAATACATATAAGTCTTCATGCTCCCGATCCATCAACTTTCATCAGCCATAAAGGTGCATCCTTAGTTTAGATCAAGCAAAGCATCACAAACCCATAACCTGCATACTTGATCTCATACTTCATCAGATATTCAATATTTGCTTTCCATGGCCTAATGATCTTCTCCTCCTTATATAGTTTTAGGTCTTTCTCAATACCATGAACCAAAACCACTTAGGACCAATACCACGGACCAAATACCTTGGGTCAGATATCTTGGACCAAAGAAATACCTTGGACCCAAAAACTTGTTTTCCCAAAATATATGTGCTTTTCCTTCTGTGAAAGTGTGTGTGTACATATATGCTCCTTTTGTTCAATGAACCTGCATGTATACGCGGGTTGGTCAAGGTGAACCTGCGTATACCTTTCTTTCTTCATTCTGTGTAACCTAAACTGTAATTCAATACTGTTAACCTGTAGTACTTTGATCTTCATTTGAGTGAGTTGCCATCAAGGACAACACCAGTATCATAATGCCAACAATCTCCCCCTTTGGACTTGATGGCAATGTTAACTTGTTGCCCTGTGAACTGTCATCTTATTGAGTTGCCATTGTACATTACTTCTGAATTGATTCCTTTGAACTGCCCTGCATCACATCTGTCTATCACATCTGATATCTCTTCTGTAGATTCATCTAGTTACCACATACAAGTGAGTTGTTCTACTACAAGTGGGTTGCCATCATGTAAACACATACATCATAACGCCAACATCGATCACGAAGAGGATGTCCACTAATTTGAGAATGTCATACAAGAGTCTCAGTAATGACCAGAAAGATCCATTGCCATTCCAACAACAGATAGAAATGCCTGTACCCTGTTGCCTCCCCAAGCGGGCCCATCATTTGGAACCTCCAGTTCGGGGTTCCTACCAAGGTGGGAAGGAGTCCCAAATGACTAACCAGAGATTCCTGATAACTGCCAATTTCCCTGCTTATCGTGCTGCCAAAACCTGTTCTCTGGATTGTTTAAGTACCACAACATGTGCTCGAGTGAGGTCCTCGTCCAAGAAAATCCTGTTGGGAAGAGAATACAACTTTCGCTTAGCCTTGAGGGTGCAAAGTCAATCAGATGCAGTCTGGAGCCTGAGGAAGAGAGTGGAGTCGTAGCCCAGCCAAGCTCTGTCCATAGTTATATCGGGGAGGCTAAGAGTGTCCCAAAGGAACCTAACACCCACTTCCATAGGATCCGAAGAGGGGTGGGGTAAGGGGAGACCTCTCACCTTGAGATTCAATTCTCTTGCCCGTCTGTTGCGTTCTTCCATATGTTTTGCTTGCAATACCTCCTCAACTGTGCAAGAGGGGTAGGAGTTTTATCCTTCACTCGAACCACCTGTACCCAAGAATTGATGTGTGTCTCAGTTTCTTGTTTGAAGGTGGCTTGTTGGGATCAGATTTCTTCCTGCTTGCTTTTAAGGTCAAGAATTTCTGCATGCAATGCACCATTTGGAGGATGGAGAATTTCCTGCTCTTTGGTTTCATGTAACATCTTCTTAAGGGATAAATTATCCCCCTCCACCTCTGAAACTCTGGCAGAGAGGGTGTGTATTTTTGAACGGAGCTGCTTGTTTTCAGTTTCAAGAAATTCCATTTTCCGCAGCATTTGTTTTATCTGGGTTGTCCAGAATGAGAAATCCGACTCCATGGCTATATCGATCGGGCTGACTACCACTTGCTCTCACTGGTCTTCAACAGCTGATAATTCAGCAAGGCTAAACATGTCATCTTGGCACAACTCGTCTTGTTGCATGGATCCAATCCCTGGATTTGAAACCCATTCTTTTGTCTCTGTCTTTTCCTCAGTGGTAAAATTCATCAAAGGATTTAGAGAAGACCCGTCTACCATCATTTTGCTGTCAAAGTGACTGTCAAATTTAATGGGCAGATTCCATCAAACACTTGACGTGCATCCTCCACATACCACAAATACCCGATCAATTATGTATTTAGATTTGTATTCTGTATCACAACGCAAACGACTAGAAGCAGACCATATCATCTGCCACAAAATAAAATCTATGCAATTCAGACATGCGCAGCTGCTATGTTAATGTTCCCAACCTAGGCATTTGTCTCATAAAGCGCATCACAAAATGGCACATCTGCTATGTGACTGTTCCAAGCGTCACACGGTCACGTTTCCCTATTTCTGGCCTCCGTGGCCAAAGTTATCCTGAGTGCCCTCCAACCAAGTCTTTACTATTTGCGAGTAGAGAAACGAGAACGCGTGATGAAGTCAAATATCAGAGGGACGAATTAAATGCCGAAAGAGATACCTGCCCGTAGCATGGTATTCCTTTTATGCCATGTAATGTGAGAATTGTGCGTGTTCGACCAATGATTCTTTGGCATTGACGCAGTACAGAAAAGAGTGAGGCGTTTGTTCTTGCTCACAAGTGCCAATCAATGAAAATACTTGGTGGATGGTTGCTCTATTTCAGGCACACCATTAAAATCCCATGTAAGGGATATAAAATGCAAGAAAGGAAACAAACAAAGGGTAAAAGAGATTTCTATCTGTTACTAATGTCTATCTGTTACAGACTCTCTCCAAAGCTGGATTGACTCTGGACTCCTGGGCGCTCCTCACCGAATATTTTCATAACTCGTACTATAAAAGACTTTGACCTATTGGAGTAGGTAGAATTAACAATAAAACTCTTACTTCACAGTCAGCTTATGTCAACAGAAACAAATTATGTCAGAGACACAGAAGGGCAACTTGTTTCAACAACCAATGCAAATGCCAGACTGTGACTGAGAAAACGAGGTATAGTAAATTCAACTGATTTGATGAGCGCTAAAGGAGATGAGATACCTTGTAACAGAAATAGATAAATTTGATGGCCGGTTCATCCAAAACCTGAAGAAAACATCGTGAGATAATTGAGGCGGCCTGTTCTGGGTTTGGAAGTTGGGGACTCGCAGAGACGTTCTGTTGCCCAGAAGGCCTGGACGCAACGCCATGGAAGATTCAAAAATAACGACGATGGAATCTCCTCCTGTCTTGCATACTTGATTTCAAATCCTATTATCATTAGGGTCTGAAAAACCGCGCAATTTGTAGAGGTTTGGCAGGCAACAAGCTTCCATTCCTGCTCGTATTAAATATACCTTATCATGTATACGAAAGGAGACGAGGATTAAAAATGTTCACATGTTTTCCCTGCGCGCACGAACACATGGCTACACATACCTAGATAAATTTGGGTAGCATGTCAATATGGTTGTGGTATAATTGTGGGTAAATTTTTCTTCATCGCAATTACCTTATATATAATTTTTAACATAATTTATTTAAAATTTTTAGAAATTATATTTTTTTTAAATTAATATTTACAATTCCTTTATAAATGATTATAATGTTATTTGGAATTATGGGATATAAAATTGGGTGTGGTATAATAGTGGGTAAATTTTGCTTCATCGTAATTACCTTATATTTAATTTTTAGCATAACTTATTTAAAATTTTCAGAAATTATATGTTTTAAAAAATTAATATTCCTAATTCGTTTATAAATGATTATAATGTTATTAGGAATTATGGGATATAAAATTGGGTGTAAGAATTTAAAAGTTTAGGGTGCAGATTTTCATAATGAGGTTTTTTTTTTTTTTTTTCAGAGAGAAAAACATCATGATATTATATTAAGGGAATATAATGAGCAGATACATATAAAACCATATCGAGCTGGCCGACAGATACATGGTCAAAAAGAGACCGGACTAATGCTGATGAGATCAGTACCAATACATTCCAAGTGAGCAACATAGATTCACATGAGACCAAAATCAGTCTAACAAAAAGGAGAGGTCCATAAAAAGATCCAACATATAGCACAGAAACGGCGATAGAAGACCAGCAGAATCAAGCAGGATCGAGCATAGCAGAAATATGGACCAGAGTGGAGGAAATAGGAGCCTTGGACTCCTGAAAGATGCGAGCATTCCTCCATTTCCACAGGAGCCAGCACGTAATGATGAATAACGTTCTCCATGCTGGCCGTTGGTCTGACCACCATCTGAAACCATCCTGAACAGAAGAGAAAACCTGGTAAGGAAAACCATATGATAAGGAGAGATCATACCAGATTTGGGACGATGCCGGACATTGAAAGAACATATGGACATTTGTTTCGGACGCCTGACAGCACATGGAGCATCTTCCGGGGCCCATCCATCCCTTCCTTTGAAGAACCTCCCATGTGAGGTTCCTGTTAGAGAAAACCAGCCACGAAAATAAAATTGCCTTAAGCTGACAGGTAGATTTCCAGAGTTTGAAAGGAAAGGAGGGGCCTGGAAGCGGCGGAAGAAAGGATGAGGCAGCTGCGTATAAATCTTTGACACGTACAGGCTGATTGGAGAACCCCATCGACCAAACTAATTCGTCTTTTAAACCTGTTTGAGTAATACCTTTCCCTGCAAAACAATTAACAGCAGCGGTCCATGTAGGCCGGAGAGAAAGGGGCAGTCCAAGGTCATCTCCGTCCCTCCAGATTGGCGAAGAAGACGACCAGGAATGGATCAATTTATTCCAAGTGAAGATCCCCTTAGTGTGTAGGAATGATATGAGATCGGGAGTGAGCATGGATTCCAGTCCATAAGTAGTTGAATCAATACCAAGAAGGATGCCAGAGCCGGAAAAAATGCGCCATTTTAAGAAAGACAGAAAGAGAGCCTGAACCTTTCTGAGGCTGAGCCAAATGGCGGAACCCCTCTTTGAGCCGAGGGATTTCCTCCTATACCAATGTGCGATCGACCTTCCTTTCAGATATTTCTGTTTGATGATGGAGCTCCAAATGCCATCTCCGAAGATGCCTCTGTGCAGAGATTTACATAGGAGGGCCATGCCAAAAGACCTCATATGTAGTAGGCCCCAACCGCCATCCCTCTTCGGTCTTGAGATGGAGTCCATCTTGACCAAATGGATCTTTGATTGGTGGGATTTTCCGCCCCAAAGAAAATTAGCAGACAGAGAAACGATTTTGCTAATTATGGAAGCCGGTAGGAAATAGAGATGAGCCCAATAGACAGCAAGATGAGATAGGACCGATTGGACCAGGATGAGTCTACCTCCCAGAGAAAGGAACCGCATCTCCCATCTTGAGATTTTGTTATAGAAACGATCAATCAACCATAACCAGTCCTGTTTGCGGTTCCCTTTTGGTTTGAGGAGGAAACCCAAATATTTAAAGCCCTCCATTATAGATGCCAGATTAATACCAAATAACGCGGCAATCCATTGAGCTAACTCCTGATTAGTGCCATTGTGATACAACATGGATTTGATCTTGTTGATGACCAGTCCTGTTGCTGATTGAAACTTAAGAAAGATCTCATTGAGACAGAGCCAGCTAGATTTGTGAAGCATGGCACAGATAAGAATGTCATCAACAAAAAGGTTATGAGAAAGAAAAATATTCTTACAGATCTTGATCGGAAGACAGCGCTGGTCAGCTACAGCTTTGTTGATCTGTGTGCTAAGAGAATTCATGACAAGAATAAAGAGTAGGGGAGAGAGAGGACAGCCCTGACGCAGCCCTCTCTCCGCCTGAAAAAAGGATGATGGGATACCATTGATGATAACTGAATATGAAACATTTTCGACACATGCCATCACCCAATTGATTCCCTGCATCCTCAGTCCAATTTTTGCAAGGAGAATTCTGAGGAACCCCCAATCAACACAGTCGTAAGCCTTTTCCAGATCTATCTTTAGAATAGCGGCATCAGTGTTTTTGGATAAGACTGAAAATAAGCACTCCTGTGTCGAGGCAACTGCATCAAGAATATTCCTATCAGATAAAAAAGCATGCTGGTCCTTGGAGATGAAGGCGTTGAGAACAGGTTTCATTCTCTCAGCAATGATTTTTGATATGATTTTGAAAAGGATGTTACATAATGCAATGGGCCTGTAGTCTGCAAATGATTCCGATCTTTCCTTTTTGGGTATTAGAGCTATGAAAGTGGCAGTGAGAGCGCTGTTTATGTTCCCTGATATACGAGTGGCATCCACCATCCCCAACAAATCATCTTTAAACATATCATAAAAGTGCGAGAAGAACTCGATCGACCAGCCATCTGGTCCAGGACATTTGTCCTTTTTGAACTTCTTGATAGCTCCATGAAGTTCCTCTTCCGAGATGGGCTTGAAAAATTCTGTATTGGCATCATCATCAAACATGACAGGCACTTGGTCAACCACCCAGAAGACATCGTTTATATCATTCATCCGCCGCTGGTATTGATTCTGAAAATACCTTGAGGCTTCCATCGATATATCATGCTGAGAATATAAGAAACCCCCGTTGCCATCTTCGATCCTCCAAATAGAATTTTTGCATCTCCTTGCATTTGCAAAATGGTGGAAAAACTTTGTATTTCGGTCACCCTCCTTGAGCCAGATCGCTCTGCTTTTGAGTCTCCAGGATGACTCCTCCTTTTGCAATAACTCTTGTTTCCTTTTCTCCAATAATCTGAAAAGATTTTTTGTTCAAAAGGCAGGCTGTCAAAATTAGCTGCATCAGAGAGACTACATAAATCCTTTTTAATGGCCTGAAGGTCCTGTTTATCCTTCTTCTTCTGTCTAATTGACCAATCCTTAGCCACCTCCCTTAAAGATTGGATCTTTTCACGAAAAGAGGAGAAGGAGAACGCCTCAGACTGCTTTAATTCCTCCCATTTCTTTGTTATGACCTCATTAAAGGATTCATCAGTCAAGTAGATCCTGTTAAATTTAAAGGAATAGCCCAGCCTATATTGAGATTCCTGCCAATCTAGAAAAATGGGACGGTGGTCCGATGTATGGTCATGACCAGTCCTAGCAACTGGCATACCCCATTCAGCAATGATACTGGCATTTATGATAAAACGATCGAGTCTCTTGGCAATAAAAGCTGGACCAGATCTGCTGTTATCCCATGTTGGAGACATTTTACGAGGAATGACATCAACCAGATTCCTGTACAGAAATTCCGTGCGGAGTCTATCAGCAATAGAGTCATTCTTTCTGCAGTTGCCCCAGCATTCGTCGGAATTCAGAGTGGCATTTAGATCACCCGCGATCAGCAGTGATTCGATGTCTAAAATCTCGGAAGCAAACAACAAATTCCAAAAGGAGGATCTATTCCTATAGGGCGCATAAATGTTCAATATGTTTAGAATCTTTGGATGTCCCCTGACATATGCTGAGATTAAAATGCCCGCTTGTGGAGACCGTAACGCAGCCCGAAACAGAGGAGCCATGACAAGGAGCCCACAAAGCCAAACCACAGCAAAACTGGCAATGAGAAAGGAAGAAAGACTGGAAATGCAGTTCAGCTATCCTACCTCTAGCCCGGGCGGCCAGAGAGGAAAGAAACGGAAACAGGCCACCAGAAACAGAATGTGATATAAAGATGTTGCAGAGAGAGTTAGAAACTAGGATGTAGAGACCAGGTGTCTCCCTGCATGGCTGAGCGCCTGTGTGCTAATCCCATGAAACGTGTCCGGCATGTGAAAGAACGTGGCCATGCAGCTGAAGTTGACCGGTGACCATTTCTGGTTGGAGGATGGCAGGAGCTGTGAAAAAGACTTGAGCTTATTGGATCTTCGTGTAATGTGGAGGTCACCTACTGGTTGGCTATGGCGTTTTGCATGGCATCCCCCATCCCGACGCGCTCCGAAACTAAATTTTTGAGGAAATTTTCGAATTTTTTGTGTGAAGTTTTTACTTAAAACATGAAGCAAAAAATGAATTCAAAATGTTTAATGTTTTGGACACTCCATTTATTGTCATGAATACATGAAACTAATTTAAAATAATATCAAAAAAATGTTAGAATTTCAATTTATAGAATAAATTTTTATAATGAAAGAACATGTATTAATTGTATAAAATTTAAAATTATAAGAAAAAATAACTTAAAAAATAAATAAATATTATTAGGTTTTCAATTTATAAAATAAAGTTTTATAGCCATTAAAATTATATAGATGTTGTATAAAATAAATAAAACAAGGCAAAATTGAAAATTGTTATGGTTTGAATTAAAAATAATAATAATAATAAAAAAAAAAAAAATGTTAGGGCTTGAATTTATAGAATAGAGTTTTATAGTCGTTAAAAAATATATGTGTTTTGTAAAATGAATAAAACAATGTAGAATTGGAAGATGTTGGGATTTGAATATATCTGTACCATGCTCTTGTTTTTTTTTTTTTTTTCTCTATGGCTCAAGCTTCTCTGTTTTGTAAGTATTGCCCCATTTTGCTTATTATCATCTTTCCAAAATACACATGGCTACATTCTGCATGGTTAAGGTTCTTCCTACATATGCAGGTTATTTCTACATTTCGAGTTGTTTGTTCTAGTTCTATACTCACTGATTATGTAATTTGGATTACATCAATATAATAGAATATCGCTTTTTTTCTTACTGAACAAAAAAACTTCAAATGATATTCAAAAAAATGTTAGGCTTTGAATTTATAGAATAAAGTTGTATAGTTTTCAAAGAATATATATGAATTGTATAAAATAGATAAAACAATGTAGAGCTGAAAAATGTTAGAGTTTGAACTTAAAGGAAAAAGTAACTTAAAATGATATTTAAAAAAATGTTAGGGTTTGAATTTATAAAATAAAGTTTTATAGTCATTAAGAAATATATTTTCATTATATAAGACGAAGAAAACAATGCAAAATTGAAAAATGTTAGGGTTTAAATTTATAGAATAGGGTTTTATAGTCATTAAAGAACATATGTTTCTTGTATAAAATGAATAAAAGAATGCAAAATGGAAGAAACGTTAGGGTTTGAATTTATAAGGGGAAAATGACATAAATGATATCAAAAAATGTTAGGTTTGAATTTATAGAATAAAGTTTTATAGCTATTAGAAAATAATGCAAAATGGAAAATGAGAATTTAAAATTTAAAAAAACATTGGTATTCAAAACAATATTAAGATTTGAATTTATAGAAAAACTTTTATAGAACATACATCTATTGTATGAAATAAATAAATTAGAGTAGATTCATACATCTATTGTATGAAATAAATAAACTAGAGTAGATTCATACATCTATTGTATAAAATAAATAAACTAGAGTAGATTCATCTTAAACATATAACATGAACTCAGAGAGATCAAATTTAGAGTGCATAAAAAAAATGTGTAATTTTTTATTGTTTAAATTGTATTCTTGAATGCTATATATTTTTAAGTATATGTCAATATTCTTTTTTTTTTAATTATAGCCAACATTGCTTTCTATTTAAATAATATTTTATTTTTATTTCAAGAGAAAAAAAATGTGTAATATTTCATTGTTTAAATTGTATTCTTGAATGCTATATACTTTTAAATATATGCCAATATTCTTTTTTCTTTTTTATTATAGTTGACATCACTTTCTATTTAGTGAATATTTTATTTTTATTTTAAGAGGTACATGAGTGGATTCCAAATTGAACAAGGACATACTTACACATCGGATGTAAAATATGTTGTGTAAAACAAATATAATGAATAAAACAATAATGAAGTTATGTGACAATTGTGTGAGAAATAAAAATAATGATAAATTAAAATATATATATATATATATATATATATAAAATAAAAATAATAAAACAAGTTAATAATATTAAAATATATATATATAAAAAATTCTAGGATAAACTTAAAGCATTATTTATCAATAAAAAAATAATAATATAAAATCCAAAAAAAAATAATAAATAATATATATATGAAATGAAATGTCACTGGTAGAGAAAAATAGGAGTTAACAAAAGCATTATGTAAAAATAATAAAATAAAAATAGTAATACAAGTTAATAAAGGAAATTAAGAAATCTAAAGACATTAAAATTTGTTAGATCTGAGACTTTTGTGATCCATATTGTAGATGAAAGTCTTTCGGATTAATCACATCATTAGGATTGGGTCGATGTTTCGAACCAGCTAATGTGGTTTATCCTCAGGACAAGGTGAAAAAAAATCATATTATCTTTGAGAATAAATAGCAGGGATGCATCATAGCCCAGCCTCCGCCATTGGAAATCTAGTCGTTGAAAACTAACCGTTGAGAACTAGCAGTTGGAGATTAGGTAAAATGAGATTCAAAAAATGGAATTATTTGATATTCTAATTTTAGTTATAAATTATTTAATATTCTAATTTTATTTATGAATTATTAATATTTTAGTTCTAATTTTAGTTATAGATTATTTAATATTCTAATTTTAGTTATGAATTATTAATATTTTAGTTCTGGTAAACTAGTAATAATAGTAATAAGTTAAAATATCAAATAATTCCATTTTTTGAATCTGGTTTTACCTAATCTCCAAAGGCTAGTTTTCCAATGGCTGACCCTGGGCTATGATGCATCCCTGCTATTTATTCTCAAAGATTGTATGATATTTTTTCACCTTGTCGTGAGGATGAACCACATTAGTTGGTTTGAAACGTCCAATCCTAATGATGTGATTAATCCGAAAGACTTTCATCTAGATTAAAATTTCTAAAATGAACCTTAAACACCATTTATGAATATAAAAAAATGATGATACGTGAGTTAAATATTTATTAAAAAAAAAAAAACTCTTACAAATAAGAAGACAAGGGAAATGTAACAAGTAGAGAAAATTAAAGGTTAATATCTAAATAAGAAGAAGAAAAAATATGCCAAACAAAAAATAAAGAGGGGAGAAATTTAATGGCTCAGAATTAGCTAAACATATAGGCATCCCCTTGATTGAAATTATTGGGGCAGGGCTTCCCAATGATGTCGAAGGAGTGATGGGATGCTTATGCAAGAATTTTAGTTTGGTAAGGTGTTTAGAGATATGAGAATGTTTTGCTATAACATATTTGGAAATGTGGTTGTTGAAAGTGTTTAGTGTGTGTATGTGTGTGTGTGTGTGTGAGAGAGAGAGAGAGCTTCCAAGATCTGTTAATTTAGCTAATGTATAATTTGACATGGGATCAAGGAGTTTGGTAAACACTTGGACTAAGCATAGGGTCAAATTTATGTTTGGGTTATAAATAAATGTTTAAGAGTTTTATAAGGTTTAAAAAGAGTTTTGGTATTCCTGCATCAGCACCCCATCACTCCTCTTGCATCATACATGAAGTGATAAAAATCAAAAAACATCCCCAATAATTTTAATCAAAAGGATGATGTTGACCCGCCAACATGTGAGGGGATCTCCCCGGTAAGAAGTCCCAACTAGACCGCAGACCGTTTGGTGTAGGAGTCCCAGCAGTGGGTTGTATGGTATCGCCTTGACAGCGGTTGTGCGCAGAGGTAAGTAAGATGTCCTTGTTGGTAGCAAGGGTGTGACATGCGTAGCAAGCCAAAGAAGGTACATGAATGGTTCTAACACACGAAAGGTGGAATGAGTGCACCCCTTGGAAACATGTGTAAACACGTAGCTTGGAAGGGAACACACAAGCAAATATTCATCACAAACTGGAAGGAATGTGAACCAACAATCCAAAGTGATGGTTAAACCAACAACACATTTCAGTAAGATTCATACATACATATACAGAAAGAGTCTATACATACATGTGTAAGAAAACAGATACATATATCATTAGAGTAACCAATTTAACTGAAATACAATAAAAACATATGCATGAAACGTGATGGCTCTGATATATTAAGAAGTGAAAGTTCCAATCATACAGTACAACCATGACCAACCACTAGTCCCGATAATGGAACATTACAATCACTACCGCCTACTCCTCCAAAGAAATGTACTAGCTCTGCAATGTGGAGAATTTAAGGCTCGTTACAATACTCTCCAAGCTTTCTCCAAGATACTCCTATTGGAATATTGGCTGACCAAAAGCCTCTACAATGAGTTATGAGGTACTATAAATAGCAAAGGGTGGGGTGACCCTTGACATTCCCCTTTGTGATTGTTCACGTACCTTCATGACTCTTCGACTACTCTATGACTGTTACATTCAACTATCGACACTTAGACTTCCACTTTACAAGATGTTACATCCAATCTACACATGTACCCATGTGAGACAAAATAGGCTTGAGCAAGCCATGCAAGACATTACTAAGACTCAGACAGTTGTGGGAAGACCAACTCTTTGACATCCTTGCGATGATCGATGGTGGCGAACTGATGCCAATCTTGGTTGTCCGTGATGGTGTCCGTGTGTTCAATGGTGACATCCTGCTGAAAGCGAACTCTTGCCTTCGTTACATCCGGATACACTAATATGGCTCCTCTTTCCAACTCGTCTAATAACATGTGCATCATCGTCTTGAGTGCAATTGTACCAGCAACATATTGATGCATAATGTTTGTGTTGATCTCCAAGTGTGTGTTGGTGACCATGCGCATCAACTTGTCGAAATACATGTTTAGCTCTAGTCGGACTTGCTTCTTGTCTTCGCCTCGGTGAGTGTGCCAATAGGTGGGATTGCATGTGTGCGCATAGTGACATCCATGCTGCTGAACACCCTTGCATGTGATCAACGGTATTGCTCACCTTGTCTGCTCCGTGCCAGCTACTAGGCCGAATCTATAACCTGTATGGGCGCAGCTTCATCAGTCTGTGGATGTTGCGCCTCCTGCTGTACTTGTTCCTGCTGCAACTCTGTCTCTCGTCTGTGCAGCTCCTGTTCTTCCTTTAGTTGTTGCTTCAACACCTGCAACTCCTTCTCTATTTCTCTCTCTACCTTCACGTGATCCTCTTGCCACTCCATCGCCTCATAGCCTCAGTTTCCAAAGTTGCTTTCATCACGAGTGGATCTGCTTGAACTTGCAACTTTGCTCCGCTTTTACTCTGTCAACAACCTTCCTCTTGCATTTGTCGCATGCAGGTCTGCTACCTTCTGTTGTTGCTGATGGTGTTGCTTGTTATGATTTCGCTGCTATTTCATCTTGATATCCTTAGCTATGAACAACGTGATGTCTTCATAGATATGCAAGTTCATAGACACTCGATCAATTGCATCCCCAGTTATGCTCTCAATGGTGTCTTTGGCTCTACTCTCCTAGAATCCATTATAACTATGCTACTAAGAGGCAAACGAACACCTATGATACCTGGAGACATAGTAACACTGATGGCAAGCAATCTGTCAGTTGAAAACCAAAACAAACTAGAGGACTAACATGCAACATACCTGTGTGACTGTCTGTGAAGATTGTGCAATTTTCACTGAGAGGCTGGGAGACTGACTGCCAAAACTGCGCAAGGCATAGTCTAGGCTGTCGGGAGGCTGACTAACTACTGGAACTGCACAATGCACAGTCCAGCCTGGCCTGCTGAGGATTGAAACTACGTAGTGCGCAATTTCAATTAGCAGTGACATGCAAACCAGCAAACTTCATTCGCAATTTTTGGGCCCAGGGAGTCACTGCCTCCCAGAATTGCGCAATGCAAGCTTGGAGGGCAGTGCTAGGCCATACTTGTGGAATTTCTGGAGGGAAGGCAGAACCTTCACTTCCATAAACGCGCAATGCTAGTCGGGCAAGACACGGTCTGGGCCAAGGCAGCCCAGACCCGCTGATGGGCAACTGAAACCATGAGAAGTCTAAATACATGGTGATACTAAGTGTAAACAAGAGTGAATGATCATGCATGCAACCAATAAGTGCAGGATTCAGAAATCGGGAAAGCATGCATGTGTGTGAAGTGAGTTGTCGCAACGACGACCACTGGTGCAAAAGCAGTGTCATGCATGCGACAACAGTGAGATGCAAACGAAAATTGAAACGGTGCTTCTACGAGCTAACATACATTAAAATGACAGCAAGTGCTCATTGAAATCAAGCAAACAACACTCACACAAAGCAAAACACAAAAAGAAACAGAAATGCAGTGCAAGACATGAAAAGCAAACTTACCCTGAAACAACTAAGCTGAAAGTGTCGAAGACTCCTGGATGCGATGTGGGATGTCAAAGCTGCAAGATCAATGTGAGGAATGAGCTCTGCAGCGTCCAGTTCATAATTTTTGATAAGATCGAGGTTATGACGCACATGCCACAAATCTAGGAAAAAGCAACATTTGGCAAGAGGTTTCTAAAATGATCTTTGCATGTAACCTCCAACTGCTAAAAATAGATCCCTCAGATCTAGGGATGCCTTTTGCATGTTGATTAATTGTTATTTCGGGAAAAGAAACCCATGCATGCAAATCAAGTTTGTTGGGTCCCAGAGGGAACCAGTCAACCTGAAGGCACATGCAACAGCCTGCAAGACTAAGAGAGAGATTTGCGCAATTGCTCAGTTGAGTTGGGCTGGCTGTCCTAGAGGGATTGCACAATTTCTGGGTTGAGTTGTACTGTTGAGCCAAATTGCGTTGTTTTCTCAAGGAAGCATGTCTGACTGCATTGCGCAATTTCTGAGCCCAGCACGCTGCCCAACAGATTTGCTCAATTTCTGGAGGGAAGGTTGGTTCCCCTCTAGAATTGTGCAATTTTCTGGAGGAGTGTCTCAGCCAGAAAATGGTCTAAGTCTGAAATGTCGGCTTGCGGGAGGGAGACAAACAAGCTGACATGCACAGTGCAGCAAGCCACTGAAACTCTGTTGAAGCCTATGTACTTGACAGTGCAAGACATGCTGCTAAGGATGGTTGGCAGGGAGGCTCCAAAACGAAGCTAAGGCAAAATTTTGGAGGGTGGTTGTAGTCGCTACAGCATATGGTTATAAGCTTAGCTAATAATTTTAATCAAAATGATGGTTATAAGCTTAGCTAATTTAGAATACCCACCATTCATGAACTAAATCTCTCCCACCATTCATGAACTAAATCTCTAATTCAGAATACCCACCATTCATGATGGTTATAAGCTTAGCTAATTCAGAATACCCAAGTTATTGATCTCTGTGTTTATTAACTTTTTATGTTTCATTCTTCTTCATATTTTTGAGGCTTTCTTCTTTAATTTAATATTTGGCTCTTGCAATATTAATGATTTTTAATCATTTTCCTAAGATACGATATTTCAAGTTATTTTTAGAAATATTATGTAGTCTTGTTTTTATTACTTCTATGAAATCCTTTCTTTATTTTGATTATTTTCTTAATTTGCATACATATTTTTTTTCTCACACAATAGTTGTTCATTAATTTTTTTCATTTTTTTCCTTTTTACACAATGGGTACCTAATTTAGTTCCTTAGAGGCTATCAAACTTTATTTTATAAATTAAAGTCCAAAATTCTAAGCTTTATTTGTCCTTGATGATGGGTGGAGTGCTCGCTCGAAACATTGGATGTTTAAAACTCTTAAAAATAGTTTATCTCCAGAAATCTTAGACAACGCGATGAATATATAAAATTTAAGTGAATTTCTCATACTTTTAAACCTTGAGAAACTATAAAATGGCATGTTTCATAGTTGGTTTAGGTTAAATTCTTAGTATGACTCTCTTACGAATATCTAAAATGATGTGTCATGAGATTTCAATCCTTTTAGTTTGCTTGTTATGATTTAATTATGAAATAAATATATAGAACATAAAGGACTAGAGTGGGAGTGAGTATGGAGATATGATGAGAAGATTACAAGGAGGTGACATATCTTTTGAGGAGAACACATTACAAAAGCATGGGAAAAAAGGTCATGGAGAGATTCTTTCAAATTTTAGAGATCATTATTGTTGCCCTAACCTTGTGTCTTGAAGAATCTAAGCTTTTCCCTAGGTACCATCCTTAGAAGAAGGAGAATGTCTAGGGATTCTCCCTTAAATATGTTTCCTGGAAAGAAAAAGAAAGAATATAAATTTTATGGACATTAAATATTCATTTACAAACACTCATTGATGCTTTTATGTTGATGTGGTGCACTAGTGTGGTTTCAAGCTTCTAGTGAGTGGGTGTGCCAATATTAATATGGCATACCTTAGATTTTTAAAATAATAACAAATTGTCATTTTTGTAAAATACACCCATAGTATCGCATTAGGAAAACATAGTACGTTGATGGAAATGTAGAGTCTTGTATGTTCTCCATGACACTCCAATGTCTCCCCTCTTGTTGCCACAACTACTTATATATATGTGCACCATTAACATCAATATATGCACCTTATAGCAACATTAATAGTGCACTTGTATATTGCATGTTTATTGATCCCATTTTTTAGGGAAAACTAGTTTCTAGTTTTTGTACAATCCATTAAAATATTAATAATGCATCATTATAGTGAGTCACTATAACTTGCATCAATACAATGCATGGGATCTATTACAACATTGAAGTTCCCATTAAAATTAATTTTTTTACAATAGTGAAACCTATCACGCTACAAACCAAAGGAATTTAAAAAAAAAGGTTGATAAAAAGAAAAAGGATAAAGTAAAAATGTTGAAGTAACTGTTGAAAATAGCAACAAGAAATGCTAAATATAGAAGTGCTAAAAATAGCATTGTTAAAAATAGCATTTCGGGATACATTCCAATTTTAGTTAGTCCTTGAACTAAAATTGAGAATTAAAATTCGAATTTGATCTTAGCAGCTGTTTGAAAAATAATTAATTAATTCATCTTGAGTTAATTAGTTGGATAAAATCAAACATGAAGTCTATGTGAAGTCATGCAACAGCTTTCCCTTTGATTGAGGAAGTTATCCCTCAATTAAAGTGATCAGCATGAGTTGTACTTTGAGTTGTAATTAGTTAGCTTAGTTATGAATTAAGTCCAGTTAGATTAGTTCCAATAGTTTGTTGAACTGATTGTGAGTTCAATTAGTTAATGCATGCATGCATGTAGCTACTGCACTTCAGATAACTGAATATTTTCTCATAAATAACTCATGCATGTCAGTTCAATCAGAGACCCAGTTGAGATCAGATGATGGGACAGTGTAATATCAGTTGCAAGAATATTCCATTGAGGATATCTCTTGCATGCAGAAGGAATTCATTCCTTGGAGATTGCGTAGTTATTTTTGAGTTTGGTGAGTTGTGTGAGAGGTCAATTCACACATGTGGCAGCCAGAGGACCCAAGAGAAATTGCGCAAGGAAATAGGAGGTTTGGAGGACTGAAGGAAGGCATATGTTGTGTCTATTCAATATATGAACAACATTGAGGGATTGTACTGAGAGTTGGATAGCTCGTGAGCTAAAGCTTTGTGTAATCCAGAGATATTTCCACTTGTATGATAACACAGATAGCAGGGTTTTTAGCTGAGGCTTTCCCCAGCGTATTCTTCTGCGTTCATGTGTGATTGATTTCTTATTCTCTGTTATATGTGTTCTATTTGATCTTGCTCAAAATCAATTAAGCTTCCGCAAGTTTTTTTTGTAGAAGTAGATCAAGTATTTTGCTTTAGTATATTGCATTATCAGGCGATATACAGTGGGAAATTCTACATGGTATTAGAGCAAAGGTGATCAAAGCGGAGAACAGTATACAAATAAGGGAGAAGTTCGAAGTTTGAAGTTCCTGATTATAGAAATCGAATTCTTATAACATCCCAAATTTCACCAATGGCGTTCAACGATTTGAGACTCGAGTATGCCCTTGATGGCAGCTCAAATTATATAGCTTGGAAGGATCGCATGCAAGTCGTATTAGAGGACAACGGTTTGAAGGACTTCTTTGATCAAGAATTCCCCAAGCCAATAGCTGCTAATGCCCAAGAATTAGCAGAATGGAAGAAATGTGTGGCTAGAGCAAGGAGGATTCTTCTAGAGGGAGTTCGAGACCACATAGTCTCGAGTCTCCATGGGAAGGAGACACCATTTTCAATGTGGAAAACATTGAAGGATATATATCAGAACAGTAGCGATCAGAGGAAGCTGGCACTGAAAGACAAGCTTCGGAAAATCAAGTGTGAAAAGGGCGACACGATCTCTACATATCTAAACAAGCTCACCACCTGTAGGGATGAGCTTGGAAGTGTAGGGATCATGACAACCGATGATGACATGGTGAGTCTTGCTCTCCTCAGTCTTCCTAAGAGCTGGCATAGCTACCAAGACTCAGTAAATGGAAGAGAGAAACTGCCAGATTGGGAACGACTTTGGTCAGATCTGATGCAGGAGGAGATAAGGAGAAGCACCAGAGATGGATCTTCATCAAAGCAAGATGATGAAGAAAATCTAGCCTTAGCGAGTAAGGCGAGGAAAGGGAAAGGGAAAGCGTCCCATTCCAAATCGAGTTCTTCCCATGGTGGGAAGAAGATTGACAAATCGAAAGTGAGATGCTTTCATTGTCATGAGGTGGGCCATTATGTTATGAATTGTCCACAGAAGAAATCCAAGAAGGGATCCTCGAAGGGATCAGATGATGAGGCACTGGCCTCACATTTCACCCTCATTGCATGCATGGTTTCATCGATGGTGGGGTGTGTTTGGTACTTGGACAGTGGAGCTTCATTCCATAAGACAAGCGACAAGAGTCTTTTCAGTACCTTAAAGGAGAAGGACTTCCAGATGCGTATCGAGATGGGCGATGATGGAAAGTACCGTGTTTCAGGTGAAGCTACGGTTGCGTTTCAAAGGGAGCATGGAGCTCCTCTCACCCTAACTGATGTAAAGTATGTGCCTGGTCTAAAGAAGAACCTTGTGTCCGTCGCTATGTTGGAAGACAAAGACTATGATGTAGTCTTTAGTAAAGGAAATGAATTCTTGAGGCATATCAGCACTGGACAAACCAAGAGGATTAGGATTCGAGTAAAGAATCTCTACAAGCTAGAGGTAGAAGACTATGCTGCATTGAGTTCCAAAGCAGAGTTGGTGCAGAGCCAAGATATTGGCGAGCTATGGCATAGAAGATTGGGCCACTTGCACCATGGGGCCTTGAAGATCATGCAGCAGATGTCTACTAGACTTCCCAAGGGAAAACTGAAGCAATGGATACATGCAAAGGTTGTACCATAGGTAAGTATGCAAAATCTTCCTTTCAGGATCGAGACAGTAGAGCTGGAGCAATCCTGGAGCGAGTTCATACAGATGTGTGTGGACCATTCTCTACAGCCTCCACCGCTAAACAAAGGTACTATGTTATTTTTATTGATGATTTTTCTCGTAGATGTTGGATCTACTTCATGCAGAAGAAGGATCAAACCTTCTCAAGGTTTTGTGAGTTGAAAGCCTTGGCAAAGAAAGAATTTGGAAAGAAAATAACGGCCTTGCGAATCTACAATGGTGGAGAGTATGTCTCCCAACAGTTTAAGGACTTTTGTTGAGCAGAAGGAATTAAACGGGAGTTGACGACACCCCATAACCCATAGCAGAATGGGGTGACCGAAAGGAAGAACAGATCGATTGTAGGAGCAGCTCGGGCGATGCTACATGACCAAAGCCTACCACTTCATTTGTGGGCTGAGGCATGCAATACAACAATATACTTGCAGAATAGAAGCCCACATAATATATTGGGGATGAAGACACCAATGGAGGCCTTCTCCGAGAAGAGACCAGATGTGAGTCACTTCAGGATCTTCAAATCATCGGTTTATTGCCATGTGACCAAAGATGCCCGAAAGAAGCTAGATCCAACAACTGAGTTGAGGATACTTGTGGGGTACACTGATACACCCCACAACTATCGGGTGTTCTTGCTTACCAGTCAAAGGACAGTGGTACGCAGAGATCTGAATTTCGACGAGCAGAAGGCCATGCGAGTGTCCCTTGAGAGGGAGCTCAAGTTGCATGCAGAGGAGGAACTTTTAGTTCCTAAGGAGGAGGAGCCTCATACTGATGCAGAGCAGCCGCATGCAAAGGATTTGGGAGTGGAGACATCCACTCATGCAGAGTCTTCCAGAGATGGGCAGAAACGCTCAAGGGAAGCTGACATATTGGTGATGGATGCGAGAGAGAATGTGGGACAACCATCCTCTCAGTGCGGACAGAGGAGATCACCCGAGTGGTACACTAGTTACATGGCCCTGGTTGGGGAGTGTGTAGAGATCGAACCTTATTCCTTTGAGGAAGCAGTGCAACAGCCAGTCTGGGTTGATGCTATGGTGGAGAAGTATGACTCCATCGTTCAAAACAATGTTTTGGATGTTGTCCCAAGACCAGAGGACAAATCAGTAGTGAGTTCCCGATGGCTTTACAAGGTAAAGCAAGCAGTTGATGGCTGTGTGGAGAAACATAACGCAAGGTTTGTTGCCCATGGTTTCTCACAAGTCGAGGGGATCAACTATGATGAGACTTTTTCTCCTGTAGCAAGGTACTCATCTATCAGATTGATGTTGGCACTATCAGCTCAGATGGGTTGGAAGATCCATCAGATGGATGTGAAGACTGTGTTCCTCAATGGAAAGATTGAGGAAGAGGTGTACATTGAGCAGGCACAAGGATTTGAGACCTTCTATCGTGAGTCGCATGTGTGCCGACTCAAGAGAGCTTTGTACGGGCTGAAGCAAGCACCTCGTGCTTGGTACACCATGATCGATAGTTATTTCACTGGGTTGGGCTTCACAAAGAGTGAAGCAGATGCAACCTTTACCACATCATGGTAGAAGGTAAGCCATTGATCATTGTTCTTTATGTTGATGATCTGATATTGACAGGTGATGATCAGTTGATCAAGTCTTGCAAGGAGGACCTTGCAAGAGAGTTCGAGATGAAAGACATGGGTCTTATGCACTACTTTCTAGGCACGGAAGTGTGGCAGAAGGATGGGGAAGTGTTTGTGTCTCAAGGCAAGTATGCCAATGAGATACTTAGGCGATTCCACATGGAGAAGTACAAGCCCATGCAGACTTCTCTAGCTGGTAACTGGAGGAAGGAGGATGCTACTTCAGGTGAGGTAGTAGGTTCTACTGTTTATCGGCAGCTTGTGGGTTCAGTATTTAGTGAACACACGACCAGATTTGTGCTTTGCAGTGAACCAGCTGAGTCAAGCTATGGTTCAGCCTACCAAGTTGTTTTGGAAGGCAGCGAAGCATGTGCTGAGATACCTCAGAGGCACATCTCAGTATGGATTATGGTACAGACGGACAAAGGGAGCGAAGCTTCAGGGCTTCACAGATGCAGATTGGGCAGGGAGTCCATCAGACCGGAAGAGCACTTCAGGGGGAATTTTCAACCTTGGTTCAGCTGCAGTTTCTTGGTACAGCAGGAAACATAGGTCAGTTGCACTTAGCTCAGCAGATGTTGAATACATGGCTGACAGTCAGGCAGCATGTGAGACCATTTGGATGCGGAAAATTCTAGTTGGATTGTTTGGTTAGAGGACGGATCCAACTGTGATCTATTGCGATAATCAGAGTTGTATTGATGAGCCCCAAAAATGTACAATTATTTGGGCTCATTCAACCTCCTAATTTGGCTTAGTCCACCATTCTCATTTGTTTATTGCATGTTTTTGATTATTTTTATGTTAATAGAGTGAATTTGGTTAGTCATTATGCCAACAAGTCTAATGGGTGCTTTGTGTAGCCTTGTTGGTCAACTTGGAGACAAAATTGAAGGTCTTAATGAGCACTTGGCAGCCAAATTCGTGGGAGAACAAGCTAGAGGATTTGCAGGAAGGTGTCCCCCTCATTTATGGACCCTTACCTCGAATTCTCCACCATCAGCTCGGAGTTCAAAGGCCACCAAATCAATGAGCTCAAGGGCAGCCAAGCAAGTCAAGTTGGACTGCTGTTAACTACAAGTCTTGGGCAGCCAAGTCCCTAACTTTTAGGAGGACTGTTGGGTCCTCAAATTGTATAAATAAGAAGGCTTGGGGCCTCATTTTGGTTAGCTAGTTGGTAGTCATTTTTGGTAGCTAGTAGTTAGTCATTTCGTAGCAGCTAGTTAGTCAATTTGGTTTTCGCTCTTTGTAAGCCAGTTTTGGCATGACATTAGACTTTTGATTATGAATAAAAGCAAGCAGTTTTGGATCAGATTTTGAGTTTTTAAAGGAGCCTAAAGCTCTCGGGGTTGGGCCCAACCTGAGAGCTCAGGCCTCCTTCCTTTGTATCAATATTGTTCCTTTCGCATTTCGTTTCCATTTCCCTTTACATGCATTCGAGTATAGCTGATGATTTAGATTTCCTGTAGTGGTTAAACAGTTGCTGATTTGGATTTCTTGTAGAAGTCAAACAGATTGGTTTTATCAGTTAGAATTGTTGTAGTTGTTTGGAAGTAGGCTGAGGCATTACTTAGATCCATTCATGCACTTTTATATTTAGCATTACTTCTTCATTCCACTGCCATGCATGAGTTTCCTTCACAATTTATATTGCTGTTCATTGATTTTATGTCACAAGTAGCTCAGGTTGAAGCATTCTCATTTTGGTGACACTCATAAACAATTTGTTTCATCTACACTGCTCCATACCACTCCATTACCTTCCTCCTCTTGTCAACCACACCTAAAGCCACTCAGCCACCCTCTGTTCAGCTCATTCAACTTCCAGCTCTTCTATTACTCACATAGCCCCATCTACTTAACCTTTCATAGATACCATCCTTCCATTCACCAACCCACTCCATGTACTCTTTCCCCATCTGACTTCTCTGTCTCTGAGCCATCACCAGTCCCATCTCCACCTCACCTATCCTCCCATACCACTCCATCACTTCACCATCACTCAAAACCCTCACGGCCAAACATCCTGTAGAAATTCCTTAGTTTCCTGTAGAAACCCCTGCAGACTTCCTGTAGAAGCCCATAAACATGGTTCCTTGACGGCCAAACTTTGTGAGACTCTCTGGAAGGGTGTTAGGGACCCCTTAGATCCTCTATGAACCTCCCCAACCTTTCCCAATCATTTCTCCTCCTTGATCCACCTCTGTGCAGCCAAACCCTAATAAGAACAAAGTCACAATCAATCCAACCATTAAAGCAAAAACATAAAAACAACATCCTTCTCCATGAAAGTAGTTTGAGTTCATGCATTTCACATAACTAGAGGTAATGGCATCATTCTTAGACATCTGCACTCTCACTATTGCATCATAGAAGTTAAACTAGTCAGATTAGGGTTTCCTAGGGTTTCCATGCTTTGGTTTGCTTTTAGTTCATTTTTGCCAAATAGATTAGTTTTCTTTGAGCTAGCTTTCGTCCATCATTTAGCAAGCTTCTTCTGAGAGCCTATAGAAGTTGGCTTGAGCCCTAGCGGACTTGTGCCAGCTGACCAAGTGACAGCTGCGACAAGAGCTAGTACTTGTGCATACAGCACGCCGCTTCCAAGTTTGTACGAACTACCGGGTTGATAAAATTAAGAGACAGGAAGCCCCAGGAGTTGTAGCATTATTGCTACAATACTGGAGCTCACCATGTATCAAACTCTTTGAGAATCCAGTATTCATGACAGGTCCAAGCACATCGATATCCAGTATCATCATCTTCGAGACTGTGTGGTGAAGAGGATCATGTTGTTGCTGTATGTTTCGACCAAGGAGCAGGATGCAGATATTTTGACTAAGGCATTGTCAAAATGCAAATTCAAGTTCCACAGAGACAGGATTGGGGTGACAGATAATCCCTTGTTGAGAGGGAGTGTTGAAAATAGCAACAAGAAATGCTAAATATAGAAGTGATAAAAATAACATTGCTATAAATAGCATTTCGGGATACATTCCAAATTTAGTTAGTCCCTGAACTAAAATTGAGAATTAAAATTTGAATTTGATCTTAGCAGCTGTTTGAAAAATAATTAATTAATTCATCTTGAGTTAATTAGTTGGAGAAAATCAAACATGAAGTCTATGTCAAGTCATGCAACAGTTTTCCCTTTAATTGAGGAAGTTATCCCTTAATTAAAGTGATCAGGATGAGTTGTACTTTGAGTTGTAATTAGCTAGCTCAGTTAACTGAGTTAAGTCCAATTAGATTAGTTCCAGCAATTTGTGGAACTGATTGTGAGTGCAATTAGTCAATGCATGCATGCATGTAACTACTGCACTTCAGATAACTGAATATTCTCTCATAAATAACTCATGCATGTCAGTTCAGTGAGAGACCCAGTTGAGATTAGATGATGGGACAGTGTACTATCAATTGCAAGAATATTCCATTGAGGATATCTCTTGCATGCAGAAGGAATTCATTCCTTGGATATTGCGCAGTTACTTCTGAGTTTGGTGAGTTGTGAGAGAGGTCAATTCACACAAGTGGCAGCCAGAGGACCCAGGAGAAACAACGCAAGGAAATAGGAGGCTTGGAGGACTGAAGGAAGGCATATGTTGTGTCTATTCAGTGTATGAGCAGCATCGAGGGATCGCACTGAGAGTTGGATAGCTTGTGAGCTAAAGCTTTGTGTAATATGGAGATATTTCCACTTGTATGATAATATAGATAGCGGGGTTTTTAGCTGAGGCTTTCCCTAGAGTATTCTTTTGTGTTCATGTGTGATTGATTTCTTATTCTCTGTTATATGTGTTCTATTTGATCTTGCTCAAAATTGATTAAGCTTCTGTAAGTTTGTTTGTAGAAGTAGATCAAGTATTTTGCTTTGGTATATTGCATTATTAGGTGATCTACAATGGGAAATTCTACAGTAACACAAGTAGAGAGTTACCTAGGGTGATGATCCAGGTGGATATTACTTGCCACCCGCCTATTCCAATTGGACCCACTTCATTGTTTCTATCAGTTTCCTATTTTTCAACAAAATTTCTTAGGGAAACATGAAAACATTGGTCTTTGACGAACACTTATATTCAAATCTTTTTTTCCTTGAATATACCTTTCTAATGGGCTATCGTGTGCACCAAACAGAGATAGTATGCCAAAGTTACGACCTCGGGAAGTTGATGTTCCAATTAACCCCATCGGGGCCATACCTTTTGGCGCTTCATCTCCTA
Source organism: Pinus tabuliformis (assembly GCA_031772625.1). Lineage (NCBI taxonomy): Eukaryota > Viridiplantae > Streptophyta > Pinopsida > Pinales > Pinaceae > Pinus > Pinus tabuliformis. The sequence goes on along the minus strand of CM062813.1, from coordinate 439,749,912 downwards.
GGGTTAGGTTTTTGGATGTTTAGGGTTTCTCATTGTTTCTTTCTAATAAAAATACCTCCAATCCTCATTATAACATAATTCAAAAGGCATGTAGTCGTCACATCTCTTCTTAGAGATAAGTTATCATTGCCCGAGCTAGTTTGCTTTCATTTTGCATATAATCAACTTTCAACATTTGATATTTATTAATTGAAGCTCACTTTCATTATATATTTGTGTTTCTTTTCATTCCTTCATAGATCTAAATCAATGGTATTAAAGTGGTCTACTCTTTCTTTTCTGTCCTGTGCATGTCCCCAACAAGGTCGGGGTATAGGGAGTTGGGACTCGAACTGCTTAAATCCTTGCAAGATTGTCCTCGCTGAACCCGACAACCTCCCATGGCAAAAGAAAAGAAAGACAAGGGAGCAAGAGATCCTATCAAATTGTCCCTCAAGCGACATAGGAACAAGATTATGGATAATTTTTCCCAGATCCTCCGACGAATACCAATGGACGAAGCATATTCATCAAGCAGTCACTTCGAAGGTGTCGCCCCCTTTTGAAGTACAAGTTAATTTTTACATTCCTGTATTTGAAGGCTAGATAGACGCAAATCCTCTAAATATATGGTTAAATTTATTGGAAGAATATTTTTTGGTCCATGATTTTTCCCATAGAGAAAAAATTACTTTGCACTCCTTAAGGTTGCCCCACATGTCAAGGATTGGAGGGAAACTTACTGTTAACAAAGGGTAGGGCACGAATCCTCACCATTTTTACACCCTCTTGGGACTCTTTTTGAGATGTTGGCGAGGAATAGTATTACCCTATCAGGAGTTACGAAGACAAATACATAAAATGGACCACACTACAACAAGAAGGGGTCCAAGAAGTGCTAGAGTTCACAGATATATTTCACACCCTATGCATGATGTTGGTATCAAGGACTATGAGCGACATCTAGTGCTCAAGTACCATGTTTTTCTGCACAAATACATCCAGGTAAAATGGAGTTCCTGGACATCTGTTCGCTTGGTGTAATATACCAACATGTTATCAAGATCGAGCAAAAAAATAAGTAGAAGATGCGAGACCTTGGATCTACGAACCTAAAGCAGGGCAAAGGGCACCCCCAAACCACAAAACAAAGGACAAATCTAAGGTGGAATGACCGAGGATAACCCGTTGAAGTCACAAGCAAAGAATAGTAATGGGAAGATGAAGAAAGACATGGGAAAGTGGTGTGAGTTCCACAAGACCCCCGCTCACAACATAAGTGAGTGATGCACAAAGCAGTCACTGGTGGCTGAGTTGAAAGCTTAAGAGTCAGAGGAATGTTCTGACTCTGAACCAAAACCCAACAAGGGGAAATAAATCATTGATTTAGAGCCAAGCACCATTGTTTCCACCACCAAGGTTAAGAAAAGCGAGCCCAAAGATCTGGAGGAGGGTGAGCATCTCTTTCACTCACATTTGTGGGTGAAAGGTGCACCACTGTAGTTCAATATAGATAGTGGGAGTCAAAATAACCTCATCTTAGCAAAGGTCGTTAAGTGGTTGGGCTTTCCAACAACATCACACTCGCAACCATACACCGTTTAGTGGCTCCACCAAGGCCAATATCTACACATTAGCCATCAATACCTCCTACCTCACAACTTCAAGCCTTTCACATATGAGGTATTGTGTGATGTTGCTCCCCTTGATGTTTGTGATGTTTTATTAGGCCAACCATACTTGTGGAAGTGTCATGATGTGTATGAGTCCATATCTCGCACTGTTATTATTGCTTTGCGCAGAAAACTATATAGGATTATTGAATTAAGGCTTCGGTGATCCATATCAAGTTTTTTAGACAAGTTTTCGGTGATAATCACATCAAAATTCACTTGTCGATGCTTTTCGAACCAACAAGTGTGGTTCATCGTCAGGACAAGATGAAGAATTAGATCATGGTAGCAAGTTAAATAGAGAGACCGAGCAATAATAATAATAATAATACTAGCTTAGAATTGGATAATATTGTTAATGTAAATAATAATAATAATAATAATAATAATGGAAAATATGATATTGTTAATAATAATAATATTATTATTATTATTAAAAATAATAATAATAATAAAGAAAAATATTATACTAATATTAACAACATTAATAATAATAATAATAAAAGCAATAGTGGTGGTGGTAATAATAATAATAATAATAATAATCCTTCTCATAAAATAAGGTAGTCAATCTTTCTAGTTTTTCCTTTCCCCCTTCTGTCTTTAGTCTTCTTGAAAAGGGGTTAAATTTTGCCCTTGCTCCTAGAAAAATCATTGTGGAAGATATTATGTGTGACGTTGAGTTTGGGATTAGGGGCTTACCTGATAATATTAAGGACACAATTAGGCAAGACTATGTTGTCGTCCTTAGGAAAGCAAAGCCCCCTAGGAACAACATTAGCAAGGATGAATTTAATGCCCTAAAATCCTTGAACTAGAATAAGGACATCGTTGTTCTTAAAGCCGATAAAGGTGGGGCTATTGTGATCCTTGACAAGATGGATTATCGCAGGAAGATGTTGGATCACTAGTGTAATAGCGGAAATTATAAAAAGCTTAATAAGGATCCCCTGAAAAGGATCTCCAAAACATTCTCTATGGCTATAAAGTCCAGTAGCATTGTAGGTACCTTTTGCCACAAACTTATTGAGAGTAACCCAATCACTCCAAGGGTCTATGGGCTTCCAAAGACCCACAAAGATGGGGTCCCCCTGAGACCCATTGTCAACACCATAGGAGGGCCTACCTACCTCCTAGCCAAATATCTAGCCTTGAAGCTTAAACCTGTTGTTGGACACATTGATTCATTCGTCAAAGACTCTTCTTTGCTTGTCAATGAGTTAAAGGGATTAAAGTTTGATCATGGGGACAATCTCGATAGTTTTGATTTAGTGTCCCTTTACACTAACATCCCTATTAAGGATTCTATTGAGGTCATCAATCACTTCACTAATCCCGATACCGCTAGATTATTAGAGATTTGTCTTACTTCTACTTTTTTCTGCTTTGAAGGGGAATTCTATGAGCAGACTTGCGCAGTTGCAATGGGCTCCCCCCTGTCCCCAGTTGTTGCTAATATTTTTATGGAAGACTTTGAATCCAAGGCTTTGGCCTCAACCCGTTTCCAGCCTAAGCTATGGAAAAGGTTTGTAGATGACACTTGTGTCATCTAGCCTCATGGCCAAGAAAAGTTAGATCAATTTTTCTAGCATCTCAACAATCAATCTACCTCCATAAAGTTCACTATGGAGCAAGAAGTTGAGGGGTTCCTGCCTTTTCTTGATGTTCTCATTTCGAAGAAGGATGATGGTTCTTTCTCTGACCAAGTGTTTCAAAAGAAAACTCACACTAAGCAATATCTTCATGCCAAGTCTCATCATTTCCCGGCTCAAAAGTTTGGTGTTCTCAACACGCTAGCTACTCGTGCGCTGAGAATCTCTAATGAAAACCACCTTTATAAAGAGAAAGCCCATCTCCTTAATGTTTTTGTTAATAATGGATATAGTAGGCACCAAGGCCTTAAAGCTTTCCTCAAAGTTGGCAGAGGTCCCAAGGTTAAGAAAGACCCTAAAGATCGAATCTCAGGGGTGCATCTCCCTTTCATCCAGGGTACCAGTGACAAGATTATGCGAATCCTAAGGAAGCATTATGTTCCCTCGACCTTTAGACTCCTTAACACCATTCATAGTTCCGTAAGATCTGTAAAAGACCTTGTTGACCCCAAGGATATGGAAGGTGTTTATGTTATTCCATGCTCTTGTGGGACCCCCTATGTTGGTGAAACTCAACGCTCTATTAATCAGAGGATTCATGAGCACGATATCAAGCATGGGAGGACCCGGTCTTCAGCTTTAGTAGAACACACGGAGAAGACTAAGCATCATATATACATTGAGGAGGTCGAGGTCATTGCTAAGATTGCTCCTTTTCATCACTGGAAGTTTAGGGAGGCCGAGTAATCTTAACAGGGATGACGGATGGAAAATCAACAGTTGTTGGATCTTAGCCCTTTCCTTTTAGAACCGCCCCTGCCCTCCCCCCTCCTTATGTTTCCTTTCTTTTTGTTGTTTCCTTTCCGGTTTTGATTTCATTCCCTCGACTGTTGAATTGTTTGAATTTCCTGTGTTCCATTTTCTATTTATTTGTTATTTTTTGTTGTTTATATTTATATTAATATTATTATTATTATGATTTATTTGTAACTCTAATTTACCTCATAATATTCCTATAGTAGTATTAATATAAGTCTATATATATTTTGATACGAAGAGAATAATTTCCCTTAATAATTATGTATTAGGTTTATGTATATAGAATTTAACCAATAAATATTTTCAAGTTAATTTTATTTAATTAAACATAGTATTTATAATAAGTAAGTTTACATGTTAATTATAAACATATATATATATATATATATATATATATATATATATATTAACTAATATATATTTTTAAGTTTTATTTAGTTTTTAAACATGGTATTTATAATAAACAAGTTTACATATAAACATATTTAAAAGATTTATATATATATATATATATATTTAACTAACATATATTTTTAATTTTCAATTATTTTTATTTAATTAAACATGGTACTTATGATAAATAACTTTACATATAAACATAGTTAAAAGTTTTTTAGTTAATTATAAACATATATTTTTAGTTATTCATATATTTAAATTAATAAATAAATAAATATATCATAAACAAATTAACTAATTAATTAATTGATTAATAAAAAAATTTCCTAACTCTTGGTCTAGTCAAATGTAGTTGTTTCTTTTGGTCAAAAGTAGTCGTTCTTTCTAGCTGTTTGAATGGTCGATCTCTCTATTTAACTTGCTACCATGATGTGATTCTTCATCTTGTCCTGACGATGGATCACACTTGCTGGTTCGAAACACGTCAACAAAAGTATTTTGATGTGATTATTGTCGCAAACCTGTCTAAAAAACTATATAGGATACTGAAGGTAGCCCCACCTACCTCCATTTCTTTCATCTCTACTAAACAATGCAATAACATAATCTCCTAGACTAAAAAAATTATTTCTTCCTTATTCACTTTCAAAGTAAGGGGAAGATCATGGCCTTTAGAAAGGGCTTTGTCGTGTAGCAAAAGTAAGTAGATAAGGTCATGGAAGAGTATAGGGACATCTTATTCTCACCCACGGGGGTACCTTTACATTGTCAGGTCAAGCACTCGATTGATCTGACCCCTGGTGCTTTTCTACCTAATGGGCCAATCTATCACCACTCTCTTTTGGAAAACAAAGAAATCAAATGGTAGATCCAAGAGTTGATACAAAAAGGCACATGTGACCAAGTTCATCTCCTCGTGGGAGCTCAATTGTACTCATGCAGAAGAAAGATAGAACATGGAGACTCAACATTGATTATCGGTCACTGAACAAAATCATAGTCAGGAATAGGTATTTGATCCCACAAATTGATGACCTTCTTGACTAGCTCAAGGGACTAAGTACTTCAACAAGATCAATTTGAATTTTGGCTATCACTAAGTTCCAATAAAACCCACGGATATATGAAACCCCACCTTCAAGTCTAAGGAGGGTCTCTTTGAGTGGTTGTTCATGCTCTACAGGTTGAAAAATGCCCCGAAAATTTTTATGAAGCTGGTGGATGACATCTTGTGACCTTTCAATAACTCGTTCATGGTTTATATATGGATGATATCCTCATATTCAGTAAGAGTTGGGCATAGAACTTGCAACATATTCGATAGGTCCTTCAAACCCAAAAGCAACACAAGCTATGTGCTAACCTGGAGAAATTCTCCTTTGGCATGGACTAGGTCCAATATATGGGCTACATAATTGATGAGCAAGGCATGCATGTGGATTTAACTAAAATCCAAGTCATTTGGGGTGGCCCAGCCCCCATGACTCTAACAAAGATTCCCAACTTCTTGGGCCTTACTAATTTCTATCAGAGATTCATGTTGGGGTTTTCTCATATCACTTGGCCCTTGAGTAAAGTTACTATGTGTGGAGAAAAAATATTTTTTTTCAAGCCCAAGTCACAACAAAAGGCATTCATTGAACTGAAACACCACATTTTCTCTACACCATTCCTCACCTTGCCAGACTTGCAACAATCATTTGAGATTGAGACATATTCCTCTGAGTATGCTATTGGTGCAGTCCTCACTCAACAAGGGCATTCAATGACCTATCACTGTGAAACACTCTTTGATATTGTTCAAAGGTAGCCCATATATGATAAGGAAATGTATTTTATCATGGTGACCTACCGACAATGGAAACATTATATTCTAGGGAAGGATTTTATGTAGGCACAAAGGAAGTTGCAAAATGGTCGCCATAAAAAATGGTCCACATACCTGCAATAACTTCATTTGAACATCAAATCTAAGAAAGGTAGCACCAATCACATCGTATACTACCTAAGTTAGCCCCCGATTGTGTCACTGAGCAAAATTCTCAACTCTTCTAGGCACAAGACCTCTGGATGGCTACAACAATATCAAAATGACTCATAATTCACCACCATCTACAGGATGTTGATGGATGGAAAGCCACTTCAATACTTCCACCTTCAGTATGAACTATTATATTATCTAGGACATCTTTGTGTTCCTTCAAGTGAGTGTGCCAAGTTGATTTAGGAAGCATATTACTGTTGGGTTACAAGATACTTTAATGTGGATAAGACAGCGGTAGTACTACAAAAGTATTTTTTTTTTTGCCAAAAATCCGAAAGGATGTTGGCAAATATATCAGATATTGCATTGTTTGTGCCATCATTGAGCCAACCATTAAGAAGCAAGATTTGTACACTTCGTTGCCTACTCCTAGTCGACCTTGGGAATCCATCTCCATGGACTATATGTCTGGCCTTCCTTCTACCAAGTTTGGTAATGATTATATTTGCTGTCATTGATAAATTTTCTATGATGGCCATATTAGATACTTGCAAGAAGAGTATCACAGAAGAATCCACTACCAAGCTCTTCTTCAAATGAGTATAGGTACATTTTGGGATAAAGCAAACCATTATATCAAATCAGGATAGTAGATTCCTAAGCGCATTCTGATCAAGCCTCTGGTCATTGTTGGATGCCAAGCTCACAAAGTCGACTACATTCCATCCTCTTATTAATGTCCAGACAAAGGTTGTCAACAGGATGATAGTGCACATATTACGTATGTACAACTCTAAGCATACACAACATGGGATGAGAGTCTCCCCTATGTGCAACACTACTACAACGAAGCTCTCTATAGTTCAACTGGCCACAACCTCTTTCAGGTGGGCCTGTGATTTCAACCATTATGTCCCATTGATGTTACAATGCCTATTGCAACTACACAAATAGAATTTGCACATGTTCAATTCGAAGTTGATAAGGCCACCAAGTTTATGGAACACATTTGCTAGTAGTTTCATAATATCCTCGATAAAGTGAATATTAAGTATAAAAAACGTCATGATTAGCATTGGCTTCCACATTAGTTTCAAGTGGGCGATAAGGTTTGGTTGCGTTTAGAGAAGGAATGCCTTGTCGGAGCCCATCAAAAGCTTCAAGCACTCCAATACAAGCCTTACACTAATTCCAAGGTTGTGGGTGACAATTCTTTCAAGATAAGTATCCCCCCATTCCTTTGCATGTATCCATATTTAAATGTGGACCACCTTCAACCATACATTCCACCATTGTTGGACACATCAAACATTGTTGACCAACTAACACCAACATAACTCAACCCAGATTACATTGAACATAGCACAATTGATCGGATCATGGGCACACAAATTAATAATACTCTCCATTAGAGGATTCAACTATATCAGGTTTTCAAAGTTGGCCAACTCCTGCACCAAGGAAAGTGGCTCACTAGGGACCAAGTTTAGTAGAAGTTTCCTCACCTCATGGAGGCACTCAATGTTGAAAATAGCAATAAGAAATGCTAAAAATAGCATTGTTATATATAGCATTTCAGGATATATTCCAATTTTAATTTGTCCTTGATTAAAATTCGAATTTAGTCTCACCAGCTGTTTGAAAAATAATTAATTAATTCATCTTGAGTTAATTAGTTGGAGAAAGTCAAACATGAAGTCTTTGTGAGGACATGCAATAGTGATCCCTTTGATTGAGGAAGTTATCCCTTAATTAAGGAGATAAGGATGAGTTGTATTTGAGTTGTATTTAGTTAGCTCAGTTAACTGAGTTAGGTCTAGTTAAATTAGTTCCAAACAGTTGGAGGAACTAATTGTGAGTTCAGTCAGTTAATGCATGCATGCATGCAACTAGTGTTCTCCAGATAACTGAATATTCTCTCATAAATAACTCATGCATGTCAGTTCAGACAAAGATCCAGTTGAGATTAAAGACAGGGACATTGTACTATCAGTTGGAGGAATTTTCCTATAAAGGAAACTCATCCATGCAGAAGGAATAAGGTTCCTTGAGGATTGCGCAGTTTTACAGGGTGTGAGATCAGTGTGAGTGATCAGTGTTACACTTGGTAACAATAGGATCACCCAGGAGAAACTACGCAAGGAAATAGGAGGCTTGGAGGGCAGAGGAGAAGGTTTGTGAGAAGCCTTGTTTGCCTGTGAGCATCCAGGAGGATTGTACTGAGAGCTGGCTAGCTGTGAGAGCTAAAGCTTTGTGTAATCTTGATGTATTTCCACCTTGTATGATAATACAAATAGTGGGGTTTTTAGCTGAGGCTTTCCCCTGAGTATTTTTTGTGCTTCATGTGCATTGATTCTTCTTCTTATGGTTATATGTGTTCAACTCTGATTCAGCTATATCTTTAAGCTTCCGCAAAGCAAGTTTGATAGTAGAAGTAGATTACAATATTTTGCTTTGGTATATTTCATTATCGAATTAATCTATAGTCAGATTTTCTACATAGATCTGAGAGGTAGATTTGTAGAGAATTTACAAGAAATTCTACATGGTATCAGAGCCAAGTTTATCGGAGTTGTGAATAGTATACAAAGAAGAAGAAGAAGAAAAAAACAAAAAAAACAAAAACAAATAAATAAATAAATAAAATAAAATAAAATTGTGCCGCGAGATTGCAGAGCAGATCTGAAAATTTTTGTGCAAAATTTTCAGAAACAAATAGCAGATCTGGATTCCTTGCAAAAAAATACCCAAATTCAAAAAAAATTTGCTGAATCGGAGTTCGGATGAGGGAGATATCGTTGATTTAAAATCAACTCTTTTTCTAGAAAATTTCATGACAGCAGGAAAGATGAAACAGATTGGTGTGCTAGCGAAAAACTTGTATGCACTTGAGGTACAAGATGCATGCAAAGCCTTGAGGAGCAAGGCAAATGTTAGAGACTTGGTGGTTGTGAGGGAGAGTAAATTACCTCTGAGCATGCAGCCCCAAAAGAAGTCTCAGAAAATTGTGGAGGAGCCACAATTGGAGACGCTGAGAGGAGACCGAGCAGAGGCATCCACTCATGCAGAGACCTCCAGTAGGGGGACATTTTTAGCCAACTGGGCAGAGGGATCACATGCAGTCGTACCTCCAGGTGTGAGGTGGGGCGATGTGAAGTGATAGTCTCAAGAAGGCTGAAATTGGGCAAGGTCCATTGAGAGGTTTTATCTCATGGATCGTACCTTGCTACGGGAGCCCAAAGTACATAGTAGCGGGACGAATCAGTGGGATTGATGTAGTCAAAGTTCAAAGTGATAGAGGCTAGAGCAGTCAGATACTGAAGAGCACAGAGAAGGATTGACAACAGTGCAGAAAGGAAGAGTCAGCAGAAGCGCAGAGTTTTCAGTTGACAAAGGCAATAACAGTTAGAGACTTTGATGACAGACGTATCATACTGATTCAGGTTGGATGTTTTTTTTGTTTCTAAAGTTGTTGGAGCAACAACACTAAAGAGAAGTGTTGCATGCAGAACATGCCAAAGGTTTAATATCGGGATCGAGTTGAGTTCCTTTCTTGTTGAGAGGGAGTGTTGAAAATAGCAACAAGAAATGATAAAAATAGAAATGCTAAAAATAACATTGCTATAGATAGCATTTCAGGATATATTCCAATTTTAATCTGTCCTTGAATTAAAATTCGAATTTAGTTTCACCAGCTGTTTGAAAAATAATTAATTAATTCATCTTGAGTTAATTAGTTGGAGAAATTCAAACATGAAGTCTTTGTGAAGACATGCAACAATTATCCCTTTGATTGAGGAAGTTATCCCTTAATTAAGGAGATAAAGATGAGTTGTATTTGAGTTGTAATTAGTTAGCTCAGTTAACTTAGTTAAGTCCAGTTAAATTAGTTCCAAACAGTTGGAGGAACTAATTGTGAGTTTAGTCAGTTAATGCATGCATGCATGCAACTAGAGTTCTACAGATAACTGAATATTCTCTCATAAATAACTCATGCATGTCAGTTCATACAAAGACCCAGTTGAGATTAAAGACAAGGACATTGTACTATCAGCTGGAGGAATTTTCCTATAAAGGAAACTCATCCATGCAGGAGGAATAAGGTTCCTTGAGGATTGCACAGTTTTACAGGGTGTGAGATCAGTATGAGTGATCAGTGTTACACTTGGTAACAATAGTATCACCCAGGAGAAACTACGCAAGGAAATAGGAGGCTTGGAGGGCAGAGGAGAAGGTTTGTGAGAAGCCTTGTTTGCCTGTGAGCATCCAGGATGATTGTATTGAGAGCTGGCTAGCTGTGAGAGCTAAAGCTTTGTGTAATCTTGATGTGTTTCCACCTTGTATGATAATACAGATAGTGGGGTTTTTAGCTGAGGCTTTCCCTTGAGTATTTTCTATGTTTCATGTGCATTGATTCTTCTTCTTATGGTTATATGTGTTCAACTCTGATTCAGCTAGATCTTTAAGCTTCCGCAAAGCAAGTTTGATAGTAGAAGTAGATTATATTATTTTGCTTTGGTATATTGCATTATCGAGTTAATCTATAGTCAGATTTTCTACATAGATCTCAGAGGTAGATTTGTAGAGAATTTGCAGGAAATTCTACACTCAACGCAGTGGGGACCATTGCTTCATAAGGTGGGAGGACTTATCCAGGTGAATATTTGTGGCCACCTACCTATTCCATTTGGACCCTCAACATTGTCTTCTATTAGTTTCATATTTTTCAGCACAATTTCTTATTTCAACAATATTCTATTTTTGGCAGTTTTCAGGTCATGAATTTATGGAGCCGTTTTGAGGCCCTAAACGGTGTTTTTTTAGGGAGACTAGCAAACATTAGTTTTTAACTAATGTTTGCAATCAAAATTTGTTTTCCTCGAATAGACCTTTCTAACAGGCTATCGTGCACGCCAAACAAAGATCATATGCCAAAGTTACGACCTCGAGAAGTTGACGTTCCAACTAACCCCATCGGGGCCCATACCTTTTGGCGCTTCATCTCCTAGGGTTAGGTTTTTGGATGTTTAGGGTTTCTCATTGTTTCTTAATAATAAAAAGGCCTCTGAGCCTCATTGTAACATAATTCAGAAGGCATGTAGTCGTCACATCTCTTCTAAGAGATAAACTACCATCGCTTGAGTTAGTTTGTTTTCATTCTACGTGTAATTAGCTTTCAACATTTGCTATTTATTAATTAAAGTTTAGTCTCACTATATCTATATGTTTCTTTTTGTTCCTTCATAGATCTGGATCGGTTGGTGTTCAATTTTGGAGTTCCATAGCACCAAATGTAAAAAAAATGAAAATAATGGCTTTGAGGGAGAGAATGAATGTGCATGAAAGAGGGACGAACAACAACCAATAACTATGTAATAGGGATAACTCTCATTGAGAAGGTGCGTTAGTGCTAGAAATGATAATCATTAATAATGAGTGAAAATAGTATGAATCAAATACTCAAAATAACATAAAAACCAAAGTACACACCATGTACACCAATGTTAATGTGGAGCACAACTCCATGATAGATAAGAGATATGAGTTACATAATGTCTCCTCAAGTAATAGGAGAAACTCCTCTAAGTACCCCATTAAACTCAGTCATCCAAATCACACGTCCACCATAATGATTACATGATCTCTATATACACCTATTCACACATTGCACATGTCGCCCCCTAATTATTATGTAGACCCTATCACAATACATCTACACATTATATATGCTTGTAACCCCACATATGCCCCTCCTTGATGTCATATCATATACCTTTAACCCCATGTATGCCCCCCTTAGAGTCATATTATGGTACTCCAAAAGCTTTGTCCTCGAAGCTTTGCAATTAAGGGTGTTACATGTAATGACATTGTAAAATAGGATTTCCTTATTCATACTTTCATCTTTTCGTTGATGATGATACATCTATCCAAAATAAATTCTATTTAGTTTCAACCTTTGATGGTTGGTTGTTGCATAATTTTGTTTCCTTTGACTCTATGTATTATTATTATGACTTCTCCATTTTGTAGCAGTTATTGGTCTTTAATAATATCCTATTAATGGTTTTGTGATGCCTTTTTGTGTGAATATTGAAGAATATTTCATATTTTTTCCTTTAGAATGCTAATATTGATCTTCTTGTCTTCCTTAGAATCTTTCCTAGTAATGAGGGTATTTCTGAATTTAAGCTTTTGCGAGTTGACATTGGTTGTAGATTAATTTTAGGATTCATCGCATTAGTTTCTAGGATCTCAAAATTTCAAACCTTCTTGCGCAGTTCATCTTTAGGAAGAAAAATAGTGTGAAGAAAAATGACCAAGCAACGAGGAAATAAATATGAATTTAAGAAGAAAAAAGCTGACAACGAGGAAGCCCTGATATAAATGAAATAAAATCTAAAGCATAATAAGAGAAATTGATTACTAACAAAGCGGACTATTATTAAAAAATATTGGTTAGTATTAGATAATATAAAAGTAATTTATTTTAATTGATGAAAATTAAATTAATATTGGTTAATATAAAATTAATTAATCTAAATTAATGTATATATAAAGAATTAAGTGCATATAATTAAATTAGTTAATAAAAAATAATTTTATTAATATTAAGAATTATATATATATATATATATATATATTATTCCATGAATAATAATATTAGATTGTTATTATATTAATAATTCTAGGTAGGTAAATTCCCCGGTGGGGGTGTCAGATAAGGGCAACCACGAGTCACGTGAGGGATGCCAAGTGAAAAAGGTTTAAGGCAGAAGAAGGCAGGGAAGCATCCCCTCCACCACGCCATAGTAAATACTCATGTGTTCGTGTGTGTGAACAGTTATGTCCCTCTAATCTACATTTGCTCCGATGTGATGGCTCTGTTCCTCCACTGGCTATATCCCATCAGTGATAATTCCCCCGATTTCCAAATGATCTTTTGTGTTTTACACCTCTCTCCTGGCTCACATCCTCCTCGACGTCTGCTCTATGGTGGTGGTCTATTCGGTCTGCCATCGGCGCGCCTCAACTGTTGGTTTTGGTCGGCTCCCTTCATAATTTTCCTTCGCTCTCGTGGTTCTTTGACTTGGTAGCTTTGGGTATGTTTTTGGATTTACTGGTGCCGAATCTATGAATCTTGCCTTCGTAATTATGGGCATGTAAGTTGTGTTATTGTTCTTGGGGTGATGACTCTAGGTTTAGGGTGTTGATGGTCTCTGGGATTCCTCACATTATGGTTCCTGTTTACGGGGGACTTTGGTCTTAGCTCGCCTCTCATTGTTGCACTTCGTCTCAGGTCTATTTCCTTTCAACCTCATCTCGGGTGTCTGCTCCTTTTTGCTCGACCCTCTCCCCGTGGGCTTCTATCCTCTTCGGCTCAGTTTGGCTATTCTTAGGTGGCAAATTTAGGGTGTCGGGGCTCTAGTCATTGGTTCTCCTTTTCTCTCTGGTCTGCGATCGGTCTTGATTGGTTCTCGGTGGTTGATATCCCTTGGGCGACGAACTCAAGGTGGCGGGGCTCTTGCATTAGTTATCCTTTTCTCTTTGGTCTGCATCCGATCTCAATCGGTTTTGGGTGGGTGGTGGTTTGTCTGGTGGAGTCCCTCCTCTCCGATTCTACAGATCCCTTTTTCACTCCACAATGAAGCCTTGTCCTAAATCCTTGTGCCTAATTTCTCTGGTGAAGGCAGAAGGTGCTACCCCCACCCTTGTTGGGTCTTAGGGTGATGTTGTTGTTGCTCAGGAAGAAAGCTCTAGGCAGGGAGCGAGAAGCTCTAGTCGTGGGGTTCATGGCGGCCATGGAGGTCGTAGCTCGTTTGTGGCCTCTAAGGCAGGCAATTGTCGTCAAACGATCTCACAACTCAATTGTGATGCAAGTGTGGATGGTTGTGAGCAAGGGAATCTCTGTGACTTGACAATGCGAGGTTGCTCCAGCCAAGTTCACTCTAGTTCCATGGGTAGGACGTCTTCCAGGAGGACAAGTCCCTCCTTGGCAATTCTTGAGCTGCTCCACTCCATCTCTACTCGTTTAGATGCCCATTATCAAGCTTGTAGAGAGGAACATGAGGTTGTCATGACAAAATTTCAGCAGCTCCAATACTTTCAGTGCCATGTTCATGAGAGGGTGGTCACAGTAGGGTGGTCATAGTCTAGTGTGGCCATCATATGCTAAATAAAAAGGTTGAAAATATCGAAACCTAGCTTGCTCACTTCAAGAACCATGTCAACTGCATGTATCGTTTGCCACCTCTCCCAGGTACTGGGTCAGACAACCCCGCTTCCATCACATCCGACAACTGAATATGTTCACTGGTGTATTTCTTGTTTTGTTAGTTTTCTGGAAGGTTAGAGCTCTCAACTAGAAATTTTTCTTTGTGTATGTTGTATGCTCATCTCATTGGTCAACAAACCTGGTCGGGGTGAGCCCACATGCTTTTTTATATCCATGTATATACCTTATGATTAATATAAATTTTGACTTAAAAAAAAAAATCTAGGTAGGTAAATATTCATAATATATATAGTCACATGAATAGATTATGATGGCGTAATATATATATAGATTATGAAATAGATGGTATATATGATAGGGAATATTATATATATATATATATATATATATATATGAGTTAGGAAAATGGTAAATAGATGGTATATATGATAGGGAATATGATAGGAAAAAAGAAATGTGATAAGATAATTAGTAAAGGGAGAAGGATTCAGGAAGAGGCAATTCTAGAGGTGAGGGTGGGAATCTAGTTTTCACTAATTTTCCACCCATCATCTCTGTTTAAGTTATTAGGGTGTTTGCCAATTTCAATAGCTTCTCTAATTTATTTATTTATTTTATTTTATTTTATTTTATTTTATTTTTATTTTTATTTTTTTTATATGGTGGTAATTTTCAATTCTCGCAAGGATACTCGCATTTTCAATACAAATGTGATGATTTGTCTTAAGGGAGTGTTCTGCTAGAGCAGAAGAACATGAATGATTGTGTTCTATGTAAGCACAATGCTCTCGAATTTTAATTTTTATGGAGTGACCGATTTCACCCACATAGGATTTACCTCATGAACAAGGAATCAAGTACACACATTTCTTATTGGTGGGGTCAATGGGATCTTTGACGAACTTAAGGTGGTTTTGAATGGTGTTTTTCGGTTTAAAGGCAATGATGATGTTTTTCTTTCTAAGGATATGTGAAATTTTGTCAGTGGTCCCATGAATGTAAGAGAGACAAACTTTAGATGAAAAATTGTTGATTTCATGCTTTTCTTTCGGTCCTTTGCTAGCATTTTTAAAGGTTTTAATGACTTGGTGTTTGGTGTAACCATTTTCCGTAAAAACCTCAACGAGATGGGTTTTATCCTTGTCTAAATGGTTGTTATCAGAAATCCTCAGGACTTTTGTAGTTAAGGTATTAAGAACACCAAATTTTTGGTTGGGATGATGGTGGGAATTAGAATGGAGGTATTGTTTAGTATGGGTTTGTTTATGGTAAACTTGATGGGAAATGAAACCATCCTGATTCTTAGTAACAAGGACATCCAAAAAAGGAAGATTTTCATCTACTTCAATTTCCATGGTGCATTTGATAAACTTGGCTTGATTATCAAGGTGATGTTTAAATATTTCTAATTTTTCACGTTTTTGGGGCCATATAATGAATGTGTCATCGACAAATATTTTCTGGAGCTTAGGCTTGAAAGCGGCAGAACCCAAAGCTTTGGTTTCAAGGTCTTCCATAAATAAATTGGCAACTATAAGGGAAATATGGGAGCCCATAATGACTCCACACATATGTTCATATATTTTATTTTGAAAGCTAAAGAAAGTGGATCTAAGACATAATTCAATTAGCCTAGTTGTGTCACGATCAATTAGTTTATTGATAACTTCCATGGCCTCGTTAATGGGACTATTAGTGTAAAGGGAAACGACATCAAAACTGACAAGTAGATCATGGGGTTCAAGTTTGATGTCATTAATATCATTAATAAAAGGTGAGGAGTCTTTAACAAAGGAAATGGTATTACCTACTAGGGGCTTGAGTTTCATGGAAAGGTGTTTAGCAAGAAGGTAGGTGGGTCCACCAATTGTGTTAACGATGGGCCTTAATGGGATTTCATCTTTATGGATTTTCTGCATAGCATGTATGATAGGTGTAGAGGGATGATGCTTAATTAGTTTCATGAAACCAAGCTCATTACTAGATTTGAGGGAAGTAGAGATAGTCTAAGAAATTTTATTTAAAGGATTCATACTGAGCTTCTTATAGGTCCCATTATTGGTGAGGTGGTCAAGAATTTTAACTTCATAATATTTTTTTGTCATGATAACAACAACACCTCTTTTGTTTACTTTTAGTACCACAATGTTAGGATTGTTCTTTAGGGTCTTAAGGGCTAGAAATTCGTGCTTATTTATGTTATTTTTAGGGATAATATATTTCCTTAAGATAATAGAGAAATCATGTCTAATTTCCCCTTTAATGTTGTCTCGGAGATATTTTATGCCAAATTCAATATTGCAAACTATGTGTTCAATAGGGATTTTGTGAGGGGCGATGGACAAATTCAATCTTTTCTCAAGAAGATTTTGAGTGTGGGAATCGATAGGAAAGTTGGATAGATTAACAAAAAGTTGGCGGGAAAGGTTTGAATTGTTGTTGGGGGCGATAATGTTTGGGTTAGTGGTTAAATGGTGGTTGGTTATATGGTTGGATGGAGAAACAAAAGATGGGGAGGACGAGGAGTTTGAAGTGGTCAAACATGTTGGACTAGGAAACAAAAGGGAAAGGTTCAATGAAGAGGAGTGTGGGAGCGGATGAGGAAGGAAAGTAAAGTGAGAATCGGTTTGGAAAGGAAGATAATTTGATGGTTTTGTTAATTGGGTAGGGCCGAAGTCAAATGGGAGCGGAGAGATTGAGTATGAAGAAGGGGAAGGAAAAATTGGTGCAGGTGTGAGCGAATAATTGAAACTCGTCAGCTGCAAAGAAGAATACACAGTCATGGAAGAGAAAGGACATTCGAGATTCATATCTGATTAAGGTAATGTTGAAACAATTGCTAGAGGGAGGTTAGAAGATAGATTGGAACGCTGATGGTCTATAGAGCTGCATGATTTATTAAAAGCATCGATATTTTTTATAAAGGACGTTAATGAAATAATTTGGTTAGGTTTTAATTTATGCAGTCTAGTGTTATTTGTAGTATTATTATTTTCAGAATCTATGTCCATATTACTATTAAAATTATGGTTAATTAAATTGGTAGGAGCCTCGGAATTAACACAATTGAATGGGTTGTCTTTGATGGATTGATTTGATTTAATAAAAGGAAATATGTTTGATTTATTACGTGAGGGGGATAATTTATTGAACTATCTATCAAATTTTTGGGATTGTTTGACCCAAGTCATTTCTTCAACTCGAATAGATTTTAAAGTTGAACATGCATCGACTCTATCCCACAACGACATAATTATGGAAGAGGATAATTTCAAATATAACCGAAAAGAAAGATGAGACATAGGGTTAAGTTTGGATTTAGTTTCTTTGATTTGAAGACGGAGAAGAATCAACTGGCCTTGGCGAAAATGTGACAATTTTTGTTATTTTTAAGAGCATGATGGATTCTACCGAAAACATGGATTACAAAGGAGTCTCTATAGTGCTTGAGAAAAGCAAGGTCAAATATCTTATTTGTAATTTTTAACCGGGTTCATTCAAATTGATGAATATATTTGAGAATTTCCCTTCCGTACAAGGAAAGTATTTCTGAATTTAAGCTTCTACGAGTTGACATTGGTTGTAGATTATTTTCAAGATTCATCACATTAGTTTTTAGGGTCTGGACGTTTCAAACTGTTTGTGTAGTTCATCTTTAGAAAGAAAAATGACCAAGAAAAGAGGAAATAAATATGAATTTAAGAAGAAAAAAACTAACAACAGGGAAGCCCTAATATAAACGAAATAAAATCTAAAGCATAAGGAGATAAATTGATTAATAATGGAGCCAACTATTATTAAAAAATTTGGTTAGTATTAGATACTAGAAATTGCACCAGATGTTGCAAAGGAAACGTCGTGAGGCAATAGCATATAACACTAATTAATGCTTCTTTGACAATTGTTGAAAGAGAGAAAAATATCAACAAAAGGCAAGGACAATGCTATAATGAAATCTTACTACAATATTGCTTCCTTGTTCCTTAGAAATCATGAGGCCTATGTTGAAGCTAAAGAGCTTGTCTGATTATGCCAACATGAATGCCTTGTAACTAAAGAAATAGATCATGATTTTCTACCTTCGAAATCAGGGGTTGTTTTGGTACAATTCGTCCATATTTCTTCTTGATTACATCCTCCTGTTGTAGACAACCTTAATCAGTACAAAGCAAATTTTGTATAGTTTGAAACATGTGTCTTCAAAGGACTATAAAAATTTTGTAAATAAATTTTGAATTTCAATTTGATCTAAGATTTACCCTTGAATAAAATCCACATATCTCCAATTTGGAAATTGAACCCAAGAATAACATCAACTACACATTGTCTTGAGAAAATTGCCTGTGTTTCTATTTTGAACATTAGATGTATTGTTTCCTTCATGATCCTTGAAACTATTCAAAAGATCACAATGCTCTTTACCACTAATCTCCTTGGTGTTTGCCATGTTCTTGTTTAATCCAATAGATTCTGTTTCAATCTAACCCATGTCATGCAATTGAAAATAAAGTAGAGATCATTGAACAAGATTTAAACCATTTTATCTTGAACCCCTAAAAATATAAGCTGGAAATCACGTCATGAATATGCAATGTGGTATATTATTTATATATACAACATAATTTGGTGCATTTTAGGGCTCACAAGACATTTTGAGTGAATATCAAGTCCAACACACTTAATCTAATTTCATAATATATAAAAGTTCTCTCGAGATATTTGCATTCACTAATAACTCAGAAGACACTCCAAATGCATAAAATATCAAGAGAAGTTCAAATATCAATCACCTTTGCGAATCAACTTGAACAGGGATTGCCTTTTCTAAAATAAAAAGGACAAAACATCAACATTTAAATAAATTACTCCAAAGAAAGATGAACAAAGATAAATGCCCAAATCATGAGAGAATTGACTTCCTAACAGTGCCAAGAGATCGATCACTTTTTATGTGCCCCCTAGTTGATTGAACATGTAGCAATAATATCTGAGTCCTTGGTGGTGATACAAAATTGGGTTTCCTATTGGGAGTTGCTAGAAGATAATGTTTCCTTATTATAGGAGTTCCCTTCTTCTAAACATCTGGACTCAACCTTGGAGAATGACAAAGTTGATGGAGAAAGGAGCCTCTTTGAAAGGAGGGTTGATTTCCCCTCCAAAATCCCTCAAAAAGTAGATCTCGTCCCCAGTAGTAAGAATAATTATTAAATGTTGAGTTCCAACTTCTCTTGTAGCAAGAAACAAGTCCCTAGATTTTCTCAGTTAATGGCTCTTTAGAATCTGTTCAATAATCTCATAATATCCTATTCATTTACTATCTAATATTAGTCCATCATGTTACAAAAATAAAGTCCCTAAATTCTCTCATTCTACAGATCTTCAGAATTTGTTCAATATTATCACAATATTCTGCAAAATATAGATAATATTAGGCATATAATAAACAAATCATCTATACACCTTCCTAAGATCATATTGAAGATGAAAAATACATTATTAATTACAGAGGGAACGATTTAATGTGTCTTAGAAAGGTTAGATGAGCCTTAATTTGTATTTAATTTGGAGGTCCATCATGTAGCATCCAACATTTGGAACTGTGATGCCTAGTGCTTTAGAAATCACTACAATAGTTCTTGCCTTTGCCAATAGAAAGTTCCCAATACCAACTCTCTCCTTGTCCTTGTTGCTTTGAACATTTTGCTTGTTCAATTTGATATGGACTTTCCATTGTCTTATAAGTGATATTAGGAACCTTCTTTATCTTGCCCCTTTGATGAAGGTTTGTCTCTTCCAACATGAAGCCACATAATATCCTCCGTGCCCGCAAAAGACACATGGACCAAAACCCCAACAATTATCAACACTATGGCCCTTCTTACAACAAACACAAATCAATGATGGTTTCTTGCTCACACCTCTTTGGTCTTCCCTTGTGCTTATTAGCTTAATTACTTGGTCTTCTAACCACTTGGTCACATTGAATTGCTTGAGTTTTCTCTTCACTATCCCTACAAAATCATCCTATTTATAATTCACAATAATTTCAACCTAAAAAATGGGTTGCATTTTTGCAACCACGACCACCATCATGTTGAGAATGATAGCCAATTGTTCTTTGTTTCTCTTGGGGCATTACTTGATCATCAAACAATTCAATGAAACCCATGAAAACACACCAACACAAACGATCAAATAACAAGTTATCTAACCTTTAATGGACCCCTCTTGTTCTCGAAACATGGTCTTCAAATGGCACTTGAAGGACAAAGTATTTGAGACACAATTAACCAATGATTACCAACAATCATTGAAGATGTTTGACACCACATTATGATGTGATTCAACGGTAAGCACCTTTGATCTATGTTGCACACCCCTTACACATTTTCCCACCAAACATCACCATTGTGTTGTACAACCCATGTAAAATCCTCTATCTTGTACATTTCCTTAGACATACAAGCATAATGGATTTACCTTTAGTGCATTGGATTGTCATATGCCAAACATTACAATAACTTAGCTACAAACAACAAACTTCAAACTTAAAAGAAAACTAAAACTGTCCAACATAGAAATTGGAATTGTACTCGTTTTTTGTGAATAGGATCATATTGTTTTATAAATACACAATGTTGGAAAAATAATTTTGATAAACAAACTTAAGATTGGAAAAAATTTACAACATTTTAACTTTTATTAATAATCTCACTATCATCCCAAGGTCTACTTTAAAAACATCGCAATAATATAACACTTATAATTATTATAAGTGTCTACTTTAAACATGACAAGAATATAACACTTCTAATTATTGATTGTCATCTTATGTTTCACTAATTAAACAAAACCTTTATTTAAATACAATTTAAATTAAAAAATTATTATTAAATCAATAAATTTTACACTCAACTCTCTTTTTTTTTTCATTTTCAATTAAAAATTATATATATATATATATATTTTTATTTTTATTTTTAAATTTATTTTTCAGAGTCTAACCATATTAGATCATATCAAACTTATATAAGTGTCTAAAAGATTCTCGTATAATAAAAAAAATTGTGATTTAATCTTAAGTAAAATAAAAAGTTCTAATTTGAAAGGGTCTAATAAATAGCTACTTATATTTGATAAATTCAAAACATTCAGGTACAAAGAATTATACAATGTTGAAATTGTTTGTAGAGTACTTGCCACATTGTTGGTAATAACATTCCATATTTTTTCTTCAATTATTATAATGTAAAGTCATTATCTGTCGCTGATATGACATATTTGAAGGGCCCTTAGATGCTCTTTTTATGATGAAAAATCACTTTCACTATAATAAAAATGCAGCTTCCTTCTCTGTTATGGATTAGGTTGTTTGGCACTAAGCTTTTCAATGTCGCTGGATATGATTGTATCAAAACTATTGTAATTTTCCTCTAACCACCCATAGCATCTCGTCTATCAAAAGAAAATTTCCCCTTGTGTTTGGATTTGACCTTTCTCATTCCCAAAGCATTTGAAAGAACCTATTCCAACAATTCAAAACTATGAACCAGTAACTTGTGCTGCAATTTGATCCTTTTAATCAAGACCTCCATATTTGAGCAGTGACATTGGATTGCCTTGTTTCCACAATGTCAATTGCAACATCCACTGAATCTCTAGCCATTTCCATTCCAAACCTAGAAATAATTATTGGGCTGAGAAAATAATCTGGTAAGTAAAATTTTGAACCAGTGTCCTATCCAGATAGGTAATCAAGAAAAACATAAAGGTAAAAAATATAGACATTTACGTCACTAAGAAATACTTCAAAACAACCAAAGGAAACCATATGTCACCCACCATCAATCTGAACCATACAGAATTTATCAAATCCACAACTAAAATATTTACAAATGAAACCTAGCCAACAAAGTCCCCTTACAAGTTGTGAGAAGTTCAATTGAGGTCTACAAGCCATATCCATCTAGAACAATATGCTTTCTTGAAATTAAGGTCATCAACACACCCTGAGACTACGATGCCAAAAGAATAAATTTAAAGTGCAAGCCCAAATTCAACCCAGAGCCCCTTTACTCACAATAGACTTGAAAATTGCAGCTTTTGGAGCATCAATTAATTACACTTAAGATAATTGTGTGTGTGAACGATAGAGAAAATAACTTCTTAGTCATTCATTAACCTCCCTTGATAGGGTGAATAGTGTGCAAAAAACATACCAATGACCATTAACAGCCTCACCAGTTACAAGAGAGTGCTTTCATGGAGACCCCGGTCTCCTTATCACATCAAAATTATCAGGGTAAACTGGGAATTGGAGTATGGAGTTAGAGAAACAAAGCTAGCCTTCATAAAACATAATTGTACCCCTCACAGGAATACACAAGACCTAGTACCAATAAATCTCTTCACACATTGGACAGGTATCAATATAGCTTCCATACCTGGGAATATCCTAATGGAGGAACAATATCTAAGCAGGAAGTTGGCTTCATGCAGAATAGGGCTCCAGTCACATGGGAAGAACCATCTGTTATAGTTGGATGGATAGGAATAACCTTTATTACACATTGCAAGAAGAATTTCCTCAACTTGTGGATGATTAATATGAAGATTTCAACATAATAAAAAATGAAGGTAGAAGAATACCACGATCATTAGATGGAGAACTACGCTTGTGTTGCAACCAACCCACCTACAATTCCAAGTGGTAAAATTGCTCCTCACACTATAATTCCAAAGTAGTAAACAACTATAATGAGAAATAGATCTTAAGAATTGGCCCAACATCCACAAGCTAGCAATATGGAATATGGAACAACAGGAGGAGATCCTCCAAATATTTGAATAAAATGGATACACTTCTAAGATGGTTAAAACAATCCACTCATACGAATAGATTTTTAATAAGAACAATTATTTAACAAAAAAAGTTAATCCTAATACATATGCACACATAGAAGAGATGATTGAAAATTGATGGATTTCACCATCAACTATCTCCATGCCATTATCAATAGGAAATAATGTGGTTCAAGCACTAGTAGTTATTCATTGCTAATATATTGAACACTAGTGACTTTACTTGAAACATGTTGCAAAATCCTTGGTTGTGGTATCAATTTTCATGTCCAGACGTCACATGTTTGACATCACAAGATTGTTCAATATTCACAGACTAGATATGGTATTAATATAGAAAGCGTTGCATTTCATAACATCCAAGAGCAGGAGGAATCCAAGGAAAGTCTATAGGATGAACAAAAAAATTGTAGGGAGTCCAATTCAGTTATGAAGAAAATTCTTTCAAACTTGAAGAACAAAAACAATGTGGTGCGAACTAGAGCAGTACCCCAACGCCATAGGGACGTGGTTAAGGAAAATTCTATTGCCTTTGATGGCATAAGCAGTTATGATTCTTTAGTATGGTCAGGAGTTAGACTAATACAATTTTGTTCAATGAATACCATAAGGAAGGAAATATGAAAAGTAATTGTTGAGATTTCAATAATGTAAAATTATAAATAATAAGTTGTGCCCAAATGTGAAGATTACATTCTTAATTCCAACATTAATCAATTAAATATTTGACATATAGATGACCAATATCTAACAAATTTTTCTAATCCAAAAAAATCAAATAAAGGATAATCTCCATGTGAATCTCCACTCACAGGCCTGTCAGGTTACGCATTAATGGGTAATCAACACCAAATAAAAAAATAAGAATGTATATCATACATCTCAATTCATCATTCTCACTTTTACATAGCAAGGGCCTAATTGACTAATCTCTTAAAGAAAGTGGCTTATTGTTTCTTTTGAAATTCAACTTGTATTTTATGGATTTTAAATTATGTACATGGATTCGTCCAAAAAGAATAGAAAAACAATGTGAAGAGATTATCCATGAATTCGAGTAACGGGAACAGGAAAACACCTTGAAGAGGCATGACATCAAGCACAAAGGTGATTTTCAGTTCGGTGGGTCATTAAGAAATGGAAGAATACAATTAATCTTGACTGATATGAAGATTATGATATCCATGATTGTCATTTGTGAGACAACTAATTCAAGATTATGATATCCATGCTTGTGATTTGTGAGACAACCAGTTCAAGGCCTCATGACCTGTAGACATCATATGCATTGGCATGAGCTATGTTTTGTCCCCTATAGTTGACCATGTGTAAGCCTATATCTATCAACTGGATTTTGTTTTGTGAGTTGCCCCTTTAAATTTTGAAAAAAAAAATCAATAAATGAAAACCAAGCATGTATGTCTGCACCAACATGAAATAGTCATAGTCAGATGTTGTAACTTTGTTCTTGAATCCCACTTGGTTAGGAATGACAAGATTCTAATTTATCGATTAAGTCATGATTGTTATCAGTTGGTTTCATTGAAAACATAATAGCATGGTTTTGTATGTCCTTCAGGTATATGGAATTTTTCTCATTTTCAATTAACAATTATATTTTTTTTTAATTTAATTTTCAAAATCTAACCATATTATATCATATCAAACTTATATGAGTGTCTAAACGACTCCTGTCTAATGAAAAAAAATTGATTTAATCTTAAGTAAAATAAATTTTCTAATTTGAAAGGGTCTAATAAATAACTACTCATATTTGATAATTTCAAAACATTGAGGTACAAAGTATTATACAATGTTGAAATTGTTTGCAGAGTATTTGCCACTTTGTTGGTAATAACATTCCATATTTTCTCTTCAATTATTATTATGCAAAGACATTATCTTTTTTCGGTATGACATATTTGAAGGGCCCTTAGATGCTCTTTTTCTTATGAAAAACCACTTTCATTGTAATAAAATTGTAGCTTCCTTCTCTGTTATGGATTAGATTGTTTGGAACTAAGCTTTTCAATGTCATTAGAAATGATTGTATTAAAAGTGTTGTAATTGTATCCTTTAACCACCCATAGCATCTTGTCTATCAAAATAAAATTTCCCCTTGTGTTTGGGTTTGGCCTTTCTCATTCACAAAGCATTTCAAAGAACCTCTTCCACCAATTCAAAACTATGAACCGGTAACTTGCGATGTAATTTTATCAAGACCTCCATATTTGAGAAGTGACATTGGATTGCCTTGTTTCCACAGTGTCAGCTGCAACATCCATCAAATCTCTAGCCACATCCATTCCAAGCCTGGAAATAATTGTTTGGTTGAGTAAACAATCTAGTAGGGAAAAAATACAAACATTTACATGTCACTAAGAAATACTTCAAAACAACCAAAGGAAACCATATGTGACCCACCATCAATCTGAACCATACAGAATTTATCAAATCCACAAATAAAGTTTTTACAAAAGAAACCTGGCCAATAAAGTCCCCTTATAAGTTGTGAGCAATTCAATTGAGGTCTACAAGCAAAATCCATCTAGGACAATATGTTTTATTGAAATTAAGGTCATGAACGCACCCTATGACTATGAAACCAAAAGATGAAATTTAAAGTGCAAGCCCAAATTCAACCTAGAGAATCCCCTTTACCTATAATAGACAGGAAAATTGCAGCTTTTGGAGCATCAATTGATTACACTAAGATAATTGTGTGCATGTGAACGATAGAGAAAATAACTTTTCAGTCGTTCATTAACCTCCCTTGACATGGTGAACAATGAGCAAAATACATACCAATGACCATTAATAACCTCACTAGTTACAAAATAGTGCTTTCATGGAGACCCGAGTCTCCTTATCACATCAAAATTATCGGGGAAAATGTGGAACTGGAGTATGGAGTTGGAGTAACAAAGATAGCCTTCATAAAACATAATTGTACCCCTCACAAGAATACACAGGACCTAGTACCAATAAATCTCTTCACACCTAGGACAAGTATTAATATAGCTTTCATACCTGGGACTATTCTATTGGAGGTAAAATATCTAAGCAGGCAGTTGACTTCATGCAAAATAGGCCTCCAATCACTTGCGAAGAACCATATGCTACATTTGGATGGACATGAATAACCTTTATTACACTCTGCAAGAGGAATTTCCTCAATTCATGGATGATCAATCCAAAGATTTCAACATAGAAAAAATGAACATAGAAGAATACCATGATCATTAGATGGAGAACTACACTTGTGTTGCAGCCAACCCACCTACAATGCCAAGTGGCAAAATATCTCCTCATTGAACTATAATTCCAAAGTAGTAAACAACTACAATGAGAAATAGATCTTAATACTTGGCCCAACATCCACAAGATAGCAACATGAAATATGTAACAACAAGAGGAGGTCCTCCAAATATTTGAATAAAATCGATACATTTGTAAGATGGTTAAAACAATCCACTCATATGAATAGATTTTTAATAAGAACAACTATTTAACAAAAAGTTTTAGTCCTAATGCATTTGCACACATAGAAGAGACGACTATAAAATTGATGGATTTCACCATCAACCATCTCCACACCATTATCAACAGGAAATAATGTCGTTCAAGCACCAACAATTATTCATTGCTAATATATCGAACACGAGTGACTTTACTTGAAACATGTTGCAAAATCCCTGGTTGTGGTATCAGTTTCATGGCCAGACATCAAATGTTTGACATCACAAGATTGGTCAATCTTCACAGACTAGCTAGGGTATTAATATAGAAAGTGTTGCATTTCATAACATCCAAGAGCAAGAGGCACTCAAGGAAAGTATATAGGAGGTACAAAAAATTTGCAGGGAGTCTAGTTCAGTTATGAAGCAAATTATTTCAAACTTGAAGAACAAAAGCAATGTGGTGCAAATCAAAGCAGTACCCCAACATCACAGGTACATGGTTGAGGAAAATTTTGTTGCCTTTTATGGCATAACCAATTTTGATACTTTAGTATCATCAGGAGTTATATTAATACAATTTTATTCAATGAACACCATAAGGAAATATGAAAAGTAATTGTTGAGATTTCAATAATGTAAAATTATGAATAATAAGTTGTGCCCAAATGTGAGCTTACATTCTTAATTCCAACATTAATCAATTAAAGATTTGACATATAGATGACCAATATCAAACAAATTTTTCTAATAAAAAAGAAAAGAAAATAAAGGTGTTGTAGTTGCAACAACACCCTGCAAAATTTTAGCTTACACCCAATTTTAGAGCATTCCTTGGTATTTTACATTGTTGTTGCAAACACTAGAGCCCATTTCATGAGCTTTCTTACAGTTCTTTGGTCCCTTTTGCATGTTGGTTTAATTGTCGTCTTTTGGCATATTTGGTTGTCGTATAATGTTTGCAAGCCTATTCTAATGGTTTCGAAGGTCGGTCTTTATTTATATGAGTTTTTCTAACCATGTAAATATTTGTGACACCCATACACAAAGTCTTGAGCATTGTCACATAAGTGTCGTCACAGTGGTCCTAAAGTCTATCTTAAGTGTCGCACTTGTCATATGTTGTCGTAAGGCAGTCACACGAAGGGAAATGCTTTGTTCATGTGTTTGGATGATCTATGTTTTCGTGTCGTGAAAGTATGATAAGTGTGTGATCATAGTTAAGATTCATCATAGTTCATCATCCATCCCACACTTAGCCATTTTTAGAAAATCTTCCTGATTGAGTAACTTATCACCGGGCCCACCCTGAACTGCACAGTCTCAGCCCTCTAAGTTGTTACCTTGCTGCTTGATATTTCACAATGCACAGTCCCTGTCCCCCAGGGCTGATGTAATGCACAATTCCCGTGCCCAACTCCCGACCTTGACCCCTAGAATTGCGCAGTTATGTCCCACAACCTAGCTTGAACTATGCGCTTTGCATATTTGACCCTCAATATTTTCCCTTGGCTACTGGAACTACGCAATGTGCAAAATCCCAACCTCCCTTGACATCCAAATCTGCACATTTGGATTTCCTGGTGTCTTTTCCCTCAGCCTAACCGCACTTCCTCCAGAAACTGCGCAGTCTTGTCCTTCAGGCCTCCCTGAGCTGCACACTACATAGTCTCAATGCTCAAGATCTCCCCCTGACTGCTGGAACTAAGAAATGCATAGTCACTGAGCCCCTCTTCCCCGCTTATCACTTGTCCTGGGCTCAGTTGATGGATCAAAATGCATGAGCTTAGACTAGGGGGTTTTCGGATTGATATTGTCTCGTCATGAGTGTATTGCAGGAACATGTACATTATCATGTCATGGAAAGTTGATAGAGAAGGAGAATAAGGAGGGAAGCATGCCAAAAAACTATCTCTTGTAGTTGAACTGACAAGTTGATCAATCAATAGAAATCAAAGGGACACAAGTTTGCAATCACTATCAAAGACTAAAGATCGTTGAAGATTTCACATCACCAAGCCATGCAAAGGTGAAGAGAAAGAAAGACATCCAACACTTAGCAACAACAATGACTCGACATTTCCACATCCTCAAGTGGTTCATGTCAGCAGTGTCATGTCATGTCATGTCATGAGTGGTGATATGACACATCACTATCATGGACCATGTATAGTCTATTCAAATGTATTGTAAAGTGGAAGTCCAAAGGACACACATGGAATGCAAAGATTCATGTAAGTTGGAAAGTCATAGGAATTCAAGCAATCATGAGGGTAGTCAAAGAGTCACCCTTGGTTATATATACTCCCTCATTGTATGGGCACAGGTCTTTTCACCTTGGCTCCTCCCACAAGGCATTAGAGATATCAACTAGATCTTTGAGGAGCAAGGAGTGGATCCAATGTCCCACTATTGGGGCTAGTGATATACATTGTAAACATGTGTCTTATAACTTTTACTTAATAACAAACGCCTTCAAGGCCAACACGTTCTTCATGCATGGACTATGAATGTTTGTAAGACTATTCTATGGATGTTTGTATTTCATGTTTTCTTCCACACGTGATAATATAGTTGAACTATTTCAATTATTTTAGTACTTATCTTATCGAGAATGTGTTGTAATGGTTGTTATCGATGTCCCATCCTTGTGGACTATTCTGCGGGATATTAGACAAACCTTTCTCTATTTGTTGGTTGTAACGACCGTTACATCTACCGTGGACTATTCCACTAAATGTTAGAGAGACCTTTCTGGTTCATGTGTGTCTCTTCTTAGGTGGTACTATTATCTCTCACTTAGAGGCTCACTTAACTCCCCTCTCTGCAGTAGAAGAACCTCAACACAGATGCAATTGAATACTCACCAAGAACACCTCCCTTTCTTTTCAAAGATACCATTGCATCCCTCTCTCGTGCTCACAACTAGAGACAAGGCAAACCTTTAAGGATTCAACAACCGGGCCTTTATACTGAATGGGACTCCTACACGAAAAAGTGTGAGGTCTAATTGGGACTTCATACCAGGGAGGTCCCCTGAATGTTTGCAGGTTTAGCACTGTCAACAAAATGATAATATCCATGTGAATCTCCACTCATAGGATCGTTGGGTTACCCATCAATGGGTAATCAATACCAAATAAAAAACTAAGAATGTATATCATGTATCTCAATTCCATATACCTGAGGGACATAGAGAACCATTTTATTATATTTTCAATGAAACCATCTGATAACAATCATGAATTAATCGATAAATCGGAACCTTGTCTTTCCTAACTAGGTGGGATCCAAGAACAAAGTTACAACATCTGACTGTTGTGAAAATTTCTAAATAGAAATTCTACTACATTGATTAATATTATTTCTTCTACTTATTACCTCAGAAATAAGTTATCTACAGTGATCTTACTACAAATATCGAAATATATTCTACTGCAGCCTTTACAATTAAAACATTGCAAAAAGTAAATACACTTGCACAAATAGAACCACAATTACACAGTTATTTTGGACAATCGTCCCCGGAAAAACCCAATGGGGGAAAATTGGTGCAGTAGATGAGAGTTTCTTTATTATTCTTTAGAAAAAATCTCATGTACAATTTACAATCAGTAGAAGAGAAAAGCTACAGACATTTCCTGACAAGTTTCTGGTCCAGGAGAAGTTCTCTTCTTCCCTCTGCGTCTCACTGTGTCCCAACGTCAAACTTTCCCACACTATCCCAGCATCATACTGGCTTCGCAATTCCAACATCAAGCTGCTCCTGCCCTGTCTCTACTTGTTGTTTACGTTATGTATTTTTGAGGTTGAAGGAGTAAACTCATAGGACAACACCAAAACCACTTCAGAAGAAAACATATAAATTACTAACAACCAGAATAGGGTGCTCTATATAACATATCCTATTCTTCACACTTTCTGTTATATAATTAAGCTTTTTAGAAATGACAGAGAAAGAAGACAATGATTAAACACATAAACAGGAGAAAAACATCACCAATTCATACACCACATCAATCCCGTGAAGAATGTCCTTGTATTATTGATGCTTCCAACAACTTTGAAAAATTACAATTCGGAGAGGAAATGATATTCAACAAAAAAAATCTATTACTTCAAACGAAGTATTTATACAAATTCTAAACTAACATATCTTGAAAAAAGTATCAAGGTTTGTTTACAAATATCTCAAACTGTCTTACACAAATAGAACTAAAATATAGGACATTAAAAACTAATGAATCTACTTAGTACTATCTTTGTGGATTGTTGGTGATAAATGAGAACAATTTGAATTTGATTGCAGCTTTTCTTTGATGAGGTGGCATCCCAGTCACTAACTGTCTTTGATCTTTTTCCTCCTGAAATTCTAAAAACTAGGGTCCTGTAATACCTTTTTATATCCCAAACCATAATAGATGTTATAAACTTGAGAGAGGTTTTTGTAAATGGTGATGTTGTAAACAAAAACCTCTTTCAGTTTTGGAAAGTTCATTTCCACCTGCTCGAAAACCGCATTTTAAAGCACTGGTTGAAAACAGGAAAAATGCGGGAAAATATACGTGCAAAGATTCATCTGAATCTCCAAAACCATAATAAATGTTACAAAACTGAGAGAGGTTTTTAGACAAGAGGATGTTAGAAACAAAAATTCTCTCGGTTTTTGAAAATTCTTTCTCAGTTTTCTGTAAACCATGTTTTAAAATACTTTGATGTAAAGGGAAAAACATAGTTTTACTTGACCATGAAACAGACATATGACATGGAGGCGGGAGGTGACATGGAGGCACATGGTTGGTAGAAATATGATTAGGTGGTAGAATAGGATTGGAAAATGAGGAGGGACATGGCGGGTGGACGTTGGTGCGGGAGTAATAGGCAGAGGATACGTGGCAGTAGTGAAGTGACAGTTGACATAACCGGGAAGGTGGTTTGCGGAAAGGAGCGGATATCACTTTCGAAGGGGGGGTAGAGGTGGATTGTGGTATTGGTGAAGGGGGGTCTGAAATGTTTAGGAGAGGACACGTAAGGGTGGGGCCAGCAGTGAGGATACCATTTTTCGAACCGCCTCCTCGCCGATAAAGGTAGGATGGCAAGGGGGGGCCGAAAAACACTGTTCACCATTGATCTGATGGAGTGACGATCAGGGGGTTGGATGGTGCACGGGACTTAATCACAAGAGACAAACTTATTTTTTCATTTTGGACCCTTATGACATGAGCGGAAAACTTTGGTTATAATACATAATGCCTTCGAACTTTAGATAGAGACATAATGAACTCAAATATTAGGATTGCATGTAAAATTAACCATATTTTATCTTTTTGTCCACCTTCTTGGAAATAATTTGGAGGATGAAATATTATTTACAACATTTCAAATATAATAATCAGGTGACCCTATAAAAATTATAGGACCCTAACAGTGGCTCTAGTTGGGGATGGTAGTCTCCTTGGAGGTGCCAAGAACACCATAGACTAGTAGCCTGATCCATTGGGCCGATCCCAAATTTGCAACCTGCTCTGTCATAAAAATATTTGCGACAGATAATATTCAAACTAGAATCAAAATCATTCTGCACACTGAAAATTGAAATACACACTTGAACTGAAATTTGAAATTGCAATATGAAACTGAAACTGGAAAGAATGCTTGAAAAATATGCTCATAGTGCTGAGCTTATTTGCACACTGCTACCTACTCTATACTGCTGAAAATTATGCTGAATCAAATAATACAAAAATTCCAATGAATTCAGTCAAGTAGTTACTGAAACAAGTTGGCCGCTTGACTATTTGTTAGCACAATCAAAAGGACAACTTGACTTTTTGTCGATAAAATCAAAGTTGTAGAGTGTAATGGCAACTGTTGTTGGATCTAGTCATGAAAACATGATTGAAAACTTGAGCTCAAAATAACCTCCATGTGGTTTTCTACAGGATCCGAAAGGCATGATTAATTAGTTTACCTTGCGTGTCTTCATTGGCCGATTAAGCATGAAAGGTTTCATGAGTTGTATTCTCAAGGTTAAACCCTCATTCCCACTGTTCAGTTTCAGTCTTGTACTCGAAAACATAATTCTCAGCAATCTGCAAATCAAGAGGAAATACAATCTCCTCTTGTTTTGGAGAAGGAAGATTTTCCATGAATTGTTTAGGATCTCGAAAATTATAGGACTGAATTTGATAATCCAAAATTTCAATATCATTATTAAATCTTTTAACAACTAACTCAAGAAAACAAACTTTACTTTCAGGATAAAATTTGCTTAATTTCAAACAAAAAAACACGACCGTTAAAAAATCTTCATCAATTTGAAAATTGGCTAATTCATCCCTGACTTCTTTTAAAACTTCACAAGACAGAGGATTTGCCACATAACCTGTCATATTGTTTAGCAAGAAATCTGATCAACTTGCAGTGGAGTCGCCATGAGTTTTCTACAAATCTGGATTCTTTGACAGTAGAGTCACATTAAAAACTTTGAAGCTCTTGATACTTTGAACGTGGAGTCGCTAGGTGAATGATACAACCTTCTTATGTCTGATTACTTTCCACCATTAGTAATCAGATTTGGAACTTGAGACACTTTTCTGGGGAATCCGAAAGGTCGTCCCCAGTGGAGTCGCCACTATGTTGTTGTTCTGTATTTTTTAGGTTGAAGGAGTAAACACATAGGACAGTATCAAAACCACTTTGGAAGCTGGGATCTAGCCTTGCCAGCTTTAGAGAGGGATCTCTCTGTAAAATTTAGCTATGTTTTGACGTAAATTTTAGGCTAGTTATTAGCAGTGATTGTTTTTTATTGGATTGATTGGTTGATTAATTGTTATAATTCCATTGGGCTATGGATTCTAAAGATTAATTGGATCTGTATTAAATTTTGAAGGAGTTTCACAGGGCAAGCTAGGTTGCACTAGTTGGACCTTTCATAATTTTAAATGAATTATGAAACAGACGAAATGTAAGATTCAGTAGAAACGAAGGAGAAATGAAGGATTCCTTAATTTCACTTCAACAGAAAACATATAAATTACTAACAGCCAAAATAAGGTGCTCTGTATAACATATCCTATTTGTCACAGTTTCTGTTATGTAATTAAGCTTTTCAAAAATGACATAGAAAGAAGACAACGATTAAGCACATAAACAGGAAAAAAACATCACCAATTCGTACACCACATGAATCTTGTGAAGAATGTCCTTGCATTATTGATGCTTCCAGCAACTTTGAAAAATTACAACCCGCAGAGGAAATTATATTCAATAATCAACATCTATTACTTCAAACTATGAAGTATTTATACAAATTCTAAACTAAAATATCTTGAAAAAAAATATCAAGATTTGTTTACAAATATCTCAAACTATCTTGCACAAATAGAACTAAAATATAGAACATTCAAAACTAATGAATCTACTTGGCACTATCTTTGTGGATTTCTGGTCACAAAGAAGAGCAATTCAAATTTGATTGCAACTCTTCTTTGATGAGATGGCATCCCAGTCACTAACTGTCTTTGAGCTTTTTCCTCCCGAAATTTTGAAAAATAGGGTCATGTAATACCTTTTTATATCCCAAACCATAATATATGTTAGAAAAATGAGATATGTTTTTGTAAATTATGACGTTTTCAACAAAAACCTCTTTCAGTTTTTTAAAATTCATTTCCACCTGCTCGAAAACCGCATTTGAAAACATTGACTGAAAATAGGGAAATTTGGGAAAATATACCTGCGAAGATTCATCCGAATATCCCAAAACATAGTAGTTGTTACAAAAATTAGAGAGGTTTTCTTACAAGAGGATGTTAGAAACAAAAACCTCTTTCAATTTTTTAGAATGTGTTCTCAGTTGTCTGTAATATATGTTTAAAACTACTATGTTGTATAGGGAAAAACATAGTTTTACTTGACCGTTAAACAAACATATGACGTGAAGGCGAGAGGTGACATGGTTGGAAGAAATATGATTAACTGGAAGAATAGGAGTGGAAGGCGAGGAGGGACATGGGGGGTGTACGTCAATGGTAGTAATAGGTGGAGGATACGTCGCAGTAGTGAAGTGGCGGTTGACGTAATTGGGAAGGCGGTTTGCGACAAGGAGCAGATACTGCATTCGGAGGGGGTTAGAGGCGGATTGTGGTATTAGAAGAAGGGTCTAAAATTTTGAGGAGTGGACACGGAAGGGTGGGGCCGAGGGTGAGGAAACCATTTTTTTAGACCCCCCGTGGAAATAAAGGTAGGATGGCAAGGGGGAGCCGAAAAACCCTGTTGACCATTGATCTGATGGAGTGACGATTAAGCGGCTGGATGGTGCACGAGACTTGACCATAAGAAAAAAACTTCTTTTGTTGTTTTCGACCCTTATGAGATGAGCAAAAAAACTTTGGTTATAATACATAATGCCTCTGAACTTTGGATAGAGACATAATCAACTCAAATATTAGGATTACATGTAAAATTAACCACATTTTATCTTCTTGACCACCTTCTTGGAAATAATTTGGAGGATGAAATATTATTTACAACATTTCAAATATAATAATCATCAACTATAATCAAGTGACCCTACAAAAATTATAGGACCCTAACAGTGGCTCCAGTTGGGGATGGTAGTCTTCTTGGAGGTGCCAAGAACATCGTAGACTAGTAGCTTGATCCATTGGGCCGATCCCAAATCTACAACCTGCTCTGTCATAAAAATATTTGTGACTGATAATCTTCAAACTAGAATCAAAACCATTTTGCACACTGAAAACTGAAATACACACTTGAACTAAAATATGAAATTGCAATCTGAAACTGAAACTAGAAAGAATGCTTGAAAAAGATGCTCAGAGTGCTGAGCTTATTTGCACACTGCTACCTACTCTATACTGCTGAAAATTATGTTGAATCAAATAATACAAAAATGCCAATGAAGCCAGTCAAGTAGCTGCTGAATCAAGTTGGCCGCTTGACTGTTTGTTAGAACAATCAAAAGGACATCTTGACTTTTTGTTGATAAAATCAAAGTTGTAGAGTGCAGTGGAAACTGTTGTTGGATCTGGTCATGAAAACATGATTGAAAACTTGAGATGAAAAGAACCTGAATGTAGTTTGCTATAGGATCAATAAGGCATGATTAATTATTTTACCTTGCAGGCCTTCATTGACTGATTGATCATGAAAGATTTCATCAGTGGCATTCTCAAGGTTAAACCCTGATTCCCACTGTTCAGTTTTAGTCTTGTACTCGAAAACATAATTCTCAGCAATATTCAAATCAAAGGGCAATACAATCTCTTCTTGTTTTGGAGAAGGAAGATTTTCCAAGAATTGTTTAGGATCTCGGAAATTATAGGACTGAATCTAATAATCCAAAAGTTCAATATCATTCTCGAATATTTCAATAACTAACTCAAGAAAATAAACTTTACTTTCAGGATAAAATTTGCTTAATTTCAAACAACGAAACACGACCGTTAAAAAATATTCATCAATTTGAAAATCGGCTAATTCATCCCCGACATCTTTTAAAGCTTCACAAGACAGAGGATTTGCCACATAACCTGTCATCTCGTTTAGCAATAAATCTAATCAACTTGCAGTGGAGTTTCCATGAGTTTTCTACAAATCTGGATTCTTTGACAGTGGAGTCACACTAAAAACTTTGAAGCTCTAGATACTTTGAACGTGGAGTTGCCAGGTGAATGATACAACCTTCTTGTGTCTGATCATTGTCCACCATCAGTAATCAGATCTGGAACTTGATACACTTTTATGGGGAATCTGAAAGGTCGTCCCTAGTCGGGTCGCCACTATGTTGTCGTTTTGTATTTTTGAGGTTGAAGTAGTAAGCACATAGGACAGTATCAAAACCACTTTGGAAGCTGGGATATAGCCTTTCCAACTTTAGAGAGGGATCTCTCTGTAAAATTTAGCTATGTTTGATGTAAATTTTAGGCTAGTTATTACTGCACTGATTGTTTTTTATTGGATTGCTTGGTTTATTAAATTGTTATAATTCCATTGGGCTATGGATTCTAAAGATTAACTAGATCTGCATCAAATTTTGAAGGAGTTTCACAGGGCAAGCTAGGTTGCACTAGTTGGATCTTTCAGAATTTTAAATGAATTACGAAACAGAAGAAATGTAAGATTTTGTAGAAACTAAGGAGCAATGAAGGATTCCTTAATTTGACTTCAGCAGAAAACATATAAATTACTAACATCCAGAATAGGGTGCTTTGTATAACATATCTTATTCGTCACAAATTCTATTATGTAATTAAGCTTTTCAGAAATGACAGAGAAAGAAGACAATGATTAAACACATAAACATGAGAAAAACATCACCAATTCGTACACCACATGAATCCTGTGAAGAATGTCCTCATATTATTGATGCTTCCAACAACTTTGAAAAATTACAATTCGCAGAGGAAATTATATTCAACAATCAACATCTATTACTTCAAACTATGAAGTATTTATACAAATTCTAAACTAAAATATCTTGAAAAAAATATCAAGATATGTTTACAAATATCTCAAATTGTCTTACACAAATAGAACTAAAATATAGAACATTCAAAACTAATGAATCTACTTGGAACTATCTTTGTGGATTGCTGGTGACAAAGAAGAGAAATTCGAATTTGATTGCAACTCTTCTTTGATGAGGTGGCATCCCAGTCACTTATTTTCTTTGATCTTTTTCCTCCCGAAATTATGAAAAATAGGGGTGTCAGGCGGAAAGAGTCGATTGTGCGGACACAACCAACCTCCCTAGGAGCCTAAGACTCTCTAGTGACAAACAAGACAAACAAGAGCAATCCTTCTCTAAACATGCATTTACTATATAAGAAATCAAGTGTTTAGATCCTACCTGTAATCCAACGCTGTTGTAGCAGTCCAGCTCCGCTGATCCGGATGAGCTCCTCCTTCACTTTGAAACCTGCATACACTAACAATCAAACGATTAAATAGCACTTGATAATCTCATAGAATAAAACATATTTAACACATAGACCAAGGAGTACATGAAACAACTCATAAATAACAAGTTATTGAGAAGAATGGACTCATTTGCATTAATAGGTAACAAAAGGAACAAATACAACCTGAGCCTTGGTGTTGTGCAAGTCCCTCCCAGGGTCCATCAAGAGTTCTCCTTTACTTTGACAAAGCTCACCCACTTCCAAATAGAACAAGCAAAGATGGCAATCTCTCCTCACAAGCTTCTAAATGGGAGTCCTAATTCCTGCAGCATTTACCCTTAGAAATGTATAGCTTTCAACCTCTTCTCCTTCTGGCCCAATGCCTGTATTTATAGTGCTCAAGAGGAAGTTAATCAGGTCCACCATCAATGGGATAATCCCCTCTTTGGATGGGATAGCTCCCTTATTGATGGGATAAGTTCCTCTTTGGTAGGAGTGCATGAACCATCTGGAGGCGCTCAATACACGTCGAACAACCTTCTAGAATGCTCTAGAAATGACCACAAGTGACTTTTTAAAGATGAAACTTGCGCATTTTAACCTTTACAGGGGGACGCACCTGCCCCTTTACATACAGAGCGTCCAAAGACGCAGCTTTTGTGAACATTGGGTGCGTCCCCGCAGGTAAGGTTGAGAGAACCTGCGTCCCCAGAGATAAATACATTTATAAAAGACTTTCTCTCATTTGGAGTTTGACATGGAGAGCAGAGGCATAAGACTTGCCTAAGAGGATAGCATGACTGTTGATTGAGCCATACTAACTGTAAATAGTCATGGTGACATTTTTTAGTGTAACAGATTGCCCCCTAAAGTGCGAAGTCTGTAATAGATTAGGGTTTTGTATTATCTAGGAAGGGTGAAGCGCTTTATCATTTCAAGGATTATCTCGTGGAGAGCCTGGTCAGAACCTGCAATTTTCAACACAAAATACATGTATAAGATTATATCATCACTGAGGTAGGCATTCCCATACTCAGATTAAAACTTTAACTAACAGACTAACTACTCTGATACAGGAATAATCTTGCAGTACATCATAATCATAGACTTTTGTAGACACAGTATGGGCGCAGCCATCTGTTTATGATGAGTCTACTTAGATAATGAATACAAAACTCCTCGCAGCCTGGATGGTGGAAACTAGATCCAGGGTCTTCATTTCTACTTCTCGAATTGGTACGATTCTAGCCATGCGAATAAATGAGTTGATGTCGAACATGGTAGAAACCACTTGATTACCAGTCGATGATGTAAACTGTTAACAAGCGTGAGAGAGACCACCAGTAATGTCAATGGTTCTCAAAGTGCCCAGTACAATCCATGAGATGTGAATGAATGAGTTGATGTCGAACATTTCACGGAATCCTTCGATCGAAAGTCAATGATGTAAACTGACGTCAAAGGCGAGAAACCTGCCATTGATGCATGCAGACTTCAAGGTACTGATGATTTCTAAGTCATCTCTCTAGATAATGTGCTGATGTCGATAGAAAGCGACCCGTTGCAGGCAAGCCCGCAACACGAAATCATTGTTCAAGTTGAAGAAATGTTGTTGTAAGGACTGACTCAGGGATGGTCAAACGGACGATAAGTATTTTGCAGATGAAAGTTTTGCTTGCAGACCTCTTGAACACATAACGACACGACAGATGGCTTGGTGATGAATAACTCAAAGTTAATCCCCGGAACCCGGCTGAAGACTTTCAAAGTGGTTTGATCAACTGTGAGGTAAAGGATTTCCCAACCCAGGTGAATGAAAAGTGTCGTGTTCAAGAGTGGTAATAAAGTTTCTTCTGAGACAAAAGATAACAAACAGGTTCATTCTTCTCTCTTTTCCCCCACCATTTCTGGCAAGTACCTCTTTATTTTTAACAAGCTTGAGGAGGATAACATATGCTTGATTATAAGCTCATCCTTCGGATGAGTCCATCCTAGTTTTGATTCGAACCCTAGGAAGGAGTGGTTCGTTCCCGTTTGTAATTGAACAGGTCCTTTACTGTGAAATGTTTAACGAGCCCAGTATAGGAGAAACTCGGCGTTTTTCAATTTTAGAGAGTCTGAAAAACTTAAGAAGACTCCAAGTTGAACTTTTTCGTAGATTTGTGTCCCTCAAGCCCGAAAAAGTATAAAATAATACCTAGGGGAACCGCTTGATCTTGCGACCAAGGAGTACTTTCATAATTAGTGCCACTGACCTGAAAAGTAAAAAGCGATCAAGGGCACGTCGTTTTATTTCCGTATCGAGTTTGAAACGACAAAAACCCGGCAATCTTTTTCTGATTTTACGGTCAGAAAAGAGCTATAAGGAGACCGTCTTTTAATTCCGTTTTAACGAGTGTAAAAGAAACGCTCGGCAATCTTTTCATTTTTTAGGAGTCAGAAAAGGGCTTAAAAGATGACTCTGATATTTTGGTTTGTGAAAAATGACAATTTTCCCTCTAAGTCCCTTTGTCCTGCACAAAAACAACACATTACTCATACCTGTTTAAGATAGGTAAAAATACATCGAAAAACATCCTTCTATGGTGAAAAATGAACAAATTCATCCAAAAAACCTATAAAAAGACTTTTTACCATGTCATTTTTACCATTTTACTGTTGAGGTTGAAAAAAGGGCTTTTGGCAAGAAACTTCCCGTGGTCGCTGCGGAAAATCCGACCGTCAGAATCGAACGCCGTCTCTTCCAGGTATTTTACAACATCCTACTCTTCAATTTCATCCGATTAAAATTGTATTTTAGGTTTTAGTTTTGTTTTTTGGGGGGGTTTAGGTTTCAAAATGCGCTCTGCGGTGGACGCAGGTGCCCTTCGGGTGACCTGCGTCCCCCGACTTTTTCCTATACAGGAAAATGGTCGGGGGACGCAGCCCACCTTCAGGCCAGCTGCGTCCCGACGCCCTGTGTTCTAAACGCGGGGTGCGTCCTCCGTGGAATGCGGAATTTGAAACCCCAATCCTCACAAATAACCATTCAAATTTCCCCAAATTAATTCTAATCATTGTTTCTTGGTGTGTAGGGCACTCACCATGTTGGATTGGAGAGAAAGAGAGCACGAGGACGTTGATTTAGCTGCAATTGAACATCAACCTTCCATTGATGCCCTAAAAGCATGCGGGTTATATAAATACTGGGCCATACCAGGCATGAGGGCTCAGGTAAGATTCTTAGAATGGCTGGTTGAGAGATGGAACGTTCAAGAACAATGCTTTTACATCGGAGGGCACCAGCTCGAGATAGAGCCCTCTGATATATACTTTCTCACTGGCTTGCCGAATAGAGGTGAGCAACTCAATCTAGCCGGGACTAGGCCGGGTGGCCAATCCCTTGCTAGTCTCCGGGCAGATTGGTGCACACCCAATGCACACCATGCGAAAGGCGTGGAAATCAAACACATCTCTCTGCGTGAACTCAAAGTTATAGCTTTCACGGTTACCAGAATTTGCGGCGCAGCCGCTTTACATATTGCTTCTGGGTCCCAAATGCGGATGGCGATTGACTGTTACCAAGGCACCATTTTCAACTGGTGTGATGCTGTGTCGGCTAATATGAAGAGCCAACTGACTAAGGCAAAGAACGGACGACTGAAAACCTTTGGATATGGGCCTTTAGTCGTGAGCTTTGCCTTAGAGAGAGTTCCGATGTTGATCCCTCAGCAACTCACTGTTGATATCTTGGGTCCTCGGGAGCCAAAGCTGATACGATGGGTTGCGGTGATGGCCCGGCATCCTGACGAGGGCGCGGCGGTTGTTCGATTCACTGATAGTTATTTTCACTGGTTAGAGGACCAGGTTTTTTCGATCCAGGACTTTCCGTACGCCGGAGTAGATTTTCGAGGTGATCCGGACACGGTTCTTCCACAGGGAGAACAATGGGATGACAGAGGTACTTTATTTTTCACAAGTTTTCAAATTATGTATTTTTTTTTGTTTTTTATATATATCGCCTCAAAACTGACAGTAAAAATTTTCAAAATGCAGATGTTGGTCCACAGCGCCCAGCCAACCTCCGGCCTTTTGAGAGGAGACATCCAGTTGCACCGGTACCGGCCCCACTAGCTGAGTTGGAGCATGATCTAGAGCGTCTGACGGCGGATATGCCTGAGACTACCATGGATGATATTCCTATCAGACTTCAGCGCTATGTAGTCGCTGTCCTTGGACCGTTTAGGAGATTTTTGCGTAAGGTAGCCCGTGCAGTGGTGTCGTATAGGGAGCACCACCAGTGATTGGCTAGTCACTTTGTAGACACATGTGACATTTTTGACTTTTTGTACTTTATCATTTTTGCCGATCATAAGGTGTTTTTCAACCTATGATCGAAGACGATGTATATTTTTTGACACACTCCTATCTATATATATATCACTATTACCGGCTTATCTTGTTTAACATATGTGATGAAATGTTTTTAAATTTACTTGCATGATTTATCGTAAATGTCTGTCCAACATTCGAGAAGCAATTGCATCTGCTAATGTATTTAAAGACCTTGGAATATGCTGATATTCAATGTAATCAAATTCACGTTCCAAGAGACGCACTCTCAAAAACAACCTTAATAACACAGGATTTCTAATGGCATATACTCTATTAAGCTGTAATACAACAAGTTCAGAATCTAACCTCACTATCAAACGTCGAATTCCAAATGAAATAGATTCGGATAATAATTCAACCACTGCACTGTATTCTGCAATGTTGTTCGTTGTTTGACCGAGGCTTACCCCATGCATAGAAACTAACTCGTCAGAGGGCGAATAGATAACCCAAGCTGCGGAAGAGATATTCCGTGTACTACGACAAGCACCATCAGCAAATCCAATGTATGTTTGGAGAGGCGTCGACATCTGCAATATCAAGAGTAAAACCAAGATAAGCCAGAATAACGACGAAAAACACACTCT
Source organism: Pinus tabuliformis (assembly GCA_031772625.1). NCBI lineage: Eukaryota > Viridiplantae > Streptophyta > Pinopsida > Pinales > Pinaceae > Pinus > Pinus tabuliformis. The sequence continues at coordinate 439,707,021 of CM062813.1, read as the reverse complement.
CTAAGCTAAGCACACTGACTAACTAACAAACATACTAGCTAGAAAGAAAACCTAATCTAACTAAAAATTCTCCATACCCACCATTTAAGCATAATACCTCTTTAGGTAAAGTCCATTTCTGGGTTTACCCAAAGAGTCCCCATCAAAATCAACCAGCTCATAAGCCCCTTTTGCTAGCTTTCGCTTTACAATGTAGGGTCCATGCCACATAGGAACGAATTTTCCAGCACCTAGCTTATCGTTAGCTTGATCATATAATAGCACTAGGTCTCCCTCCGAAAAACTTCGAGGGGTCACATTTCTATCATACTGAGCTTTCATTCGCTTCGCGTGAGTCTCGATTGCCAATGTAGCGTCACGTCGAGTCTCATCTAATTTAGCTAAGTACAATAAACGTTTCTCCTCTTCGGAAGTAGCTGGAAGTAATTCGACAGCCATTTGAAGTGATGGGATTTCGCATTCAATGGGTAACACAGCTTCCAAGCCATAAACTAGCTGGAAAGGAGTGAACCCTGTTGAAGTTTTCACTGAGGTTCGGTATGCCCATAGCGCTGAAAATAACATGTTGTGCCAATTCGACCGATGAATACCAATGGTTCGTCGGATCATGATAACTAGAACTTTGTTGATAGACTCAACCAAACCGTTGGCTTGCGGATAATAAGGAGTAGAGCTATCGTGGCGCAAACCAAGCTGGCTTGTAAGCTCAGTCATCATGATGTTTCGAAAATGGCTCCCATGGTCAGTAATGATTGCTTGTGGGACACCAAACCTAGTTATAATATGATTGAATACGAAAACTGCAGCTGTTTTGCCGCTTGCGTCGAATGTAGGCATCGCCTCGGCCCATTTAGTAAAATAATCAACCGCGAGGATGATATACGCATGCCCCCCGGCCGAGTGAGGGTTACAAGTAATAAAGTCGATACCCCATTTGGCGAATGGACCAACGACAATTATAGGGTGGAGAGGAGCAGGTGGTGCGCGCATCTTGCGATCAAACACTTGACAGTTGTGGCACTTCCGGACTGCAATGATACAATCTTTAAACATAGACGGCCAGAAATAGCCAGCGCGCAACACCTTCTGAGCTGTGGCATACCCAGACATATGACCGCCACATGCTCCAGAGTGACAATCATTCAAAACCCTCTCAGCCTCTTCATGAGTTAAACAACGTCGAAAAACTAAGTCTGCCCCCCGGCGATAAAGTGTATCTCCAATAATTTTGTATTGCTGGGATTGAAACCGAATTTTTCGACGTTCCGCTTTGGAAGCTTCAGGCCGAAAGGTTTGGGTTTGGAGATAGATGATTATATCTCCGTACCACGGATCTACAGTACTGATAAGAAACAAAGATTCGTCCGCAATGGACTCCTCTGCCACAGTCTCTGTGTCAGCACACGGGAAATCACACATCAATTCCGCAAAAACTAAGGATTTCTTAGACTTGGACTTCTCGAACTCCAAGTCGAACTCTTGCAGGATAACGATCCATTTAGAGTACTTGCCCCCTAGCAGTTGTTTTGTCAAAATATAAATCATAGGGTTGCAATCCGAAATAACTGTAGTTTTACGGAGAAGAATGTAGTGACGAAAACGCTGGACAGCTTGAACGGCTGCCAGGGCCAATTTCTCCACATGCGAATATTTTAGCTCAGTGGGATTTAAGGTCCTACTAAGATAATATATCACATGTTCCGCTCCGAATTCATCTTCTTGAACTAACACCATTCCAATGGTGGAATGCGAAGCTGCGAGGTATAAGAAGTAGTCCTGGTTGTAGTTGGGAGGATGCAACAACGGTGCATGGGTCAACGCGTGTTTAAGTGCATCAAAAGATTGTTGGGCAATCTCGTCCCAAAAGAATTGAGCGTTCTGTTTCAACAACCGTGTAAAACCTTTAGTGACCTCGGCGTAGTTTGGGATGAATCGGCGTAAAAAGTTCGCTTTCCCTTGCAAACTTTGGAGTTGGCGCAAACTCGAAGGAGGAGGCAATTTGATGATAGCTTCGACCTTCGAGGGATCGACGCGAATGCCGGCTTTTGAAACAACAAATCCCAGCAATCGACCTGTTTCTATACAGAAAACACACTTGTGGGGATTCAACCGAATTCGATAATGCCTACACCTCATAAAGATTGCTCGTAGGTGGACAAGGTGATCAGCTCGATGTAAAGAATGAGCAGGCAAATCATCGAGGTACGGTTGCACAATGTGCTTGATGTCATGAAATGCGTAAGACATCGCCCGTTGAAAAGTGGCCCCGGCATTCTTAAGCCCAAAAGGTAATTTGCAATAAGCAAATGTCCCCCATGGACAAATGAATGCCGTTTTTGGTTGGTCGGCAGGTAGAATATTGATTTGATTATAGCCGAAAAACCATCCATAAAGGAAAACATTTCACTTCCGGCACAATCATCAATAATTTGATCGATATAAGGCGTAGGATAGTTGTCTTTTGGACAAGCTCGATTTATATCCCTATAGTCGATACAGATTCTTATTGTTCCTTGTTTCTTGTTGACCGGAACAATATTCGATACCCAATCCGTTAACGGGATCGGATATATGAAACCTGCTTTCAACAGCTTTTCGACTTCTGCTTTAATCGCAGCCGCTTTTCGAGGGTGAATCTGACGCAACCGTTGCCGGACGGGTTTAGCATCCGGGTAGGTCTTTATTTCATGAACAACAATGGCAGGATCGATTCCTGGCATTTCCTCGTAAGACCAGGCAAACACATCGCGGAATTCTTGGAATAGGGCCTTGTAAGTTTGGATTTCTTCTTCTGTACATGCGGCACCTATATGAATGTTTTCCTCAATTCCGGGCTTCACTGAAATATCAATGGGAATAGTACGAGAAATATTCCCTAAATTCAACTCTGAATCAGAATGTTTCGTTGGATCCTGAGCGTCTTTGACATATTCAGCGGTAAAGATAGATGAAAAATCATTTTCAAAAGCATCATCCTTAGGTAAAAACGAAGATCTGTGATGGAGATCTTCCCATGGTAGATCGTCTACACTTAGGATTTCGCGAAGTTGCTCGTCAGATGACACGACTTCGGGAAACGCTATCCGTTCTAAGGTTGAGGTGAAAAGTGATTCTTCACTGACCACATTCATTTGGTCGATTTCGGTTGAACGCGAGTCGGTAAAAGACATGACAGCTTCATAAGCAATTTCATATGGACTCAAAGGCATAGCATCACCGAATGAGTCTATCTCAGATTCAGATGGGACAATCCAAGGATCATCATAAATAATGTTTTCTGATGTAATCATATGAATTGTTGCAAATGAAGGATCTACGCTGAGTGGAGGGAGAGGAAAAGTTCCCAGTAAACCGGAATCTTTAACTAAACCTACGCCAACGTCCCTATAAGGGATTGTCGTCTTACCGACATGCTGGATACTCTCTGAAGAGGCTGGGTCGGATGAAAAGTATGTCAGCTGATCAATAGTCACGATCTTACCGTTATGTGGAAACTTAATTACTCTAAAGACCGATGAAACGACCGCCGTCATAGCATATGACCAACTTCGACCCAAAAGAAGGTTGTAGTCTAGAGGGGCATCAACCACTTCCACATCCAGACTAACGGTTTTACCTTCGACCCCTATAGGCAATTCCTGTAGAATACCAAACGGACGGAACCCACGGCCATCAAAGGCCTTAAGGATGGTGGGGGATTGGTTCAACGAAGGAGAACCAAGAGATCTCCAACATTGAATCGACATAATACACGTAGAGGCTCCCTCATCAATCACAGTCCGATGAATAGGCCTGTTTTTTACTATCACTGGAATTTGGAAAGCCATTTGATGGGGGAGACGTGGTGTACTATTTTCTAGATCGAAGATTATCAGGTTCGGGTCCTGAACATCAACAGCTCCGATAGCCGACAAAAGTAATTTTCGTTGTGCTGGGCATGATTGCAGCACTTCTAATGCCGACATTGCTGAGGGTGAAACAGCTAAGTCCTCAACAATGTTGTAATTCTGGGCTGCTCTCGCATGTGGATTGAAAGCAGACCTTCGAAGTACACCCTTGGCGGGCGGTTTAATTACTAAGTCCGGGTTAGGTTTCTCGATCTGTAGTGGATCGGAACCGGGAGCTGAAGTTGATGGGTTAGAGTGAGAAGATTCTGCTTCCTTACCATCAACAGGAGCCTTACTACCATAATCTTGCGATCGAGTCGCAATCCTCACATGAGACATCATCAAAATGGGTTCTTCACTGGCATTCGAGGAAGAACCTATCATCTTATTCTCCTGCTCCGGAAATGGATTTTTTAACACAGCAGGAGTGGGAGAACCTTTGACTATTTTCACAACCTCGGCCCGATGAGGGCAATCTCTCGTAAAATGATCCTCTTCACAAATAAGACAAGGATATCGAGGTTTGCGCTTTTCGTCATTGGTTTCCGACTTTTCCGTTTTCTCCTTCGGAGCCTTGTCTGCTTTAGCCTTCTTCTTTCCTTTCTTCTTTCCACCGTTTTTTGATTTGGCCGTAGATGTCTCTACAGCGTGAATATCGGCGGTAAGTTCAGGAGAAGACTCTCCTGTCGGGGAATCAGGCAAAGTGATAATAGGAGTAGTTGAAGCCTTGGAAGACTTCTTCTTGCTCTTTGTATTCACGATACCAATCATACCATCAGCGGCATGAGATCCCGAAGGAGCAGCAGCAATTTGATTCGATTTTGGAAGATCCGGAATCTTCTCGTGTAACGTACCCGACTGAGTATAAACTAAGTCAAGGTATTGCGCCTGAGCAATGACTTGCTCCTCAGTAACTACTCCGGCCTTAGCTACATCTTCAGTAATCTTCGGTAATAATGATTTAACAAACCATTCAGCTAAGATTTGGTCCGGGATAAAAACTTTCACTAGCCTTCTTCGACGTCTCCACTCATGAATGTGATCAGAAATATACGTGGACGTCGATTGTTTTAGTGAAGTTAATAACTCCGTGCCGTTATCGTATCTGACCGGCAACTGAAAGTGAGTTAAGAACGAGGTAGCTAACTGGCTAAAATTGTAAAAAGAGGCCCGTGGTAACTCAATGTACCACTTGGCCGCGAGACCAATGAGTGTACGCTGGAAAAGACGTAAGCGGATCGAATCATCCGAGATAGAATTTGAAGCACACCAGAGGTGGTAAGTCATCACGTGATTGGACGGATCCTCTCCAGACTTACCTTTGAACTTGGGTATATCACTGGGCAACTTATTTGGCATTGGTGGCCAGAACTAAAGATATTGAATTGGATCGTTCGTTAGGCGCGTCAAGTCTGGTAAATCCAAAGTTGCGATAAACGGTAACTGCCGGTTAGGATCTCTAAAACTCTGGGTCACAATACCAGCCCCAGGAGGAGGATATCCAGGATAACTAGGAACAGGAGTCGCATTTGGGATATTATATCCTCCTGGAAAACCAGGATTAACCGGACCGTACTGGGGTTGTTGAGGTTGTTGATAAGTGTACCCAGGATACGGTTGATACTGGTAAACCGGCTGTTGGACAGCTTGCCCATGTTGGTACTGTCCTTGGTACGGAGGTTGAACAAATTGAGGTTGAGTAGTGACAACCGTACTTATACCAGGCTGACCTACAGGCATCTGGACCGTGGTTTGAATCGTAGATCCAGACAACGGTAAAGATGTCTGAGGAGTGGTCACAGGGACAGTAGAAACTGGAGCCGTCGATACTCCAGAAGTAAGTATGGTAGATGTGGCGGTAGTTGCAGCAGCCGTTTGAGATGGAGTACTAGGTGCGATTGGCGGCTGAGTAACTACCGAAGTTACAGAAGTTTGAACATTTGACTGGACAGGTTGCGGTTGCTGGGGTGGACCAGAAACTACGGGTTGTCCAGCTTGAGGTACCGACTGTATACTTGGCTGCAACACCTGTTGACCCTGTGATGGATCCCACACTAACATTCCAGGGTATTGACCCGTAACAGATTGAGGATACTGAGATCCATAACCGGATTGAGGATAGGATTGATAATTGTAAGGTGCAGTTCCTATACTTGGAACATATGACTGACCTTGAGGCGGTTGATAACCTTGACTCGAGTATTGACCTTGAGGTTGATAACCTTGAGGTAAATACTGATACTGGGGTTGACCTTGACCTTGAGGTTGGTACCCTTGGGGTTGATACCCTTGAGGTTGATACCCTTGGGGTTGATACCCTTGAGGTTGCCATCCTTGAGGTTGATATTGATACTGAGGTTGACCCTGGGGTACATATTGAGGCTGGGGTTGACCTTGAGGCATGTATTGCACCATAGGCGCGTACTGACCTTGAGGTTGCCCCCCAGACACAAATGATGTACCTTGAGGTTGCCCCCCAGGCTTTAACTGAGGCTGCCCCCCAGGCGGTAATTGGCCACCTTGAGGTTGGGAAACGGGAACTGAACCTGACATCATGTAAATGTCTCCTACACCCAATGGTATATTACCACTGTTTCCAACTAATAACCCATGATCAACGGGTTGAGGAGATGCCCCCGCAAAGGTACCAGAAAGAGATTGATACCCAGTGGGAACAGAAGGACCGCCATGTAAGAAAGATTCAGGACTTTGAGTAAACACGGACGACTGACCAGACATATTTACAGGAGTATGAATACCTCCAGGTGGAAAAGGAGTACGAGGTGTAGAAAAACCTAGCCCAAAGTTGTCTAAATAATTGGTTAACGAAAGGTACCAAGTAGTACTTCTAGGAGGACTGTAAAAGATAGATTCACGCTCCCTTAGATCAATAGTAAGTTGATCTTCAAGGTTAGAGACGCCTATTTCTTCCTCTGGAGCAAGTTCTTCGATAGCAATCAAACCAGTAGGAAGATTTTCGGTGATAATTCTTTCTATTCTCGGTGAATCAGGAACACTAGAAGTCGGAGTAACAGGTTCAGATATTTCAGGTTCTTCGCCTGTATCACTAGCAGACGAAAAACTACCAACAAGCTCAGAAACTGTAACAGCTTCGGGATTATAACCTGTCTCTAAACCTTGGTAATCTGAATGGACTACCAAGGAAGATTCTCCTTCTTCAGGTGAACCTACTCTACTGCCACTAGGAGGAGTTACAAGGACCTTTAAACCTTCTAGATTACCCGGGTCGTCTCGAGGAGGTGATCCCCTAAGCCTACGGGATCTTCTCAACAATTCGGCCACAGAAACAACTTCAGGAGACTGGCCCCGAAGTCTACGGGACTGTCTCGGTAATTCCGCCACAGCTAAAAACTTTTAACTACTACACACGAAAACAAAATAAAATTTCAAATCAAACCACCTAAAGTCTCTAAAGAACCAAACAAATTTGAATCACACGCCTAAAGAATCTAGGGCGTCAAACCAAGCACAAACAGTAGCCTTCCAGACCGAAAGCGCTAGTTGGTGATGAAGCCCAACATCGCTGGATTCAGTACAGAAGTGGCGGGTGGAACAGTTACCCCGGCAACCTGCTTAATGAATAGACTGGACCAAGTTCCTCCACTTTAACCGTCTCGAGTGAAGTGAACCCCCCAGAAAATCCAAGTGAGTCTAGCCGACGTCTGCTCCAGGTACAGTGGGACCTTCCCTCCACCGTCACCTCGGTAGAATCCTAAAGATAATGGTCACTAAGGTTACCAACCGTAACAAATGCACCTGGGGGAACAGTCTAAACTCCGACAGCACGCAAGGGCAGAGTAGCAAGCTCAATCCCCTTGCCGGCTCCTTGACAATAATCCAAGGTTTACCGACAAGTGACCCCTGGCTCCTCGACAATGGTTAATCCGAGGTTTACCGTTTGTAATACGTGCGTGTCTGGCGTCGTTCCCAACGAGGGGGGATTGATCCCCTCACTGGTTCGGACACGAGCTCGTGCTTCTCCTTTAAGAGGAGCTTTCCCAGAGTACAAATGAGACAATTGGATTTATTCTATCACAAGATAAGCTACTTGTTTGGTTTTGTTGTCTTGGAGAGTTAATTACTCACCTACTCCAAGACACTAGCCTGATCTAAATTGGTGTTTCAGAGCCCTAGTAAATAAAAATTACTACGTCGATTTTACTTTAAGCGTTAATTTTATGGTTTTTCTTAAAGACAAAAGGTAGCGGAAGTGAAACCAATGGTGTGTAGACTCGACTCAAACCACTACAAAGATGCACCTAAGATGATTTACGCTACTTTTCCCTTTTTCAATGAAATTCTTAACTAAGAGAGTTGAGAGAATGCAAATTTTAGAGAAAACAACTTTCTTAATAAAGACAATCAAAGAAACAATTCTCTTATCTTTTCAAGCATACAAACATGACCACTCTTTACGTGCACGAAAAACTCTTTTTCTTTCAAAACTTTTCAAAGCTACTTGAAACAAAACTTTTCAAAGGAGATGTTTTTGTATTTTCTCTTTTTAATAAAGCATATAAATCTATTGTAACGAAAATCAATCTTAAAAGTTATAAAAACTATGAAAACTTGACTCACAAGCAAATCAAAAAGGAAATTACTCTAAGCAAACCTAACAAGGCAAAAGCTCACAAAGATGATTCTAGGTTGTTTTACTTGACCAAAATCAAATCAAGGACCAGCTAATGCAGAATCAAAAGACTAGTCAAAACAAAACTCAAATCTTTTTGTTCTTTTTGTAAAATGGAATTCAAAACTTAATCAACAAGTACATCGAAATTTGCCAAAGAGACAACTCAATGGTAAGTTGCTCACACAGGTAGACTTTATGACAGGTCTGACTTCTAAGAATGTTGACAAAACCAGAGAGATCTAAGGCTTGACAACTTCTACCGCCAAAGTCACTACAAGACCTACTCAAAAATCAAACCCTAGGGCTTAAACTTCTATGAAATCCACTAAAACACTCAATGCTATCGAAACCAGTTCAGGTGAAGATCTTTGACAAGAGACTAATGAATCTGGGCAGTAAAAACTAAGAAAAAGCAAAATCTAAGAGAAAAAATGCAAAAAATGGAATTTTCTCAAATTTTAGCAGGGGACGCAGGCAACCCGTTAGAACAGGTGCGGGCCCGCTCTGTGTACACAGTGACAGTGCGTCCAGGGACGCACTGTGCAATGCTCAGAGGGTGCGTCCTACTGGAAAATTCAAGAAAAACTAAAAGGAATCTAACTCTAAGCTAACCCACCCAAAAACAAAGTCACAGAGCCAAAAACCAGAAAAATAAACCAATTTTCTCAGAGCAAAGTTCATACAAAGGAAAAGACTTTCACATTAATGGATTCCCCAGTGGAGTCGCCAATTTGTCAGGCGGAAAGAGTCGATTGTGCGGACACAACCAACCTCCCTAGGAGCCTAAGACTCTTTAGTGACAAACAAGACAAACAAGAGCAATCCTTCTCTAAACATGCATTTACTATATAAGAAATCAAGTGTTTAGATCCTACCTGTAATCCAACGCTGTTGTAGCAGTCCAGCTCCGCTGATCCGGATGAGCTCCTCCTTCACTTTGAAACCTGCATACACTAACAATCAAACGATTAAATAGCACTTGATAATCTCATAGAATAAAACATATTTAACACATAGACCAAGGAGTACATGAAACAACTCATAAATAACAAGTTATTGAGAAGAATGGACTCATTTGCATTAATAGGTAACAAAAGGAACAAATACAACCTGAGCCTTGGTGTTGTGCAAGTCCCTCCCAGGGTCCATCAAGAGTTCTCCTTTACTTTGACAAAGCTCACCCACTTCCAAATAGAACAAGCAAAGATGGCAATCTCTCCTCACAAGCTTCTAAATGGGAGTCCTAATTCCTGCAGCATTTACCCTTAGAAATGTATAGCTTTCAACCTCTTCTCCTTCTGGCCCAATGCCTGTATTTATAGTGCTCAAAAGGAAGTTAATCAGGTCCACCATCAATGGGATAATCCCCTCTTTGGATGGGATAGCTCCCTTATTGATGGGATAAGTTCCTCTTTGGTAGGAGTGCATGAACCATCTGGAGGCGCTCAATACACGTCGAACAACCTTCTAGAATGCTCTAGAAATGACCACAAGTGACTTTTTAAAGATGAAACTTGCGCATTTTAACCTTTACAGGGGGACGCACTTGCCCCTTTACATACAGAGCGTCCAAAGACGCAGCTTTTGTGAACATTGGGTGCGTCCCCGCAGGTAAGGTTGAGAGAACCTGCGTCCCCAGAGATAAATACATTTATAAAAGACTTTCTCTCTTTTGGAGTTTGACATGGAGAGGAGAGGCATAAGACTTGCCTAAGAGGATAGCATGACTGTTGATTGAGCCATACTAACTGTAAATAGTCATGGTGACATTTTTTAGTGTAACAATATATCAACATATTACTTCAACAATCAATTACTTCAAACTATGAAGTATTTATACAAATTCTAAACTAAAATATCTTGAAAAAAATATCAAGATATGTTTACAAATAATTCAAATTGTCTTACACAAATAGAACTAAAATATAGAACATTCAAAACTAATGAATCTACTTGGAACTATCTTTGTGGATTGCTGGTGACAAAGAAGAGAAATTCGAATTTGTATTTAACTCTTCTTTGATGAGGTGGCATCCCAGTCACTTATTTTCTTTGATCTTTTTCCTCCCGAAATTATGAAAAATAGGGGTTGTTGGGTCGTGTTATATTCTTTCCACGACTAGCCCCCTAGTTAATCGAGGGGTTAGAGGGGGTGCCGAGCCCCCCCTTTGTTGCGCCGATTGCGCAACAGGGGGTAGTAGCCCCCCTGTACGAGGGGTTTGAGGGGGGCAGCTAGCCCCCCTCTACGAGGTCCGGGGCAATGCTTTGGGGAAATTTTTTTTTGGACCCTATATTAGTTTGGGCATACCTAACTCTGGTTTTGTGCATGGTTTTCGCACATGGTTTTGGACGCGATGGTTTTCGGTCCATGGTTTTGGACGAGATGGTTTTCGGTCCATGGTATTGGATGCTTCAGCATGTATAAATATGTATTATAACATTGAAAGGAATATAATGAAAAATCAAGCTAGTAGTCCCAGTTTTGGGATGCAGGGGAAAATATTTGTGTATATGTGTTTTATGTGTTATGCTCTCGCATTGTTTATTTTTTGTTCTTAGAATTCGTATGCAGGTAATTTTTGTACAGTGTTAAAACCTACATTTGGCATCAGAGTTATTTTGGCTTCAAGGGGACGCCTTTCTTACTGAGGGGTTTTGCTCGGGCCTGTGGTAGACCCTGTTCAGTGGGAGATCTACGAGATCGATTCTGGTGGTGAAAGAAGATGGCAAACAGTGGAAAGATAGAGATTGAGAAATTTAATGGTCAGAGTTTTGAGTTATGGAAACTCAAGATGGAGGATCTGTTGGTCGATAAAGATCAGTGGATCGCGGTAGATCCAGGTACTAAACCAACGGCAGTGTCTAATGAAGAATGGAAGAAGATGGATCGGAAGGCAAAGAGCACAATACGATTGTGTGTCTCAGATTCAGTATTGCTGAATGTATCAGGGGAAGCTATGGCTAAGGCTTTGTGGGACAAGTTAGGGACTTTTTACCAATCTAAGTCTGTGGTGAATAAACTGTTCCTATGGAAAAATCTGTATAACATGAGGATGAAATATGGAGACTCGGTGATAGAGCATCTGAGCACATTTAATATTGGGGTAAGTCAGTTATTATCTGTTGATATTAAAACTTCAGATGAAGATAAGTGCATCAGTTTGTTGTGTTCTCTACCATATTCGTGGGATAGTCTGGTTATTACAATAGGTAGCAATGCAACTGCCTTGCAGTTTGATGAAAATAGTCTCATCCTTGCTGACGTAGGAGATGAGATAGAAAAATATGGAGAGCCAAAATGGTGATGCCTTGTCTGTACGAGGACGGTGGCAGAACATAAACAAAAATAAGTTATTAAGTGGGAGATCTAAATCTCCAGGAAAACCTGTAAAGGCAGTGTGTTGGAAATGCAGAAAGGAAGGGCACTACAAAAGGGACTGTAAATCTAAAGCTCCTGACAAAGGAAAGGGATCTGATGATGCTCCTTCTGCAGAGGCGAAAACAACCTCAGATGAAGTTGGGGATGTGTACTTAGCTTCTTCAAGTATACATGTAGATCATGAGGCATTGTTGATTGACTCAGGTGCATCCTTTCACTTCACTCCCCATACAGAGTGGTTCTGCGAGTATGAGAAATATGATGGTGGTGATGTCTTCTTGGGGGATGACAGGAAGGCTAGAATCTTTAGTCACGGAAAAGTAAAGTTGAAGTTGCAAGGTGGAAGGGTTAGAACACTTTTGGGTGTTCTGCATTTTTCTACATTGGCCAGAAAACTGGTTTTCGTAAGCAAGCTGGATGATGCAGGTGTAAAAACAATGTTTGAGAAGGATACCTGCAAGATGGTTCGGGGAGCACTGGTATTGATGCGGGGAGTTCGGATTGGAACTCTGCAAAGTTGCAAGGTAGCACTGTTGTTCATGGGTGCAATAGTTTTGTGGTTCCTGAAACTGGAGCAGAAAATCTAGTGGTCTCTAGAGAGAAGACCGTGCTTTGGCATCAAAGGCTTGGACATATTCAAGAGAAGGGCCTTTGAATACTTCATGGTAAAGGTATGGTAGAAGGTATGAGTAATAGCTCTCTGGATTTTGATTTATGTGAAAATTGTGTATATGGGAAGCAAAATCGGGTGAGTTTCCCCTCTGGTGGTAAGAGGGTGAAACAAATATTAGAACTTGTGCACAATGATGTGTTTGGACCTGGGAAGGTTCCATCACTGGGTAAGTCTATGTACTATGTATAATTTATAGATGATTTCTCAAGGAATACATGGATATGTTTCCTTAAGAATAAATCTGAAGTCTTTGACAAGTTTAAAGAATTTAAGGCTCTGGTGGAAAACCAAACAGAGAAGAAGATAAAGGTGTTGAGGATAGATAACAGTGGAGAGTTTTGCAGTAAGGAATTTGAAGAATTTTGTAAGAAGTGTGGTATAGCATGGCAGAATACTACTCCATACACACCTGAGCAAAATGGAGTTGCAGAAAGAATGAACAAGACGTTGATGGAACGAGAACGAAGCATGCTCAGTGATACCAGGTTAGGACAGGAATTTTGGGTAGAGGCGATGAAGACAACATGTTACCTGGTCAACAGATCACCTTCATCAACGTTGGAGGATAAGACACCATAAGAGGTATGGATTGGTAAGAAACCCTCTCTTTCACAACTGAGGGTATTTGGATGTGATGCATATGTACATGTTCCAAAGGAGAAAAGAACCAAGTTGGATAGTAAATATGAAAAGTGCACCTTTATTGGGTATAAGGATGGTTTAAAGGGTTATAAGCTTTGGAACCCAGTAACAAGGAAGGTTGTGTACAACCGACATGTTGTGTTTAGAGAGGTGAAAGATGTTATTAAACATGAAGTCCAACTAAAGGAACTTGAGAAGATAGAGTTTTAGCTTAAGGAGGAAGAATCAGACTCTACAATAGAGGAGGAATTAGAAGATGAAGAACCACAAACTCCGGGTGTGAGAAGATCAGTTCGAGAAAGAAGGCAGCCGGAAAGGTATAGTCCATCTGCTTTTTGTTCCAATTTTTCTCTATCTGTTACTGATGATAATCCCAGAATTGTGAAGAAAGTAGTAGATTCAGAGTATGGAAAACTCTGGAAAGAGGCCATGGTTGATGAAATGGCATCTTTGCAACAAAATGAGGCTTTAGATTTGGTGGAGTTGTCGTCTGGAAGGAAACCCATTGACAACAAATGGGTGTTCAAGAAAAAGACAAATGCAGAAGGAAAGGTGGAGAAATACAAAGCTCAGTTGGTAGCAAAAGGTTATTCCTAGGTGCTAAGAATTGATTTTGGTGATATTTTTTCTCCTATTGCCAAGGTAGCTTCTATTAGATTACTTTTATCTGTTGCTGCTGCTTTTGATTTTGAGGTAGAACACATGGATGTGAAGACAACATTTCTTCACGGGGATCTGGAAGAGGAGATCTACATGAAGCAACCTGAAGGTTTTGCGGTGAAGGATAAGAAAGAACTGGTATGCAAGTTAAAGAAGTCTTTGTATGGGTTAAAACAGTCACCAAGGATGTGGTATTAGAAATTTGATACATTTATATAGGGACTTGGATTGACCAGGAGCAAAGCAGATCATTGTGTGTATTTTAAATTAATTGGCGACTGTGTTCTTTATCTGGTCTTGTATGTGGATGATATGTTGCTAGTTGGAAATGACAAAGAAATTATCTAGGATTTGAAGACCCATTTGTCCTCCAAATTCGACATGAAAGATCTTGGTGATGCAAACTATATTTTGGGCATGGAAATTAAAAGAGATCGGGCAAGGAGGAAGCTCTGGTTAAACCAGAGGAAGTATGTCAAGACAATACTTCAGAGGTTTATATGTAGGATAGTAAACCGGTGAAGGTTCCTATTCCTGTAGATGTAAAGTTATCTGCCGAACAGTGTCCCAAGACACAAGAAGAGGAAGAGGACATGTCCCGTGTTCCATATGCAAGTGCAATCGGTGGCCTGATGTATGCAATGGTCTGTATTAGAACAGACATTGCACATGCAGTGGGAGTATTGAGCAGGTTTATGTCAAAACTAGGGAAGGATCATGGACAACAGTGAAGCGGGTTTTCAGGTATTTGCATGGCACTAGTGATTATGGTTTGTGCTACAAAGGAAGACCAGGATTGGACAAAGTGTTGGATATTCATGGCTTTGTTGATGTAGACTGGGCTAGAGATTTGAATTAGAGAAGATCTACAAGGGGGTATGTGTTTAACCTATTTGGAGGTGTAGTCAGTTGGATGAGTAAGAAACAATATTTAGTGGCACTATCAACTACAAAGGCAGAATACACGGAAGCCACTCATGCAAGCAAGGAAGCAGTTTGGTTGTAGAGATTGTGTTCAAGTATGGGGTTAGTACAGGGAGCTATAAAGATAGACTGTGATAGCCAAAGTGCAATTTTCTTGGAAAAAAACCCTGCTTATCATTCAAAGACAAAGCACATTGATGTTCAATATCACTTTGTGAGGGATATGATAGAAGACAAAAAGGTGTTGCTAGTAAAGGTGGACACTTTGAAGAATACTGTAGATGCATTGACAAAATTGTAGAAATTTTGAATAATATAACACTTATTCATAGAGATTATCCTGATTATACACTATTTGCGGAATGCATGCATAATACATAACCTCCTCTACGTTGATCATCTATTTTGCGGAATTAAAAACAATGAAACATCAATCACACATATCAACACAGTATGTAATGGGGAAAGCATACAGTTGAAAACCCCCAACTATCTATATATTATAATGATAGAGAACATGTAACAATACATAGTACAATACTCCTCACAAGTACTCAGTACTATCTCCACCTGCTACACACAAACTAGCTCAGATCTGAATCAAGTCACAGGTTCAAATCTCCTCCACTGTTTGCCTACCTCTACTGCGCAATCCAAGTTGAGAATAGGAATGATCCAAGCTCGTTTTCCCTTGGCTTGTACTGCGCAATCCTCATTGGCAATCTCAATCAATGATTGTGCAAATCTCATGCACAGCTATAGTCACAACTGATAGCAGTCTCACTCTTTCACCCACCTCTAACACTTGTCTCCACTGAACTGTCCATGCATTGAGTTAACTGATGTATTCTTTAGTTGATTTATGAGTTAATAATTAGTGAATTAATTAATAATTAATTCACATCACTCATCACTAGTGTATTTGGCAGTTAGACTAAATACAACTAGTTCAACTAAGTCAAACTGAACACAACTCCATCAACTCCTCAATCAACTCCACCAAACTCAATCACTTGAGTTCTAACTGAAGTCCATCATGCAATAGCTCAACTAACCCATAGGAAAAGCGTATTTCCTTCTCGCAGTTGCATGTGCCACATCCGTAGCTCAAACTGAAGTGCTGCAAGAGGATAAGATAATGTTTATAGTCCAAATATTATTAAGAGCTAATAATATTCGACTGTTCTATTTTTAGACTGGCAGTCTAAAAATACACTCCGCCCATATGTCTAAAAATAGAAGTCCAGCTATTTTCACCAACATGACCAATCATCCATAAATAACATCCTACAACTCATAGACCATGATCCATATGTCTAAAAATAGACATAGTCTAAAAATAGACGATGCGCAAAAAATAGCCTGCGGGCCCACTTAGTGAAGGCGACTTCTTTTCACTAAGCTCCATCATCTTGTTGCATTTTCAACACTCCCTCTCAACAAGATATGGATTATCTGCAACCCCTATCCTGCAACTCTGGAATGTTCTGCATGCAACACATTTGCCTGGTCCACTTGCTCCAACAACACTTGGAACAAAAACACTCCCAACTAACCACTCTGTTGGGCTAGGAACATACTCTGATGTTGAAGCTCTACCTGCTGCTGACAAGTGCTCCCTTCCTGACATCTGCGCTACTGCAACATCTCCATGCATCTCGCAGCATTGCACACTTCTCTGTGCCACCTAGCACTGTGCAAAACACTTGTGCCTCTCGCATTGCTGCAGCCTGCTAGTTATGCGTTGTCCTGGGATTCCCTACATTGTCGCTCTCTCTGTCGCTCCATCCGCATCTGTCTCTACCCAATCAGTTAGTTCTTGCTACTCCACATCGGGGCTCCCGTAGCAAGGTCTCATCCAAGAGGTTGGGTACCTCAAGGATCATGCCCCTCCTCCTTGGGACGATCACTCTATATCGCCCCACCTCTTACCTGGAGGTATGGCTGCATGTGATCCCTCAGCCCACCTGGCTAGAAGTTTCCCCCTACCGGAGGTCTCTACATGAGTAGATGTCTCTACTCGATCTCCTCTCAGCTTCCCTTGTTGTGGCTGCTCCACAACCTCCTAAAGTTGCTGCACTAGTCGTGGCTCCTCCATAATCGTCTAAGACTTCTTCTGGCTCTGCATGTTAAGAGGTAATATACGCTCCCTCTCAACCACCAAGTCTCCATCAGTTGCCTCGCTGCTCAAGGCTTTGCATGCATCTTGAACCTCAAGAGCATACAGGTTCTTGACCCATGAACCAATCTGCTTCACCTGTCTAGTGATGATTTGTCCAAGGAAAACCTTTCCCTTACTGAAGACTACATCATAGCCTCTGTCTTCCAGCATCGCGATCGACACCAAGTTTCTCTTCAGTCCTGGTACATACTTGACATTGGTCAAGGTAAGGTGAGCTCCATGCTCCCTCTGAAAAATAACTGTGTCTACACCTGAGACACTATACTTCTCATCATTACCCATCGCTATGAGTATCTGGAGATCTTTCTCCTCCAAAGTACTGAAGAAACTCTTGTCACCGGTCATGTGGAAAGAAGCTCCACTGTCAAGAAACCAACCACTTCCCACCATGGATGAAACCATGCATGCAAAGAGTGTGAAATCCAACTCAAACTGTGAAGCAAGTGCCTCACCTTCAGATCCTTCCCCAGATCCCTTCTTGGATTTCCTTCGTGGACAATTTGCAGCATAATGGCCCACCTCATGACAACGAAAGCATCACACTTTCGATTTGTCAACCTTCTTCCCATCATTGGAAGAACTGGATTCGGAAAGAGAAACCTTCTCCTTCCCCTTCTTTGCTTTGGCAGCCAAAGCGCAATTTTCTTCATCAGATGCCTTTGATGAAGATCCGTCCCTGGTATTCCACCTGATCTCCTCTTGCACAAGATCCGACCAAAGTCTCTCCCATCCTAGAAATTTCTCCCAACCATTGACAAAGTCCTGATAGGAATGCCAACTCTTCGGAAGACCAAGGAAAGCCAAGCTCACCAAGTCCTCATCATCGACAGTCACCCCCACACTTCCCAGCTCATCTCGGCATTAGGTGAACTTCATGAGATACTTGGGCATACTATCTCCTTTCTCACACTTAATTTTTCTGAGTTTATCCTTAAGCGCCAACTTCCTCTGGTCACTCTTGCTTTGGAATAAATCTGTCAATGCATTCCACATCAAGTATGGAGAATCCTTTCCATGCAGGCTGGATACAATGTGATCCTTCACGCCCTCCAATAGAATCCTTCGACACTTTGTTGTCTTCTTTTGCCAAGCCTCAACGTGAGCAGCATTTGTAGGCTTTGGGACCTCAGCCTCTATGAAATCCTTCAACCCATTGTCATCTAACACCGCCTCCATCCTGTCTTTCCATGCAATATAATTCGAGCTGCCTTCAAGGGCATACTCCAACCGCAATCCGTTGAAAGACATTTCAACTTCGACACCAAGAAAACACTGCTGCAAATTCGAATTCCACCAGCTCAAAACTCAACCGCTTATGATCTAAAATTCGTGAGAACAAAGTATTTATCGTATAGAGATTGACTGTATGGGCTTTTACCGGATATCTCACCTTCCAAAAGAAGGATGAATCCAGAGGCTACCTGGCCCGATTACATACTCTGCCTGAAGAAATAAAATGTAATCACTTTCTGATAATAGATCTGATGATCAACTTCGCTCTGATACCATGTAGAAATTTTGAATAATATAACATTTATTCACAGAGATTATCCTGATTATACATTATTTGCGGAATGCATGCATAATACATAACCTCCTCTATGTTGATCATCAATTTTGCGGAATTAAAAACAATGAAACATCAATCACACATATCAACACAGTATGTAATGGGGAAAGCATACAACTGAAAACCCCCAACTATCTGTATATTATAATGATAGAGAACATGTAACAATACATAGTACAATACTCCTCACAAGTACTCAGTACTATCTCCACCTGCTACACACAAACTAGCTCAGATCTGAATCAAGTCACAGGTTCAAATCTCCTCCACTGTTTGCCTGCCTCTACTGCACAATCCAAGTTGAGAATAGGAATGATCCAAGCTCGTTTTCCCTTGGCTTGTACTGCGCAATCCTCATTGGCAATCTCAATCAATGATTGTGAAAATCTCATGCACAACTATAGTCACAACTAATAGCAGTCTCACTCTTTCACCCACCTCTAACACTTGTCTCCACTGAACTGTCCATGCACTGAGTTAACTGATGTATTCTTTAGTTGATTTATGAGTTAATAATTAGTGAATTAATTAATAATTAATTCACATCACTCATCACTAGTGTTTTTGGCAGTTAAACTAAATACAACTAGTTCAACTAAGTCAAACTGAACACAACTCATCAACTCCTCGATCAACTCCACCAAACTCAATCACTTGAGTTCTAACTGAAGTCCATCATGCAATAGCTCAACTAACCCATAGGAAAAGTGTATTTCCTTCTGGCAGTTGCATGTGCCACATCCGTAGCTCGAACTGAAGAGCTTCAAGAGGATAAGATAATGTTTATAGTCCAAATATTAATAAGAGCTAATAATATTTGACTGTTCTATTTTTAGACTGGCAGTCTAAAAATAGATTCCGCCCATATGTCTAAAAATAGAAGTCCATCTATTTTCGCCAACAGGACCAATCATCCATAAATAGCATCCTACAACTCATAGACCATGATCCATATGTCTAAAAATAGACATAGTCTAAAAATAGACTTGCCGCCAAAAATAGCCTGCAGGCCCACTTAGTGAAGGCAACTTCTTTTCACTAAGCTCCATCATCTTGTTGCATTTTCAACAAAAATCTGTGAGCTCTGAGAAGTTCTCTTGGTGTAGAGAAACAATGGGCGTTTCAGGGTTGGATAAATGAATAATCTCTCATGTGGAAATAAAACAACGAGTGGGAGAATGTTGGGTTGTGTTATATTCTTTCCACGACTAGCCCCCCTAGTTAACTGAGGGGTTAGAGGGGGGGCGGAGCCCCCCCTTTGTTGCGTCAATTGCGCAGCGGGGGGGTGGCAGCTCCCTCTGTACGGGGGGTTTGAGGGGGGTGGTTAGCCCCCCTCTACGTGGTCCGGGGCAGCGCCTTGGGGAAATTTTTTTTGGACCCTATATTAGGTTGGGCAGACCTACCTATGGTTTTGTGCATGGTTTTTGCACATATTTTTCGACGCGATGGTTTTCAGTCCGTGGTTTTGGACGCGATGGTTTTTGGTCCATGGTATTGGATTCTTCAGCATGTATAAATATGTATTATAACATTGAAAGGAATATAATGAAAAATCAAGCTGGTAACCCCGATTTTGGGATGCAGGGGAACATCTTTGTGTATATGTGTTTTATGTGTTATGCTCTCACATTGTTTATTTTCTGTTCTTAGAATTCATATGCAGGTAATTTCTGTACGGGGTTAAAACCTACAGGGTCCTGTAATACCTTTGTATATCCTAAACCATAATATATGTTAGAAAACTAAGAGACGTTTTGTAAATTATGATGTTCTCAACAAAAACCTCTTTCAAGTTTTTTAAAATGCATTTCCACCTGCTCGAAAACCGCATTTGAAAACACTAACTGAAAACATGAAAATTTGGGAAAATATACCTACAAAAATTCATCTAAATCTCTCAAACCATAATAGTTGTTACAAAACTGATGGAGGTTTTTGTACAAGAGGATGTTAGAATCATAACCCTCTTTCATTTTTTGAGAATGTGTTCTCAGTTGTTTGTAAACTATGTTTAAAATTACTGTTTTGTATAGGGAAAAACATAGTTTTACTTGACCATGAAAGAGACATATGATGTGGAGGCAGGAGGTGACATGGAAGCACATGGTTGGAAGAAATATGATTAGGTGGCAGAATAGGAGTAGAAGGTGAGGAAGGAAATGGCGGGTGGACGTTGGCACAGGAGTAATAGGTGGGGGATACGTGGTGGTAGTGAAGTGGCGATTGACGTAACCGGGAAGGAAATTTGTGGCAAGGAGCAGATACCACATTCGGAGGGGGTTAGAGGCGGAATGTGGTATTAGTGAAGAAGGATCTGAAATGTTGAGGAGCGGACACGTAAGGGTGGGGCCGACGGTGAGGAAACCATTTTTAGGACCCCCCACCCCCTCCAATAAAGGTAGGATGGAAAGGGGGGCCGAAAAACCCTGTTGACCCTTATGGCATGAGCGGAAAACTTTGGTTATAATACATAATGCCTCTAAACTTTGGATAGAGACATAATGAGCTCAAATATTAGGATTGCATGTAAAATTAACCAAATTTTATCTTTTTGACCACCTTCTTGGAAATAATTTGGAGGATGAAATATTATTTACAACATTTCAAATATAATAATCATCGATATAATCAAGTGACCCTATAAAAATTATAGGACCCTAACACCTCCATCACACCTTCTGCGTTGTCCTCCCTCTGTTATGTGTCTTCTTCCCTTGCACTCCTAACTAATGTTGATCACCCTCTCTCTCTTCCACCTGCAACTCTCCCTCTGATTCAATTTTCTTTTGACGAACTTCGACGAGTGAGAAAATTGATCTTACTCGGGCAACTAAGTATCTGCCTCTGGTGTCTTTTTCAAATGACCCTCAAGTCCCTTCTTATATCTTTCTATTGGACAACCAACCACCTAGATTAACTCTTAATCAAAGGCTAAAATTGTTTTGACGTGATATCTGTCTTTATTTAGAATATGCACCCACAATTAGATTAATACCCATTAATATTTTAATGTTCCTAAGCTTAGACTTAGGATCCCCATTAAAAATATTAATTATTTTAATATAATCATTTCTGGGTGGAATTTCCTAAAATGATTTCTAGGTTCTTTGGAATGCATGTGCCAAAGACTCCCTGAAAAATTTGAGGCCTAGAGCACATATGATGCTACCCCAAATAAAAAACTGTGACTATTTCATGTTGGCAGAAATACGCACGCTTGGTTTTCATTTATTGATTTTTTTTCAAAATTCAAAGGGGCAACTCAAAAAACAAAATCCAGTTGATATCTATAGCCTTACACATGGTCAACTATAGGGAGAAAATTATAAATCATGCCAATTCATATGATGTATATAGGTCATGAGGCCTTGAATTGGCTATCTCAAAAATCACAAGCATGGATATCTGAATCTTGAACTGTATGTCTCACAACTAACAATCATGGATATCAAAATCTTCAAATTAGTCATGAGTAATTGTATTCTTCCATTTCTTAATGACCCATCGAAATAAAAATCACCTTAGTGCTTGATGTCATGCCTCTTCAAGGTGTTTTCCTGTTCCTGTTACTCGAATTCAAGGACAATCTCTTCACTATGTTTTTCTATTCTCGTTGGTCAAATCCATGTACAAAATTTAAAAGCCATCAAATACAAGTTGAATTTCATAAGAAAAAATAAGCCATTTTCTTTAAGAGATTAGGAAATTAGGTTCTTTCTATGTAAAAGTGAGAATGATGAGTTAGAAAGAAAATAACTGTGAACATTAATGTACTGAAATTTATCACAAGGAGAACATAGATTTTCACATGTTGGGTGAAAGAGAAAGGAGCATATCCATACCCAATTTCCAATACATGTACAATGTTTGAAAGAATGACATGACACAATGCATATCAAATATGATATGCAAGGTCACAATGAGAACAAAAATTCCCAATAATCATGGATTTTCATTTGAAGCTAAAGAAGCTCAAATTACACACATTAATCTCAATGAAACAATTGGCACTCTTTGCTTCTCTCTATGTGACACAACTGCCTAAGTTAAATTACACACATTAATTTCAATGATATAATTTAAACCATCCACGATTCTTTTTTAGAGTACAAAGCAGAGCATCATCACGGTAGAAGCAAAAATATAAACACAAAAGGTGACAAAAGAATATATGATTGTCAAGCTTCGACCATGTTGTAGACTGCCTTCCATTTGAAATACAAAATGGAAACAGAAACAGTGCAAACACACATGCATGAAGACTTTCTGAATAACCTTCTTTCTTGAATCCTTACCCACATTACCCAAGAAACAAAACTAACAAAACAAGATGGCTCTATACCAAATACATTCTCCCCATAAACCCATCACCTTCTTTTGAAATCTTGCAGAACAACTTCAATCTCTACAACCACCCCTCAATTATCGTTCAATTACTGGTAGCATCATAAAAAAGTGCCTAACTCTCTTGGAGCACTGCACCTAAAGCATTCCATCCTACTAGCGAAGCTATGCTCATTACATCCTAGCTTGCCACAAATGCAATCACCAGATTTCCAACCGGAACATGTACCAGAACCATTGTTAAAAGAGGCAAAACCTATAGATCCTCAACCCCCAGAGGTTTCGTGCCTAACACTTCCACTATCAGATACCTCCTTATATGCCTTGCACTAGAAATAACTGGAGCAACTAGAAAAAATGTGAGCACCACATCTGCCTAAAGAGAAATACCAGTCATCAGGTCTCACATCTAAGCCTCTCCTGTAGCTAAAACTCCCACTGTCACGACTGCTGCTTCCATACTCATATGACCCACCACCTCTACTAAAGAAACCATAATCACCTCTTTCATCACTACAGGACCCTCCAGGCCTCAAATCCCCACAACAATGACATGAATCTCGTAGGTTGAAATTAATATGTTAACAAGACAAATAATCACAGTCGCCTAGTATGCGATTCCTCTTCCAAAATGGAGCACGAACTAAACAATTACTTGATCGATGCACAAATAACTTAGGTTTCTGACTATGAAACTCACTCAACAAAGGCCTTCTACTACGCTGCCAAGTTAAACTACAAAAGAACAAAGAAAATAAATTCTGGCTCTCCCTCTAACTCCAACTTCTCTCTTCTGTTGTTTACCCTCGACAAAGATTATGAGAGGCTCACCAGGATTGTGGAAAGAACCCAGGATCGAGCCCAAGTGTTGAAGGACAAGATGCATTGTGGCTAGGACAGGATAAGCAAGGGAAATGAGTCTATGTATACTCACATATTAGGAGTTTATTCAATCAAATTCTTCTTGGGCACTCTTGTACAGGATTTGTTGTTAATCATGGACATGACCAGTGATTTGGTGTGGGTGTCGTGTTTGAGAAATTACACTTGCAACAATTTCCCCATAGGCAACGCCTCCAATGGTTATAATAAAGATCAACTAGTTGAACGATTGTACAGATCAAGATTCAGTTGACAATTAAAGTAGTGGGATCTAACAGTGGAAGAACTTTTAATTGTCTAACATTGGATTCAACAGTGCAGAGGAGTGCATAGTGGCAGCTGGGGGAGTTCTTTCTAGAAGGAATGCCTTACGACATAAATATAAAAGTAATTTATTATAATTGATGAAAAATAAATTATTATTGGTTAATATAAAATTAATGTATCTATAAAGAATGAAGTATATAGAATTAAATTATCTAATAAAAAGTAATTTTATTAATATTAAGAATTAAAGATAACACACACATTATTCCATGAATATTAATATTAGATTGTTATTATGTTAATAATTCTAGATAGGTAAATATTCATATATATATATATATATAAAAGGTTATATGAGTTAGGAAAATGGTAAATATATGGTATATATGTTAGGGAATGTGATAGGAAAAAGGAAATGTGATAAGATAATTAGTAAAGGGAGTAGGATTTAGGAAGAGGAGGTTCTAGAGGTGAGGGTGAGTATCCAGTTTTCACTAATTTTCCACCAATCATTTCTATTTAAGTTATTAGGGTGTTTTCCAATTTCAATAGCTTCTCTAAATTTTATATGGTGGTAATGTTCAATTATAGCAAGGATACTCTTCTTTTCAATGAAGATGTGATGATTTGTCTTACAAAACACTCCCTTATTATTCCATTATTGATAATATTAGTTATGTTATCATAATCTATTCATATGACTATATACATCATAAATATTTACATACCTAAAATTATTAACATAATAACAATCTAATATATATACATATATATAAAATATTTAATTCTTAATATTAATAAAAAAATTAATTAACTAATTTAATTCTATGCACTTAATTCTTTATATATACATTAATTTAGATTAATTAATTTTATATTAATCAATATTAATTTAATTTTCATCAATTAAAATAAATTACTTTTATATTTAGGCCGATAGGCCTTCCTTTGAAAGGGACTTTCGTCGTCCCTTTGTTTCTCATGCTAACACGTGGCGTCGGAATAGAGCGGGCATAACCGCACAGTTCTGCAAGGGAGCAGTGTCGTGTATTCATGGATATTCATGAAGGCAGTTCTGCAGCTAAATTCGTGCAGTTCTCTTCCGCAGCTTATGCATTCTTAAGCTCCAGTAGTAATGGCACATTGTGTTATGGTACCTTCTGTCCGTTTGGAAGCTACCCAGTTATGCGGTCCCTATTTTGCGGTGCACAACTGTTCTGCGATGCACAATCAACTGTTCTGCAGTTTCCGTGCTTCCATGACCGGGAGCCTTCTTGGATCAAACTACCGGCAGCCTTCTTCGATCAATCTCACAGAGTATAGCACTGTTCAAACTGACAGAGGAGCCTGGTTTGACAATCTCACGAACGGGTATCGGAGCTGGAAATCGTGAGCCGGAGCTGTTGTTTAGAAAACATCTGCACAACATCATTTCTTCCAGGTCAGGTCATCGTCTCTCTCAGTCCTGTTTAATTTTCAAGCTCTCTCAGTCCTGTTTAATTTTCACTGCTTGTATTCTCAGAAGCCCGGGTCCATTTCCTATACCTACCGAGACCTATTTCACTATTCTACTGTGAGATTGTCCTGAGACTTACCGGGACTCTATGGTTATCCCCGGACCTGCGTTATCCCAATACGTATCTTCTTAACTAGGATCTCTCTTCGTAATCAAAAAATATAACGATTTAAAGCAATCGGCCTAAAATTTCCGAGTACAATGATATAGCCCAAGGCCTTCCATGGGGTTGGGCTATTTGCCCCTCCTTTCGTTGCGGGATTGAATCCTCTGTAACATGAGCTGCTGCTTGAAATTATGAATAAAATTTTCAGCCATTGCATCCAGTTCGTCTGTGGATAGGCCATCTGGGTTTGTGTCATCTCCAGTCCTAACACAGTTGGTCATATCTTCATTATGAGGAACTTCCAAGACGTTGGATGCGGCCACTTTAGATTTGTTCATTCCCACATGAGAAAAGCTTTGGGTTGGCTCAACCAGGGGGGAAAAATCATGGGTTTTTCCTGAAAACTGAGGCGGAAATGGAGGATCAATCGGAGGAGAAAATTGATGGGTTTTTCTCAGAAACTCTGGAGGATTTGAAGACTCAAGTTGGGGAGACAAACAATGGGTTTTTTGTGAAAAAACTGGTGGGTTTGGAGCCTTACCCTTAGGAAATTTATGTTTTTTCGGCCTTGAGGGCTCAACCAGTGGAGGCCTAAATTGCAGCTCCTCTTCTTCTTCTTCAAAATTCTGTCCATGTTTATCAAATGTAGTCCTACGCATATTGCCAGCTTTCTTCTTATTATTATTGCCATTGGTGGGACCTCTGCTAGAGGTGTCTGCAATAGTCCCAATGACCAGATTGAATAACACAAAAAGCATTGAAGGGGTGAGCCAAGTGTGCATCACATTGCATACCTGTGGCAGGGACTACTTGAGTGGCACCATGAACATTATTTTCATTTTTTTGAGTTGTATGATCAAGTATTGTTAGGTTAGTGATCTCATAGTTTGGGAATCTGAAATTCCAAATAAAAAAGAAGGATACTCTGAAAAGAAAGCATAAAACAAACAATCAAACAATTTCTGGGAAGCTCACTGCATTCCGTCCGGGTAGACATGAGCTGTTCCATTGAGAGCACCAGATAAAGAGGTAACGTTTAGCACCTAACCTTCAAAATTGTTATAAAATCCCTGGAATTCCTGCATAAAGATAATTCTAGCATTGTAAAGGTGAAACTTGTCAACTTTTCAGCATTGCTACCCACGGGAAAGCAAATTTAGGCTGAATAATATTGTGCAAATGGCTGGCATACAGATTAGAAGACAAATTGCTCTGGCATACCAAAAAAATGCTCTCACTTTCATTTTAATTTTATTTGGAGTTATTGTACTTCAGAGCTAAGAACTTCCTTCAACAACATACCTTCTGCAACACGAGTTTCCTTCAACAACATGCCCTCATATACCTTGATCTATCCAGCAATGTAGAAAATCTACAGCAGTTAAAGCACAACTTGCCCATGCCACTGTATTAGATGAAGCAAAGTATCCAATAATCATATTGAGAAACTAGATCATTTTCAGAGTATATACTCTACGCTAGCAGCCTCTCATGATAAGTAGTGGCACTTCTATTAAAGTATCTGGTGCTTGTTAGTCGCTGGAAATACAAATATGGTCCTTCTATTCACTTACGCTTTGCATGCTATAGACATCATGCAGTGTTCATAGAATGGTAAGTGTGTGCATAATTAGTTGTAAAAATGCAGCCCAACATTACTTCAGCCATGGTTTCCAGCATGCAGCCATATAGCAGAACCTTGTGGAAACAAACTGGATTCCAATAAATATGTAGCTTCACCCAACCAACTTTATGTATACATACACAGACAACTAGAACAGGTATAAACCAATAGTCACACCTTCCTAGCAATCCTCAGGCATGTTAGATCATGGAACAAATGATGATGGTTGTTAGTTGCAGGAAATGCAAATATGGTCCTTTATCGTTGCCAGCCTTTGGTGACCATAAACCAGATTCTCCTTATTCAAGGAAGGAATGCCTAAAAAAGAAATACGTCCTTTCTTTTGCCAACCTCACGCGCTTCGCTCCTTTCTAGGGTGTATTACACTTGCGAGGAGTTAAGTATCACCATACCCTTCAACATAAGACCCTGCACCATCTCTCCATCATAGCTGTCACAACATGTGTGTCAGTCACCCTTTTTTATAAATCTACACGCAGGTGGCTTCTTTTAAACAATCAATGTCCCTGTTAAGGGTTGTCACCTTAGCAATAACCACCACCAAATGAGTTGTAACCTTGGCTTCCACAACTGGTAGAGTCAAGACAATCCGTGCTTCATTAATGCCTAGAATCATGTGCTTTTAATATCCAATTCAGACATCATGCAATGTTCATAGAATGGTAAGTGCGTGCATAATTAGTTGTAAAAATGCAGCCCAACATTACTTCAGCCATGGTTTCCAGCATGCAGGTATATAGCAGAACCTTGTGGAAACAAAATGGATTCTAATAAATATGTAGCTTCACCCAACTAGCTTTATATATACATACACACATAGCTAGAACAGGTATAATGATGATGGTTGCCTAGCTAGGATCAACTCCACTGCATTACTAACATGTACATAATTAACGTTTAACTCATCATTGCTACCGAATTGTACCTAAATTTATTACTAGGTCAACTCACCCCATGCAAATGCCAATATCATCCCATGTTGGGTAAGCCATGTGCAACACCATTGGCGTATGACTGCTACCCATGGAGTTCATGATTGGGTTCAAAATAGGTATATGATGCCAGCCTCCCTAAAGTGAATATGGTAAAGTATCAACATACAGAGTTTACCTCTAAAATTTGGAAGGCAGGGACTGTAACACCTGTTGTGTCAGCCCTATTGTTAAGCACTCACCCCTAATTTCCTCTGTGGTGAACATGTCTCCAACATCAACATCTGCTGGTTTCCAAGGAGAACACAGTCCGTAGTAGGGGCAAGTTCTCATGATCTATCTATTTATTGGGCCGAGGCTCCTCCCTTTTTCTCTTCAACATATGTATTTCTACTCTGAATTCTGCATGTGTGGTACGTAAGAAACTGACATACTAACAATACCAGTAGACAAAACATGGTGTGAGCACACATTTTTAGAGAAAATTTTGATTGTCCACACCTAAGGATAGGTAGGATGTGAGGTCATTCAAAGCCCTTCCTTTCAGGTCATCAAATTACATGGGTTGGTAAGGCTAAAATTATATTGAAACTGCCCACATTCTTTCCCCTTTCACATCATACTCCATTTGCCTCTTTTTAACTTTGTACAAAAAGAAAATGGGAATTGAATTACTCCTCTTTTCCAGATCGCTGCATTTAGATGGGTTGGTCAGGCTGCATATAAATAGAAACTGCCCATGATAGTCTGCAATCTAGCCGTTGTTGTGTGACTGATGGAATTTGATTGTTGTTATGGTTTGGCCGCTGTTTTTCAAGGTATTGTTTCTGACAAGAGGGAGGACCCAGATAGCTCTTATTACAAACATGAGCTTGGCCCCAAATAGTTCTTCTATATGCCTGGACTGAAGGAATGTGTGAACTTTCAGATTCAATAGCTACACATGGTGTTTGAATAGCGTGTTCGCTATATGCAATGGCTACTATTCAACATCCCTAAAATGTGCAGAAATGCACAAGCACAGTGAGTACACCCGAATATAGCATATTAAAGAAAAAAAAATTGTGCCTTGTTCACAGAATAGTTAATATATCATAAATTATTACAAAGCCATAAGGAGTCCAGTCAGCCTTTTAGAATGGTCTGCAAAGGGTAAATTAAGTGAGCGAAATACATGGAAAATGCCTCGATTGAACCACATCTCTTAATGTGTAGGATCAGTATTAGGACTGGCCGGGAAATGTTCTTATTTCATTGATGTTTTTATGGTACTGTAAGACTATAATCATCTTTGAGCCGCTTGAGGTGCTTCCGAATTTGAACAATATGTAGCTTGTCCTTGAATCAAATAACAAGCATTTTGTTAACGTGGACTACCTTGGGTGGTTAATATGAGAGGTTATTCTCCTCCCCGTGTAGGTTGTGCCCTTATTATTGTTTCACCATCAACATTTAGCCCTGTTAGATTAGATTCCGCATTCATGTCACATCTTCTTTGACTAGAATTTTGTATTGTGGTGAAATTGATGAATTGCAGGTACTCCTATCACGAGAAAAAGAAACCTCATGCATATTTAATTAGTTGTCCATATGACCTAATATAATTTCATGTAAAATAATTAGAAGTAAAAAAAAAACATGTAATATATTTAAATCTTATACTTCTAAAAAATTTTTTAACGCTTGATATCAACTTCATATAAATACAAAAACTATGTTTTTTGTTTTTTTTTAACGAAAATGGTTATAATTTGTATTAAAAGAAAGCCAAAGCCTGTTGGCCATTTACATTTAGGAAGCCCAAGAACCGATTGTCCTCAACATATAGATAATCTAACCCTATAACCTTAATGTTCTGGATCTTCTTAACTCCGTTAAGCGAGTTCAATTCCCCATATTTCCCCATGCTTGTGACTACAAACAAACTGTTGAAGTAAAAGACATTAATACATGAGAAACATAATTAAGGGATTGGATCCCAATCTTCCACCCCATCTCTTATCTGAATGCGAGCAGGAAGGAGGACAACTTTGTTGGCTTCCGCATCCGCTTCCTTATTATTCTGTCGAAGAATGTGGAAAAAATTTCACCTGAAGAAAGGAGCCAACTAGCTTCCTTATTCTGGCAACCACTCTTGCTAGCCGAAAGTCCCTAGGGGACGTGTTATCCACTATAATTCAAATCAAGGATTGGGAGTCACCAAGAATAATGGCTTTCTCAATACCAAGACCCTGTAAATGCTTAAGACCCAGCAACAGAGCCATGGCCTCTACTTGCATGTTGGTACTATGACCGAGACCCCATGCATACCTATTCTTTATGCAGCCATCCGCATTCCTGATGACACCTCCAGCCCCTGCAGTTCCTGGATTGCCTTTGGCGACCCCATCAAAAAATAAGGAGGGACTATCATGCTTGTGAAGCCACATGCGGAAATCGTCCTCAACAAGCTTGATCTACCAGTTTTTCATAATTTTGAACTGTCTCTCATTCTCAAAAAACTGGAGGCCAAGCTTGCTCCCCCACGCCAATTCTTGAGGACTTAAATTTTTATTTTCCAGCTTCTCAAATTTCTCCCCGAGAAATTCCTTGAGCAGGCCATTGGCTTTTGACAAAACAAGGTTACCCTTCTGTGCTTTCTCTTGAAAAATTCAGTGATTACACTCAATCCATATTTGCCAGAAAATGAATTTCGAATAGAACAGCCAGGTTGCCTCGAACCAATTGTTTTTGGGGAACTTTCCGGCATAGAGGTGAGCCCAATCAGCAAAGAAACCAACAATCGAATTGGGCAAACGAATAGTGGATCCCCACGAGGAAAACACGTCAGACCAAATACTCTTGGCGAACCTGCATTCAAACAATAAATGAGAGACATTTTCCTCATTTTCCAGGCAAAGGGTGCATCTAGAAAGGCCCAGGAGGCCTTTCTTTTTAAGCCTGTCCTCTGTTAAAATGTTGTTGTGACACAATAACCAGCTGAAGAAATCGCTTTTTGGCACACATTTCTGCCTCCAAAGTCCTCTCCAAGTCGTAGGGCAGCAAGGAACATGAGAAAATTTTCTGAGCTATGCATAGCCTTGTGCAACTGTATAAGAACTAGTTTGAGAGCCCCAGCCTCTCTTATCATGTTTTCTGATGCTAATCGGGCTCATTCCTTTCAGCTTAGTCAGCAGGAATGACCACGCTTGATCTAGAGCATCAGGCATTTGAGGTTTCTTCCAACCTGCCCACGCATTATCCTTCCAACTAGAGATATCCCACAAAGTTTTCATGCCGCTATTCAACGTCCAGCTTCGAAGCTCAGAGAGCTCTTGGACTTCATCTAAAGGTTCTTTGTTCATGATTTTATCGGTCCAGATATTAATGAGCTTGCCATTACCTGTCCAAAAGGAATGCTTTTGTATTAGTGGTAAGGCCTGCATGCAAAGCCTGTGAATTTGAGAACCTTTAATGGTGTGGGTGAGGTCATCCAAGCTTCGTAGCCTCTGACCCCTGAAATATTTCTTCCATAGCGCCTTTTCAGCCCAGCCCGGCTTCAGGGCTATTTGCCTCCATAGAATATTAGCCCCCATAGCAATATTTTGAGTCATCAGGTCCTTGAAGTTGAGGCCTCCTTCTAGCAGATGTTTAGCAACTTTGCCCCAATTAACAAGGGGAATCTTCCTATCATTTTGCTTGCCTCCTTTCCAAAAGAACCTTCGAATCCACTCCTCCATCTTCTTGAGGATGTTGGAGGGAGCCAACATGGCCGAGAATTGGAAGATGGGCAGGCTGGTCAGGACAGACTTAATAAGCACTGTCTTCCTAGCAAGATTTAGCCATGAGAAACCCCAAGACTGAATTTTTTTCTTGAATTTCTCAACCATTGGGAGCCAATCTTTACTAGAGTGCCTCCTTTGGAAGATAGGAAGGCCCAAATAAATGAAAGAATTCCAAGAAGCAGAGCGAGCGAAGCCCAAACATCTAGAAATTGAGGAAAGATCGTTGTTGGAGATATTCTAGCCATAAAAATGGCATTTCCCTTCATTTAGTTTGCTGCCCGAAGTACCACAGAAATCGTCCAACACTTTCTTGAATCTGGAGGCAGAGTATACGGAGGCAGCACCCAGCAGAAGAGAATCATTAGCGAACAATGCGTGATTAATATCCTTGACACCTCGAGCAATCCTAAGGCCCATAATCTCTTGGTCCACCTGGCACTTTTCTAAATAAAAACTCAGAACTGAAGCTTGCAAAACAAAAGGGAGAGGAGAAAGAGGGCAGCCCTGGCGCAACCCTCTAGACGCTTTAAAGAACTCCGTTACTCTTCCATTCACTAGAGGGGCAATCCAGGGCTCAGAGATGCAAGCCCGAACCCATCTAATAAACTCCTGACCAAACCCAAACTTGTGCATCACATCAAAGAGGAACTTGTGACGAACTCGATCAAACGCATTAGCTAGGTCCAGCTTGACCACCATACCTTTTTCTTTCTGCTGCAAGCTAGAATGAATAGCCTCTTGCACAAGGATTATGTTGTCCACAATTTGCCTACCTTGAATGAAACCGCCTTGGTTTTTAGGAATAATGGAGGGCAAGAGGACCTTCAATTTGTTGGCAATCACCTTTGTTATGAGCTTGTAGCCAATGTTGCATAACGAAATTGGACGAAACCTGTTAAAAGTGCTGGCTCCCTTCTCCTTTGGGATGAGGGCGAGAAAGGCAGAATTCGTGCTTCCTCCAATTTTCTGGCAGTATTGAGATTTTGAAACCATTATGTGCAGGTCCTTCTTCACTATTTTCCAACAGACTTGAATGAATCTGGCTGTGAAGCCATCTGGACCCAGGGCTTTTTTGGCTCCATTTCATAGAGCGCAACCTTTATTTCTTTTCTGGTGACTTTAGCTTCCAGCTGTTGATTCACATTTGAAGAGATCTTGGAGGGTATAACATCTAAGAACATAGTGTCCTAACTCATTACCTCGACTTCACTATAGAGTTTCTCAAAGTGGGAGAAGGCAGCCCCTTTGATACTTGTGAAGTCCTTGTGGGTAACAAGATCTTCTTTTATTTCAGAAATTGTGTTGAAGGACCTTCTAGCTTGGGCTTGCTTGTGGAAGAAGGAGGTATTCCTGTCTCCCGCTTTCAACCACATACTACGGGATTTATGCCTCAAATATTCTTCCTCTTGCAAACATGCTTTGTGGAATTTTTGTTGCAGATTTCCTTCTATGCCTATAGATTCCTTCGTGGGGTCCTCCTCTTCCATCTGCAGTTGGTGCTTCTCGAGGGAGGCATGGGCCATCCTCCTTTCATCAGCCAGATTCATAAGATTTTTAGCCTAGTTCTTCAGAACAGCCTTTACTCTTCTTAATTTTTCTTCCCATTCAAAGAAAGGAGACCCTGTGACAGGCCAATTCTAGCTCTCTTTAACATGATCCATAAAGTCTGGATGCCTAATACACAAAGCACTAAATCGTAAAGGAATGGGCCCAAAATTTCTGTGTGCTGAGAACTCCAGCCTTATGGGTTTATGATCCGAAATGCTGCATGGCAGAATGAGCATCCTAGCTTCTAAACCAAGGAGAAGATAGGAACTTTGAATAAGAAATCTATCTAATTGCGCATCAATATGGCCATGACCCATTCTTTTATTTGACCAAGTATACTTACCTTCCAAGGGCTTGATGTCGAGCAAATCCCATTCTTGCATGATGTCCTCCACCCATTCCCTCGCTAGATCCCTTACTATGCTACCACTTCTCTTCTCAGAAGAGCTTAAGGTTATATTCAGATCCCTTGTGATGATAATATTTCTCAGTGTTTCCTCCTCAACCATGAGTTTGATTAAGTCCCAACACTGCTTCTTTTCCCCTGCGTTGACCGACACATAAACATTAAAGAGACTAAATACCTCCCTTGTTTCTCGGCTTATGAATTGCATAAGCTGCCAGTGGGTATTCTGCTTTCCATTGACCAATTCCAACTTGGCTTCATTCTAGAGAGCTCCCAGCCCTCCCGATGCACCTCGGGCTGAGACAACCTGCCCTCCACTTTTTCTCCAAAGATTCTTGCTTACTTGGAGGAAGCTCTTCTCCTCCAACTTAGTCTCCTAGATCAGTAGGATATTGGGGGTTTCTATCCTAATCAAACTTCGCATTGCTTCCTCTTTTTACTTGCTCCCCAAATCCCTGCAGTTCTAGGAGACAATATTCATTATTTACCTTTCTGAGATTGGGTGGCCCCTTTGGGCCCCTGTCCATGAATTCTTGTAATATTTGGTGTTTTTGTTAGCAGCTTCTCCAACGTTGGCTGACTGCCTTGAAGTTTGTCTTTATATGTTTCTCGCTCTCTTTTTTCTTGGTCAGACTTCCTTCCTCTTGTCGATCTGCGGGACAATGTTTGGGAGTCACCTATTTCTCCTTCCTCCTTAGTTTCTTTCGAATCTTGATCTTCCTCTTCCATATCTGTGACCTTTCCCTTAGGGCTTACTGTTTCACTCTCACCTTGCCTAGAGTTGTCGAGAATCTCTTTCTCATTTGCCTCCTTCTGCTGCTGTTTTGTTTCTTGCACTTCAATTGAGGCTGAGGAAAGGGGGGCGAATGCATTCTCTTGTGCCTTTGGATGCTGTCCTTGGCCACTAGAAGAAGGCTGCAACCCTTTTCCTTTTGAAGCTCCAAGAGGGTTTGAGGGTTTAGGGTTAGCCCTTGATCTTTTGACCTGCTTCCATCCTTCTTCCTTTCCTTGCGCCGCCTCTTCATTTTTAGTACAATTCTTGGCAAAATGTTCGTATTCCTGACACTTGCGGCACTTGAAAGGAAGCTGCTCGTAGTCAAGTTTTTGCACATGAGTCCAACTTCCTACATTTATCTTTATAGCCTCCGGCAGCCCCACTTCTAGATCCACTTCGACACAGATCCTAGCACAGTCATATTGATCCTTGGTGCTTGCGCGATCTATGAATTTGCCCAGCGCGTTGCCTATATGTTGGAGGGAATCCTAGTTCCAGCAATGTACAGGAAGATTCAGAAGCCTTACCCACACTGGAACTGCCGATGGAACATCTTCAGCTGGATCAAAATCAGGAGTCCATCTGTTCAAATAGAGACCTTGAGGGCCCATAAAATAGGGCCCATTCCTGAAGATTAGATCCTTGTCTTCTTTTGAAATAAACTCGAATAGGAAATAGCCTTGCCCTAGAAAATACGAGGTGACACTTTGCTTGATTAACGGTCTCTAGTTCCTGCAGACCCAGGCTTCCGTGGCTTTGGGAGAAGGCCAAAGGCCAGTGAACTGTCCTACCAGGGCCCTCTCTGCCAGCGACAGAGCTACCTTGATCAGCCCCTCCGGAGGAAGGGAGACCTCCGATATATTTTCCAACTTTTTAACAAACTTCGAAGCATTCAGTTTCTTCTTGGCTGGCATCGAAGCCAGAAGAGACTTGAACGCGACATCTTCAGCCTTAGGGGAGGACGGTAGACTGATGGGAGGAGCCTGGGACGAGCCTAGCTCATCCATGGCAGAGGGGGCGCAGCCCTAGCGCGGCCAACTAGCCTGTGAGAGCGCGCAACAAATTGCAGAGCTCGGGGAGGCGGAAAAAAAATAAATACAAAAACAATGTTACTTATAATAAAAAAGAAAAAAATATGCTATGTATATTTAATTAGTTGTTCATATGACCTAATATAATTTCATGTAAAATAATCAAGTAAAAAAAATGTAAGATATTTAAACCTCATACCTCTTAAAAATATTTTAAGACTTGATATCAACTTCATATATATTTACATATTAAAAAAATATTAAAAGAAAATATTTTAATGTTGTATAGAATAAAATATCCAATGTGAGTTATGAATAAAATATTTTAATATGAATTAATATTGACCTATACTTAAAAATATATTAATAACAAAAAACCACTTTAATGTGCATTGATAAAATGGCTCAATGCACATGTTATGTAATCTTTATAACATTTAAAAGTACAATTTAAACAATAAAAAATTACACATTATTTTTTGCACTCTAAAATAAGTTTGCATATGATGAAATTTGATGCCTCTTGACTCATGTTAGATATGTGGTTAATATGGATCTATGCTGGTGCTACACACATTGTTGGGACTTTGAAAATAAGATAAAATGGGAAATGAAAGATACCTTACACCACCACGACAATAGCCTCCTTTTTCCTTAAAAGCGATCACCTCGAAAATAACAAGAGACTCCAATATCCCTTCTTTTTTAAACCTAAACTGTTTCGACTTTTCATAACCTTAGCTTCAATAACATGACTTCTTGTCTCTACATAAATCCTGCCTTAATTTGAGTTAGCTAGATGCAAGAGATTGAGTAAAGGTTTTATGCTCTCTAGATGCCCAACACCTCTTAATGTGACTTGAAAAGCAAAGCATGGTTTAAATTTTTGTCATCATCTTAATTTACCAACTCATATTCTTTCTCCACTCTGTTAAAGAAAAAGTTAGACCTCATTTTGCACCTTAAGATATTCACACAAGCCACAATCCTTTACAAAATGAAATTTTGTAAGTGAGTGTAATCTAGATTAATTTCACATGTATTGTTTTTAATTATATCTATATATTTACTTTTACTTTGGAAAATGAGTTTAGTAATACTTCAAAGTTTATATTTCAGAAACATAAATAATCTCTAAAATTGCTACACATTAATTAAAATTAACCATTTTATTTAATACTTCTTTATCTTAGAACATAAAGTGAACGTATAAAATTATTACAAATTAGAACATAAAGTGAACGTATAAAATTATTACAAATTAGTCATTTTGTTTTGTTTTTGTTTGTTGGTTGTTTTTTTTAAATAGTGGTAAAATATATTATAATTCCATTGTGAAATGAGCATAAAAGATAGATAAGTATTACTAGTTGTTATCAATGATTTATTTAAGGAAAGCCCATTTGCTATGCATTACTAGTTGTTATTAATGAATTATTTAAGGAAAGCCTAGTTGCTATTGGTGAATGTAAGTGGATTCATCATTATTATTTAAGGAAAGCCTAGTTGCTATTGGTGAATGTAAGTGGATTCATCATTATTATTTAAGGAAATCCATGTCACCTAGAATAACTTGTTGATGATTTGTAAAAAGGAAGATATCCAAAAAAGAGTAAATGTTATTGGTTGCTATCCATGAATGTAAATGGACTCATCATTATTATTTAAAGAAAACAAAAAAAATAAACATTATTAGTTGCTATCCATGAATGTAAATAGATTCATCATTATTATTTAAGGAAAACAATTTCACCTAAAAAAAATAAAAATAAAAAAATTACGCTTTCACTTCTACCAAATAAATTTTAGCCTAAACTATTTCCTTATATTAAAAACAAAATAATAAAAATATTTTAACTAAGAAATAACACTATTAAATTATACTCACAAAACCAGATAAAAACACGTTGGAAAAAAGAAAAAAGAAACAGAAAAGAAGTGATAGGTTTTGTCATTTTCACACTTAATTATTCATGATAAATGAAATTTACACAGACCGGGGGTTTAATCTACCCAATGAAACAAAATTACATAGACCGGGGTTTTTAGTTCGGTTATACTAGAGTACCAGCTTCAGATACACCAGCGATTCTAATTAAAACTGTACTCAGCGTTCAGATACGATTGAATTAAACTAGACTTTGACGGCTTCTTTTCCTCGAAGAGAAGAGTAGAAAACGCAATAAAAGCCCCATAAATACAATCCCATCCAATACTATGCCTTCCTCGGGCCCGGTATCCTTTCACTCTCCTCGAAATCAAAATATTCTATGATATTGGGGCTTCGCGTGCTATACCAAGCTAACTAGTGTATTCCATATACTACTAGCGATCCCATGTCAATCACTTTTCCACTCAAGACGAAGGAATGAATCTATCTTGATATGTTTAGGTTTCTTAGTGAGTCTTAATGAGTAGGCTTAATCTTCTTACTTTCTAAAATCTACCCAATGAAACAAAATTACATAGACCGGGGGTTTTTGGGTTCGGTTTCTATACGCTTCCTTAACGAGGATTCGAAACTAAAATTCTCAGCATGTCGCTGAATTAAACTAGACTTTGACGGCTTCTTTTTCCTCGACGAGGAGTAGCAATCCTTACACGGGAACGTGAATCCAGTCTAATGATTGCGTTGTACC
Source organism: Pinus tabuliformis (assembly GCA_031772625.1). Taxonomy (NCBI): domain Eukaryota; kingdom Viridiplantae; phylum Streptophyta; class Pinopsida; order Pinales; family Pinaceae; genus Pinus; species Pinus tabuliformis. The sequence continues at coordinate 439,668,595 of CM062813.1, read as the reverse complement.
CTTCAGGGTTTAGGTTTTTAACCCAGTGTTCGAGTGAAAATCATCTGAAATGAATATAGAGAAATTACTCACTCTATCGTATCTGCTGGTCGGCTGTGATCTCCGCTGTTAAAAGAGTTAATCAATCCAAAATTGCAGTGCGACTTATATTTTGGAGGCCACAATAGAAATACTACTTTTGGAAGGGCTCCCAAGGCTTCGAATTTAATCTAAAATGGGAAAGAGAAAGAGAGAGCAGAAGCTCAACGAGAATGGAGGGGAGGATTTGCAAAGGTCCAGGACAGTTTTTGTAAGCAATTTGCCCTATTCTTTCACTAATGCACAGGTACTGTACTCTGCCTTCTTGCATAAGCACTTTAGCCACTTTTACTTATTTTGATTTGCAATGTTTTTCAGTATGAATAAAAGTTGTACCTTAGTTCCCTTTGCAAATGAGTACTTTTATATTTTATTCTTGAATACATTTTACACCAGTGTGATTCAGATGTTACATTCAGTATGGTTCAGATATAGGAAGCACTTGTAAATTAAAGATACAACCCCATACTCAACTTCCATTGCTTATCGAACCCTAGGTTGAAATGACCGTAATTTGCCAAAACTAAATATTTTCGAATCCTGCTCTTTCCAGTGTCTCAACTTATATATTCGATCGGTAGAAGGGCTTAAGGTCTTTACTGTCCAGGTCACTGGTTTGAAAAGGAAGGGGTTTGCCTATCCATATCGTCATAAGCAGGCCGTTGAGTACAATTTTTTTAGGTATATTTGATTCAGGAAAAGTGAAAACCTATTATTCTTGTACAGGAGGGAAGTTGATTCCATTTCACTCTTTATTTTGATCCCCACTTCTTGTGGAGTTTCTGGGGTCCGATTTGGCAGGGAATTGACATTGCAAAGAAGAATCGAAATTGGCATATGGATTGCATCATAACTCTAAATCTCGTGCCTGCTGAATTTCATTGCCATGTCGAATTTATCTGTTTCATGTGAGATATCGCAACGTATTTGAAAGTCGTAATGAGTGGAAAACGCATGTTATATTGTAATAACTATATATTTGGCTGGTATACAGGAGGTTTGGCTTTGGCATTTCTATTATTGGAGGGATTTTCCATTCACTATTCCCTCTGCGGGTTGTTATTCCGAGACTTCTCCTCTCCTATCATTGCTCAACATTTTTTTTCTTGAAAATGATACTTCTATTAGTTCGAAATTTTATCAGCATACATTTTAATTCTCCATAGCCTCCAAAGGGATTAGGGGAATAACACTCCATGATAAAAGCTAAGGTCCACTCTCATACAAAGTATTCGACCCTAGGTAGTGAGACTTATTGTTTATCTTCTATTCTGTTCTGGAAAAGCAGGGAAATTCTCTATCTGAAGGGCATAAAAGTTGGTTGAAAGACAAACACTGGAATTCAAATTCATTGAACTGTTCAGGGCTATTTTCGACGCTTCTCTGTATTAAATGAGTTTTTTTGGGCAGATCTGAACTGCAAGGCCACAGAAAAAGGCTGCAGGCTATAGACTGCAAACCCTATTTCAGACAGTGAATTCCTGGTTCCAGAACTACTTAAGTTTGTCGAGTTGCATGACTTCCCAACTAGAGTTCGAGGCTGGTTTAAGGATAATAAGACGATCATTGAGGGCAGTCAAGTGCATATTAAGAAGCAGTAAAGTATTCAGTCTGTTTTTATGACGCCAATACAGTGATTGATAGTAAGCTATGTTGCATGAGTTTCTGGAATGTGGGAACGTTGGGAACTTGGGTACGGGTGTCGGGAACAATTAGAGGTTTCCCCAAAATTTACAAGAAACGGCTAATCCGGAGCAGTAATATTATATAATAATAAAAAAAAAAATATAAAGTATTTTTCTAATTATATAATTTATATAATAATCAAAATTATTGAATCAAAATATTCAAATATTAAAATTACTTTAAATATATAATCTCTCTTATATATAAATATATTCTGTGGGTGTCTCTCTCCCTTTTGTATATATAAAATAGTAAAATGTGAAGTTCTTTATCAGTTCTGACACATGATCAGTCTTTGAAACAATCTGGCTTAAAAATAGGAAGGAACAATTTTACATATGTTTCTATAGTTATTTTTAAGAGAAAAAGTAAAGAAACTCTAATGTTTAAGCATTCACTGCCATATACAATATTCACACACAATCTTCTGCGATATATATAGATAAACAGCAAAAGAAATACTCATTAGCATGACATCCCAGATATCGCCTTTACATTGAGGTGCCACACGCTTCCTTAACCCATCAAGAGATTGCTCCAGTTTCTCAATTAAGGATATCGGTGTTAAGGATGTCTTTGGTCTTTCTTCCTGCGAAGGTTTCAACATAGGCTCATGTTTTGTGGGCAGTTCATCTTTCTCTACAGGCTTTGTATTCCCCAACCCCAGGGAATGCCGAAACTCCAAAAAAAACAGTCTTCAAAGCTCCTCGAACTTTCCCCAGCCCCCATTGCAGCTCCCGCTGAAAAGGGAATGTTCCCATACAGTTCCAAAGCTCCCAGGAGTGCGGGAACCATTGGAACGGGTTTCCCACCTCTTGGGAACGGTTCCCGTGTAACAGAGATAGTAAGCTAACAAGTAGTAATTGGATTGGACTGTGGTTTAGCACTGGTGTTTTTGACTTGACATGTCAGTAGTACTTGATTGGCTGGATATATTCGTTGTTGAGCGCAATCAACCCTCACTTCTGCAAATTTGTTGAACAATCTCAATTACTCTCATCAATAGTGTTGTGGACTGTGCATCATTAATTATTTTTTCCATTGGATAGATAACTCTAAATCTGTGCCGAAGAATTATACTGCTGTTGGATTTTTATATTCATGCTTATATACTGCTATGAGTAGGTATTACTGTTAATGACTTTTAAGAAACCCTAATCAGGGAGGAACCCTAAGGGCAAGAATTTACTTCCGCTGCATTGAAAAGGCAGTAACCCTAGTCGGCTTTAAGAAACCCCAAGGGTAAAAATTACTCTAGGTCACTACAGTGGTATCAGAGCTGTGCGTCTTGCCAGCCTGAGGGATTACGATGAGATCTAGTTTGTTGGGTAAGTGAGTAGAACTCTGTCAAATCAGAGTGGTGACTTCTCCCAGAGCAATCATGAGGGATTGGAAGGAATTTTTGGTTTAGTCCCATCACTGATCTTCATAAGTACCCAACCATAAAACAAGTGCTTGATGAGGAGAAGGCGCACCTAGGTCAGTGTACATGGCTATACTGTCCTGTAAAAAATAAAAGTGATCAATCTCTCGAACCTCATGGTAAGAGCATGTAGCAGAAATCAGGCATACGGAATTGGAACAATTTTTGGGCTAGTTGCAGGAAGGACAGATCTGAAGATACAAATGGTAAACTAAGAACAGAAAAACATATTGTAAAGATAGCATCATTAAGTGTGAATTTGAAATATGGCACGGAAACTCCAAGCGGAAAAGAGGATGCTATACAAGTGACTCCCCAGATTGATTAAACGCCTGAACTTGAGGATAAGAGGCACACATGTGAAAATGTAGAAAAATATATCTCTTTTGGTAAAAGTATTATGGGTCATGCTGTCAATAATGAAGTGGGTGACAATATTAGTAGAGGGCCTGAGGTTTCCAGTTTAGACAATGATGGAAATTCGATAGGTTCCTGCTATGCCAAACTGCCTGAAAATAAAGGAAATCCTGAGATTAATTGTGTGAACCAAGAAGATGGCACCTGAAACAAAGGTAGGGTTAACCATGATAATGCTAAAGTACTTGGGGAACGTTCAGCTGCAAATATGAAGGCAAGTGACACACCAAATAAGGGTCGAATATCCACCACTAATAGTAATATTTGTACAAAGGCTGCCCAATTTCAAGTGTTTTCTTTGCCTGTTGGAAGTAAAGGAAAGCAAGATTTAGTAGGAAGATTGACAGAAAGGGAGAATAAAAATTCTTCGAATGTTTTTGCCGAGAATATTTTTACAAATATTGGTGATGCTGCCAAGGTAGTTATCAACAAGAAGAAGAAAATGAAGGTACTTCTCAGTAAGTTAAATGCTGTAGCTCACCATGTGATTATATAATGCTTATAAGGTTCAAAAAGGAGCAAGAAGATGTGTGCCCTCTAGAACCATCCAAAGTAGTAGCTGATGATGAGAAGCAAGTCTTGAAAGAAGTAGATGACTAGGAAGATGCAACTAAGCTTTCAACTACAATAAATCAAGTAACTGTTTTAGTTACAAATAGTTATGGAGATAGAAAGTACTCCAAATATTTTTTGTTGTCAATCACAGACCAATACAAAGACCTACCAAATCATTGTGGAATTTGTCCAGACACTATTGAATTACTTGGAAATACCCGAGCACGTACAAGTCATGTAGGAGATGCTGATACTCGTGTAACTGTTAATGAAAGTGTCTGCCCTGTTGATGACATTTTAGCAGGTCATGAAAGTTCCCACAAGGCCGAGTCCTATGAGGTTCCCAGAGGCCGTTGATGAGAATGCTTGCAATGTGAAAAACACTGTAGCAATTAAAACGAAATATGGTTAATTACCACATGGCTGTTGATCAGAATATCTGCAAGCTGGATAATATTGTAGCAGTTGATGCATGCTCCAAAATTGGGAAATCTAAAGGTCAGGAGGATGCACTGGAGGAACATTTTGTAAAAGTAGTCTCGGAAGCTGTTAGTGACGTTGACTGTGACTGTGGTGTTTATAAAGGAAATGATGGACCTGTCTCCTATATTGGAAAAATGGTGAATGGGTAGAGAAGCCTTCTCAGTCCTATTGTGCTGGCAAATACCCTTTCCTATTCTATGCTAGCAAATACAGAGGAATTGGAATAAAATCACAGCCACATTTGGAATCAATGCTAATTGTTTTCAAAATTTGTCAGCCCCAGTCAATGATAGTCAAAGGCAAGAAGTGCCTTTTTTTTGGTCCAATGAAAACAGTCTTGCAGAGAAGTTTGAATCTAAGGAGGCTCTAGAGTTGATTCTCCTATTGTTGAAGCAAGGGAAATTGCTACAAGTGCTGCATTAGGGACCAACTTTGCCATGGTTGTATCTATTGGAGAGAATGACAGTGGGACAGTGTTAATTTTAGGATAACAATGGTATGTTCTATGCTTAGAGCAATTTTACTTCAATTTTCTTTATTAGCCCAATATGATATCCAGCATAGCAATCACATCAACATGAAGTAAAATGCAGATAGAACATAAACAATAACAGTAGAAGACAAGCCAACACAAGAGGACACAAGATATGGCACCAGCCAGGGACAAAACTCCAATGTGGGGAAACCCTTGACCAATTCTTCTTATAATTCTTCAAAAGTTCAGCAGAGAGAGAGAGTACAATTTACAATATTCACTTTCCCAAACTGATCAGTCAAAACAGAAGAAACAGAAAGCCCTAACCAGAGACAACGCTGGTCAACAGGGCTGAAATTGACCTCCAAAACAGCGCGGTCAACCTTGGTCAACTTGGCCTCCAACAGCAAGATAATGCAGCCCAAAACAGTCCAAAAATAACCAGTCAAATCTGGTCAACAAAAGTCAACACAACAACCTGAATTAGGGCAGTCAATGCTGGTCAATGCAGGGGTCAAACTGCCTCGGTTTTTTGTGCCCAGAACAGTGGCCTGCCCAAACAGAAGTCTCCCTCACAAAACCGAAGTCAAACAGGGTCAACGCTGGTCAAAGTCAGCCTCCTGAAATTTCGGTCAAATCTGGTCAACGTAGCAGCTAGAAAAGACAGTCTTCCTTTCGCACGTGTGGAGAGAGAGAGGCCCAGAAATTTGTACCCAATCAAGATGAGAGAGAGAAAGATGAATGAGATGAGATGCCAAAATGAGTACTTATATGCAACGTTGAAGGCTGGAGGAGGCTAATTTGATGGCTGGCCGACCTTGACAATTTGTCCATAATCAAAATAAATTCATAACTTCATTTGTACATGTCAGAATGGGATGATCTTTAGATCAATCCTACACCTCTCAGAAAGAGGAATCCAATAAAAATATCAGCTGCCTCATAAGAGCTGTCCAAAGTGATGTTTGGCCCTAGTTGTCAACTTTAACACTCCTTCTCAACTAGGGAGAACATCACTTGCCAAACTGTTTGACAATTTGTACCATCCCTGTCACTGCGCTGCTCTGCTCTATTGAACCATGAAGAAAAAGAAATGATCGAGAATGTATCATACCATTTCCATTGACCCGAAGTCAGTCTCCAACAACAGATCAAATGATGATACAAAGTGGGGTTCATCAACTCAAAATTTGAAATAAGCAAATTTTCTAGTTGGTGATCATAGGAGTAGCCATAGGCCTGCAACCCTCCATACAAAATCTCCTCAGAATATCACCTGCATACTTGCCCTTGCAATGAAGATATGCCCATCCTCTTGTCAAACTTTGAAGCAAGATCTCTCTTGAAGTGCTGGATGATTCTGTCCTCTCTTGTAATAAACATGTCATCCACATACAAAGCCAAAATGAGTAGATCATTACCAATCATGATAAAGTATATGTTCGGATCGGCATCACTCTTCTGGAAACCCATCTATTGCAAGTAGGATCTATCCTCTTGTACCATGCCCTCGACGCTTGCTTCAGTCCATATAAGGCTTTCTTTATCCTACACACATGAGATTCCTTCCCATGCACCTCAAAGCTCTGTGGTTGCTCAATGTACACTTCCTTTTGAATAACTCTGTTGAGAAAGGCGATCTTCACATCCATTTGGTAAATCCTCCAACCCATCTCAGCTGCTATAGGTATCACTGTTCTAATGGAAGTATAATGAGCAACTAGTGTGGAGGTTTTCTCATAGTCAACTCCCTCTATCTGTGAGAACCCTCGCTCCACAAAATGAGTTTTGAATTTCTCCACGTTGCCATACAAAACATGTTTAATCTTGTAGAGCCACATGAAAGTCAACACCAACTTCCCCTCAGGTCTCGACACTATCTCCCACACATCATTCTTCATGATAGAGGCATACTCCTCCACCATGGTATCCCTCTAGATTTGGTGATTGGCGGCCTCCTCATAACTAGCTGGCTCTGTCTCCACAACATCCACCACATAGCCATTGAACCTCTGTGGTGGTCTACTCTCCCTCACTGACCACTTTGGTTTCCCCACTGCCTCTTGGGCTTCCTTCAGGGTATCATGAAGTCATCTTGGCTTCCTCTTCCCTGTAGTAGCCTCCTCCACTGGTATGGGAAAATCCTCAACTGGAGCCTCTCCTCATGACGACGAAGGCGCTCCTGTGGTCCATGGTGATCATGGACTCTGAGATTGTGCGCCTGGTGATCCTACACTTAGTGATACCAGACTCCGTGAACCTCTCACCCTTGAAGTAGGTGAACTTCTTGATTCAGGTGTACTACCTGAAGATCCTGATACCTCTGGTGTGACCCCCTGCTGGGAGCCCGCTGCTCTACCTGATCAACCTCCCGAGACTTCCTCAAGGCCTTCTCCTCAAATCTCACATCTCCTCCAAGCTCTTTTTCCTTCACTCCTCCGAGTTCTCCTTTGCTCTCTCCTCCAACCTCTCACAAATCTGCCCTAAAAAAATTGCTATCTTCCTTCTTCTCGTCTTTGAGCTCAAGCAAATGAGATAAAAGAGTGAGGAAAAGAGAGGCAAAAGAGGCCTTTTAACCTCATCCTCACTCTTTGCTCATTGCTAAACTCACCCTAGGTCCCAACCTTAACCCATATTTAGAGATAAAAATAAAATAAAAAAAGAGTTGGTTGTGGAACCACGCGCATCCCTCCGGAACCGCTTCCGAAGCGACACAAAATTAGATAGTCAAACCTAAACCTTGATAGGCTTTCAATTGTACGGAAGCATTTACACTTAGGATTACACACTTTTACACCATAGACTCTTACAACAACCTTTGCTAGGGTTTTGTCATAAACCCTAGATATCCAACAAATAAACCATGTTAGGGTTTTACCCATAATGAAAGCATCTAGGGTTTCTCTTTCAAGTCCTAGAATATTATCTCAACTTTTACTGGGGTTTTTATCATAAACCCTAGACAATCTCATCAAATCCTAAAAAGCTAGGGTTTTATCCTATGCCCTAGATATTATCAACAAACCCTAATCAAAAGGCTAGGGTTTTACCAAAGTGAACAAATACCAAAAAGATAATACTACATGGGTTGATTTTAATTTTAGAAAAATGCCCTAACAATATAAGAATCTTCATGATTCTATAGCAAAACCCTCGGCATGAAAGAGTCATTAATATAAAGTAACTTTTAAGGACAAAATGATCGTACCTTCTTATATGATGGAGATATGTTACAAATTTTGTAACCTTATACATACCTTGAGTTGCTCTCTTTACAAACCTTGAAGGGCTTTCTTTGCAACAAAGCTTCTCAAGTCTTCCTTTTGGAGGCTCCCTCTGAATCTAACCACAATCCTTTCTTCTTTAGAATATACTTGCAATCCTTTTTCCAAAGAAAACACAAGGAAAGGATTATAATCAAGCATAAAAAATAAAGCTAAATATGTATAGAGGGAATCAACAAAATAATGAAAGAAATAAGGAATACTTATCTTTTGTGAAAAGGTGGAAGCTCCCTCTTGATCTTGCATCAATCTAGTTTTGTGAGGGATTTCTTCAACTTATCAAAACAACTCAAGAACTTTCTAATAAAACATATTAGATCTATAAACCCTAGAAATCAAAAAGAAATTTTGATAAGAGAAACTTTACAAGACCTAAAAACAATAACCTATACTATAAGCAAAGGATATACAAGGGATAATATCCCTAAAGACTTAATAGAATAAGTCTTTGACTTCAGAGTCCTTTGTTTTGGTCTTCTTTGGAGGAGCTTCATCAACTGTAACTGTAGCTTGGTCTCTTTCTCTCTTCTTGTTCTTCGGATTATCAGAGCATTGGTTCTTATAATGTCCCATCTTGTGATAGTGGTAGCATTCTATTTTGGCAAGGTCAATCTTCTCATGATTTTTCTTTGACCCTTTAAATTTCTTATTTCCTCCTTTCTTCTCAAAATGAACAGAGTAGGCATTTGAGGCATTTTCTTCATCTTCTTGCTTACCTTGCTTCTTCTGGAATACAATCCGACTACATTTCTTCGAAAGAGAGAGAATTTTTCCAACTGCTAATTCCAGCTACAAAGGCATTCCAAGACTTTGGTAGTCCTAGAAGGGCAACAATCACAAGTTACTTATGAAGGATTATTTCATCAACTGCTTGTAATTTTTCTCTTATATGGGTAATTGTTACAAAATACTGGATTGTCTTTGGTCATTTTGACAGTTCGAAGTTCATTCTTTAGACTTGCCACTTGTCCAATATTCTTGATTGTAAATAACTTGGATAGAGCATCATACATTTTCTTTGAAGTATCTAGAGTGGATATGTAGGGAATAAAGTTATCTTTAACTCCATCCACAATTAGGTTCATGGCTATAATGTCATTCTCTTTGTACTTCTCCTTTCCAGCATCATATGTAGGTTCTTTGACTTTTCCTTGTACTAATTCCAATACTTTATTCCTTGCAAGGATGAGGTCCATCCTTGTCTTCCATGCTCTAAAGTTAGAGGCTCCTTGAAGTTTGTTCTCATATTTCATTGATGATGCCATAGGTATACTTGTTAATGTTGTTGAAATGTAACTAGTGTCAGTCTTCATAATTGTATCATGACTTGATGTAATCATTGTACTTGTCAAAAGAAAGAAAATGAAAATATATTTTTGTAAAAGAAAATTTATTTATTTGTAAATGGGTTTCTTGCCCATGGTTATTTGTTCTAGGTCAAAGCACCCATTGAGTGCTCTAGGGGTTATGAAGAAAAAGAAAGAAAATGAAAATTATTTTTGTAAAAGAAAGTTTATTTATTTGTAAATGGGTTTCTTGCCCATGGTTATTTGTCCTAGGTCAAAGCACCCATTGAGTGCTCTAGGGGTTATGAAGAAAAAGTCAAAGAGTCAAGGTCATGATGTAAAGTCCCTTAGAGGGCTCATGTATTGAGAAAGAAAGTTATTATTATATTAAAGTTGAGTCTAGAAGCCACCAAAAGGACAAGTTGGCCAACTTACAAGTTGATTTAGAAGAGGCCTAATCTAACCGTCAAAACACCTATAAAAGAAGGAGCTCATCTTAATTTGGTAAGGCAATCTTCTATGATCTTCTAATATGATCCTAGTGAAGCGAAGAGGAGCAAAATTGTAGGAGAAGAGCAGCGAAGGAAACGAGGGTCGAAATTTTTGTGGGTGACATTCTGTTAAAATTGGCAACTAGGGCCACTCCATGTGGGTCATCTTATTTATGGCAACTGATATTTTTCTTCGATTCCTCTCTCCGAGAGGTGTAGGATTGATATAAAGATCATCCGATTCCGACATGTATTTATGGAGATATGAATTTATTTGTGTTATTGACAATTTGTCAAGGTCGGCCAGCAAGCAAATTACCCCCAACCCAACCTCAACGTTGCATTTAAATAGAGGAGACCTCAAGTCATTTGAGACACACATCACTTTTGATTTCTCTCTCCACTCGTTTGGGTTTGTCCTCTCACAAAGAGGACGTGGTGGAAAGAAAGGTCAATAGGGAGACCTAGCCGCAGTCTTGAAGGAGACATAGCTGCAGTTAAAGGTGCCCTAGCTGCAGTCAAAGGAGACCTAGCCGCAGTCATGAAGGGAGATCCATTCGCAACAAAAGAGGCCTGATCAACAGTGAAGTGCAAGCCCTAGCCGCAACAAGGAGAGGTCAAGGGACAACGTGGAAGAAGGTCTGCTTCAGGAAAGCGTGGACAAGTCTGTTTGGAGGCAGAGTGCTGGACAGGAGTCTAGATTGGGTTGAGGGACTGCTTTGTGGACAAAACAAGTCCAAATTCTAGGGCCGAGTTTGCTGGACAGTAGGCCGAGTTTAGGAGAGGGCAGATAGTTAGAAAAGGGAAGGTGCAAGTATGGTGTGACCGAGTTAAGGCAAGGTTCAAAACCAATGTTGCACGAAGCGGGGACGAAGTGGGGACGCGGAAGCGTCATTTTCCAAAAATCTAGGAAGCGAAGCGTCTGCTATATATATATATTTTATATTTTTTTGCATTTATACTCAAAACAAACATCCCAAATACCAAATTAGTTGTAGAAGACATGAAAACATGCATATTTTTGCATAAATCAAGATAGATATAACATCCATTGTACATTAATGATCAATTATTCGAGCATCAACCATTTAGATGCATCAACCATCTAGAATCTAGATTCTTCTCCTCTTGTCTAGCCTTTGCCTCTACCTCGATTGTCAGGGATATTAGTCAACATTGCTCAATTTTGATCAAACTACCTAATTCAAGACTTAAAATATGGTAGAAAAAGCTTAACATGCTTGATCGATGATTTTGACTTGATTGAAAGGTAATTTTTTGCTAAGGGCGTGTCGCGTGACAAAGGAGTTCAACAATTAACACCACCAACACTAGGGTACATATAGGGCTTGGTGCTCTTGATTAAATGCTAATCGCATACCTTCATACTTGATATAATCTAATGAAATGCCACAATCCCATTGATCCTGAATTCCTGAAAACTGTTAAGTCTGCTGAATTTTGAATAGGATATGAAATTCTATTTTCTCCATATGAAGTCCAATGAGGCTGGAACCACTCTCAAACATCCTGAGTCATTTCATGGTAATGTTAAAAATTTAAGTAAAAGGATGAAAATGAAAAATAAAGGAGAATGTCACTTTTACTTTAAGAATTTAACATTACCATGAGGGAGCATCTGCTATATTTATATTTTTTTTTTGCCTTCATTCGTCACTCTAACCCAAGGTGGACCCACCCCCAACAAGCAAACTCACCTAAAATAAAAAAAAATTGAAAAAAAAAAAAACGATTTTCTAAACGCTTTTCCAGAAGCGTACAGGAAGTGTACGCTTCCTCCTTCGAAGTGCCACGCTTTCGATGCCCGAAGTGCCATACGAAGCGGGCTTCGACGCTTCCGAATTTCCAGGAAGCGGCAAAAATTTTGGAAGCGGCGCTTTTGAATTTCGGAAGCTTCCGGCCAAGCTTCCTAGGCGCTTCCGTATGGCATGCGCTTCGGGGCTTGGAACCGGGGGGGGGGGGCGCTTCGTGCAACATTGTTCAACACTGTTTTGGACAGTGGATTGCACAGGAAGGATTGCAAGGAGACCGAGCCCTAAACAATGGGTTGTTGGGTGAGTATAGGGGTTGGTGTTAGCCCTATACTCCTGCGTAGGACAACTACAAAGAGGAGAGACCAAGCTGCAGTGTTAGGAGGTTGTTTGGGTGTATGTTTCAGGGCTGGTGCAGGCTGCAACATACCATGATGCCCTAACCAGTGACCAGTTTTGCCAAGAAAAGACACCAGTCCTTGGAGCATGTAAAGGGTGTCAAACTTGCAACTTTGATATAACCAGTGATGCAACAAAGGAAGGAGGGTCTTGTGGAAGGAAAGCCGCAGTACTCTAGGTGATTGGTGAAGCAATTTTAGGGCTAACATCTGCTGTATAGAAATCTTTAGCCCTTGGTGCCAGAACTGTAATTTTATTGAAGTCATCCTCATGGTTAAGATCTCTGATGTCTGATCTCCTATTTGGCAAGTCAATAGTGACTTTAAATCATTGTACTCTATCTCTCTCTTTGCTGAACTATTGAAGACTAAAGAAGATTTGATCAAGGGTTTCCCCACATTGGGGTTTGTCCCTTGCTGGTGTCACATCTTGTGTCCTCTTGTCTTGGCTTGTCTTCTACTGTTTATGTTTATGTTCTATCTACATTTTACTTTCATGCTGATGTGATTGCTAATCTGGATATCGATATCGGGTTAATAAGGAAAATTTAAGTAAATTGCTCTTAAGCATAGAACATACCAAAATTTAACACATTCTCTATAGCTCATATGTGCGAGTTTGCTGGAAGAAACTAGGGTTTCCTCAAATATGAAATTGCAGAGAATTCGCTGGGGTTTGGCCGCCCTGTCTTTTGGTGGTTGGCCTTGGGTCAAGTTCTTGGAAGTCTTCGTTGAATTGATTCTATAAGGAAGAGTTTCTGGGTTTTCACCTTATGGTGTTTTGCCCTGGCTTGGAGCCTATCTTTGGTGTTATTTTTGTGTGCATTGTGATCTTCCTCTTGGTATTTGTCTTTATGATAAACAAAATAATATAATAATGATGAAGCACTAATCTCATATCACAAGAAAGTGTCAAGATTAATGAGAAATCAATAAAAGTTTCCTATCAATTATTCTGCTCTAGATTTCTTAACATGGTATTAGAGCTAGGGCTTTAAAGAAAGGGCAGATAAAAAGATCTTCTGGGCTCCAATTCATCTCAAGGAAGGCATCTATTTAGGACCGAGCTCCTAAAGGAGGAAGAACAAAATTATAGGCACTTTTGTGCAAACCGTAACCGTTGTAACAAGGCCGCTGTCTTATGATTGGCAACAAGGAGTTTTGAAAGGATAAAGGCACTGTTTTTGAAGGATAAATAGCAAGGAGGACATCTCTCCCTAGACCGAACCCATCTAGCAAGGAACGAAGGTCTGGGCATCTTTGTTAACCCTCATCATTGTGATAAAAGCGTAGACCTACATAAGATAGAGCGAAGGCACAAGAGCACCATTTTTGGAGGACCAAAGGGTTGATCTAGCACTCCAAGGAAGGCTGCACATCTTGGTGAAAGAGCGAGGGTCTAAAGAGGACCTTACAAGGTTTAATATCTTCATCAAAAGGTTTTAATGCAAAATCTTTGGTATGTATCCTTGGTTTCGTTGAGGGTTGTCCTGTGCATATTAAAAACTCAAGTCTAAATTATATTAGGAAGTATTAGGTTTGCATTGTCTTGATCATCTTGTAAGCAAAAATCAAGTTTGAGTTGGAAAAGTAACTTCACTTACCTTGAAGAAAGGAGCCAAGTCTCCTTCAATTTTGAGCATAATTATTTATTAAAAGCCTCTGTCAAAGAAGACGAAAGTCTGAGTATAAGTCTCATCGAAGTTCTGAACATATCCAAGTTAGAAATCTAGAAGAATTTCTGAGCACATTTGTGGGCGATCAAATCCATACTTAGAGAGTCACCTTGCAAGTTTGAATTAGTCCTCATAGACTCAAGCAAATCCGAATTATAGGCCTAATTGATAAGCTAAAGTCACCTTGAAAAGGAGCCAAAAATTCCTACTATAATTCTGTGCAAATCGATTTGATTGGAGTCACATTAAATCTTTCTTGGAAGGGTAATCATCAAGCTACAATCACCTTATTTTGGCATAAAAGACAAGATCTTGTGGATCCATGAAGTTGTGGTAATTCTGAGCGTACATATCCATAATGACGAGATTTTGATTATACATACATATATATAATCCGAGCCTAACAACGATAAGCCGACATGACGAACCTTCTCTCTTGTCAACAGGAGGTATGTTTATGACACTTGTTTTGGAAGATCTTTTGCAATATGATCGTGTGACAAGAACCTTGGAATCATTTTGAGTTTGTGAATGGAACAAGGATCTATCGTGAAGGATAATGGTAAGCCCTACTCCTTAGGTCTAATCTTCAGTAAAGGAGCTACTTATAAAATTATTGAAGTCTACTTGCTTACATTGGTTGCCATTGAAGAACCCTAGAGGCAGTGAAAATGACAAGGACATCTTCTAGGAATCAATACAAGAAAAGGTTTTGATTTGACAACCAATCATTAAAAGTCAACAATTTTGATAAAAGAAAACTTCAGGGAATTCTATTCCATCTTGGGAAAGGGATATCGTTCATCTATAGCAGTCAATTCTTTGGGACCTGTGTGTCACACAATTTGTAGAGGAACAATAACATATTTAATCTTGAAGCATTTTGAAGAGGAAATAATTCAAAGGCAGTCTTATCTCAAATAAGTGTTAATATTCAGTTTATGTCTCAAGCATTCGTTATGTCTTTGTTCTACGAGGAGAGCAACAAGCTTGATGGGACCTATATCTACCAAGGGTATTCTCCTATAGAATGATGTCATGAACTATGTAAAGGTTAATGTTACAAAACCAGATTAGAAGGATGCACATGAATGGAATGAGATAAGAGCTCAAAGGATCCTGATTGAATCAATCAAAGGTCATTTGATACCTTTTGTGGCAGAGCTAATCAAGGCCAAGGGCATCTATGACAGATTGAACGAGTAGTACTCACTAAGCACCTCAGATCAGAAAATTGCCTCGAGGAGCAGATTGTACAAAAAATAAGGATATCATTTGAAGAACACATCGCAACCCATCTTGTGAAGATGCCTCTATTAAGAGATCAGCTGCATATCCTTGACAAGACAATTTTTAATGCAGAAATGACAACGATTGTCCTCAATGCTCTGTCTCCAGAGTGGAACTCATCTGTGACCAACACATACTCAAGAAAGGAGACTTCCAACTTCGATGAACTTTGGTCTCAATGTGTAATAGAAGAATCCTGATTAAAGACCAAGGAGGAAATTGATCCTCATGATAAATATTAGGCACATCCAACTAGAATGAAGACATTAAGTAAAGGAAGATTTGGAAGGTCTCGAAGAAGCATGATATGTCAAACATAAGATGCTTTGAATGCAATAAGCTTGGTCACTTTAGAAGAAATTGCTCGAAACTCTCAAAAGGAATCCAATCAATGGAAAGGTGCAAAAAGGAAAGATGGAGCACATAAAGAACCTGAGAATAAGAAACTGAGGGAAGAAGATCCTAGGGATCCTTTCTTCTGAAGAAACTCCATCTTAATGATATTTGTACAGTCAGAGTTGGGTAGATTGTTGCACTGGCAAAATGCATGGCATCATGGCATGTACCATTTGAAGATTTCATTGTACACATTCCCGTTGTATGTTTCTTTAGCAGTAATCTAGCAGGTATTGAAATATAATGATATATAAGGATCATTTAAGGATTCCCCTTAGCGATGTCATGGAATGGTTTATTCATCTTGGGAACAATGTTAATACTAAGAGTGGGGGGGGGGTGAATCACTATTAAGGCTAACTTAAAATTTTATGCCAATTTATATTTAACATTTAAACTTGGCATCAATTCATGTGAGCAATCAACAATATAACATTTGCAACAACATAAATCATCACATGAACACAAACACCACGAGCAACATACGCATTGGACACAGATGTTTAACGTGGAAGCCCTTATGGGAGAAAAACCACCAAAACTTGTTTTGTTATTGATGTAAAATTAAGAGCACCTACTATATTACATCAATTTGTTTGTGAGCCACCACTCACAGGAAGCACCAACACCCTTTGATTGTTTGCTAGCACCCACTAGCAAGAAGCACCAACTCACTTCTTTTGTAGACACCTAATCAACTTTCTAGAAGCACTATTTCAAGCACCAACTTCTTGGATTTGTTGCAAGCACGAACTTCATGGATTTGTTGCAAGCACCAACTTCATGGATTTGTTGCAAGCACCAACTTGTAGCTCCTTGGATTTATGCAAGCACCAACTTGTAGGAGGCACCAGCCCCAAGCCTTTCTCAGACACCCACTAGAGATGGAAGCACTATGTAAGCTCCAACCCACACTCAATAAGGAAATAATACTCATTGTATATGGCAACCTCTCTGCCCGTTTTCAGCTCTGTTCTCCTCTATAACCTTCACTCTACGTAGTCCACGCAACACTATTCTCTGCTCACTTTACAGCATCATACACATATCTCACGACCCTATGCTCTCAGTAGCATACACTCAACTCTCTACCCTCTTCTTCAACGCAGACATTCTTGGGCTTTCTCCTCTGCATAGGCACTCTCGACCTCTCTCTGCAGCCTAGGCACACTTGGCCTCTACTCAGCAATGCACACATACACAAAGCTCTCCACACAACTCTCTCAACATTGCTGCTATCCCCCCGTTGCTTAATTGCAATCCTAAGATTTGTTCCACTGTTGCACACTGGTCATTGTTGTCTCTGTTGTCCTCCGTATTGCCCAAGTGCGTACTCCTGCATGGATTTGTTGGAAAATCAAAGATATTATATTAGGGTTTGATTCTCCTTTCTTGATAATTACTTGTGAGTGTGTTGGCTTCTTTTACTTCTTTATTATCTTATCTTTCATCAAGCAATTATACATGTATGAAGATCACAAAACAAGAAACACAAGATATAGGCACATGCCAGGGCAAAATCCCCCTTTAGGGGAAAAGCCAGTGAAGATAATTCTTCCTTTCAATAGTATTCGTTGAGATTGTTTACCTAAGACCATGACCAGACTTTCCCTCCACACCATGTCAGCCTCCCAGATATTCGACCCCTTCCAGCAACTTCGACTAGGCAACAACTTCTGACGACATGCAGCTTCTGGAAACAATGAAATCTTAGGAGACTTCGATCTCCCAACCCAAACCATGAAACAGAGAGAGAGAGAGACAAAAAGTTCAATTTTCTTCTTCTCTAGAGACTCCCCCAAACTCGCACTTCTTTTGTCCTCTCGGCAACAGATTTTGCACTTCTCCAGCTCTTCTTGAGATATCGAACTTGCTTGAGAGTGAGTGATCCAAATGACTTTGACCTCCTTCAATATATAGGCTTCTTGTGGGTTGAATGGGGGTCCTTAGGCCGACATGATGTGGAGGGTACATAATTTATATTAGACTTGATACGAGAACTTTTTACATGCCTCGAAAGCCCAAGAAGGGTCTCTTTGAATATACAATGACTCTATAAACTCAATATTAATCCTAGGAGTCCACAATGGGGACTTTGACTAATATAATGATGACTCAAGCATGAATCCCATGCTTTAATAAGTCATTGTTACAATAATAAAAATTCTTTTCTTTATTCTTTTGACAAGTACGTTACATAATGACTCAAGTACATTATTGAAGACTGAACATAGTTACATTTTCTAATAGGCTTTCCATACTGCATACGATAGGTCTGCCTGATCAATCGCATTCTTTCGTTGCATCAAAATACTTGGCCACTGCAGCTGAATTAATTCAAGGAATGGGCACCTTATGTTCTTCCATACTGAGAATTAATTCTTAGTCAAATTGCCCACCACAACAAGGCTCTCCATTATGCTTATTAATTGATCACAGGCTCAACATGTACTTCAACATGGCTTCTCTACTCTTGGTCTGATCTTTATTCAATTCCATGAAGTGTGCAAGGAAGACCAAGCATAACTGTTCTGGAGTCAACTGCCATGTTTGCAAATCATGGTCCTCTCCGTCTCTGTCTCCGTCTCCTGCCTTAGACAATTACCATTGAATCCATTACATCATTTGTGGAATCGTGGTCCTTGCTGCTTTGGCTCAATGCTCTTTGCAGTTGACATTCCTCCAGCGACACCAACACTTCTATGTGCATTTACCTAGCTGTCGACTCATCCATGCCTTTAACACTGTGATCCAAGCTTCGCTCACTCCAAATATGGCCATAGCTAATTATGGCGCAACTGCCAAATATGATGGAACCTTGCCAAAGTAGTGCTGACTTGTTCATCCAAAGCCCAAAGGCTTTCCATTAATAGTGCTGCTAAATATAACTATGCAACCCTTATTGATTATAGTCCCTCTCATGCTGGCACTTAACCTCTTGTCCACCATAGGACTTAGTGTTGTGACTGACGGTTAAGCCTATAGGCACTAAGCCGCTGCTGAGCTGAATTCCCTTTATTATTTGCTCCCACACCTTGGTCTTTTCCTGCACGTAACCTTGTACTAACACTTAGCTCGTAGCTCTCTAACCTGGCAGTATCGTTCGTCGGGTTTGCCCTGCGTTTTCACTGGCCAATCAAAGGCCGCATCGGGTTGAGTTGTCTAACCAACGTGTCCCGGCGTTTACTGCCAGACGCATTCCATTTGTGCTTCTTTATTAAACTTCCTAGCTCCATACTTTTGGGATGACATGTCCCGGTGGGACCACTGTTGCACTTGCGCACCAATTAAAACATAGTCAGGCTGAGTTCGCTGCCACGTTTGCCTGACGCATCCTCTCTATGCACCTATTTAATCCTTTCGGGGCAGCACTTTCGCGATGATGTAATGCTTATGTCATCAACCCCACGTGGCGCCTTCTGAGTGGTGACACGTGTCACCTAGATTTGGCTCGTTGGGCCACCAAAAAATGCCAAATCTGCATGTCATGTGTCCCCCGTACAACTATGTCATGTTGACATTGTCTGCCACCATCATCTCCTGAGAGCCAATTGTATGCTGCCACCTGTCTTGCCAGAGGAGAGAGAAAGGGTCCTCAAGACCTTTGTTAATCAAAATACTATCAGGTTCAAGAACCTAGCCTCAACACCACTCCATTGTGGTTTGTGGTATTACGAGGAGTGGTCCCGAAGTGGTTCTCCGCCGTTGGTCTACGCAATCGACGGTATTGGAAACCACCTTTTGGCGCCTTGAGGCCTGACAAGACTTCCATATCAAGGCTTGTTGGAATGTCACCATGTGGCCCGACGCCTATCTCCCGACACTTCCATTTTGTTCCCCCTTTGCAATCCTCCGAGATGAGCCTTGCGGGATGATGTGTAGTGTGGGGTCCGCCTAGAGCCCTTCGTGTTCTCCTATTGGTTGCCACTCTGCTGCTGTGTCCCGACATGCATCGCCTAACGCTTTCGCTTTGTTCACCCTTTTGCAATCCTCCAGGGTGCACTCGGTGGGGTAACTCCACTAGGATGGCGTCATATGGTGACATCATCCCTCTCTTTTGTTTGAGCGCTTCTATCAATTTTGCCGAGGTATATGTGCTGGGCTTTCCCGCTAGGCTGGGCTGTAATGTGGGCTCCGCTTATGACCAATGGGAAGCCTCTCCGCTACTCCGCTGTCAAACCAAGTCAGCCTAGTCCTCATTTTTTGTTGCTCCATTAACTTTGCTATTGCTGCTTTTGGCAAAACACCAAAGTAATGCATTCCAAGGGGGTCCTCCAACCACTTTTAGCTCTGCCACTTTGACTTTGGGCACCTCAACTTTGACTGGCACTAACTCTTGATCCAGGAGGCCATTTGTAAACTTCCACATATCGTTGGAAAGCACTTTCCGAGCACTATCCAGCTGTGCCATTTCCAAGAGTCTCTGAGCTGATCTCTTGAGGCAAAATCTTCTCCAAATCCTAGGACTCCCTAACCATCATAGTCATCATATTATGGCGTCTTCACTAAGCCTGCTACTATGATGATTCTCTACAAGAGACTGCAATAACCATGGAACTCCCCTTGAGCTTATGCCAACATTTACTGCCACCAACCTCAATGCCAATTTGGTTGACATCAATGCCAACATACTAAGTGCCAATTGTGAAACAATGCCAATTGGCCAACACATCTCCCAGCATGACTGTGCCCAACACGTCTCCTAGCATGATTGTTGACATCAATGCCAACACACTTGCTGCCACTAGCCATCTAGGCAATGCTAACTGTCCAACAATCTCCCCCCTTGGCATCGATGGCAACAACTCATCACTTCTCTACATTGATGGTCATTGCTTCCACACATCTCCTAGCATGAGCCACAAATGGCTTTCTTTTCTCTGCATGGGCCATCACAACTTCTTTGATAAGCTTTTATCCCCCTTTGACATCAATGCCAAAGGGCTACAAGCCGCTTTTTCTCCCCCATGCAATCACTGACTGTTAATGACAGAGGGTCGGCTGCTGATGTGCAATCTACTTCTGTAAACTTCTCTTCTTAAGGCTGATAACTCTAATGAGGCAAACTGTTTGTCACCCAAGCTCAACTCTCTTGTAACAACTGTTGCTCTATGAACTAGACATATGAGATATGCTCCCCCTGAACATATACTGCATCTTCTTTGACTTTATCTAGTTCTAAATGACTTAGGTTGCTGGCTGAATACTCTCTCTGCGAATGCATCTTTTGTATCAATTAAACATAAATCGATACCAATTAAAATTGCTCATGGTATTGCTGCTACTGCAAATACCAATCACTAGTGATGCATTTTGGCTTCCTATTCAACACTGTTGCTGTTGCTGAGAGTGTGCTCACTTCACTTGAGCATCTCCATTAACCAACTCTGCTCCCCCTGAGATCATGGTACTTCAAATATGGACTGCACTTAGTTGATACCAATTACACCAAAATGTTGATACAAATTGGACAATGTATTAGGCAAACTCTCATAGCTCCTACTTAGAAAGAAATGTCTATTTGTACCCATTGTGTTTCATGAACACAAGATTGCTAGGCAAAATCAAATTCACAACTAAAATGAAATAAGGGTATTTCACCTAAGATGCAAACTTTTCATTTCCTGTGCAATCTTTCTTCTTGAGGTTGCTAATTGTTGCCTGCTATTGCTTAATAAATCAACTCCCCCTAAGCCACTGCTCTCTGATCTCTTTGCATCTGCGTGGGGACTGATCCTGTGGACTTGACTTAACCATGGGCCTCTTGTCATTCCACACTTCAAGTTCAACTCATCTTGTTTTCGCAACATGAAATGTTGTTTTGTACTCCCCCTTGAAACCATGCTGACTACTCTATCCATTCTCTTGCAACGCTGATACATAAAACAAACAAATTCAAAACTGTAACCAACAAGGGGAGTTGTTCATACCTCTAATCATTCAAATGCACCTCTTTGTTTACCCTTTCCTGGTTACTTTCATCTGACTTATTCGGCCTCTCTTCAGGCCACTCTCTTCCTTTAGTGAAGAGAAACAAAGGATCCACACCCACATAGTAGATCGTCCTCTTTCTTCTTCCAGACCTTCAATGGCCGAGTCCTGATAGAGGAATTACGATCTAGCTTCTCCTTTGATTTCTCTTTCCTCAACTAGGCCTTTTTTTCGTTGCTTTTCCTTTGTCTTCAAAGAAGGATTAATTGGGTTGCTGTTCCCTTTTCTCCTCATCCTCATTGGCTGAGTTGCTCCATTTCTTTGCATACTCTGACAAGTGAGCTTTGTTTTGTTATATCTGCAACGTGCTGCCTTATGCCCAAAGTTGTCTCAGTTGTAGCATTCAACTTACTTAAGAATGGGGCAAAGGAATTGTCATAATCGAGAACATTCTTATTAAAGCCACTATTGCCATCAACATGCTTTCTCCTAGCCACCTTGCGCATTGTTGGATTGCTGCTACCCAACACATCTCGTTTTCTTGCACGCCATCTACAATCTGTGGCTTTATGCCCATAATTGTTGCAACGAAAACAATAACCATAAAAGGGCTTTTGAGGACTGAAGATACCATTTCTCAAAGGGCTTGGTCCTTTAGGGGGAAGGCCCTCTGTTGGTCCTTCATGTGCCTTCCATGGCTGTCTTGCATTGTTCCTTGTTGTTGCTTAGCTCTCTTCTACAACTCTTCTCGTTGTTGCTGCATGCCATTCTGCTGCTACCTTTTCTGCTCTTGCTGCTGCTGCTGTCCAATAACTTTTTTTCCTTTGTTATTTTGGAACCTCTAACTACCCTTACATGGGTGGTTGACCCTTCAACCTTTGCCTTCTTGGAGCTTAGTTCTTCATTGAAGACCAAACCTACCTTGATGAGAGGGGATCTTTGCTTAGCAAGCATCTCATCCAAGGCTTTCCTGCTCTCCCCAAGCTTTTGATGTTGAGATAGTTCTTTATTTTTCTTTTCTAGATCATGTCTCAATGAGACTACTTCAGCTTGTAGTCTCTCACAGTGAGCTTCTCTTTCATCTAGCTGAATGGTTAGCCTCCCATTCAATCTGCTAGCCTCTTCTTGTTGAGCATTTAGATCAACTATTATTTTGCTCAACTTCTCATTCTCAAGCTCATACTCGTGCAACTGCTCCTTTTGCTTGAGATTTGCTTCTGATAGCTCCTTGATCTCTTTTAGAGCAGAGATCAACTTCTTCCTAAAATAGATCCTTTCATCTAGATCCTTTTCTTCGCTATCAAAGGTGCTAGCTGAGCCACCACAAAGATCTAAATCCATCTCTGTGTCCATGGAATCTTCCACAGGTCTGAGGAGTATTCCATCTTCATCACTTCTAGTGATACCCCTATTCTCTTCACGGGATATACTCTCTTCTTCTTTAGAGGATCCCTCATTTGCTATTGCTACTAAAGTGGGTCTATCTTCATTACTACTACTAGATGCATGGCTATCTCTATCTTCAAGTGATTCACATGAACATCTAGATAATGAATGACCTATTTCTTTACATTTATCACAAAGCAATAACTTACCTTCTAAGCAACATGGCCTCTCATCTAGGTCTTCTTCTTCACCATCCTTGGAGTGAAGATCAACAATTTGCTCACAGGAAGAAATATCTTCAATCTTTTGAGCATCTTTCCTTTTAGATGCCTTCTCCTTTTTCTTCCTTTTCTTCTTATCACCAACAACTACATGTTCTGGTTCACTACTTGAGCAACAAGGTTCTTCGACCTTCTCTTGAGCCACATTGCAATCTTCTCCATACAAACATTACAATCTGTCTAACATTTCCTTTGCTGTCTCATAGTGCCTTAATTTCTCAACATCTGGCTTAGACAACACTTTCATGATGATTCCCTTGGCTTCTTCATTTTGTTCACTCTTTTCTCCATTCAATAAGGAGCACCATGTTAAGAAATCTAGGGCATCAATACTTATGTGATTTCTCTACTTATGATAATTGCTTGTGGTAGTCTTTTTACTTCTTGATTACGATCTTCTCTTCTTGAGTTATTATTGTGTTCTTTTTATCAAGACAATTACCAAATCATGAACAATAAAGAGACAAGAGACACAGTGTATAGGCTTGTCAGCTAGGGCAAAAACCTCTCACTCTTTGAGAGGAAAACCCAAACGAAATTCTTCTTATGTAACTTTCAATTGACAAAGACCAAAACCATGACAAAGACCCTTGACACTAGAGTCCTCCCAAGAACAAGTCACTAGTTGATGAGCCTCATCATTGGGTAATTATATGGGCCTTAATTCACCTTCTAGCTTTTAGTCAAACCAACTATTCTCACAACTTATTGCATACTTTGATTATATTTTATTTATGAGATGAGTTAGAGTTGGATATTTTGCTTTGTGGTCTAATGTGCATGTAATGCAAGAATAAGGGATCAAAGCAAGGAAAATGCAGGAATAAAGGATAAAAGCAAGGAACTATGGCAAAGACTTTGGTCAAAACTTGAATGGGACAAGGGAGAGGAATTATAGGAGGTAAATCCTCCTCATTTACTACCCCTCCATTTGAATATTCCTCCATCAGCTTAGAGTGCAAACAGCCAAATCATGAGGACTAGAAGACAACTGAGCAAGTGAAAAGGACAAAAAACAGTTTATTTCGAGTTGGGAGCCAAGCCTCCTTAATTTGAAGGAAGTCATTGGAGACTTCATATGTATAAGTAGAGAGGCTTAGGACCTTAGTAGGATTCGGATTTTCATTGTAAAACTCTGCTTTATTTCTGTGTTGCAAGACTTGTGACAGTTTGCTCTGTAATCCATGGTTTTTTATAATAACAATGAGTTTTGTTAAGCTGGCTCTGAGTTAACTCAGAGGGTTGAAGCTCTTGGGTTAGGGCCCGACCCGAGTATCCAAAGCTCCTCTTTATTGTTCATGTATGCTAGCATAGATTTCTGTTTCTGTTCATTTATTTAAATAGCTCCCTGGTTCTATTCATTTGCTTAAGTAGATTCATGGTTTTCTATTCATTTGTTTAAGTAGCTGCATTTCCATTACATCAGTATAGCGTAGATGATTCATGGTTTTTCTGTTCAGTTGCTTCAGTAGCTGCATTTGCTTCAGTTTACTTCCATTTATGCCTTCTTTAAGTTCACAGGTTAGCTAGGAGAAAAATATCACCATAAGGTTGCCCGCAGGTGTCTCGGCCTCATCTCCTCCCTTTGGGACCATGACTTGAGGAAGAGACCCTTCAACAACCCCAAAAACACAGGTTTCTGGTTCTCACATGAGCTATGGAGTTTGTCATTTGATGCAGTTACTCGTTCACCCTCACTGTGTTTTTCTGTCGTTTTCCTTTGAAACCTCCAGCACGTTCTTCATGCATCGCTTCCTCATCGTCCGATCCACAACAAACCTTCACAATCACCGTTCGATTCATTATTTTCTCTGATTGCTACCTCGCATGAAGTTTTCCACTTACTTTATGTGCTTTAATCTCCACCGTTGATCTGTCTCTTGATTCGATGGCTATTGCGTCACCTCAACACTTTATGTGCTTTAAACCCCCACCGTTGATGCCTCGCTTGATCTGAAAGCTATTGCGTCACCCGATCGCCAACTAGCTTGGCCAATCTCCACCATTGATCAACCTTGCATGATCCAAAGGTTATGGCGCAATCTCGCACAGGTTATTGCATGATCGTTATCCGCTTGAGAGAACGCGAGAAAAGTGGTTTTCTCGTGCTACGTGTCGCGTAGTAAGGCTAATCGCGTGAAATTTCAGAATTTCGTTTATGGCCTTAAAGGCTTGCGAGAAACTACTTACCGCCTTAGAAACCCGCTCCATCATTTCTGCACGTTTCTTTTTCCCGTGATACGATCTCCGCCGTCCATCCTCTGGTTAAACCTATCCGTCCATCTCTTGACTTAATCCGCGCGATAAGATCTCAGCCGTTGATCGCTTCGTTACCCTGTTTGTCCATCTCTTAACTTAACCTCTGCGATAAGACCTCCGCTGTTCATCTGCTTTGTTACCCCTGTTCATCCATCTATTCGCTTAAGCCCCTGCGATAAGATCTCCACCATCCATCTTTTGTTCGATGATCGATCCAACGGTCCCTATGCATTACTGCGTCCTTACGACCTCCTTTCATTGATTTTGGCCTCTGGTTGCTCTTTCGCTTAACTTAGAGGGCTGAAGCTCTTGGTTAGGGCCCGACCCGAATAGCCAAAGCTCCTCTTTATCGTACATGTATGCTAGCATAGATTTCTGTTTCTTTTCATTTGTTTAAATAGCTTCCTGGTTCTATTCATTTGCTTAAGTTGATTCATGGTTTTCAGTTCATTTGTTTAAGTAGTTGCATTTCCATTACAGCAGTATAGCGTAGATGATTCATGGCTTTTCTGTTCAGTTGCTTCAGTAGCTGCATTTGCTTTAGTTTACTTCCATTTATGCCTTCTTTCAGTTCACAGGTTGGCTAGGAGAAAAAGATCACCATAAGGTTACCTGCAGGTGTCTCGACCTCATCTCCTCCCTTTGGGACCATGATTTGAGGAAGAGACCCTTCAAGAACCCCAAAAACATAGGTTTCTGGTTCTCTCATGAGCTATGGAGTTTGTTGTTTGATGCAGTTACTCGTTCACCCTCACTGTGTTTTTCTGTCGTTTTCCTTTGAAACCTCCTGATCCACAACAAACCTTCACAATCACCGTCTGATTCATTATTTTCTCCAACTGCTGCCTCGTGTGAAGTCTTCCACTTACTTTATGTGCTTTAATCTCCACCGTCGATCTGTCTCTTGATCTGACGGCTATCGCGTCACCTCAACACTTTATGCGCTTTAAACCCCCACCGTCGATGCCTCGCCTGATTCGACAGCTATCGCATCACCCGATCGCCAACTAGCTTGGCCGATCTCCACCGTTGATCAACCCTGCCTGATCCAACGACTATTGCGAAATCTTGCACGGATTATTGCACGACCGTTATCCGCCCGAGAGCACGCAAGAAAAGTGGTTTTCTCGTGCTACGTGTCGCGTAGTAAGGCTAATTGCGTGAAATTTCAGAATTTCGCTTATGGCCTTGAGGGCACGCGAGAAACTACTTACCACCTTAGAAACCCGCTCCATCATTTTTGCACGTTTCTTTGTCTCGCGATACGATCTCCGCCGTCCATCCTCTGGTTAATCTTGTCTATCCATCTCTTGACTTAATCCACATGATAAGATCTCAACTGTTGATCGCTTCGTTACCTTGTCCGTCCATCTCTTGACTTAACCTCCACGATAATACCTCTGCCGTTCATCTGCTTCGTTACCCCTGTTCATCCATCTATTCGTTTAAGCCCCCGCGATAACATCTCCACCGTCCATCTTCTGTTCGTTGATAGATCCAACGGTCCCTATGCATTACTGCGTCATTATGTCCTCCTTTTATCGATTTCGGCGTCCGATTGCTCTTCCGCTTAAAAACAAATTTAGTCTAAGTTCCTTTGCTTACACCTTAGTATAGTTTAATGCTCTTTACCTCTGCAACTTAGATAGCAGCATTAGGTTAGTGATTGTTTTAGCAATTTTGCTTAACATTGCTGTTTAATTGGTTAATTAGGTTATGGTGTGGTTTAGCATTACACTCTGTTTTTTTCATTACTGTAGTAGAGTAGCTCTCTCTTAGAATAGGTTTGCACTTTTTCCTTCAAAGAATTAAGCTTCTTTTGACCTTATAGAGTCTGGCTTGGAATCCCTGGGGTCTCTTGCTAGATAAATAGTGACAACAAGCAGGACCTTCACTTCAACTTGTGCATATAGCACTATCATCTCCAAGTTTGTACGAACCCCGGGTTGATAAGTAAAGTTGGTAGCCCTGGGTGTTGCGGCATTTTTGTTGCAATACCTAGGCTCATCACTAGCCTCCTCTTCAACGCTGCTCTTCCTCTTCCTCTTCTCAGCTTCCTTCAAATTCCTGATGCCTTCTTGTAGGTTTGCAACCCTACAACAAAAACTCTAGATGACTTTTTCTCCTTGGTCTTTTCCCAAACTAGATCACCCTTGTAAGACTACAAAACTTTGTTCTATCCTTACCAACTTCAATCCTGCAATTTCTCGCACGTGAGGGTAATATGGGCCAAAAGAGTCCTCCAATGATGACCCTCTCCTGCGCTATCTTCTCTTCCTCCTTCACTGATCTAGAGGCTCTTTCTTAATATGTTTCTCGCACTTCTTCTTAGACTTACTTCATCAAATTGATTGCCTCCAAATGAGGCCTAGCACTGGTATATATACTTGTTTGTCCATGTCCATTAGGTCGACATGATCTCTAGAGTAGGGCCGACATGATCTCTCTTGAATCATCCTTACATTGTAAGCCAAATTGAGTGAGGGCTAGTGACAAGGTCTTGGAGGGTTACTTACAAAGACAAATATGACTCTTTACAATGTGTAACATGCCTTCATTACATGACAATGACTCTTTAGAATTTTATGACTAGATGACAATATCCCTAAGGGCTCACAATGGGAGCCTTAACTAAAAATAAAATCTCTTGCTCATGAAACCCATGATGCAAGCATTACAATAATTTTATTTTTCTTCTTTACATCTCTTACATAAAATCACAATTACATGTCATTATGAAGATCGAACCTAGTTACACTTTTCAACACTCCCTCTTAACTAGGGAGGTATTCATAATGGTACTTGGTCATTCTCAATCTGAAGAATTTCTCATAAGAAGAATCGGATTGGTAGTCCATTTGTTTAGCATCATATCAACCAACATTGCACATAGCAAGGCCTTGACTAACAATTCTATCTCTCCACAAGATTTGAGCTGAATGCTGGCGAGACCAATGATTTATAGACACTCTCATCATTGCCTCTCCCGGAACATGCCGCACCCGGGTTCTCAGGGTGTGTTCCATCAAGACTATTCTTATCTTGGATTCCCAGTCCTCAAAGAATATCGGTCCTCTACGACTACTCTTATCTTGGATGCCCTATCTCTTCCTCAAAGAGCATCAGATGCCAAGTGGTTACCCAATCCTCCATTTTGTCTTCCCAAGTGAAGACTAGAATGATGCGTCTATCTCTCCCTCTCAATTAGGGAGGATATATCTATTCCAACAAAGGAATGTACTCATTCCTACGGAAGGAATGTACCTAAGCTCCTTTTTGGCTTAGGAATTTCAAAGTTTCTTGTAAGTAAAAAACTTGTTTCCACGCTCCCTCTTAATTAGGGACCTACAACAACTCCTCAGGTGGAGATGATGGGACAACCAACTGCTTGAAGAACTCCTTCCTGTTGAGAAATCTAGGGCATTAGCATTAGGTGATTTCTTTTTGACTAGTAACTGCTTGTGAATGCTTTTTACTTCTTTAGATTAAGATCTTCTTCTTAGATTATTAGTGTCAGGAAGAGGAGAAATTGCCCTATGCCATCTATTTCACTAGTAAGAACCTGTCAAAGGCCGAGCTAAATTATACAATGACCGAAAAGGAACTCTTGGTTGTTGTGCATTCATTAAACAAATTTAGGCATTACATCACAGGCTATCAAACATTTGTGCATACTGATCATGCTGCAATCAAATATTTAATGAACAAACCAGATGTGAATGTTAGAATTAAAAGATGGTTGCTTTTATTACAACAATTTGATCTAACTATTGTTGATAAGCCTGATAAGGAAAATGTTGTTGCAGACTTTCTATTTAGGATGAATTTTCCTGTAGGTGAAGAAGGAATGGTGGATGACCAGTTACCAGACGAGCATTTGTTTGCTATTTCAGTTCTCTCCCCATGGTTCGCTGATATAGCAAACTATTTGGTATCGACACAATTTCCACCAAACTTGCCTTCCAAAGAAAATAGCAAGATAGTCAGGAAGAGCGCCCCCTTCACCTGGATTGGGGGCAATCTTTTCAAACCTGGCCCAGATCAAATCTTGTGAAGGTGTGTTAAGGGAAGAGGAAGTTTTTGACATCCTTCTGACCTGTCATGATGGGCCTTGTGGAGGTCACTTTGCAGCAAAGAGGACAACATTCAAAGTGTTGCACGCAGGCTATTATTGGCCTACTCTTCATCAGGATGTGAAAAAGTACATTAGTCAGTGTGGTCGGTGCTAGAGGATGCAAAAGCCTACTCCAAGAGATGAAATAACCCTACAACCTCAAGTGATTTTCGAGCCATTTGACAAGTGGGGCGTGGACTTCATTGGGCCTATCAACCCTCCTTCAAAGCAAAAATAGTACATCATTGTGTGCACTGATTATTTGACTAAGTGGGCTGAAACCAAGGCAATTAAGGCAGCAACAGAAGAGGTGGCTGAGTTCCTAAGGGAGAATGTATATTACAAATTTGGGTTCCCTAGAGAGCTAGTCACAAACCAAGGCAACTAATTTACCTCCAACATGATTGAAGAATTGCTCAACCATCACAGAATCAAGCATATGACCTCCACTCCTTATCATCCACAAGCTAATGGGCAAGTGGAGGTGACCAACAGGGCATTGGAGAACATCTTAACCAAGGTATTGAGTAGCAACATAAAGGATTGGGCAGAGAGACTAGTTGAGGCCACTTGGGCCTATAATATAACATGGAAGATCACCACTGGATTTACACCCTATGAGCTAGTCTATGGGAAAATGGCTTTGCTGTCCATTGAGTTTGAATATAACACATTGAGGATGGCAGCCCAATTAGATTTAGATCTCAGTCATGCACATAAAGAATGTAATATTCTTAATTAGCCCCAGCTAATTGGAATATTCGATTTTGCCAAATTTTGCCTTCTATAGTTATTTTGTAAATAAAAAAGTGAGAAAGGGGGACATAACTCACTTTTAGAATAAAAGTCACTTCCTAGTAGCACAACGTTGTGACTTAAAGGGAGAGCCAAGGGGGCCAAAAGGGGGACGCAGAAATGGAGCCCACGCAGACACATGGAGGGACTGCGCAGGAGGGGAGGAACACATGGCAAAAGGGGAATCACATAGGAGAAGGTGAGCATTGGGATTGAGAGAGGTAGAAGCTATAAAAGAGAGAGGAGGCCCCTCATTTTGATCATTCGGTTATGTGCATTTGTGATAGTCGTTTTGGCTTAGAGCACGCTGGCTGTTTAGCTAGTCTGCCACACTGTTTAGTGCATTGAGTGTCTCCGTTTGAAGATCTCACCCTTAGCCTTGGGGGATTTCGAGTGCTTGCTCAGGCAAGCTATTTTCGTTGGCATTTCAGCAGCAGTGTCTTCAGCGTTTCAACAGTTGTTTTATCAGTGTTCTGGAGGACTGCGCAACACTGGGAGAGGGACGCGATTCTTTTTGGGAGCAGTCTGGATTGAGGGTTTGTGGAGGATTTGAGCCAAGGGATTAAGCAAGAGATCAACTCTTGCATATTGGAGGAGTTTGGCAGAGTTTTGGGCTAAGGTTCAGAGGGTTCTATTCAGTGGCAGCGCAGAGCAATGAGGAACTGCGCAGAACCCCAAGGGGGTGATTTTTGGGGGTCAGCCATTCCAGGAAAGCTTTTTGGGTTTTTCTGGGTTTCTTGAGTAGAGTCCGACTCCAGAGTTTCAGCTTTTTCTGAGGAGGGGAGCAACCCCAAATCCTCATTTGATTTCTAGCAGCAGCAGCAGTAGCGCAACAGTTTTCCCAGCAGCTTGGACGCAGATCAGAGAGGGGCCATTCCTTTGCTATTTTGAGTGTATTTCTTCACTTGCCTTGTGCAAGTAGAGGTGCCATCTTCTTGATCACCTCCTGTACTCATTTTATTACTCAGTATAATAAAATGGCTTAGCATTCTCTTTGCGTTTTTTGTGTGTCTGTTTATGGTTTATTTGATATATATAGTATCATTGTTACTTATATCCTTGTGAGCATTCTTGTCTATTATACCGCTTGTGTGTTTCTATTATACTCTTAGATAGAGTCTGGAAAGGGCCAGGTAGCCTCCGGATCTCGTCCTCTTTTTAGAGGCGACATATCTGGTAAATGCCCTCCTAGTCCATCTCTGGTTGGAGTTTGCTTGTGTTTGGGGTATATTCCTGATAGGGGATATTAGGTTGTTCAATTTGAATGGCTTGGATGAATTCAGAATGCAAGCCCTCCTACATACAGAGATAGTTCAGCTTCAGAGGAAGATCTGGCATGACAAACATATTAAGGAGAAGCAATTTCAAGAGGGAGATTGGGCATTGTTATATGATTTTAGGTATAAAGACTTCAAGGGCAAGCTAAGGACAAGATAACTCAGACCCTATGTGTTGGAAAGATGCCATGACAATGGTTCAGTGCAAATCAGAAGTATAGATGAAGAAGCCATTCCATTGCTAGTTAATGGACACCGATTGAAAATGTACAAGAGGCCTTTATCAAAACAAGAGTTCATTGACAATATCAATAAGATAGTGATGATGGTGGAGCAAGTTCCAGCTCCTTCCTCATCAGGGCACTAAAAAAGAGAAAAAAGAATAAGGATTCAGGTGAAAACCCCCATGAGACGGCTGAGTCACATCTTTGGGTTGAAAACCTCGTGAGGCGGCCCAAGGATGAGAAAAAATGAAAAAGAGTAAGAAGATCCCTGGGTGAAAACCTTCCTTGAGGCGCCCAGGGCAAATATCTAGGGTGAAAACCTCTCTGAGGCAGCCTAGGTGTTTTAAAAAAAATATAATAATAAAAGAAAAGAAACATAATTGTTATTTGCAGGTGGGTGAGAAAGACAATCAAGGAGCAAAGAGAAGATCCAAAGGGAACCTTGCCTCACATATATTCATCTCCTCCACTCCTTACCATGCATCCCTCCATCAATTCCATTGTTTTTCACTTCATTGCTTCAATTCAGGTGAAGATTGTGTTTTCTACAGGATCCCCTGAATGGTAGATTGGTTAGGTCCCCAAAATTCATACTAGACATGATCTAACCAATCACCTCAACCATTACCATCATCCCTGCATCCACACACACTCCTACTCCCTCTGTCCATTCATTACAGCATCCTCACAACACCAGCCAACAACATGATCAAGAAATTCTAAAGGAGACACCAAACATTGCCAAGTGGTAATCCAGGAGCTCCATAGCAGCAACAACATCAGATCTCTAGTCACAGACACCTCCAAAAGCCAAGAAACCATCAACAAACAGCAGAAGAGGAAGAAGAATGACCATGCAACAAATAGACAACGCAACACCTCTGATCTTTGACAATTGTAGCATGGCATCAAGACCACAGGTAAGTATCCCACTCACTCACTCATATGCATCATTTGATCAAAAGTTGTAAAGGTTAAGAGGTAGTTGGTTTGTAAGTGAAAAGGTGGCCAAGTTGAGCTCCATAGCAACAACAACATCAGATCTCCAGTCACAGACACCTCCAAAAGCCAAGAAACCATCAACAGACAGCAGAAGAGGAAGAAGAATGACCATGCAACAAATAGACAACGCAACACCTCTGATCTTTGACAATTGTAGCATGGCATCAAGACCACAGGTAAGTATCCCACTCACTCACTCATATGCATCATTTGATCAAAAGTCGTAAAGGTTAAGAGGTAGTTGGTTTGTAAGTGAAAAGGTGGCCAGTTAACTTGGCCACCTTCGTTAAGTCACATCACATACAAAGCAGGGTGTCCTCTCACACAGGGCTGCAATCAACTCAAAGAACAGAGGAGGAGTAAGACAAGAAGTCTTTAACTATGGATTTGACAACTGTGGGAGCTGATTATGAGGAGTGGGAATGATGAGGTGGTATAAAGGGAAACAAAACATAGTTTGATTGCATTCATGCATTCCATCTCCTTGAAACTCCCTCACTCAAGTAGCTCTCATAACTCTGGTCACCCACTGGAAGCAAGGATCCATCGTTCTGCAAGAGAATTCCTACAAGAACAGTCTACATGAGCAGTCTACAGGATATAAAGAGGCAGCCAACAGGCAGAGAGGGGTTCAAGAGGGAATATCGAGAGAATTATCCACTGCCACCATTCTAAAGAGGTAGGATCTAAAAATCCATCCCCATTTACAAGTAAATGAACTAGAAGTCCTCTAAAAAGCTAGTGGATTGCATACACAGGAAACTCTTTTTCTCTTGAATTTAAAAATTCTTGTGTCAAACCTCTCATTTCCTCCTCAAGCCTCACAAGCAAGATGCTCATCAAGTATATCTCATGTGAGGGTAGATACAGTGTTGTTTATGGCTACCATTTAGAATGCTTGAAGAATTAAGACTTGAGGTAGAAACACCAGTTCACCAAAGACTTAACATACCCTATATCTTGAGGCAATCACTCATAGACTCCAACAACAAAGTAAAGAAAGGAAATTCCCAACAGTTAGTTCACCATGGGTTGATCAGGATCCTCATTGAGGCTGCCCTCCAAAACCTCATGATCCCTATAAAATGGTCAGTCTTCATAGACTTACCAACAGAGGATGAGATGGATGAAGAAGAAACTAATACAGAGGAACATGATGAAGCAGAAGAGAAGGAGGATGATGCTGAAACAGAAGAGGAAGAAGGCATTGAAACAAAGGAGAAAGAACAACAAGAGGAGGAAGACATTGAAACAGAGGAGAAAGAACTAGTGTTGCACTAATCGGGAAAAAATCGCGATTAAATCGTTTAATTGCGATTTTTTCAAAATAATGATTAAATTGGGCGATATAATCAGATTTTTTTTAGCTGATTTTTTCGGTAAAAATCGCGGGCCCCTCGGACAGCGCGTTTAAAGGGAAAAACACGATTTTTTTTGGTCATTTGGACAACAAAAGGCGTGTTGGGGTTTGGAGACTTGGAGATTTTGGAGCTAAATCAACTAAGTGGAGGAGAAAATCGAAGAGTGAGCTAAGGAGGAGACACATTATCTCCATAAAACCGGTATGGGCACCAACGTTTTGTGTTTTCATTGTTTTGTAACTTTGTTTTTGTTTTTTTTCTATGTTTTTGGTTGGGTTTGGAATGGGGTTTTTGACATTTGTCCAATGTAATTTTTTTTTAGTTTTTTTGGTTGGGTTTGGAATGGGGTTTTTGACATTTGTCCAATGTATTTTTTTTAGTTTTTTTGGTTGGGTTTGGAATGGGGTTTCTTAAATTGTATGTAATTTTTTTTTTTAGTTTTTGTACAATGTAAATAGTAAAATACTAAATTGTAAGTTTGTAACTTGTAAATACTAAATTGTAATCCTTATTTTCACATGGGTTCACCGAAACACCATTCAAGTTTTCAACTTCAAAGTTCAAAATCAAACATGCCAAAGAAATTGGACCCTTTTTGGGAATTTGGTGAACCTGATGCTCCGAATGATAGAATGAACTTGTCTTGCAAGTTGTGTGGGCACCATATGTCCGGGGCGGTGTACAGATTGAAGTATCACCTTGCACAAATCCCTGGATTTGATGTAGGGCCTTGCACAGGGACAAATCCTGAACTCATCCGAAGAGCCATTAAAGCATTGGAAACTTTAGACCACAATAGAGAGGCCAAAGCAGAAATGAAGAGGCAACTAAAAAAGTCAGCTGAACGAGGAAGTGGCAGTGGTTCTACTGCAACATCAACCAACTCGGTAGCTGCCTCATCATTTTTTGTTCCTCAAACCACAGCTGGTTCACAGGCATCTATCAGTTCAATGCAAAAAAAAGCTGAGAAAGAACAAGCTGACAAGTTGCTGGCAAAATTTCTCCTTTGGAGTGATATTCCTTTCAGCATTGTAAGGAATAATCCATTTTTCCAGCCTGCTGTTGATGCTATTGAAATTGTTGGCCCAAGGTACAAAATCCCTTCTTATCATGACATGAGAGGCTGGATTTTTCAAAATGAAAAGCTTGCTGCACCAAAAGATTGGAGGATTTTAGGGGATCATGGGCACAAATAGGATGCACTGTGATGTCAGATGGTTGGACTGACCAAAAGGGGAGAACCCTTATAAACTTCTTGGTTAGTTGTCCCAAGGGGACTATCTTTATCAAATCTGTTGATGCATCTGCACAAATCAAAGATGCAAGAACTTTATGTGGTTTGCTGGATGTGTTTATTTTGGAGGTGGGTGCAAAAAATGTTGTCCAAGTCATAACGGAAAATGCTGCAAATTATGTTGCTGCTGGCAGGATGCTTATGGACAGACATCCTACTTTATTTTGGACACCTTGTGCTACACACTATTGATTTGATGTTGGAGGATATAGGGAAAATTGCCTTTGTTAAAGATATTGTTGAGTCATCCAAAATCATTACAAAATTTATATATAATCATACATCTGTGCTTAGCTTGATGATAAGATTCACCAACAACAAAGAGTTGGTGCGCCCCGCCATTACACGGTTTGCCACCAGTTTCATATCTCTTGAATTCCTCTTGAATTCTATGTGGGATGTGAAGAGAATGTTTCTTTCAGAGGAGTGGCGTGCTTTGCCAACGAGCCGCAACCCAAAGGGAGATGCCATATGCAGACTAGTTTCATATCAGGAAGACTTCTGGGCGGGAGTGCAGGAGGTGTGCGCCATTACTGAACCTTTGGTAAAGGTTCTTCGGTTAGTTGATGGTGAGAAGCCCGCAATGGGCTATTTGTATGAGGCCATGGATAGGGCCAAAGAATCCATTCGGGCCTACTATGATGATAAGGGAGATGAGGGGTTTCAGAGACAACTCCTCCTATGGGGAGTGATTGATGAACGATGGAACAACACACTCCATCGTCCCATTCATGCTGCTGGGATTTTCCTGAACCCCGCATTTTCTTACGCATGTGGGTTCATATTTGATGCTGACATCATGGATGGATTCTTAACTTGTGTCCAGAGGATGGTGCGATCTCCAACAGAACGTACATAAATCTCTAAAGAAATTGAGACATATAGGATGGCAGGTGGCACATTTGGCTTTGACATGGTTGTGACTGATATGACGACTAAAATGCCGGGTATTTTTTAGTTTGTTTCAAATTTCATTGTCTCTTCAAATTCCATTTTTTTATTTATGTTTATTTAAAATTTTATTTGTAATTTTGTTGTAGATGCATGGTAGAGAATGAATGTTGTTAGGGCACCCCTTCTGCAAAAGCTTGCCATTCGAATCCTCAGCCAAACATGTAGCTCCTCAGGATGTGAGTGCAACTAGAGTGTATTTGAAATAATACACAACAAGAAGCGCAACAGGTTAACACTTGAAAATTTAAAATATTGCAAATTTCCAAATAAATTTTTGAATTCATTAAACAATATTTTTTTTTATAATTATTATTTCATGATCTTTGTACAGGTTGGAGTCCCAGCGATTTAATGACATGGGCTACATCTACTACAATCTTCGATTGTGGGTGAGGCAACTTGAGAGGACACCTAATATGGAGGCCTTCTCATTGCATGGGATTGACACCACTGCTGCATGGAGGGTTGAGGCCGAGAGGTCTCTCATGGAGTCTACTGATGATTGGTTAGTGCAGGATGTAGTGGAGGAGGAGGAGGAGGAGGAGGAGGAGCAACAGGAGGAGGAGGAGTTGGAGCAACAGGAGGAGGAGGAGGAGGTGACACCACTTGCCCGGGCTACCCCTGCCACCAGTAGAGGACGTGGTCTACCTCCTATAGCTCCTATTTCTAGTTCTTCAGCTTCTAGAGCACAACAGACTCCACTGCCAACACCACCAGCACCAATATCTACATCTAGAGGGAAAGGGAAAGCTATGGCATTTTCTCGCAAGAGGGGCAGAGGAAATCAATAGTATTAGACTTTAGTTATTTTGTTCATTTCATTGTATATGACATTATGACTCATGAGATACATTATTATATTTTTTGTTGATATTTTGAGGCTGAGTTGGGACTCAGGAGTCAGGACTTACTATTCAGGACATGATTCACTGTTATGTGTGATTTTAGCACTAGAAATGATATTAAACATCTTATATATTAGTTCTTTTATCATATTTATGTGTCAATGTATTTATTTTATGTTGTAGATGGTTTAGATATTAAAAAAATTGAAAAAAATGAATATTTTTGTACCAAATGATTTTTTTTCCCGATTATTACCGATTTTTTCCCGATTAATTTTCTGATTTTTTCCCCACGCCGAATTAATCCCGATAACGATTAGTGCAACATTGGAAAGAACAACAAGAGGCCATCCAGTGTAGGATACCAGTTAAATCCTATGCTCCTTACCTCAGAGAACAATGGCTGCAATTTCAGATTAAAACACTGGCACAAAGGGGCACCATGCCATTTCAGGACTACAAGCAGTTTATTGATCTTTGTGATCAAAGTACACTAGAGGATAGGGCCAAAATGGTTGAGTTTTACTTGCACAACATGGCCCTCACAGACATGAATATTTGGGTTCCTAATGCCAAGCTAGGAGATCTACAATTAATGGCTTTGGCATCATGGATGAACCATGAGGAGTCAAGGGCTGCAAAGATGAAGAGAATATTGGCCAGAGAGCAAAATGAACCTGTTCTCATCAGAGTTGAACAGTCAAATCCCATGGCCCTGATCAACACCCATAAACTAATTGCAAATGATCCTCAGCGGGCACGTAGATATCTTGCTGCCCAAGAGCAAGCAATTTCACATTTTGAGGATATGTTTAGGTTGCTAAGAGATGATAATATACATGCCTGCTAAAGGAGATGGAACAAACTGCCACACAGCTTGAAGATCAGAGAATATCACTTCCCTCAAAGGTTGAGAGAGGCACTCAACAGGACACCTATGTATAAGCAATCAATGCAAAGGTTGAAGGTCAATTGGATAGGCCTAAAACTCAGTCCAATGCTACTCCTAAGGATGCTAGTAGGGACAAAAGAAAAGGAGGAAAAGATGCAGCGGGAAGAAGTAGAAAGGAAAGCAATCTTCTATGAACAAAAAGAAGAGACCACAACAAAAGCATGGGATGTCAGAAAGGCTACCAGAGCCATGAAGGACATGGACATTGACTAAGTTGCTCAAAGGATGAGCAACACTTTCAGTAGGAGGGTGATGATGAGCCTCATCATTGGGTAATTATATGGGCTTAATTCACCTCCTAGCTTAGTCAAACCAACTAATCTTACAACTTATTGCATACTTTGGATTATATTTTGTTTATGAGATGAGTTAGAGTTGGATATTTTGCTTTGTGGTGTAATGTGCATGTAATGCAGGAATAAAGGATGAAAGCAAGGAAAATGTAGGAATAAAGGATAAAAGCAAGGAACTATGGCAAAGACCTTGGTCAAACTCGAATGGGACAAGAGAGAGGAATTATAGGAGCTAAATCCTCCTCATTTACTACCCCTCCATTTGAATATTCCTCCATCATCTCGGAGTGCAAACAGCCAAATCACGAGGACTAGAAGACAACCGAGCAAGTGAAAAGGACAGAAAACAGTTTATTTTGAGTCAGGAGCCAAGCCTCCCTAATTTGAAGGAAGTCGTTGGAGACTTCAGATGTATAAGTATAGAGGCTTAGGACCTCAGTAGGATTAAGATTTTCATTGTAAAACTTTGCTTTATTTATGAGCTGCAAGACTTGTGACAGTTTGTTCTGTAATCCATGTTTTTTTTATAATAAGAATGAGTTATGTTGAAGTCGGCTCTGAGTTAACTCAAAGGGCTGAAGCTCTTGGGTTAGGGCCCGACCCGAGTAGCCAAAGCTCCTCTTTATCGTACATGTATGCTAGCATAGTTTTCTGTTTTTGTTCATTTGTTTAAATAGCTTCATTGTTCTGTTCATTTGCTTAAGTAGATTCATGGTTTTTTGTTCATTTGTTTAAGTAGCTGCATTTTCATTACAACAGTATAGCG
The DNA here is from genome assembly GCA_031772625.1 of Pinus tabuliformis. Taxonomy (NCBI): domain Eukaryota; kingdom Viridiplantae; phylum Streptophyta; class Pinopsida; order Pinales; family Pinaceae; genus Pinus; species Pinus tabuliformis. The sequence continues at coordinate 439,629,151 of CM062813.1, read as the reverse complement.
TAGATGATTCATGGTTTTTATGTTCAGTTGCTTCAATTTACTTCCATTTATGCCTTCTTTCAGTTCACAGGTTAGCTAGGAGAAAAAGATCACCATAAGGTTGCCTGCAGGTGTCTCGGCCTCATCTCCTCCCTCTGGGAGCATGACTTGAGGAAGAGACCCTTCAACAACCCCAAAAACACAGGTTTTTGGTTCTCATATGAGCTATGGAGTTTGTAGTTTGATGCAGTTACTTGTTCACCCTCACTGTGTTTTTATGTCGTTTTCCTTTGAAACATCCTTCAGCACATTCTTCATGCATCACTTCCTCGCCATCCGATCCACAACAAACCTTCACAATCACCATCTGATTCATTATTTTCTCCGACTGCTGCTTTGCGTGAAGTCTTCCACTTACTTTATGCGCTTTAATCTCCACCGTCGATCTGTCTCTTGATCCGATGGCTATCGCGTCACCTCAACACTTTATGCGCTTTAAACCCCCACCGTCAATCTACCTTGCCTGATCCGACGGTTATCGTGTCACTCGATCGCCAACTAGCTTAGCCGATTTGCACTGTTGATTAGCCCTGCCTGATCCAACGGTTATTGCGCAATCTCGTGCGGATTATTGCACGACTGTTATCCGCCCGAGAGCACGCGAGAAAAGTGGTTTTCTCGTGCTACGTGTCGCATAGTAAGGCTAATCGTGTGAAATTTCAGAATTCCGCTTACGACCTTGAGGGCGCGCGAGAAACTACTTACTGCCTTAGAAACCCGCTCCATCATTTCCGCACGTTTCTTTTTCCCGCGATACGATCTCTGCCGTCCATCCTCCGGTTAATCCTGTCCGTCCATCTCTTGACTTAATCTGCGTGATAAGATCTTAGCCGTTCATCGCTTCGTTACCCTGTCTGTCCATCTCTTGACTTAACCTCCGTGATAAGACCTCCGTCGTTCATCTGCTTCGTTACCCCTTTTCATCCATCTATTCGCTTAAGCCCCCGCGATAAGATCTCCACTGTCCATCTTCTGTTCGTTGATCGATCTAACGGTCCCTAAGCATTACTGCATCCTTACGTCCTCCTTTCATTGATTTCGACCTCTGATTGCTCTTCTGCTTACAAACAGATTTAGTCCAAGTTCCTTTGCTTACACCTTAGTATAGTTTAATGCTCTTTACGTTTGCAAATTAGATAGCAGCATTAGGTTAGTGATTGTTTTAGCAATTCTGCTTAGCATAACTGTTTAATTGGTTAATTGGGTTATGGTGTGGTTTAGCATTACATGCTGTTTTCTTCATTACTGCAGTAGAGTAGCTCTCTCTTAGAATAGGTTTGCTCTTCTTCCATCAAAGAATTAAGCTTCTTTTGACCCTATAAAAGTATGGCTTGGAACCCCTAGGGTCTCTTGCCAGATAAACAATGACAACAGGAAGGACCTTCACTTCTACTTGTGCATATAGCACTGTCACCTCCAAGTTTGTACGAACCCTGGGTTGATAAGTAAAGATGGTAGCCCCGGGAGTTGCAACATTCTTGTTGCAATACATGGGCTCATCACTAGCCTCCTCTTCAACGCTGCTCTTCCTCTTCCTCTTCTCGGCTTCCTTTAGATTCCCGACCCCTTCTTGTAGGTCTGAAACCCTACAACAAAAACTCTAGATGACTTTTGCTCCTTGGATAGTCTCCTCAAGAGGGAGACTCCTTTCACTTCCTTACTCGACTACCTTGAGCGAAGTCTTTTCCCAAACTTGATCACCCTTGTATGACTACAAAACTTTGGTCTATCCTTACCAACTTCAGACCTGCAATTTCTCGTATGTGAGGGTAATATGGGTCAAAACAGTCCTCCAATGATGACCCTCTCCTTCACTATCTTCTCTTCCTTCTTCACTGATCTAGAGGCTCTTTCTTAATATGTTTCTCGCACTTCTTCTTAGACTTACTTCATCGAATTGATTGCGTCCAAATGATGCCTATCACTGGTATATATACTTGTTTGTCCATGTCCATAAGGTCGACATGATCTCTAGAGTAGTGCGGACATGATCTCTCTCGAATCATCCTTACATTGTAAGCCGAATTGAGTGAGGGCTAGTGACAAGGTCTTGGAGGGTTACTTACAAAGACACATGTGACTCTTTACAATTGTTAAGGTTTTGGTATGTTCTATGCTTAGAGCAATTTATTTCAATTTTCACATTTAGCTCAGTACCTTTTCCAGATTAGCAATCACATTAGCATTAAAGTAAACTGCAGATAGTACATAAACATAAATCCTTGATCAAATTCTTCTTTTATTTTTTTCATAGTTCAACAGAGAAAGTGAGAGAGATAGTACATTTACAATAGAAGTCCATACTTGACTTTTGATATAGCATGAGATCATTTGAAGACATATTGATTCAACTGATTCTCTAATGTGACTTTTTCACCTATCTTAGTGTTGCATCTTGTCCATTTGCTGCACCTTACTGTGTAGCACCATCATGTTGTCTCATTCATCATTGTGCTGCCTCATACATCATCATGCAGTCTCATTACTGATCATGCTGCCCTTCACATCATCATGTAGTCTCACTGATCAGGTTGCCCATTACAAACATTCCCGTCATCTCAATGCTATACCGAAAATGTCACCGAGCTGTTCTCATTGATCCAAGAGAGGTTGCAGCATTGTTAGTGTAACCCTCTTGCTCCTTGAACAACTTATCCTTGAGGCTGCACCAATTGTCAACTCCATGCTGTCTAAGGTTCTTCTATGACAACACTTAGTCACCATGAGTCTATACTCAAGTCTGTAATATGTAACAACGTTTATCCTCACGCTATCACCTACAACAAAACAGGTCTCCTTGCTGCTCTCTGATGTTTTCATTGACAGGTGTCTCTATTGATTGTGTTTAGGGCTGCTTGGACAACGTGCTAGTGTCTCCATTAATCACTGCGTTTAGGGCTGTTTGGACAACATATTAGTCCCTTCATTAATGACTGTGTTTAGGGTTGTTTGGACAACGTACCAGTGCTTCCCTTAACTGTGTCTAGGATTGCTCTATTGACTGCGTATTAGGGCTATAAGTGCCTCCCTTAACTATGTTTAGGGCTGCTCCAGTACTGCAGCCAGATCTCCTTCAACTGCGGCTACATGTCTTGACTGCGGTTCCTTTTCATGACTGCGGATAACTGCATCTAGGGCATCACTGCGGCTAGGGCATTTGCTACTGCGTTTAGGGCATCATATACTTAGCCCAGCGTATTCTTTTTGTGTCTCTCCTTCACCAAAAACCCAAGACGTGGAGAGGAGGAGATCACATGAAGAATGTGTGTGAAAATGACTTCAAGTCCTCTTCTATTTATACTAAAACGTGGATGATGAATAGACATGTCTATTGGGCTTTTGAGCCTACTCAAGTTGCTGGCCGACTTGATAATTTGTTTTATAACACAAATAATTTCATAACTTCATAAATACTTATCGAAATTGGATGATCTTTAGATCAATCCTACACCTCTCGATGAGAGGGATCCAATAAAAATACCGGTTGCCTTAAATAAGATGATCCACATGGAGTTTGGACCTAGTTGACAATTTTAACAATCCCTCTCAACTAGGGAGAACTCCATCCGCTGATCCATATATCCGACTGTACTATCTTTGCTCTGCTCTGCGTAGCTCAGCTCAGCTATGCTCAGTGCAGCTCAGCTCAGCTCTGCTCTGCTCTGCGTAGCTCAGCTCAGCTATGCTCAGTGCAGCTCAACTCAGCGCTGCTCTGCTAAGCTCTGCTCAGCTCAGCTCAGCTCTGCTTTGCTCAGCTCAGCTCAGCTCTGCTTTGCTCAGCTCAGCTCTGCTTTGCTCAGCTCTGCTTTGCTCAGCTCAGCTCTGCTTTGCTCAGCTCTACTCAGCGCTGCTCAGCTCAGCTCTGCTTTGCTCTGCTGAACCATGAAGAAGAAGAATTGATCGAGAATGTCTCATACCATTCTCCATTGACCTGAAGTTAGTACCATTCTCCACTGACTTGAAGTTAGTCTCAGAGTGCGTAACACTGGTCCCAGACCAGTCTCAACCGACCCAAAGTTAGCATCATAGTGGGTACCACTCCTACTATTGGTCCCAGACTAGTATCATCAGTCTCAGAGTGTGTACCACTGGTCCCAGACCAGTCTCAATCGACCCAAAGTCAGCGTCATAGTGGGTACCTCTCCTACTACTGGTCCCAGACCAGTCCTCTACTGACTCGAAGTTAGTTTCAGAGTATGTACCACTGGTCCCAGACCAGCCCTCAACCGACCCAAAGTCAGTGTCATAGTGGGTACAACTCCTACAACTGGTCCCAAACCAGTCTCATTGATCCCAGATCAATGAAGGTCATCCTAGCATAGGGAGTACGGTAGATAAAACAATGCGTCTATCGGTACTACTATGGTCCCTATCCTCATTTCCCTGCTCATTGATCAGATGAGAGGTACTTCCCATGAGTCCTAGACTGCATGGGTAGGATGCCTCGACAGGAGAACTAATCATCCTGTCCACAGGAGAGCGAATCATCCTGTCCAGTGGATGCCACGGAGAACTAATCATTGTGGCCCACAGGAGTGCGAATCATCCTGTTCCACAATCACCATGGAGAACACATCATCCAGGCCTCACAGGAGAACTAATCATCCTGCTACACAATCGTCATGGAGAACACATCATCCAGACCTCACACGAGAACTAATCATCCTGCTACACAATCGTCATGGAGAACACATCATCTAGACCTCACAGGAGAACTAATCATCCTGCTACATAGTCGTCATGGAGAACACATCATCCAGACCTCACACGAGAACTAATCATCTTGCTACATAGTCGCCACAGGGTGTCACAGGGAAAGTTTTGATTCTTTTCCCCTGTACATGTACACCACCACGAGATGGTGAGTCACCCTGTGGTCATATGTCGCTCCAAGAAGTACCCTGCGCCCCCTCGGAGCTCCCAGAGCTCAGTACATCATACTTGACCCTCGTTAGAGGGTCTCTGAACGACACCAAGTCGTTCTCGGAAAGTCAGGAATTTGACCTTTCCTAGGGGCTATGTCAAAATGTCGGCGACCTGTTCATCTTTACCGATATGTTGGAGCCTTATAGCTCCCCGCTACACCATATATTGAATATAGTGGCACTTGATATCGATATGATTGGAGCAATCATGAAATACGGGATTCTCTGATAAACGAATCCCACTCTGGTTATCACTCAAGATCATAGAGGTATCCAATGTAAATCCAAACAACTCACTGAAGAGCTTTCGTAACCACACTGCCTCACAGGTGGCCATGCTAGCAGCAATATATTCTACCACGGCGGTGCTCAAAGCCACCGACTTCTGCTTCCTACTCATCCAGGATATTGAAGCAGATCCCAAGGAGAACCAACACTGAGAAGTGCTCTAGTGATCCTCCACACTGCCTGCCCACTCAGCATTCGAATAATCATGTGGTTTCATATTCCAGGCAGTGTATCTCAATCCATGAGAGATTGTGCCCTGAAGATATCTCAGAAGATTCTAGGCACCAATCTAGTGAAGCTCAACCAAATATGAGCTCACCATGCTAACTGCAAAACATATGTTCGGACTGAGGTTTACCAAGAACATCAACGCGAATGAGTTTATGAAACTCAGAGGCATTTCCCAAATCTGGTCCGACATCACTACCATATAACTTCTGAAAGTTAAGATCCTCGAGGTAGTCACAAGCTTGCAGTTTATCTTTCCATATTCAGAATCCAACTCCCTCTGTCTTCTACAAATGAGAGGGTCTGCACCTGTCAGACATAGGTGCCGGTATGAGAGCTCTATCATCCACAATCTACGGGTAATGGTTTGGATTGGTTTCACTCCTAGTGAATCTTAGCTTCATTCGACAGCTATCAATCCTCTCATACTACGCTTGGGGTGTTTTGCTTCAAGCCATAGAGGGCTTTCTTCCACCTACATACGTGAGATACCTGATCATCAATCTCAAACTCCTCGGGTTGTTCCAAATCTGTGTACCTGCTGCATGAGGGGAATGGTCCCCTTATAAGATTTTCCTTCGGTACATTTCAGACATGTACCTTCATGCTCTTTTTGAATTTAGGCATCCCTGCCATCATCTGACTCACAGACCTTCGGTGCTGTGTCAATGGACATGGTCCCCAGTGGACTTCCTGAAACTTGATACAACTCTGAACTCAAAAACGTCTTTGAAAAATCTATTTTCAAACACGTACCTTTCCATCGATGAGTGCCACCCTGTAACCTTTGACTTTCATTGCTAAAATGGACACCGGGTTCTTCTTGCGATCAGGTACATAAAAGAGATTCTGTAAATGAATCGAGTTACCCTCATTCAATTGAGGGGTAACATTCCCTACACCCTTTCCGGGATAGGTGGCATCGGCTCCAAGTATAATCCCACAATTGTTTCCATCTCTACCAAATTAGAGAGTGCACCCTTTTGGGGTTCCTTGCTTTCTTTGAAGAATCGACCATTTCCTTGATGACTTGCATTACCAGATATTCCTTTGATCATTGAAGATGTCGCTGGAATGATTGTTATCTTCATCAAGAGATGTGTCTCTGCCATTCCAACCCTCCTACTCATAATGGCCGAACTTAATGCAATCAAGGCATCCACCTTTCCTTCCACCCTTAGATTCGAACTTCCCAATGAAGTGATCTTTAAGTAGGCCATCAGAAACTTCCGCTGTGCCATTCTGATAATATTCTTTGCTTCCACTTCACCCTCGGTGAATTTGAAGAGGGATGAGGAACCCATTGATCCTTTTGTCCTTTCCCAACTGTCTTTGGTGATTAATCTTTCACTCTTGCTTGGGCATTGTCTTCACCTCAGCTATGATACCATGTTAAGGTTTTGGTATGTTCTATGCTTAGAGCAATTTATTTCAATTTTCACATTTAGCTCAATATCTTTTCCAGTATAGCAATCACCTCAGCATTAAAGTAAATTGCAGATAGAACATAAACATAAATCGCAGAAGACAAGCCAAGACAAGAGGACACAAGATGTGGCGCTAGCCAGGGACAAACCCCACAATGTGGGGAAACCCTTGATCAATTCTTCTTTTATGTTCTTCATAGTTCAGCAGAGAAAGTGAGAGAGATAGTACATTTACAATAGAAGTCCATACTTGACTTTTGATATCGCATGAGATCAGTTGAAGACATATTGCTTCAACTGAATCTCTAAGGTGACTTCTTCACCTATCTTAGTGTTGCATCTCGTCCATTTGCTGCACCTTACTGTGTAGCACCATCATGCTGCATCATGTTGTCTCATTCATCATCGTGTTGCCTCATACATCATCATGTAGTCTCATTACTGATCATGCTGCCCTTCACATCATCATGTAGTCTTACTGATCATGCTGCCCTTTACAAACATTCCCATCATCTCAGTGCTGTACCAAAAATGTCACTGAGCTGTTCTCATTGATCCAGCAGAGGTTCCAACACTGTTAGTGTAACCCTCTTGCTTGAACAGCTTATCCTTGAGGCTGCACCACGTGTCAACTCCATGCTGTCTAAGGTTCTTCTATGACAACACTTAGTCACCATGAATCTATACTCAAGTCTGTAACATGTAACAATGTTTATCCTTACGTTGTCACTTACAACAAATTAGGTCTCCTTGCTGCTCCTTGATGTTTTCATTGACAGGTGTCTCTATTGACTGTGTTTAGGGTTGCTTGGACAGCGTATTAGTGCCTCCATTAATGACTGCGTTTAGGGTTGTTTGGACAGTGTATTAGTGCCTCCATTAAGGACTGTGTTTAGGGCTGTTTGGACAACGTATCAATGCTTCCATTAACTGCGTTTAAGACTGCTCTATTGACTGCATATTAGGGCTATAAGTGCCTCCCTTAACTGCGTTTAGGGCTCCTCCAGTACTGCGGCCAGATCTCCTTCAACTGCGGCTACATGTCTTGACTGCGGTTCCTTTTCATGACTGCGGCTAACAACATCTAGGGCATCATTGTGGCTAGGGAATCTGCTACTGCGGTTAGGTCATCATATTCTTAGCCCAACGTATTCTTTTTGTGTCCCTCCTTCACCAAAAACCCAAGACATGGAGAGGAGGAGATCACACGAAGAATGTGTGTGAAAATGACTTCAAGTCCTCCTCTATTTATACTAAACGTGGATGATGAATAGACATGTCTATTGGGCTTGTGAGCCTATTCAAGTTGCTGGCCGACTTGACAAATTGTTTTATAACATAAATAAATTCATAACTTCATAAATACTTATCAGAATCGTATGATATTTAGATCAATCCTACTCCTCTCCATGAGAGGGATCCAATAAAAATATCAACGGCCATAAATAAGATGACCCACATGGAGTTTGGCCTAGTTGCCAATTTTAACAACAATGTGTAACATGGCTTCATTACATGACAATGACTCTTTAGAATTTTATGACTAGATGACAATATCGCTAAGGGCTCACAATGGGAGCCTTAACTTAAAATAAATTCTCTTGCTCATGGAACCCATGATGCAAGCATTACAATAATTTTATTTTTCTTCTTAACATCTCTTACATAAAATCACAACAACATGTCATTATAAAGATCGAACCTAGTTACACTTTTCAACACAACCTCTTAACTAGGGAGGTATTCATAATGGTACTTGGTCATTCTCAATCTGAAGAATTTCTCATAAGAAGAATCGGATTGGTAGTCCATTTGTTTAGCATCATATCAACCAACATTGCACATAGCAAGTCCTTGACTAACAACTCTATCTCTCCACTAGATCTGCGCTGAATGCTGGCAAGACCAATGATTTATAGACACTCTCATCATTGCCTCTCCCGGAACATGCCCGACCCGGGTTCTCAGGGTGTGTTCCATCAAGACTATTCTTATCTTGGATTCCCAGTCCTCAAAGAATATCGGTCCTCTACGACTACTCTTATCTTGGATGCCCTATCTCATCCTCAAAGAGCATCAGATGCCAAATGATTACCCAATCCTCCATTTTGTCTTCCCAAGTGAAGACCAGAATGATGCGTCTATCTCTCCCTCTCAGTTAGGGAAGACATATCTATTCGAACAAAGGAATGTACTCATTCCTACGGAAGGAATGTACTTACTCCTTTTTGGCTTAGGAATTTCAAAGTTTCTTGTAAGTAAGAAACTTGTTTCCACGCTCCCTCTTAATTAGGGACCTACAACAATTCCTCAGGTGGAGATGATGGGACAACCAGCTGCTTGAAGAACTCCTTCCTGTTGAGAAATCTAGGGCATTAGCATTAGGTGATTTCTTTTTGACTAGTAATTGCTTGTGAATGCTTTTTACTTCTTTAGATTAAGATCTTCTTCTTCTTAGGTTATTATTGTTCTTCTTCATCAAACAATAACCAATGCATGAACATAAATATACAAGAGACACAGAATGTAGGCTATCAACCAGGGCCAAAACCTCTCACTCTTTGAGAGGAAAACCTGCACAAATTCTTCTTATAAAAATATTCCAATTGACGAATACCAAGACCATGACCCTTGACTGATTAGCCACTCCAAGACTATTAATTTTAGGTATGTTCTATGCTTAGAGCAATTTATTTCAATTTTCACAGTTAGCTCAATATCTTTTCCAGATTAGCAATCACATCAGCATGATAGTAAATTGCAGATAGAACATAAACATAAATTGCAGAAGACAAGCCAAGACAAGAGGACACAAGATGTGGTGCTAGCTAGGGACAAACCCCAATGCGAGGAAACCCTTGATCAATTCTTCTTATATGTTATTCAATATTTCAACAGAGAGAGAGAGAGATAGTACATATACAACAGAAGTCAACACTTTGACTTATCTAAATAAGAGCATAGATCATCTCTAAGAAGATGATACATGAGGTAGCTGAACTCAGTTGAAGACATGCTGCTTCAACTGATTCTCCAAGGTGACTCCATTGCTTTGCTGCACCCATGATTTTGCTGCTCTTCATCATCATGCTGCACCTCACTGTGCTGCGCAATGCTGCACCCATCATCACTATGCTGCATCTCATCATGCTTCACCAATCATGATTGTACCCATCACTGTACTGCATCATGTGCCATTGCTGCACCATGTTGCCACACCGTTGTCCCATGTGGTATGTTGTGCCGTGTTGCCATATTGTCTCATGTGCTTGTTGCACCATGCTTGTCAACATGTGCTTGCTGCACCATGCTTGTCAACATGTGCTTGCTGCACCTTGCTTACCATACTATTGTCCCAATGTGCTTGTTGCACCTTGCTGTTGCTGCTATCCCATTGCGCCATTACTGTTGTCCCATTACTAGCACTGCTGTCCCACTGTTAGTTATTGCTGCTCCTATGTGGCAGTATATAGAATCTCCTCATCAATGAAGAGACCTCTCCAATCAAACAAGTCAAAGCACAAGTTACCATACTTCTGCACTTCTGTTTATAGGCAGTGTTTTGGTCATTGGTTAGGGCTCCCACTGTAACCTACAACAACCCAACAGTCATGCCCAAACCACATCTTAAATTATGCGACCTCCTGTTGAGTGATCACACTGTTTGAGGAGGCACCTACAATTACTTTTATAGGTGTTTTTGACCCTCAAAATAGTACCTACAAACCTGCGGCCTAGTCACAACAGAAAGGTCCCTTTACTTAGCTGTTACAAAAGAATATCTCTACGTTTTCTTGCCCAGAACAGTCCCAAGTTATGGCAACCCTCCAACAAGGTACTTCGGCCCTCCTTCCAGCACTCGGTCACCTGAGAACGTCCCTACAAACCCTCGCTGGCCTAATCTTCCTTACTGCAGCTAGGGCATGTTAGTAACCCTCCTTGACTGCGGCTAGGTACAATGTATGATCTTCCTTAGACAGCCTATAGAGGGCTTCTCCTTGCAGCGTAGATAACCTTCCTTGACTGTGGCTAGGTCACCCTTGGGACAGCGTGGAGGATTAGGGCATCTCTTCATGACTGCATCCTCTAGGTTGTGCGTAGGCTAGGGCTGTGCTAGGACTGCGGCTAGGGCAGATTGTTAAGCCTCCTTCCTCCTGCGTCTTAGGGCTACATCCTCTTAGATTTCTCTCACACTAAAACCCAAAGCGAGTGGAGAGAAATCAAGAGTGTAGTGTGTGTGAAATGACTCTCAAGTCATCTCCTTTTATACTAAAACGTTGAGCACGTGTGGGGGTTATTTGGTTGTTGGCCGACCTTGACGAATTGTCTTATAACACAAATAAATTCATAACGCCATGAATACTTATCGGAATTGGATGATCTTTAGATCAATCCTACACCTCTCGATGAGAGGAGTCCATGAAAAATATCAGCTGCCATAAATAAGATGACCCACATGGAGTTTGGCCGTAGTTGCCAATTTTAACACTCCCTCTCAACAAGGGAGAACTCCATGCATTGATCCATCTTCCAGACTGTACTATCTCTGCCAACAGTGCCTTGCTCTGCTCTGCTGAACCATGAAGAAGAAGAATTGATCGAGAATGTCTCATACCACTCTCTACTCACCTGAAGTTAGTCCCATATGAAGAGAGTGTGTCATACCACTCTTACTAATCCCAGATTAGTTCCAAACGAGAGTGAGTTATGTCACTCTTACTGACCCGAAGTCAATTTCATTGATCCCAGATCAATATCACGAGAGTGTGTCAAACTACTCATACTGATCCCAGATCAGTTTCATTGATCCTAGATCAATGGAGGTCATCTTAGCATAGGGAGTATGGTAGATACAACGATGCATCCATCGATAGTACTACCATGGTCCCTAACCCCATTTCCCTACTCATTGGCCAGATGAGAGGTACTTCCCATGAGTCCCAGACTGCATGGGTAGTATGCCTCGACAGGAGAACCACTCATCCTGTCCACAAGTCGCCGCGGGGTATCACAGGGGAAGGCTGAACCGTTCACCATTAGAGGAGGGTGAGTCGCCCTATGGTCGCTTGTTGCTCCAAGAAGTACCCCAAGCCCCCCAAATCTCCCAGAGCTCAATGCATGCATCATGCAGGACCCTCATAAGAGGGTCTCTCAACGACTCCAAGTCGTTCTGGAAAGTCACAAATTTGACCTTTCCTCGGGGCTTTGACAGAATGTCTGCGACTTGCACATCAGTCCCAATGCGATGGAGCCTTCTTGCTCATCGATGTACCATATCCCAGATAAGGTAGTATCTGATGTCTATATGCTGGAGCAATCATAGAATACGGGATTCCTCAACAATCGAATCCCCCTTTGGTTGTCACAGAAGATCATGGTGGTATCCATCATGTGTCAAACAACTCACTGAAGAGCTTCTGCAACCAGGCAGCTTCACACGAGGTCATACTCGTAGCTATGTATTCGGTCTCAGCGGTGCTCAAAGCAATCGTCTTCTGCTTCCTGCTCATCCAGGATATCGAGTAGAACCCAAAGAGAACCAACACCCAGAAGTTCTCTTGCGATCCTCCACACTGCTTACTTAATCAACATCAGAATAATCATGCAACGTCACATTTCCGACAATGTATCTCAATCCATGAGAGATTGTGCCCAGAAGATATCTCAAATGATTCTTGGCATCAATCCAGTGAGGCTCAACCAAATATGAGCCCAACATGCTAACTGCAAAACAAATACCCAGACGGGTGTTCACCAAGAACATCAATGCTAGTATGAGTTTATGAAACTCAGAGGCATTTCCCAAATCAAGTCTAGTATCCTTACCACATAAGTTCTGAAAGTTAAGATCCATCGAGGTAGTCGTGGGTTTGCAGTTCACCATTCCAAATCCGGAATCCAACTCCCTCTTACTTCTACAAATGAGAGGGTAATTACCTGTCAGAGAGAGGTTGTCCTCATAAGGTGTCAGTATGAGAGGTCTATCATCCACAACCTTCAAGCAATGTTTTGGATCGACTTCACTCCTAGTGAATCTCAGCTTCATCGGACAACTATCAATCCTCTCATATTAAGCCCGGGGTGTTTGCTTAAAGCCATAGAGGGCTTTCTTCCACCTGCATACATGAGATTCCCGATCATGAATCTCAAATCCCTCGGGTTGTTCCAAATCTTTGGACCGGCTACATAAGGGGAATGGTCCCCTTGTAAGATTTTCCTTCGGTACATCTCCGACATGTACCTTCGTGCTCTTCTTGAATTCAGGCATCCCTATCACCATTTGATGTTGGAAATAATACTGAGAGGGGGGTGAATCAGTATTATTAGATCAATAATTTTATTTCCCAAATAGATTTATATACGCTACTTCAGTGAAGTGAACTAGCGTGTACACGCGACTGTGCTTAAAGAAACCAACGTATATGCAGAGAACTTTTGATTTAGACAGTTTATCATGTGTTGAGCTTAAACCAATATATCAGAGATTTATTAAACAGTGCAGTAAAAGTAGAATAAAGCATCACACATAAGCAACACACATGAACACCAAGATTTAAGGTGGAAACCCAATGTGGGTAAAAACCACCTACTGCTGTCGTCTTTGGCTTCTTTTAATAATAAGAAAATCTGTTTACAATCTTGTACCGATGCAGACTCATACCAGTATGCAAGCTTCTACTTGTAGAAGGTTACAACCTTCTCTCGTTTTCCAGCTTCTACTGGAAGGGAGCTACAACCCCCTAGCTCTTGTACTAGCCAATATGTTTACTAGTATGTAGATGCCAGCCTACAAAAAACTCCACTCTTCCACCAGGGACCGTGTTTCATGAATTTTTAGACTGGATATTCCTGGATCACAACACCACAAGCTGAAGGCCATGTTTCATCAAATTTTCACACTGGACCCATCAAAGCCTTTTAAACTTAAACCGCATTAACCAATATTCAGTTAATCTGAACAATCAGATCATTGACACCAGAACACTGTGTTGAACCAAGAACCCTACATCATCATCCAGAACCAACTGTAACCTCAAAAATCATGCATTAGAGTGTATATGCTACTTGGTTGAACCCAACCTGCGTGTATACGCTACTTCCTTTAACCCAACCTGCATATATCTCTAAAGATTCAGAATCAAATACTTCTGAACCACAGACTGTACCAATCAGTGACATTCTGAAGATCTACTGTCATATTACAGAGTTCAAAACAGATAGCAGCAAGGATCACCCTTCCTTCTCAATCAATCAATCAATCAGACGCAATTTCCTTATACAACATTTCTACGTTCAGATCTAAGAGGACTTCAAGGACAGACAACAGTAAGACAACAGAATTTGATCAGATAGATCAGTCAGATCTGAACAAAAGCTTTTATTTTTGTATACGCTACTTGGAAGAGTCGAACCTGCGTATACACGCGCTTTGGCCGAGACGAACCTGCGTACAAATTTGAATATTTTGACTCATAGCTTTGCTGCAATTCCAGACTTCAGACAAACCCAGATCATGATAGATAACAAATAGAACAGGCGCAAAACATCGGATCTGGTCTCAACCAATGTCAGATCATTCAAGAATAAGTCATTTCAAGTCTCATGATTCTTGATCCAATGTTGAACTCAAGGTGCACATGAATATTTCAGACCCAGTCCTAACATAACCCTGCAACATAATATATACTTCAAATAGAAGTATTCCTTAGAATTTCATTGCTTGCACACCTTGGCCTAATGCTCTTCTCCTCCCTTATATACTCTTAGGCCTTTCTCAATACCTTGGACCAAAACCTTGGACCCAATACCTAGGGTCAATACCTTGGACCAAATGCCTCAGACCAATTACCTTGGACCAAAATACCTTGGATCAAATACTTTGGACCAAAAACTTGGTTTTTCCAACATGTACGTGCTTTTCCTCCTGTGAAAGTGCGTGCATACGTTTTACGCTACTTTTGTTCTGTTAAACAACGTGTATACGCGCCTTGGACAAAGTGACCCAGCGTATACCTCTTTTTTTTCATTCTTTGGAGTCTGATTTGTAATCCTTTGCTATTGACCTGCTGCACTGTGAACTTTCATCTGAGTGAGTTGCCATCAAGGACAACACCTTTATCATAATGCCAACATTTGACTCACATCGGGTAGGGCCCCATAATAAGTAGACCTCTAGTGCTATATATGAGATGTGTCAATTGACATGGTCCCCAATGGACCATCTTGCAACTTGATACAAATTGCCAATCTTGAACTCTAGGATAAAAGCATCTTTGAAAATTTTATTTTCAGACATGTACCTTTCCATCGACGAATGCCACCTTGAAACCTTTGACTTCCATTGCCGAAATGGACACCAGATTCTTCTTGCGATTAGGTACATAAAGAGATTCTTATAAATGAATCGAGTTACCCTCGTTCAATTGAGGGGTATCATTCCCTACACCCTTTCTGGGATAGGTGGCATTGACTCCAAGTATAATCCCACGATTGTTTCCATCTCTACCAAATTAGAGAGAGTACCCATCTATCCGATGAAGTACCTTGAAGCACTACAATCAATAAGCCAGATTGCCAGAGAGTCCGAAGGAGAGGGCCAATATAAGATAATGCTTTTTTATCTTATCAGAAACAACATTTGATTCTTCATATTTGGGGTTCCTTGCTTTCTTTGAAGAGTCAGCTATTTCCTTGATGACCTGCATTACCTGTCATTCCTTCGGTCATTGAAGATGTCCCTGGAATAATTGTTATCATCATCAAGTGATGTCTCCCTACCATTCAGACACTTCTTCGCATAAAGGCCGCACTTATTATAAACTTCTTCGCTTCTGCCTTTCCTTCCACCCTTATTATAAACTTCTTCGCATCTGCCTTTCCTTCCACCCTTAGATCCGGACTTCCAATTGAAGTGATCTTTAGGTAGGCCATCAGAAGCTTCCGCTGCGCCATTCTGATAATATTCTCTGCTTCGACTTCACTCTTGGTGAATTTGAAGAGGGACAAGGAATCCTTGATCCTTTTGTCCTTTCCCAACTGTCTTTGGTGATTGCTCTTTCACTCTTGCTTGGGCTTTGTCTTCACCTCACCTTTGATTTCATGTTAATTTTAGGTATGTTCTATGCTTAGAGCAATTTATTTCAATTTTCATAGTTAGCTCAATATCTTTTCCAGATTAGCAATCACATCAACATGATAGTAAATTGCAGATAGAACATAAACATAAATTGCAGAACACAAGCCAAGACAAGAGGACACAAGATGTGGTGCTAGCCAGGGACAAACCCCAATGTGGGGAAACCCTTTATCAATTCTTCTTATATGTTCTTCAATAGTTCAACAGAGAGAGAGAGAGAGAGAGAGAGAGAGAGAGAGAGATAGTACATATACAACAAAAGTCAACACTTTGACTTATCTAAATAAGAGCATAGATCATCTCTAAGAAGATGATACATGAGGTAGCTGAACTTAGTTGAAGACATGCTGCTTCAATTGATTCTCCAAGGTGACTCCATCTCCTTGCTGCACCCATCATTTTGCTGCTCCTCATCATCATGCTGCACCTCACTGTGCTGCACCATGCTGCACCCATCATCATTATGTTGCATCTCATCATGTGTCACTAATCATGATTGTACCCATTAGTACACTGCATCATGTGCCATTGCTACACCATGTTGACACACTACTGTCCCATGTGGTATCCACGTTGCCATATTGTCTCATGTGCTTGCTG
Source organism: Pinus tabuliformis (assembly GCA_031772625.1). NCBI lineage: Eukaryota > Viridiplantae > Streptophyta > Pinopsida > Pinales > Pinaceae > Pinus > Pinus tabuliformis. The sequence continues at coordinate 439,612,508 of CM062813.1, read as the reverse complement.
CACCATGCTGGTCACCATGTGTTTGCTGCAGCTTGCTTACCATATTGCTGTCCCAATGTGCTTGCAGCACCATGCTTGTCACCATGTGCTTGTTGCACCTTGCTGTTGCTGTTGTCCCATTACTAGCACTGTTGTCCCACTGTTAGTTATTGCTGCTCCTATGTGGCAGTATATATAATCTCCTCATCAATGAAGAGACCTCTCCAATCAAACAAGTCAAAGCACAAGTTACCATACTTCTGCACTTCTGTTTATAGGCAGTGTTTTGGTCACTGGTTAGGGCTCCCACTGTAACCTACAACAACCCAACAGTCATGCCCAAAACACATCTTAAATTATGCGGCCTCCTCTCCTCTCCAAGTTGAGTGATCACGTTGTTTGAGGAGGCACCTACAATTACTTGTATAGGTGTGTTTGACCCTCAAAATAGTACCTACAGGCCTGCAACCTAGTCACGAAAGAAAGGTCCCTTTACTTAGCTATTACAAGAGAATATCCCTGCGTTTTCTTGCCCAGGACAGTCCCAAGTCACGACAACCCTCTAGCAAGGTACTTCGGCTCTCCTTCCAGCGCTCGGTCACCTAAGAACGCCCCTACAAACCCTCGCTGGCCTAACCCTCCTTGACTGCAGCTAGGGCATGTTAGTAACCCTCTTTGACTGCAGCTGGGTACATCGAATGATCTTCCTTAGATAGCCTATAGAGATCTTCTCCTTGCAGCGTAGATAACCTTCCTTGACTGCGGGTAGGATTTGGGCATCTCTTCATGATTGCATCCTCTAAGTTGTGCGTAGGCTAGGGCTGTGCTAGGACTGCGGCTAGGGCAGATTGTTAAGCCTCCTTCCTCCTGTGTCTTAGGGCTACATCCTCCTAGATTTCTCTCACACTAAAACCCAAAGCAAGTGGAGAGAAATCAAGAGTGTAGTGTGTGTGAAATGACTATCAAGTCATGTCCTTTTATACTAAAACGTTGAGCACATGTGGGGGTTATTTGGTCACTGGCCGACCTTGACGAATTGTCTTATAACACAAATAAATTCATAACTCCATGAATACTTATCAGAATCGGATGATCTTTAGATCAATCCTACACCTCTCGATGAGAGGAGTCCAAGAAAAATATCAGCTGCCATAATTAAGATGACCCACATGGAGTTTGGCCCTAGTTTCCAATTTTAACAAAGACCAAGACACTAGTTTTCCAAACTGTCTTTTGCACTTTTCTTCTTCTCGACTCTTCTTCCTCTTCGACCTTCTTAACACTGAGATCTTCTGCTCAACGAACTGTAGATCTACTAGATATTGCACCAAAACATTGACAATGTAATGTCACCAAGATGTGGCCACTGTAGCAGCACTGAGACACTATGATAGATCTCAGAACTATAGTTCCTTCATAGTACTTCACAGTGGTCTTCCTCTATTGTAACATTGAGACTCTTTCTTAGACATCCAAACCCTTGTTACTGTGATATCCTCTTCATCCCTAATCTGAATTCCTTATGGACTTTGTCACTGCAACTGTGATCCAAATTGCTGTGATCTGAATTTATCACTGCCACAGCGCACCGAAAATATCAGAGATGTATCTAAACTTCATTGTCCTTTGTTACCCGAAATATCAGAGAGATCTGAATTCTCTTCATTGTTTGACCTCCAAACTTCTTCACTGTGGTTATCCATCCAAATTTCAGAAGGTTGTCCAAACTGTTCACTGTAATTACCATCCAAAAATCTCAGAGGAATCTGAACTCTGAACTGTCCTAATGCAAGGACCCTTCATGCCTATTTATAGTGGTTGCCCTTCATAAATAAGCCGACCTGAGTATATGAAGGGTTGTGTCTTTAGATGGGTAAGCCGACATGTGCTATTTATTTCATTTGGAGGCCGACTTGAAGAGGAGAATTGTGCTTGTCTTTGGAGGGCTTCTAGACACTTTCATAGACTCATATACATTTGACACATGCTCAAGAAGAGCTCTTCATACATGACATTAATTATTCGACTTTACTGACAAATCCTAAGGTTCTCAATGGGAGCCATCTAAAATAAAACCTCTTGCTCATGAAACCCATGAAGGAAGACAATGCAATAATAATTTTATTTTCTTCTTTCATCATTTACAAAAATCATAATTACATGTCATTATGAAGACCAAACCTATTTACACTTTTTCAACGCTCCCTCTTAATTAGGGATGTATTCATAATGGTACTTGGTCATTCTCAATCTGAAGAATTTGTCATAAGAAGAGTCGGATTGGTAACTCATCTGTCTACCATCATATTTAACCAGCATTGTCACATGGCAAGGCCTTGACTAACAACTCTATCTCTCCACAAGATCAGAGCACAATGCTGGCGAGACCAATGATTTATAGACACCATAATCATTGTCTCTCAAGGTACATACTCCACCTGGGTGTTCACAGAGTATGACCTACTTTGGACTATTCTTATCTTGGATCGCCAGTCCTCAAAGAATATCGATCCTCTACGACTACTCTTATCTTGGATGCCCTATCCCATCCTCAAAGAGCATCAGATGCTAGATGTTTAACCAATTCTCCATTCTGTCTTCCCAGGTGAAGACCAAAATGATGTGCCTATCTCTCCCTCTCAATTAGGGAGGACATATCAATTTCAATAACGAAATGTACTCATTCCTACAGAAGGAATGTACCTAAGCTCCCTCTTGGCTTAGGAATTTCCAAGTTTCTTCCAAGTAAGAAAACTTGTTTTCAAGCTCTCTCTTAATTAGGGATCTACAACAACTCCTCAACCAACTGCTTGAAGAACTCCTTCCTTCGTTGTCATGAATTTCTTTGTCAAGGAGTCTTAATCTTTTGGGGGTTCTTCATAGGGCATAGACCTTCCATCACTTTCATCCATGAGTCAGTGATGTAATTATTCCTTTCATCAGAAAGTGATCCATTAGTCTTCATCTGGCCTTGCTTCATGTCATGTTGCCTTCTTCATGCCATATTTTCCGGAAGGATCTTACATCCTTCTATATGGTCCTCTTGGAAGACATCCACAATTCTTCCCTTGGTAGACCTGCATAAACCCATCCAGATATTTGTTCAAAAATAAGAAATGAACACTTAAATCAAAATTACCTTTGTGATGGTCTTTCATCATGACATCTTCTAGTATGAATTGACATCCTGCATACATGTTGATATCTCCCCCAAAAATATCCATTGTCAAGGGTCTCTATCTTTTTCAAGATTCCATTGGAGTCCTCATATCTTTCCGAGAGATCTCCTAGTCAAATCTTCTTGGTCTCGAATGTTGTATGCCTTCTTCCATGGTTGCATAGTCTATGATCTCTTCCTTTCTTTCTTCACACATGACATCCCAGGAACTTCCAACCAGAGTTCCTCAAGTTACTGTTAATCACCTCATATTCCATATGAGGACATATTATGTTGATTTCGTCTAGTGTGATCCATGCCTTCCGACATCCTTTCATAGGAGGAGATTCCTTTCCTTTGATCACGCTTCCCAAGATAGAGTAGTGATCCATGTTTCCTGCAACCAGACAACATGACTTTATAATATTGAATACAAGTGAACATACCTCATTTACCTTTAGGTCATCTAGGATTCTTTAAGCAACTTCCTTGATTGAATAGAGCTTCAACCCTTGATCTGCTTCATCTCTTATGTCATCATACCATCATCCCATGAATTCCATAAGTTGGTGTCCCTAATGAAACACTTGCTTTCTCTCTAGATCAAAGAACCCTTCGATGAGGATTCCATCCGAGAATCTTGAGGATATTGTATATCCCTATCCAACATAGGTTTCCTTTTGACTTGATGTATGATGAGACTTGTCGTGGATGACTTCTTGCCTTCCTTTAGTTTCTAGTGAGGTTCCCAAGAGCTATAACCTTCACTGTTGATTGCCATAGATTTTGTTCCAGCTGTCCTTTATGCTTCCCTATGATGATGTCATGAGTTCTTGCTTCTAATGCTTTTCCTCTTTTTTGGACTTCCTTCTTTCAACTTTCTTCACTTCTTCGATGAAATGGACTTCTTCTCTATCTTTCTTGTTATTGCCCTTCTTGAGTTTAGGACAATCTCTCCTGTAATGCTCATAGCATTGAATCTTAGCTATGTTCTTCTTTCCTTCCGACAAAATGTCTGAATCCTTTCATTTGATACTTCAACACTTTTGCCCTCAACCTGTCCTCTCCTATCTTGCATAGAAACCATTAGGTGTTGAATGGGATAGCTTTCTTATCCTCATAGACATTTGTTACCTTGTTCATCAGTTAGTTCATTTAGAACAATGAGGATTAGCTCTTCTAGATCTTGCAATTGAGATCTTATGAAGATAACCCTTTATCCTTTGATACCTTCAATTTGTGTAGATCAAATCTAAGTGATGTGACATTCTTTATCGCATCTTCAGAGAATAGTTTTGCCAGCTTATCATATATATCTCTTTGATATCTCTGGTACTACTATATGAGGGGACCTTTCATAAGAATCCCTTTCCATGTATTCAGAGGAGACCTTGTCATTGATATGTTCAATGACTTCACTTTCTTCGAGGACTATATCTATCCTCCTTTTCCATGCAAGGAATTTCGATGACCCAACCAACTTATAGTTCTACTTGCAAAACGAAGTATTAGTGCCCCACTTGATTAGCCATTATTTCCCTTTGATCTACCTTTGAGCGGTTAAGTTGTTCCTGAAGGAACCAGACTTTGATACCAATTGTTGGAAACAATGTTAATACTGAGAGAGGGGGGGTGAATCGGTATTAAGGCTAACTTAAAATTTTCTGCCAATTTATATTTAACATTTAAACTTGGCATCCATTCATGTGAGCAATCAACAATATAACATGTGTAACAACATAATTCATCACATGAATACAAGCAGCATGAGCAACATACACATTAGACATAGAGGTTTAACGTGGAAACCCTTTCGAGAGAAAAACCACTAAAGCTTGTTTTGTTATTGATGTGAAATTAAGAGCACCTGCTCTATTACATCAATTTGTTTGTGAGCCACCACTCACCGGAAGCACCAACTCCCTTTGATTGTTTGCTAGGACCCACTAGCAAGAAGTGCCAACTCCCTTTTTTTGTAGACACTTGATCAAGTTACCAGAAACACCATATGAAACACCAACTTGTAGCTCCTTGAATTTATGCAAGCACCAACTTGCAGGAGGCACCAACCACTAAGCCTTCCCTAGACACCCACTAGAGATGGAAGCACCAACTTCCTATATATAGTCTCCAACCCACACTCGTTAAGGAAATAATACTCACTGAATATGACAACCTCTCTGCCTGTTTTCAGCGCTGTTCTCCTTTGCAGCCTTCACTCTACTCGATCCATGCGGAACTTTGTTCTTCGCTCACTCTGCAAACATCATACACTCATCTCATGACCCTCTGCTCTCAGCAACGTACACTCAACTCTTGACCCTCTTCTTTAATGCATGCATTCTTGGCATTTCTCCTGTGCATAAGCACTCTCGGCTTCTCTTTGCAGCCCAAAACACACTTGGCCTCTACTCAGCAGTGCACACACACACAAAGCTCTCCACACAACTTTCTCAACAATGCTGCTATCCCCCCATTGCTTAATTGCAATCCTGAGTTTTGTTCCACTATTGCATATTGGTCGATGCTATCTCTGCTGTCTTCCATATTGGCCAAGTGCGTACTCTTGCAGGGCTTCTCATACTGATAGGCTTGTTTGATCAATCTCATTTTACTATTGCATCAAAATACTTGGCCACTGCTGTTGAGTTAATTAAAGTCATGGGCACCTCAATGTTGTTCCGTACTAAGAATTATTCCTCAGTCAAACTGCACACTACAACAAGGCTCTCCATTCTGCTTATTAATTGATCATAGGCTCAACATGTACTTCAACATGGCTTCTCTACGCTTGGTTTGATTTTTATTCAATTCCATGAAGCGTGCAATGAAGACCAAGCATAGCCGTTCTGGAGTCAATTGCCACCTCTGCAAATCATGGTCCTCTCAGTCTTAGTCTCCTGCGTTTGAAAGTTACCATTGAACCCATTACTCCATTTGTGTAATCGTGGTCCTTGCTGTGTTGACTCAACACGCTTTGCAGTTGTCATTACTCCCGTGTCACCATTGCTTCTGTGTGCATTTACCCAGTTGCCTACTCATCCATGCCTTTAACACTTTGTTCTGAGCTTCGCTCACTGCAAATATGGCCATAGCCAATTATGGCACAACTGCCAAATATGGTGGAACCATTCATCCAAAGCCCAAAGGCTTTCCATTAATAGTGCTGTCAAATATAACTCTGCGACCCTTATTGATTATAGCCCCTCTCATGTTGGCGCTTAGCCTCTTGTCCACCATAGGACTCAATGCTGTGATTGTCGGCTAAGCCTACAGGCGCTAAGCTGCTCTACACCCTTCGCGAGTTGAATTCCCTTTGTTATTTGCTCCCACACCCTTGGTCTTTTCCTGCACGTAACCTTGTGCCAATGCTTAACCTGTAGCTCTCTAGCCCAACAGTATCATTCGTGCCTCCTTTGTAAACTTCCACGCTCCTTTTAGCGGGCTTAGCTGTCCCATGGGGTCCGCCTTGCACTTTCAGTGGCCAATCAAGGGCTCCACTGGGATGAGCTGTCTAACCGATGTGTCGTGGCGCTTACAACTTGACACATTCCCTTTGCGCTTCTTTATTAATATCCCAAGCTCCATACCTTCGAGGTGACGTGGCATTGATCAAGAAAGAAGCTTCAATAAGAGAAAACTTATCGAAGGGCTTTCCTCTTAAGAGAAGAGAGGTTTTGGCCCTGGCAGAGAGCCAACATCTTGTGTTCTTGTTCTTATGTTTTGGTAGCAGTTTGATGAAGTACGCACACATGCATTAATAATAAGAAGAAGAAGATTAAGCTAACAAGAAGTAAAAATACTCCACAAATTGTTATCAAATAACTAAGAATCCTACTATATCTAATTTGCCCTAGATTCTTCAGCACAACTGTTAGCAAATTCTTATCCTACAATTGCTATGTTGCACGAAACTTCTAGGAACCCGACGTTTCGGGCCATACTTGTACCCGAAACTCCGAAACTTGGTCGAAACTCGACCATCATGTAATCATATATGAGAGTTAATATAGACTTGTTTTTCCTTCGAAATTGTCATCTATGGGTCTTATTCCCTTTTTTCTTGCAAGATAATGTGTTATTAACTCCGACTCTGACTCCAACTCCGACTCGGTATGGACTCGGCCGGCTCGATTTCAATGATTCGATCGTTGTAAAAAATACATTAAATAATATTTTTTTATAAAAACACACAATTTTAAAGATTTTCATTCATGTTTCCAAACACACAGCATTAGAATATAGATAGAAGACAACATATGATCAAAGTAGGCTCATGAATATATCCATTATATCAAAATGGAACCTAGTGCACTTTCCAATACATACACAATGATGATATAGAGATCAAAACAAAAACACATAACCAAGGAGGCTATAAATGGCCTCTACAACAAAAGTCTGTGACTAGTACTACTGGCTACTGCTAGAGTTGCCAACATCATCTAGCTCAGTGTTACTTGGGAGCGGGAGCGAAAGTGGGGAGCGAGAGCGAAAACGGGAGTGGGAGCGACATTTTCAGAAGCTCCCGGTTTGGGAGTGAATCCCGGAGGAGTTCGACAACCAATATCACTAACATCAAGGTACATAGAGGGATTGGTGCTCTTGATTAAATACGAGTTCCATACCCTAATACATGACAAAATTCAATGGAAACATTGCAATCCCCTAATCCTGAAATCCTGAAAAACTGATAAGTTTGCTGGATTTTGAATGAAATCTAAAATTCTACTTTCTCCATATGAAATCCAATGAGGTCGGAACCACTCTCAAACATCTTGAGTCATTTCATGGTAATGTTAAAAATTTAAGTAAAAGGATGAAAATGAAGATTAAGGAGAATGTCACTTTTACTTTCAGAATTTAACATTACCATGAAATTTGAATAACATATCAATACTAGGAGAGGGGAATGGACCCCAAAGACCAAAAAACCAATTAATAAAACCATTTTGGAGTCCCCCACACTGAGAAAAAACATAAAAAAATAAAAAAAATTGCGTTTTTGGGGTTTATTGGCTGCATGAAGTGGCCCAGCCAACTTGATACGGCCTCGGCTGAGTCGGCCGAGTTAAGAGTGACTCGGCCGAGTCATGCCATGACTCGGCCAGGGCACTCTTAACTCGGCTGACGGAACTGGTTCGATGACCGAGTCACAAATTTTTTTACCGGCTTGGACCAACTCGGCCAAGTCGGTTCCAAGCCCGCTGGCTTTTAAAACACTGATATATATATATATATATATATGACGTTTCGACCGACGTTTCCATTTTTCGGAGGTGATATTTCTAAACGTACCCGTATATGAAACTCTAAAAAGTTTCGGCATTTTGTGCAACTTAGTACAATTGTAGTTATAAATTATCTTATTGACAACAACATTTGATTTAGAGAAGTACTGACCTATGTTGAATTGAACAAATTCAAGGATCAAATGCACAAAGCCAATGATTGATTTCTAATTTTGTTGTATTTTGGTTCAGAGATATGACAACTTGACCTAACAATATAACAATAGCTTGAGTGACCATTCTATGAGAGTGAGATTGTTCATACATGCGATATTGATATTAGAAATATATATAAATACAATGTATTAAAGCAGTTAACATAACCTTTACAACAATATGTGAGGACATGTGCTTGATGATGCAATAGTTGTAATGACACACTTGTTTATGTTTGCAAGAATCTAGGGTTTGACTTGATCTTGCTGAAACAATGTTGAATAATGAAACATTGTGAAGCAATCTTAAAAGTGAATATTTATATGACGATGACTCCTCATTTTCGATGCAACGGTGGCCTATATCACTTCATATAACAATACTTGACAATGACTAGAATGACAACTCTCTATGACTATGACATGTGATTGATGATTGTTCTATCATGAACTTTAATGTGACTTCAGAACCTGCTAAGGTTTGCAACAATGATGTGAAAGAAGTATTTCACAAATGGTCTAACTTTGATATATGACAGTGATATATTGGAACATGAATTAGGGTTTGGTAGAAGCCTACATTACAGTATGACAATAGCCTTTGAAGTCTGTTACTTGTGATAACATCCTATTGATAATGATAATAGTTTTTATTGACATTCTCTTGATGATAACAATAACCTTGATGACTTGGTGAAGACAGTAATTGTCATTCCTTTGATAGCAACAAATCTTGGCTTGACAATAACATCTGATGACTTTGACAGTGACATTACCTTGGATATGACCAATTGTGTATTTGACAATGATAACAATAATGATTGTTATGTTCCTTAGTTACAACATGTGAATAATTGCAGAGTACAAAGTGATTAGAGATAGCAATGGTTAGTTTCACATTGTGTTTGAGCAGGGGCAAGTTTGGGTATAACGATGAATATTGCTTGAGGTATGATTGTGTAGATGTAAGTTTGAGCAGAGTTGAGAAGTGAGGCTGCTAGGAATTGACTGTGATATATATACCAAGTAGAGTAGCATAACCTTCATTACAATTTCTTTTTGTTGATTTTGAGCGCAGGGGGATCTAGTTTGAAAATTGTGAAACATGGTCCACCTGTTGCTTAGGGTGGCAGGGTGGCACAAGGCAGGAGAGTGGAGTCTCCTTCAGGTTGGAGCCTGAGAACACTTCATGGCGGTAGGGTGGTGCTAGGGTAGGTTGTAGGCTGCACATGGCATTGGAGTGTTCGTCCAATTGCAACTGATACATAGGGTGTTGGAGCATCTGTTAGGTTGGAGCTTGAGATCTAGGGCATTGGAGCGTCCTCCCAATTGTAGTTGGTAAACAGGGTGTTGGAGCATCCTACAGGTTAGAGCCTGTAAATCAGGGGGTTGGAGCCTCCTTCAGTTGGAGCTAGCTGAAAACTTGATGTAATTATTGTGAAAGACAAATATTAAGAAGAGTTCGGTGGCTTTTGACCTGGAGGGGGTTTTCCACCTAAAGTACTCTGTGTACTGTCTTGATTATTGTGCATTGTTGAATGGTGTTGATTATTATTTATGTTGATGAAATGTTAAAGATAATTAATGCTCTGAAATATTAAAAGTACCAATTGACAAGAAATAATGATTCACCCCCCCCTCTTAGTGTTTCCGACATGTCGCTAATGCTTATCCAATCCACCATTCTCCCTACCCGTGTTCATGCGCTAGACTTACGATGGTTAGTCTTGGCCATAACACATGGCACATGGAGAACACGATGTTCATCCTCACTCCCTCTCAAACAGGGAGGAGTATCCATCCTCACCCCCTCTCAAACAAGGAGGAGATAACTAGAAGCCCAAGCTTGTGTCAGAAGTACTCATACTTCCCTTACATCAACTACTTGTCCATTTGTGGAGATATTCTTTGTAGCTTCTCGACTCCTATCTGCACCATACTTCTCGAATCATCAAGCACTTCCATCTTTTATGAAAAGCCAGGTTCTTGACAATCTTTGTAGAGAATCATGATCGAATCTAGCACGTCATCAAATAGTCCATCAAGCATTTTATGGAGACAAACTGCTTTACAACTGATTCAACCAATTGCCACATCTTTTGCCTCCGTAGTGTAACAAAATTTTGCTTGATACTCTTCCATGAAACCATACTAGATCCCACCCATTAGTGGTATCTTTCCTGATTATCAACACGAGCAATCCAATCGATGTAACCTCAAGTCCCAAGTTGTGAGATCCTTCATGTCAACTATTGCTTCCAACTCCCTTTGACCCTCTTCCTCGTAGTAGGAGAGCATTTAAATTGCTTTCCTTTTTTGCAATCATATTTTTCCATCTTCATGCTTTGTTACATTCTTTCCATTCTTTCATCTGTTGTCAAGTCTTGAATAGTTCTTGTTAAAAGCCTACAAACTTTTTTAGGAGGCTATGAAAGAACAAATATAATAAAACAAAGTACAAAGACAATAGCACTAGTAGTAATCAAGGAAGTGTAGTGTACTTATCTCTTTTGACGAAAGTCAACTCCCTCCTAATATTGTTCTCACATCAACATGATGTCATTTCTGTCATTATCGAGAGCTAGGGTTTCTACTAACAATGGGAATGATTAGTCCGAATTTTATTCTTAGGGTTTTGGTTATTTGTACCTTAGCTAGGGTTTACAAAACCCTAGATGCTTTATTATACAAAACCTTTAAAACCTGCCATTTTCCTGATTTGCAAGTTCCACTAGCATAATAAAGAGTTAGCTACAAAACCCTAGAAAAAGTTATTTGACAAGCATTCTATAAGATGGAGTTCATTTCATTCCTTAATTACAAGACCTAGTCTTAATATGCAAGGAAAAGATTCAAATGCTAAAATATCAACGATCTTTTAATATGTCTATACAAACCCTTTTATAATACATCCTTATATTTCAAGAGAGCATAAGATTGTTAGCATATTCCACATATTAATTGAATATTCCACATATTCAATTAAATGCAATATAATTGACATAGGTTATTGGTTGAATTATATGTACGTCTTAACCTTACCTATCCATCCTTGCAAAGTCCCGATAGTTTTTCTTCAGTTGACATATATCAACTTCCTTCAACAAAGGCACTTTAAACCTTCAATTATCGAACTAGGATGTTGACCATAGAGATTTCTTTGGGCTGCTTACAATGTTCATTGTCTATAGTGGAGGCTTTAGTGTTTTAGTCCTTTATCAAACTTTATTGCATTGGATAGGTCGACTTTGATGATGTAATTATTCTTTCTTTTATGTATAGGAAGGAAGCCTCTTTAGCATCGCTGCTTCACATGCTTGTGTCACAAAGATGAGTCTTATTTACCTTCTTCTCACAATCCTTCCTACAAGGAGCTATAGCATTACATCTTTAGGCTTGGCATTATACTGATAATTTGACTTCCTCTCTGGAAGATACAATTCTTAGGATCATATATAGACTTTAGTAATTTAATCCTTTACCACAGAATCTCTGCCTTTATTTGCAGAGAAGATTCATAAATTTTCGGTCTCTTCCAGATTCCATAGAAATTTAGGTCCCTTTAGGACAGAGGAATCGAGGAATACGATCTTTCCAAGAGATATGTCACACATAGCTTGTTTCATAGAAATATAATTTCTTTGATGTATATGCCTTGGAGATATACCGCACATTGTTCCATGCCTTGGAGATGTTGCTTCAGATTTTGTTGTCTTTCTTCACCTTCAAACTTCATATCTTTCAGTTTCAAACTTTCTCTCAAATTTCCTTGTCTTCTATTGTTATGTGTGTTGATGGGCTTCAATTGAGTGATCTAAGACTATTGTAAATAGTCTTTCTGCATAAGCGAATGGATGCTTTGTATTGTTTGGACTCTATATTATATGAATGCCTTGTTTCTGTACTTAGATGTCATGTCCACTGAAATAGATTGTCTTATATAGCTCATAATCCATAGTAGCAATAGTACCATAACAAACTCAGATATCTTAGAAGTGTGTTGCCATAGTAAGCTCAGATGCCACAAAGAAATGTTGCTACAGTGGTTCAGCCTATTCTTTTAGTCGTCTATTCTTGCTTGAACGAGGGTACACGAATCTCTTCTTATCTCTTTTTACTTCGACATTCATTCATTTTTGTATTTTGCAGAGATGGATAACTTGGTGTCAAATTATAAATTCTTCGGGATGATTGAATTAGTTCTGTCCTCAGAGGTGAGGAGGCTTGTAATTCCATATATTGATACTTTTCATGTCCAATAAGAGTAGTCCCTTATCTCAACAACCCTTATGATCTTGGCTTCTTAGGTCTTCTTGCACACTAGACTTTTTCTCTGTTTTTCTTTTAGACTTGGCCTTTCTTAGGGCTTCTTCAATAATGCTCTTGTCTTTCCTAAAACTCTGATACCATGTTGAGAAACCAAGTGTAGTGTAGATTAGACTAGATTCCTCTTCTTGATAATCACTTGTGAATGTTAAATGTCATCTTATTACTTCTCTAGTGTTCTTGATCGAGCGACTATGCAAATGTTTAGTCTTTCAAAGAAAAATAAAGAGAAAGAGACACCAAAATTAGGCTGGTAGCCAGGGCCAAACCCCACAAGGGGAAAAACCAACAATCCTTCTCTTATAGAATTAGATCAAAATGAGATATCCAAGACCAAGACCTAGACCAAGTCTGCCACAAACATATCCTTCTCTTATAGAATCAGATCAAAATGAGATATCCAAGTGTGAAAATTTCATCTATTGCAATAACTGAAAAATATTTTGATAACTGTCAAATTGATTATGCAATTATATTTGGTACAACAAATATCGAATAAGTTTACTACTGCAATTTTCACAATAAATTATTGCGGAAAATAAAATGCCGGAAATAGAGAAATTCTAGCACACACATAGAAAATATTAACACAGTTATTTTTGGTCAATTGTCGTCGGAAAAACTCAATGTGGGAAAACTGGTGTAGCAGATGAGGGTTTTCTTATTAATTTTCAGAAGCAAATTTAAGTAGAAGAATTCTGGCAATCGAGACAGAGAAAAAACACTGAGAGAAATTTTATAAGAAATTCCTCACTCTCCACAACAACTTCCTGACCCCGAGATGGACCCTTTGCCCATACGCTGGTGCCTTTGCATCACTGCGCTGTGCTCTCGTGGAATACGCTCTTCCTGACGTTGCCTCTTCCTAAATTCGGAAATCTGCCTTCGGGACTGCTGCTACTACCCTCTCTCTCTCACCTGCCACTCACCTTCTGGCTCTATCTCCTCAGCTGAATCACAACCACTGAGAAAATCGATCTGCCTGGGCAACTGAGTAACTGCACTGGCGTGTTCTCCATCAACCCATCGACTTATAATCTTTTGTTGGAGCACCAACGACGAAGATTAAAACATAATCGATGGCCCAAATGATTTCTATGTTGATCCATGTGAGTTTCTAGAACATTCACACCATGACTTAATTAATTCTGGTTAATTAATCACATTTCTTAAGTTTAGACTATAAGAAATATTAAAAACTGATTAATAAATCTAATTAAGTTGTCTCTAGGTGGAATTTCTAGAAACGATTTGAGTATTAGAGAATACATGTATTCTAGCCTCTCCACCGAATCTCGTGGCTAGAACACATCTGATGCTACAAAGACTAACACTCCCTCTTAACGAGGAATGTGTTCTAGCACTGCAACACACTAAAGCAACACCCTGTCTCTGCACCACCTCCTATCACACTGCTGATGTCTGGCTATTGCTGCCCACCAACCACTGCGCAACTCTGATATACTTTGCATCTGTGCTGTTGAATTGCTGCGAACACTGCATCTACATTGCAACTCTCTCTCATCTACTGCTGCTGTAACTGCAACATCTGTAACTAAGAACCATCTAAGGTACCCGGTATCTGCTACTAAAACGGGTTCTTCACCATACCCATCTGTTCCCTGAACTGGATGAACTTAGCTCTCCCTAGAGCTTTCGTGAGTATCTCTACTACTTGATCTCCTGTGGGAACATACTGCAGCTGAACTGCCCCATGCTGTACACAATCTTTGATGAAATGACATCTGATATCTATGTGCTTCGACTTGTCATGAAACACTGGATTCTCAGAGAGTTTTATGCAACTTTGATTATCACAGTAGACACTGGTTGCTCCCATCCTCTGCCTGAACAAGCTCACGAGCAGCTTCCTAAGCCATATAGCTTTGCACGTAGCTGTGCTGGCTACCATATATTTTGCTTCTACTGAGCTCAGTGCTACTGACTTCTGCTTCCTGCTACACCAAGAAACCATCCTTGATCCAACGCTGAAGCAGTACCTGGAGGTACTTTTTCTGTCCACTGAACTGCCTGCCCAATTTGCATCTGTGAATCCACATAATCTGACATCATCTCCTCGAGTATATTTCAACCCATACCCAATTGTGCCACGCACATACATCTCCTCGAGTATATTTTAACCCATACCCAATTGTGCTGCTGCCCAATGTACCCTTTTCGGCTCAACCATGAACTGACTAAGGGTATTGACAGCGAAACAAATGTCTGGCCTAGTGTTGACCAGATACATGAGAGACCCAATGAGCTGTCTATACAAGGTGGGGTCGACTTCCTTGTCCCCTGATGCATATATCTTCTTCCAATTGGTGATCATGGGAGTAGTCACGGGCCGACAATCTTGCATTCTGAACCTCTTCAGAATATCTGTATTCTATGTCCCTTGCCCAAGGAAGAACTCCCCATTCTTCTGCCAAACTTCCAATCGTAGAGAATAGTGCATCAACCCCATATCCATCATGTCGAATTCTGTTACAAGGTTCCTCTTGCAGTCTTTTATGAGCCCTGATGATCCTGTCAAAAAGAGATCATCCACATACAAAACCAGAATGAGTGGCTCATCCTCTACCATTAAATAGTAGAGTTTGGGATCTGCATCACTCTTGACCAATCCCAACTACTGCAAGTAACTGTCAATCCGACCATACCATGCCATGGGTGCCTGCTTGAGTCCGTATAGGGCTTTCTTCAACCTACACACATGAGTGTGCTTCTCATGAGTTTCAAAGCCTTCAGGCTGTTCTATAGACACCTCTTCTTCTATCACCCCATTCAAGAATGTTGTCTTGACGTCCATTGGGTGAATCTTCCATCCCATCTGCGCTGCTAGAGATATAACATATCTGATAGAGGTATATTTGGCGAGTGGGGCGAAGGTCTCCTCATAGTCTATTCCTTCTTTCTGTGCATATCCCTTTGCCACCAACCTAGCCTTGTACTTTTCTACATTGCCAACTGCAGCGTACTTGATCTTGTAGATCCATTTGGAACCTACAATGGATCTATTTTCCAGCCTGGACACTACCTCCCAAACATCATTTGTCATGATATAACTATACTTTTCTACGATGGCATCCACCCACACCTGATGTTGTGCGACTTTCTGAAAGCTGGAGGGTTCTACAACTTGAGCTACCAAGGCTTGATATCTATCAGGCTGCCTGCACTGTCTCTTGTCCGTCCTAGAAGTTTCGATAAACTCCTCTGTGTCTCTCAATGTCTGACGAACTTCCCTACTGGCTCTACCACTGGTGGTGGGAGGTTCAATCGATTCCTCCTCCTGTTCTTGCTGCTCCGTTTGTTGAGAACTCCCTGGATCTCCTACCCTTGAGGAAATATTGGTACTAGTCATTGTACTTGATCCTTGTGACTATCCTCTTGCTGGTCCCACTAGCTGTCCTTGCTACTGGACTAACAAAACTTCTGCTGATTGATTCTGATCATCTGTAGGCATCTCTCGAGATCTCCTAAAAGCTCTGTCCTCCATGAACTTTACATCTCGTCTCACTACAATCTTCCTACTGCTAGGAATGTAGATCCTGTATGCCTTTGAGGTCTCACTATACCTGACGAGGAACCCCTTCTCTGCAGTCTGATCCAATTTACTGCGTTTTTCATCTAGCACGTGGCAGTAAGCTGCACTCCCAAAAATCCTCAAGTGACTTACTTCAGGCTTCTTTCCTGTGAAGACTCCCTCTGGCATTTTCTTCCCCAATGCTCTATGAGGAGTTTTGTTCTGAATGTACACTGCTGTGTTACATGCCTCTGCCCATAGAAATCTGGGCAGATCCTGATCATACAACATAGCCTTTGCAACCCCAATTATCATTATGTTCTTCCACACCACTACATTCTGTTGAGGGTTATATGGAGTTGTCCATTCTCTTTTGATGCCTTCCTTAGCGCATAAATCTGTGAAATCTTTATCAATGTATTCTTCACCATTATCTGAGCGAAGCACCTTGATGTTCTTCCCTGTCGTGTTCTCTACGAGCGCCTTAAACTCTTTAAACCGATCAAAGACCTCATCTTTAGTCTTTAAGAAATAGATCCAGGCCTTTCTGGAATGGTCATCAATAAAGGTGACGAAGTATTCGCCACCACTAAGAGTTCCAGTGGACATAGGGCCACAAATATCTGAGTGTATCAGTCCTAACACGTCATTTGCTCTGCTGTCACTTCTCAGGAATGCTGTCTTTGCGTACTTCCCAAGTATGCATCCTCTGCATACATCATCGTGCTCCGTACTGAGAACTGGAGCTCATGTGATAGTTTCTCTAAGCTATTTTGAGTGCTACATCCTCCTGTGCCACAATTCGTTCCACTCCTTTCCACTGCTACTGTCACTGCCTACAAGTGCCATTGGAGAATCGAGCTGCAACCTCTATAACTTGTTTCTTTGAGCTCCAATTTGTTTCACCTTCTTCCAGCTTGAGTGTTTGCCATACACTTTCTTCCCTACAAAGTGTACATCATATCGCTTGCCCTGCAACCGGGACACTGAAATTAGGTTCATACCCGATCCAGACACATGCAATACATTAGTAGCGCTGGTGCTGGCCCCTTACTCCCTCTGAAACTCTATGGTGCCTCTACCTACAAGGGTACATTTAGTTCTGTTGCCCATAGTGATCTGGAAGTCCATCTGCTCTTCTTGATAGCTAGAGAAATATTCTCTAACTCCTGTCATATGAGCTGAAGCTCCACTATCTATATACCAGACACCAGATGAAGCTGATCTTGATAGGCACACAAATTCATCCTCCAGCCTGGAAGATAAATCTTCATCCCGACTGTTAATCCTGTCCATAATTTTCTGTTCTATTTCTCTTTCCTCTCAATGCTGAATCTGTTCAACAAACTGTTGCAAAAAATTATTGCGTCCAGCTAGAGATCTGCTCTGCAAAAAAATATGGGGTTGCTCCCTCTGCCTCTAGACTTTCTTGATCTGGGGAAATCAAGTTTTTTTGTCGCTCTCTCAGAAAAGCTTTTCCTAAAGAATTACAGCTTCCTGGCCAAGAGACTATGCTGCCCTCTGGGGATTCGAATTTCTGCTCACACTGAGCAAAGAACCTCTTTCTTTCTCTGCTACTGAGCTCCCTGGTTGATCATATCGGCTCTGATACTATGTGAAAATTTCATCTATTGCAATGACTGAAAAAGATTCTTCTAACTGTCAAATTGATTATGCAATTTATTAGCTACGAAAAATATTGAATAAGTTTACTACTGCAATCTACAATAAATTACTATGGAAAATAAAACGCTGGAAATAGAGATTTTCTAGCACACACATATAAAATATTAACACAGTTATTTTTGGACAATTGTCCTCGGAAAAACCTGATGTGGGAAAACTGGTGTAGGATGAAGGTTTTCTTATTAATTTTCAACAGCAAATCCGAGTACAAGAATTCTGGTAATCTAGACAGAGAAAAAATACCGAGAGAAATTTTATAAGAAATTTCTCACTCTCCACAACAACTTCTTGACCCCGAGATGGATCCTCTGCCCATACGCTGGTGCCTCTGCGTCACTCTCTGCGTAGTGACTATGCAGTGCTCTCGTGGAATACACTCTTCCTCACGCTGCCTCTTCCTAAATTCGGAAATATGCCTTCTGGACTCCTCCTGCTACCCTCTCTCTCTCACCTGCTACTCACCCTTTGGTTCTATCTCCTTAGCTGAATCACAACCACTGAGAAAATCGATCTGCCTAGCCAACTGAGTAACTGCATTGGTGTTTTCTCCATCTACCCATCGACTTCTTATAATCTTCTGTTGGAGCACCAACAGCCAAGATTAAAACATAATCAATGGTGAAAATTATTTCCCTATCGATCCGTGTGAGTTTCTAGAACATTCACACCATGACTTAATTAATTCTGATTAATTAATCATATTTTCTAAGTTTAGACTTTAAGAAATTTTAAAAACTGATTAATAAATCTAATTAAGTCGTCTCTAGGTGGAATTTCCAGAAACAATTTCTGGGTATTGGAGAATACATGTATTCTAGCCTCTCCATCAAATCTCATGGCTAGAACACATCTGATGTTGCAAAAACTAACACCAAGATCAAGTCTGCCACAAAGATTTCAAGTCAAACCCTCTTCCAAGTCCTCTCCAATAGTCAAAGTCAATGCTGGTCAACCTTCTCCAAATCTGATCAAAATCATAGATTTTCGGCCCTGTAATCAACTAAGAAATTTGGCCATTTTTCACAGAAAGCTGTCACACATGTGAGCTGCAGTAGGGTAGATGCTTCAGTTTCTTCATCTCCTTTGACTTGCTTCTCTCTCCTTTGACTTCGGTCTCTTTTCTTCTTGTTTAGGTGCAGAAAATAGATAGATGTTGTGATGATGAATGATATCTCTAAGAGGTCGAAGTTGACTCTTATACATAGCTGTCCAGGACAGTTGAATAGGTGCCTCTAGGCCGACTTATCCAAGGAGGGCCCACTTGAAGATCTTGTGGGCTTATGACATAAAAGTAAAATTTGATTTATTTTTCTTTCAAATGTCCAAATGGGACATGACTCACATAAATATTCTTTTGACTCAAAATAAATTCTTCGACTATTTTGACTCTAAGCATGAAAAACATGCTTAACAAATATAATAAATAATATAAATACATCAATGATAATTTTATATTATGAAGCCTACTCTAGTTACAATTTCAACAATTACATTGATTTCAAATATAAATGAAGCGTCTCAGTTGACAACGAACCTAGAGGAAATTGAAAGATTCAAGAAAGCTTCAAGATGGACCTGTGTTTTGCATAAAGTTATCATGATTCATAACACAGTAGTCTTTGGGCTCAGACCCTAACAATAATGCAATAAACTTCTACAGCAAGTTTCCCATAGTCATTTTTGATCTTTGTTATATTTATAATTTTCACTTAATCCGAGATTCATTACCGTACTAATAACTATATAAAAGTGGACACTGGATAGCTATTTGTTTCAGATCTTGGTCATGTCACAGTGCTTTCTCTGACATATTTGTGTTCGCAGCTGTTTTCTATATACTAATAATGCATGTATTGATTTTTAATGCATTGTAGCTCGAGGAAGCTTTTAGCCAGGTTGGACCTGTAAGGCGTTGCTTCATGGTAAAACCAAAAGGTAAATTTTGAAGTAGTTGTGAAGGGTTCTTCTTATTTATATTTCCTCTCAGCAATCAATGTTGCATATGTCTTTTTCAAAGTTTTATTGATACAGTCTTATTAAACTGAGTTTTCTTTTCCGCAAGGGCTAATCAAATTTGAAGTTGTCTTCTAAGGATATTTATAAAAATATTGTGGCTTGCTGTTTGATTTTGGTCAGGGTCAGAGCAACATCGCGGTTTTGGATATGTTCAGTTGTAAGTTTAGAAAGCATTGGTTTATTGATTGCTTTTCATTTTTATTTGAATGTCCATTTGATTCTGCATCAATATTTAAATTAATGCTCTCAGCAAATATGTGCAGGATTTTCTTCAATATAGGTGTTATATTGATCTGCAAAAGGATTTATTTTACTCCTTGTCTTAAAGAACCCTTTGGAAGGTGCTATATAAAGCTTAGATTGTATAACTTTGACATGCATAGTACAGCTTACAAAAGAATAATATGCTGTAACAGTGTAGCCAACAAGTACATCCCTTAATAACAGACAAGGGTTAACTAGTTGGTCAGATCCAAGTCATTCTGAGCACTTTGAGCAAACACCAGGGAGTTGTCAGATTTTACCCTGTTTATGTATAAATTTAAAAACCCAGAAATCTCCTTGTCTGGTTTGGCATCAACTTTTAGAGCACCCTAGCCAGATTTTTGCAGTGATCTTTATCTGCAGTGAGACCATATTTGGTGCATAACTAGGGCAAACAAACAACAAGACACCTCTGACAACTTTTCACCATTTTCCACCAGAAGTTTTGAGCAACAACAGTAGCTAGGGCTCAATTCTTGTGCTTATTTTTTAAGTAGGTTTGAGGTGGAGCTAGGGCATACATTTGAGGATTATTTCAACCTGTTTTTCACCAGCTAGGGCACATGCTTTTGAGCCCATTTTGAGACCTAATATTTTCACTGCCATGGTAAATTTTTATGCCTAACTATTTTTATGGAAATTATGTTTTTCCCCACTATTTGCTGAATCTTTACAGGATTGATTCTTGAGTCTTTTTCAAGTCTTTCCTGGGACGAATTTTTGTTTGTTGAGTCGCCACTCAACTTTGACCCGTCCAATGGAGTCAGGAATTGAGTCAGGTTTGAAAACTTTGGCTGACAAACAGGAGGGTCTTGTTCTGCAGTGATCAGAGTCCTGCTGGTAAACACACTCTGCAGATCAAAATAGTGGTGTAGTTGCACACTCTTGCAGAAAGATCCTACGTAGTGGGGATGCAACAATCATAATATTGACTCAATCTGGATCAGAAATTGGAGCCAATGGTCGATGGCATGGATCTGACAGGAGCCTAATTGAGGACACTTGTGATATTGTTGGTGCTTTGTGTGTGACTAGGGGGGCATTATGGTGTTCAAGGCAAAAAGGAGTGAAAATGGCTCTAAAGACAGTGCAAAGTTCCTCCACAATGTTATGCAATATGTATGTAGGTGTATAATGACTGCATGTATGAGTCATCCTTGGTTCAGTATATTACTTGACAAGTGTAGGTTTTTCTGTTTGACACATCGCAAATCTTATACTCCTTACCATTCTTTAATTGCATTGGCATGGCACCAGACCCCTTAATTGCATATCATTTACTATCACCTAGGACAATGATGAAATTGATGCAAACCTTGCTTTCAGGATAGCATATGTTTTAACACCCTAGAGTCTAAGTACCAATAGTGGTTAGACTCGTCAACATTTCCTTTTGAAGCAACAAACAAAAACTCTTTTTCTTTTCCTTTATTATCCAAAAAAGTATTAGTGCCTCAGGTATTATTTCATGTGCAAGGAGCTCCTACAATCTTGTGCTTTGTGTCCAAGTTTACCAAATATTAGTGCTTTCATCTGTCCAGTGTAAGACTTGCGCACTAAGTAACAAGACATGTCCCCCACCCATGTCATGAATCCTTCGTGTCGGACACGACACGATGATGACATCTGCTCGACACGAGTTTGACTCATGTCTGAGGTGAGGGGCATGAGTTTGACCTGTGTCTGAGGTGAGGGCCACTCATTTGACTCGCGTGTTTGAGGTGAGGGACACGAGTTTGACTCGTGTCGGGTACGTGCCAAAATTGCGTCCCAATTTTGTGACACATGTCTGCCAAAAATTGATCTCGCACGCTGCTAAAAGTTGGTTTTGGGCTGATTTCCCTCACTTGTGTTTGCTATAGGAGTGTGTGGACGACCAACAAAGGATGGAGACGCGTTTTAGAGGAGATTCAAGGTGCAGGTAAGTGGATATCTCTTCCAATTTTTTTTACTGTTGCTACAACAGTCTGCTAGTCTGTTTTTATTTACATGCACAACCTTACAATAGTCCATTTTTCTTTATATTCACAACAATCATGGATCAATCAATTGTAGCAGGAAAGGGGCAAAAGAAGGGGAGGAATGTCGATAATGCTTCCCCTTTTTCAATTTCATCAGGGTTTTCCTGTTTTCCATCTTTTGGAAGTGGGGCTGCAACAATATCTTGAAATGTTGAGAGAAAGATCCTTTTAGCAAGATAACAGGCTCAAGAACTGAAATATCCCTTGTGGAAGTATGTTACAAGACATCAAGGGCTAGGGAGCAAGTTAAAGGGAGGAGGCAATGTTCTTTGGACATGCAACTTTTGCAATCATGAATTCAAGAGCACCTATTTCCATGAGAAGGGGCATTTGTTGGGTACATCTTGTGGACTTGGAGCATGTCCAGGAGTGAGTGTATTGAAGAGGAAATAAGTAGTAAGAGAGGCCAATATTGGACCTTGGTGTGGCAATGGTGGCTGAATTATCTAAGATAAACAAGATTGAGGATCCTCTTGCATTCTTGAGGAAAAAGAATTATCCATTTGGGAGTTCCAGTGGTGTTGCAAGTCAAGCAACAAAAAGAAGGGCACTTGCTCCAATGGAAAAAAACATTTCAACAAGAGAGGCGAGAAGAGATTGATCTTACGATCAACTTATTTTATTTTATTTAATCTCATCTAGTGTTACAGTTATCGTTATCGACAATTTATCGCTAGGTGTCCAAAATTTAAATTATTGACAATATTGGGGAAATTATCGAGAAACTTAAAATATTACAAAAATAGTCTTTTTTTTTTTAATTAAATTTTAAACCTCTAAAGCAACATCAACATCAAACAAACACATTGTCACATAAATATGAAGATAAAACTAGTATATAAAATATATAAGATGTCAAGTGGTACATCGAACATCAATATTGAAATAAGCCATCTGACCTAACTCTCCTAAGTCACAAGTCTGAATAAGATAAGAGAAAATCACTTCAAAACAAAAAAGTGTATCTCATGAGATGATCATCATGAGGCAACTAGATACTACAAGGCTAATCATGAAGCACTAAAAGATCAATAATCCCCTCTACCCCTTTTACGAGAAGATGTCACCAATGTCATTCTTCTTCTAGAAGTAGTAGGTGTACGTGCTGAGCTTGAGCCATAACAATCATTATATTAGGATAGACAGATAAATGAACTTGTAAATCTTTAATTAAACCATGCACTTCAATTCTCTTGGAATCCATGGTACATATGTTGTGATATGGTCTTGAGATTCTCAAATTAAGCTGTTCCATGACCTCTTAGTCATGAAACAAGCTGATGCAAAGAATCCAACATGCGATTATACAATCGTAAACCATTAACAAATAGAGTTATAGAAAAAGACTGATGATCTTTTATTGGGGTCCATACTATTGTAATAAATAGGAGTGCTCGACTTCATTTCAGAGGCAGATTTTCAGTCATCACAGTCTGAAGTGCGAGGTATAGGTCTGAAGTTAACCAGAAGTGCGAAGGTCAGAAAGGAAAGCCTCCTAGCTAGCGTAAAGATATAAAGAAGAGCGAAGTTATTGTTGGGCATCTCTTGGATTTGTTTTGGGTCTGTTTTGAAAACACACATACGAAGGAAGTAAAAGATGCTGTAGAAAGAACTAGTCCTAATAGGGTAACCAAGTTGGAAGAAAGTCAAGACAAGAGGAAGCTGAGGGAAGCTAGAAGTAATCACCTTGCAAAGAGGGCCTATTTCAAGGAGACCCAAACTAGTAAAGGTTTGAAGCAATCGAAATTAAAGAGAAGCCGAGAAGAAGGAGAAAGCAGAAGGTTGACTATCGTTGACTCAAGGAAGAAGGACTTCATCAAGGGAGCTTTGTGTCTTGGTCTTGGAGTGGAAAATAGGTCAAGGGTCTTGGTCTTCGTATTCATCAATTGGATTCTCTATAAGAAGAAGAATTTCTTCGGGTTTTCCTCTCAAAGAGTGAAAGGTTTTGGCCTTGGTTGATAGCCTATATTTTGTGTCTTGTCTCTTTATGGTTTATACATTGGTAGTTGTTTAATGAAGAACACTAATAACCTAAATAAAAGAAGATCCTAATTTAAAGAAGTAAAAAGTACTCACAGGTAGTTACTAATAGAAGAGAAATCACTTAATCTCTATGCCCTAGATTTCTCAACATGGTATCAAAGCTAAGGTGTCAAGTCAAGAAGGTAGGGAAACTTAAAGGACACTCAGAACCAAATCACTAAAAGGATAATCAAGAGCTAAGGTAAAGATAAAAAAAATCAGTTTGAAGAGAGGCATCGAAAGGAGTATCAGGAAAAGTCAAGGTATAGAAGAAAAACAATGAATCTTCAAGTAGGCTTAAGGACCAAGTTCAAAAGGAATCTAATAAAAATTCCAGGCACGAATATTCTTAAGATTTGATCTCAATATAGGAAGAAAGAGATAGTGATCTTCATCTCTATATCCAGAATCAAATTCTCTCCAAAGTCAAGCAAAGTTATAGGCTACAATATTAGCTTTTCAATGAAATGAGTAGATCCTCGGTCCATGTACTTAAAGTAATAAATTTTGAAGATCACCATATTACTGTCTCAAAAGACCGAAAGCCTAATGACATAAAAAATTACCCTCTGGACATTGAGGAAAAAGCACTGTTCAAAAGACAACAAAATCTCATAACCAAATTTTCTGAACAACCTCAGAGAAAGATCGAGCTCCTCAAGAAGATAAAAAACATAATGTTTTATCACTAAATCTCTATGGCACAAAGAGTGCAGACACCAATTATTCTTGTTCTCCGTAACACAATCAGTCTTTTAAGAAGACTGATACTCATTTATAGATTTTGAAAAATATGGTGGAACCAAGAAACTACAGGCAAAAGAATCTCTACATTGAAATTTTGTGGTAAAGAAGTTTCATAAGTAGTGATACTAGATCTTGAAGGATCACATGAAGGAGCAGATCCCATCATAAGAACGACAATATCTTTGAAGACTCGTTAAAAGGAAGGTCATGAAGATGACAAATAATCAATGACAAAATATAATGCTGTTGTGAAGAATCATGGCGGCCAAAGTACTGAGCACTACAGGTAGGTATATGTAAGGTATGTATGATAATTTTTATTTTCAAGGGTCCATCATAAGATATAGTAGGCTTGAAGTTATGCGTTTTTATGTTAAGAAAACCTTAGTATTTAGAAATCCTAATTCTAAGGTATTTGTTCCCTATGATTTGATATCTAGGGTTTGTTAGATTTTTAGGGCATGAGAAAAACTCTAGAGTAACATAAAGGAAACAGGGTATGATCTAAGGTTTGAATTTAAGAAACCCTAGAATGACCTCTTGATTCCATAAATTCCGAGAAAGGTAACTTAACATCATGTTTTGGTATTCTATTTTGCTTGGGGTACTTGCTAAATAGTATTGTAGGTACAAGAAGTAAAAGATGGATGGGCTAATCTTTTGAAAGGCATGATGAAAGAAGGGAACTATACAGACCCTTAGACACTACTCATAATATAGATGGATAGCACAGAGAAAGTAAAAGATGAGAGACCTCTGCCATGGTTGAATGCATCTTAGTAAGAAGGCATCATGGTAAACATACAAATGAAGCAAGAGCTCAACATCATCGTAGAGAAGCATGAAAGACGGTTAGAATCTATGGAAGTCAAGTATATAGCTCTTGGGAATCTCATTGAAAACTCAAGTGGCAAGATCATCTAGTACAAGGTTCATCATACATTTGTGAAATGGAAACATCTGTTGATGGGGATACTTTAAAGTTTAGATCCTCAAGATTCTCCAATGGAATCTTCATTAAAAGGTTCACCGATCATGAGGGGAAGCAAGGGTTTCATCAAGAGTTCCAAATTTGTGGAATTCATGGGATGATGGCGTGATGACATAAAAGTGAAGCAGATCAAGGGATTGAAGCTTTTTCAATCAAGGAAGTTGCTACAAGAAGTTTGGATGAACCAAAGCAAAAATGAGGTGTTTATGCTTACATTTGATATTATGGAAGTCATGTCATATGGTTGTAGCTATCATGAACCAATGCTCTATCTTAAGAGCATGATCAAAAGAAAGGGTCTCCTCCCTCAAAGGGATGCAGGAATGCATGGATCACGCATTCACTAGATGAAATCAACATAATATGTCCTCATATGAAGTATGAGGTGGTTGACTACAATTGAGGAACTCTGATTGGAAGCTCTTGGGAATGCAATGTGTGAAGAAAGGAAGGAAGAGATCATGGCATATGCAACCATGGTAAAGGCAATGAACATCTGAAAGGCCAAGAAAACTTGACTAGGATATCTCCATGGAAGATATGAAGACTCTCGTGGAGAGATAGAGCTGTTAGTCAAGGCCTTGCTATGTGACAATGCTGGTTGATATGATGCTATACAGATCGGTTACCAATGCGACTCTTATGAGAAATTCTTCAGATTTAGAATGACTAAATACCATTATGAATACCTCCCTAGTTAAGAGGGACTGTTGAAAAGTAACTAGGTTTGGTCTTCATAATGACATGTGTAATTGTGATTTTATGTAATTGATGGAAAGAAGAAAAATAAAACTATTATTGTAATACTTGTCTCATGGGTTTCATGAGCAAGGAATTTTATTTTTAGTATGACTCCTATTGTGAGTCCTTACGATTGGTCATAAAGTCAAATTGAGTCAATGTCATGTATGAAGGACCCTCTTGGGCATGTTACACATTTGTATGTCATTAATTTAGTATAAAATCCCTCCAGGACAAGTACAAGGTCACTCTTGCAAGTCAACTTCAATATTGAATTAATTAACTCCTCCAAAGGACATGTCGAGTCACATACACTCATGTCGGCTAATTACAGAGGAAAACAACTATAAATAGGAGTCCTCGACTACATTTCAGAGGCAAATTTTCGGTCATCACAGTCTGAAGTGTGAGGTATAGGTTTGAAGTTAACCAGAAGTGCGAAGGTCAGAAAGGAAAGCCTCCTAGCTAGCATAAAGATAGAAAGAAGAGCGAAGTTATTTTTGGGCATCTCTTGGATCTTTTTTGGGTTTGTTTTGAAGACATACATACGAAGGAAGTTAAAGATACTTGCTGCAGAAAGAATCAGTCCTAATAAGGCAGTCGAGTTGGAAGAAAGTCAAGACAAGAGGAAGCCGAGGGAAGCTAGAAGGAATCACCTTGCAAAGAGGGCCTATTTCAAGGAGACCGAAACTAGTAAAGGTTTGAAGCAGGTGAAGATAAAGAGAAGCCAAGAAGGAGAAAGCAGAAGGTTGACTATCGTTGACCCAAGGAAGGAGGACTTCATCATCAAGGGAGCTGTGTGTCTTTGTCTTGGAGAGGCAAATAGGTCAAGGGTCTTGCTCTTGGTATTCGTCAATTGGAATCTCTATAAGAAGAAGAATTTGTTCGGGTTTTCCTTTCAAGCAGAGAGAGGTTTTGGCCCTGTTACCGCACAAACTAGGAGGGGGACCTAAAAGGGGTTCCTATGGGGACAATTGCTAGGTCAAGGGAAACTATGGAATCTTAGCCCACTGTCACCACAACTAAGACTCCCTACTCTTTATGGACTTTCATCGATGGGAGGAGACTCGGTAGTTGGGAGATCACTTATAAAGTATAGATCAATGAAAGGGTGCAGTGACTTAAATGATTCCCTTTCTAGAAGAGTTTGAAGGATAGGGCTTGCTTGCTCTTCAAGCAAGGGACTTGATATTCTAGGGAAAGGGGATGAGGATTGGAGGGTTGAGATAAAGGATAAGACCTATGAAGAAGGTTCTCAAATCCCCAAAATCCTTTTGAGAACTTGGATTCTCGAGTAGTCTCTTGATAAATAGGTTTTGGTGAAGAATGGGACCACACGAGGCCAAGAGGACACAACCTATGTTAAGGGATGGATAATAGGCAACCGATGATGTTCTTAACCTGGCCAAGGTTAGGGGAAAGGACCAAACAAGGATTCTCTTCCAATGATGTCAAATTGATCCTACTAGGTTCTAGCCTTGGGAACACCTAGAAAAAACTTGATCCTAGACCTAGGGCTTCAGGTATTCAGAGATTCCACCATCAAAATTGCTTCAAATTTGGAGGAGATCAAGGGGACCCACCAACGCAGTTGTATCTAGGAGATCTAAGTTTTCTTGTGGTCTGTTTCTCGAGATATTGATGCCCTAGATGAAAATTGCTTCAAATTTGGAGGAGAGCAGGGGGACCCACCAATGCAATTGTATCTAGGAGATCGAAATTTTCTTGTGGCTAGTTTCTCGGGAAATTGATGCCTTAGATGACCTAGTGAGGCTAGACCTAGGAAGGAATGGAAAAGGGGTAAAAAGAGGGTTTAAATGATCACCCTTTTTGAGGGACCAATACCTAATTCACTTGGGGATATGGAGTCAAGGATAATAATGAAGAAAGATTTAGTTTATTGGTCAAGGAGGCTCCAATGTTAGAGGAAAGAGAAGAAAAGTAACTTTCAAGCATTTACACTTCATACAAATGGTTCAAGCTTATCAAGATAACATGATCTCTAGGAGATTTCATTCATCTAACAATGGCCTATACAAAGAATAAGCTAAATAGACACATAATTCCACATTTCATACATGCAGTAATTGGCCCTAATTATAGCAAAATTCAAATGCATGCAACAACAAGAAAATAATGTTAAATTTGCACTTACAATGTTAGAGTATATCCATGAGTTAGTTGATGGCGCAAGGGGCTGCTGGGCGCCTGCTGAGGACGATCTTGGAGAAATTTTTTGTCCTAGGGGTATTACCCACAAAATGGTGGGTAATAGGCCCTCGTTGATAGCCTATATTCTCTGTCTCTTTATGGTTTATACATTGGTAGTTGTTTGATGAAGAAGAACACTAATAACCTAAGTAAAAGAAGATCCTAATCTAAAGAAGTAAAAAATACTCGCAAGTAAAAACTACTCACAAGCAGTTACTAATAGAAATCACTAAATCTCTATGCCCTAGATTTCTCAAGATGGTATGCTTTAGAATGGCTAAATATCAAGACTCTTCCATAAGATATCATGACTTAGACGTGATGATATTGTTTAACATCAAGTATATTCTCCTAAAGAAAGAAAGAGATTTGACAATGACAACTCCAAGGAAGAAGATATTGTAGCATGCTAATTAGTTTGTTCCATGGGCACTTCGATTGAAAATTGAAAGCATGGAGAAGGATTTTTGTACAATATGGAGATAGATCATGTGGAAGGATGTTGATCTTAGAAGAAACAAGTAAGCAAAATTTGTCATCTTTTCAAAAGGCTATCATGATAAGGTAATTATGTTATTAATGTTTCGGTATTGGTTATCTGGTTGGTATATGGTTTTGCTACCTAGAAGAATGTTGTAGAACTGCATAATGGCAGTTGAGGCAAGTGTATCTACAACTGTTTGTTTTGAACTCAATTCAAAGAATACATGGATTGAATGGATGGCTTTGGTAATCCTTAGAGGATTATATGGCCAAGATATCTACATCATCTTGGGATTGAAAGGTAGCAGTGCAAAAAGACAACCTAATGTTTATGAAGTTCACTTTCATGAGGAAGCTACAACTAACTCTATTTGATTAGTTTGATATAATATCTTTATTGAAGTTAATGACGATTGAAAGAAAGTGTTATGAAAGGTTGATGGCCTGAAGCTTGTCACAAATTAAAGAAAGAGTTTGGGTCCATAACATCTAGAAAGGATAAAAGCTCAATATGATGTGATGCAAAGGAGAGGAGGAGCCATGTGGCTACTTGAAGATCTCCATAAAAGAACTAGTAGCTAATGTATTGATGAAGTCCGAAACAATCTAAAGAGCTTGTGGATATGTCTTCCTAGTTAAAAGGAAGTAAGGAATCTCCTCTATGCTTGGTATATGGTTTTGCTACCTACAACTGTTTGTTTTGAACTCAATTCAAAGAATACATGGATTGCGTGGATGGCTTTGGTAATCCTTAGAGGATTATATGGCCAAGATATCTACATCATCTTGGGATTGAAAGGTAGCAGTGCAAAAAGACAACCTAATGTTTATGAAGTTCAATTTCATGAGGGAGCTACGTCTAACTCTATTTGATTGGTCTTCCTAGTTAAAAGGAAGTAAGGAATCTATGCTTGGTATATGGTTTTGCTACCTACAACTGTTTGTTTTGAACTCAATTCAAAGAATACATGGATTGCGTGGATGGCTTTGGTAATCCTTAGAGGATTATATGGCCAAGATATCTACATCATCTTGGGATTGAAAGGTAGCAGTGCAAAAAGACAACCTAATGTTTATGAAGTTCAATTTCATGAGGGAGCTACGTCTAACTCTATTTGATTGGCTTGATATAATATCTTTATTGAAGCTAATGACGATTGAAAGAAAGTGTTATGAAAGGTTGATGGTCTGAACCCTGTCACAAATTAAAGAAAGAGTTTGGCTCCATTACATCCAGAAAGGATAAAAGTTCAATATGATGAGATGCAAAGGAGAGGAGGAGCCATGCGGCTACTTGAGGATCTCCATAAAAGAACTAGTAGCTGATGTATTGATGAAGTCTAAAACAAGCTAAAGAACTTCTGGATATGTCTTCCTAGTTAAAAGGAAGTAAGGAATCTCCTCTATGCTTGAGAGGGAGTAAGAACTCTCTTTAAATATTCAAGGAGAAGCAAGGATATGTTCCCTAAATCCCTCATCAAGAGGGAATGAGTATCTCCTCTCTGGTTGAGAGGAAGTGATGATCGACATCATATTCTCTTCTTCATGTGTCATGCACTAGACTAGGACTGACAGCCATCAGTCTAGGAGGGTGAATGGAGGATTGGATAAGCATCTGAGACTGATACTCCTTGAAGATTGGAAATCAAAGATAGGTAATAGTCTTGTGGACCAACACTCTTTGAGGATTGGACAGGGTATCCAAGATAAGAGTGGTCGAAGAGGACCCATATTCTTTGAGGATTACGAATCCAAGATAATAATAGTCCTTGAAGGACATACCTAGTGAACATCCGTATGGGGTATGTGCCTTGAGAGGTAGTGTAGTGTCTAATGTAAAGCCTCCAAGCATTGTGCTTTGATCTAGTGGAGAGATAGAGCTTGTTAGTCAAGGCCTTACTATGTTGACAACGCTGGTTATGATGTTGATGCTTGAGAATGACTTATCAATCCAACTCTTCTTATAAGAATATTTTAGTTTGAGAAAATCCTTGTACTGGTTATGTAATTATGAATACCTCCCTAGTTAAGAGGGAGTGTTGGAGAATGTAACTAGATTTGGTGTTCATAATTATCTTTGTACTTATGACAGAATATATTTGTAAAAAGAAGAAAAATAATTATTATTTTAAGCAAGGGTTTCATGCTCAAATTGATATGTCATCTAGTTCAAGCATGTTCTTCATGCTTCTAGGGTTTATTGAGTCAAGAGAGTCTTTGTCATATGTGTAAGACCCATTTGGGAAATTTGTAACAAGAAAGAGATTATTTTTGAGTCTAGAAAGTCAAAATGACCCCCAAGACCAAGTCGGCCTAGGAGAGGCCTATTCGACCTCTTGTGAAGGGTATATAAAGGAAAAGTCTTTGACTCATTTGGAGACACTTCAGAAGATTGACCTGAAACAAGAAAAAGGAAACTAGAAGAGCGTAAGACAAGGAGACAAGAGAAAGTCAAAGGAAAGAAAGAAAATTTGTTTTTTATGCTTGGATTCTCACACACATGTAAGATTAGGGTTTCTGGATAATTGCAGAAGGTCGAGAATTACAGGTTCGAACTGCAGATCTGAGATATAGGGCCAAAACTATGATTTGACTAGAAATTTTGAAGTTTGACTTTCGTTGACCTTGTTTGAGGAAGAAATTTTGGAGGGCTAACTTGGTGCTTGGAGGAGGCCTTGGACTCTTGGTCCTGGTCTTTGGGTCTTGGATTTCTCATTTGATCTGATGTATAAGAAGAGAAGAAATTTTTTTGGGTTTTCCCCTTGGAGGGGTTTTGCCCTGACTTGGAGCCTACTTCTTGTGTCTATTGTCTTCAAGGTTTATGTTCTTGATAATTGTTTGATGGAAGGAATCTAATAAAGAATAATAAGAAGCTAACATAAGTTCACAAGCAGTTATTAAGGAAGGAGAGTTGTTTTAATTACTACCCTACTTGATTCTCCATCAAGGAATAGAGGCAAAGTACCAAAGAAGAAAGTGGCAACAATAGAGAATAGGTCGATGAATTGCATCTCCATCACCAGTGTAAAGTCTCAAGACAAAATAAAACAATAAAGGGTTGCTAAGCCCTAATGAGAGTCCATGACAACCAAAATAAATTGCTAGGTACAAAGAAATTGTCCATCAAGAAGAGAACGTAATCCACAACAAATACCAATAGGTACCCCGGTGGCGTAAGAAGGGGCCATAGGTCCCAAGGCAAGGAGCCAACATCAAACTTAGATGACCAAGCGAATGAGACTGCAGCGCAGGCCCAAAACAATGACGAAAATATGGACGACAACGAGCAAGACCCCTTGTCCACCCGAAAGGAAACAACCACACCGCAAAAGAAAACCTGCAAATACAAAGACGCCCACTAGAGAAGTCGAAGAAACACCGCCTCCATAGAAACAGTGACGCATGGACCAAGGGGGCGAGGGTGATTAGGGTTCCAGCTGCACCCCCCACTCCATGCACATAAACCACTTGTGAAAGAGAGAAAAAATGGTATAGAAAACTATTAACAGTAAAGGTGGAGGGATTCCATAGAAAATAAGCAAGGAAAGCTCACAGATCTGCAACACCCGCCACTGGGGTTTTGTCTGGGCTGCCCCATGAAGCCCAGCACTGAAAACATCCTAAATTTTTTAAGAAAAGTTCAGGGGGGATGCCCAAATGTTCCCCTTTAGAGGGGGGTGACGAGAAGCCCCCCTTTTTTAGGGGGATACCCACAAGCACCCCTTTTGGGGAAACATGTCCCCAACACTGGGGAAACATTTCCTCGAGTTTCCCCAAAAGGGGGGCATGGCGAATGTTTCCCCAAGGATTCCCCTGTCGAGGGAGCGTGGGAAATGTGGGGAGTGTGCCTTCCCACCTTGGAGGATGTTTCCTTGTGGAACACTGTCTAGAAGTTCTAGAACATCAATTGACAATAACTTATATTAGGATTTAATCTTAGCCTTACATCTCATGATTGAGACAGTTGGAAACTACAATTGAGGAGATTAATTACCCTCTCTCAAACCATAAATAGCACAGGATAGGAAGACTGCATCCTGGAGAGAAGAATAGCATATCTGCTATAGATCCCAGCAAGTACAGCAGGCTGTACAGGCTGCACGACCATTGTAGCTGTCTTTTCTTCATGCACAGGCCATTCATCTTCAGATCTGGCCTTGCACCTTTAGATCTGTCCATATAGTGTATTGCTAGAGTGTGCTTTAGTGACTAAGAGGGAGAAAAAACAACTTGCTGTCAAAGGCAGGCAGAAATAGAGCAAGTTGTACTGCTGTAGCTGTACTCTTTTTTCACAG
This sequence comes from Pinus tabuliformis, assembly GCA_031772625.1. Taxonomy (NCBI): domain Eukaryota; kingdom Viridiplantae; phylum Streptophyta; class Pinopsida; order Pinales; family Pinaceae; genus Pinus; species Pinus tabuliformis. The sequence continues at coordinate 439,578,591 of CM062813.1, read as the reverse complement.
GTCATATGCTACTGTGTAAGGGGATTTTATTGGCCATACAGGTGTTGGTTCAAAGCAGGCTGTAGAGATCGCCTTGTAAGCTGTGATCAAATGAATGAAAACTGATTTGAAGGAGAAATCCCTGTGTATGTCTTTTATTTCATATGTGGTTTATTTTTCAACTATTTGTGTGATTAATGCAATATTCGGAAATTTAATTTTCTGCTGTTAAATAAACTATGTTAGAGTTATTTAGTATGAGAACAATAGGACAGCAGTCACCTAGGCTTGAAAAAGTTACAGTCTCTTCCAGAACTCAATTAGCCTTTGCCTTTTTCCTCTTTGTTTATTGTCCACTTGTTTCAACATGTTCTAACATCATGAAAAATTTATATGAGGAGAGAACTGAAGAATAAAACACTATACTTGATTAATGCCTTTATTAAGTGTGAATTACATAGATAAAGAAATAATGTCTTATGCTCAACCACTTAATTTGATGGGTTTCATTACTATCGACCTAATTGCTAATAATTAACTTACTTTATTGGTACCTTTTTTTTATAAAGGTTAAATTTCTATTCAAAGATCAAAAAAACTTACAAAACATGAGAATGTTCAATCTGCTCTGCCACCAGGGAAACAAGACTGGATGCAGAATTGAAGCTTTGATATGAGCCATATAAACCAGTTACTATTAGAAAACAAACTGACTATGAAACTAACATCTTAGTCTGGGCCATTGAGGCCAAAAACAGATTGCCAAACTATAGACTGAGACCAGAAATTTATAATGATAGACATATAGAAAATGATCATTTGGACTTATCAGAGTCCGTAGTTTCAACGGCAATAGGTTTGTTGCTACTACCAGAAGAGCAGCCAGAGTCTGGGGGTGTGCCATGGTGAGCTTCCACATGATTTGAGTCTTCTATCATGGACTGCAAAATGAGATGCAGATCGTCCAACACCAGGGGAACATCCTCTCTAACTTATTTTTGTCCAGAAGCACTTTGCTAAATAATAGCTTAATGTGCCAATATATGTTAACGATATACATATATTGGTTGTATCTGACATGGGTATGGCCCATGTCAGGTACCTAGTCATCCACATTTATTAGAACTTCAGTCTCTGAATGAAATTGGCACTCTAGCTATTTTTCTTTTGGCTTGCTCAATTTTGACTTGAATTGGAAGCAGGGTGTGCTCTCTAAAGCATTGGGCAGATCTAGTGGCTTGAAACTTGGCCTACTGCGCTGGTTGAGAGGCCACCCCTCTTCTTACCTGCGTCCTATAGCGAGGCATAACTATCGATGAGGAGGATATAGGTTGTGGGGGGGGGGTGGTGTGTGGAGCAAGAGAATCGAAAATGTAGAGCAGCGGAGATGGAGAACCAAGGCGATAGAACTAGCAGAGAGGAGAGGGGGATGGTAGACAAAAGATGCTTGGGGGTGAGAAGCCACCAAGGGTGGTGTATAGGAGGGGATGACAAGCAGGAAAAACCTAAAATCGATTAGAAACTGTGGGAAGTAGTCGAAAGAGAAGGGAAGAGAAGAAGAAAGGGCCAGGAGTGGCAAAACATTGCGAGGAGTAACGGAGAGGACCGGACTGGAACAAAACGTCCACATTGAGCCAAACAACAATAGAGTGAGGAAACCACTGAGAAACCAAACTAAATAAAACATCAGAGCAAATACTTGCCAGTAGATGCCATTGTTGGAGATCATCTACTCCACTAAGAGCCATAACGCTGTTGAATGAACAAATTTGATTACTAGGAGATTGTCTCTCGCATGTCATTTGAGACCATAAAACCTAATTATTTCCATTTACCACGTGAAGTGACATTCATTCATTCTCTATGCGTCTAGGACAGGGCCATCTCGTGGCTATGGATCATTAATAGTGCTAACCATGGATATGCCCAACCTTCACTCGAAACAAAGATTTAACACAATACAATGAAACGAATTCACTGCTCTCGATCTCCAGCACTTGCTCATTGATAAGGGTGGCGAGAGTTATATGCTACCAGGGGTGGCATAATTCCAGAGCCCATCTATTAATGCATTGTGGGGCAGTCGTAGTATGCCCCTCATCCCCCCTTGTCCACTGAAAGACACGCCATCCAGAGTTTTTATTGGTAATGTTATATTAATATATTAGCTTACATTATATAACCTTTTAACCTAAATACTTAAGGTTTACACTCTTGATTTAAATTATTTTTAACTGAGGGATAATAAACTTCAAAACATCTAATGCCACTTTTAAATTTGGCATGGTGTTATATTTGTTGAGAAGGTGGTAATATTCACTGGTAGTTACTTGACATTATGGTAAACACCTTCATAATTGTAGTATTAAGCTCTAATACCTGACCTATACAACATTAGGGCAATTATTAGACATTATGGTCTAATAGTTGAACTAGTGAACATTATTTTATATTATTCTATGAGGCCATTGCTAGCCTAGGAACTTATATGGGTCCATAACCCTTTCATTGGGGAAGGTGCCCCAACCTCTTAAGTTGTGTATAAATACAAAACTTAGGAGTCTTTTGTATTGTCTTGGACTCATCAGTAATTGATTCGTTTTCCTACGAGCACCATATCTCCTTTATAACACAACTATCTTGGGTACTTGTCTCTTTGGGTTATGCAACAATATCTCTTGTTGAAATTTGGTAGCATCGAGAGGAACTCTTGCTTGCCCTTGGTGCTATGCTTGTGAGAGAGAAACGAGCATAAGATGAGATTTGATTAGTGTGTGGGTTTAAACCTATGGTATTTTGATGACCTATGGTATTGCACCCCGTGGAAAACTATAGATAAGAAGCTGATGGAGAGGCTTAAAGGAAACCATGGAGGAGAATAATGTAGCATTCTTCTTGAGGGGAAAATCAGAGACCTTTATTTAAGGCATCCTGGTTTTCTTTTAGGGCATCATTTTTATGGTGAAAAGATCCCAGGTTTTTGGATCTCCTAAGGCAAGAAGAATAATGCTAGATTAGGAGAATTTTGGGTTTGTGTTTTTCTGCTACTTGCAAGTGAAAAGATCAAGGAATGGTTGGGCTAAAGGAAGTGCCCTAGCCGTAATAATAGGCCAAAGGATAGGCCAAATCCTGTCTAGGGTCACTGTTGGAAGGAAATCCCAATCAAAGGAAGCCATCTGAACCTCTGTGGAAGGTCTGTTGGATAGACCATTGGGAAAAGAAGGTTGGGGGAATTGCTTTTGACAAGTTTAGGGCCTATATAAGGCAACATATTGCAGAAGAAAAGGCAACGCCAAGGGATGTGCCCTAGCCACAGGCGTGCTGGCAATCTTCAACAGAGGTAAAGGGGTCGAGGTCTATGGAACAGGAGGCTGAGAACTTGTGGGGTGACCATAGACTAGAAGAGACCATCCACAACTTGGGAAGAGAAGTGTGCAACTAGTAAAGTGTGGCTGGGGGGCTTGACAGGCTGTTGTGTCTTCTATGTAGGGAAACCTGACAACCTTGTGGTTTCTTTATGATAAAAGACTGTAGATCAAGGGTTTAAGAGGGCTAGGAATGCTCTGGGTAGACCACAACATAAATACTAAGGAGGCTAGGTTTGAAAGGAATGAGCCTAGGGCTAGTTGAGTAAGGTTTTGTGGTGGAGGCTGGAGCAAGGATAGTTACAACAAGTGTAAAGGGTTACACAAGTTTGAGCACGTGCCACAATCAAGGGAAGTTTGTGTGGACTGTCCACTAGAGGAACAACGAGACATTGTGTGTTGAGGGTAGTTGAAAGTTGGAAGGACTTAGCCCCAACCTAGGAAGACAAGGGACATTTGTCTTGTATTTTGGCATTCTTGTATAGGGATTGCAAAGGGCCACTTTTGTTATTTTGAGAGCCCTTGTATTTTTTGTTAATTGGATCAAACCGGATTCAATAAACCAAAATTGAAAAATTGAAAAAATACTTTATTTTTATTGAAAAAATTATATTTTTAAGATTACAAACCATAATTCCAAACCATTAGAGACAAAATATGCAAAGTATGCTCCTCTATATATGATGTAAGGATGCATATATCCAAATGGCACTGAGTCCAGTGCGTATCATCAACAAAATACATAAGCAATGAGGCTCTAAATGGCCTATTGAATCCACACCTCAAGCTACTAGCCCACTAGCTTACTACAAATCATTGATCAACTTGATCACTCATCAAACTCATGCTTGCACATTAACTTGATTGCTTGATAGTAACTCATTGAGTTTCCCTATAATAACAATTTTTCTAAGGCCATGACAAAGGAGTTAAAAAATCAACACCACCAACGTTGGGGTACATATAGAACTTGGTGCATTTGATTAAATGCCAATCACATACCCTCATACATGATATAATGTAATGAAATCCCACAATCCCATTGATCCCAAAATCTTGTAGATTGTTAAGTCTGTTGAATTTTGAATGGGATATGAAATTCTATTTTCTCGATAAGAAGTCCAATGAGGTTGAGACCACTCTCAAACATCCTGAGTCATTTCATGGTAATGTTAAAATTTATGTAAAAGGTTACTTTAAGAATTTAACATGACCATTATGGAGCTTCTAGGAATTATCAGGGAGCATCAAGAGAGCACCTTGGGAGTGGACAATTTAGAATTGCTATCCCTCTCACTAACAACAAGCCTTTTGCTTTAGAATTATAGAACCAGTGCATGCTTATTCCAAGGTGTTGGAAAATGCAAAGTGGCAGTTAATTGATTTCAATTTTCCTTAACCTTAATATTTGCTTGTGAACTTTATTATCTTCTTATGTTCTTTAGTTAGATATTTTTATCAAACAAATATCAAGAACAAAAACAACAACAACAAATGACACAAAAATTAGGCTCTCAGCCAGGGCAAAACCCCTCCAAGGGAAAAATCTGGAAAACTCTTCTCTTCTTATAGAATCTGCTTCAAATGAGATAATAAGACCCAATCTCTAGGCCAAGTCCTCTTCCAAAGACAAGTCATCCCTTCAACAAGACCTTCTCGTCATTCTACACCAACCAACTTCAAACTGCAACTTTGACTTGCCAGCGTCAACATTGCAACTCGTTCTGCAACTTCCACCCTATAATTTTGGCCTTGCAACTGCTCCAGAAACCCTAATCCAATCCTCTTGAGACCTTTCTTGTGCAAGACAACTCCTTAGGTCAATGAGGTTAAGACAAAGTTTCCTTCCTTCTAGAAGCAAGATACTGCACTTCGGCCTACTGCAACTCGAACCTGCAATTTTTTCCCTCCCAAAAAGCTACAAAAACCCTAAATTTCACACATGTGAGAGAGATAGAGTCCAATAACAAAGATTTTGCAACTTCCTTGGATTCTTCTTGCTTTTTAGACCTTCGCTCTTCCTTCTTCCTCCTTTTGAGCTATAGATCGAATTCTTCCTTGAGAGATCGAACTTGTTAGTGAGTATGTCCTGAATGAGGTCGAAATGCTCCTTTTTTGTAGCCTTCTCAAGGGGTCGAATTCCCTTGTTAAGGTCGACTTGTTCTTTTGGAGTTTCCAAGACTTTCTAGACTAAAAAATAATTCTTCTTCGAATTACATTTTGCCCGAAAGGGTCTTTTAAACATGATGTTGACTCCTTTGACTCATGACAATAACTCCTAGGACCTAACAAACCCTAGAAGCATGAAGAACACATTTTTACCTAGAAGACCATCAATAATGAGCATGAAACCCATGCTTTAAAAAAATGACTTTTTTCTTTTATTCTCTTGTTTGTTACATATGATACATATTGAAATGAGTACAACAACAATTATGAAGATTGAAACTAGTTACATTCTTCAACACAAGGTTGCCGATTTTTTGCAAACGCGGCCAGTTAGGTACCAAAACCGGCCGGTTTGGTACCTAACCAGTCCTAACCGGCCATGAATCGGGTTTATTGCTCCAGTTAACAAGCTTAGGCATCTGACCGCCCGGTTAGGACTGGTTAGGCATTCAATTTGTCTATGTTTTCTGTTTTGTGAAACTGCCAAAATATAGACCAGTCAGGGTGCATGGATTACTAACATGGTATGTTAGAGCACCTTTGAAGAACAGTTGGGTTAGATTTGTCCACAGGTGGTAGCTCTAAGAGGGAGCTGAAGTGACTGTTTGTAGGTGGCAGTAGTCTTGAAGAGCTGTTGTAGATTTGACAACTAAGGACCTGGCAGAGACAAAGAAGAAGGTTTGAAAGACTCAAATGGAGCTAGGTTTCAGAGGGAGTTCATAGATTTAGATGGAGAGTCAACAAGTCCAAAAGAGTGCGTCTTCAGATGCAAGAATTGAGTCTTCCAAAACCGACAAAGTGTCATAGTCTGGCTTAAAAGCCATGCAGGATATGGAGAAGCATGAGGCTTCTAGTAGCAAGGAAACTTCCATGAAGGGTTCAGCTCTTACAACAGTTTTTGTTTTAGTGACACAAGAAAAAGCTTATGATGAGTGTTTGAGAGCATATGTGGAAGAGGACAGTGTTCCAGTGTGTGAAACAGAGAGACTTGAGGGGAATGGAAGTGCCTCCCTCGCTAAGTGGGAGTGTTGAAATTTGGTACCATCGGGAGGTACTCTCGAGTCTCACTTGCCCTTCATGCTAGGCTTGTGAGAGAGAAATGCTCATAAGATGAGATTTTATGAGTGTATGGGTTTATATCCATGGTATTCTGATGTCCCATTGTATTGCACCCTGTGGAAAAATATAAATAAGAAGCCAATGGATAGGATTAGTTGGAGAGGAGAATAATGTAACATTCTTCTTGATGGGGAAATTGCAGACCTGCATTTAAGGCAACAGGTTTTCTTTTAGGGCATCTTTTCTATGGTGAAAAGGGCCAAGGTTTTTGGATCTCCTGAGGCAAGAAGGATGATGCTAGATTAGGAGAATTTTGGGTTTGTGTTTTGGTGCTGCTTTCAGGTGAAAAGATCAAGGAAAGGCTGGGCTAAAGGAAGTGCCTTAGCTGCAGGAGATAAGAGGCCAAAGGATAGGCTGGATCTTGCCTATGGTAACAGCTGACTGTTTTGGTGACTGCTGGAAGGAAATCACAGTCAAAGGAAGCCATTCGAGCCTCTGTGGAAGGTCTGTTGGACTGGATGTTGTGAAAAGAAGATTATGGGGATTGATGTTGACGAGTTTGGGGCGTGTGTAAGGCAGCAGATCACAGAAGAAAAGGGCAGGGCCGAGGGATGTGCCCTACCCGCAGGCTGGTGGCAATCAACGGCAGAGGTAAGGGGTTGAGGTCCATGGAACAAGAGTCCAAGGACCTGTCGGGTGACTGCAGACTAGAGGAGACCATCCGCAGCCTGGAAAGAGCAGTCTGCAGCTAGTAAAGGGAGTGCGGGGGGCTGGACAGTTTTCCGTGTCTCCTGTGCATGTAAACAGGCCGTAACCTTGTGGTTTCTCTGTGATAACAGACCACAGACCAAGGGTTTAAGAGGGCTGGGAAAGCCCTGGGTAGACCACTGCAGAAATATTAAGGAGGCCAGGGCTTAAAGGAATGAGCTTAGGGCTAGTAAGGTTTTATGGTGGATGCTGGAGAAAGGACAGCTACAGCAGGTTTAAAGGGTTACAGAGGTTTGAGCAGGTGCCACAACCAAGGGAAGGTTGTGTGGATAGTCCACTAAAGGAACAGTTGGATAGTGTGTGTTGAGGGGCAGTTGAGAGCTGGAAGGACTCAGCCTCAGCCCAGGAAGACAAGGGACATTTGTCTTGTATTTTGGCATTTTTTAACAAGGATTGTAAAGGGCCACTTTCCCTGGTTTGGGAGCCCTTGTATTTCTTGTTAAAGGACTAAGAAGATTTCAGTTTTGGGCATTAAATTGTGCGATCTGTGTATGATCTAATTGCTGGTGTATTTTCCGCTGTGCAAGTTGTTTTTTAAAGTTAGACATTTCAGTGTGTTTATGTTTTCTGTTGTGTGACTGCCAAAACATAGACCCTACCTGTGGTGCATTGATCATTGATTACTAACACTTGTTATGTTGGATTTATCTCTTAAGCTCAATTACTCTTCTTGAGTGCACTATTTTAATAGATTCATCTCTTTTGTGATCAGAATTAAGTGCTCTTAGAAATCTTAATTGTTTTATTGTTCTGAACAGTATTCAGTTGTTTGGTACTTCAGTATCTCTTCCAAACTCTTCTTGTTAGTGATAATATTATCATAAGTTATGGTTTTATTTCTTTCATCTTCCCTATTCATAATATTTTGGTAAAGGTATGATATTATTACTTTCAATTTTAGTGAATGGTGGTAAAAATATTTTCCCCTTCTATTGCTTCATTGTTTAAGTTTCTCTTAAATTAAGTTTATTGTCTAAGCTTATGCAAATGTAACTTACTAATATTCTGGAATGCCATCTTTTCCAGTGCTATTATAGAGGATGCAAAACGTGCTGTTGAAGGAAAAAATGGATCAGTTATAGATCGGCGGAAGATTAGGGTGGACCTTGCTAAGCATCGACCTTCATTTCAACAACGCCGTGGAAAGACATGTGAAGGTAGGTTGTCCTTAATATGACAAGTTCTATTGTAGAATGCCTTTCTATAGTGATGTATTATACTCAAATTTGTGTATCAGTGACACACAAATGATACTTCTGTTCTTTTATTATTTGGTTTGGTATTCAGGTTTAGTTAGATTAAATTGAATTGTTTACTGGAACAGGTGGTATAGAAGGGGCCAAAGGAAATGAAAAGGATCATAAAACTGAGCATAATACTGATAAAAGCATTCATTTAGAGACACATACAAAGAAGAGAAATGAAGGTTACTGGCGTTTCCTTTTAATTTGAAGTTTCGTTATTTAGATTATTTTTGTTTAAAGGTCTTGATTGTGGATCCCTAGTAATCTGGACAAAGTCGGTTATCCTCCTGGTTAGCTAATTAAGTGGACATTATTGTATTGTCGAGTTTCATTTAACATGTATGTCACTATATTTGGCCTTTTATATGCTTGGAAAATATGTACAGATGTTTTGACGGAAGACGAAAAGGCTAAAAGACCTGCATGTAATGACCCTCATGCAGAAGGCAAGAGTTATGCCATTAAGATGTGTAAATCAGTTGGTTGGCTTTATTTGGTTTCGCTTTTATCTCTAATAATTCTTAAATCTTGCTTGTAATATATTCAGAACATATTTTTCTTTAATGTTCAGGTGAAAAAAAGACGTACAATAAAGCAAAAATGGCTGTTCATAAGTTGTCTGATGTTGAAGTCAAGAGTTCTGCAATTCAAAGGTAATGCCCTTCTAATCATGTTGACTAATCATTTATGTTTGTTAACGTTTGACGTTCATGTGATGATATGGGACCAATGAGCTCCATAGTTTTAAAATGAAAATGCAATCATATATGTCATGAAAAAAATAATGTTTGTTGGTCTTCAGAGCACACGTGCACAAGGCAGAACACGAGAAAAATCTGGCCCACAAATCAATGATTTTGTATTGCTTGCATAACTTCACTTTGTAAAATACAGACTTTCTTTTTAAACTTGGTTGTTGAATATAAGGATAGATCTTCAGCCCAATAGAGATCTACACTGAAGTTTGTAATTAGCATTTTCTTTCCACATATGCCTATTGTTGTCGGATGAGACATCCATCTAAAATAGGCACTACTAATACCCCCCTACTCCATAATGGCCATCTTGCTTTTGTTTACACCCAGTGTATCTCGATACCTCTAAAACTTGTCTTTTCTTAATGCCTTTGTAGAAAAATCGGCTAGCTGATCTTGGGTTCTGCAATATTATACATTATACTTCATTCTTTGAGTTCTTTGTTTTGGATCCGCTCTTTGGTTCTGGCATGAAATATTGTTTATTTTGGTTGAATAACTGTCCAATTGTTTCGAAATCAAGATGTAGCTTGGATTTGTTGAAACATTCATGTCACCAAGAAGCCTCACCATTGTTACTTGACAAGGTTGAGTAGCAGTTTATTTGTTCTCTTCCTCTGCAGAGGATAATGCAACAGTTTATTGCTTCTCACGAATCCATGAAATTGCTCTTGGACCCTTGTTGAGTTATCTGTGGTAGATTTTTTCATCTATTTAACCTTCCAAATCTAAATTAGCTTGCCCAACCGACTCTGAGTTATCACATCGTTGCCTATTAAAGTCCATAGTGCATTGTTCCTTAATACACAATAACATCCTTTTTTGTACCTTTGAAGTGAATGTATTTGGAACATAATGAATTGTAGAAAAATCCTAATAGCATATCTGAAGTTTGGCATGATGGTAGCAAGGAAGATTAGAATTTCAATCAGTTGCATAAGCAATGTTGCATCTATTTGCATTGAGTCTTCATGTGTTGATAACTTCATTCTTTATTCCACTGGCTAGCAATCAACCCGTTTAAACCTTTTCATCGTCTCAAATGCTAAAATGATTTAAATTGGTTGATTTCTAGTTAGTAGGGTACATGAAATTTGTGTCATCCATTTTGCCACATTTCCCCTTCTAAACAATGTTCAAGCAATCTTAATGAAAAATTTCAAAGGATTTATGGGGTTCGCCTATCAGTTCCTTAGTCATCTTTGTGTTTTTATCTATAATCATGAGATGATTGAAATACAGTGATCCAGATTGGATCACTATATAATTTGTCATCCATCTCGATGCTTCCAGAATGGAAAAATTGAAGGAGTCAGCTTACAGGAGCAGTTTTATTGGCAGGACCTTGTTGAGAGTGGATAGAGAGAGATCAGAACAACAGGGGTTTGTGTTCTGTAGCAGCCCACAGACCACGGGTCTTAGGAAAATCCATAGAGAGTGTCTTCTGCTTTGAACTTGCCATCATTTCCATACCAGACAAAAGAGAGGAGAATAGCATCATCTTTCAGTGGGGTTTTCTCCCGTAAGGGTTTCCCAGACAATCTCTTGGTGTTCATTGTGGTTGTGAGTGATTGTATTTACATGTTCTCTATTTTCCACACAGTATCTATTGCATGCATAAACAGAAAAAACAGTAATAACAAATCTGGGATGTAAAAAGAACTAACCCTTCATAGTATATATTTCGGTTCATTTTCACAGATCTGTTGTGATGAACTGTCCAGTGGAATATCCATTGCAGTTTACAAATCATGCAAAACCAAAATCATATAATCATTTTCTTCTTATTTTTAGGCGAATTTAGACACAGCAGACTTGTTTTAAAACCCATTTGCTCTAAAGTGCAACCATATCATGGAATACCAATCCCTACGAGTGTGTTTGAGCTCATACAATGCTTTTATGAACTTCCATACCTAATGCTGCTTACTGCTTTGACTAAAGCTTTGGGACTGTTGCTTATAAACTTCTTCCAAATCCCGTTTTGCTAGGGCACTTTTGACCTTCCTCTGTAAGAATTCCATTTGAATTGAATCGTCTTGGATAATAACACCTATTTGAACATATTCGTCTTCATAATGATTCCGAAGGTTCAAAATCAATATCTTCTTTACTTGCAAAATCTTTATCTTCTCAACTTGCTTTGTGCTTCTCAACTGAACTATCAACTATATTCTTTGTTCTATAAACCACTTTGCAGCCTATATATATTTTTTCAATGTGTTAAATTTCTTAATGAATCATAGTCCTCCCACAAAAATTTATCCCATTCTTTCTTTCAATGTCTGTGTTCAAATGAAACAGGTTGATATAAATTCAGAAATTCTTGTCATCAAAGGAATTCTCATTTGATGTGAAGCAGACTTGTAGTCTTCTTGACTTTTTTCATCCTTCACTAGTTTGATGTAGTTCCTATAGATTTGAATCCCTTGACGCTTTTAAGCAGCATTTGTAACTTTTCTTGCAACATAGATCCTAAGATTAGGACTTATTCATTTTAGAACATTTACACAGGCATTATACCCGAAAACTCTAGGTTTTCTCACCCATGATTTCCTATACCACAGGATCCTCTAGGCACGGTGTTTCTGTTAATGTTAAGTTTAGATAACAATGGTATTTTCTACGCGAGCAACAATTACTTCAATGTCCTTTTATTAGCCCAATGTCAATTTCCAATTTAGTTTCCAATAGCAAGCACATAAACCATTAAATCACATTGACTGTAACTGGAGATTGAATATAAACAATAAATGCAGCAAACAAGCCAAGACAAGAGGACACCAATATTTTGGCTAATGCTAGGGAAAAACCCTAAGATGGGAAAAACCCTTGATCAATTCTTATTATTATCAAATATCAAATGTTCATCAGAGATAGAGAGAGAGAGAGTACAATAATTCATAGTCAAAGTCAAAATTGAATTGCCAATATCACTGTCAAAACAACCCAGTCAAATCTGCAATTCTGCCCTTGGTCAACTGCAGTCAAATTCTGCTCTAACCAGAAAGTCAATGGTGGTCAATGCAGCAGCAAACAGTCCACTTGGAGCTCATTCAACTTTAGTCAAAATCGGCTTTTCTTGCCGGTCAAAGTCAGTCCAAAACAGCCAACAAATCAGCAATCAAACTTGGTCAAGGGAGAAAATTTCTGCAGTCAAAGTCTGCAATTTATCTCTGTGGTCAGCCCAAGGCAAAGTGCCCATATAGCTCGGTTTTTGTGCCAAAAAGTGCAGCCTGCCCAAACAGAAAGATGCCCAAAAGATTAAACTAAACTTCTGCCCAGAAAGTCAAAGTCAATGCTAGTCAAAGTTGCAGTCAACTTCAAATTTTCGGCCCTGTGATTGTCGTCCTCTTTCTCCTTCGCAAATGTGAGAGAAACTTGCAATTTTTGAGTTGTACAAACCAGTGTTGCACTAATCGCGAAAAAAATCTTAAAATCGCGATTTTTAAAAAATCACGATATAATCGCCCGATAAAAACGATAATTTTTTTTTGGCCGATTTTTATGGAAAAAATCGTGGCTATGTCGGGCAGCGCGATTTATAACTAGAAAAACATGATTTTATTTCTCATTTGGACAACAGACAAGCGCATGATGGGATTTGGAGTCTTGGAGTGAGCTCTTGGTCATTTGGGAGCTGATCCGCTCACTAGAGGAGAAAAGCGAAGTGTGAGCTAAGGAGGAGACTAATTTTCTCCATAAAACCAGTATGGGCACCAACGTTTTGTGTTTTGTGACTTTGTTTTGGTTTTTTTCTATGTTTTTGGTTGGGTTTAGAATCTGGATAACCCATTGTTTATCAAAAGAATTCAATGGGTTATCAAATATTTTTGAATTGATTTGAATCTTGATGGAGTGTTTGACATTTGTCCAATGTCATTTGATTTTTCATTTTGTTTGTTAAAACTTAAAATTTCTTAAATTGTATGCAATTTTTTTTAGTTTTTGTACAACGTAAATTGTAAGTTTGTAACTTGTAATCCTTATTTTGCCATAGGTTCACTGAATCACTATTCAAGTTTTCAACTTCAAAGTTCAAAGTTCAAAACTTCAAAGTTCAAAGTCAAACATGCCAAGGAAATTGGACCCTCTGTGGGAATTTGGTGAACTTGATGGAGGGAATGATAGAGTAAACTTGTCTTGCAAGTTGTGTGGGCACCATATGTCCGGGGGGTGTACAGAATCCCTGGATTTGATGTAGGGCCTTGCACAAATACAAATCCTGAAATCATCCGAAAAGCCATGAGATCATTGGAAAATTTAGACCACATTAGAGAGGCCAAAGCAGAAATGAAGAGGCAACTAACAAAGTCAGCTGAACAAGGAAGTGGTAGTGGTTCTACTGCAACATCAACCAACCCGGCAACTGCCTCATCATTTTTTGTTCCTTGAACCACACCTGGTTCACAACCATCTATCACTTCAATGCTTAAAAAAACTGAGAAAGAACAAGCTGACAAGTTGCTGGCCAAATTTCTCCTTTGGAGTGATATTCCTATGCATATATCATCAGCTCTAGGGGAAGTTGAACCACTCACCCTATGCTCACATATATCATCATGGGGTATCACAGGGGAAGGTGAACCACTCACCCTGTACATAGCATACCCATAGGGGAAGGTGAGCCACTCACCCTATGGTTGCACATAGCTCCAAGAAGTACCCAGGGCCCTAGGAGCTCCCAAAGCTCAATGTCCAACTCAAGTGGGACCCTCATGGGAGGGTCCTTCCACGACTCCCAACCTCTCTTTGAAGGCAATGAACTTGACCTTACCAAGAGGCTTCGTGAGGATGTCAGCAACCTGTTCATCTGTCCTGATGTGTTGGAGCCTTATTGCTCCCCGTTGTACCATATCCCAGATAAAGTGGTACTTGATATCAATATGTTTGTAGCAGTTGTGGAACACGAGATACTCTGAAAGGAAAATCCACTCTGATTGTCGCAATAGATAACAATGATATCCAACACATGCTGAAATAGTTGACTAAAGAGTTCCTCAACCAAACAACTTCACAACAGGCCATACTAGCCGCAATATATTTGACCTTAGCGGTGCTTGTAGCAACCGACTTTTGCTTCCTGCATCCATGAAATTGAAGCAGATCCGAAAGAGAAGCAACATCCTGACATGCTCTTTCTGTCCACCACACTGCTAGTCCATGTTGAAGAAAGTTTAACTAGGTTCGATCTTCATAAATTTAATTTTGATCTTTGTACTTGTAAAAGAAAATAAATATTATTTTTGTAAATTGTAAAAATGAGTTTCTTGCTCATTTGATAGCTCAAGCACATGTTTGAGTGCTTCTAGGAAAGTCAAAGAGTCAATGTAATTGTTGAAGACCCATGTGGGCATGTTACACTATGTAACCTATGTAATTATGTCAAAGATATGTGTCAAAAGTGATCCTCCAAAGCACAAGGACAAGTCTCCTCTTCAAGTCGGCTCAAAGAATGAATTTTAGTGCAATTAAAGTCAATTCGGACTCACTAGCTCAAGTTGGCCCAAAAAGGAGGGACACACTCCTATATATAGGGCCATTCAGACTCACAATTAGATCATCAAGTGATCTCTGAAATCAGCGAAGAAGAGAGGCAAGAAAGAGGTGCGGAAAAGAGCAAGAAAGGTGCTTCTAGGGCAACGAAGAAGAGAAGAAAGAAATCTGAAGTTTTGGGGCTAAACTCTGCCACACGTGCGAAGGAAGAAGGGTCATTCTGCTGTCATAACATAACCCTAAGTGCAGCAACATAAGAAGAGGTGTTTTGGTTGGAAAAGAGGCTCCAAATAAGCCTCCATCTCAAGCGAAGGAAGTCTTACCTAAAGCAAAGGAAAGAAGCAAGAAAAAGGGCCAAGTACAAGTCTATATTAGCCACACATGCAAAGAAATCAGACCTGCAGTAGGGTAAAGAGGATCTGCCTCTCAACTCGAAAATATCTATCAAGGGAGGTCTCATTATCTAGCCTAAGTGTCAAGGAAATGGAAGATTGCCAAGCAAAGTAGAGAAGGAAAGGAAGACTGCAGTAGCTGGAAAAGAGCTACCAGTTGCCGGAAGAAGTGCGAAGGAAGAAAGTGTCAAGGAAAGGGAAGATTGCCAAGCAAAGTAGAGAAGGAAAGGAAGACTGCAGTAGCTGGAAAAGAGCTACCAGTTGCCGGAAGAAGTGCGAAGGAAGAGATCAAGGTGCAAAGCAGAAGAATGCATTGATTGAACGACAAAAGGAAGAGAGATCGTGTTTTGTGCTTGGAGGATCTACTGGTCAAGGGTATATGTGTACGAATTCACTGGGTAAGTTTCTCAGATAGAACACCAAAGGACACCGCTCACAAACAGATCACAGATCAATACATCAGTATTCTTGACGTGGTTAAAACTCTCAAAGAGGTAAACAGTCCATGACTTGAGCCAATGCGACCACTTCAGACAATTTATTAATGTAAAAGAAAGAAAATTTACATAAGCTTCTCTCATGAAAGGTCACCCTACAAATGACCATCCATGCTCTTTAAATAGAGATCATGGACCAATCAGGTGTTAAGTCACGGATCAAGTGTTGGTAATACCGAGGAGAGAATGAACTATCAGATCACTTAATGTCTAGAACATATCATGACCGTCGGATTGTAAGTTACAAAAGTACATACTCATAGTAAAGAAACACTTTTTACCTAACTCTACACTAGAACAAGTTATACTTAAACTATTTCCTATGTGTTCGAATATCCTAACATCCCCCCTTAAGAACAACTTGGGATAGGATTGAAGGATGTACAAATATGACACAATAGGAGAAGGAAGGAGGCATTAGAGCCTATCCCTCCTTAGTGACAACTTCTTGAACTCCAACCATAAATCGAAGTTTAGTAAACTTCACCTCTGTGAGAGCCTTTGTAAAGATGTCTGCAACTTGATCATCTGTTGAACAATATTGCACTTCAAGAACATGGTCATGAATGAGCTTTCCGATGAAGTGCATGTGTAGTTCAATGTGTTTGCTGCGCTGATGTTGGACTGGATCTTTGCATAGTTGAATGGCACTTTGATTATCACACCAAAGTGTAGTCAGATGCTGCTGTTGAAAGCCAAAATCTGATAGGATTTGACGAAGCCACAGGGCTTCTTTACTAGCTTCTACGACACCATGATACTCTGCTTCTGCTGAAGAAAGAGAAATGGCACTTTGTTTCTTGCAAGCCCATGTAATAGGTCCAGAACCAAGAGTGAAGACATAACCTGCAGTAGACTTCCGATCATTAGGGTCACCAGCCCAATCAGAATCAGTGAAACCAACCAATAGAGGAGATGCTTCTGCACTGTAGTTAATCCCAAGCTGAATTGTACCTCGAACATAACGAAGTATTCTTTTAGCTGCTTTCCAATGACTTTCACGTGGGTTTTGCATAAACCGAGTAATAAGGCCGACAACAAAGGAACGGTCAGGATGGGGATGGGTTAGATACAAAAGTTTTCCTACAAGCTGACGGTATAAGGTCGCATCAACTTTAGGGGAAGTACAAGTGACTGAAAGTTTGGATCTAGAGTAAAAGGGAGAAGGGGATGACTTACAGTGTTCCATGTGAAAGTGGCGTAGAAGATCACAAACATACTTGCACTGGGAAAGGGAAATACCTTCCTTGGATTGCAAGACTTGAAGACCAAGAAATAATGCAAGTGTCCTAAGTTTGTCATTTCAAACTGCTTTTTAAGGTTGGACTTCACATGGTTTATAAGGTTGGGATCACTACCAGTAAGGATAAGATCATCAACATAAAGAACAAGAATGATAAGAGACTTACCCACTTTCTTGGTGTAGACAGTATTGTCAGAATGACACCTAGAAAATCCAGTATCTAAAAGGAATCTATCCATTTTTTCATACCAAGCCTGAGGGGCTTGCTTGAGACCATAAAGGGATTTCTTAAGCTGACATACAAGGCTGAGGTCTGTTTGTATAAAGCGAGGAGGTTGTTCCATATAGATTTCTTCATGTAAGTCCCCATGAAAGAAGGCACATTTAACATCCATCTGATGGACTTCCTATTTGAAAGAGGCAACAAGGGAAAGAACAAGGCAAATAGAGTTCATTTTGGCAACAGGGGTGAAGGTTTTAGTATAGTCGATGCCTTCAACTTGTGAAAAACCCTTGGCAACAAGACGAGCTTTATGTTTATCAACTTTTCCATCTGGTCCAAACTTGGTTTTGTAAATCCATTTGCATCTAACAAGTTTTCGTCCCTTTGGAAGAGGAACAAGATCCCATTTATTTTTTGCTGATAATGAACGATATTGTTCATTCATCGCTGCATCCCAATCTGGATGGCCTGAAGCTTCTGCAAAGGTGTCAGGATCATAATTCGCTGAAGCTTGAGCCATTAAAGAAGAGGCTCTATCAAACTGAGAACGTGTACGTCGCTGATCTATAGGATCTCCTACAAGAGCACCTACTGCATCCCGAGTAGCACATACCCATTTTGGAAGCTGAGGAGCTGAAGGAGGATTTTGAGAAGGTGGGAGAGGATTGCCATCCTCGCTGTCATCATCTGAAGAAGAAATATTTTTAGAAATAGAAGGGATTGAGAGAGGTGGCACATCTGCCAAACTAGGCTCGTAGGCTGATATATTTTCAACGAACTTTACATCTCTTCTAATCATAACATTTTTGGACTTAGGTGGAAGAAGTCTATATCCTTTGACATCTTTAGAATATCCAACAAAAATACATTTTTCACTCTTAGGTTCTAAAGCTTTATGTTTCTCATCTGGAATATGGGCAAATACTTGTCTTGCAAAAACACGAAAGTGACTTTCATCTGGTTTAATTGAGCTCCATGCTTCTTTTGGAGTGATATTCTTTAAAACCTTAGTAGGATTGCGATTTACTATGTAATTTGCACAGTTAATTACTTTTGCCCAAAAATTAAGACTAAGTCCTTTAAATTGAAGCATACAATTAGCCATTTCCTTTAAGGTGCGATTCTTCCTTTCAGCTACACCATTTTGTTGTGGAGTATATGGAACAATATGTTGCATTTGAATTCCATGCTTAGTGCAAAAGTTGATGAATTTGTTGTTAACATATTCTCCGCTATTATTAGATCTTAGCTTAAGAATTTGATGCCCAGATTGTTTTTCAACGAAGGCCTTAAAGGCCAAGAACATGTTAAATACTTCACTCTTGAGTTTTAAGAAGTATACCCAAGTTCGTCTGGAGAAATCATTAATGAAAGTTAAGAAATACTTGTAGTCAGAGAATGAAACCATTGGAAGTGGACCACATAAATCACTATGCACACGCTGTAAAGGGGCTGAGACGTGCCAAGAGGTACGTTTTTCAAAACTATCTCGATAATGTTTTCCGAGTACACATCCGGAACAAACACCATTTCTGCAAGATACCATAGGAAGACCTATCACCATATTCTCTTTACATAGAGTTTGAAGGGAGCGATAGTTTAAGTGACCAAATCACTCATGCCAAAGTTTTCTCACTTCATTATTATGAGCAACAAATACCGAGGGAAGAGTTGATGACCCAAAACTGTTAAACTTATACAACCTTGTAGAATCATCAGCAATGCCAGTAGCTAAAATCTGTCTAGGATCTCTTAAGTCCTTAATTACAACATCATGAGGTGAAAATTCAACGATTTTGTCTTCACCTGAATGAGTTATCTAATATACAGATAGAAGTTTGCAGGATAAGGTTGGAACACATAATACATCATTAAATTGACCATTGTCTAGATGAATAGTTCTAGTCCCTACAACACTAAGAGATCTATCATCACCAACATATATATTTTTGGTGTTACAATCATTTAAAGAAGAAAACATGGCTTTGTTTTTGGCCATGTGATAAGAAGCTCTAGAATCAATGAGCCACTCATGAGAATGAGAAGAAGAAGATACATTTAGTGCATAACCAGACCGAGATGCTTGACAACCACATGCAGCGAGTGCTATTCCTGAAGATGAAGTTGAAGTTGAAGTTGAAGAGTGTTCCAAATGGATGTTATGCTTCTTCATTGCTGCTTCCAAGGTTTCCATCTTCTTAAAGCATTTGGATTCTAAGTGGCCACCTCGATTACAAAAGTTACAATGTCTTTCGGCCTTCTTCCCTTTGTTTTTATTTGCCTTATCATTTTGTTGAATAGATTTTTCATTTTGACACTGAAAGTGCTTAGGACCCTTGGTTTAGGACCATTCTTTTTAGGATACTGCTTCTTAGGATTCTTTGAATTTGGTTGTTGCTGGACGGCTAAGGCTTTCTTAGAAGAGTTTCCAAGATTAAGAAGACCAAGATGTAAGAGTTTTTCCTGTTTTCTTATTAAAGAATCATAGAAGGCATCAAAAGAGGGAGACTTGCAGTCTTGTCCTTGAGAAATAAAGGCTTCTCTAATAGAATGGAAGGTGGAAATAAACACAGAGTAGGCTAGTCCCAACTTAGTAAGAATGGAATAGATAAGGCTACCATCTTATTTCTTAACCTTAATACCTTCCAAGAGAAGTCTAAGGGTCTTGAACTTGGATAAAAATCTTCAATGGAAGAAAAATTATTGGGGTCCAACGTAAGCAATTCATTTTCGTGTTGATGGTCTCTACTTTCATTTTTAATTTCAAAAACTTTAGTGAGCTATTTCATTGCTTCATTAGGGGTATCAGGTTCTGCGATATGAAATCCAAGGTTTGGAGAAGTAGACATCCTTATCAACCCACATGCTTGATCTTGCCTATTTTCCTATTTGGCTGCCTTATCTTCATCTTTAGGTTTAGTTTCTTGCCCTAAGGCTATTTTGTAAAGACCTTTACTTGTAAGTAAATCCACAATGTAGGACTTTTCATGTTAACAGAAACTAAAGTTGTAGATGCTGAAACTAAGTGTTCCAATGGAAAGATCTCGAAAAATTAGGTCTACTTAAAAAAAAACGGCTTTGAAAATGGCTTCCGGATGAATAAGTTATGACTTTTTCGAAGAAAAGTTGTTGAAGATGCCGACAAAGTGCGTGAATGTGCATAAGTGAATGATAATGTTATATTTAAAAAAAAAATCCCCCATTTCCAAAATCTAGTTAGCTCACTTCAAAAAAAAATTATGTGACCCACTTTCATAAATAAGTGAAAGTCACTTTTGCAATGGTACTTTATGAGCTACCCACTAAATTGTAACTTAAATAAAAGATAAAGAGACTTTAGAATTATAAGTGACTCACTTTTTATGATTGGTGAGAACACTTTTACATAAAGTAACTTTAAAACATAAGTTACATGTGCTTTTTGAAAAAGTAATTCAACGAAAAGAAAGACTTGAACTCAAGACCTCTATTCTCATAAAGTATCTTTGGGCCAAGTGAGCTAGTTTAAAAGGTTAGTAATTTTTGGAAAAGAGGAAGGAGTTTTTTTTTTTTTTACTTAGTCACTGAAGCTTTGGTGCGTGTGCTTACTTGAAAAAGCTCGTTTTGCCCACAAAACAAAAAAACCACACAACCCAACACAGACATACAAAAGAAACCAAACCTTATGTCTTGAAGTTAGCTTTCGCTCGAAACTAAATATTTTCCTTAGTGTTTCTGATTTTTTGAGATCACAGTAAGGTGCGCATGAGAAAAATCCTTCCTTTTTGTTTCTGATTTGCCTAGGTCGCACAGAGTTGCGGGGCGAAGAGCATACGTAGAAATGAAAGGTGTAGATCCGGTAATAAAAAGAGAGATAAATAAACTGAAATAAATAGAGAGATAAATAACTAAAATTGCAAATAAAGACTGTATTCCTCCAGATCTTAAAAATGACGTAGCTAGGTCTACCGGAAACCTTTTCGCGTGAAACGAAAGGGGTTCTTTACTGGAATAGATGCTCCTAACACAACAGAGCAATCCTTTTGGCTCGAAAGCAGTTAGAGATAGTAGATCTGGGAAACCACAGTCGGATGCAGTTGTACCATCTTCTGATTTGGATCACCAACGGATGCGGCTCTCAAATAGCTCTAATATCATGTAGGAATTTACAGGGTAAGTTCCTCAGATAGAACACCAAAGGAAACATCTCACAAACAGATCAGAGATCAATGCACCAATATCCTTGACGTGGTTAAAACCAATGTTGTGAAAATCGTGATCGGGATTAAATCGACGGGGGGAAAAATTGGGAAAAAATCGTAAAATACAAAAATTTTCATTTTTTTTTCAAATTTTTTTAATATCTAAAGCATCTACAACATAAAATAAATACATTGACACATAAATATGATAAAAGAACTAATACATAAGATGTGTAATACACATAACAATGAATCATGTCCTGTGTTATCACAAAATCACACACTGAAGGCTGCCAATCAGCTAGATTATGTGTAACTGTTTCAAACCAAGCTTTGGACTAAGGCTTAGCCTCCTTAGTCTGAGAGGGCTCTCTCACAGATTATGAATATTGATTAATGACAAGGAAAGATGGCTAACTCTTATAAGACACATGAATAAAATATGCTGGCTGGACAAACATCAAATTAGTTCCCATTGGGCTTATGGAGTCACTAAAATATCAGTAAACAATGGCACTATCCTTTCATAGAAATCAGGGCACTTTACATCTAATGTTCAAACATAACCTATATGAAACACAGTTTGCCAAGCATACAGGAAGTCAGAGCATGAAACATGAGTTCTGAGTGATTATGCAATAACAAGACTGTAAAAGAACACTAAAGAGAATAACCATCACACATTTGAACAATAAGATCTATTGTGAATCCTGAGAAGAAATAACAGTTATTTGTATTACTGAGCTCTGCTATACATAAACCAAAATAGTCTTCTTCTTTATCAAAACATCCAACCCCAATTACATCCAAGTCTGATCCATATATAGGAATACATGCTTAACCACCTCGAGCTTCCTCCTCCAGCATGAGGGGAGCATCGAAGGTTGCTATTAACTATCCCTATCTACTGTGTAACTAATTCATTAATTACATAATTGCTGAATTGTAACTACAAAGGGTCCTAATTCATTCAAAACTCAAAATCTGTCCTCCTCGTATCTTGCTTCCTTCCTGACTCTTTGACACATGTCTTCTTTCTGTTTTGGTCAAGATATCTTGGAGGAGAATACACTGAACAAGCTGGCTTTGGATACTGGTTGCGTAGATGGCTCATTAATTGACCAAGATAAGTGCCCTGTTTTCACGGTCCCTGTCTCCCATCATTCTTCACTACTTAAAGAACATGTTCCCAGCTCTTTAATTCTTCACAAACAACGCATATCACCATACTCTCCAATGAGCTGGAAGCCTTATGAACTGAACAGGTGTATAAACAAACATCTCCGGTAACCTTAACCAGAACCCTAACAATTCGGTCATAAAGTACCTTTAACGAAACTTTAGCTAAAAACAAAATATTTCACCTTTTCCAAAATGCACATCTGTCATTCTCTGAATAGCTAGGAGAGTCTTTTATGGTTTCCCTTATGTCCTTGAGGCTTTTCCTTCAAAAATTTGCTGACCTCATCATTAAACTCTTTGATTTTCTAATAAAACAGCACCTGCGCTACGAAACTGCTGTTTTTGCTAAAACAGAGTACATTTGCACTAAAGCATCTTTTGTTTGAACTTATGACTTTTCA
This sequence comes from Pinus tabuliformis, assembly GCA_031772625.1. NCBI lineage: Eukaryota > Viridiplantae > Streptophyta > Pinopsida > Pinales > Pinaceae > Pinus > Pinus tabuliformis. Next base: position 439,555,637 of record CM062813.1, on the reverse strand, counting down.
AACCTCCTCTACAGGTGTCAAAGACTTAGATGACTTCAAAATAGTGGAACTTAAACAAAATTGACCAAAACTAAGAATATCACCTTTTCCTCAAATCAGTGAGCTAGTTGACCTAGCTGTGTCTTCAAATTTACAATCTCCTTCTTCAAAGCTTTGTTTTCAACTCTCAGCGTCATGTTCATTTTCCTGATATGTTTAGCTTGTTTGAGGGCTGGAACCGTCCAGGTATATACATCAGCCACTGAATCTTCATGACTCCCTAGGCTTCTGCTACCCTTTAACACAGCTTTTCTATAATTGGCATACTTGACTGCACGCTCCTTAATCACATTCTTTGTTTTGACAATTTCCTCTTTGGCTGCTCCCACTTGATTCTTTATGGCAATCACATTTCCTCCTTGGGTGATGATAACCTTTCTGTTCTTGTCTTTATGTTTGACTGCCTCCACTGTTTTGGTCAATACTTCAATTACCTCTGTTCTGGGTGACTTTACAACTTTCTCTCCTTTATGCACTTTCTCAGCTTCTCTAATTTGTTTCCTTGTAACTGGCCTTCTAGGTTTGAACATAAACTCCTCACTAGGCTCATCAAACCTTAATCTCTTTGAAGCTTTTGTTTTCTTAGTGCTCTCAGGAGAAGATTGGGTCAAATCAATATGCATGGGTTCAAGATGCACTGGTTCTTCCTGCTCAAGTTCAATAGCCTCAAGTAAATCACTTAGGCTGGCCTTTGAAATTGGACTTTCCTCCACAGCTACTGATTTACCTTTCTCCTTTCTTAATTGACCTCTTGTTTTAACTCTTGATGCTTTTTCGGATCCAGTTGATCCCTGTACATCTTTCTTCTGCTTGACCTTCTCCTTTGATGATGACTGAGGTGGCTGAGGCGGCTCTTTAATAACCAAGGGCTTGACTGGTTTGTTCAACTGAGATTTAACCTTCTTTTTCTCCCTATCCTCCTTTCTAAGCTCAGCAATAGTAGGTTCCTCCACTGATTCTTCTTTTTCTCTAAGTGGCTGTGGGGTGAGGCCTGTCTTACTCTGGAAACCGGCCATATAGATGAAAGAACTCCAATCCCTACCAATCTTCTGCAAACCATCCAACACTAACAGTTTAACTAGGCCATGGTGAAACAATGATGTTTCACAATCATCCTTCCTCAATTGGATTTTGTCACACATCTTGCTGAGGCTTCGAAACAAGTAAAATGAGAGGTCTATAGATGCTTTACCCGTGAAATGAAGCAACAACTTGAAATGATAGGAATAAACTTTGTTATATCTGCCCTCACAAGTTAAATATTTTTGAATACAAGTAAGAAGCATAGCATAACTCTCCTTAACATAACTTCTAGGTACAACCTTGGTTAAATCTTCATTCACATAGGCTTCCTTCAAGAAAACTTTACAGGGGCTCATATCAAATTTGAAATTTTTGAACCACTCCTGCCCTCCTCTAGGAATAGCCTCTGGAGATACTAGGAATTCTAACATAGATACCTTGGAACTTAAGCCTGTAAAATTCAAGGCAAATTCTTTTGTTACCTGAGTGTGTCCTCCCTTTAGCTTTTCACAGAAACTCCAGCAACCAGCGTCTTTGAAGGCCTTTTTAACACCTTCATCCCTCAATGTCAGGTCCAATCCTTCGGGCTCTGCCCTTTGACACCTTCCAGACCGATGCTCCTTCTTCTCCATTACGCTTTGAAAACTTTTGCACAGAGAAACACCGGCAGTCTCAACTTCGAAAAGCAAATTCAATTTTTAGAATGCAGGCTCGCTTGCAATGCAGCTCTCTTGAAGAAGAAACTCGGGCTCATTTCAATTCAAATATCTTAACATATAAGCTGGCCACTTCATGTAATACTAACAGAACATCATGACACAACTATGCATGACAAAAACATTTGAATGAACTTAATGTGCATGACTATGAACCTATTGGTGGAATGATGGCTCGTAAGTGCTTGGAAGGTACACTAACTGACAACAACCGACCGGACACAATGACTCATCCCCGGACATGACATTTCGAAGATCTGCGCTGCAAAATCCCCGAATCCGCGATTTCGTAGCGCAGACAGTTATAACTTAGCGACATGTGCTGCGAAATGGCTGGCGCTACGAAAAGGCTAAAACATTATTGCGCTTCAAAATCAGCCAATCAAACTGCGCTACGAAACTGCGAAAAGGACAAATGACATATACGAGATAAGACATGTCTTAATCAATCATGATGGAGGATGACTAACGGTTTTGAAAATGATTCTCATCAATATCATTGAAAAACATGACCCCTAAGTAGTAAACATAGGATAACAACCATTTGACATCCATTTTTAACAATGAAATTTTTGGACTCAACTTATATACATGTGACTGCAGTTCTCAGTGATAACATCCTGAATAGTAAGTCTTGACTCCTGAGTTCCAACTCAGCCTCAAAATATCAACAAAAAAATATAATAATGTATCTCATATCATAAGTCATAATGTCATATACAATGAAATGAACCAAATAACTAATACTACTGATTTCCCTTGCTCCTCTTGCGAGAAAATGCAATAGCTTTCCATTTTCCTAGCAAAGTATAATAAGGATGAAACAAGGGCTCAAAGGATTGTGATAGAATCCATCAAGGACCCTCTCATTCCTTATGTTCCCAAACTTGAAACATCTAAAGAAATATATGATAATCTAGTGGAGCTATTCTCAGTTAGTACAACTGGAGAAGTGATATCGTTGTGTAATGAACTATATAAAATGAAGATCTCCAAGGAAGAAGGAATAGCTCCCTACTTCATGAAGGTCTCTGAGATGAGAGACCAGTTGCAAGAACTGGGAGAAGTTATGTCAAACAGAGAGATGACAACTGTAGTGCTCAATGCAATACCTGAGGAATGGGACAAATTCACGTCAAGTATATATGCTGAGAAAGAAGCTACCCCGTTGAATGAACTTTGGTCTCTATGCAAAATTGAGGAGACTAGACTCAAAGCCAAAGATGATGTGGGATCAAAGGAGCAGGCATTTGCTGCTATGGCCAAGAGAAAAGGGAAATTTGGCAAGTTTGGTCCACAGAGAAAGGGTAAAAGAGATATGTCCAAAGTCCAATGCTTTGGCTGCCAAGAATATGGACACTATAAGAGGGATTGTCCTAAGTTCAAGAAGGACAACAATAAGAGAAAACGAGAAGAAGCCCACATTACCCAAGAAGTGAAAGAAGAAGATAAGAAGCAAAAGAAGGAGGACCCTCTGGATCTCTACTATGATTGAGATCAACTTCTTCACATAAGTCTTCTTTAAAGTTTTGGGTATCATAGGAACATGTAGCAGTAGGATAGAATGCATGATTTATGAGAATGGCATCTTCAGGAATATAGGAGCATTATGTAGAGATAGCTCAGATAAAGATATTCATGTAGGAAGGATGTAGCCATTGGATAACCTCATCAATGCATAAAGGAATGATCATGATCAAGAAGAATCATCTTAGAAGGCCACTATCATCAGCAGAAAGGAGCATTTGCAGGATGAGGACTACAAGAATCCTCCGGTGAAATCTTCAATAGAGGGTTCATGACTTTAAGGAAAATCAGATGTCTTGATAGGAATTCCACTTATGGGGATTCAAGAAAGGATGATATGTAGGCAAAGAAAGATGTAGCAAAGCAAAGGAGATTGAGGTAATCTCAATCTAGGAAGTTGTCAAAGAAAGCATAAACGATCAAGAAAAGAACTTAGATGAGGTACATATGCATGTATGTTTTCCAGTCAAGTCTCATGTCATCATTTGTATTAACGAGCATGGGGAATTGCTCTGGAAGCATGGTCAAGAATAGGGTAGATCTCTTTCATTGAAGATATGCATGAAAGAATGATTCACACATGAAAAAGATCAGCATGAGAAATATCCTCATATGGAACATGAGGTGGTTGACAAAGAAAATCTATAAAGAAGCGTATGAGATAAAGAGATCAGGGATAAAGGGACACCATGGAAACTAGGAATCAGCATCCGACAAATTTGTTGAAGGCATCTCCCGGAAGAAGGCACGAGAATTCTAACAAAGGAAGAAAAATATCAAAGGACCCTTGACACCTGAAAAGGCCTTGGAGATATGGAGAGATAGAGATAGACACAACATTCTTGTCTTCACTTGGGAAGAAAGAATGGAGGATTGGGTAATCATCTGGATTTTTATGCTCTTTGAGGGTGTATAGGGCATCCAAGATAAGAGTAGGCAAGATGACCGATATTCTTTGAGAGCTGGGAACCCAAGACAGGAATAGTCCTAGAAGATCATAATCAGTGAACACTCCGGTGGGTATGTAGCTTGAGAAACAATGATGAAGGTGTCTAGACTCTATAGTCATTGGTCTCGCCAACATTGTGCTTTGATCTATTGAGAGAGAGAGCTGTTAGTGAAGGCCTTATTGTGGAAACAATGTTGGTTACTATGATGCTATAACAGATGGATTGCCAATCCAATTTATCTTATGTGAATTCTTCAGATTGAAAATGGCCAAACACCTTGTAATGATTTATGAATACCTCCCTAGTTAAGAGGGAGTGTTGAAGAAAGTGTAACTAGGTTCGGTCTTCATAAATGTAATTTTGATCTTTGTACTTGTAAAAGAAAAGAAATATTATTTTTGTAAATTGTAAAAATGAGTTTCTTGCTCATTTAATAGGTCAAGCACATGTTTGAGTGCTTCTAGGAAAGTCAAAGAGTCAATGTAATTCTTGAAGACCCATGTGGGCATGTTACACTATGCAACCTATGTAGTTATGACAAAGATATGTGTCAAAAGTGATCCTCCAAAGCACAAGGACAAGTCTCCTCTTCAAGTCGGCTCAAAGAATGAATTTTGGTGCACTTAATGTCAAGTTGGCCCAAAAAGGCGAGATAGACTCCTATATATAGGGCCATTTGACCTGACAATTAGATCATCAAGTGATCTCTGAAATCAACGAAGAAGAGAGGCAAGCAAGAGGTGCGAAAAAGAGAAAGAAAGGTGGTTCCAGGGCAGTGAAGAAGAGAAGAAAGAAATCCGAAGTTTTGGGGCTAATCTCTGCCACACGTGCGGAGGAAGAAGGGTCATTCTACTGTTATAACAGAACCCTAAGTGCAACGACATAAGAAGAGGTGTTTTGGGTGAAAAAGAGGTTCCAAATAGGCCTCCATCTCAAGCGAAGGAAGCCTCACCTAAAGTGAAGGAAAGAAGCAAGAAAAAGGGCCAAGTATAAGTCTATATTGACCATTTCCACCTTGAGCAGCTTGAACATTTCTCTTTCTTTTGTTGCTGAACTTGTTGTTCTTTTGATTGCCATTGCTTTTGTAATTGTTGTTGTTGTTTTTATTATCATCCTTGTGAGGATTCTTCTTGTGAGGGCACTCTCAAGCATAGTGGCGAACTTGTTGCAATTGTAGCATTTTCCTTTTCTTCCTTTGAATCTCGTCATAGATCCTTGATCGTGTCTTCTTGGACCAACATCATTCTTCCTCTTAGCACGGGCAGAGAAAGTAGTAGGTTCATTTCCATTTTTGGATTTATCTCTCTCCATCATCCTTGTCTCCTCTTGAGTGCATCTAGCCAATAATTCATCGAAACCAGGTATCTTGTCATTGTTGAGAATGGTGGTGACAAATACATCCCATGGTCTTGGAAGACCTCTAAGAGCAATGAGAGTGAGCTCCTTGTCAGAAATAACTTCTCCAATAGATAGCAAGTCATTCTTGATTTGAGTTATTCTCATGAAGTAGGATTGAATAGACTCCCCTTTATCCATCTCGATATCCTTCAACTTGTTTTTGAGAAAGAGGATTTGATTTGCATTGTTCACTTTGAACATCCCAAACAACTTATCATACACCTCCTTAGAACTTCCCAAATCAAAAATATAGGCAACCAAATGCTCTTGAATGGAGTCAATTATAATTTTCTTAGCTTTGACCTAACCTTTTCTACACTTCGTTCTAGCAACAACATGTGCATTTGAGGAAGGCTCCACCACTTTTCCTTGCACATAGTCCAATACTTCATGCTCCTGTAACGTTAGGTGCAAAGTCATCTTCCATGCATGACAGTTAGGTTTGTCATTGAGCTTGTCCTCAGTCTTGAAGTAAGATGTAGAGGCCATGGAGAATTGTCAAATATGCTTTGTCCAACATATATCTCAGTGATTGCTTTTCTCTCACTTGCTAGGGCTTGTCCTCACCTGGGTTGTGATACCATGTTAAGTTTATATAACAATGGTATGTTCTATGATTGCAACAATTACTTCAATGTCCTTTTATTAGCCCAATTTCAATTTCCAATTTAGTTTCCAATAGCAATCACATAAACCATTAAATCACATTGGTAGTAACTGTAGATAGAACATAAACAATAAATGCAGAAGACAAGCCAAGATAGGAGGACACCAATATTTTGGCTAATGCTAGGGAAAAACCCCAAGATGGGGAAAACCCTTGATCGATTCTTCTTATTATCAAATGTCAAATGTTTAGCAAGGAAAGAGAGTACAATAATTCATAATCAAAGTCAAAATTGACTTGCCAATATCACTGTCAAAACAATGCAGTCAAATCTGCAATTCTGCACTTGGTCAACAACAGTCAAATTTTTCCCTAACCAAAAAGCCAATGGTGGTCAATGCAGCAATAAACAATCCACTTGGAGCTCGGTCATACTTAGTCAAATTTGGCAATTTTTGCTGGTCAAAGTCAGTCCAAAACAGTCAACAAATCAACAATCAAACTCGGTTAAAGTAGAGAATTTTGCATTCAAAGTTTACAATTTATCTCTGCGGTTAGCCCAAGTCAAATTCCCAGATCGCTTGGGTTTTTGTGCCAAAAAGTGCGGCCTTCCCAAGCAGAAAGATGCCCAAAAGGTCCAACTAAAATTCTTCCCAGAAATTCAAAGTAAACGCTGGTCAAAGTTGTAGTCAATTTCAGATTTTCGGTCTTGTGATTTTTGTCCTCTTTCTCCTTTGCACGTGTTAGAGAACTTAGAAGCCTGCAATTTTTGAGCTATACGAACCAATGGAATGTCAAATCAGCATTCATAAACAACACTAGAAACTACTCAAGCATCATGAAAACATATTCTTCATTTTGAGCAGCGAAGCATGCTTCATTTATACATAAAATGAAGCTACAAGTACATACCAACCATTTAATCATAGCTGGGAATCATTCTTGACCAAAGTTTGTTTCTCCACCAAATGTCCACAACTAGTGAGCATACACACCGACAAGCCCTCTCTGGCACTTATACTTGTGTCATAGAGTGTATAAGAGAAAACACGATAGTTTCCCTCTATCTTCTTCACACCAAGCACTCCAAGTAGTACTAGAGTTTACAATGCCACAAAACCCTAGTCTTGATCTCTCACAAGAAACACAAGAACAAGTGCTCCCTTTGCTCCTCTAGGGTTTATCCCAAATTGTAGCTTCCATGTCTTCATAGGGAAAACCCTAACCATAGTTTTCTTTGAAAATCATTAAGAACCCTAGTGCTGAAGAGAGGGCAAAGTACTACAAAGAAGAGTCCAAATTGAAGAGATAAGTTGCTCTAGCTTTCACATCTCTAATATGTGCTTTGATCGATATGATTAATTAAAAGAAAAGATTATGTTTGTCCTTTATTTATATGGAAGGTGAGGGAGACCAACAATAACCAAGTGGATAATGGCCATAGTGAGCAACCTTACCAATCATGAGATGGGACCACATGTGAAGCACACTCCAACTTTAAGTGACCCCTGCCAAGCTTCAATTCTCTAATGCTCCCTCGTAAGCCATGCATACCTTTGTGTACACTACACCTACATGGATAATTCTCAACCCAAGCATCCTTGGACCTCAAGTTAACACAAGCCTCCGTGCAAGCAACCAAGTGTCCCCATGCTACATAGGGTTCAAGGGCCTCCTTCATGATGCCCAACGTTTCTCCAAATGTTTTGTCCTCCTAGGTAAGTAATGAAATGCTCCATGTGCATGCCTCATGAAGAATGTTAGAAAGCCACATAGGTCTCAAACCTCCTACTTGTGCCGCATATGTCATAAATATGAAGTTAGGATGTAGCAATTCATGAGTAAGCCTTTTCTAACGTGTATGTCTGTCACAATAGAATTGAGGGTAGTTAGTGCATCATTCACCCCCAACCCCCAATAATGGTGTGAACACTTTCTTATTAACCCCAAGACCTAACAATCCCTCTTTACGATGATATGTACAACTTACTGACTACAAAAAAAGTACAACATATTGACTTAAAATGGCAGCCTGTTTACAAATTTTGATTATTATAGCAACATTGTAAATCATTAAGATCAATTGTGTTGGGGTGTGTGCGTATGTTTAAATATATCAAAGTAATCTGATATGGGAAAGTAGTTTCTGCTTTGGAAATGGTGAATTTCAAAATTGTAGGAAAACACAGAAGTGACATATATAAACCTTCGAGGAAATATAAAAGAATAAAAATCTCTAAAAATATCATATTTCTAAATACTGAATACTCAAATAATTTCCTGTTTGATCATGAGCAGGGTTGCAAGAACAGTAGTCTTTGGTGGTCTCATTGACCGCAAAATGACAGAAGCAGTGCTTGAGGAAGCAAAGAAAGCTGGTCCTATTGAATCAGTCACTGATCCATTTCCTGAGTATGAGCTTCAAAGCCACGGTAGGTAATTCCTATGTAGAAATCTATTCTGTTACTCATGATGTAGGTTTCTTTTATATGGATAGATAGTCACTCTATACTCCCAGATCTTTAAAAGCTACTACTTTTTTCTTGTCTTAGTTTGTCGTATGTTAGTACAGCATATCAAAATATTGACTGTTTAGAGGCAAGTAAAAGTTAGTTGCCAAAATTTTTAAAATTTGCAAGGCATTTATGATTATATTTAATAATTTTTAACGTCAATTTTTATGACATTATGCAGCCTTTTTTTTGTATACATTTGATATCTCTTTAAAATGTGGTTTTGTTTGTTTTCATAATTCCTGTATTTCGTGTTCCATGAAGGTTTTTGTTAAATTTGTTTTATGGATTCAAATTTCAATTCTTGTATACATACTGTGGCAAATAACTAATAGAAAGCTCATGAATGTGGTATGGTTTGATGCTATTTTAAAATCAGATCCCATCTACATCCTTAGGTGGAAGAATCTCTTTCCAGGCTTGATGATTTTGTTTTGATATTTTTGTGGCTGTCCTCTATTTTATTTTGCACTTTTATCACTAAGGTTTTGGTCTTTTATCATTTTGTGCTTTGCATAATCCTGGATTAAGGGATGTAATATTCCTAATAGAAATATTAAGTGATAACAGCTATAAAATGCTCACATGCAACCAAAATCCAAAAACACAACAGAAATATCAGCACATCCATGATTTACTCCAAAGAAGCTGAGCCATTTTATTATATGTAATGGTAGGAGTACAATGGGTATGAACAAGTGCACCTGGGCTTGCCAAAGGCAAGCTAGACAAACCCCAGGTGAGAAAACAAGGTGCCCAAATGCTGGAAAGTGACTCCTTCTCTATGCTCTGTGCTGCACTGGAAATCTGCCCTGCTGGCTGAAAGAATTCCCTGTTTGAGGCCCCTAGACTGTTCAGAAAATTCTGCCAAATTAATCTTGCCCTCTGCTCAATAAACCCAGAAAGACCCAAAAAGGGTTGGGCCTGATTCCAACCTTCCAAATTTGCCCCATTTTCCACGGGCTCTTCCAACTGCTGGGTAATTCGACCCACCTGGAAATATCACCTCTCAACCCTTGCAAAATGATGATAAATGCTAGCAAAAACTTCCTCCAGATGCCCCCACAAATCCCAACTCCATTCAGCCCCAAATGTGCATCCACCCAACTCCCACATGTAGGCCCAGAAATAGCCTCTGTGCAAGCCCACACAACTCTTGAGAAGGTGAGAATGCTACAACAAAAACTCCATAGAAGTATGCCCCACCAACATGCCAAATCTTCAGCAAAAGTTAGACCAATGCTTTCCCGGGAAAGCCCAACAAATACGCTGCTCCACAACCAGCTCTCCCAAGAAGTGTGTATTTCCCTTACTGCGCCCAGTCTGCTGTAAAAGTCCCATGAATTCCCTGAGAAAACCACTGGAACAACTTCCCCACGTAGTCTAGATCTCCTCCTTGCGCTGTCACTCGAAGTCCACGAAAGGTAGGTTGAGATTCTCGCATAAAAATATTGTGTGCTGAACAACACTTGTAGACTTGGCTCAACAACTCAAGCGTGCTAGGTGAGTGTAAATGTCAAAGGTTCAAAAGCCCCAAAATGAGTGCTCCAACTCCTATTTGTAATTTTTGCCCCTTCTTTCCTTGTGGGCTCCACCCCATCGACTTCCTTCTTCCCTCTTCTCTCTTCAAGTCGAATTCTCCAAGGGGTGTGTTTTTCCTCATGGAGTGTCCCCCACCTGCGACTAGCTCCACGATTTCCCCTTTTTCTCTATAGTGAGGTACCTTCTCTACCAAAATTTAATTTCTTCTTTGGCTTTATGCACTTTTCCTAAGTTGTGAGTCAAAATTGCAAAATTGGTGTAGCTGCGTGGTAATTTTAAGTAGAGGGAATGTTAAGTTTTGTAGATGTTCTATGCTAAGAGCAATTTCACTTTTCTCACAGCAATCATACAAGTAGATAAGCAAAATGCAGATAGAACATATAAGCAGATCTTACAGAAGACAAATCAGAAACAAGAAAAATGTATGTGTTTGTTTCGGCGGTCAACAGGATGCTTCAACCAGCAAAGTCTCCTTTGGTCAGCCAGCCCAGCATGTGTCACAACAACCCTCCAACCAGTAGATGAGTCAACCCAAGTCAGTTCTACAAAAGTCAACGCTGTCCTGAAAAGTCAACGCAGGGGCAGCAAGCTAAAAGTCAATGCAGCAGCAAAACGGTCAACCCTTTGACCTCGATTTTTGTGCCAGGTAGTATGGCCTTCAAAAATCGAACCTCCCACAAGTTTTCAGCTTGTTTGGACCAAGCGTTGACCAAAGTCAACGCTGGTCAAACTTCTGCGAAACCCTAGCAGCAGAAACCCTAGCAGCAGAAAAATCCTCTTCGTCCTTCCCACGTGTGGCTGAAATTCATCCTCCAGGTAGCTCGTACTTTTTAGGATGAGAGAGGAAGATGTGAGTTGTGTTGTGATCAAATTCTCTCCAACTTTTCCTGTATATATAATATATATATCCATCAATGAGGGTGTGTGACACATCTGTTGGGCATGTGAGCCTACATTACAAAACTGGCTGACCTTTGCACATATAATTTATTAAGAATAATAAATTCAAAATATAAGTTCTGCTCATCGGATTAAGACTATTTTTATATGGATTTTACACCTCTCAGAAAGAGGAATCCAACAAAAATATTAGCCTCTTAATCTGAGCATCAGAACATGGAGTTTGGACCTAGTTGTCCAAATTTAACAGGGAACATCACATTCCTCCCCTCCCAAATGTTGCTTGTCCCCAGGCAACTGTAATGCCGGGTGTTGTAGGATTTGCTCACCCTGCCATGTGGTGTTCTCATCCGACATGTTCTTCTATTGCACCAAATACTCCCCGATAAACATGCTCCTCAATCTCCTCTCCCTAGTCTCCAAAATGGCCTTCGGCTCAAGTACCAAATGCCTCTCATCATCCAACGAGGGTCTTTCAGTGGCTGCTGTCAGATGTTGCCCCAACTCCTTCTTGAGGCATGAGACATGGAAGATGTTGTGTACCTTGCTCCCAGGTGGAAGCTCCAGCTCATATGCTACCTCTCCAACTCACTTGATCACGCTATAGGGCCCTTGAAACGGATTGTAGCTTCTCGGCCCCCTTCTGTTTCAGCGTGGTTTGTCTGTATGGTTGCAAAAACAAAGAGACCAAGTCTCCTACATCAAAGTGCCTCTCAACCCTATGCATGTCTGCATACATTTTTTGCTGACTTTGGGCGGTTTGTAGGTTGTCTTTGAGAGCCTTGAGGATGGTTTGGCTCTCATGGATCCAATCCTTGGCCCTTGGGGCCCTATTGTCTCCAAAAACAAGGTCAACAAAAGATAAAACATCATACTCATACAAAGCACGAAAATGTGACATACTGATGGACATATGGTAGGTGGTATTGTAGCAATACTCCCCTAGATGCAACCACCTCATCCAAGCTCGTTGCTACCCTATCACATAGTTTCGAAAGTATCCCTCCAGCCACTTGTTGACTATCTCAGTCTGCCCATCCGTCTGAGGGTGGTAGTTGGTACTGGGAGTGAGCTCATTTCCCACCAACCTGAGAAGCTCCTATCAGAACAACCCCATGGAACCTCTGTCTCTGTCACCGACTATGGTCTTGGGGAGACCATGCAACCATAAGACCTCCCTGAAAAACAACTCTGAAACTTGCGAAGCAGAGTACTTGGCGGGGATAGCAAGGAAATGGGCAAGCTTTGTCAACCTGTTCAACACCATGTATATGCAGACACAACCCTGCAACATAGGAAGTCTTGTGATGAAGTCCATCGAGATACTCTCCCATTTCCTTTCCGGAACAGGGAGCGACTGTAGTAACCAAGCAGGATGGGTCAACTCCCCCTTATTCCTCTGGCAGTCCTCACACTCCTTCACATGCCTCAAGACATCCCCCTTGAGGCCCTTGCACGTGAAATGCTCCCTGACTTCCCTGTAAGTCTTCAGGAACTCCTGGTGTCCTGATAATGGTGAATCATGTACCGCATGGAGGATCTTGTCCCTCAATTGTGAACCAGGTACCAAATATATGCAACCCTTGTAGTAAATGACATTGGGCATCACCTTGTAGTGCTCATCCCCATGAGTACCATCTAGGATCTCACACGCTCGTTGATCCTTAGAGTACTCCACCAAAAACTGTGTGTTCCAATCATGGAAGGTGCTCATGAGTGAAATTGTCGTGGGCCTCTTGGATAGGGCATCTGCCGCCATGTAATGCTTGCCCTTGACATACTCTATGTCGAAATCCTAGGCTTAAATCTCGCTGACCCTCTTTTGCTGTCTATCATTGAGGGCCTTCTGCCACAGAAAATGTCAAAGATTGTTATGATTAGTTTTCACTCTAACCCTGTTGCCCACCAAATACTGTCAGAATTTGGCTAATGCATGAATGATGGCCAACTAAGGAGCTTCCGACTCTCGAAAGCTATCGGGTGGCCTCCCTGTGACAATACAACGCCAATGCCCTCACCTGATGCATCCCACTCCAAGGTGAACAACTGTGTAAAATCAAGTAAATCCAACATTTGACAACTACTCATCACCTCCTTGAGGTGCTCAAATGTTGCATGTGCCTTGTCTATCCATGTGAATGCCCCCTTCTTGGTTAGATCTATGAGGGGTGCCGCTAGATGTGAGAATCCCTTTACGAACTTCCTGAAATACGTGTAGGTGCCGACAAAACCGCTCAGCTCGGCCACATTCCAGGGAAATGGCTAGTCTCGGATGTTTCTAATCTTCTTGTCATGCACCCACACTCCATCCTCTCCAATAATATGCCCCAAGTAGAGCGTCTAAGTTAGCCCAAACTCACAATTGGACAACTTTGCATAAAATTGTTGTCACTCTAGAATACGAAGCACCTCCTCCACATGTTGCAGTGCTCCTGCCACGTCCTGTTGTAAATCAGTATGCCGTCAATGAACACCAACTGATATCGATGCAATTGCTTGCAAAACACATGGTTGATGCAAGATTGGAAGGTAGTAAGTGCATTGGTTAGCCCAAAGGGCATAACCAAAAACTCGAAGTGGCTGTCTTAGGGATGTCTTGACCCGAATATGATGATAGCTTGAACGAAAGATTATCTTAGAGAAGTACTTGGATCTCTAAGCTCATCTATGCGGGGAATGGGGTACCGGTTCTACAACAACCTATTGTTAAGGGCTCTGTAGTCGATGCACATCTGCAACGTGCCATCCTTCACCAAAACAATTGATGAAGCGAAGGGACTAAAGCTAGGCCTAATGTGCCCCATTGCCAACAACGCATGAATAACCCACTTAATTTGTCCCGATGGGCCTTAGGATGTCTGTATGGGATCGTAATAACTGCCTGCATCCTCAGCTCTAGATTGATGGTGTGCTGAAACCCCTTATCAGGTGGCTGTCGTGGTGGGATGTCTCCAAATATTGTTGGGTACTTGTCTAAAAGGGCCTGGATGTATGGATGTGGTGGTTTGTACTTTCCCCCTGCATCAGATATCCTGAGCTCCTCGACCCACTCTATATCCCCATGTCTCAAGTTTGCCTCCATCCTATGCGCTGACATTGTTTACGGGGGAGTATGAGTGCATGCCTCTCAACAAGACCATCTTCCCATCGGGCCCTTCGAGCTCCATCTCCAGCTTTTGCTAGTCAGTGGTAACACGCCCAAGGGAGTATAGCCACTGAATGCCAAGCACCACATTGGTGTCTGGGACATCAACTACAAAGAAATGGTCCGTCATAGAATAGTTCCCCATCACCACTATCATCCCGAGAACATATCTCATGCACTGCATGGTATGGTCTCTAGGTACCAAGACTGAGAATCCCTCAAAGGACACTATGAGTATCCCCCTCCTCTCCACCATTTGAGCATCTACGAAATTGTGGGTGGCCCCAGTGTGCTGAAGTGAGGCGATAACCCCTGCTGTGGGTAAGAAAGGGGCTCCCCCTGGTGGGCTTCCTCCTCCTCCTCTTGTCACTGGTGGATCATCATCACCCACGCCTACATCCTTCTCTGTGTCATCCTCCTTCTCACTATCAGAGAACACTTCTGTGAAGTGTGCCTTGCCCTTGGTGCACCTGTGCCCTGGTGCCCATGGCTCCTGGCAAGTGAAGCACAACATCCTCTTATGAAGGTCCCTCTTAGCCTCATCGTCCAACTGCCCACGCCCCTAAATGTCCCATTATGGTGGAGGTCTAGTGTCTCTTGCCCTCTGTTGGAATACAGGTCTGGTGGGTATCTATGCTCTAGTCTTGGGAAGCGCATCCTGCAAATCCAGGGCTCTACCTACTGCATCCTACAAAGTCGTGGGCTTGTTGGATCTCACCAAGCCCCTTAGTGGCTCTGCTAACCCCTCCAAAAACAAAAAGACCCTGCTAGCCTCCAACAAATCTGGCACCATTAGGCATATCCTCGGGAACTTAGAGATAAATGCCTCTGCACTGCCAGTTTGCTTGTGCCGCGTCAACTCTCCAAAGTGCTCCTTAGGGTCCCTCCTCTCAAAGCGCTCCAACACCCTCCGTGTGAAATCCTCATAGGCGGTAACACCTGCATGTCCCATAGTGGTCAACCCATGGAACCACCAATCATGGGCCTCTCCCTCCAAGTGTAAAGTGACAATCTTGGAAATAGACATCCAACTTCTCAAGCCATGCTCTGGCTGAGCTCTTAGGAGAGCCATCAAAGGTTGGAAGTAATAACCTTCCCATTGTGTGCTGCAAATCAGTGCCATGCGTGTAGCCTCCCCCACTCGGGCCCTTGCTCCTGTTGTTACCCTTAAGTTGGCAGAAATCTTTGAAGGTGATGGCCTCTCTAAAATCGGCCCCATAGGACTGGTACTCCACAAAGTAGTCTCCCATGGGCATGTCCTCCTGCTCTTGCGACCGTCCAACACCTGATGCCAAAAACGTAGGAATAGTCGACCTAGGCGGTGTGCTAGAAATGTGAGGCATGTTATGTGGGTTTGCGGCTTGGTGGTGTGCACTGCGAGGTACCTCAACCCTCACCCAAATGGAGGTCTCCCTGGATGCCCTTTCCCTTGTTGTTATTGTTGTTCTGTTGTCTCAACTCATGAATGCCCCTAGACTAGTTGTGGATAGCCTTCAAGAGGCTTTGGGTGAATTCCTTCTCTTTATTCCCTTTGTCATTCTGATTATCCCCCATATCTGGCTCCTCAACCTCCTGTTCAAGGTTTTCTGGACCAGGGGTAATCTGTAGCTGTCTTTCCTTGCTTCTGTACCTCTGCCTCCTGTATGTGATATTTTGCCTGTCCTTTGGTGTCATAGACAGAAGGCTTCTCCTACAAGCTGAGCCAAGACTATCAGCTCTAATACCACTGTAATATTCCTAATAGAAATATTAAGTGATAACAACTATAAAATGCTCACATGCAACCAAAACCCTAAAACATAACAGACATATTAGCACATCCATGATATACTCCAAAGAAGCTGAAACATTTTATTATATGTAATGGTAGGACTACAATGTGTATGAACAAGTGCACCTGGGCTTTCCAAAGGCAAGCCAGACAAACCCCAGGTGAGAAAACAAGGTGCCCAAATACTGAAAGTGACGACTCCTCTATGCTCTACGCCGCTCCCTAAATCTGCATTGTTGGCTGGAAAGAAATCCCTGTTTGGGGCCCCTATACTGCTCAGAAAATTCTGCCAAATTAATCTTGGCCTCTCCTCAATAAATCCAGAAAGACCCAAAAAGGGTTGGGCCTGATTCCAACCTTCCAAATTTGCCCCAATTTCCACGGGCTCCTCCAACTGTTGGGTAATTCGACCCACCTTGAAATATCACCTCTCAGCCCCTGCAAAATGATGATAAATTCTTAGCAAAAAATTCCTGCAGATGCCCCCACAAATCCCAACTCCATTCAGCCCCAAATGTGCATCCACCCAACTCCCACGTGTAGCCCAGAATTAGCCTCTGCACAAGCCCACACAGCTCTTGAGAAGGTGAGAATGCTGCAGCAAAAACTCCACAGAAGTATGTCGCACCAGCATCCCAAATCTTGAACAAAAAGTAGCCCAATGCTCTCCCGGAAATCCCAACAAATATGCTGCTCCACAACCAGCTCTCCAATGAAGTGTGTATTTCCCTTACTGTGCCCAGTATGCTCTAAAAATCCCTTGAATTGCCTGAGCAAATCACTGGAACAACTCCCTCACGTAGTCTAGATCTCCTCCTTAGGCTGACACTTGAAGTCCACCGAAGGTAGGTTGAGATTCTCGCATGAAAATCTCGTGTGCTGAACAGCACTTGCAGACTTGGGTCGACAGCTAAAGCGTGCTAGGTGAGTGTAAATGTCAAAGGTTCAAAAGCCCCAAAATGTTTGCTCCAACTCTTATTTGTAATTTCTGCCCCTTCTTCCCTTGTGGGCTCCACCCCATCGAACTTCCTTCTTCCCTCTTCTCTCTCCAAGTCGAATTCTCCAAGGGGTGCGTATTTCCTCATGGAGTGGCCCCCACCTTCCACTAGCTCCATGATTTCCCCTTTTTCTCTATAATGAGGTCCCTTCTCTACGAAAAATAATTCCTTCTTTGTTTTTACCCACTTTTCGTAATTTGTGAGCCAAATTTTTATGTACTTGGGCAAAATTGCAAAATTGGTGTAGCTCCTTGGTAATTTTAAGTAGAACATCACAAGGGATATGTTCTTGTGGTTCATGTTTGGAATCTTTATGAACTTTTTAATGTTTTCTATTATCAATTTTATACTCATGGCCATGGAAAGGATTTTTGAGTAACAGACCGAAAGGAATTTCCATGCACATTCTAATATTCCCAGTGAAGGTTGGTGTCAGAAGATTCTATCTGACAGATATCTAATACTGTCGATTCCAATTTATGTGAGAACATTTAGGAGGCTCATAATAGTGCTGACATTTGATTCATAAACTGTTCAGTGAATTGTGTTCGTGCTAAAAATATCTGACTTATTTTTGCACGTGTCTGATCTTTAACTATTTTAGCCTCTTAAGGTGGCTATAAAATCACTTCAAAAGTTATTTTGTGCTAAATTTTTTCTCTGATTTTATGTTTTTAAAGGACTTGCTAAAGATGGTTGTAAAGCGGGTGCCATTGCTGTACTCTATGTATCTGTTAGGTCAGCTCGTCAGGTTGTGGCCACACTGCATCAACAAAAGCTCGAGGGAGGATTAATTTGGGCACGCCAACTTGGTGGTGAGGTATGATAGAAATTTGTTTCAAATATAACATGCTTTCTCTAAATATTCTATGAAACTAATTGTTTTGTATTTGGATCACCTTATATTCTGGATTTTGAAGGTAATATAGAGTAGTTATTTCCATACTGTTTTGGTTTTAGGGTTCAAAGTTAAAGAAATGGAGACTCATTGTTCGAAATCTACCTTTCCAGGTTTGCTATAATTTAATATTGTCCTATTTTAAAGTTATTTCACATCCGATTCCTGTTACACTGTATAATTTCAATGGCCTATAAAATTTCGTGCTCGAGTTTAAGCAGGCTAATGAAGATGAGCTAAGGAATCTTTTTTCAAAAGCGGGATTTGCATGGAATATTACCATTCCTGAGGGATCTGATGGCAGGTATGGTTGGGTTGAGGCCCCCTTTTTTTTTGGAATTATTTTTGACAAGGAAAACCTGGCGGAAATTTCCTTTCTTCACTGGAATATCTAGATGGAGGGCTGTTCAAAGTTCCAACACCCAGATTTGAACTTGTGACCTATGGCCTCCCCCTTGGCAACGTGCCTTGGTTGGATGGTTCAACCAATTGAGCTAACCCTTGGGGCTAGGGGTCATGGCTCTTCTATTAAAAACATGTTATTTGTTTGTCTTTTATCATTTGAAACAATGAATACATTTTATTTTTTTGTTTGAAAGCGCAGACCAACAAAGGGTTTTGCATTTGTCACTTTTACTTGCAAGAGAGATGCTGAAAAAGTAAGTGAATCTATTCTAACATTGGTTTCTTTCTATATGATAATAATTCGTTTTTGCCGTTGCAATTTCTGAAATATTGAAATGCTCACTTTAGGCGATTCAAAGTATCAATGGGACCAAAATTGGTAACAGGCCCATTGCTGTTGACTGGGCTGTTTCAAAGAAGAAGTATGAAACTTCCTTAACTTCAACAACCACTGCAACCACAGGTTTGTGACAGTATTTATATCAGATTCTGAACGTTCCTGAATAATATCATGAATGTATTGGAAGAGGTTTCCTGTTGATGCTTTGTAAACCTTGGTGGGAAGCCATACTAAAGTTCCAAGGAAAATTTCAATTTAACCATTGATATGAACCTATATTTTGCCAAAGTGGCCAACATTTGAGAAACATCGGGAAACTGTTTTGGAAATGTTTCCTAGGCATTCCCCATGATATCTACAAGGGGTGAAAATGCAGAAACCCTCAATCAAAAATGAGAAGGCAAAGAAAAGATTGACTCTAAAGTGACTATCACATTTCTTGTTTCTACCTATATGTTTGCTCTATTTTTATCATTATCTAAAGCTAATGTTTGATCATTGTATTTGAAGTGATCTTTGGGTCACATGAGCTCTGTGAGGTTCTCAAATGTATTAGCCTATCGTAGCCCATGATATCAATGTGTATATTGTATAATAAGGTTTATGAAAAATTTATTAATGCTAGTATTGTTTTTATAATTGTATGGCTTAATTTATAAGCACCACTTTTTATTTTTGCACTTGATGTAATTGGCATTACTTATTTAAAGTCTAATGTGTGAAGTTGGTTCAACTTTTTGTTTTTATTTGAATTTTGAACACTAAATTGGAAATTATATATTCCAAGGAGTGAAGGTCAGCCTGGTCCTTGGGAAGAAAGGACATTTGTTTCAGACAATTACACAGTGAAATAACTTCAATCTAGAATGACCATGTGCAGCCTGAGTGAACCTACAGTTGTAAGGTTGAAAGAGTTGCAATAGTTTGTAAATTATGTGAAATTTTCAATCTATCATAGCAACTGGAAATTACTTTCCTTATTGTTAATTTATTTAACAATTTATTTGCAGTTTGCTACAGCAAATACCAAATAATTCACTCTGATTTTCACAAACAAATACTGCGG
Organism: Pinus tabuliformis; assembly: GCA_031772625.1. Classification (NCBI taxonomy): domain Eukaryota; kingdom Viridiplantae; phylum Streptophyta; class Pinopsida; order Pinales; family Pinaceae; genus Pinus; species Pinus tabuliformis. The sequence continues at coordinate 439,535,799 of CM062813.1, read as the reverse complement.
AAAAAAATAGTGTTGGAATCTGAGAAAATCCAGCACACACACATAAAAAAACGACACTGTTAGTTTTGGACAAATGTTCCTGGAAAAACCCAACTTCGGAAATCTAGTGCAACAATTGAGGGTTTTATTATTATGCAGCAGTGAGGAATTCTGAGTACAATAATCTGGGTACTGAAATCTGGTAATCGTACAGAGAAAAATAATGGAAAAAATCTAGTGAAGGATTTTCCTCACCCCACAAGCAATCTGACACTGAAGATTGGCCTCTGAAACCCCTCTACGAATTTCCATGCATCACCCTATGCGTGGGTTCTGTGCAGGCACTAATCCGTATGGCTTGGATCTCACACTGAGCTGCCTCTTCCGCTTGCCACTAACTCTGGAAAGGTTTCTCTCGACCTTTGCGAAATTTTCCTGCCTTTGGATCTCTGAAACGACTTCCCGAATCTGCAAATCGAACTACCTATTAGAGGCTTCTATGCAACCCTTGTGTCAGCCTCCTTGTGGCTATCTCTGCCTCTCTGCAATGCACTCACTGGTTCTAGAAAGCTTTCTCCAGCCTCATGTTGCTGGCCCTCATTGTCTTTGCTTCGATCTCTAGCTCTCTGGCATCTGTTGCTGCTCTCTGGAAATCGATCTGCCAAGGAAATGAAACTGGTGAAGTGTATTCTCCAAGTGCCCATTGACTTCTTATAATCCTCTGTTGGAGCATCGACGACCAAGATTAAAAGTTAATCAAAGGCTAGGATCATCTTGAAGTCGATCCATGTGGGTTTCTAGACTAGTCTCACCCTGACTTAATTAATTATAATTAATTAACTAGTTTTCTTAAGTTTAGACTTAAGAAACATTAAAAAATAGGTTAATAATCTAATTAAGTCATCTCTAGGTGGAATTCCCAGAAACAATTTTTGGGTTTTGGATATCTCATGCATTCTAGTCTCTCCACCAAATTTCGTGGCTACAACACTTTCAATGCTACAAAAACTAACACTCCCTCTTAGTGGAACAAAAATCTTCTGATACGCAGAATAGATATATAAATATTTTATTAATAAGATGAATTTACAGATGATGATTGATTACAATGGGGTTTTTGGCTTATATACCGCCATGGCACCCTTTGGGAAAGGGCATGATCTTATGATCGTGCCCTTTCGTCTGACTAAACCTAAAATTAAATAATAACCTAAAATTAACTAGTTTTTTACATAACATTGCCTTCCTCTCGAAAGAATGCTTTGTCCTCAAAGCACATGTAACGACGGATGTTGTTAACAAAATGCTTCATTCTCCAAAGAAGCGTTTTCTTCAGGTAAGTTCTTCCACTTGATCAGATACTCCAAGATGATCAAAGTCACACACTTTAAAAGATCTTGGATTAATCTCTCAATTTCCGCTTTTTGGAGATGTGGATATCGATATGGCTTGATGTTGACGGGGTTTGACCCTGCCTTGACTTCTATTCTATGCTCAATTTCCCTATTAGGCGGCATCTTCATAGGTAGGTCTTGAAATACTTTTTCATGCTTCCGAATCAAATCTTGTATCTCTGGTGACTCTTCTCTGGTCATATTTGCAGATAACATCTCTAACTGGTGACATTGTACTACATAAGCGGGTGCTCCTTTTCGACTTAGTTTCATCATCTGAGATGATGATACAACTTGATTTTCTGGTGCTTGGAATCCGTGTAGTTTGTACTTCTGACCTCCCCATTTGAATTTTATAAATTGTACTTGATGGTTGGCAGCATAAGTACCTAAAGTTCGTAGCCATTGGATACCTAAGACTACATCTACTCCTCCTAACGGTACCGTGAAGAATGGAGACTCTAGATTAAAGTCTTGAATCTGCAAATTGACCTTATGGCATTTCCCTACCTTTTCAATCTTCTTACCATTAGCTACCATCACTTTCATGTTTGGTAAGGGAAATGAAAAGATATTGAGTCTCTTTGCCACGGTTGCATCTAAAAAATTGTGTGTGCTTCCAGAGTCGACGAGAACCACTACGTTGTTCTTCTTTATGTGTCCTTTTAACTTTAAAGTCTGAGGTTGTGATATACCTGTCATAGCTGATAATGACACTTGTGGAATACTTCCATCATCTAGTTCTGGTGAGAATTCTGGGGCGTCTTCTGTGTCTTCTATGTCATAATCTTCACTGTTTGAATCATTGGTTGCTTCACAATTATATAGGTTCTTTGGTTCTTTTCCTTTAGCACATCTATGTTTGGGGTCCCACTTCTCACCACAGCGTTTACATTTACCCTCTTTTATCCTTTGCATTTCCACATTAGATTTTTCATCTTCACGACGATGTGGTGGAACATATCTTGTATTATTTGAGTTCACATACTGGGGTATCTTTCGTCTTGCATAAGCTTTTTCCGCTTTTGACCAAAATATTGGTTCGGATTTCTTTTCGGCTGTTTTTGCTTTTCGTCTTGCTACTTCTATAGATGTAATGTCATGCATCTCAAGTTCTGCTTGTAAATGGGTTTTGAGTCCCGAGATGTATGACTGAATTAGACGAGATTCTGATAACCCAGGTACTCGTGTTACTAAGGTCTCCCATTCTTGAGTGTATTCATCCACACTTCCTTTTTGTCGTAATTTGATGAGTTTTGAAAAGAATTCTTCTTCCTTTACACCTTGGAATCTTTTGAAGAATGCATCTTTAAATTTTCTCCAGCTAATGACGTGTGTTGTCTTTTTCCACCACATATACCAGTTATATGCTTCTCCTTCCATTTTCATGGATGCATGCCTGAGCTTTTCGTCATCGTCATTGATGTCATATATCTCAAAGTATTCTTCTGCTTTATTTATCCATGCAACATTGTTTTTTTCGTTTCCATCGAATTTAGGCATCTCGATTTCCATCGAATTTAGGCATCTCGACCTTTGCCCTTCGCTGGTATGTTGCTACTGGTTGAGCGAAAAAAGGGTGTTGATTGGTAAAGTTATCCCAGAGTTGCTTGTTTGTAAAGGCTGTGTTACTCGCTTCTTGGTGGGGTGTCGCTGATTTTTTTTGGGGATTCAACTTTGTCATGAGAGTCTGTGGACTTAGTTGAATCTGACGAGATGTGTTCTTGATTCTCTTCACCTTCTTTTAGTAGTTGTTCGGGTGTACAATTCGACCTTTTACATAGAATTCAGCATTGTTAAGACCTCTCTGATCCCTGCTTCTGTTTGGACATGGTAATTTTCCATCTTTATTTCTATTCGATTTGTCGTATTGAGAAGATTTTTGATTTCATCAGCTTACTCCCCAAGCTTGATCTGGAATTCATTTAATCTTTTATTGACCTCATCGTGGTTGCTGTTTATCCCATGCTTCGCATCCAACAATTTTTTTTGGAAATCCGCCATTGTCATTGTCGACATTGAGCGGGTTTGCGGGGGCGTGTATTTATTTGCCAGCTAAAATATTTTTCCTCCCCCCTTTTTTTTATTAGCTAAAATAATTTTTATACATATAAATTTTAATTAATTAAAATAAATTTAATTAATTAAATTAACTTATATATATATATATATAACTTTTTAATAAATTAAAATAATTTTAATTAATTAAATTAACTTTTATATATATATAACTTTTTAATTAATTAAAATAATTTTAATTAATTAAATTAACTTATATATATATATATATATAACTTTTTAATTAATTAAAATAAATTTAATTAATTTAATTATATATTCTATATAATATATAATATATAATATAATTAAATAAAGTTATGTAATATATATATATATATATATATATATATATACATATATATATATATATAACGATATAACGATATAACTATATTATATATATTAGATATTACTATCGAACAGTCACCTCTCTTGATGGAACCCGTTGACTGTCCAAAAAAACTATTAAAATACCACCGCAGGCTATAACGGGTGGCTACGGGTTGAATCAGGTGATGCGGACGGCTACAGTGGACAACGAATTAGGTGATGCAGACGGCAAGTGATGTGGGCACAATAATGGTGGCAGCCGAACGTTGTAAGGCAGCAGCAGACGACAGGGACGTAGGGATTCAGGCAGCAGGTGGAGCGAACGATTGAGGTGTGTGAGCAGCAAAGCATGTGAGGTGAGGGAACACAACAAAGCTCTGATACCAATGGAACATAAATCTTCTGATACGCAGAATAGATATATAAATATTTTATTAATAAGATGAATTTACAGATGATGATTGATTACAGTGGGGTTTCTGGCTTATATACCGCCATGGCACCCTTTGGGAAAGGGCATGATCTTATGATCGTGCCCTTTCGTCTGACTAAACCTAAAATTAAATAATAAACTAAAATTAACTAGTTTTTTACACAACACTTAGCAAGGGATGTGTTCTAGCGCTGCACACCCTGTCACGACACTCTGTCTTTGTGTCAACTCCTGTCACGTTACTCATGTCTAGCTACTGCTGCCCACCAACCCCTGCGCAACTCTGATGCTGCATCTGTGATGCTGCTGACACTGCTATGCTGCTGCCAATTCTGCATCTGCACTGCAACTCCCTCTCATTTTGTTGCTGCTGGAACTGCAACTACTGCAACTGAGAAGCATCCACAATACTAAATCATCTGTTTTCAGTATGATGCTTCTGTTTCTTGAGTCCTGACTGCCATTAGCCTCTACACTATCATTGAAGAATCTGCGCTGCTGCTAACTTTGCACTAAGCCTTCTGCTCTGCTGTCAACACTACACTGCGATCCTCAACATCTGACTGCAACTAGTCTGCAATTGTCACTGTAGTATTCACTGCATCAACTGCGACTGATCCATCCTGCTACTGAATACTGTCGGCCCCTGCCCACTCTCTGTAGCTCTCTAGGGCTACAACATCAAATCACCCCACCTTACTCATGGAGGTATATCTGTGAACATAACAAACTTTTCCTCTAGCCTAGAGGAAAGCTTGTCTATTTTCGCAGATGCTACTACCTGGTCCTGCCATTGTTTTTAAAAACGGCCGGCTCGGAACTGACTCGACTGAGTTGGTCTGAGCTAGACCTCCCAACACTGACTCGACCTAGGAAACGGTTCGGCTGGCTGGGTTAATACCGAGCACAACTCGGCCGGCTCGGTATTAACCTAGCCGGCTCGACCGAGTTTGTATTAACTCGGCCGGGTTGCATACAATGGCCCAACAACCCATAAAAATTGCGATTTTTTTTTAAATGTTAAGTGTGGGGGACTCGAAAGCAATTTATTTTTTGTTTATTTGGTCTTTGGGGTCCAATCCCCTCTCCTAAACCTTATTTAACTCACCCAACCGCTCTCATTTCCTCATAGCCATCTCATGCATTTGAGTGAGAATTTCAGTGAGAGTTTGTGAGGAGTTGTTGAGTTTGTTTTTGGAGTAGCAGTGAAGAGTCCTGGGCAAGCATTGTAGTTGGAGTGAGGAGCTTCTTGGGCAGCCATTTGGAGCAGCATTGAGGAGTTGGTTTCTTGGAGCAATCTTGAGGAGGTAGTTTGTGCTTGGAGATATTTTTTTTCACTTGTAGAAATCTGTTTTTGCTTATTAAATTTTATGTGCAAATCTTGAAATCCTAAAGAGTGTTTTTTGTGAAAGAAATGAACCTTCAATCAATGTTTTTTCTGTTTGTTTTCATTTTCAGATTTTTTGCTTTCATTTCCAAGTCAAAAATGGCACGTAGAGTGAAAGATGCTGCTTGGGCATATGTTGAAATGGTTGATAGTCAAATGCATTGCAAATTTTGCCATAGGAAAATTAAGGAAGGTCCTGGGGACATTAATAGGCCGAAACAACACTTGGCAGGGATTAGAGGCCAAATTACTCCATGTACCTCACTAGAAATTGGGGAGATTAGGAAGGATTTGTTAGCCAGCTTTGAGAAGTTTAAAGAAGATAAGGCTAGCCAAAAAGAGTTAGAAGCTAAAATTGGGAGGAAGAGGAATATACAAAAAATGCTGGCTACCAAACCCCATTTTGATTTTGAGGGTTCTTCCTCTATCCCTTGTACTGATGCATCCAACCCTTTCCGATATGTTCCTCCCTCTTTTGAGTCTATTCAAGAAAAGGGAAAGGGTAGAATGAAAAAGGGTGATATGAATATGAAAAGTTATTTCACTCCCTCCTCTCCATCAGATGCACATGGTCCTCAAGCTAGTAGAAGTCAAATTCAGCCCAATTTAGATGACCATTGGAAGAAAGAATTGAGGGAGACTGCTTGTGATTACATAGCTAGATGGTGGTATGATGTTGATATCCCCTTCAATGCTTCCTGTTCACCATATTATGAGCCTATGTTTGATGCCATACATGCTGTTGGAAAAGGCTTCAAAGGCCCTACTATGCATGAGCTAAGGGGGTATCGTTTGCAGAAAGAAATTTTATCCATTAATGACTATTTGAAAGATTTCAAGGACTCATGGGCAAGAACAGGATGTACCATCATGTCAGATGGATGGACTAATCAAAGAAACCATACCATCATAAACTTTCTTATCTTCTGCCCACAGGGAACCATGTTTGTAAAATCAGCTGATGCATATGATAAGGTAAAATATGGGCGATTGTTGCTTCAGCTATTGGATGAGGTTGTTTAGGAGGTGGGGGTGGGTAATGTTGTTCAAGTCATCATAGATAATGCCTCTAACTATGTTCTTGCTGGTAAACTGTTAGAGGAAAAACACAAGACCATCTTTTGGACCCCATGTGCTGCACATTGCATAGACCTCATGCTTGAGGATATTGGCAAATTAGATTGGGTCAAAAACACTGTAGATCATGCCAAAAGCATAACAAAATTTATCTACTATAATTCATGGATTTTGAGCCTCATGAGGAAACACACAGGGGGTAGGGATATTATTAGGCTTGCCATCAATAGATTTGCTACTCATTTTTTGACATTGGAATCTATGCTTTCACAACATAGAAACTTGCAAAAGATTTTTTCCAGTGAAGAATGGAATCTAAGCTAGTGGTCTCACAAACTGAAAGGTAAAGAAATGAAAAAGAAAGTTAATGAAGAAATACTTTGGAGAAAGGCAACAGAGATTGTGAAGCTTGCCGAGATTGAAGGTTAAGGTGTTGCAGTTAGTGGATGGGGAAAGATTGGCTATGGGCTTTGTTTATGAGGCTATGGATCAAGCAAAGTAGCAAATAAAGGGGGCATACAAGGATAAAGTGGCTAAGTATGGGCCCATTTGGGAAATCATTGATGAAAGATGGAACAATGAACTCCATCGCCCTATACATGCAGCTGGGTATTTTTTGAACCCACGGTATCATTATAAAGCTAAGGCGACAGGAGCTTTGAGGTTGGAGGTTAGAGATGGATTGATTGATTGCATTGATCGCATGATCCCATTGGAGTGTGATCAGCTGGAGATACACCGACAGGTCACAACCTTCACCAATGTCTCAGGTACCTTTGGGAAGAAGCTAGCAAAGATTGCAAGGGAAGTAGATGAGCCAGGTAAACAAAAATTTCAATTTTCAAATTCTTAATACTTATTTTGTTAAATCGTTTATAATTTGAAAGTTGGATATAATTTGTAATTTTGTTGAGCTAACTCATTACACTCCTATGTTTTTTGCAGCACAATGGTGGGAGGCTTTTGGTAGGCATTGTCTTGAATTGCAGAAGTTCGCAATTCGTATTTTGAGTCAAACTTGTAGTGCTAATGGGTGTGAGTGCAATTGGTCTGTCTTTGCGAGGATTCACACAAAGAAGAGAAACCGTTTGGATAAAAAACGATTAAATGATATAGTCTATGTCCAATACAACCTCCGGCTTAGGCGCAACCAATTGTTGAACAAAAGACCTGATTCAGATCCCATTGTGTTGGAAGACATTGATCCAACATCAGATTGGGTAGTGGAGAGTCATCCAACAGAGTTTTCTTCTGATGAGGATATGGATTATGAATTACAGATTATAGCATCACTCGAACATAAAGTTCAGTTGAATGCAGATCCTGATCCACTTGTACAAGCCTCAGCATCACAGACAACAAGTCCTCCAGTTGCAGGCGCTTCCTCTGCTCAACCATGACTGAAGTGCATATCTCGTCTATCTCAGCTTGCATCTACTGCACACCCTGTTAGTGCTACCACTTCTACAGTTGCATTTGGAGATGATGATGAGGAGGAGCCATGGGGCCCCTTGTCTGACTCTGATGATGATTCAAAGATTGATCCACATGATCTTGGCTCCTCTGGCAGTCGCTACTAGTACTAGCCAATAGTACTGGTTACGGTTTACTTTTGTTGTAGAGGCCATTTCTAGCCTCCTTGGTTATGTGTTTTTGTTTTGATTTCTATATCATGATTCATGATCATGTATGTATTGGACAGTGCACTAGGTGCCATTTTGATATAATGGATATATTCATGAGCCTAGTTTGATCATATGTTGTTTTCTGTCTATATTCTAATGCTGTGTGTTTGGAAACATGAATGAAAATCTTTAAAATTATGTTTTTTTTAATTAAAAAAATTATTTAATGTATTTTTTACAACGACCGAGTCATTGAAATCGAGCCGATCGAGTTGATATCGAGTCAGAGTCGGAGTCGGAGTCGACCCTCGGCCGAGTCGGAGTTTTAAAACATTGGGTCCTGCTTCTCTGTCTTGTCCTTCTTCCTGGGAGGACATTGCGTACTGTAGTGATCGAGTTCATTGTGTCTGAAGCACTTGACCTTTGACATGTCCTTCTTCTTCTTCTTCTGTTCTGCTGCCCCTGAATGGGACTCTTTGATGCCGCGACCACATTATCCTCCTTCTTCACACGCTTTGATCTGCTGCTATTGATGCCACTGAAGGAGCTCTTAAGCAAAGCTCGCCTCATTTCCTCTTGCTACAAATCAGCCCACATCCTGTCCCATATAGGTAGCATGTCTCTGCCCAGTATACTTTAGACGAAGACTTGCCAATCCTTCGAGGCATTACCCCAATAGCTGCAAGCTGATCTCGGACCTCATGAATCTTGGTGAGGAAGGGATATATGCTTTCTCCCTTCTGCATCTTGATGCATATGAGATTTTCTTCTAGGAACATCTTCCGCTGCTCGGAAGAACTATGATATAGCGTGGAGAGAGCTACCCACATTTCTCTGGTTGTACCATTGTCTGCGAAATGTGAGACTATATGATCTCAGACTCCATCCAAGATCAACCGCTTCACCCTCGCCATATCGTTGCTATATTCTTTGAGCTGATCCACATCTTGGGGAACTGCTACCACATTGTCTATGTAGGCTTTTAGGCCATATTCATCTCGAAGGAAGGACATCCTAGCCTTCTGGATGACATAGTTGGAAGCTCCATCATACCTATCCTGATCTCTAAGCCCTGCTGTGGCCATATCTGGATCTGATATGGAAACTCGCTCTTCCTCTGCTCGGCTACTGCTCTATTACTCGCATTCCCTCCTGGAATGTGCAGATCTGCTAGCTGCTACTGCCAATTTGGGACTGGGGAAAACCAGATTTCTTGGCTAGAAGCCCTCTGAGAGAAATCTCCCTATGTGTGTGCAAATTCTCTTTCACCTGACATTGATCCTGCTAGTGCAAAACCCTCTGCATCTAACCAAGGAATCTGTTCAACGTAAATTTGAGCTGCTGCTGCTCCGTTTGACTGCTGAAATCACTATGTTGGGCAACTCGACTTTTTTGCTAACATGCAACTGAAAATTGAATTTTTGCACCAACAATTCGGCCTGCCTGTCAATGAACTGCGCAACCTATGAGCTTCCCACTGAACAAAAAAATTCTCTTCTCCACTTCTGAGCTTCTCGACTGATCACTCACGCTCTGATACCATGTGAAATTTTCAATCTATCTCAACTGGAAATTATTTTCCTAATTCTTAATTTATTTAACAATTTATTTGAGTTTTCTACAACAAATACCAAATAATTCACATTGCGATTTCACAAACGAATACTGCGGAAAAAAATAACGAACGAATCTGAGAAAATCTAAAAAAATGACACCATTATTTTTGGACAAATGTCCCGGGAAACCTATATTGGGAAAACCGGTGTAACAGCTGAGGGTTTTATTATTATGCAACAATGAGAAATTCTTAGTACAATAATCTGGATGTTGAAATTTGGCAATCCTACAGAGAAAAATACTGGAAAAAATCTAGTGAAGAATTTTCCTCACCCCACAAGCAACCCAACATTGAAGACTGGCCTCTGAAACCCCTCTACGAATTGCCATGCGTCACCTTTTGTGTGGGCTTTACGCAGACACTAATTCGTACGGTCTGTATCTCACACTGAACTACCTCTTTTGCGTGCCACTAACTTTGGAAACGTTTCTCCCGACCTCTGCGCAATTCTTCTGCCTTCGGATCTTTGAAACAACTTCCCGAATTTGCAAATCGAATTGCCTATTAAAGGCTTTTGCACAACCCTTGCTTCAGTCTCATTGTGGCCATCTCTACCTGTCTGCAATGCACTCATTGGATTTGGAAAGCTTCCTCAAGCCTCACTGTCCTTGCCCCTCACTGTCTCTACTTTGATCTCCAACTCTCTGGGAATTGTCGTTGCTCTCTGGAAATCGATCTGCCAAGGAAATCGAACTGCTGAAGTGTATTTTCCAAGTGCCCATCGACTTCTTATAATCCTCTGTTGGAGCACCAACGACCAAGATTAAAACTTAATCAAAGGCTAGGATCATCTTGAAGTTGATCCCTGTGAATTTCTAGACTATTCTCATCTTGACTTAATTAATTCTGATTAATTAACCAATTTTCCTAAGTTTAGACTTAGAAAACATTAAAAAATAGGTTAATAATCTAATTAAGTCATCTCTAGGTGAAATTTCTAGAAATGATTGCTGGGTTTTGGAAATCTCATGCATTCTAGTCTCCCCACCAAATTTCGTGGCTAGAACACATCCGATGCTAGAAAATCTAACAACTTAGGACCATCAAGGCAAACCTACAAGCGTGTTGAAATTTTACTTATGCAATTAACCCATATTGTTAAAATTTCAGTATATCGTGATCATATCAGTTGCAAACTTAAATGACTCTAAAAGGTGATGTTACTGCTAAATCTGATCTCTCACAGACGAACTAAAAGGTATGAATAGGAAACTATAAAGAAGAAAATTAGAGCAGTGGGCTGTATGTACTAATTCTACATAAAATAGTGGTGTAAAAACTATGATGGTAGACATATTTTCTGCACTTAATCACACATTAAGTTGTTCCTACTTCCAATAGAAAAATACAAACGAAACTGTTCAAATGTTTTATTCAACCCACTACTAGAGTGGTGCATCAATATAGACTAGGATAGAATATGAGATACAATGAATGTTGTTGGGTATTGGATAATGCAATGCTCCCCGTGTGTTTTGCGACATGGCTTAACCGCCTTTCGTGGATCCGTTAACTCTGGCAATGTGTCTGTTTACTAAAACCTACGGGTTTTGGTGTAACGACAATCGTGATTCCAACAAGTGGTATCAGAGCCAAAGGTCTCGAGTTCGAATCACACGCGGCTCGCGCTGGGGGAAGATTGTTAGGTATTGGATAATGCAATGCTCCCTGTGTGTTTCGCGACATGGCTTTACCGCCTCTCATGGATCCGTTAACTCTGGTGATGCATCCATTTACTAACACCTGCGGGTTCTGGGGTAACGACAATCGTGATTCCAACAAATGTAGACCACTCAATGGTGTGCCCTCCAACAAAAGACAACAATCTAACCCTAGTAAACATGCACCTCATGAACCGGTGTGCCCAATTACATGAGTTCTCTGCATAGAATAACATACTTCAACTGGAGAAGACATGAGTGTGCGTGCATGCATCCAACTCTTGCCTTGGAAACAATGCCAGTTCTAAAAATGGAACTCCCTCATGTTAGCGCCTAGCCTAAAAATTAAAATTGGATCTGCACTAGCCAAGTGTGAACTGAACCTCCTAAATCTAAGCACGACACATGTAGCATGCTGCATGGATAGGCTACCTCCACTCAATGCCTACTAAACTATTGTGTCTTACTTAGAGGCTTACTCTAAGGATGTGCCTTCATTCCAGCGCTACTAGTCGCACTGGAATCAAAGTGAACTAGGCTGATGACTGTTTTGCAATACTAGATCTGCTCTTTACTTTTTGCCACTGTAGAAAGAGAACTTAGTGTTAAGCACTCAGTAAGCTATCACTCCTTTGCAAGGAAGGTGTTCCCTCCCTAGCCTGACCGAAAATTAGGATGGCGAAATCCTTAAAGGATAATAACAATTCTTAAATTATGATACTACGCCTTCTTACTAAAAGAACATTTTAAAAATTTGAGTCATAAATTCCCCATATTTATGTATGCTATCATGAATAGGTCTGCCAACATGATGCAAACATGGCTTCATATACATGTCCATTTTTTCTTTGTATAAAAATAGATTGGTTAGGATACAATTCAACATACTAAGGCCCTTAGTGTTGTTGGTGATGAATCATCATAGTAAGAAGCTTGAACAAGGGGATAAAGCATGCTGAACAAAAATTCCTCCCATGCAAATGAGATCACACATGGTCAACGCCATGTATGGCTTTGGCCAACTGATATGTGGCTCGACATCTTGAGCATGGTCATTATCACTTGTAAATTGTAAAGAAAATGAAAAGTGAAAAGAATTGGACGAACCCTCAAAAAGTTGTTTTTTTCCTTCCATGTAGCCTTGCACAGGAAACCCCCCAGAGACTTAATTGTCATTGTTGGGTGGTAACCAGAGTAAACTGTTGAAATAGACTATACTACCATTGACTTGGCAGGGACATCGAGTATCAGATTGTAGAGGCCTTCTATCATATCGCAAAGGCGACCAATATGGCACCTTAACCTGGAGACCACCTACTTCTAAATCATGGCACACAACCACTTGAGCTAACACAACATGTTAATAAACCGTCAGAGAGTTGCAATACTTTGTCAATATTTATATTAAGTTGATTGTATTTTAGACATCCTCAAAGACTTAGCCCATTGAACTTGTTGTTAATGTAATACCCACTTTAGATAGGCACCATATGTTGTTAAAAATAGAATAGGGTTAAGACGAGGATAATTTTTTGGAGATAATATTTTGCTAGGTTGAACTTTTCTGGTTGGAGGTCTACCTTCATCATTTGCAATTAATCCTAGAACAAAGTGTGTTGTGTAAATGTGTTGAAGTTGTAACTAGGTTCAATCTTCATAATTACCTATATCAATATGTATTTTATGTAAAATAAAAAAAAAGAAGAAAAAAATATTATTATTATTTTTATCAAGCATGTTCTTCATGCTTTGTTTTTTGATCAAAAGAAAAAGTCAAGGGTTTTTCTTTGTGATCCTATAAAAAGAAGAAAAAATTGAATTTTGTAACGCGTCATTTTTTGTCCATGTTACCAAGTCAGCCATTGAGGGTGACAAGTCGGCCTACTCAAGAGTCATGTCTTTTCGCATGTGGAAACAACTATATATTGGAACCTATCCTCCATCACTTTGGCAACAATTTGGTGATCTTCTGTGGCAGAGTAATTCGGATCTTGAGGTACATATGTGAGCTATCTGTAGCATGGATTCTGAGGCACATAAAAGGTGAATTTCTGTGATGTATCTCTCTCTACAAATGCGAGCTTCCTGTGGCTATAACTCTATAAACAAAGTGAGCTTCCTATGGCTATATGTAATGTCTCAAATAATAAATTTGCTAGGTATTGCTTCAAAAATTTAGCCATCAATTTAAATAAACCATGAGCACAAATTTGAACCACAAAATCAACAAGCTGGAAATATATTCTACCACTGAAGACTAAAGAATAAAAAACATGAAAAAGAAACTCAACCTTTTTTTATTAATATCGATAGTACATGCAAATACTGAAAAATGGTTGAGAGAATGACCTCAATAGATATTTGCTACAAGCTAAAACTGGGCCTCCAAAATCCGAATTGAAAACTGTTAAATTTGGCAACTAGGGCCAAACTCCACCATGGACAGCTCATTGATGCAGTTGATATTTTTGTTGGATTCCTCTTTCTAAGAGGTGTAGGATTGATCTAAAGATCATCTTATTTTGACATGTACAAATGGAATTATGAATTTATTTCGTTTATGGACATATTGTCAAGGTTGGCTAGCAATCTAATGTAGGCTTAGAAGCCTAAGGGACATGTCTATTCATCCTCAACGTTTCATATGAATAGAAGGAGCATATACCTCATTTGGATACTCATCCCTCACACATCTCTCTTTCTCATCTGATTGGGTGTATGCATTTCTGGGCAGCCTCTCTCTCCACACATGCGAAGGACAATCTACAATTTTCTGTTTTGGGTGTTGACCGAATCGCAGGAGGGTTTGACCAACGTTGACCGGGCAACAGTTGATCAAGTTTGACTGTGTTTTTCTTGGGGAATATTTTGTTTGGGCAAGCCACATTTCTGGGCACAGAAATCGAGGCATTCTGAGCTATTTGACCAACGTTGACCGTAGGTTTGACTCTGCGTCGACCGAGTTTGACTGATATTTTTGGGACTGTTTCGGGCTGACTTAGATTGTTCTTGGAGGCCGAGTAGATTGGTTTGACAATGCTGATTTGGAGGAGAAATTCTGCCACGTTGAACAACGTTGACTTTCTGGTTAGGGCTTCCTGTGACTGCAGTTTGACTGGACAAATTTGACTTTGATTGGGCAAGTGAATTTTGTATATTGTACTCTCTCTCTTTGTTGAACTTTTGAAGAATAATAAGAAGAATTGATCAAAGGGTTTCCCCACATTGGGGTTTACCCTGGCATGCGCCACATCTTGTGTTCTCTTGTCTCGACTTGTTTTCTACTGTTTTTATTTATGTTCTATCTGCATTTACTATCATGTTAATGTGATTGCTAATCTGGAAATTGATTTGGGCTAGTAAGAAAATTGAAGTAAATTTCTCTTAAGCATAGAACATACTGTTGTTATCTAAAATTAACATGGTATCAGAGGTGAGGTGAAGACAAAGCCCAAGCAAGAGTGAAAAGAGCAATCACTAAGAAGAGAAATCACTGAGATTTGTTGGACAAGGACAAGAGTCAATGGCTTCTGCATCTTACTTCAAGCCTAATGACAAGCTAAATGATAAGTCTGATTATCATGCATGGAAGATGTCTCTTGATTTGACTTTGGAAGAGCAGGATGTCATGGACTATGTGTAGGGAAAGATCACTGAACCTCCTTCAAATGCATCGGCTGCAGCTAAGACAAAGTACAAGAAAGGTGAAGTCAAAACTAAGAAGATCATCAAGGATTCTATTAACAAGCATTTGGTTGCATACATCTGTGATTTGAACACATTTGAGGAGATGTATGACAGGTTGGTTGGCATGTTCAAAGCAAGCAATGCAAACCAAGTCCTCTTTCTCAAGAACAAATTAAAGGACATAATGAAGGGAAAAGGTGAAGATATCCAATCCTACTTTATGAGGATTACCGAGATAAAAAATGATCTTCTTTCAATTGGAGAAGTTAGTGCTGATAGGGAGCTCACTCTCATTGCCCTTGGAGTTCTCCCTCGTGAATGGCACGTGTTCAACACTACTATCTTCAACAATGACAGGATTACAAGTTTTGACGAATTGTTGACTAGACACACACAAGAAGAGACAAGGATGATGGAGAGAGACATGCCTTCAAATAGGAATTAACCTATTGCATTCTTTGCTCATGGTAAAAAGAAGAACAATGTAGGCTCAAAGAAGCAATGTTAAGGAAGATTGGGATTCGAAGATGTAAGGAAGGGAATATGCTTCATTTGTAACAAGTTTGGCTACCATGCTAGGGAGTGTCCTAATAGAAGGTATGCACCTCATGATGATGATAACCACATCCACAACAATTTTACGGGCAACAACAATCAAAAGAATCTAATGTTGTAGATAACAAGAAAAAATAATTTTATCTTAGATCTGCCCTTTCTACTGCCTCTCCTCTGGATACCTTGGGAAATTTTTTGATTGATAGTGGTGCCTCAAGGCACTTCACTGGGTATAAGGAAGCTCTTTCAAATCTAATAGAAAAGGATACAAATTTGGAAATCATTCTTGGGAACAATGCCACCTATCCCGTGAAAGGAGTTGGGAATGTTACCCTTCAATTGAATCAAGGTAACACCATTAATCTACAAGAAGTTCTATATGCACCTGATCTAAAGAAGAACTTGGTATCTATCTCGGTGATGGAGGGCAAAGGATTCAAGGTGGCATTCATCGATGGAAAGGTACGTGTTTAGAATAGAAATTTCAAAGAAGCATTTACCCTTGGATTTAGGGTTGATAGCCTATATCAAGTTGGAGGATGCCCATAGGGAGCTATGTCTTGCGGCACATCTCTTTAATCTGAATTAATGCACGGGAGGTTTTCTTATCTACATTATAAGGCTCTACCCGATGTGAGGAAGATGGTGACAGGAATGCCCAAATTTAAAGTAGAACATGAAGTTGTTTGTCAGGGATGTGCCGAAGGAAAACATACAAGGGGACCATTCCCCTCAAGTGATAGCAAGACTATTGACATATTGCAATTGGTTCATTTTGATCTATCTGGTTTGATGCACGTGACATCTTTGGGAGGATATTTATATTATGCTACCTTTGTGGATGAATTCTCTCGCAAAACTTGGATATATTTCTTGAAGAAGAAGGACAAATTACTCTCATGGTTTTGTTCTTTCAAAGCCTTGGTCGAAAATCAGACCAGGAAGAAGATCAAAATATTGAGGACCAATAATGGAAACCTATATGAATCAAATGAGTTCAATGACTATTGTAGAGAAGCTGGCATTAAGAGGGAGACTATTACCGCATATACTCCTGAGCAAAATGGTGTTGCTGAAAGGAAGAATTGTTCTATTATAGAAGCCACTCGTGCCATGCTTCATGATCAAAGCCTTCCAAAGTTCTTATGGGCGGAAGCTGTAAACATTGCCGTGTACGTTCAAAATAGATGCCTTCATCAAGCGTTGGACTCCAAAACTCCCGAAGAAGTTTTCACTGGTAAGAAACTTGATGTTTCTCGCTTTAGAATTTTTGGTAGTCCCGTATATTTTCATGTGCCGAAGGAAGAGAGAAGCAAATTGGATGCATCTGGGAAGAAAGGAACATTTGTGGGCTACAATGAAACTTCTAAGGCATATAGAATCTATGTGCCTAGTCAAAGAGAAGTGGAGATAAGTCATGATGTCACCTTTGATGAAGATGCTGCCCTTGGGAAGATTAGTAACCTTCCTATTCCAAGGAAGGACAAAGAAGCAGATACAGGAAAGCAAGGAGAACCGTGGGATTAGCCGAATCCCAATGTTGAAGGACCAATGGATCCCATTGATCCACCTCCTCATGAGACCTCCTACTAAAAAAGGAGACCCTCATGGCTTAGGGAAACTCTCGAAGATGTCGAGAGACATATTGCACCAAGGGGGATATTTCGTGAAAGTAAGAAGCCGAATAGGTACCAAGGGTACTTAATTGCCATGAGCAACATTGTTCAATCTGAGCTTTGCACATTCGAAGAAGCTGTGAAGCACCAAGTTTGAAAGGATGCTATGAACGAAGAGTATGAGTCGATTATGAAGAATGATATTTGGGATGTGGTCCCTAGACCTAAGGGCAAATCTGTTGTCACCTCGAAATGGCTCTACAAGATCAAGCATGGAGCTGATGGAATTGCTGAAAAAGTTCAAGGCCAGGTTTGTTGCTCGAGGCTTCTCTCAAAAGGAAGGTGTGGATTATGATGAGATATTTGCACCAGGGGCCCGATATTCCACCATCCGTTCAGTTATAGCCCTTGCTACCTTGCAAAGATGGAACCTACACTAGATGGATGTCAAAACCGCCTTCTTGCATGGTTCAATTAAGGGGGAAGTCTATGTAGAACAACCCAAGGGGTTTGAAGTTCAAGATCGTCAGACACATGTATGCAGGTTGAAGAAAGCCCTCTATGGGTTGAAGCAAGCTCCCTGAGCTTGGTATGAGAGGATTGATAACATCTGATGAAGCTAGGTTTTACATGAAGAGAAGCTGATCCGAACCTTTACTTTAAGGTTGAGAATGACAAACCTCTCATCTTGGTACTTTATGTGGACAATCTCTTTTTGACAGGTGGACGATCTCTTTCTGACAGGTGTAACCCCTCTTATTCATCAATGTAAGATTGAGTTGGATTCCGAGTTTGAAATGAAGGACCTAGGACTGATGCATTAGTTTCTAGGGTTGGAGGTCTGGCAAAAGGAAGATGAGATTTTCCTTTCTTAAAGAAAATACATTGTGAAGCTACTTGAAAGATTTGGGATGGTGGATTGCAAGTCCGTGACTACTTCGATGGACCTTAACTTCAAGAAGTTATGAAAAAGTGTTGTTGGGCCCGATTTGGGAAATCTTTCTAAGTAACGTCAACTCATGGGGGCCCTGATGTTCTTAGTGAACTCTCGTCCGGACATGTTTTACTGTGAATACATTGAGTCAGTTTTTGGTCGAGCCTCATCACATATATTGGATTGCTGCCAAGAATCTCTTGAGATATGTCCGGGGCACAATCACCTATGGACTGAGATACACTGCTGGGAATGTGAGGCTCCATGGTTACTGTGATGCTGACTGGGTTGGCAATGTGGTGGATCGTAAAAGCACATCTGGATGTTGCTTCTCTCTAGCTTCTGCTTCAATATCCTGGATGAGCAGGAAGCTGAAGTTGGTTGCTTTGAGCATCGCTGAGGTTGAATATATTGCTGTTAGTATGGCCTCCTGTGAAGCTCTTTGGTTGAGGAAGCCCTTTAGTGAGTTGTTTGGACATGTGTTGGATACCACCATGATCTTCTGCGACAATGAAAGTCGGATTCGTCTTTTTGAGAATCCTGTGTTTCATGACCACTCCAAGCATATTGATATCAGCTACCACTTTATCCGGGATATGGTACAACAGGGAGTAATAAGGCTCCATCACACTGGGATTGATGATCAGGTCGCAGATATTCTTACGAAGCCCCTGGGGAAGGTCAAATTCTTAATCTTTCGTGAATGACTCGGAGTCGTGGAGAGACCCTCTTATTAGGGTCTCATTTGATTTGGATATTGAGCTCTCAGAGTTCGAGGGGGCTTGGGGTACTTCTTGGAGTGATGAGCGACAATAGGGTGAGTGGTTCACCTTCCCCTAGTGGTGCGCAATGTACAGGGTGAGTGGTTCACCTTCCCTTGTGATATACCTCATGATGGTTGAGATATGCATAGGATGAGTGGTTCACCTTCTCCTATGGCATATGAGCAGGATGAGTGGTTCACCTTCTCTTGCCGATACATCCTACCCATGCAGTCCGAGACTCATGGGAAGTACCTCTCATCTGGCCAATGAGTAGGTAAATGAGGATAGGGAACATAGTACTATCGAGGGACGCGTCGTGTACTACTGTACTCCCTATGCTAGGGTGCTTGATATTGATCTGGGATCAATGGAGACTGACTTCCGGTTAGTGGAGAGTGGTATGATACACTCTCAATTATTGGAGACTGAATTCAGGTCAGTGGAGAATGGTATGACACATTCTTGATCATTTCTTCATTATTTCTTCATTGATCTGAAATGATCATATGTTAAAACTGATGTAGAATTGATTAGCCATTATTGAATTGATTATTAACTGAAAATACGGAAATCAAGAAATTGCTTGAGAAGAAAGACTTTATGACAGCCGATTAAACATAAGTAAGATGCATAATAGAAGTGAAAACAGTAAAAAAACACAGCGATACCAGACAACGAATTTGATTACAGAGTTCGTCCCTGATGGATTACGTCTCCGGGTCTGCTTTCAAGATGGGCGACCGCTTTATTAGGATTGAAACCAAGGAGTTCGATTACACAGAGAATAGACCAGATTGAATGTGCACGCAGGCACTTTTGATCACTGTCAAAAGGAAGCTCTTTGAACCAGCTTTCCAACGCCTGTCACGGTTCCCAATTCTGACTCCGGATGCTCCTGTTACATTGAAAACAAAACTGCGTATAACGTCTAGAATCTACATACGAAAACCAAAATCTCCAATATCTGCTTCAATGAGTAAAACCTCCTTTTAAAACCCACTAGGTACACTCGAACTTCTTTCACCAAGTTTAGGAATGCATCAGTTCTAATCTGGGTTTGAATTGGTTCGGTTTTGTCAAAGTTTGCCATCTTAGGCATTCGTTACAAGGTCCTTGAATTAAATAACCAAAACTTAATTTCAAAAGCCCAAAAATAGCATTATATTATAACTGAAACCGTTTGCGGCTTATTAACCGGGCAGAGGAGGCTGACAGTGACATGTGAGCAGCGACAGGCTGCCACATCCGCACTTGCCCTGACGGTCAGGGCTGGTGGTGCTTCGACGGTTCTGGTGTGTGGTTAACGTAACCTCCTACAACCTGTTCACATGTTACAGCCTGCAACAGTAAATGCTGCGGTTACTCCAAACCCGGCGGTTAACTCCTGATTATCCGGTTGTCGAAACTCGCATTCACATGCTGAGTTAACTCCGCTGTGGTGAGGGCCCGTAGTTAACTCCAAACCTGATGGTTAACTCTTATGCTCTGTTCACATGTAATCACTGCAGTTTAGAACCCTGCGCGGTCAACTGGCGGTTAGGGACTGATAGTTTGTTTTATAATGTTTGTATTGTGTGTTTTAATATATTTCATAACCCGAGAGTTAAACATAGGGTTTCATGCATTGTTTATTACATAGTTGTAATGTCAAGAAGTTCGGTAGGACTTAGGTAAGGTCTAGAGTTTAGGTTTATGTCTTTAGTGTATGGTTTTAAGGTGTAGTTTTAGGTAGTATGGTTTATCATTAGGTTTGTACCATAGGTTTATTATGTATTAGGTTAGGTCTTACATCAAAATAACCTATGTACCTTTTCTTCGTCACAAAGTGACATTTGTACCAACATCACAGGACGATAACCTATGTCGACAAACCATATCAAGCCCCTACAACGAACGACACACCCATGTCGATGATCAACCTACAAGTGGACGACAAAACCTAAATCTTGCGAGGCGAACGACAAACACATGTCGACGACCAAATCCTGGCGGAACTGATGACAACCACATGTCGATAGCCAGGTACAAAACCATCACCATGAAAACCATTAACATCACCTGAACAACTTGAACCATAACAACACTGTCGAAACTGAACGACATCGAAACTGAATGCTTACGACGACACTGAATACCGACGATGAACTTGTGCAACTGATCTGCCGAGATCCTATTGGATCATTCATGGTTTAGCAGAGCAGAGCATAATAGAGCAGAGCAGAACAGAGCAGGGATGTCAGGGATGGTACAAATTGTCAGATGGTTTGGCAGGTGGATTTCTCCCTAGTTGAGAGGGAGTGTTAAATTTGGCAACTAGGGCGAAACTTCACCTTGGACAACTCATATGATGCAACTGATATTTTTATTAGATTCCTATTTCTGAGAGGTGTGGGATTGATCTAAAGATCATCTGATTCTGACATGTACAAATGGAATTATGAATTTATTTCATTTATGGACATATTGTCAAAGTTGGCTAGCAATCTAATGTAGGCTCAGAAGCCCAAAAGACATGTCTATTCATCCTGAACATTGCATATAAATAGGAGCATCTATCTCTTTTGGACACTCATCTCTCACACATCTCTCTCTCTCATCTGATTGGGTGTACACATTTTTGGGCAACCTCTCTCCCCTCACGTGCTAAGAGCAGTCTGCAAGTTTCTGTTTTGGGCGTTGACTGAATTGCAGGAGGGTTTGACTAGCATTGACTGGGCATCAGTTGACCAAGTTTGACTATGTTTTTCTTTGGGAATATTTCGTTTGGGCAAGCCGCATTTATGGGCACAAAAATCGAGGCATTTTGAGCTGTTTGACCAGCATTGACCGCATGTTTGACTTTGCGTTGACCGAGTTTGACTGATATTTTCGAGACTGTTTTGGGCTCACTCAAACTGTTCTTGGAGGCCGAGTTGACTGGCTTTGACCAAGATGATTTGGAAGAGAATTTTTTTCACGTTGAACAACGTTGACTTTCTGGTTAGGGCTTCCTGTAACTGCAGTTTGATTGGACAAATTTGACTTTGATTGGGCAAGTGAATTTTGTATATTATACTCTCTCTCTCTTTGCTGAACTTTTGAAGAATAATAAGAAGAATTGATGAAAGGGTTTCCCCACATTGGGGTTTGTCCCCTGGCATGCGCCACATCTTGTGTCCTCTTGTCTCGGCTTGTCTTCTATTGTTTTTATTTTTATTTTATTTCACTTAGGTCAATTTTGGCCTTTTTCCTCCAATTAATTATTTTTCTCTTTTTAATTAAATGTCTAATTAAAGTCATTTTTAGTTTGGGAAAATAGTCAATTGCCCATTATACTCTCTCCGACCATTGGAGATCACATATAAGCATCCATCATGTTGATCTTCTCGTTTCGGTTCTAATGAGCTATTGCATTGACGTATTCCATAAAATATCCCTCCCGGAATGCCACCTCAAGCGTAATTAATTAAGTCGGGTCCTTTAATAACTCCGTTTTTTGAAAGTTGTAAGAATGTAGTGGAATGAAAGGCGCACTGTGTAGATGATGGTATATGCCAAGCGAATGCCATCAAATCCCATAAAAATCCCATAAAAATCCCTCGAAACTCCTATGAGACCCCTGATGACATAATCCTCCTCCCCTGACCTCGCCATCCCGTGCCGTGGAAATCCACCCTGGCTATACTATAGAGGAAAAAAATGGGGACATGACAAATCATGTCGCCCCAAGATTGCTTGCCCTTAACCAATCCACACTTGTCCACTATAGAGGCATCTACAAATTGATACTAGGATCCTATATGAACCATTGGTCCACATAATGCCTCCAAGTAATCCATACATGATTGGATCCCTCAATACCTGGATCCGAATCCCATCTCTGACTCAAGCTGCTACCAGTAGAACCACCTGGATCCCAATGCCACCATGGCCAATCATCACCTAAGCCCCATGCCTCTAACTGTGTTCTGTCTCTGACCATAGGTGCTACTCGACCAGTAGAATACCAACTCGTTAGCTCTCTCTAGTCCAACCCTTGGCATAGACCAAGGTCAATCCCACTATGCAGATGCATGGATATTGCAATTGACATGCTGATGAACTATCGGCCTACATCCCTCTGCTGACTGGAGCATGCAATATCCCTCACATCTAAGAGCTCCTGTTGCACTATGTACCTGACTACAAATATCGCTCCATCAATAGGGTACCAACTCATGATCTCCCGCCAATCTATCTAGTGGAAAGAATCGAATGCATGGACACCTATGTATGGATCAAGTCTATTATGTTGCTGCTAGTCCATGCTCAACTCGTATTGCTCTGTCCATTCCATTAACAAGATCTGTCCAAGAAATCCTGCCCCTCTCCCTATAATAGGCCAAAGTGGGCAAGCTGTGCTGCAGGCCCTGTCTACGTACTCCTCGAGAGGGCTGCTGTCTGGAAATGCTATAGCTCTACTGGCTGCCACTGCACCTATCTGCACCTCATCAGTGGGTGGGCCCAAAGATGGACAGACTGCCATCTCTAGAAGATCCTCCCTTATTTGATCGGAAAATTCACGTTCCTCTGATCTACTAACCTTCTGCAAAACTATCCTGTCAGGCTCCAACACCTCTTGAAGACAAGTGTTTGCAAGTACTACAACCTTGTTGGCTGTCTGTGCATTTGTCAGCTCCTCATCAATGGCTGGTCCAAAAGATGGCTACTCATCCTCCTTTATCATGGGCTCAACATGAACCTCCAACTGACTCTCTACAAAAGGCTCATCATGCATACTGTGCATATCATCCCCCTCAACTAACTCATGCTTCACCATATGTTGCTCATGCAATATTGTCATTGGTGACTCATCACCCTAAATGTCTCCCATAGGGTCCACTAACTGCTCAACTACACTTCGGAATATAAATATGGCCTCCTATCAACAACTCCACATGATTGCTCATGCTCCTCTAAGGCATCCTCATATGAACCCATGGACTCATCCAAAGAAGAATCCTCATCTTGAAGTTCAAAAGGAATCTCCTCTTGATCTACCCTTGTCATCTCCTCAGTGGCACTCAAGCATGAGTGGTCAGGTCCCAAAGGTTCCTTGCTAATGAAGCTAAGACCCTTCCTCCTCAACTCATTCTTGTTGCATGATTGGTCACCACAGGTCCACTGCAACTCCTCCTGGATGAACTGTCTCCTGAACAACCTAATGTTCTGCTCAACCAACCTTTCGGCTAGTTCATAAGCATCAGATGAAACCAACTATTCCTCCCTCGAAATGGCCAAGAATTTAGATTGCAATCTCCTGCGAATGACATCATGGCCTCCCATCCATGAGGACAAAATGGACTGCGTGTGTGTTATGACGGTGTCAAGATGATGTTTCTCAATGCTGAAGAAGCATTGGAACATTTGGAGAATCAATTCATCACATTCTAAGTCAAACATGAGGTCATACGATCTAACCAAGGCCATGACTTCTAGGATTTCGAGCTTCTTTCCAAAGGTAAGACCCTCACTTTTATCAAAATCTTGAAAGGTCTCTACTATCAATCTGAAGACTCTACTCATTATGTCATCAATGTAAGGAGGTATGGGTGCAGTCAACATCATGATACTACTGAGACAAGAGGCAACTAGAAGTTTGACTCCTATACAAGGGTGCTTCAAATACTTGGGTCGTACTAAGGCAAACATAGCTGGTTTTAGAGCCCAAATCAAGCTCTTTCCATCTAACTGATCCACCTTGGAAAGGAGAGAAGCAAGTTCTTCCAGTTTGAGAAGGGATTTTACTGTAAACCCCATAAATCTCAAATCTGTCCCAAGTGTAAAGATTTTGTATCCCAACTCATGTTCCTTCTGTGGCTGCTCCTGCTGCAGCATAGAAAGTATTCTCTTGAAAAGGGTTCTGTTGATTGCTGCTGCTAGTTTATTAAGGGAGTATATGAAGGTTTGATCCATGTTTTTGTTTAATGATGGCAAGTACATCAAATTGTTTTATGCATGGCTTGACTAACAGACTTTTCAATTAATCATTTACAAGGTCCTACAATGATAATGGCAACTCATGACCACAAACAACTTAAGAGTGCTTTGAATCAACTGAGATTATGTCTCAAATCAGGAATGGATTTGACCCAACAACATCTATATTCAACTCTAGCACTTTGACACATGCCATCGCCACACCAAGTCCTTAGACAATTACTGCCAGCCACATACATATGACATCCCATACATCACCCAATAGTTCAAGACACATGACGATTAAACCACATTACAAGGCTTGGGTTGATGCACTGCTGTAAGACCATAGTTTCCTGACTTTATGTTAGAGTTTTCAGTTTGGCTTCTCACTGCTAGAGATGCCTTTTCACAAATTGCAGTGGTACTTTTCTCTAATGATTCATTTCTTTATTGCTATAAATACAAGTCTGATGTTTTACTCAATGGCTCCAATGATCAACATTTCACAGCAAAAGGACACCTTCCTTCAGTAAAATTTGGTTGATAAAATATTCGGAAATGTAGCAACAGGCATGCTCAAAACTGATACAGAAGCTATGATTTTAATCTGGAAATAGACGAAATTAAAGATCAATTTACGAACATATGAGGTAAGAAGAACCTGGGATAATGTTTCCAAGAGATGTATGACAACTCTATCTCCAGTAACGGCTCCCCAGAAGTATTTTACATCCTATGATATTGACCCAACATCGATAACTAATCTCTGAAGCTCTGCATATCTAGGAAATGAGGCAACCATGAATGCGTTCAACTGAAAGGGAAGTCATTGACTGTTATGCTCTGTTGATAATCCCAACCATGTAACGCTTCCCCACTGAGCCAGCAAATGCTCAGAAAAATCACGCTTTTAGGAAATAGATTCAGCCACATGCACATGGAGCAATTAGACATGGGTTGTCTATAACACACAATCCATAAGAAACATTAAACTCAACCCTTGAAAGATACACCCAACCAACAATGTGCAGGGATGAATGTGGTGCAAGATGGAAACTTGTCCTTCAGCAACGTGATAAGGAGATTTGAACCACCCCTTTTTCCCTAAGAATCTCGTCTAAGCAGAGGAAACCTTGCCCAACAAACAAAATAAGACCTCGGGCCTTCTGTATACTTCATAACTCGTTGAAAAAATGAAAACCAGTTCAACAATTGCAATGATGAACTCGTCGAAATCAATGCTCAAACTTTGCCAATTGCACCAGATTTGGGCACATGCATAACATTCCTTGGTAACTTTGAAATGACAGCGACTCCCTGCAATTAATCATGGACCCCTTCTTCAATTCACTCTTGGCCTCTGTCCATACATCTAAGGATGATGAAGAATCTGCCTTCAAAATTTCAATAGAGTTCCGGCTTAGAATTGGCAATTGGAGCTTTGAAAATTTTAAGGCGGCCCAACAGATTTTGACTCTGTCAAAATAATGGCCACAGATGGAAAACTCAACACGGCTTTTCCAAAAACTATAAACCTCCGGCTTCAGCCGCGTAATAAACTATGGCTCAAATTATTTTGACCAAACGTCCCTATGACTATGGGCTCAACCGCTTACAAAATAACATTTTCTTTTATAATAAATAGTTTGGTCCAACAATTATATTTGCCCTTAATAATATTTCATTTGATATATGTCGCTTTTAATAGTTTGATGGACGCCTCTTTTAAATGTAATGGCCGAATTTTGTTGCACAGTAATTAAGTAGGAGACAAATTAGGAAGAATTTGTCTATTGCTTGGTAATAATTTTTTTAGTAGAATGGCCAAGACAATTTTCTCCCAGAATTGTCAAAATGAGTAAGCAACTTCCATTTTTTCAAAATAAAACCCTCCAACAATAATAGCTGGAACTGAAACCCTCGAACTTCCTTTGAAGCTGATCTGCAATAAAACCCTTAGGCTGGCAGGAACACTAGCTTCGATACCAATGTAATGTCCCAAATAATAAATTTGCTAGATATTGTTTTAGAAAATTTAGCTGTCAATTTAAATAAACCACGAGCACAAATTTGAACCACAAAATGAACAAGAAGCTGGGAATATATTCTGCAACTGAGGAATAAACAATAGAAAACATGTAGAAGAAACTCAACCTTAAATATTAATAAGCCGAACCTGTGAATTCTTGGTTGAATTCACCAAGGCGAGAGATGGGTCCTCGCCCACTCTCGCTGAATCATCCAAAGGTTTCCGTCCTAGGCTTACAATTGAAGCTGGGAACTCTTGGTTCCCCAAACCTCTTCACAAGAAAACATCACAACTCAAGGATGTCCCAAATAATCTCCTCCTCGTCCTTTTAAAGACTCCATAGATATATCTCCAAGCCTTTAGAAGCATGCTATTTTATTATTTTATTATTATTCCAGAAGCTCCTACATTGACTTTATCTTAAATGAATTTTTAATTTTTATTTTATTTCACTTAAGTCACTTTTGGACTCTTTCCTCCAATTAATTATTTTTCTCCTTTTAATTAAATGACTAATTAAAGTCATTTTTAATTTGGGAAAATAGTCAATTGTCCACCATACTCTTTCCGGCCACTGGAAGTCACTTTTAAGCATCCCATCGTGTAGATCTTCTCGTTCCGGTTCCAATGAGCTATAACACTAAGCTATTCCATCAAACATCCCTCCTAGAATGCCACCTCAAGCGTAATTGATTAAGTCAGGCCCTTTAATAACTCCATTTTTTGAAAGTTGTTCGAATGTAGCGGAACGAAAGTCAAAATGTGCGGATAATGGTATATGCCAAGCGAATGCCATCAAATCCCATAAAATTCCCTCAAAATTCCTCTGAAACCCCTGATGACATAATCTTGCTCCCTTGACCTAGCCATCCCGTGCCCTGGAAATCCACCCTAGCTATATTATAGAGGAAAATAAAAATGAGGACATGAAAAATCCTCCTGCCCTAAGATTTCTTTCGCTCAAGCAATCCATCCCTATCCATTGTAGAGGCATCTAAAATTTGATACCAGGATCCCATATTAACCACTAGTCCACATCATGCCTCCAAGCAATCTAAACATGAT
The DNA here is from genome assembly GCA_031772625.1 of Pinus tabuliformis. Taxonomy (NCBI): domain Eukaryota; kingdom Viridiplantae; phylum Streptophyta; class Pinopsida; order Pinales; family Pinaceae; genus Pinus; species Pinus tabuliformis. The sequence goes on along the minus strand of CM062813.1, from coordinate 439,507,644 downwards.
TGGATCCATCAATACCTGGATCCCAAGCCCATCTCTGACTCAACCTGCTACCAGTAGAACCACCTAGATCCCAATGCCACCATGGCCAATCATCGCTTAAATCCCATGGCTCTGATTGTGCTCTGTCTTTGACCATATATGTTATTCAACCAGTAGAGAACCAACCAATCACCTCTCTCTAGTCCAACCCTTGGCATAGACCAAGGTCAATCCCACTATGCATATGTTGGGCTAGTGCAATTGACATGCTGATGAACTGTCAGCCTACATTCCTCTGCCAACTGGAACATGTAGTATCCTTGGCTGCACTATAGAGGAAAATAAAAATGGGGATGTAACACTATAAATTTGTGAATAATGCAAGCTTCCTATGGCTATAACTCTGTGTTAATTCGAGCTACTTGTGGAGACTTTTCTGTGGACAGTTTGGGCTAAATGTGGTGAACAATTTGGGCTACTTGTGGGTACTTCTTTGTGGACAATTTAGGCTACCTATTGCTACATCTTTGTGACATTTTTGTGATGATGATGATGCAGTTCTCTGTGACATATCAATGATAATGATGATGTGATTCTCTGTGACGTGGTAGGCTTAAGTAAACAGATTGGTTGAATACATTATTGGTGAAACATGGCAAAATTTGGAGCGCTGACTTGGCAGTGGGAACCTTGGTTAGTTTGACTTGGATTTCTCTTGTTGATGAAGGATCTATAAGGAAACGATTGATGGGTTTTTGGGTTTGTCCTGGCTTGGAGCATAATTTCTTGTGTCTCTTGTCTCTTTTGTTTTTCTGAACATTTGTATAAGTGCTTGAGGAAGAACACTTAAGAAGTAATAAGAAGACATTAAATATTCACAAGTAATTATCAAGTCTAGAAATTCTCTATTGCTCTCGATTTTCAGCATGGTATCAAAGTTAGGTTCAAGGAAGTAGGAGAGCAACAATTTCTCAAGAGACATTAATTCGAAGTTTGGTGGCCTAATCATGGTCTGCGATTCCTATTTAAACTTTGTGATATCTTAATCAAATTTTGAGGTACACATTCAAGCTTTGTGATGAGATTCCTTTGCCTATATCCCAAATTGAGACAGTAAGGTATGTCAAGAAGATCAGAAATCTATATCCTCATCGCCATCCGAATTTTGTTTCAAAGTTATTTATCTGTGATTTTCGTATGATTAGTAGGCCAAAGCCAAGAGAAGTCTAGGCCGAGACCTAGAAGAAAAGTTCAAGATCTCGGTTTTATGGAGAAACTCTGAGACCTAGACGATGATGCGCCAAGCAATATTCTCCAATATTCTAATTTGGGTAATGCTAATCTCGTGAAAGTCTATTCCAAGCAAATTTTTGAAACTCGTACCTTTGAAATATACTCATGAAAGAAATCAAAGGTTTGAATTTTCCCTTGGCACAAAATATTTGAACTTGTGGTGATGAGACTTGTGATCCAAATCATATAGAAAGTATTATTTGAGAGAAGAAAATGCTTGAAGCTCATTAACATTCATACATTCAACAAACATTTGGGAGGAACGTCAAAAGGGTTTGAGACATAAAGAAGACTGTACTTGTGATTCATGCAAGAGATTGTGACATATGCGAAGGACTAATGCCCACTATCATTTGAAGATAATATCATCACAGACTGTCGTAAAGGACAAAAATGTGACTTTTTAGTTGATTGGAAGGTCACCTCGCTAAATAATAGTCTCGAAACTATGAAGCTCATCTTTGTGGTAACCAAAATTAAACTAATCCAACACTACAACGTTACAATATGAAGACAAGCACAACTTTCATACAAATGCTATAATCTCAATCTCTGTACCATTACGAGGATATTTCTTGAATCTTGAAGCAACTCAAAGAATCTACGACCAAAGTGCACCAAATCTCTACAAGATTTCTTTTGTAGAATGAATCTTTCCAAGATTCAGCTCAGCGTCATGAGGTTTGAAGACCAAAGATCTGAGGAAGAAGATGATAATTGAACAATAGTTAAAGTTATCTCTACTACAAGGAACCAAAGCCAGAAGGACCATCCCTTTGAACACTGGATTGTGATAAAATAAATTGAAAGCAGTATCTATGGTTCACATCCTAGTTTGATGGGTGAAGCCCTAAGTTACCTTTTGTTGGAGAAAGATGATACATGTCAGCTAAAGAAGAGGCAAATAGTCTATGTTGCTAAGGATGAGATCTCTGTAAGGATGGAAAGGTAAGGTTGAAAGAGGTACGAATATTCTTTACTCATTTGCAACCAGTGACCTATCATGCTAATTTCTAAGTCATGATGAATTCACGTAAAGCTAATGACCTTATTAGGGCATATTATAAATGGATCTGTATAAATATATCAAAGATCGTTGATATGGCTCCTTGCATATTAAGTCTAGGTTTTGCAACTAAGGAATGGAATAGACTCCATGTATTGAAGTCTTGTCATAGCATTTCTAGGGTTTGTAAATTGCACATTATTGTACTTGTAGAAATTGCAATATTTAAAGGAATGGCATGTTTTGAAGTTTTAGAACTTGAAGCATCTAAGGTTTGTAAACCCTAACAAAGGTTTTGAATTAGAAAACCTTAGGAACTAAACCCTAAGTAATCATTTCCGCTGTAAGAAGAAGATCTAGCTCTTAAAGATTACAAAAATGACATCACACTGATGTAAGGACAAGGTTGGTGAAAGGGTCCAGGATTAAGAGGGATTGACCTTCTTAAAAAATATAAGTACTCTACATCTCTATTGCTATTATCGTTGTACTTTGCTATATTTGTTCTTTCATAGTCTTTTAATAAAGCTTGTAGGACAAGACAAGTACTATCTAAACTTGACTAACAGATGGAAGAATTGAAAGAATGTGACAAAGAATGAAGATTATGGATGAAGCACTTTTGATGTATGCATCAAAGAAGTCGATTAGATGGCAACATAACAGGGAAGAAGTCCACTTACCTCAGTTGGAAAAATGGGAGGTGTAATGATATTTGAAGTTTGGCAGAAAATCCAGAGAAGCTTGTGATCAAAAGAAAAGATGGCAGATCCATGACAATACCCTTTAGCAAGAAAGGTTGAGGAGTTTTGATATTGATTTATTGACAACTGATTGGCTTGATTCAGGGACACGTTGATTGGGTTAATATTACTAATGCTGATAGAGATACCATTGATGTTTGAAAGCTGATATGATTTCTTAGAAGAGCTTGAAGCAAAATTCTATTACAATACGAAGAAAGAAGTTATGAAGGCTTATGCAATCAGTCGTGAAGAAGTTTGGCTCCATAAGATGTTTGATGAACTTCTTGATGACATGTTGGATTTGATTGTAATATTGATCAAAACTACATAAAGATTGTCAGACACCAGGAAGGTCGAAGTGCTTTATGATTCATGATGTAGATAGGAGCGAAGAAGCTAGAACAAATCTCCATTAACGAAGCTGGTCGCTAATACATTCTTGATAATCCTTTTCATGGAAAAAGGATGGGTGTTTTTGAGACAAGCTTTTGGATTGTGGATGGCTCCTCCTTGGTTGAGAGGGAGTGATGATCTCCTCCTTGGTTGAAACGGAATGAGAGTGGACACCTTATTCTCCATGTGTCATGCACTATGGCTAGAACTAACAACTGTAAGCCTAGTAAAGGCATTGGTAGGGAGAATGGTGGATTGGATAAGCATTTGGGACTAATATTCTTTGAGGATTTGTACTTTGACCAGGGCTAACCATCGTAAGTCAAGTACATTAATTCAAGATAACAATAGTGCTGAGACCGACATTTCTTGGTGTCAAGTATTTTGACAATGGAGTAGGAAATGGTCCTGTGAGGACATACTTGGTGAACACCGAGTGGGTTATGTGTCTAGAGAGGCGGTAGTGTCAAAATTTATGCCTCCCAAGATTGAGCTCTGATCTAATGTAGTGATAGAGCTTGTTAGTCAAGGCCTTGCTATTTTGACAATACTGGGTATGATGATGTAATTCATCGTTGATGCTTATCAATTTGAATCCTTTCTTATAGAAGTTCTCAACCTGAGAGTCTTGATAAGTTATTATGAATACCTCCATAGTTAAGAGCGAGCCTTGAAATTGTAACTAGGTTCGGTCTTCATAATTACTTGTATCGATATGTATTTTATGTAAAAACAAAAAAAAAAGAAGAAAAAAATATTATTATTATTTTTATCAAGCATGTTCTTCATGCTTTATTTTTTGATCAAAAGAAAAAGTCAAGGACATGTTCTTCGTGACCCTATAAAAAGAAGAAAAAATTGAATTTTGTAAAGCGTCATTTTTTTCCTCCATGTTGCTAAGTTGGCCCTCCAGGATGACAAGTCGGCCTGCTTAAGAGTCATGTCTTTTCGCATGTGGAAGCAACTATATAAATATATTGACATCTATCCTCTATCATTTTGGCAACAATTCAGTGTTCTCTGGCAGACTAATTCAGATCCTGAGGTACATGTGCGAGCTATCTGTAGCATGGTTTCTGAGGGACATAAAAGGAGAATTTCTCTGATGCATCTCTCTCTACAAATGTGAGCTTCCTGTGGCTATAACTCTGTAAACAAAGTGAGCTTCCGCTGGCTATAACTTTGTGAGTAATGCGAGCTTCCTATGACTATAGCTCTGATAATTTGGGTTACCTGTGGATACTTTTCTGGGGACAGTTTGGGGATAAAAAATGAATTAATTCTATCCAAATCAGAGAGAGGAACCATCATCATGTTAAGTAGAGGATAGACACTAGTTTAACAAGGTTATTATTGTTACTGTAGGTAATATGTTTTGGGCCTTAGAAAGGACAGATTTTAGGAGCAACTGATGTGCTTATAAATATAATATTTAGAGTCAAGAATGTTCCAGTGGTCATGGTCAAGGCTGTTGGGAGTGGGAGCAAAGCGGGAAGTGGGGAGTATGAAAGTGTCCATTTTCAAAAGACTCTAGGAGTGAAATGTTCTGGAAGTATTTTTTATATAATATATAATTTAATATATTTTGATGTATATATATTTAAAAAACAAACCTGCAGAATAGCCACTTTGCTGTAGAAATATGAAAATATAGAATTTTTACAAGATTATGTTGAAAATTGTAGCCATGATCGACATTTCGATCAACGAAAATTAAAGGAAGAAAAGAAAATTAAAATTGCAAATTTGAATTTATAATTTTCCCTCCATAATGCTCAAGTCACCCTTATGATAAATCAAGTCGGCTGGGCCCTAAAAAAGCACCCATTCGAGCCCCCCTTGGAAGTCTATATAAAGGAGAGGGTTCTTCCTTATTTGGCACATTGAATTTGTCTTGTGCTTCTCTGATATAGCGAATTTTTGGAGGAGATAAAGAGGTCGAAAATCTGAGGGATGCCTATGAGACCTAATTTTAGATAACAATGGTATGTTCTATGCTTGCAACAATTAATTCAATGTCTTTTTATTAGCCCAATGATAATTTCCACCTAATTTCTAATAGTAAACACATAAACCTTCAATTCACATTGATAGTAACAGTATACAGAAGATAAGCAATAAACTTCAAAAGACAAGCCAAGACCAGAGAACACAAGAATTTGGCCCAAGCCAGGGAAAAACCCCAAGATGGGGAAAACCCTTAATCAAGGCTTCTTATTATCAAATATCAAATGTTAAGCAGAGAGAGAATATCCAGTAGAATACATTGATACAAAGTCAAAATTGACTTGCCAAATAGATGATTCAATACCACTGCCCTTAGTCAAATCAACAACCTAATCAAAATCTGCAATTCTGCTCTCAGTGAACAGCAACCCTAAACAGAAAGTCAATAGTGGTCAACACAGCAGAAAAAGGAGTCCTCCTTGAGCTCGGTCAAGGTCAAACTAACTCGGCCCTTAATTGAAGATTAACCAGCATCCAAAACACTGAGCAAAGAGATAGTCTAACTCAGTCAAACTGAAACTCAGCTCTGCGGTTAAACAGGCCTGCGGTCAACATAGGTCATCCTGCCCAGAGATCCTTGAAAATTGTTCCAAGAGATGCGGCCTGCTGTAATAGAGGGAACCCCTCTAAAAACACAGTCAAATGAAGTCAAAGGAGCCTCAATCAACGCTGGTCAAAGTTTCCCAGAAACATAAAGTCAGCGTAGGTCAGATCTGTCCTCCACAAACTCGCACGTGTGAGATGAATAGGCTGCCCTGCAATCTGTATGAACCAATCAATGTAGGAGAGAGAAGGAATGATGTGTTGTGATTGTGCCAAATGAGGTTGGAGGTTTCTTCTATTTATATATGATGGAGAGGGGTTCAATTTGTCTAATTAACCCCAAGCCGACCTCGACAAATTGCATGTATGGGCTGACCTTCAAAATCATATTTCTCCTTCTTCAAATTCAGTGATCCTTAGGTCAATTTTGGTCCTCTCGCAAAGAGGAATTCAATCCAATAATCATCTTCTTCAAATGGGCTGCCCGAAGTGGAATTTGGCCCTAGTTGCACATTTTAACAACTTGGCATATCTCTTGGGTATTGGTTTGGTGATTATCTTGATCGTGTTTCTGATGTTCTGATGTACCTTGAACTCTCTCTCTCTCTTGCATAAGGAAGAATTTTCTGGGTTTTCCCCTTGTGGGTTTTTCCCTGGCCTCATGCCTAATTTATGTGTCTCTTGTCTCATGGTTTCATGATTATTGTTCTACTACTCTTTCATGGTTTACTAGTTGATATTTTTCTTCTAACTGCTTAATGAAATGAATACTATGTGGAATTTATGCTAATTGAATCATTGAAAGTTGTTATCATGTAAAAGAAAATATTTCTAAACTATGACTTAGTTAAAAAAAGAAATCAACATGGTATCAGTGTTGGGGGGCATTGAAGAGCAGTTGAGGTCCATTTGTTTTGCTATGTGAAGTTTCCTGAGGCATTATCCCTTGCTATGTGAATCTATGCACTGCGATCCAAAGGTCTAAAATGAATGACATTGTGGTTGGACAAATCCTAAGGCATTGGTCCGATCTGAACTCTAAGGCACTGATCCGAGGATGTGAGGGAGCAGTTGCTGGCTAAGATTGATAGTGTGTTTGTATGCACATGTTTGGGTAATTTTTTTTGAGTTAGGTCGAGTTTCTTCTGTGCCTTGAAGGTAGGCCGAGTCCCTTAAAGAAGTGCAGGACGATGATGCTAAGGCCTGTCTTGTATCTGTGTAAAGGGGCCACAGTGATTGAAGGTAGAACAAAGGAGAAAGGAGCCTATAAGAGAGGCCTGCAAGGAGTGCTTGAGGACGAGTTTAGGGCTTACCTGTAGCAGGGACAAGTAACCGAAAAGGGGCTGAAAAGCACAGATTGATGCACAAAACCGTGGCCCTAAAAAGGTGTAGCAATCATCTACAATTATTTCGAGATAATGGTCGGAACTCCCTCAAAATTGAAGCCTCCTATAAAGATCTGTTTCATTATTCGTGTGATCTACTATGGCATCTAAAACTTTGCAGCCCTGAGGTATTTTACCCTTGTGGGAGAATGGTGAAATTTAAAATGTATGACACCAAGTATGAACTATGGGATTGTGGAAAGTTGAAGAGTCATTCAAACTCCCTGTGGTATCCAAATCTTCTTGGGTAAGTTATCCATACTCTCCAGAATAATGTTGCTATATTATATGTTAATGCCGAATTTGAAAATCTCAGTCTAATGATGAATCTGAACATTGTTCAAGGATTATATTTTGTTTGAGGATTCTGGGTATAATCAAATACTTTGTGATCAATATGAATCCTTGTAATAATCTGAAAGTCTGTCTAGTAATATTGTCAAAGGTAATATGTTGAAAATCCAATAGTTACCCTCTAAAAGGCATGATCTGAGCTTGAGTTTGCATATCTATGTTATTGGAGGATTAAGCTGGTTCTAAAGTCTGTCCAGTACAAATAAGGCTGATGTGATTGATCATGTTATTTTATGTGTGCTATATGGCATCTCCTATGAGAAATAGCTCCTCAGGCTATGGTTTATGTTCATGGCATCTTAGTTGTCCGAATATACTCATGTATATATCTGTGAAGGAAGGCTCGAAGCCTGTGGACCATGTCTCTGTAAGGACAACGTTCGAAATGGATGTGAGACCTATTTCTAGTGTAATGCCGAAGTCCGTTTCATCTCTGTGGTCTTATAGGCACTTCTTCTCACCTATGCATCGAATTTGCAAATTGATTATAAGCCATATTTCTCTCTAAAGTTCTGCATTAAGTTTAGAAGCAAATCTTGTTGAAGTTTGGGGCAGCTTTGGGATGAATTTCCCCAAGAGAAATCCAATTACACCAAGGAGAAACCATGTTGCCTCAAACAGAATTTAATTTGGATAAAGGAAAATTATTAATTGGCTCTCCTCTCACCATTATTTAATATGTCATAATCTCTGAAACCAGATTCGTTATTTTTTGGCCACGTGTCCGAATCCGGCGAATCAGATTTGATTCACCCTAAATCGTGCCCGAATTTCGTAACACGTCGTGTCCGAATGGGACACGATCGAATCTGGATCGTGTCCCATTCAGACACAATGTGTCATGAAATCCGGACACGAATCCAGCAAATTGGGATCTGCGCGGCCATAAAAGGGCAAAAATGCTTATGTTTTTTATCATTTTGTGTCATTCCTTTTGCAAGAAGTGAGTTGTGGGTTCGCTGTTGGGAGTTTGGAGCAAGGAGCCAAGGGTTTGGAGCGTTTTTAAGGAGATTGAAGCAATAGGTAAGTGCATTTCCTCTCTATTTTTTTTGTATTTGTATTAGAATAATTTGTATATGTATTTCTTTTACAAATTTGTGCATGTTTTGTTTTGTTTTTTTTTTACAGTATTCATGGCTCAATCAAGGGCAGCAGGTAGGGGGCAAAGGAAGGGGAAGAATTTCCCCATTAGAGATGCCCCTCCTCCCCCAATATCATCAGAATCTGTTGCAAGTAATGTTGAGAAAATGGGCCAAGCAACAAGGGGAAGGGAGGTGGCAATGTGAGTTGGAGATGCAACTTTTGCCACAATATTTTTACAAGCACATATTTTCTTGTGAAAGGCCATTTGTTGGCTTACCAGGTTGTGGAGTTGGAGCTTGTAGCCTTGTACACAAGTTCCTTTACAAAAGAGGACAAAAATGGAAAAAGAGTTCACTGTTGGTATGACAAATGTGGCTGCAAAATAAAAAAAAACCAAGAATGATGACCCCTTTCCATTTTTGAGGAAAGACACCACCAAATTTCCATTTGAGAGTTCTATTGGGAGACAACTCAACAAGCAGCGAAAATAGAGGAAATTTCACTTGGTTCAATGGACAAGATTTTTCAAAAAGAGAAATGGGAAGAGCTTGATCTCACCATGACCTTTTCTTTCTATCAAAACTTCATATCCTTTAATGTTGTATGCTCACCTCTATTTATTGAGATGTGTCGAGCTCTAACTCAAGGGGCTCCAATAGGGTATGTGCCTCCTAGGTCAGAGAAGCTTAGAACCACATTGCTGAGAAAGGCAAAAAAAAGAGGTGGAAAAAATGATTGAGCCTATTAAAGGATCATGGTTAACATCTGGGGTTAGCATTGTTTCTGATGGATGGACATATCCAACACGACACCCACTCATCAACTTCATGGTGTCTTCCTTGAATGGTCCAGTTTTCTTGAAAGCAGTGGATACACTTGGAGAATACAAGGATGCACAATATATGGGTGAGTTGTTTATTAAAGTTATTGAAGTTGTAGGTGTTGATTCTTGTGTGAAAATCATTACAGATAATGCACCTGTTTACAAGGCTGTTGGCATGATTGTGGAAGCTCAATATCCACAAGTGCTTTGGACACCTTGCATTGCCCATTCATTGAACTTAGCACTGAAATCCATTGCTTCTGATGTGCTTTGGATTGGTAACATTATTGAGGATGCACGACATATCCGTAACTTTGTACAAAATCATACAAATGCCCTCACTATCTACAAGGAGGACAAAAATCTATCATTGTTGAAGATTGCTGATACACGATTTGCCTCTTCATTCATCATGTTGAAGAGGTTGAGGGAGGTCAAGACCGCTCTTGGGGCCATGGTTATTTCAGAGTTTTGGTCTCTTTGGAGAAAGACATATCAACTAGCCTCTAAAAGAGTGAAGGACACAATGCTAGATGATGCTTGGTGGGAGTGGGTAGATCTAATTATTCAGATCATGGACCCTATCATTTCTTTGCTTCAATTTGCAGATACAAACAAACCCATCCTAGGAGAGGTTTATGAGAGATGGGATTCCATGATTGAGTCTGTGAGGAGCATTATTCTACACAGTGAGTGCCCCAAGTATGAGACATCACCAGAGGCCTTCTGTGGTGCTATATAGAATATTCTTGTAAGTATATGGGACAAGAATTGCACACCTTTACATTGTTTGGCTCACTCATTGAACCCAAAATACTACATCCATGAGTGGCTGAATGGTGGACCTCCTCGCAGATTCCCTCCTCACATGGATGGTGAAATCTCACAGGGGAGGAAAAATGCATTCAGGTGGGTTTTTCAGGATAGAGCATTGTTTGATGAGGTGGAGGATGCCTTTGCAGAGTTTTCCATTGGCACTGGTTGATTTGTAGGATATGATGTGATTAGAGACAGGGGGGCTAAGAAGCCCTGTTCTTGGTGGGAAAATCATGGGGCAACAAGCCCTCCTCTACAACAGTTAGCCATGAGGCTCCTCTCTCAGGTGATTTCATCCTCTTGTTGCGAGAGGAATTGGAGCACATATGGGAATTCGTATAGTGTTAAGAAGAGCAGGCTTGAGCAGTCTAGGGCAGAGACAATGGTGTATGTGCACACCAACCTTCGTCTTATTTACATGTAGAGGGAAGAGTGGTTGAAGGGAAAGACAAAGATGTGGGATGTCTTTCCTGATGATATGGGTTTGGACAAGAGTGTTGAGTTGGCATTGGCCAACATGGATCTCAATGATCCAGTGCTAGAGCCTGTTAGATTTGATGATGGTGATACTGTAGAGGGGTCATTATCTACACCAGCAGATGCTGAGACAACTATGGATACAGGGGAGGAGGAGGATGCAGAGGAGAGTAGTGGTGACCATGATGATGAGGACAGTGATGCTTATTCTGATGATGGTTATGAGGATTGATGAGTCATGAGTCATGGGCTACCTACTGCCTTGAGGCTTGTGTACATGTAGTTGTTTTGTATTTTCTATTTGTATTTGCCATTGGCATTGCACTACCTATGTAACACATTTTGATTTTGATGACTTAATGAGAAAACTACATCTGTCACTGTCTTTATCTTACTATCTTGTCTTTCTCCTATTGGATCATTGATAAATTGAATATGTATTATGATTTATAATTTATGAATTTAGAATTTATGATTCATTTATTTATCATTTGTGACATGTATTTGAATTTTGTATGTACTATGCATGCTATAATGTTACTAACTATGGAAACAATAAAACTTACATCTAGATGAAGATCTATGTTTGAGACCAATGAATTTGTATCATTAATGAGAATTTGTGGAAGAAATATATGTATATTTTTAATAAAATAATATATAACGTATCCTAATGTGTCTTGTTTTGAAGGGTCAAGCTGTCTGAATCCGACACTAGAATCCTCGTATCTGACGAATCCCGAATCCCGAATCCCCGTGTCAGGTTACTTAGGTCATAATTCAATTGCGCAAGTATCTATGTCGACTTCATATTGAGGCATTTATTAGCGATTTGGATTTCAGTTTTCCCTGCAAAAATACAAATCGGCCTTGTAATATTAAATTCGGCTTGCCCCAATGGTCGTGACCCTTCGCATGGGGGATCAACTAGAAATAGGCACCTGTCCTCCACCATTTGCAATTCAATTTAGGCTTCTTTGTGGCATCTATTTGTAGCATATTTGAGGCATCTTTGCAGCCTATTGTGTCATCTTTTGCAGTCTATCCTTATGGAACATCTGTGGCCTAATGTGGCCTATCTCTGCCCCTATATGTGATCTTCTTCTGTAAATATTCTGCAGCCTAATGTGACCAAATATCTGCGGCTTACTATGGCAATCTTTGCGGCCTATTATGGCATATCCCTGCTGTCTACTATGGAAATCTCTACGACCTATTATGGCATATCTCTGCGGCCTATTATGACAAATTTGCGACCTACTATGGCAATCTTGTGCAACCTACTTTTGTTCTATTGTGGTCTTTTTTGTGGCATCTTAAGCGGTCCTTCTCTGTGGTTTTAAGCGTCATATCTTAGCTCCTATCTGTGAGTTGTGACCTTCCTTTGTGGAAATATGCACTCTCTTCATGTAAGTATATGTATCCTTCTAGCCCTAATTATATGTGGCCTTTCTCTGAGTATATGGGGACTGTTCTAGCATGGTTAAGTGCTGTTCCTTTGGCACAATTTGGTGCGGCCCTAATGGCTGTAACCCTCTGCAGCTAGGGTGTTGTTTGTGTTCCCTTCAAGGCAGTCTTTGTGAGGTTTGTTAAGAGAACATTGTGTTGATTTGTGGTAGCATTGGATGTGCTCTAGCCACGAAAACTGGTGGAGAGGCTAAGGCACATAAGATCTCCAAGACCCAGAAACGGTTTGGGGAAATTCCACCTGGTTGGAAAGAGATTAAAATAATTAATATTTTTAATGGGGTTCCTAAGTCTAAACTTAGAAAAATTAAAATATTAATGGGTATTAATATAAAATTGGGTGAGAATGTTCTAAATGAAATGGACTTAGCCATTGATTAGAGACTTAATCTCGACCGTAGAAGACTCAACATGAAAAGTATAAGAGGAGGCTTGAGGGTCAGTTGGAGACACACCAAATTGATCGGTCAGTTTGATTTTTTGGAGTGGGGTTTGCTGAGAAAATCGAACTAGTGATCTGTTGCAGTGAGGGGCAGTTTGGCAAGAGGCAAAAAATACATAGCAGAGAGGCAAAGATAGTGCCAGAGAGACAATGCAGACCCTGGGGAGGCTGATGCAGAGGCAGCTGGGACTTACGCAGAGGTTGAGGAGGCTAGCGTGGCTGACACAGAGGGCTAGAGGGCTGACGCAAAGATCCAAGGGGCTAACGCAGAGAGCCAAGGGGCTAACGCAGAGGCATCAGTAGTTGCGCAGAGGCTAGCAGAGCTGACGCAGGGCCAAGAGGCCAACGCTGGGTGATTTTCGTGGGGCAGACTGAGCGTTGGTGAGCTGAGAGGGTGACGCAGTCCCTATCAAGAGTGACGAAGAGCAGTGGAAGTTGCCATAGTTGCTGTGGGATTGTTCATACGGTGAGTAATCAACCGAAATATCTGTCTCCGAGGAAAGGTACTTTTGCCAAGGGCATTCTCTATTGGGTGAGCCATTTTTGGCACCCTAGTTGTATTCATAAATTTGCATAATAATAAAACTCTCATATCCGCTGGACTGGTTTTCCCACATTGGGTTTGTTCAGGGACGATTGTCCAAAAATAACGATGTCCCTTATGTGTTTGTCTCAGTGATTTCAGTTGCTGGTCTGTATATGTGTTAAGGCAACGTTTGTGTTTATTTTCGGTATTTATATTTATAAATAACTTGTTAATGAAAAGAAAAAGTAGGAGAAGATAAACCAGATAATGCAGTAGGGATTTTTGACGTGTTAGAGTTAGAAAATTCAACATGGTATCAAAGTGTTGCAGATTAGAGGAGAACTGAAGGCACCAACACTAATCTGGAGAATTTGCAGCAGTAGCAGCTGTCTCGAGAGACAGCACTATTCTGAAGTAGAAGCAACAGAGAAGAAGTGACACAGAGGGTTTGCGTCATCATTTCGAGCCAGAAGGAGGGTCAGCGCAGAGGCAGAGAGGTGCAGATCAGACCTATGCAGTCCCCGATCATCTTTCTCAGCCAAGAAAGATCGACGCTGTGGCCAGGAGGAGCATATTCTGCCATTGCCAGGATTGCGCAGAGCCTGAAAGGCTCAATTTCTTCAGTTGCCAGGCTTGGGGAGCTGTGGGCAGATTGTGATTGAGAAGCTAGTGGGGAGCTGTTTCTGTCGGTGCAGAACAATACCTGAGGGGACAGAACCAAGGTAGAGGGAGTTGCTACCTTGACGGATTTCTAGCCAAGAAATCCATATCCGAGTTGTAGTTGCAAGGAGGATTGGAGAGGAGCAGTTCGACATTTGGTGAGAGGAGTTCTAGGAGGGAAATCAGAACTTAGAGGGAGATTTCTAGGAGGGAAATGAATCTTAGAGGGAGTCCAGAAGAGGAGCTAAAATGGCAGTGAACGGACTGAGGGATCAGGACAGGTTGGACGAGGCTTCCAACTTTGTCATCTCGAAGGCCAGGATTTTGGCAGTCCTATATCGATATCGCATCAAGGACTTTGACTTGAGAACCATGGCTATTCCAGTCGACCTAACTGAGAATGAGAAGTATGAGGATGCCATGGCGTGGGCGAAGTGCATGATCCCAGACGGGGTCAAAGATCATGTCATACCACATATTGCTGAAAAGAACACAATAAAGGAGATGTGGGATACTTTGACGACCTTGTATCAGGGCACTTCCGTGCAATGGAAGATGTTATTGGAGAATCAACTGCGGTCGTATCAGATGCAGAAGGGAGAGTAGATAGATATGTTCCTCCTCAGATTGCAGGAGATTCATGACCAACTTACTTCCATGAGGTCTACACCGGTTTCGGAGTTCATGGTGAGGATTGCCTTGAATGCAGTCTTCGAGGAGTGGGAGATATTTGTCCAAAGTATTTTGGGCAGGGCTACTCTTCCAGGATGGGAGGAGATGTGGGCAGCTCTTCGTCAAGAAGAGATCAGGAGGTTGACCAAGGTGGCGAGTAGTGGCAAGGGAAGTCGAATCAAGAAAGAGGAGGAGGAGGATGCAGCTCTAACATTTGTGGGACAACAAGGGAAGAGGAAGAAGAAGGACATCTCCAAGGTGAAGTGCTTCCATTGTGTGGAGCTGGGACATTATGCATCCTAGTGTCCATGGAAGAAAAACAAGGGAGAGGCTTCCAACTCCAAGGTAGCAGAGAAAGAGGTCGAGACTGATGACAACTATGCCATGAGTGCTCATGCACCTCTAGAGAAGAGGTGTGGAGACATCGAGTTGTAGTCAGGGGGACTACAAACTAGGAGTAGGATCCTTGAGGTGCCCAAACTCTTGGATCATATCTGACTACCGGAGCCCTTAACGACAATAGCAGGGTGACAAAAGTCGGGTGGAGCAAAGTGTAGTGGAGCAACAAGGTAGTGCTTGGGTGCAGAAATCCAAGGCAACACAGTGGAGGGTGCACCAGTGCGAGAGACAGAGAGCTGCATGCAACAACACTGTGGCAACAGAGGGAGTACAGGATAGAAGCAGAGGCAACTTCAGTTTCACGTGGCTTCTAGACTGACTGGGATGTCATTATTTGGGAGAAGTAAGTTACCTACTTCTCGGTAACTGAGTTGCAGTGCAACAGTTAGCAGTGGTAGTGCTAGAGGCATCATGGGCAACATGTTGTGAGGGAGCTGCAGTACATATGTAGCAGTGGCGGTGTCATGGGCAGCAATATAGCAAGCAGCAGTGCAGATGATGTAAGGCAACAGGTCAAGCATCAACACAGGTACCCGTGCAGAGGATTAGTGTGATATTTCCATGGTGAAGCATTACTAGAGCACATTCGTCGCTAAGAGGGAGTGTTGATTTGTGGTAGCATCGGATGTGCTCTAGCCATGAAAATTGGTTGAGAGGCTAAGGCACATAAGATCTCTAAGACCCAAAAATGGGATGGGGAAATTCCACTCGATTGGAGAGATATTAAAATAATAAATATTTTTAATGGGGTTCCTAAGCCTAAACTTAGGAAAATTAAAATATTAATGGGTATTAATATAAAATTGGGTGAGAATGTTCTATATGACATGGATCAAGCCCTATCTAATCTTAGTCGTTGATCAGAGACTTAATCTCGACTGTTGAAGACTCAACAGGGAAAGTATAAGAGGAGGCTTGAGGGTCAGTTGGAGACACACCAAATTGATCAGTCAGTTCGATTTTCTGGAGAGGGGTTTGCTGAGAGAATTGAACTAGTGATCTGTTGTAGCGAGGGGCAATTCGGCACGAGGCTAAGAATACATAACAGAGAGGCCGAGATAGTGCCTGAGAGATAGGGCAAAGCCTGAGGAGGTTGACGCAGAGGCAACTGGGACTTATGTAGAGGAGGCCAATGTGGGTGATGCAGAGGACCAAATGGCTAACGTAAAGGCATCAATATCTGCGCAGAGGCTAGCAGAGTTGACACAGGGCCAAGAGGGTAGCGCTGGATGATTTTCGTGGGGCAGACTGAGTGCTGGTGAGCTAAGAGGGTGACACAGTCCCTATCAGAGTGACGAAGAGCAGTGGAAGCTGCCATAGTTGCTTTGGGATCGTACATTTGGTGACTAATCAGTTAGAATATCTGTCTCCGAGGAGAGATACTTTTGCCGAGGGCATTCTCTGTTGGTTGAGCCATTTTTGGCACCCTAGTTGTATTCAGAAATCTGCATAATAATAAAACCCTCTTATCTGCTGCACCAGTTTTCTCGCAATGGGTTTTTCCGGGGACGATTGTCCAAAAATAACGATGTCCCTTGTGTGTTTGTCTCAGTTATTTCAGTTGTTGGTCTGTATATGTGTTAAGGTTGCATTTGTTTTTATTTTCTATATTTATATTTATAAACAACTTGTTAATGAAAAGAACAAGTAGGAGAAAATAAACCAGATAATGCAGTAGGGATTTCTGATGTGTCAGAATTAGAAATTTCAACACATTGCAGCCTATTTGTACCCTAAGCTTCTGCATTTGGTAGTGATGCATAATAGTGATTCTTATGATGTATGGCAATAGTTCTCGAGTTATATGGTAGTAGCTCTTGACAGTAAAGTATGGTTATAACTCTTGTGATAGATAACAATGATGTATGGCGGTGACTCTTGACTATGATGATACTTGTTATCCTTGCTAGTGATGTATGGTAGTTGATCTTGTGACAATTAAGAATAGTAGTGATATTTTGATAGTGATGAATGGTAGTCATGCATGGCTATAATATTTTCTCTTGACAGTAACATATGGCAGTCATACCTT
The DNA here is from genome assembly GCA_031772625.1 of Pinus tabuliformis. Taxonomy (NCBI): domain Eukaryota; kingdom Viridiplantae; phylum Streptophyta; class Pinopsida; order Pinales; family Pinaceae; genus Pinus; species Pinus tabuliformis. The sequence continues at coordinate 439,490,541 of CM062813.1, read as the reverse complement.
TGGTTATGATAGTGATACATGGCAATGATACCTATGCTTATGACAATGATATGTATGGAAGTGATTCTTATGCTTATAACAATGATACTTGGGAATAGATTCTTGTTCTTATAACAATGATGTTTGGTCTATGATTTGTGCTCCTTGTATGCTACTTGAGATTGACATATATGGTACTTACAGTGATATGGAGGCAACACTATCAGAGGTCTTGTGGAGGATCCTCTATGATCCAGGGTTGGCCCTGTTATCCACCACTTTGTGGGTGATATCCATAGGACAAAATTTTCTCCTAGATGGTCCTCAACCAACAGCCAACAACCCCTTGTAGCCACTAGATAGCTCGATGTGCCATTTTCTTTGCCACCTGAGCTGGCAATGTGGTCCCTCACCCATCTGTTATGATCGTATGTTTGAAGGTGGGCCTTCCAACCCCGAAGGTATGGCTTTTCATTGTGTAGTTGGATATTTTTGTTTACTTATCATGGACACTTTTGGGCATGGATTAGTGGGGGGATTTGGTAGTAAGAGTGGGCTAGGTCTGTACTCTTGTCTCCTCTGCTCAATTTGATGGTTAACCTTTGTATCCTAGTCACGTGGGATCTCCTTTATTGGCTATTAGCTTTAGGGATGGAACTACATGGGAAACCTCGATTTTGGTTGTGTTGTCCCTCTTCTTGACAACATATACATACAACCCCCCCCCCCCACTTCTGCTCTTTACAACCCCATTCATCATATTTCCCACCTAGGTCCACATTTGTCGATTGGGTCCACAAGGAGTTAGCCTCCCCCTCCCCTTGTCCACACCTTGGGTCGGGCCTGGAACGATGTCCCAGAGGTTGATGCCACTAAAAAGAAAATAAAAAGCATATTTTGGCCACTTTCAACAAGAAATGTAACATAAAATGCAAAAAATGGCTTGGACATACAAATTTAGCACGTGGGCAAAACCAAACATGAGCTCCACCCCTATTACTATGGCCATCACCTTGGTTCCTAGGGTCTCTCATATTGGCCCCTTACATCATTAAGGAACCCATGATTGTCCCAACCCTTGGTGGGCAATGAGCTGCCCTACCAAGAGAGGGGTATCAACTGCTAGACCTTGCACATCATGCTCTCATCCCCTGGAGCCCCAAGCAGCTGTAAGAGAAAAATCAACAAAAGGAAAAAGGCTTATGAAGAAGGGTGGAAAAACAAAGGCCAGGGTAACTCATGTACCACGATTGGTCCCTCCTACATTCATATACCAATGTGTGGGCTTCCCCTATTATAACTACCCTTGTACTGTGGCGTGTGGCTTGGAGCCTTCCCTTGATGCCCCACTCCATTCCATCATTATGTCACATGCCACCTACCACTTGATGGATGTACCATGGGCATGTCACCTTCTTTAGAGGCTGAAATCACCTTATGGGGTCCTTTGTTAACCTCCTTATTGAACTTGGAGACACCTGTAAATGCTAAAGCCCACTATGGAAGGGCATGCCACTATTAAGTGTCTGCATGGCTCTGTGATTTGTAAGCTCTTTTACTCGATTACTCTAATGATTTGTTGCACTGGAAGGTGAGGGGACACATTGGATCTTATATAGGTTTTCATGCGGGTCTCCATTTGGGGTTTGGTCTCTTTATACGGGGTCCAAGCCCCCCAGAGGGTCATATTGGCACTTCTAGGGTAAGCGTTGAGAGCCATGGGCCTCCACCATAGCAGAGAGCAGATTGCCACTTCCAAGCCTTCTAAAGGGTCATATTGGCACTTGTAGGGTGAGTGTTGAGAGCCATGGGCCTCCGCCATAGCAGAGAGTAGATTGCCACTTCGTGGATCCCTCAGCACCATCTATTGATTGCTCGTGTTCCAACTTTTTGGACGAGGATGATGCACCTGGACCACCATGCCTAGCCGGCTTGACACTTGCAGCACACACTTGGAAGATGTTCCAGGGCCTAGATGAGGATGTGTCTCACCATGGGAGACAGAGGGATGAAACATGTCATCATTCTAGCCCTTACATATGGTATACAAGCATTATCGATCCACTTGGAGACCCATGAGGATGTTGTTGTGGCCTCACATCCACTTGGGAACACCACATTTGATTTGCTTGGATATCAAGAGGCCACCCTCTTGATCACGATGTTTGGAGTCTATTCTATCACCTTGGCACATTTTGGACTCCTTTAGGCCTCTTCAATGGCCCAACGATTCATTGTATCTACTATTTTGCCTTCTTGAGAGACTTATCTTTGTATTATGGAGCTATCTTGGCGGGCTTGTCACCAAGTCATGTCATTATTGTAAATTAGTTTATTATTAGGGGCTTAATTAGGCCTAATTAGGCAAATCGAACCCCTTAGGGAGGATATAAATTTATGAGAGCTCATTTGAATCTCATCATCACTTGGATTTGAATCATTTGTTTCTTTTGGGAATTTCGCTAGGCCTTTTGGTGGATGAATTGGTGATTTAATGCATTTCAATGTTTGGAAGAGCTTAACTTTTGCCTTGGAGCTTCGATTTTATTGCATATTGATGATTGGAATAATTTAGCTCTACTTGTGAGTAATCTTTCAAGTTTACCTTGTAATTTTGTCTCATGAAATATTCTATGAAATATTTTTGTTTATGAAGCTACTGTAGCTGCTCTTATGCTTATGCGAAGTTGCTAATTTGTCTTTGTGAGGGATTTTTAATGTGATTATTGTGAAACATGGTGAATTATTGTCCTAGGGGTACATGTTTTTTCATCATTTGCCTTGATAAGTCGTCATTTTGCAACATAAGAAGTATAAATTTCCTTTGTAACCGAGTTGCTGCTAAGGCCATACGAAGTTGCTGGGGAACTCCTTGGTTGGAATTAAGCCTATCTAAGCATTGATTTCATTAGAATCCATTCTCCCAATTGGATTCTAGTCCTAAGGTGATCACAAAAGAGTATTCTTCTCACATTCCTTCCTCTTTTCTATGCCCTAACCTAGTAGGCCTGCTAGGGCATAATTTAAAATCATTTCTAGCCATTGAAAATCCTTGAAAATTGGTCAACTACTGCGCTGGGATCTTCTTGAGAGATCCTCCAAATTTGAGGTCGTTCCAAGCCCTAGCTTGAAGACTGTTCTCCTCCCTAGGTCCCCTTTGGTTAGTGGCTTCATTAGGATCATTGCACTCAAATTTCAAGTCAAACCTTACTTTGATCCTTTCCTTCCCCCTTACTTGGTTAAGTCCATCTGTTGGAAGCCCCATCCCTCATCCTTGACATTGTTTGGGTTCACTTGGGCTTCTTTGTGGTCCCGCAACCTTGCAACTCCAACTTCACAAACATTGCATAAAAACCCTTTCTCCTTTGGGATTCTTTGGTCTAGGGCGCTTCTTACCAAGAAATACTCCTCAATTGTAGATCTTGGTATCGTCTTAGCCCTTCTAAGAGAGCCATCCATCTTGCTTCTATAGCAAGTAAGCCCATTATCTTAGCCTCTCTTGTGAGTAGGCTTTAGGAATCACTCTTCATCCTATCATTAATCCACCTATCCTAGTTATTCCTCTCATACCAAGACTCCTCCCATCAATGAAAGTCTGTAAAAAGCAGGGAGCCTTAAGTTGACGTGACAGTGGGTTGTTGCTCCATTGTTGCCACATGACCTAGTAGATGCTGTATAGGATCCCATCCTAGGGCCCCTGCTAGTTTGAGTGGCAACAGAGCCTAGGAGGCCTAGTGTGTTTGATGTTGAAAGACTTGTGTCTCAGTTGAACCTTAGATAAATATCTAAAGAAGAAGACTCAGCCGAGGATCGACTCCGACTCGGCCGAGGACCGACTTCGACTCCGACTCCGAAACGGTAATGACTCGGCCGGCTCGATTTCAACGACTCGGTCATTGTAAAAAATACATTAAATATTTATTTTTTTTATAAAAAAAACATAATTTTAAAGATTTTAAACATAATTTTAAAGATTTTCATTCATGTTTCCAAACACACAACATTATAATATAGATGGAAGACAACATATGATCAAAGTAGGCTCATGAACCAATCCATTATATCAAAATGGTACCCAATGGCAATACATAGTCAACTGTCATACATGATCAAAGACTCAAAATAAAATACACATAACAAAGGAGGCTAGAAATGGCCTCTACAACAAAAGTAAACTGTGATGGTGACCAGACTCCAATACTAGTACTACTGGCTAGTAGCTACTGCCAGAGGAGCCAAGATCATGTCGATCAATCTCTGGATCATCATCATCAGAGTCAGACAGGGGGCCCCATGGCTCCTCCTCCTCATCATCATCTCCAACTGCAACTGTAGAAGTGTTACCACTAGCAGGCTGTGCAACTGCAGCAGATGCAAGCTGAGATAGAGTAGATATGCGGCTGCGCTTCTGTCGTGGCTGAGCAGAGGAAGCACCTAGAACTGGAGTCCTTGCTGGCTGTGAGACTGAGGCTGGTGGATTGGGATCTGCATTCAATTGAACCAGAACAGCTTGTTCATGTTCAATTGATGTCTCAATATCTAAATCTAAATCAAGATCCTCATCAGGATCAAACTCTGCTTGACAACTCTCCACTACCCAATCTGATGTTGGATCAATGTCTTCCAACACAATGGGATCTGAATCAGGTCTTTTGTTCAGCAAATGGTTTCGTCTGAGCCGGAGGTTGTATTGGACATAAACAAGATCATTTAATTGTTTTTGATCCAAACGGTTTCTCTTCTTTGTGTGAATCCTCTCAAAGACAGACCAATTGCGCTCACACCTAGATGCACTGCAAGTTTGACTCAAAATACGAATTGCAAACCTTTGCAATTCAGGACAATGGCCACCAAAGGCTTCCCACCATTGTGCTGCAAATAACATAGGAGTGTAATGAGTTAACTCAACAAAATTACAAATTATATCTAACTTTCAAATTATAAACGATTTAACAAACTTAAAAAAAAAAGGTAAAGCTATTAAGAATTTGAAAATTGAAATTTTTGTTTACCTGGCTCATCTGCTTCTCTTGCAATCTTTGCTAGGTTCTTCCCAAAGGTACTTGATGCATTGCTGAAGGTATTGGCCTGTCGGTGTATCTCCAACTGATCAGACTCCAATGGGATCATGCGATCAATGCAATCAATCAGTCCATCTCTGACCTCCCCCCTCAAAGCTCCTGACTCCTTAGCTTTATAATGATATCGTGGGTTCAAAAAATACCCAGCTGCATGTATAGGGCGATGGAGTTGATTGTTCCATCTTCCATCAATGATTGCCCAAATGGGCCCATACTTTGCCACTCTATCCTTGTATACCGTCTTTATTTGCTCCTTTGCTTGATCCATAGCCTCATAAATGAAGCCCATAGCCAACCTTTCCCCATCCACCAACTGCAACACCTTAACTAGTGGCTCAGAAAGCTTCACAATCTCTGCTGCCTTTCTCCAAAAAGTTTCTTCATAGACTTTCCTTTTCAGTTCTTTGCCTTCCAGTTTCTTAGACCAATTGCTTTGATTCCATTCATCACTAGAAAACATCTTTTGCAAGTTTCTATGTTGGGAAAGCATAGATTGCAATGTCAAAAAATGTGTAGCAAATATAGTGATGGCAGGCCTAATAATATCCTTGCCCCCAGTGTGTTTCCTCATGAGGCTCAAAATCAATGTATGATTGTAGATAAATTTTGTGATGCTTTTGGCATGATCTATAGTGTTTTTGACCCAATCTATTTTTCCAATATCCTCGAGCATGAGGTCTATGCAATGTGCAGCACATGGGGTCCAAAAGATGGTCTTGTGTTTTTCCTCTAACATTTTACCAGCAAGAACATAGTTAGAGGCATTATTTGTGATGACTTGAACAACATTAGCCACCCCCACCTCCTCAACGACCTGATCCAATAGCTGAAACAACAATTGCCCATCTTTTACCTTATCAGATGCATCAACTGATTTTAAAAACATGGTTCCCCGTGGGCAGAAGACAAGAATTTTATGATGGTACGATTTCTTTGATCAGTCCATCCATCTGACATGATGGTACATCCTATTCTTGCCCATGAGTCCTTGAACTCTTTCAAATACTCATTAATGGATTCAATTTCTCTCTGCAAACGATACCCCCTTAGCTCATGCATAGTAGGGCCTTTGAAGCCTTTTCCAGCAACATGTATGGCATCAAACATAGGCTCATATTATGGTGAATGAGCAGCATTAAAGGGGATATCAACATCATACCACCATCTAGCTATGTACTCACAAGTAGTGTCCCTCAATTCTTTCTTCCAGTGGTCATCTAAAGTGGGTTGCATTTGACTTTTACTAACTTCAGGACCATGTGCATCTGATGGAGAGGAGGGAGTGAAATAACTTTTGATAGTCACATCACCCTTTGTCATTCTACCCTTTCCCTTATCTTGAACAGAACCAAAAGAGGGATGAACATATCGGAAAGGGTTGGATGTATCAGTTTGAGGGATAGAGGAAGAACCCTCAAAATCATAATGGGGGTTGGTAGCCATCATTTTTTGTATCTCCCTCTTCCTCCCAATTTCAACTTGTATGTCTTTTTGCCTAGCCTTATCTGCTTTAAATTTCTCAAAGCTGGCCAACAAATTCTTCCTAATCTCCCCAATTTCTGGTGAGGTACATGGGGTAATTTGGCCTCTAATGCCTGCCAAGTGTTGTTTCAGTCTATTAATGTCCCCAGGACCTTCCTTAATTTTCCTATTTCAAAATTTGCATTGCATTTGACTATCAACCATTTCAACATATGCCCAAGCAGGATCCCTTGCTCTAGGTGCCATTTTTTGACTAGGAAATGAAAGCAAACAATCTGAAAATGAAAAAAAAAAAAAAACATTGATTCAATGTTCATTTCTTGGACAAAAAACACTCTCTAAGCTTTCTAAATATGCACCTAAAATTTACTAAGCAAAAACAAATTTATAGAGGTGAAAAAAAATACCTCCAGGCACAAACTGCCTCCTCAAGCTTGCTCCAAGAATCAGCTCCTCAATGCTGCTCCAAATGGCTGCCCAAGAAGCTCCTCACTCCAGCTACAATGCTCCTCCAATACTCCTCACTGCTGCTCCAAAAACAAGCTCAGCAACTGCTCACCAACTCTCAAAGAAGGCTCTCACTCAAATGCACAAGATTGCTGTGAGAGAATGAGAGCACTTGAGTGTGTTAAATAGGGTTTTGGAGGGGGAAATTGACCCCAAATGACATTTAACTTATTCACACAACAGCTTGGACTCCAAACCAATCAGCATTCACCCAAAAAAATCATTAAAAAAATTAGAAATCATTATTTTTTATGTGGTTACGGGCCGCTGTTATGACTCGGCCGAGTCAATACGGAAACGGCCGAGTTGGCCGAGTCAGCCATGACTCGGCCAACCGAGCCGTTTCATAGGCCGAGTCAGTCCGGAGGCCTCCAACTCGGATCAACTTGGCCGTTTCAGTATCGAAACGACCATTTTTTAAAACTATGGTTTTCTCCCTTGTGGGGTTTTTCCCTGGTCTCTGGCCTAAATCCTGGTGTCTCTATTGTGTATGCTTCTCTTTTGTTGTTCCTTTATGTTCTGCTACATTATTGATGTTAATGTTCTCTCTACATAATTGCTAATGATGATACAATGTTATGGGGTGAATGTAATGTGAAAATGTTGAATTAAAAAAAAGAAGCAATATCTCAACAGAGAACTATCTAGCTCTAAATTTAACAGATCTAAGGTGAATTTGTCTATGGATTGGTGTTATGATTTCTGTGTTGTATGCAAGATTATTTGAGGAATTCAAGCTCTTCAAAATTTGCGATGAAGGATGAGGCTCTTTTCACTATGAAAATTTGTGACCTTAGGCTTTTGAACTTGTGGTCTATTTGTTTTGTGTTTAGTGGTCTATCTCTATATGCAAAATTCTGGAAAGTCTGAAGGTCAATTGTCCATGCACTTTGAAGGAAATGCAATGCTGTATGCAAATCTATGGCAATAATGAAATGATGCAAAATTTGTCCTTGCTGTGGAGCCTTGTCCTATTTGTGAGAGAATGTCTTTGCAGAAATTGTAACAGGATGAAGCCTATTCAAAAACATTGTTGATCTTCTCTGTGTATAAGGTGTTGAGAATTGAGAAGCTTGAGAGGTCACCCTATTCTATACATATTGGACACCATTTCTCTAAATAAGGCCGACCTTGAAGTCGACATGTCGTAGGATCTAAGATCATTACATATTTGTGAAATCCATATTGAAGTCTTTTTTTAATGATCTTTCTTTGAGTTTTTGTCCAGGGTTTTGACTAGTCAATAATGATGGACAACTCAATGTTTCAAATTGAAAAATAGCGTAAGGACACTACTTCATAAAAGGGTCTGATCAAGGGTTTGATTAGGGTATTTTGTCACATGGAATATTTTTGAGATAACATGGTCTATCTCTCGTAGTGAATGCCTCTCGTCAACAGTTATGTTAAGTGATCCTTGCCCTATAAATAGCTAGTTTACATACAATCATGGTCTATTGGTAGTAAATGGCTTGGATAGCTATGCATAAGTATTTGCAGATGTATAGGTCATTTCCCTGTGAGGACGTGCTATATTGCAGATCGAGAATCTTGATCTTATGGCGGCCAAAACTTTGTCAAGTTTTGTTGAAAGACATATATGTAGCTAGAGCTTATGGGAAAATCCTGAGTTTTTGCATATGTTGAAAGAAGAAAACCTAGGTCCTTGACGATGATGATGTGGACAAGGTTGATGATATGGATTCCTTGATGTTGTAAATTCCTTTGATGGTGAGAATTCCTTGATGCTGTAAATTCATTTGATGATGATAATTCCTTGATCATGTGGACTTCTTGATGATGATTATTTGGATGAGATTAACTCCTTGCTGAGTTGAACGAGTTTGATTGGACCCAAGAAGGCCAATATCTAGAGGGAGTTGACATGTTCTCAAGAGATAAGTACTTTCTTTATTGTTTCTATTACTTCTTCATTAGGTGTCTCTTGTGTATATCTACCTTGCTTGGTTGTATTTGTTCTTCCATGGCCTCCTAGCAAGGATTGCAGTTGCATAATGAAGACTGCCATGGCTGTGGCAACAGATGAAGAAGAATGGAAGAACAAAGACACGAAGACTCGTGATTGGATGAGTTTTTTGGACTTTGAGGGAGCAGATAAGATAAGTAATTGTTTTTGATTCATGAAGAAATGAAGTCTGTTGTGACTTCCAAGATGAAGGTGGCTAGAGGTTTGGAGTGCGTTGCTAATCCAAATTTGTTGAAGATGAGCATGCTATGTGCTAATTACAAGTTTCTAGCAAAAGTTGAGGACTTTGCTTCTTCTGTCTATACAAGTGTTCCAAAATCTGAGTAGAAAAACCCAAACTCCCCTTTCTTAAATAAAACTCGGCCCTGGCCTGTGGTTAATACCTTACAGGCTTTATCGGAGGCGTTTAATCACCCATCGGAAGCCACCACCCGAGCGTTTTAATCAACCATCGGAAGCCACCACCCGAGCGTTTTAATCACCCATCGGAAGCCACCACCCGAGCGTTTTATCAACCATCGGAAGCCACCAACCGAGCCTTTAATCAACCATCACCGAGCGCTTTAATCAACCATCACACAGGTTTTAATATATACCTTAACCCCGCGGCCATGTATCATATAATACATGGAAAACATTATAAACCCCCGCTCTAATTCAAATGCCGGACTTCAATTATTATGCACCCGCCTTTACAATTATCGGCGGGTCCGAATTTTGGCGGTCGCAATAACTCTTAAGCCCAGACCTCCGACGAGGTGCGGACCCAATATGGCTTTAGACTCCCTTTAATATTGTTTCGGGTCCGATGAACATCGGCGTTCGCTGTAAACAATAGACCCATTCCTTCGATGTAACACGGACCCGATGCCTCCTTACATTTCTTCCTAAACTGAATTCGGATCCGTCATATCGGCGGATTCCTTATCGGCGAGTCTTGATGGGTTGCGGACCCGATCTCCTTTAGGCTGCTCCAAATATAATTTCGGCTCCGGATGATTTCGGCGATCGCTACCTCCGATGCGATACAAGAGTTCTGCGGACCCGATATGATTTTACACTTCACTTGATAATAGTTTCGACTCCGGATTTCGCTGATGCGATAAGGATTCTCTGCTCCATGGACCCGATATGCTTTCTATTTTGCTTGTAATATATATATGGCTCCTCTTGGCTCCTCTTGCTCCATCTGCTCCTCTCGGTCCATTTTCTCCATTTGCTCCATATATATTGCTCCTCTTGGCTCCTCTTGCTCCATCTACTCCTCTTGGTCCACTTTCTCCATTTGCTCCTCCGATGGCTCCTCTTGCTCTGACACTCCTTCGATATGGCTCCTCTTGCTCTGGCACTCCTCCGATATATGTGGCTCCTCTGGCTTGGTCCGCTCCTCTTGGCTCCGATATGCTCTGTCTCCTCCTCTTGAATATTGCCATATTGACATCAATGACAATCTGTGTCCAACAAGAGGGAGCTGATTGATCGTGAAAATTGGAAGTGTGGAATGATGAACTATGAGTCCATGAACATCTCCATGTTGGAGAAAAAATTGAAGAAGTTGTGAAACTCTGTAATTTGAAGAATCCCTCTGATTGGCTCATTGAACTCCTGGTGCTTGAAATTGTTGACTCTATCTAAACTAGATGTATTCTGGATGACATGGATGATATTGCTGCCTACAATGTGTTTGAAGCTGGAAATGTAGATAATCTGTGAGACTGGTTGTTGATAATTGTAAGAAGCCACTTATTGTCCATTGGGTGAGGGGGGATGAACAACGAGGCTCCTAGGTGTGAGGGTACTCCTTAGAGCATGGACTTGGATGAGTACATGCCCTAGTATGCATCCTACCCACAAGTCACTGTCGTGTCTTTATTGACCAAAGGCCATGGACTTGCTTAAGCTTGCAATAATTGCCACCCATCCGACCAGTGGTTAGAACATTGTCATCAAATTATTAATCATAACATCAACCTTCAAGTTTCAAGTTTCAATGAGTAACATTTGACATCAACAAGCTATAACAAATAACATCAACCATGGAATAAATTTGGTCATTAGGAACAATGAGGTGTAATATGGAGTCAATGGTTCAAACACAAGCCCTAAACTATCATATGATGTTAGTGAATATGCCATAATAAAAAATCCAGACAAATAATTCCAAGTTCTAGGATCTAGGTTCTAAGCTGAAAAAGACAAATAATTATACTATCTACTAAGTTTTTTTGACTAGTGAGAAGTTGCTAATTATAGAGGATTCCAAATTAGTGATCATGCCAATGAAAAGTAAAACAAGGACAAAATGTTGACAAAAGAAGGCTTAATACATGAGCTAAGCTGTGAGTATGAGGGTGGGGTTAGGAGGAGATATTGGGTAGAACATAATATATTATGCTAATGCTGGAGCTAAATGAGGTTAATGAAAAATTGATCTACAATGGTACCTCATAGGAATTATGGATTTTAGTTGGAGACTTGATGCAAGTCTTTTTAATATGGAGATTATACTGTTATCATTTTCAATTTTTTCCAATGATTACATAGTTTGTGGAGGGTAGCGCAAGAATTATGGATTTTAGTTGGACACTCGGTGTAAGGCCATTTAATATGTGTTGGAAAATGTAACTAGGTTCGGTCTTCATAATTATCATTGTACTTGTATCATTGTCTTTTTCATGTAAAAAGAAACGAAGAAAGATAAATTATTATTATTATTATTATTTCATTAGTCAAGCATGTTCTTCGTTCTTCTAGGCTTTATTGATTCAAAAGAATATTTGTCATGAGTCAAATTGTTGTACTTGACTCAAGTCCGATTTGGACTTTTGGAAAAAAGGAAAATCAAAACTATTTGAGTCAAAACAATCATTTTGTCACCCACAAGACCAAGTCAATCCTGCCTGGACAAGTCGGCCTTGAAAGGGACAATTCAACCTCCTGGATGTGTATATATAGAGAGTAGTTCAACCTCATTTGGACACACATTGACAACTTTTTTTTCTGTGCAAGTTGAACATGATGACAAGCAAAAAGCCGAAGGAAGAAGAGCTAAAGTCAAAGGAGAGAGAGCAAAGGTCAAAGGAGAGAGAATTATGCACATGCGTGAAATTTTTGCCCTAGTTTTTGTCACATGTGCGAAATTTTAGGGAGTTGTAGGGGCCAAAAATCACAGTTTGGTCAGATTTGAAGAAGTTTGACTATCGTTGACTTGGTTGGACTTGGTTGAGGAAGGTTTGAAGGGGGGTTAACTTGGGCCTTGTGGAAGGTCTTGGTCTTGGTTTTTGGGTCTTGAATTTCTCACTTTCATCTGATTCTATTAGAAGACAGGTTGGTTGGGTTTTTCGCCTTGTGGGGTTTTTCCCTGGCTGGCTTGGAGCCCATTTCTTGTGTTCATTGTCACTTATGATCTTCATGTTTATGCTTTGGTAATTGTTTGATGAAGAGAACATAATAAAAGTAATAGGAAGCCAACATATATTCACAAGCAATAATCAAGTAAAGAGAAATCAACCTTAATTTTCTGCATTAGTGATTTCTTAGCATGTTATCAAAGCTAAGGTGAGGAGAAGGTAACTTGAAGATCACTCTTGTTGGCATAAGTGAAAGACATTTCTACTATAGTCATCCAAGCTACTTTGGAGGACATCATTTGCAAAGGGCATAAGGATGAAGACTCAAAGACCATTATTCTTCTTGAAGGAAGACTACTACATCAGCTATTCACCTCTCTCTCTATCATTGAAGGCTCTTGGTTACTTATCATCATTTTGAAGAAGATCATCGTCTTAGCAATCTCTCGCTTTTGAAAGCTCTTTGATCATTGGAAGATCTCTCTATAGAAGATATCTTTGAAGATTCTTTGAAACATCATCTACTCTCTTGGAAGCGTCATCATTCATCTTTGAAGCAACTTGAAGATACTATTGTGCTGCCATCCTAGAAGTCATCATTCCAGGACATCTTTGAAGACCTTTGGAATCATGGGAGCATCAAGATATTTGAAGGTATCATCTTCATTCAAGCATCTTACTCTTTTGACAAGTAAGTACTTTGTTACTCTCCATGTCTCAATCTTCAAATCAAATGGCATCATTTTGTAAGGAAGGCAACAAACTCGATTGGTCATCAAGCTTGCAAACATGGAAGAAGAGAATTGATTTGGTGCTCATAGAAAATGAAGTCATGGATCACGTTCTAGGCAAAGCTACAAAATTAGAAAAGGATAAGACTCAAGAATTGGCCAAGTACAATATAGGAGAAGTTAGGGCCCAAAGAATTCTCATTGAGTCCATCAAAGATCATCTTATCCCCTTTGTTGCAGATTTGGGCATGTCTAAAGAAATCTATGACAAATTAGTAAATCTATATGCAGTTAGTAGCACAGGCTAGAAAATATCTTTGAGGAATCGACTTTACAAAACAAGGTTGTCGACAGATGAAGAGTTGGCCTCATATCTTATAAAAATTTTCTCAACTGAAAGATCAATTGCAAGGGATTGGAGAAGTCATTTCCGATTCTGAATTAACTACTTGTGTAGTCAATGCTTTACCTCCATAATGGAGTAGTTTTGTGCGTAGCATCTATTCAAGAAAGGATTCTCCAAGCTTCCATGAGCTATGGGCTTTATGTATTCAATAAGAGACAATATTGGAGGCCAAGGATGATACCGAACCCAACAATGAAAAGTCTCAAGCTTTTGCTGCTAGATCAAAGAAGATTGGAAAATTTGGAAGACTTGAACCTCGTTGAAAGTACAACAATCAACCATGTGGAAGACAAGACATGTCCAAAGTACAATGCTTTGGGTGCAATGAATATGGACACTTTAAAAGAGATTGTCCCAAGGATCCTCAAAACAAGAAGAACAATCACTGGAGGTCACATTGTTGAAGAAAATGACGAACTTGAAAGGAGCCAAAGAATGAAGATCATTAGGATCTCTATTCATGAAGAACTCCACCACTATCGGGTCTACTAGCAATTTGTTTTCTCTTTTATTGGTAGATAACAGTTAGAGTAGCATATACAGTTACATTTGCAGAAAACTGTTGGATTTTACAAAAATATGGCATCATGGAAAGAAGCATATATCACTAGAAGAATTAGAGTTCACATAGTCAGTTGCATTTCGTTGGAAATAGTCATTTAGCAAGGCAAGGATAGAAGGATTTGGACCATCTAGCACTTCACAGTTCATGCAGTAACTACGCGACATCATGTTCATATAGAAGAAATCATTTAGCAGAAAAAGGATCACAAGGATCCTCTACAGTAACATAATCATCGTTATAAGAAGGTTCTTCTGTATACGAAAGAATCATAGTGACATGGCAGGAATATATTCCACTAGAAGATTATGGAAGCAATATCAAAAGTAGTCTAGAAGTTTGAAAATATGAATATAGTCGAGAAGTAGCATGAAGGCATAATTGAAGCTTTTCACATCCTATAGAAGGAATCTCATCCTAGACATCATCTTGAAAGAAAGTTAAAGAAGCAGTTTGTTTAGAAGGAAGTCAACTAGCTGGCTATATGAAAAGAAAAGGTATGCATGTCTTTAGAAAAAGGGCTCATCATTATGAAGTAGATTCATATCTTCAAAATGTATTGAAGGAAGAGTTGGATACAAAAATATGCTTGAAAGCATGAGCAACATGAAATGTCTTGTTTAGATTGGAAAGTTAGGACTCCTCTATATTGTTATTCAATATATAGTAGCATGGCGGTTGGGCAGAACACATGATGATATTGATCAACATTCGTTATGGTCTTTTGAAGTACGAAAGGAAGATAGTAATGACAACTTCAACGAGAGCTAGATGCACGAAGTAGCTTCAAGGAACCTGCAATTTGAAATTTGAAGTAGCGTCACTTGTTTTAGCAATTCTGATGATGAGAAAATATGTTTGGGATATGATACGACTTTGAAGAAGAAAACCTGGACAAAGTGTGTACATTATAAAGGCAGGAAAGGCAAAAATTTGATATAGGAAGTCATGAGAGAGTTTGTTGATGACTTGATGACAAGATGGATTTGATGTTGATCTAAAAGAAGTTCATTTTCCCATGTGGACAGAGAGAGCTATAATTGGCTCTACATTGATTGGTTTGACATGATACTTTTGATGACAAAGATACTACATATGATGGTTAATGGAAAATGATATAAAAGGTTGATGGCAAGAACCCTGTCACAAAGATAGATTGAGAAAGAGTTTTGCTCCATAAAATGATTAACATCCAGGAAGGTCGATGCTTAGGTAAGATGTGACGCAAGATAGGAGTCTCGCAGCTACAACTAAAATCTCCATGAAAGAATGAGTAACTGACGAATGAGACAAGCTGAAGCTTATGGTTATGTCTCCCTAGTTGAGAGGGAGTAAGGATCTCCTCCTTGTTTGAGAGGGAGTGAGGATTACCTCCCTAGTTGAGAGGGAATGATGAGGGACACTGTATTCTCCATGTGTCATGCATTAGGCTAGGACTAACAACCGTGAGTCTAGCGAAGGCACTAGTAGGGAGAATGGAGGATTGGATAAGCATATGAAACCAATACTCGAGGATTTGGAATCGAAGATAGGAAGTAGTCTCGTGGACTGATACTTTTTGAGGATAGGACAGGGTATCCAATATAAGAGTAGTTGAAGAGGACTGATATTCTTTGAGTATTGGGAATCCAAGATAAGAATAGTCTTGTAAGGACATACCTGGTGAACATCCGGATGGGGTATCTGTTGGAAAATGTAACTAGTTTCGGT
Source organism: Pinus tabuliformis (assembly GCA_031772625.1). Lineage (NCBI taxonomy): Eukaryota > Viridiplantae > Streptophyta > Pinopsida > Pinales > Pinaceae > Pinus > Pinus tabuliformis. Next base: position 439,474,746 of record CM062813.1, on the reverse strand, counting down.
CTTCATAATTGTCATCTTATGCTACAAGCAAAAGAAGAAAGAAAAATATTATTTTCAAGCATGGGTTTCATTCTCTATTTGTATTGGTCAACTAGGTCAAGCATGCATTTCATGCTCCTAGGGTCTGTCAAGTCAAAAGAATATTTTTCTTAAGTCAAAAGAATCTTTATCATTTGTATAAGACCCTATTAGGCATATTGTAACATGTAAAAGATATTGTTTTGAGACTAGAAAGTCAATATGAGCCTCCAAGCACAAATCGGCCCTACCTGTGAGAAGTTAGTATGAAGGGGCCTAATTCGATCACAAGAGAAGCATATATATGGAAGGGACTTTAACCTAATTGACACACATTTCTGCTATTCGATCTAAAGAAAGAGAAGCAAGACAAGACGAGTGAAGGAGACTAGAATACAAGGAGAAAACCTTAGTGAAGAAATGAGGCTGAAATCTTGACTTTTTTGCTCACATTTGCGAGGATCAGGGTTTTTGATTTGCTGCAGGGGGTCAAGAGTGGCATGCCGAAGTCTCTGAAGTCACTGCAGGTTTGCAGTTATGAAATTGGAGGCCAAAACTGAGATTTGAAGCAGATTGAAGGAGGATTGACCCTTGGTGACTTGGTTGATGTTTGACCTATTTGGAAGAGATTCTTGGAGGGCTGAGTTGGTGCTTGGAAGAGGTCATGGTCTAGATGTTTGGGTCTTGGTTATCTTGTTTGAAGCAGATTCTATAAGAAGAGAAGAGATTCTTTTTGGGTTTTTCCCTTGGAGGGGTTTTGCCTTGGCTTGGAGCCTACTTCTTGTGTCCATTGTCTTTATTGTTTTTGCTCTTGATAATTGTTTGATGAAAAGATCTAATAAAGAAGCATACGAAGATAACTAAGGTTCATAAGCAATTATTAAGGTTAAGCAGAATTGGTTTAAATAACTGCCCCACTAAATTCTCCAACAGTATGTGCCTTGAGAGGCGTTGGTGGTGGTGTCTAAATGTATGCCTCCCAGTATTGTGCTCTAATCCAGTGGAGAGTTACATCTTGTAAGTTAAGGCCTTGTTATGTTGCAATTTGACAATGTTGGTTACGATTTTGGTGTTTGAAGTTGGCTTGTAAATCCAAACTCTTATTATGAGAATTTTTCAATTTGAGAGTATGCATGTATCCTAATTGTGTAATTATGAATACCTCCCTAGTTTAGAGGGAGTGTTGGAAAATGTAGCTTGGTTTGGTCTTCATAATTATCATTGTACTTGTATCATTGTCTTCTTCATGTAAAAGCAAAAGAAGAAAGAGAAATTTATTATTATTATTATTTCATTAGTCAAGCATGTTCTTCATGCTTCTAGGGTTTATTGAGTCAAAAAATTATTTTTCATGAGTCAAGCTATTGTGCTTGAGTCAAGTCCTATTTGAAATTTTGAAAGAAAAAGGAAAAATATTTTTATTTGAGTCACCAAAGTCAGCCATGCTTGGACAAGTCGGCCCTCGAAGGAATAATTCGACCTTTGGGATGTGTATATATAGATAGTTGTTTGATGTCATTTGGACACACACACATTGGCAACTCCAATTTCTGTGCAAGTAAGAACAAGAAGACAAGCGGAAAACTTAAGGAAGAAGAGCTAAAGTCAAAGGAGAGAGAGCGAAGGTCAGAGGAGAGAGAATTCTATGACACGTGCGAAGGTGACCTTTTATTTATATGACGTCTACCTCACCTAATTTTAATTAAGAAGCCCTTAAGACAAGTTTGATAATGAGTAAACACAAGTAAACCTTGGGTTACAAGCCAATCCATGTAATATCCCTATGGAATTTTTTTCCCTTAGGGTTATTAAGAGGCAAGAGCATAAGAGAATATTGCACCAATATCATGTTGAGAGAATGTAGCTTCGGTTGGTATTTCCATCAATAAAATCAAAGAAGAAAATTTGAATTTATATTATGGTTTATGACCCAAGTGTCCAAGTCGACCGTCTTACATCAAGTCGGGATGGCTCCTTGGAGGTACCCATTAGACCCATCTTGGAGACTATATATGTGATCACTTCTCCACCAAAAGGCACTTCAAATTATTTTATCATTTTTGTGGAAATGAGGCGTTTTTCTGGCTCATCTTTTTGCAATTGGTGCAAAGTTTTTGTGGCTCATCCTTTTGTAGCCTATGTGAAATTTTGTGGCTAAGGTTCTGTGACATATGAGAAGGTTTGAGGTTCATTGCTCTGCGACATATGCGAAAGTATGAGGCTCATTTGTCTATGATATCTTCCCTGTGGAAGAGGTTGCTTTTTGGACTTCTTGTGATCTGAAGTTGACCTAGTTGCAGTCGGTCTTCAAGGGGAGATATGTGACATTTTGTCTTGGCATATTGGAGGGTTGGCTTGACACTTGTGGGAGGCCATCTTGCTGGTCAATTTCTGTCTATGTCTTGATGTCTTGTAGAAGAATCTTGCCAAAGCTTTTCTATTTTGACTAGATGAATCAGATGTACAAATTGGCTGAATTGAACATTCTATCATAAGGATAGTGTTATGGTGTTTCCCCCCTTGTTGGGTTTTTGCCAAAGAAATTTTGGTGTCTCTTGTTTTATTGCTTCGCTGTGATCTCTACAAATATAATGATCTTAATTGTTGAGATTTTCTAAGATTAATTGCTTGATAATTTGAATGCTACAAGAAATTAAAATGCATCATTGGAAGTAGGTATTAGATTGAAAATTGTTCTAGTCTACCTAGGTACTAGAAAATCAACATATCACACTATGCTTTTTCAACTCAACATAAATGACATTGAATGAGCAACAATAAAGGAGTGAATGAATATTTTAGCAATACCAACAATACACATCAGTTTACAATCTATATAGGTTCAGTTAGTAAAGCTGTTATAACCAGTGTTGATAATATCGTCGAAATATCGGTGATATTCGAAAATATCGTGATATTTCCAAAATATCGTCGATATTTCGGAAAATATTGCGTGACGATCGAAAATATCGCCTGGTGACATGCAAAAATTTCCGCGCAGCCTATAAAAATCCGATTTTGGTTTTTTTTCATATCATTTTCATTTCTGATTGCTGGAGAAGGAAGGGGAGAGCTATGTGGTTGCTGCCAAGGAGGGTTTGAGCGTTCCATAGCTATTATCACCACCAACAACGAAGATTTCATTGATCTAAGCTTCAAGAACAGTGAGACAATTTCATTTCTTCCATTAATAGGTATGTTCAAATAAACCCCTATTTTAATGAATTTTTTGTTAGTTTTAGGATTGTTCTTGCTTGCCTATTTCCCTACAATCATTTTGCTTGATTTTCTTTTCCATTTCAAAAGATTTTCATGCCCATGACCAAATGCAAGGGTTTTAAGTTTGCCTCCTTATCCGTCTCTCTTCCTCACTGTTTCACTTGCAACTTCGAGAAACATTGTTTATAGTGGTATAATACATCTAAATAGTGGCCAGAAAATTAATTAACAGTCACCATAATATATTGAGAAATCATTTGCATTCATTTGTTAGTCACTGTTTAGCATTTTTTTCATAAATTTTTAGGATTGACATGCTAGTTTCAGCATTTAATATGAATGATTTGGATCTCTGGTAATAAGTTAACAATGATAAAATCTGGCTTCTAAAGTCTCTATAAATTAATGAAGAAATATATCTAATTCATAAGGAACCTTGCCTGAACGACTGGTGTCATACAAGTGAATTGTGGAAGACTCTTTGTTGAATACCGAGGTCTGATAATGCACCTACAACAGTGGTATAATTACATAACAGTGATATAATAAGTAATATACAGTCACCTCATTTCCTTGGCATATCATTTGCATTGTTAGGCTCTTTCATTGCTTGGCATCTCTGGTTAAAGTGGCATTTCTTGCATGATATAAGCTCACTGCCCTCTTAAGTCTGCTCTCTTTTTCATGCCCATTGCAAAATTGCAAATTTGCTAATAATGTAGCAAAAAAAGTTAAAACTGTTTTGTAAAATGATGTGGTTATTTGTAATTTTGTATTACTTATTAAGTTACTAATTCCAATTTTTTTTTGGTGCCCTAGGTTTCCTTTTGAGTTAGCCCACTACAAAATACAAATATGCCAAAAGCCTTGGACCCATTTTGGGAGTATGGGAGCCCTGATGGTGGGACAAATCGTGCATATCTTACATGCAAATTGTGTGGGACCAGGATGACAGGTGGGATTACATGACTGAAATACCATCTTGCTAGACTCAATGGACATGATGTTAGGGTTTGTACAGTTTCTAGTTCGGAGCTTATACAAAAGCTCTTGAGACAATTGATGAAAAGGACAAAAAGAAGGAAGAGGCAGAAAGAAACAAAGCTGATTGTGCAGGTAGATCTTTCGGGATATCTTCTCCTGATTTTGATGTTGAGGGTAGTGGCCCTAGTGGGAGGGGCTCCACAGCTGGCACACCATCAGATGCTACTGCTAGTGCGACTGCGAGGTCATCATTTTTTGTTCCACGAACAGGATCTGGAGCACAACCTAGCATAAAATCGCTTGCTAAAAAGAAGGAGAAGCAAGAAGCAGATAGAGTCATGGGGAAGTGTATTTTCTGGAGCGACTTACCAAAGTTTTAAAATTCGGCCGTTTCGAAACTGAAATGGTCGAGTTGATCCGTTTCGTTGCCCTCAGAAGTGACTCGGTAGAAGAAATGGTTCGTTGGCCGAGTCAGCCATGACTCGGTCGAGTCATTCAATGACTCGGCCAACTTGGCCGTTTCCATACTGACTCGACCGAGTCACAAACAGCGGCCCTTAACCCCAGTAAAACAACGATTTAACAATTTTTTAATGATTTTTTAAGGTGTTTGCTGATTGGTTTGGACTCCAATGTGTTTTATGAATTAGTTAAATGTTATTTGGGGTCCATTTCCCCCTCCCAAACCCTATTTAACACACTCAAATGCTCTGTACTATTGATAAGCTATTCAAATTTCATGGTAATGTTAAATTCTTAAAGTAAAAGTGACATTCTTCTTAATCTTCATTTTCATCCTTTTACTTAAATTTTTAACATTAGCAGGAAATGACTCAGGATGTTTGAGAGTGGTTTCAGCCTCATTGGATTTCATATGGAGAAAGTAGAATTTTAGATTTCATTCAAAATCCAGCAGACTTATCAGTTTTTCAGGATTTCAGGATTGGAGGATTGCAATGTTTCCATTGAATTTTGTCATGTATTAGGGTATGGAACTCGTATTTAATCAAGAGCACCAATCCCTCTATGTACCTTGGTGTTAGTGACATTGGTTGTCGAACTCCTCTGGGATTTGCTCCCAAACCAGGAGCTTCTGAAAATGTCGCTCATGCTCCCATTTTCACTCTCGCTCCCCACTTTCTCTCTTACTCCCAAGTAACACTGAGCTAGATGATGTTGGCAACTCTAGCAGTAGCCACTAGCCAGTAGTACTGGTCACAGACTTTTGTTGTAGAGGCCATTTTTAGCCTCCTTGGTTATGTGTTTTTGTTTTGATCTCTATATCATCATCGTGTATGTATTGGGCAATGCACTGGGTGCCATTTTGATATAATGGATATATTCATGAGCCTAGTTTGATCATATGTTGTCTTCTATCTATAGTCTAATGCTATGTGTATGGAAACATGAATGAAAATCTTTAAAATTATGTGTTTTTATAAAAAATAAATATTTAATGTATTTTTTACAACGACCGAGTCATTGAAATCGAGCCGGCTGAGTCGATACCTAGTCGGAGTTGGAGTCGGAGTCGACCCTTGGGACCCTTGACCGAGTCGGAGTTTTAAAACTATGCGGCTTACCTCTCAACATCACCAAAACCAATCCATTTTGGCAGTCAATGTGTGATGCTATTGCTGTTGTGGGCCCAGGGTACAAAAGTGCGACATATGAGGAGTTGCGGGGGGCAATTCTTCAAGCAGAAAAGCAGGACATCAACTCTAGATTGGCGGAGTTGAAAAAGACATGGGAAGTTACTGGATGCACAGTGATGTCTGATGGTTGGACAGATAGGAAGGGTAGGACCCTTCTAAATTTCTTGGTACATTGTCCTAAAGGTACCATGTTTATTAAATCGTTGGATGCATCAGAAGATATCAAAGATGCAGCAACGATATGTGAGTTGTTAGATGGGTTCGTTCGAGAGATTTGTGTGCAGAATGTGGTGCAAGTCATAACAGACAATGCAGCCAATTATGTGTCTGCCCAGTGCCGGCAAAATGCTTATGGAGAGGCATCCCACATTGTTCTAGACTCTGTGTGCAGCACATTGTCTTGATTTGTTGCTTGAGGATATGGGGAAACTCTCCTTCATCAAGGAGGCGGTTGATATGGCTAGGAGCATCCCCAAGTTTATTTATAACCATGCTTTTGTGCTTAGCCTCATGAGGAGGTTCACTAGAAACAAGGAGTTGCGGCGTCCTGCCATCACACGTTTTGCCACAACCTTTATTACTTTTCAGTCTTTGCTTCGATGTCAGTTCGAGTTGAAGCAAATGTTTGTGTCTGATGATTGGCGTAATTGTAGATATAACACGAGACATGACGGGAAAGCCATTGAAAAAATGGTGTACTCTGAGACATTTTGGCATGGAGTAGAAGAAGCATGTGCAATTAGCGAACCTATAGTAAAGGTTCTTAGATTGGTGGATGGACAGAAGCCTGCAATGCCTTATTTGTATGAGGGCATGGATAGGGCCAAGGAGGCCATTCGTTCCTATTATGCAGACAAGAGTTCTGTTGGCCTTGATAGGCAAATGATGTTATGGGATGTGATCGATAGTCGGTGGACAGGGATGCTTCATCGACCCATTCATGCAGGAGCACTCTTGTTCAACCCCGCATTTTCATACAAATGCAACTTTGATTTTGATGGCGAGGTGATGGAAGGGCTCCATTCTTGTATTCAGAGGATGGTACCTGATCCTGAGCTTCGTAGCAAAATCAATCGCGAGATATAGTCTTATCAGGATTGTGTTGGCCTATTTGGCTTTGATGATGCTATTAGGGAAAGGACCCTCTTAGTGACAAGTCATCACTCATTAGAAATTCCTTACTTATAAATTTATAATTCTATTTTTTTTTTAAAATTCAATTATGTAACTTTTATTTGAAATTGAAAGTTTAATTATGTTTTAAGTTTTTGAATTTTTTATTTCATTATTTTGTTGTAGATATTTGGTGGCGAAGCTATGGTGCAAGGGCACCAAATTTGCAAAAATTGGCCATATGAATCTTGAGTCAAACATGTAGCTCTTTAGGGTGTGAGCGCAATTGGAGTGTATTTGAGAAAATACACGCCAAAAAGCGCAACAGGTATAACTTTGAGCTCAAGCCTTCAGTTGAGCAATTACACTTATTGTAATTTTTAATTTTTAATTTATGACCTTCAAGTGTCAAGAGTCAAGAGTCAAGACTCATTACCTCTTTTGACACTCTTACAGGTTGGAGTTCTCAACGATTTGGTGTATGTGCATTACAACATCTGACTACGAGTGAGGCAAATAGAATCACCAGTGGACCCAAATGCCATTTCCTTAGACAATATTGATGTATTGTCTCCGTGGATGGTGGAGTCTGAGGAGCCCATATTGGAGGAGTCACCTTCATGGTTAGAGCCAGTGGCAGATGATCCATTAGAGCAGGGGCAGCAAGAGGAGGACTCGGAGTCAGAGGAGCAACAACACTTAGAGGAGGAGGAGGAGGAGGACACTGCGGGAGCATCAACATCAACACCATCTGCTATAGATATAGGAGAGCATAGCCCCATACCTAGCACTCATTATTTGACATTAGGTGTAAAGGCAGGGTCAGGGCCTTCTACTACTAGGGGCAGGCCTAGCAAACAACCCATCATGATTTCCCGTAAAAGGGGGAGAGGGCAGTGATTTCAGATAGATAGCTGCTAGTTTTATTTGTTATGCTACATATAACTCATGATGATGAGATACTTTTATAAATGTGATGTTATTTTGTATTGGTTCTCCACATTTGAGTCCTTGAATGGACAATTATCAAGGATCAACAGGATTTGGTATCGCCTTTGATATATCATTTCTATTTGACATCATATATTATCAGTGTTTTCTTCATATTTATGTGCCAATGTGTTTATTTCATGTTGTTATTGCTTTATATGTTTAAAAATCTGAAAAAAATGAATATATTATGCATTTTTTTATGCTTGTCAATATTTGCCGATATTTTCGCCGATATTGCCGATAAGATATTTTCTAGACCCTCGCCGATATTTTCCCGATACCGATATTATAATCCTTAAAAGGATTACAATACTAATTAGCAACACAAGTGTTGAAGAATGTAACTAGTGCCGGTCTTCATAATTGTATTTGAGTCATGATGTAATGTATTTGTCAAAAGAAAAGAAAAGTAAATTTTATTGTAAAAAGAAAAATATTTTTGAAGCAAGGGTTTCAAGCTCTTTTATTTATTTTCTAGGTCATAACCTTCATTGAAGGCTTCTAGGTCTTGTCTTGAGTCAAAAGAGTCTTTGTCACATTTATTAGACCCTTCTTGGGCTTTTGTATCATGTAAAGAAATTTATTTTTGAGTCAAAACAATCATTTTACCCCTCCTCACCAAGTCGGCCCAATTGGAGGCAATTTGACCCTGTGGAAGTAGTATACGTAGAGGCAACTCGACTCATTTGGAATGGCACACACACAAGTTCGATCCGCAAGAGAAAGAGGACGAAGAAGAGAGCAAATTGTAGGAGAAGAAGACCTAATTCAAGCAGAAAAGAAAATCAAAGTTTGGAGCATCTCTCTCTCTCTCTCTCACGTGCGAGATTTCTAGGGTTTTTGAGCAAGTTGCAGGGGCTGAAATTTCTATAGTAATTGTAGGTCCGAAGTTCTGAAGCCGGGGGGCTGAAATTCTGGTTTGAAGCAGTATTTGAGGAGCTGACACTTGGAAGATTTGACAAAGTTTGTCTACTTGAAGGAAGGGTTGGCTTGGTGATTGGAGGAGGTCTTTGTCTAGGTCAAAAGGGTCTTGGATTGTCTCATCTTGATTTGAATCTACTAGAGGAAGAGTTTGACTGGGTTTTCCCCTTCATAGGGGTTTTTCCTTGGCTGAGTGCTTACATCTTGTGTCCCTTGTTTTGTGATATTCATGATTATTTGATTTGGCAATTGCTTGATGACAGATAATATAATAAAGTAGTAAAAGAAGCCAACACACATCACAACTAATTATCAAGAAAGAGGAATCAAAACCCTAATTACTACAAGCATTGATTTCTTAACATGGTATCAGAGCTAAGGTGAGGGAAGGACTACTTAAAGATCACTTTGTTGGCTATCATTTGAAAAAAGGAAATCACTCTTGGAAGGAATATCATTCTGTAAATGGCAAGCTATTTGAAGATAAGAATCAACCTCTTGAAAATTGGAGGAAGATTTGGTATAAGGAAGATCATTCTGTCAATGGCAAGCTATTTGAAGATAAGAATCAACCTCTTGAAAATTGGAGGAAGATTTGGTATAAGGATCATCTGCAATCTAACTAGGAAAGTCAAATGTGGAGGATTCTTGGTTGCACTTACAGTTACATTAGATGATGACAATGCTTGGATTATTGATAGTGGAGCCTCAAGACACATGACAGGAGGAAGTGGATAACTTCATACTCTATCAAAAGGATCATCATCACATGCTATGGAGATTGGAGACAACAACAACTCTGCAATCAAGGGCCTTGGATCTACATCTTTGGTGCTAGAAAGTGGAGGAAAGCCACATCTCAACAACATTCTCTATGTCCCAGGTTTGGAAAAGAACTTGCTTCCCATTTCTTGTTTAGGAGATAAAGGAGATATGGTTGCTTTTGTAGACGATAAAGTTTTGGTTTGGGGAAAGGATTCTAGTTTTGAAAAAACAAGGGTTATTGGGATCCGTGAAGGAAGATTATATAGAATTATTACACCATCCCCTCAAGCCCTTGTTCACATGGAGATTAGTCGCATTGAACTTTAGCATAGAAGATATGGACATATTCACTATAAGATACTACCCTCTCTAGGTTAAATGGTGAAGGGCATCCCCAAAATTAAAGAGGACCATGAAGGAGTTCGCAACGGATGTGCCTTGGGAAAGAATACTAGGAAACCTTTTACAAGTAGTGACACAAGGAAGGACTACTTGAAGATTTCACCCATACCATTGAAGCCCTGGATGCTACTGCGTCACTCTCGTTGGCTCCCTCGCTGATTTCCCGACACTATCTCTGCCTCTCTGTCTCTCTGTGCTCAATGCCCCTCAGTTGCAGCTCCGATCACTGATTCTATCTCTCTTAGCAAACCTTTTTCTAGAGAATAGAATGACTGATCCTCTGGTGTACTCTCCAAGTGACCCTCAAGCCTCCTCTTATACTTTTCTCGTTGACATATCAACGACCGAGATTAAGTCCCTAATCAACGACTAAGATTAGATTTGGCTTGATCCTTGTCTTTCTGATCATTCTAACACAGTTTTATATTAATCCACATTAATATTTTAATTTCCCTAAGTTTAGACTTAGGGACTCCATTTAAAATATTAATTATTTCAATATCTCTTGAACTGTTTAGAATCTGCCCAAACCCTTTCTGGGTATTGGAGATCTCATGTGCCCCAACCTCTCCACCAAATTTCGTGGCTAGAGCACATCAGATGCTACCACAAATCAACATTCTTCTCACATGCTAAAAAGAAGAACAATGCTGATTCAAAGAAACAAGGACAAGGAAGACAAAGATTCAAAGATGGAAGAAAGGGAAGATTCTTTATTTGTAACAGGTCTGGCCAATATGCTAGGGAGTGTCCTAATAAAAGCGATACACCTTGGGAAGATGATAACAACAACTACCGCAACAATTTCAGGGGCAACAACAATCAAAGAAATGGCAGGTTCAACAACAAAGGAAAAAGGAATGTTCCCGCTACTCAATATGGAAATGGTCGACCTCCCAAAAGATCAAGAAACTCCAGGTATGATGAATCTAATGTTGTAGCTAACAAGCAAAAATAATTTTATCTTATATCTACCCTCTCTACTGCCTCTCTGCTGGATACCTTGGGTAATTTGTTGATTGATAGTGGTGCCTCAAGGCACTTCACTGGGTATAATGAAGCTCTTTCAAATTTGATAGAAACGGATACAAATCTGGAAATCATTCTTGGAGACAATGCCACTTATCCCGTGAAAGGGACTGGGAAGGTTACTTGTCAATTGAATCAAGGTGACATCAATCATCTACAAGATGTACTATATGTACTCGATCTAAAGAAGAACCTGATAGCTATCTCGACGATGGAGGACAAAGGATTCAAGGTGGCATTCATTGATGGAAAGGTATGCGTTTGGAAAAGAAATTTCAAAGAAGCATTCACTCTTGGATATAGGGTTGACATCCTATATCAAGTTGGAGGAAGCCCACTAGGAGTTATGCCTTGCGACACATCTCTTCAATCCGAATTATGGCACTAGAGGTTTGCTCATCTTCATTATAAGGCTCTACATGATGCAAGAAAAATGGTGACAGGTATGCCCGAATTTAAAGTAGAACATGAAGGTGTTTGTTAGGGTTGTGTTGAAGGAAAACATACAAGGTGACCATTCCCCTCAAGTGATAGCAAGACTACTGACACTTTGCAATTGGTTCATTCTGATCTATTTGGTATGTTGCCTTTGACATCTTTGGGATGATATTTGTATTATGCTATCTTTGTGGATGACTTCTCTCGCAAAACTAGGATTTATTTCTTGAAGAAGAAGGATTAAACATTCCAATGGTTTCGCTCTTTCAAAGCCTTGGTTGAAAATCAAACAGGGAAGAAGATCAAAATATTGAGGATCGATAATGGAACTGAATATGAATCAAATGAGTTCAATGACTATTGTAGAGAAGCTGGCATTAAGAGGAGACTACTACCGCATATACTCCCGAGCAAAATGGAGTTGTTGCAAGAAAGAATCGTTCCATTATAGAAGCTACTCGTGCCATGCTTCATGATCAAGGCCTTCCGATGTTCCTATGGGGAGAAGCTGCCAACATTGCTGTGTATGTTCAAAATAGATGTCCTCATCAAGCATTGGACTCCAAAGCTCCTGAAGAAGTTTTCACCGGTAAGAAACCTGATGTTTCTCATTTTAGAAATTCTGGTAGTCTCGTGTATTTTCATGTGCCGAAAGAAAAGATAAGCAAATTGGATGCAGTTGGGAAGAAAGGAACATTTGTGGGCTATAGTGAAACTTTAAAGGGATATAGAATCTATGTGCCTGGTCAAAGAGAAGTGGAAACAAGTCATGATGTCACCTTCGATGAAGATGCTGCCTTGTGGAAGATTAGGAACCTTCCTGTTCCAAAGAGGAGAAAGAAGAAGATACATGAAAGCAGGGAGAACCGCTGGATGAGGCGATGCCTGATGTTGAAGGACCGATGGCGTAGGGATGCTCTCGAAGATGCCAAGAGACATATTGCACCAAGGGGGACTTTTCGTGAAAGTAAGAAGCTGAATAGGTACCAAGGGTACTTAGTTGCCATGAGCACCATTGTTCAAACTAAGCCTTGCACATTCGAAGAAGTTGTGAAGCACCAAGTTTGGAAGGATGCTATGAACGAAGAGTATGAGTTGATTATGAAAAATAATGTCTGGGATGTGGTCCCTAGACCCAAGTACAAATTTGTTGTCACCTCAAAATGGCTCTACAAGATCAAGCATGGAGCTGATGGAAGTGTTGAAAAGTTCAAGGCCAGGTTTGTTGCTCAAGGCTTCTCTCAAAAAGAAGGTGTGAACTATGATGAGATATTTGCACCAATTGCTCGATATGCCACCATCCATTCGATCATTGCCATTGTTGCCTGTCAAGGATGGAATTTACATCAAATGGATGTCATGACGACCTTCTTGCATGGCTCACTTAAGGAGGAAATCCATGTTGAACAACCCAAGGGGTTCGAAGTTCAAGATCGGGAGACACATGTATGCAGGTTGAAGAAAGCCCTCTATGGGTTGAAGCAAGCAACTCGGGCTTGGTATGAGAGGATTGACAACTATTTGATGAAGCTGGGTTTTACAAGAAGTGAAGTTGATTTGAACCTTTACTTCAAGGTTGAAAATGATACACCTCTCATCTTGGTACTTTATGTGGACGATCTCTTTCTGACAGGTGCAGACCCTCTTATTTATCAATGCAAGAGGGAGTTGGCTTCCGAATTCGAGATGAAGGACCTAGGATTGATGCACTACTTCCTAGGCTTGGAGGTCTGGCAAAAGTCAGGTGATATTTTCCTTTCCCAAGGAAAATACATTGTGAAGCTACTTGAAAGATTTGGGATGGTGGATTGTAAGTCCGTGACTACTCCGATGGAACTCAAGTTCAAGAAGTTATGTGGAAGTGCTGCTGGGCTCGATTTGGGAAATCCTTCTGAGTATCATCAACTCGTGGGGGCCCTGATGTTCTTAGTGAACTATCCTTTGGACATATGCTTTGCAGTGAATACATTGAGTCAATTTATGGTCGAGCCTCATCACATACATTGGATTGCTGCCAAGAATCTTTTGAGATATCTCTGGGGCACAATCACCTATGGACTGAGATACACTGTCGGGAATTTGAGGCTCCATGGTTATTTTGATGCTGACTGGGCTGGCAGTGTGGTGGATCGTAAGAGCACATCGGGATGTTGCTTCTCACTAGGTTTTGCTTTGATATCTTGGATGAGCAGGAAGCAAAAATCGATTGCTTTGAGCACCGCCGAGGCCAAATATATTGCTGCTAGTATGGCCTCCTGTGAAGTTGTTTGGTTGAGGAAGCTCTTTAGTGAGTTGTTTGGGCATGTGCTAGATACCACTGTGATCTATTGCGACAACCAAAGTGGGGTTCGTATTTCTGAGAATTCTGTGTTTCATGACCGCTCCAAGCATATTGATATCAAGTACCACTTTATCCGGGATATGGTACAATGGGGAGCAATAAGGCTCCATCACATTGGGACTGATGAACAGGTCGTTGATATTCTTACGAAGCCCCTGGGGAAGGTCAAATTATTAACCTTCTGTGAATGACTTGGAGTCGTCGAAAGACCCTCTTATGAGGGTCCCGTTTGAGTTGGATATTGAACCCTGGAAGCTCCGGGGGGCTTGGGGTACTTCTTGGAGCTCTGAGCAACCATAGGGTGAGTGGTTCACCTTCCCTTGGTGGTGCGTTGTGTACATGGTGAGTGGTTCAACTTCTCGTGTGATACCCCATGATGGTTGATATATGCACAAGATGAGTGGTTCACCTTCTCCTACGACATATGAGCAGGATGAGTGGTTCACCTTCTCCTGCCGATACATCCTACCCATGTAGTCTGGGACTCATGGGAACCTTTCATCTGGCCAATGAGTTGGGAAATGAGGATAGGGGCCATAGTACTACCAATGGACACATCATGTACTACTGTACTGCCTATGCTTGGATATTTGATATTGATCTGGGATCAATGGAGACTGACTTCGGGTCAGTGGAGAGTGGCTCACTCTCGATCATTTCTTCTTCATTATTTCTTCTTGGTTCAACAGAGTAGGGATGGCAGAGATGGTACAGATGACAAATGGTTTGGCAGGTGGATTTCTCCCTAGTTGAGAGGGAGTGTTGAAATTGGAAACTAGGGCCAAAATTCACCTTGGACAACTCATCTGGTGGAGATGATATTTTTATTGGATTCCTCTTTCCGAGAGGTGCAAGATTGATCGAAATATCATCTCATTCTATCAAACAGAAATGGAATTATGAATTTATTTCTTCTATGGACAAATTGTCAAGGTCAGCCATAAATCTAATATAGGTCATGAAGCCCAACAATTGTGTATCTTCACCCTCAATGTTGTGTATAAATAGAAGAGGCCTGTAACTCATTTGGACACACCATCAACACATCTTTCTCTCTTTTCTTCTCATTGGTTCTTACAACAAACAAGTGCATCTCTCTTCTTCATGCATTGACTTGGGTTGACTGGAATTGCAGGCAGAAAATCACAGATCTGTTTTTGGCCAATTGCAGAGACGTTGATCGAGGGTCAAACCTTCTCCTTTGACTGTGTTTTAAGGCAGAAATTCTGATCTCTTGAAGCCACATCCCCTGGCACAGAAATGAAGGAAATTGCAACAGTTTGACTTGCGTTGACCGCATGACCTTTGACTGCAGTGTTGATCAAGTTTGACCGAATATTTCAGGGCTATTTTGGGTTGCTTCTATCTGTCTTTGGAGCCTGAGTTGACTGGGTTTGACCGAGCTCATTTGGAGGACTTTTTTTGCTGGTTTGACCAACGTTGACTTTCTGGTTAGGGCAAGCTATTTACTGTTGTTTGACTACACTGTTTTGACAGTATTTGGGCAAGTAAATTTTGTATGATGTACTCTCTCTCTGCTGAACTTTTGAAGAATAATAAGAAGATTTGATCAAAGGGTTTTCCCGACATTGGGGTTTTTTCCTTGCTTCCGCCATATATTGTCCTCTTTTCTTGGCTTGTCTTCTGCTTATTGTTTATGTTCTATCTGCATTTACTATCAATGTTTGTGTGATTACTAATCCGCAAATTGATATTGGCCTAATAGGAAAAATTGAAGTAAATTTCTCTAAAGCATAGAACATACCATTGTTATCTAAAATTAACATTTCTTAAGGATCTTTCATCCTATTGCATGTCCATCAGTTGTGGAAGACATCCATAGATCTTCCCTCAATAGTCTTGAATAAACCCATCCAGATATTTGTTCTAAAATAAAGGAATGAACAATAAAAACAACATTACCTATGTGATGATCTTTTATCATGACATCTTTTAGTTTCCATCAACATCCTGCATACATATTGACACATGTCCCAAAGATATGTATTCTCAAGGCTCTGTTTCTTTTTTAGACTCCATCAGAGTCTTCATATCTTCCATGGAGATATCCTAGTCAAATCTTCTTGGTCATTCAAATGTTGATTGCCTTTACCATGGTTGCATATTCGACGATCTCTTCCTTCCTTTCTTCACACACTGCATTCCCAAGAGCTTCCAATTAGAGTTCCTCAATTGTAGTCAACCACCTCATTCTTCATATGAGGACATATTATGTTTATCTAGTGAATGTGTGACCCATGCATTTCTGCATCCCTTTGAGGGAGGAGATCCTTCCTTTTGATTATGCTCTTAAGATAGAGCATTGATCCATGTTACCTGCAACCATATGACATGACTTCCACAATATCAAATGTAAGCATACATACCTCATTTTTTTTTTTTCTTTGGGTCATCCAAACTTCCTGTAGCAACTTTCTTGATTGAAAGAGCTTCAATCCCTTGATCTACTTCACTTTTATGTCATCATACCATCATCCCATGAATTTCACAAGTTTGGAGTTCTTGATAAAACACTCGCTTCTCGTCATGATCGATGAACCTTTCAGTGAAGATTCCATCAGAGAATCTTGAGGATCTAAAGTATCCCCATCATCAAATGTTTCCTTTTGACAGATGTATGATGAACCTTGTACTAGATGATCTTTGCCACTTATGTTCCCAATAAGATTCCCAAGAGCTATATCCTTGACTTCCATAGACTCTATCCATCTTTCATTCTTCTTTATGATGATGTCCCAAGCTCTTGCTTTCATTGCTTCCATTATGACTTGATGCATCCTATTTAGTGAATAGCCATGTCTTATGGCAAAAGACTTAGGAGCTTGAAAAGAACTTAGGTGAGGGAGACTATCTTAGTAATAAAGATCCCTTGCTATTTCTTAGATTTCTTCTTTTCAGCGTCTCTACATCTTTGGCCATATGGGCTTCTTCTCTTCCTATTTTGTTGTCCTTCTTGACCTTAGGACAATCTCTTTTGTAATGCCCATATTCCTAACACACATAGCATTGAATTTTAGAATTGCCCCTTTTCTTTTTCCAAGAACCAGATTTTCTAAATTTTCCCTTTCTTCTTGTCATTGCATCATAAGCTTGATTTTGCTCATCTGCTCCCACATCAGATTTGGCCTATAGTCTAGATTCTTCAATCTTGCGTAGTGATCATAGATCCTGGAATGGAGTAGCTTTTTTCTTCCCATAAATACTTGAAGTAAAGTTACCCCATTTCTGTGGTAGCGCATTTAATACAACTGAAGTCATTTTTCTATCAGACATGAGATCTTGTAGTTGATATCTTAGATATCCTCATAAATACTATGACAGTAAAGTTACATTGCTTACATAATATTACTGTATTTCTGATGAAGTAGTTTAGATACGCCTTGATTTCTATGCGATCCTTTGAGGCAAGAGCTGAAGTAGAACCTTTGACATGTTCTATAATCTCATTTTCAATGACATGATTTTCTTCCATGCCCTTCTTGCTTTTTTGAGATGACATAGATCTTCTAATGTTGATGATGACTTCTCCTTGATGACTTCAAGAGTAGATGAGATGAGGATCTAGTTCCTTGGATGAATAGTCTTTTTAACTCTTTCTCCCTCTTGATGACAATCTTAATACTTCTTTGTAGACTTCTTTGATCTAGGGTTATGATGCTTCGTTTTACTTCAAGATGATCTTCGCTTTGATGCCTTCCTTGAGAGTTGATCCTTGTGTGTCTCTTGATAAGATGTCCTTCCTTGACTTAGTCACCTTAGCTTTAAAACCATGTTGAGAAATGTAGGGCATCAAGTATTAGGTGATTTCTTTGAGAGATAACTGGTTGTGAATGCTTTTTACTTCTTAGATTAGATTCTTCTCTTGATATTATTGTTGTGTTATTCTTTCATCAACCAACTACCAATGCATAAACAATAAAGAGACAAGAGACACAAAATGTAGGCTATTCACCAGGGCCAAAACCTCTTCACTTGAGAGGAAAAACCACACAAATTCTTCTTCTTATAGAGACTCCAATTGACGAATACCAAGACCAAGACCCTTGACCTATTCAACCTCTCCAAGACCAAGACACCTAGCTTCTTGATTTTGACCTCTATTTAGAGTCAAATATAATCAACTGCATACTCCTACTTCTGCCTCGAATTCCTTATAGATCTCGACTTATTTTTCTCTACTTCAAACCTATAGCTCCTCGGCCCTAATTCAGAAGCCTTTGTACATGTAGATGACCTTCTTTTGCACCTTGATTTCCTTCGCTTAGGGTAGAGACCTTTCCTTGCTTAACTTGACTCTCCTTCTTTTGCAATTTGGCTACCTAGATGATTAAAGTATTTCGGTCCTTTTTCCTATAGCAAATAGTCCTGCAATCTTGTGTGTGTGGAGGTAAGTTGGCCCACAAAAGCAGTCCCAAATCAACACAAAATAATTTGCTGCTCTTTCTTCCTTCCTCGTTGGAAATTCGACTCCCTTGATGACCCTCGCACTTCAGATCTAGACCGAACTTATCTCTGAAATTCTGTGTTGGAATGGAGTACGAACAACCCTATTTATAGTTGTCTATCATCATAATTAGCCACATGTAGGAGGGTGAGCCGACATGTCATTTGTAGGAGATATAATTATCTTTCTTGAAGCTGACTTGAGGAGGAGACTTAGTCTTGGTCTTGGAGGGCTTTCTAACTTATTTAAGGACTTATATAAATATATAATATGCCCAAGAAGGGTCTTCATACATGACATTGACTCAATTTGACTTTATGACCAATCCTAAGGACTCACAATGGGAGTCATACTAAAAATAAAATTCCTTGCTTATGAAACCCATGAGACAAGCATTACAATAATAATTTTAGTTTTCTTCTCTTCATCAATTACATAAAATCACAATTACACATGTCATTATGAAGATCGAACCTAGTTACTTTTCAACATAAGGTACCATGTACTTTTTCTCAAAAAGTCACTTCAACAACGTAAAGTGACTTTAATATAATAAAGTACTTTGTATTTTGAACCTCATAAAGTGACTAAAAGTCACATGACTTTAATAACTCATAATGTCACCTCTCATGATTTCAATAACTCATAAAGTCACTTACTAAAAAGGTGTCTCATGTGTTTTCCTAGTCCAAAGGCAAAATGCACTAGGAAACACTTCCTCGATATGATTTTTGTCAACATTAAGTACGGTGAAAGGAAAAATGAACACGCTACTTCAATCCAGGTTTTCGAAGTAGTGCCCCTCCTATAACCTTAAGGCCTCAAGGGAGGTCCCACTGGATTGAATCTAATGATTTACCCCCTGGTAAGGCGAGAGAACAGATTTATAGTCAAGATCGGTCAATTTTCCAGATCACCCCTTTATCCATATTAAATGCCGAAAACAACAAGTATATGCACACGATTGCAAAATGATGAAAGTATCTGTTGAGTAGCAGCCCACCTTCACTTGAGAGGAATGTGGGATGGTGAGAGACACATGGTTGATGAAGATGGTGGAAGCATATGGCATATCATCATGAAGAAGTGAATGTCAGGGGTTTCTAGATGGCTGGTTGTCAAATGTTGGAGAAAAGTTTTTCCCTATGGGGTTACCCATTTTGGTGGGGTAACATGCTTGTTAACATTGCCTATTTATTATGAGATCTAGTGGCAACACCACTGCCTTTTTAGGGAGTCCTTAAACGCCATCTCAATCTTCTTTAGATATAAAGATCAATTGTTCTTGGTGTTATACGTGAGGGAAGCTATTGAGCTTTCATTGTCTTTGCTTAGACCACTGTTAATTTTAGATAACAATGGTATGTTTTATGCTTAACACAATTTACTTCAATGTTCCTTTAGTAGCCCAATGACAATTTCCAATTATTTTTAGTAGCAATCACATTAACTTAATCACATTGACAGTAAATGCAGATAGAACATAAAAACATATTTAGAAGACAAGCCAAGGCAATAGGACACCAGATTTGGCAGATGGCAGGGAAAAACCCCAATGTGAGGAAAACCCTTTGATCAAATCTTCTGCTTATTATTCAATAGTTCAACACAGAGAGAGAGAGAGAGTACAAAAACCAAATTCACTTTCCCAAAACACAGTCAAAACACCCTTGTCAATTCTACAGTCAACTGCATTCAAATTTCAGTGCTAACCACAAAGTCAACGATGGTCAAAACAACAAACCTTCTCCAATGTAATTGTGTCTTCCTTGGTCAAATTCGGCTTGAACAGGAGGTCAAATGCAGCCCAAAACAATTCTGTCAAACTTGGTCAAAGGAGCGAGAAAATCTGCTGTGATTTTCTGCAGTCAAACAGAAGCCAACCTAAAGTCAACGCTGGTCAACTAGCCAAGAATACCTCGATTTCTGTGCCGACAAATGCGGCCAAAGGAAATCGAACTTTTTTCCTCAAAAATGCAGTGAAACTTGGTCAATAAGGCCTCGATCAATGCTGTCTTGGAACTCTAAAATTTCGGCTTGCACTCTGTCCCAGAAATTCATCCTTCATCCACATGTGAGAGAGAGAGAGAGAGAGAGAGAGAGAGATGATCCCCAAGCTGTACGAACCAATCTGATTAAGAGAGAGAAGAATTGATGAGTGAGTGATGTCCAAATGAGGTGAGAGGTCACTCTTATTTATACAATGTATTGAGGGTGAAAGGACACATCTATTGGGCTTCCTGAGCCTACATTACGCTGAGCCAGACCTTAACAATTTGAACATGTGAGAGAATAAATTCAAAATTTCACTTTTGCTTGTTTGAATAAGGTGATCTTTATATCAAAGTTGGACCCCTTGAAAAGAGGAATCCAATGCAATAATCAACTCCATCATATGAACTGTCCCAAGATCGAATTTGTCCCTAGTTGCCAATTTTAACAACCACTCCCCCCATCGGACAATAACAAGTGATGTTTCTGGTTTTTTCTAGTTTTTCAGACTGCCAATGCTTCTGATATTTTTAGAGTTTTTCAGGTTACCAATGTTTATGATATTTTCGAAGTTTTTCAGATTTATGTTTATGCTTGCTGATATTTTCCAATAGTTCCTGATTGTTATAGATCTGATATGAAAATATAAGACAATGCAAATAAACCCAGAAACAATAAGATAGAAATAGATAGAAATAGATAGAAATGGATAAGAAACACCATTTCAAGCGTAAAGTCCGGGAGGCTCTTGAGATCATAAAACACCCACATAACCTCAACAGAGATGGAGGCTTGGAAATTAGTAGGAATTGGACCTCTCTCCTCACCCCCATAGAGTAAATTGGCCCTCCTTTTTGCCTTCTTTGCTTCTTATCCTCCCTTCTTTTGATCGAATCAGCCCCTTCCCTTAAAACTTTGTATAATACACTATCTAGCTTATAGGCCTAATAAACTCATCATTAATAACACTTCATCCTCTTAAAATCTTACATGAATTAAATAAATTAAATGAAAAATAGACAAAAATTATAAAACATTACAATGTGTTAAAACAAATCATTATGATAAATTATTGAGAAAATAAGAGATTAATAAAAAACTCAAGCAATTAATAAGCATGTATTATAAGTATATTCATGTATAATAAATAAAATTATAAATAAACTTTAATATATCAAAATTATAAGAATATTAAAAGATTAAATGTAACCCTAAAACTTTGTATAATACACTATCTAGCTTATAGGCCTAATCATTAATAACTCATTATCCTCTTAAAATCTTACATGAATTAAATAAATTAAATGAAAAATAGACAAAAGTTATAAAATATTACAATGATTTAAAAAACAAATCATTATAATAAATTATTGAGTAAATAAGAAATTAATAAAAAAACTCAAGCAATTAATAAACATGTATAATAAGTATATACATGTATAATAAATAAAATTATAAATAAACTTTAAAAATATCAAAATTATAAGAATATTTTTTTTTTCTCGGTAAAAAACTATACTATTATATTATGTACAGGAGTCAAAAATTACACCATGGTAAATCAAGAGAGAACCAGGCTCTGGGTATGTCACCCGAGAGCAGATGAGGCCAACCAGGAAACTAGCCCACGCAGGGGCGCAGACATGTAAGCGAAACTGTCCAAAAGAGCAGGCCCACACAGGGGCACCAACCATTTTATCCCACGCAGGGGCACCAACCATTTTATCCCACGCAGGGGAGACTGACCTTACCCATTCCATTAACAGAGTTTCAAAAACAAAGACAGCAAAACAGACAACGAAAGAGACCAGAAGCATTGATGCTATAACTGAGCCAAAACAAACAGCAAAAGAGACCAGAAGACCAGATAGAAGAGCCAAAGGAACCTTGTGCTCGGGCGTCATCAATCGTCCATTTGCACTTCCTCGACCCGACACCAACCATAGGCTTCCCTTTCAGCAGCAGTGGGACAAGTATCTTCCTCTTCGCCGGTCCCCGTCCTCTGGTCGTGCTTGCTTTGCGTTGCGTTTTCCGGGTCTGAGGCAGGACCTTTAACCTCCTGCTCCGTATCAGCTTCAGGAACCTGTGCTTCGTGCATCTGGTTATCAGTTTTCCTCTGCCCATGTTCATCCAGGGAATCATCGTCTTCCCGGGCATTTTCAATGAACAGGACTGAGACATGCGCACTAATCCGCGGATTATTCATGGAACTGCTAAAATTGAAGATAGCAGAGCCGAAGGCAGGCAAGGCAGTCGAGCTCGAAGCCCCTGCATCCATGAATTGACTGGAGTGGAGGGGATTAGCTCCAGTGGAGCGAGCAATATTGCAATGGACAACATTGTCTGCCTCGTGACTGCGAGAGGTTCCCCCTCTGGAAGTGCCTCGACGGCTAAGCAGACGCTGTCGAGGTCTCACCATTCTCACAGGGGGCAAGGGGAAGAAATTCCAACAGACCAAACACCCAGCTACCAGAACCGACTGTGGGATGAGCCAGACAGACGGAGAAGATATCCCGACGGAGACGGAGAGACAGGGCAACTGAGGAACCACCAACATTCTCTGCTCATACCCTGCCACATTCCTTATAACCTCACCTGCTTTGCTTTGGAGCTCGCCCGCCATAACTGCTGCCTTCGCCTGAGCCGAATTACCGTGCCGGGCATTAACTATTCCCTGCAGCTTCACCTTATACCAGCTGCGTCCTTTACTTGCATTTTCCGCGTCTGCCACGTGATGGCCAGTGGCCGGCATGTGGCCATCCATCCACGCCTGTCCCATCTCAGTTAGCACCCGCATCCGGGTGCAAAATTATAAGAATATTAAAAGATTAAATGAAATATAAACTAAAATCATAAAATATTTTAAAATTAT
The DNA here is from genome assembly GCA_031772625.1 of Pinus tabuliformis. Taxonomy (NCBI): domain Eukaryota; kingdom Viridiplantae; phylum Streptophyta; class Pinopsida; order Pinales; family Pinaceae; genus Pinus; species Pinus tabuliformis. The sequence goes on along the minus strand of CM062813.1, from coordinate 439,451,539 downwards.
AAGAATATTAAAAGATTAAACGAAATATAAACAAAAATCATAAAATATTTCAAGTAGTAAAACAAATCTTTATGATATTATTTAGAAAATAAAAATTAATAATAAAAAATCTCAAGCTATTATCATATTTTCTTAGTTAAAAAGAATATTCATGTATAATAAACATGTATGTTTATTATACATGTTTATTAATTGCAATACTTATTAAACAAGGAAAATAGGTATATTCATGTATAATGAATAAAAATTAAAAATAACTTTAATTTATCATAAATTAGAAGAATATTAAAATATTGAAATCATCCTAATCTTTTAATTCTTTTTCCTTAGAAACCTTGTAACAAATATAAAATATAATCATAATTACCATAAGGTTACAAATAATTAAAACAAAATCATTATTTAATAATAAAAAACTTATTACAAAAAAACAATTCACGTAAAAGAAAATTAATATATAACTTTAATAATTATCCATAAATAATAAATAATAAATAAAATTAAAAAGAACCTTAATAGAATATATATTAGAAAGATTAAAAATAATCCAGTTCAAGCATGAAACTGGTCGGCTCACATTCTTGATAGTTCAACCTCAACCCTATTTATTAACACATTTCTCTCTCTCCTTTGTAAATCAAGCCCTGATGATGAGTCTTGGTCTAGACTCGAAACGTCGACAAAGAAAAATGAAAACTGTGGATTATCCGAGTTCAGATTCCAAAAAACAATATATATATATATACATACACACACACACGATGTTTCGATCGAACTGTTGCGGAAACTTAGAAACGTTTTAGCGCTTTGTGCAGCTTAGCTTCTTTTTGTTCATTACTATTGTTGTGCAAGCCAGGGTTGTGGGGAGTGGCTCCCCCCCCGATGTCGCTCCCGGAGTGCACTCCCTCTGGGAGCGACCTCGGGAAAGCGCTTCCAAAATTGCTCCTGCAGGGGGCGAATTTCGGGAGTGACCTCGGGAGTGAACTTTTCGCTCCCTAGTTTTTTTTGCAAAAACATTCCAAATGCAAATTTTTTTCAAAGAATCAATAATTTTTTAGAGGCACAGCCTAATGATCAAGTCTATGGCCCTAGTATCGATATGCGATCCATGGTAAATTGGTAATGTTAAATTATTAAAGTAAAAGTGACATTCTCCTTAATCTTCATTTTCATTCTTTTACTTAGACTTTTAACATTACCATGAAATGACTTAGGATGTTTGAGAGTGGTTCTGACCTCATTGGATTTCATATGGAGAAAGTAGAATTTTAGATCTCATTCAAAATCCAACAAACTTACAAATTTTTCAGGATTTCAGGATTGGGGAGATTGCAATGTTTCCATTGGGTTTGTCATGTATTAGGGTATGGAACTCGTATTTAATCAAGAGCCCCATCCGTCTATGTACCTTGATGTTAGTGACATTGGGTTGTTGAACTCCTCTATCATGACCGTACTAAAAATGTACCAATCACTCAAAGAAAATCTTGACTTGACATGCTATGTTTTTTCTATCTTATGTTAATGCTTAGAGGGTGATATTAATGACAAAGATCCTTATACAGATCTATAGGTAATGACAAAGATCCCCATACAGATCTATAGGTAATACCAAAGATACCTCTGGATACTAATGCTTAGAGGGTGATATTAATGACAAAGATCCTGATTTTCAAACAAGACTCAAAAATTAGACATTTCTGGTGGCAGCAAGAGGCCCAAGCATTAGCAATAGATAATAGATTTACTTGTCTTTTCTAGCTTCTAGTAGTTTTTATAACTATTGACTCTTTCATATTTATTATGATATTTTTTGTCAACAATATATGACAATTTAAGTTTGAAGTTTGAAGTTGGAAATTATAACTCATTGGTGATGAATTATGAATACGATGCTTTGTGAAATTTGACAGTTGTTTCATTTCATTTCATTTCATGTTAGAATTTTTATATAATTTTGGTGATCAATGATGATAAATGTTATGTATTGAATTTTCAAAGCTTGAAACTTTAAGATTGATGAATAATGAGACTCGATATGTTGTGTCATGTATGTCACTAACTTGTGGACGTGGTTGATGAAGATTATAACTTCTAGATGATTGATGTTATATGGTTCAATCTATGTTTTTATGCTTTTTATATCTAATTCATCATTCTACATGCTTTTGTTGACATATATGCATCAAAATTTATACAAATATATATTATATAAAAATTCCCTCCTGATTCACTCCCAAACTGGGAGCTTTTGAAAATGCTGCTCCCGCTCCCAAGTAACCTTGGTGCAAAGCTTACAGAGTATTTTTCAAATTCAAGATAAAAGTTTCTAGAACTTTGAACTTGACAAAATGAGATTGTGTTTAAAGGATTTTGTCTTCTTGGGAAAGATACGATAATTAGAAATTCCAGTTCTCAGGCAGTAGTAAATAGGATATCATCAAGAATGATTGATCAGCCTGTTTCAATTCATAACCAATATTGATGGACATAAATTGTTACAGTTTTAAGGAACTCCTGTCCCATCCCTTGCCTAAAAGGATAACAATATAAATTCTTCAATCCTTGAATATTATTTGCTTTTCTCGATATATATATGACCAAACTACTGTACATGTTTAGAGGGGAAGTAACATCTAAAAGGGTGTTCTATTTGCTTTGTTTCATCTTGTGATTGTGAAGGCGGTTTATTATCAAAGTTCAGGAACTGACAATTGTCCTTGACACCATTCTTGGTTATCTTATTACTGTGCCAGTTATTTTGTAACTGGAATTTTTTTAACTACCCATTGTAATATATCTATGCCACAGGAGAAGTAATTCCTGGTTCTGGAGTTTCTGACCTGGAGGAGAATGAGACTGCAAGTGAAGATGAAGATAGTGACAGAATAGAGGAACATCCCAACTCCAGCATACAACTATGTGATAATGCGAATGATGAAACTCTGAGACCTGATAAGAATCCTGCAGTCTATCCAGATGATGGTAAAGTTCAGTCAGAAGATTTGGACCTCTTAAAGGAGATGGATATTGCAAGGAAAGTACTTAGCAATATCATTGATTCTGGTGAAAAGGTGAACAATGCTTTGACCATGAATGGCAAAAATGAGACGGGGGAGTTGAGTGAAGTAAAGGGTGCAGCTGTTGATAATAAGATGTCTCGAAAGGGAAAAAATGTAGGAGTTGGTGCTGAACAAGAAATTGCCAAAACTGAGGCAAAAAGGGTCACTCAAACCTCTGCTCAACCTCAAAATGAAAATAGCTTGCAAAGAACTGTCTTTGTCAGTAATCTTCCATTTGAGGTTGACAATGAAGTGTTAAAAACAAGGTTCAGGTTTTTTGGAAAAATAAAATCTGTTCACGTTGTTCTTCATCAATTGACAAAGTATGTGAATGTTTATTTATGCTATTTTTCCGACTATATTCTTTTTATTTGAATAATCGTTTTATGTTACAAAGGCTTAGGTTAAGTCTCTTACCTAGTGTAGTGTGCATGGAAAATGAAAGCCAATTAATTTACAATGCTAGAGTAGTGTTGGATCTAATCTTAATGATTTTGATGATGAAGGCGGCCAAAAGGGACAGCGTTTATTGAATTTGAAACAATAGAAGCAGCTGAAGCTGCTATATCTGCAGCTGAAATAAAACATGGTTTGGCAGATTCCGGGATAATAATGAAAGGCAGACCATTGACAGTCTTTAGGGCCATGGACAAAACAACAGCTAATCAGAAGGCAAAAGAAAATACAGAAAAGCAGGATCATGACCAGCGCAACCTATATCTTACAAAGGTGAGTGGCTTAGAATACTATAGTTGCCTTATTTGGCCTTTCCTTTACTGACATGATGGAAGTTTTGGCATTTCTCCTTATCTTATGCTTTATGATTTAACATGGAATAGGAAGGTCTTATTTTAGAAGGCACAGCTGCTGCTGTAGGAGTTTCAAGGGAAGATATGTCCAAGCGCCAACTGTAAGTATCTATCTTGACATGTTACACTTTTGCAAGAATGTTTGATGATTAGTTATTTTTTAAATATAATTGTTAAGATAATAAATTAATAATTACAGGCTCATTAGTGTGTATTGCAGACAGTGTCACAATAACCATGAGTGCAATTCTGTTTTGTGGAGCAGCAGTATTTCAGATTTCAACACTTAGGATTTGACAATGATTGAATGTGTAAAATTCTCTATCCATAGTTTGCTCCTTGACCTCTGAAAAGTTAAAACATATTGATTCAAGTGTTTGGTGGATGTTTCGTTGTTAAATTTTAAAACTGATATTTCCTTTCGCTTCAATTGCTGTCAGCTGGGTTTTGTATTTTTAGACGAGTAGTTCCTTATACTTGTCTAGTAAAACCTTGTTGAAATTTTACCATTGATCCACTTGGAATGCTTGCTTTTGCTTATCCCATTGTTGCAGCTCTTGGTTACGTTGTATGGCAATATCTTGTAGAATAAATGCTTGGTCCTTGACTTGCAAATCGATCTGTCTCATAGCCATTTTTTGAACTTATCTTCCTTGTTGACCTGATATTTTAATTTGCATTGTACTATATGCGCTTTGTATTGGAGGTCATTAAAGCATTCTCAAGATCTTTGATCTAAAGTTTGGTGAGGTAATTCTTTTGCCAAGAAGATTCTGCATCATTTTTGTTCCTCAACTTTTTTTGGATAAGGATCTGTGAAACTTTTATCCAGATTTGAAAATGTGGAGAATCTATAGCTTGTGTACCATTTGAATGCTTCATTCCCAAAAGGGCAGTATTATGGATAAACACAATAATCTACAATTGACAACCAATTTCAGAGTGGGATGGTCATTTATTTTACTGAAAGACGAACTATTGATTGCTCCATACTTGACATCATAGTGGTATCTTTCTTTATAATCTCAATGTAGAAAATTGTCATGTAGCTCCATCCGGTTTCAATATGTTTTGCACATCAAATTTAATATCCATACCCCATTGTTCATTGCTGAGATTTAAACTTGAATATAAATTCAATTAAAACACTAAAAGCTACCACTACTTTTTCACATTAAGCTGATAAATTTCGCAATCATAAACAAAATTTAGACACTAATTTTTGGTCAATTAGACCCTGGAAAAACCCCGAATGGAAAACCAGTAGGAAGAGGATTTTATTTGCTTTTCCTGAAAGATATTTACAGCATTAATTACACAACAGGGGTACTTATCTCCCTTCTGAAAATTTGGGCGAGCTCCTTGAAAAGTGTGCTGCTATCTAAAAATTTGTGCCACTGTCCAGACCTCTGCCCCTTGAATTTCGTGCCACAGTTCAGAATTTTGACCCTCGAATTTCATGCCAACAGTCAGATTTTCTGCCCTTGAAAATCATGCCACAGTTCAGCACTTTTCTGCCTTGAATTTCGTGCTGTCAGACTGACTTTCTGCCCTCAATAATCATGCCTGGTTGACAATTTTGTCCTCAAAATCCATGCTTCCAGACCAATAATGAATGTGGCCTCTCCCCCTCGAAAAATGTGCCAAGTCTTCCTCGAAAATTATGCTGGAGATGGACTGCTGTACCTCCTGTTCCTTCTTGGTTCGTGTGCCATTGTTCTGCCTATAAATGCGTTCCTGCTGTCATTGCTGCAAATGCTTGCATCAGCTGTCCTCTCCTCTTCTCCAAATTTAAACATGAAGAATGAGTCTCCATTTGCCTTTTTCCCCCTTTTAAGTGTCCATAAGGATGAAAAGACGTATCCTGAAGATCAAGGGTTGACATTAGATCTCAGCTTCTCTTGATCAAGGGTGTATATCTAATTTCACATTGACCCCCCCATGTCTCCCCCTTCGTTAATGACCACCTCTAGTCACTTTAATAACTTGTTGTACCATGGACTTTTTTCCTCAAAAAGTCACTTTAATATTATAAAAGTACAATGAACTTTTAGACCTCATAAAGTGACTAGAAAGTCACATGAATTTAATGATCTCATAAAGTCACTAAAATAGTGGGTTCACTTGTTTTCCTAGGCTTAAGCAAAAAGCACTAGGAAACACCTCCTTGGTACCTTTTTCAATACTCCTTCTTACTGAGGAAGGTGTTTCTTACCACTCTCATCTTATCTCTGAAGTAGACATACTTTCCCCTTGGCAAGGACTTGATAAGAATGTCTACAACTTGTTCATCAATGGATGAAGTGGTATTTGATCTCAATATGCTTTCACCTGTCATGAAATACTGGATTCTCCATGAATTTGATACAACTCTAATTATCACAACAAATAATAGTTGGTTTCAATTGCTGATCAAATAATCCATACAACATCTTGCGAAGCCAAATGGCCTTGCAACTGGCCAGAATAGTTGCAATGTACTTAGAATTCACGAAACTCATTGCCGCTGATCTCTGTTTCCTATTGAACCACGACACCATTGCCAAACCCAACATGAAAGAACATCCATATGTACTCTTCCTATCATTATCATTTCTTGCCCAATCTGAGTCTGTACAACCTGTCAACCTGACTCCATCCCCCTAGACATAGATCAATCCATAATCCACTATGCCTTGTAGGTATCGTAACACATGTTTTGTAGCCACCCGATGCACCCTCTTGGGCTCCATCATAAATTGACTCAATGTGTTGAATGTGAAACAAATATTTGGTTTAGTGTTGACCAGATACATCAGTGACCCGATCAACTAACGATATAAAGTGTCTACCCACTCGGAATAAAAAACATGCAACTTCTTCCAGTTGGTAATCATCAGTGTGGCCATAGGCATGTAATCATCCATACGAAATCTCCTCAATATGTCCCATGCATACTTGCCGTTAGCCCAAGAAGGTATGCCCATCCTCTAGGCAAACCTCCAACCTCAAAAAGCAGTGCATCGATCCTATATCAGTCACCTCGAACTCTAAAGCAAGATCTCTTTTGCAGTGCTCAATGAGTCTCTCCTCTCCTGTAATTAATAAATCATCAACATATAGGACAAGAATGGGCGAGCTCCTCACCAACCACAATGTAATACATGTTCAGATCCGTATCACCCTTCTTGAAGCCCATGTGCTGCAAGGAGGAGTGAATCCTCGAGAAACATGCTCTCAATGCCTGATTCAGACCATATAAGGCTTTCTTAAGCCTGCATACATGATACTCTCTCCCATGCACCTCAAAGTCTTGTGGCTGCTCAACATAAACCTCCTCTTGTATGAATCCATTGAGAAAGGTGGTCTTCACATCCATCTAGTGGATCTTCCAATCCATCTTTGTTGCAATGGAGATCATTGCTTTAATCGAAGTGTATCGATCCACTGGTGCGAAGTTATCCTCATAATCTACTCCCTCTACGTATGAGAATACCTCTGCCAAAAATCGAGCTTTGAACTTCCCCATGTTGCCATCTGCGACATGTTTGATCTTGTAAAGCCATTTGGAAGTCACCACTAACTTTTCCTCAGGTCTCAACACCATCTCCCAAACATCATTCTTCATGATAGAGGCATATTCTTCCACCATGGCATCCCTCTAGATCTGCTAACTCGCAGCCTCCTTGTAGCTAGATGGCTCAGTCTCCACAACACTAGCTATATAACAACCAACTGCTCTGGTGGTCCACTCTCCCTAGCTGACTACTTGGGTCTTCCCATTGACTCCTGTGCTTCCTTCAAGGTCTCATTAAGCCATCTTGTTTTCCACTTCCCTAAAGTAGCCTCCTGAACTGGTGTCGGGACATCCTCTCCTGGAGCCGAAAATCATGATGAGGATGTTGTTATGGCCTGTGGTGAACCTGTATTTGGGGAATTTGTGCCCTATGATCTTGAAACTTGTGAACTTATTACCCCAGAAGTCAGTAATCATTCTGATCCATGTGAATTTGAACCTGAAGGTCCTAAAACTTGTGGTGTACTCCCATGCTGAGGATCTTGCTGCTCTACATGATCACCCTCTTGTGACCTTTTAAAGGCCTTGTTACCCATCACCAATGGGTGACCCCTATAGGAGAAAATTTTCTCCTAGATTTGTCTTCAGTTGGCAGAGAACAACCCCTTCCCAACACCATATATTTCACTCCCCTCTGCTTATTATAACCCCTTTTAGTAATTTTCCCACAAGGAGTCAGCGTCTCCCTCCCCTTGTCTACACTTTGGGGCGGGCCTAGAACGATGCCCCGAAGGTTGATGTAGCTAAATGATGGTTGGGGCATAAGAATTTACCTCGTAGGCAAAAGCCAAACATGAGCTCTACCCCCTATCATTATGGCCATCACCTTGGTTCCTAGGGGCCCTATGAGTGCACGTTGCATCATTAGGAACCCATGATTGTTCCAACCCTTGGTGGGCGATGAACTACCCCACCTTAAGGGGGTAATCACTGCTTTATCATAAACATCATGCTCTCATCCCTTGGAACCCCGAGCAGTTAAAAGAAAGAAAAATCAATAAAAGGGAAAAGGCATATGAAGAAGGGTGGAAAAACAAAGGCTGAGGTAACTCATGCACCACAATTGCTTCCTCTTACATACATATATGCAATGTGTAGGCCTCCCTCATTATAGCTGCCCTTGTACCATGGCATGTTGTTAAAATTGGCAACTAGGGCCAAATTCTGCCTTGGGATAACTCATATGATGGAAATGATTTTTTATTGTATTGGATTCCTCTTTTCGAGAGGTCCAATTTTGATATAAAGATCATTTCATTCTGACAAGAAGAAATGGAATTTTGAATTTATTCTCTCGTACACAAATTTTCAAGGTCGACCTTTGTCAAATGTAGGCTCAAGGAGTCCAATGGATGTGTCTCCTCACCCTCAACGAATTGTATAAATAAGAGTGATATCTCTCCTCATTTGGACATTACTCGCTCACACATCCTTCTCTCTCCTCACATCAGATTGGTTCATACAACTTGGGTTCTTCTCTCTCTCTCTCACACGTGTGGTAGGAGGCCAAAAATTTCAAAGACAAGTACAGGCCAAAATTTCAGAGTGCAGACCAACATTGACTAAGGCTTGTTTGACTGTATTTACCTGTGTTTTTTTGGGCAAATTCTGATCTTTTGAGGCCACATTCTCTGGCACAGAAATTAAAGCATTTGGGGCAGTTTGACTTGCATTGACCGCAACATTGACTGAAGTTTGACTGAGTTTGATTGAGGTTGGGTGGACTGTTTAGAGCAATGTTGCGAACATCGACATTGAGATAAAATCGACAAGGGTTCGGAAAACCAAGAAATTGTAAAAATCGGGAAAGTATTGGTAAAAAATCGACAAACATCAACAAAATTAAGGTACCATAAAAATATCTTTAAAAATCAGCGAACATCATCTAGGCCAAAAAATTGTGATTTTGAGATAAAGTCAGGATGTTATTGAGATGTTCGCAAAATTGGTTTAGAGTTGAGTTTGACCCTTCTTGAAGGCCGAATTGGAATGTTGTAGACCGAGCTCCTTGGAGGATGTTTTGTTGCTAGTTTGACCAACGTTGACTTTATGGTTAGGGCCGCTGTTGACTGCTGATTTTGTTAGGGTTGTTTTGATTGTGTATTGGTCAAGTAAATTTGATCTATGTACTCTCTCTGCTGAACTATTGGATAATTATAAGAAGATTTGATCAAAGGGTTTTCCCCACATTGGGGTTTTTCCCAGGCATTCGCCAAATCTTGTGTCCTCTTGTCTTGGCTTGTCTTCTATACATGTTTTCATGTTCTATTTGCATTTACTGTGAATGTGATTTCTACTGGAAATAATTAGAAATTGTTATTGGGCTGCTAAAGGAACATTTAAGTAAATTGTGCTAAAGCATAGAACATACCCTTGTTATCTAAAATTAACATGGTATCGGAGCTCAAGTGAAGACAAAGCCCAAGCAAGAGTGAGGAAAAGCAATCACTAAGGGAAGCTGTTGGATAAGAACTTGGAACTAGTCCCAATGACGACTACATCTTACTTCAAATTTGAGGACAAGCTTAAGGATAAATTTGACTATCATGCATGGAAGATGTCTCTAGATCTAACTTTGGAAGAAAATGATGCTATGGACTACATCAAGGGAAGAGTAGTGGAGTGTCCTTCAAATGCAACCGCAGCTGCACAAACCAAGTACAAGAAAGGTGAGGTTAAGGCTAATAAAATCATTGTTGATTTTATTCACAAGCCTTTGATTGCATATATTTCTGATTTGGAAACATCTAAGGAGATGTATGACAAGCTGATTGGGATGTTCAAAGTAAATAATGCAAATCAAGTTCTCTTTCTTAAGAACAAGTTGAAAGATGGATAGAGGAGAATCCATTCAATCCTACTTCACGAGGATTATCGAAATCAAGAATGATCTCCTATCTATTGAAGAAGTTATTGGTTATAGGGAGCTCACTTGTTGCACTTGGAGGCCTTACAAGAGAATGGGATGTGTTTAACACTACCATCCTCAACAATGACAAGATTCTGGGATTTAATGAATTATTGGCTAGATGCACTCAGGAAGATATAAGGATGATGGAAAGTGACAAGCCCTTAAATGGAAACAATCCTAACGTCTTCTCCACTCATGCTAAGAGGAAGAACAATGATGTTTCAAGAAGACAAGGTCAAGGGTTCAAGCCGGGATTCAAAGAAGGAAGAAAAGGGAGATGCTTCTATTGCAATAGGTTTGGCCACTTTGCTAGGGAGTGTCCTCACAAGAAGGATACTCTAAGAGATGACGACAACCATAACAACAACTACAAGGATAATGAAAATCAAACGAACAACAAGTTCAACAACAAAGGAAAGAAGAATGCTCTCGCTGCTCGAAATGGAAATGGTCGTCCTCCCAAGAAGTCAAGAAACTCCAGGTATAAAGAAGTTAATGTTGTAGAAAAGCAAAATGAATTTTATCTTATTTCAGCCCTCACCACTGCCTCTCGTCTGGATACATTGGATCATTGGTTGATTGATAGTGGTGCCTGAAGGCACTTCACTAGATACAAGGAGGCCCTCTCAAACTTGATTGAAAAGAAGACTAATATGGAGATTATACTTGGGGATAATGCCACTTATCTCGTGAAAGGAATTGGGACTGTTACCTGGTCTCTATTTCTGCGATGGAAGATAAAGGCTTCAAGATAATATTCGTTGATGTGAAGGTTCGTGTTTGGAAAAGGAACCTTGGAGATGCATTCACTCTTGGATTCAGGGTTGAAGGTCTTTATCAGGTTGGAGAAAGTTTGTTGGGAGAAATGACTTGCAATACTTCTCCTCAATCCGAATTATGTCATCGAAGATTTGCTCACCTTCATTACAAAGCCTTACCTGATGTAAGGAAGATGGTCAAATGCAGTGTTGCGGGGGAGCGCCCCCCCCCCCCTTCAAACCCGCTCCCGAAGCGCGCTCCGGGCGGGAGCAGGTCGGGAGCGCGCTCCCGTAAAAAAATTTGCGCTCCCTGGTCTGTGAGGGAGCGCTTTTTAATGCCCGGGAGCGATCGGGGAGCGATCGCTCCCTGATCGCTCCCGGGCATTAAAAAATGCTCCAGGAGCGATCGGGGAGCGATCGCTCCCTGATCGCTCCCGGGCATTAAAAAATGCTCCGGGAGCGAATTTTAAAAAACCGGGAGCGGTTCGGCGGAAAAAAATTCCGCCGGACCCGAAAAAACAAAAAAATTTAACTAATTTTTTTTGGTTTATAAGCCCAATGGGCCAAAAAAAAATCATTTCAATGAGATTGAGCTTGAGCTTGAGAGCTGAGGAAGAGCAAAGGAGCAAGGGGCAAGAGCTGAGGAGCAAGGAGCCAGAGCTGAGGAGCGAGGAGCAAGTGCCAAGGAGCGAGGAGCAAGCTTGCAGAGGTAAGTAACTTAATCATTTAGTTAGTTTAGTTGGTTAGGTAGTTAGTTTGGTTAGTTTAATTTACCTGTTTGAGTTTAAAGATCATTAATTTAAATTAAATTAATAAATTAAATGAATTAATCCCAATAAACTAAATTAATTTGCAGATTCAAGACTCAAACCCTACAAACATCAAACACGATGGACCTGGGGATTTTTATTGGCATTTTCCTCTTCCTGGTCCCTTTTCTGGTTATTATGGTGGTGGAGAGTAGGAAACGGAGGGGGCCTGAAACTGAAGTGGTGGATGAAGAAGCCGGAGGAAGTCAAATAGGTGAAAACCCCAGTGAGGAGGATGTGGAGGAGGGTGAACATGAGGGTCAAAAAACTAAACAAGACCAAACTCCATTGTGGAAATATGTTCAGAGGGCTGAAACAGGGAGAGGGGGTGGAACCACTAAATTTCATTGCCCCCATTGCAACACTGATTACACAGGCTCATACACCCGTGCTAGAAGACACCTTTGCGGGAAAAGGGCATGGGATGGAGAGAAACAAATAGGAATCAAAACTTGCAACGCGGTGTCAACAGCAGATAGAGCCAAATACATAAAGGAAGAGGAGGACGCCCAATACAGAGCAAAAAGATCAAGGGGTTTCTTTGAAAGCTCACAAAGAACTCCTTCAGCATCCTCCCAAGGCAGTGGATATGGACATGGAGGCTCAGGGTCATCATCTTTACGCCGTAGAACCATATCAGATTTCCTTGATGAGGGGTGTAGGAATGATGTGGATTCAAAAATTTACAGGTTCCTCTATGCAAATGGGATACCATTCAATGTTCTACGCTCACCTTATTGGCACGAAATGGTTTCTGCCATAAATGATGCCCCTAAAGGATACAAGAGCCCTGGGTATGACAAGGCAAGAACTGTTGGCCTTGATCATGAAAAAGCAAAAATATCACATTCTTTGAATAAAATGACAAGTTCTTGGACTGACAATGGGGTGTCCATTGTATCTGATGGATGGACAAATGTAAAAGGCAAGCCATTGATAAGTGTTCTTGCTGTGTCCCGAAGTGGTCCCATTTTTCTAGCTGCACATGATTACTCAGACAAGTTCAAGACCGCTATCAACATTGCAGAAGCATTGCTTGAAACAATTGAGCGTATTGGCCCATACAATGTCATCCAAGTCATCACTGATAATGCTCCTAATTGTAAGGCAACGGGAGCAATTATTGAGGATAGATACCCGAACATATTTTGGTCTGGATGTTTGGTTCACACATTGAACCTTTTGTTGCATGATATTGTCAAAAACAAAAATGAACAATACCAATGGATTGGTGATTTGTACAAGAAAGGAAAAAAAATGATAAAATTTATTACAAATCATAGCAATACCCATGGCCTTTTCCGCAGTCACTCGAGATTGGAGTTGCTGAAGATTGCGAGGACTAGATTTGGTAGCTATTACCTCACCTTCAGGCGCCTTTTGAAGGTAAGAGAGGGTTTAGCTAGCATGGTATCAAGTCCAAATTGGCAGGTGTTAAAGGAAAGGGCTACAAATGTAGCTGACATTGCAGGTTTTGAAACGGTGGAGGAGGCCGCTCTTGATGGGCAGTTTTGGACAACTGTGAGACAGGTATTGGATTTCACCAAGCCAATTTATAACATGATTCGGTTTGCAGATACAGACAAACCAGTGATTGGCGAGGTGTATGAGCAAATGGATACCATGTTGGGGGAAATAAAAGACATTGTTAATAACAGAGATCCCGACTTGTACAATCTGATTCACGATTGTGTGTGTGAACGGTGGAAAAGGCTTAACCTTCCACTACATTGCTTGGCGTATATCCTTACGCCAAAATACTACTCAGATTCTTGGTTGGGCAAACCTGCAGCAGGGGGTGGTGTTAGGACCAAACCCCATTTAGATCGAGAGGTAACTAAAGGATATCTAGATGCATTAGAAAAGTTGGTGCCTGACAGGGAGGAATGTGCAGCTGTGCGCCTTGAAATAGGCAGATACTTCACTGGCAGTGGTTTGTATGGTAACTTCCATGTAATGGACGACAAAGATAAATTTGATTCTCTCACATGGTGGGAAACATATGGCGGCGACGGACTTTTGCGAAAATTGGCATTGAAAGTTCTTGCACAGGTTGTAAATTCTTCTTCTGCAGAGAGGTGTTGGAGCACCTACAGTTATATACATAATGTGAAAAGAAATAGGCTCAACGAAAACCGAGCAGAAAGCTTGGTTTATGTGCACTACAATTTGAGGTTGTTGAGCCATTACTGTGATCGGGCTAATGAAGATCCCACATATAAAATTTGGGACAATCACCCTGAGGACGACAATTTGGAGGATGGCATTGTACATATGGAAGAACTAGAAGATGAGCTTGTACGGGATGAAGCTGAAGCAGCTGCAGCAGCCATGCCACCTCCACCTCCACCATCCAGTAGCAGTTCTCGGGGCCCGAGTCTTGTTCCATTGCTGTCGCCACCTCCATCGACACCCTCGCGTGGAGGCTCTAGTTCTGGTCGTCGGTCTGGGCGGGAGACTCCTAGAAGACCACCACGACCTACTTATACTCCTGGAGACTCTCGTGGCAAGGGCCACTTGTAGATTTACAGTTTACTTGGCTTTTTTAGTTTCTATTAGACTTGTCACTTTAGTTTTCATAACTGTTCAGTGTTGAGTTTTGAGTCCTTGACTCTTGACTCTTGACTCTTGACTCTTTCATATCATTATGACATTATGATATTTTTTGTAAACATTATATCACTGTGACAATGAAAATTTGAAGTTTGAAGTTGGGCCTTGGCAATTATAACTCATTGGTAATGATTGTGAATTATGAATATGATGCTTTGTGAAAGACTAAAGTTGTTTCATTTCATCTCATTATTCATGTTTCATTTTATAAATTTTTAACATTTCATATCATGTTAACAGTTAGAAGTTAGGACTTAGAAATATCTTCGATATTACTTCTTGTAATGGTTAAACTTGGCTTACAAGTACAACTTGTTACTTTGGTGATCAATGATGATAAATGTTATTGAATTGAATGTTATTTTAATTTATTATTTTACTAAGGTTGATGACGATTATAATTTCTAGATGATTGATGTGATATGGTTCAATGATCAATTTATGTTTTTTTATGTTTTTTATGTCTATTTCATCATTCTACATGTTTTTGTTGACATATATGTATCAAAAATTAAAAAATATAAAAAATATTTATATTTTTAAAAAATCGCTCCGGGATTCGCTCCCAAACCGGGAGCTTCTGAAAATGGTCGCTCCCGCTCCCGCTTCCACTCCCGCTCCCCGCTTCCGCTCCCGCTCCCAAGTAACACTGGTCAAATGTATTCCCAAATTCAACTTAGATCATGAAGGAGTGTGTCAGGGTTGTGCAACTAGAAAACAAACAAGGGGACCATTCCCCTCAAGTCAAAGTCAAACAACCAATATTCTTCAATTGGTCCATTATGATCTATCAGGTATGTTTCCCGTAACATCTTTGGGTGGATATTTGTACTATGCAATTTTTGTGGACGAATTTTGTCACAAAACATGGATCTATTTCTTGAAGACGAAGGACAAAGTGTTCAAATGGTTCTACTCTTTCAAAGCCTTGGTTGAGAATCAAATAGGGAAGAAGATCAAAATATTAAGGAACAATAATGGGACCGAATATGAGTCAAATGAATTCAATGACTATTGTAGAGAAGCTGACATTAAGAGGGAGACCACTACTGCATATACTCCTGAACAAAAATGGTGTTGCCGAATGGAAGAATCGAACCATCATAGAAGCCACCCGTGCCATGCTTCATGACCAAGGTCTACTGAAGTTCTTATGGGGAGAAGTTGCCAACACCGTTGTGAATGTTCAAAATAGATGCCCCACATCAAGCATTGATATTCAAGACACCTGAAGAAGTTTTCACCGGTAAGAAACCCGATGTTTCTCATTTTATAATTTTTGGTTTTCTCGTATATTTTCATGTGCTGATAGAGAAAAGGAACAAATTAGATGCATCTGGGACGAAAGAACCGTTTGTGGGCTACAGTGAAACTTCGAAGGCATATAGAATTTATGTGCTTGGTCAAAGAGAAGCGGAAATAAGTCATGATGTCACTTTCGATGAAGATTTTGCCCATAAGAAAGTCCGAGATCTTCCTATCCCTAAGAAGGACAATGATGATGATGCAGGAAAGCAGGATGAATCTCCGAAGGATGATTTGATGTCTGATGTTGAAGGTTCGATGGATCCCATTGATCTGCCTTCTAGTGAGTCCTATACTTAAAGAGAAAAACATTTGTGGCTCAAAGATACTATTGAAGATGCTGGGAAACATATTGCACCTAGGGGGACATTTCATGAAAGCAAGAAGCCGAACAGGTACCAAAGGTACTTCGCTGCCATGAGTACCATTATACAATATGAGCCTTGTACATTCGAAGAAGTTGTGAAACTCCAAGTCTAGAAGGATGCAATGAACGAAGAATATGAGTCGATCATGAAGAATGATATCTAGAATGATGAGATATTTGCATTGGTTGCCCGATACACCACCATTCGTTCGATCATAGCCCTTGTTGCCTCACAAGGATGGAGCCTACACCAAATGGATGTCAAAACTTCTTTTTTGTATGGTTCGCTTAAAGAGGAAGTCTATGTAGAACAACTCAAGGGGTTCAAAGTTCAAGATCGTAAGACACATGTATGCAGGTTGAAGAAAGCCCTCTATGGGTTGAAGCAAGCCCCTAGGGCTTGGTATGAGAGGATTGATAGCTATCTTATGAAGCTGGGATTTACAAGGAGCGACGCTGACCCGAACCTATACTTCAAGGTTGAAAAGGACAGACCTCTCATTTTGGTCCTTTATATGGATGATCTCTTTCTGACATGTGATGACCTTCTCATTCATCAATGCAAGAGGGAGTTGGCTTCCGAATTCGAGATGAAGGACCTAGGATTGATGCACTACTTCCTACGACTAGTGGTTTGGCAAAAGCCAGGTGAGATTTTCCTTTCTCAAGGAAAATACATTGTGAAGGTGGTTGAGAGATGTGGGATAGTGGATTGCTAGTCCGTGTCTACTCCGATGGAACTCAACTTGAAGAAGCTATGTGGAAGTACTGCTAGGCCTAGATTAGCGAACCCTTCCGAGTATTGACAACTTGTGGGGACCCTAATGTTCTTGGTCAACTCCCGTCCTGACATATGCTTCGATGTTAACACGATGAGTCAATTTATGGTCGAGCCTCATCACATTCATTAGATTGTTGCTAAGAATCTCTTGAGATATCTCTCCAACACAACCCACTATGGTTTGAGATACACTATCGGGAATTTGAGGCTACATGGATATACAGACGCTGATTGAGCTGGCAATGTGGTGGATCGTAAGAGCACGTTTGGGTGTTGCTTCTCTTTAGGGTCTGCGTCAATATCTTGGATGAGCAGGAAGCAAAAATCGGTTGCTTTAAGCACCGCCGAGGCCGAATACATTGTTGCAAGTATGGCTTGTTATGAAGTTGTTTGGTTGAGGAATCTCTTCAGTGAGCTATTTGAGCACGTGCTAGATACCATCTTGATCTGCTATGACAACCAGAGTGGGATTCACCTTTCAAAGAATCCCGTGTTCCATGACTGCTCCAAGCATATTGATATCAAGTACCACCTTGTTCGGGATATGGTACAATGGGGAGAAATAAGGCTCCAACACATCAGGACGAATGAGCAGGTCGCAGAGATTTTCACGAAGCCCTTGGGGAAGGTCAAATTCTTAACCTTCCGAGAGAGACTTGGAGTCCTCGAAAGACCCTCATATGAGGGTACCGTATGAGTTGAACACTGAGCTTTGGGAAATCCTAGGGGCTTGGGGTACTTCTTGGAGCTATGAGCGACCATAGCGTGAGTGGTTCACCTTCCCCTAGTGGTGCGCTATGTACAGGGTGAGTGGTTCACCTTCCCCTGTGATATCTCATGATGGTTGACATGTGTGTAGGATGAGTGGTTTTCCCCTACGATTGTGGACTCATGTATGTAGGGTGAGTGGTTCACCTTCCCCTATGATTGACATATGCATAGGATGAGTGGTTCGCCTTCTCCTATGGCATATAAGCAAGATGAGTGGTTCACCTTCTCCTACTGATGCCCAATCACTCATCCTACCCATGGAGTTCGGGACTCATGTGAAGTACCTCTCATCTGGTCAATGAGTTGGGAAAAGTGGTTAAGGACCACAACACCACTGATGGACGGATTGTGTACTGTCGTACTCCCTATGACTAGGATGCATGGTGTTCAACAACTTGATTTGAGATCAAGGATTGACTTTTGTCAGTGGAGAGTGGTAAGGTCTTGTGACTCACTCTCGATCACTTCTTCTTCATTATTACTTTATGGTTGAAGATGATGACAAGATGGTATGATGATAGCAGATGGATTGGTAGGTGGAATTCTCCCTAGTTGAGAGGGAGTGTTAAAATTGGAAACTAGGCCAAATTCCACCTCGGGACAACTCATATGATGGAGATGATTATTGCAATGGGTTCCTCTTTTTGAGAGGTCCAATTTTGATACAAATATCATCTCATTCTGACAAGCAAAAATGGAATTTTGAATTTATTCTCTCTCATGCACAAATTGTCAAGGTCAACCTCAGTGAAATGTAGGCTCATGGAGCCTAATGGATGTGTCTCCTCACCCTCAACGAATTGCATAAATAGGAGTGACCTCTCTCCTCATTTGGACATCACTCACTCACACATCCTTCTCTCTCCTCACATGAACTTGGTTTGTACAACTTGGGTTATTCTCTCTCTCTCTCTCTCTCTCTCTCTCTCTCTCGCACGTGTGGCAGGAGGTCGAAAATTTCAGAGACATGTATGTTCGAATTTCTAAGTCTAACCCATTAGAAACCCTTCATGTACTTTCTTATTTATTTCTGCCTGCTTGTTTTGATTAATTAACAACTTACTTACCATGTAAATACTGAAAATAAATACAAGTACATGCTCAACACATTACAGATCATCAACTGAAGGAAACAAGACAAGAACACAAGTGACACCGTTGTTTTTGGACCAATGTCCCCAGAAAAACCCAATGCGGGAAATCCGGTGCAGCTATCTGAGGGTTTTATTATTATGTAGTTTTTGAATACAATCTAGGTGCCAAAACCGGCTCACCCAACAGAGAATAATCTCGACAGTAGTACCTCTCTACTCGAAAGCAGATATTCTGGCTGAAACACCGGATAAACACTCCGACAACTCTTAGCTCCAATCTGCCCCACGAAAACCCCATCGTCAGCCCTTTCTGGCCCAACGTCTGCCCAACATCACCCTAGCTTGCCCTGCATTAGCCCTTAGAGCCTCTGCGTAACCCACGCTGGTTCTCTGAGGCACTGTGCAGCTCTTGACTGCCTCCCCGCGAGCCTTGGATGGCTCTGTGTGAACCTCTTAAGGAGCTGCCCTTCGCTGGTCTTTAGCATGCATACATTTATACTAATATGTTTGAATAATATACAACATTAAAGTTTTAACATTGTTTAACATTTAAAATGACATATTTTTGGATCAAATTTGAAGTTATAAAACTTTGTGTGTTTTTTGTTTGCATATGGTTGATGCAATTAATAACCTTAAAATTTTAACATGGTTTAACATCTAATTTGACATATTTTTGGATCAAATTGAAGTTACAAAATTTTGTGTGTTTTTTGTTTACATATGTGAAGTTTTAACAAGATTTTCTTAAATCTCTCTGCCAAAACTTATGGTGAGTTTTCTCTTTAATCCTTGCGCTCGGATTTTTTTTCCGAATTACATTGTTGCCTATTATCTATTTATTTATAGAGTCCTGTTACAGTCTCGAAACATTTTATACCTGGGTAGAGGAATACGCACAGCAAAATTATATTGATAGTTATATTGATTGTTTAACCTTTCAATTTTAGGTTACTGAATTTGTTCCGTCTCTAACATCCAGGCTGAATTAATTTAATTTTCATTATTAACTTGCTATACTTTTGACGTATGAATGAGCCATTCGAATACTTGAATGTAGAGGGAGTATTTATGCCCAAATGTTATTGTATTTTATTTATTTTGCTTTGGGTAATCTTTCAGTTCAAGCTGAGCTCATTGTCAACTTCTGTTCGTAGCTAAAAATATCTTTAATGTGGTCTTTGCAGATTGGCACAGAAAAAGGCTATAAAACTTAGAAGTCCGAATTTTCATGTTTCAAAAACAAGGTTAGCTATGTACAATGTGCCAAAATCCACGACTGAAAAGGAACTAAAAAAGCTTTTTATAAATGCTGTTCTTTCACGTGCTACTAAACAGAATCCTGTGATTAAACAGGTTGGTTGAGTTGCACTCTTTTTGTAAATTTGTTGAATTTTTCACTATATGAATGTTATTTGAATTCGGAAAGGAATGACGCTTTACTCTTAGTACTCCAGGTAAAGATTTTGAAAGACATAAAGAAGCCAAGCAGCAATACAAAAGTGAGATCGCACGGAGTGGCATTTGTTGAATTCACTGAACATGAGCATGCACTTGTGGCTCTTCGTGTGCTGAATAACAATCCTGGTTTTTGTCTCTTCTCCTCTCTAAATATTGCTGAATAAGAAAAATGGATTATTTTCACGTCATATAATGTTCAGTAGAGTTACCTAGTGAACCAAGGGACAATGAGATGGAAGAAACAGAAAAATTGAACTATGATCATTATCAATTGTTAGAGTTTAATGGTAGTTTCAGATAACTTGTTTTATCAATATCAATATTATCAAATTAAATAAAGGTTTGCATCATGGAACAGAGAAGCATCTTACGGGTAGGGAGATTTTAGTTGATAGGGCATTTTGGAATTATTTTGTGTTACTATAGTTATATTCTTCTTGACCTGATAATGTTTTGTATTTTGATTTAGAAACATTTGGACCAGAACATCGGCCTATTGTAGAGTTTGCAATCGAAGATGTGCGAAAGTTGCAAAAACTTCAAGCTAGGTCTCGATTTTCTGCTGCTGCTGAAACTAAGAATGCCCCTGCTGAAAAGAATAGAAGAAAACAAACTCAGACAGATGTGAATGAAGGGGACAGTAAGTTTGAGTTATCTGTATCTTCAAGGGAGGACAAGAAAGGAAATACAGCGAAACAGAGAAGGAAGGATAAGGGCAGAAAGAAAACTGAGAAAAATGTCAATGTAGGGGAAAGTAAGTTTGAGTTATCTCCACCTTTAAAAGAGGACACGAAAGGAGCTGCAGAAAATCAGAAAGAGAAGGATAAGAACAGAAAGAAAACTAAGGAAAATGTGAATGCAGGGGACAGTAAGTTTGAGTTATCTCCACCTTTAAAAGAGGACACAACAGGAAATGCAAATAAACAGAAGAAAGATAGAAAAAGCAGGCGTAAGCTTCGCAACAGAAGCCTTGATATGGAGGATAACAATGACTCGAATAAAACTCAGAAGTTTGCAAAACATGAGCAGAAGAGTGTGTCAGGTAAACAGGAAGCATTGCCCAGAGAAGCAGAGCGCAAGGGCTATAAGCATGGAAGCCGACGTCTGTCACAGGTATGGTATTATCTATATCATGGTCCACAAATTTCGTTTGATGATTAGTGATATTATAGTAATTAAAATGTATGGAGTTCTCTGATGTGCATTTCCTTTGTTGTTTTGTCAGTCGAGCATCTTCTGATAATGAGTTTTTAATGCACAGGAGGCCAAAACAAATCAAACTTTGGTGTCGGGGCTTGCTAATGGAAATTCACAATCTCAATTAAAAGTGGGTAAGAAGCAGCTTATGAAAAGGAAGTTAGAGGATCATACTGATACTAATTCAGCCAAGCAGAAGTCCAATAACGGTAAACGACCAAATAAGAAAAAGAAGACCTCTGCACTGGAGATTGAGGATAACCTTGACAAGCTAGTTGCACGGTACCGTTCCAAGTTGTTTTCAGACAATTCGAAGAATGATTCGAAACAAACTAGAGGAGATCTAAAGAGATGGTTTGAATAATCTCATGTGGCCGCATGAGTGTTTTTGCAGTGTATCTTGGCTGTCTGCATTTTGAATAGAAGGTTATATTTATGAGGGATGACGGCAGATAAAAATGTGCGCTTCTTGGCCCTCAATCTTCTAATTGTTGCGTGGTTCCCCTGGTTATGGTGATCATCAAAAAAATATATTCCAAATGGATATGATAAGATGATTTGATGATATATATTTTATTTTCTAAGTATATTTTAGAGGATAAATCTAGGTTGGTTATTTTATAATATATATTTTTTATTTTATATATAAATAATTTATATAATGTTTTATTATTATAATAATAGTAATAATAATTTAAAATAAAATTATAATTTATTTATTTTTAATAATATAAGAATTATGAGGTAATGATTTGATGTAACTTTACAAACCGTTTAATGAAAAATATAGTTTCCGGATTGAAACAATCAAAGTCGCATAAATTTATTTTGCCAGGCTTTATGGAAGGTAAAAGAAAAAAATGTGTTTTGTTGACATATAAATAAATAAATAATAATAACAGCCTTACCACACCGAGCGACGAACCTGCGTGAATATGTCCCACGAAACAAGGCTTCCTCCGTCTTGAGTGGCTTCGGGCATTAGATGATCCATCCCCGTGCAAACATAAATTCTTTTCCAAATAAATTTTCAAACACACTACTTTTCATAGTGGAAATTTGTCCGAAAATAGTGGAAATTCTGGTTTAATTTTTAGAAATTATGCAGAAATTTTGGGAAATCTAGTTATAGCTATCAAGGTTTAGGGATTGTAAGTGTTTAATGTTTTTGAATTTATTTCTACCATTAAAAAAGTTATTCAAAACTAATAAAAAAATACCAAATTAAAGTTAAAAATAACCTTGTAAATCCATTTATACTATTAAAAAAACCTATTCAAAACTCAGTAATCAGATTGTTTTGAAATTGAATTAAAAGCTTCCAGGTATCTTCTGCAAACAATTATAATAACCTAGATTTGTTGTCAGTTGTATATTCTACATTCCTACAAGTAATTCTCATATGTATTTTACATGACTACGAAGAATTTGCCAACTTGGAAATTGGAAATACAGTCTGAAGCACTGATGAATGGTTTATCATTAAGTATATATTCTCGTCACTCCTATGCATCTGTTCAGAAAGTGGCTCGCCCGTAAGCGATGATGGTTTAGTTTATAAAATGAAGTGTTGAAAGGGAACCAGCCTATGACCTTTCTGCACTGTTTTTAAAGTAGTGTTTTCCTCATATCATGGTATACTTGGCTTTTAAAGTTTTTAGGTAGTGTCATTCTATATCGGGTTTACTCGTTATTAGTAGATAAATGTTATTCTAAAATTAATTGGAATATTTGCTGCATTTTAATACTTTGGTAAAGTTTAACTGGAATTTGCTCATTTTAAAAATTCAGTAAAAGTTAATTGGATTGTTCTTAAATAAGTAGATGCTTTTTGAAAAATCTTTGTTAGAACCTTTTCATTTACTAGGCTTACTTTTTAATAATAAAAAAACATATTATACATTTACATAAAGCTATTTACTATATTATGCTTTAGAAAATAAAGTTATTACATCAGGCTTAATGATTAGTCATTGTTGTGAATATTGAGTAAGAATTTAGAAAATTATAAATATTATGGTAGATTTTAAGATGGTGTTGTTTAACTCTTTTAATTTATGATGTTTTTTTGGTTAGGATGTAGTCATAAATTTTGGGTGACATTGTGTTTTTTGTTATTTAAAAATGTTTTTTTGAATATACAAATGGATTCAAATCTCTGAAAAATTTGTGTGACACTTGGATTGCGCAAATTTCATGGCTCAAACTTGTGATTCAAAAGATCTTAACCAAAATTTGGATAAAATTCTATAGGTGATGGAAAATATTGAAAAGGAGGCTAACCATGTGATTATGATGTAAAATACTTTAAAAAAGTCTAAATTGTAACTTTAGTTAAGAGTTGAAGTAGTCAAAATGAACCACTAGTAGGGTATTGGGTTGTGTTATAACTGAAGCACTAGGAGGAAGAGACATTCCATTCGTTTGAGAAAATTTTGTTCCATAGCTGAATCATGAGAGATAGGAGGTAGAGCACACAGAGAAGATCTGTGTACTGTAGTAGCCTACGAGCTATAAACAAAGGTACTCTCTACTTGCAGCGATATTTCCAGATAGAGAAAGAGAGTGAAGCGACCTCACCTTCTTGTTGGGTTTTCTCTCGAAAGGGTTTCCCAGAGAGCATGTCTTGTGTTTTTTGTGTGTGAGAGCTTATTTTGTCATTTTCTACTTTTCTGCATAATTTCTATTCGGATGCATGGACTAATTACAGTTAAGATTACAAAGCTTAAAGTTTAATAAAACTTTAATAGTGTAGAATCTCAAAATTTTAATATAATATTTTTAGATCAGTTGTGATGAACTGTCTAATGGAATATCTATGACAATTTACAAATCGATTATAATGGTTAAATTCTTAATTACTTAGCTACCCATAAGGTTTGACTGATTTAGAAGAATTCTTAATTTCTCCTTTAAACTAGTTGGGATTTGTTATCAATTTATTCATCCACCTTCCATATTTCAAAATCTTCATGTCAAACCCAAGGGATATGAATGCTCCAACTTAAGATCGGTGGAAATGCAATACAACAAATTACATTTAGTATGATAATTTTTCCCTTAACCTTGATTCCCAAATAGATTTCTAATTTCACACCAATGTACATTAAATTTGGAGACTATTCATACATAATTTGAGTACTTTTGTTTGAAGAACACATGATGAATGTTAAATGTGAATAATGAGTCAATTTTCAAGGTTATTGTGATATTACTTCTGTATTGATTTAGTTATTTACATTTAATAAAAAGAAATTTACATATGCACAAAGATTTAATTCAATGGTTGTAATGAATTCTTCATGTTATTTTACTTTCTTGTGACATTTTATAGGAGAAAATAAAGTACATAAACTCTGAACCTCTACTAAAATTTGTAACTTTAATTAAGTTCAAGACAAAATTACATAGTCATTTTACAAAAACAAATTTACAAGAACAATATAAATATACAGTGTCTTTTATTTGCAATATGAGCCATCTACAACATTTTGGCCAACTTTTAGGCCAAGAACTAATGAACTAGAACATTAAAGCTAAAGGCTATGAAAACAAATCAAGCAACAATGGATAATAATAGATGGCCATATACATTGGTTTAAATTGAATATCTTAAACATAGTAGCAAAATAAGATCACACTTAGATGTTCCAACGCTTTGGATTACAACACATCGTAGTGTTACTCTGGTGCCCCAACAATATATAAGGAATGGGAACCCATTCCTATTAACCTATCTTCCATGTTGCTTTGTCGCTCTCTCCCCCTCTTTGGTTCACCTACTTTTCTTCCCTAGTTCTCCTTAGTCACTTAGGCTCCAATGGAAAATGCTTTAGCACATAGCATAAGCAAACAAGAGTATATATGATGTGAGAGAATACACAATATTAGTTATGAATGAATAAATCTTTTAATTCACATGAAGAGAAGGCATGGGAAAATATATGGTGTGAATTTCAATATAGATGTAGTCTTTTAGCTCCTCGTCAACCTTGATAACCATAGTGAACTATTATTAACCTTCTTCATCCACCATCAACAATGGTTAACCATAGTAAATCATGATTAACCATCTTGAATTGTATTCAACCATGTTCAAGTCACAACAACCATAATAACTATGGTCAACCTTCATCAACCATAACTTGACCATATTTAAACATGGTCAACAAAAGTCAACCATAATTAACCATAATCAAAACATAGTCAACCATGGTCTCCAAGATGAAACATGTTCACCATGGTCAATACAATAAAAAACAATCAATATGGTCTACCATATTCATCTTTAGTTAAATGTTGACAACCATGGTTAACCTTGTTCACTAATAAACAACTATAGTTGACCATAGTCAACCATTCCCAAACAAGTCCATCCATTGTCAAATATGGACAACAAATTAAGCCACAATCAGCGATAGTTAAGCAGCTCAACAATGGTCAGCCATGGTTACCATGATCAACCTTATTTGACTATCATCAACCACTGGTCAATCATGGTCACTAATGGTCAATCCTTTTGTCAACCATGGTTAACCCTCATAAACCATCACTACCCATGGTCAACAATAGTTAACCCCCAACAACCATGGTCAAACATGGTTAACCCTCATGAACAATAATTAGCCATAACTTTAACCATATTTAAATCTTATCCCCACCAGGGGTAGAATTTGATGGGAATTTATCCCAACATTTTGCCTATTAAATACATTTAAATTTTTGACATGACCATATATTACAATGTCTTGAAGTGTACCAGCCTAGATCCATCTTAACTCTAGATCTATCAAGCGGTGAGAGAGATCAAATCTTTAGAGGAGCAAACCTCCTTTTCCAGTGAAAAACTTGAGGAAATGTTTGCACCTTGAGAGATTTGATCTGTGGGAATTTATCCCAACATTTTGCCTATTAAATACATTTAAAATTTTTACATGACCATATATCACAATGTGTCTTGAAGTGTCATAACTATGGATCTATCAA
Source organism: Pinus tabuliformis (assembly GCA_031772625.1). Classification (NCBI taxonomy): domain Eukaryota; kingdom Viridiplantae; phylum Streptophyta; class Pinopsida; order Pinales; family Pinaceae; genus Pinus; species Pinus tabuliformis. Next base: position 439,425,059 of record CM062813.1, on the reverse strand, counting down.
GCGCTAAAAGAGATCAAATCTTTAGAGGTGCAAACCTCTTTTTCCAGTAAAAAACTTGAGGAAATGTTTGCACCTTGAGATGTTTGATCCTTTTGGGAGCTTCATAGATCCAAAGATAAGATGGATCTAGGCTGGTTTGATTATTACTGGTAATTGGATGAAGGTTGTGGATTGAGTTACTAGTTGTTGGAGCCCTAAATGGGTAGAAATCGATCTGGTTGGTGATTTTGGATGTCCCACAATGGAGGTGGAATCACTTTGATTGAGAGTTGAGGTGGTTTGGCCTTTGGAAGCCTTGGTTTGGTTTTGTTTGGTTATTCCATGAGATTCCTCATTCATACATGGAATATGGCACATGGATGATTGGATGAAGGAGATATTTGGTTTAGCCAAATCTATGGTCAGCTGGTACGTGGAAGTACCTGACTTGGTTGATATTTTCATATTTTAATAAGGGTTATTCTTCTATTGGGATTCATGTATATTTCTAGCAATTATGTTGGTATGGATGAGTTTCCATGGTATCTATGTTGGTTATTTGCTAGTTATGAGATGTATATTACTTATGGCTCATGACATGTTTTGATGAATATATGAATGTTTGACGAATGAATGGACTAACTATTGTTGTTGCAGCATTGTGGAGATGGAATAGAGCCTTCTTTGTGATTCTCAGATGAATCTTAGATTCTTATTATCAGATATGCACCCATGACCTATAGCTCACATGTTTACCATGTGTTTGATGGAATGCCTAGTTTTTTTTGGTTAATCTAGGTCAAGTTTCTGACTTGAGTTTGATATTTAGCCTTGTTTTCATGTCATGTATCATTCTGGAAAGTCTCAGGTAGTTTTGGGCAGTGTTTTGGAGGTTGACCTAGAATTGTGGCTCAGATATCAGGACCGCACCCTCTGAAATGGGTAAGTTGGGTCACAACTGCGCTCAGATAGTGTTGTGGATGCAGTTGGAAGCCTTCAACCACATCCAAGCCTTGTGATGCATGCAATTGGGGGTCTAGGTTAGTAAAAGGGAAGCTTCAACTCAGATTTTGGTCACTTGGGGTGGTTCTTTGGCCCTTGAGTTATCCTGTACCCTTGAGGGATGTTGTGAGTTGTCAATTTGTGTTCAGTTGTAGGCCCCACTTCCTTAACTGGAGCTGGGAGGCTGGGTCATGTCATTGTGACATTTTTATCATGTTTACCCTACTAGGCTGGTGAAATTGAGTAAATGTGGGAGGAGGGATTAAATATTGGTATAAGAGCTTCCAGGTTCAAACACTTGGATTGGATGGGGCAAAATTCGTTTATCATGCATGCATGTTAGTTGTTGATGTGTTTGTTATGCATGCATGTTGGTTATTTCTTGTTATGGTCATTGTTGTAGTTTGCATCATCATGACAACACTGGTATGATGTAGACGTTGAGCTTATTGATATGTTGATTTCATTATATATTAATATGTTGAGCTAATTTGGATTGACTATGCAGATGAGATAGCCTCCCCTGAACTTCAATGAGGTATGTTTGATCATGTTTATATTTGGTTTATCTGACATGGTATGTTTGTGGGAAGAAGATGATCACGATGACTAGCCTAATGGTGGACTACAGTTTCAGTGATTCTTCGTATAGATTAGATGAACCGCATAGCGATGTGTACTCCCTTGACATAGCAAATACATTGAGAAGTTTGAAAGCAGAGATCAAAAGTTGTAAGGCGGATAATGATAGAATCATTTAGTCATAGGAAATACTCTCCATACCACAAGAGAAGCAAGAAGAAGTTATTAAAGTAATTTTTTAGAGTTTATCGGATTTGCAGAGACAAGTACAACCACATATTAGTTATGGACAAGAGGAAAGGACTAATGGGGCATATGGCAATAGGTCTTAATTAGGATACACGTTTGATAGAGATGACACAATTAGAGATGGTAGGTTCATGGATACACTTGACAGGAGGGGTAATGACCATGGGTTCTATTCTAGTTTTGGTTTTGAAAGACATCATCCACCATTTGTATAGGAGGTGTCAAAAGCAATAATTTTCACAGGAGTTCAAGAAGGAAAAACCTCGTACATTTGATGGAGAAATGGAGAAGTGACAAGATGTAGAAGCTTGGTTACTTGAGATGAATAAGTTTTTTAGATTGCATGATTATTCAAAAATATGGAAGCCAAGATAACTACTTTCAGCTTTAAAGGAAAAGTAGACATTTGGTGGGAAATTGTGAAGAATGTCAGAGACATTCGAGAAGAGGAGCTAACTTGGAATGAGTTCGAGAGGCTTTTTAGGAAGAAGTATCTATATGAAATATATTATGATGACTAGGAAAACAATTTATATGAATTGAATATGGTATCTATGACTAATGTAGAGTATAATAATAGATTCTTGGAATTGTTGAGATATGTTCCTTGTGTTAAGGAGGAGAAAGGAAAGATTCAAAGATTCATCAGTGGGTTGCGGGCATCATTCAAATACATGATTGAGTTTGATGAGCCTAGAATGCTGGAGGAAGCCATCAGAAAGTTGAAGCATTGTTATAAGAAATCAAAGCATAAGACTGGGTCTAATAAGGATTGGAAACGTAATGAGAAGAATAAAGGAAAGTGGGCTAACAAGAGAGGAAAACCTCAGGATACAGATGAAAATGATAATGCAATACCATACAACAAAATTCAATGCGATTGATAGAGGACAGGGATTTTAGTCTCAGAAGTAGAACAAGGGTGATGCAATGTTGGACTTGTGATAAGGATCATTGTAGGAGAGATTGTCTACGACATCAAGGTGATAGACCATAGATTTACAATGCTCAGGTTGCACAGACAGTTGGGGATGTTGGACAAAGTATTCCTTGGATTTATGCAAAATTGGATAATAGGCAGGTTGATCATCACACATATATTATTGAGATGGAAGTAAGCATTGTGATCAAGTTATTTCTATTTTGATTGACCTTAGATCTAACTATAGTTATATCAGTTTTGACCTGGTGGATAAGTGTTGCTTGAATAAAGAAGTGCATGCAGAGTCTTGGTTGGTGCAATTGGCTATATGTACTAAGAAAATAGTTCATCATTGGGTAATATATTGTGCATTTTAGCTAAATGGTATGTCTACATCAGTGCATATAAATGTGTTTCCATTGGGATCATACAATATTATGATTGGTATGGATTGGTTGTACATTCATAGGACTAAGGTAGATTGATATGATAAGGCTATAGATTGCTTTGATTATGATGGAGAGGAGAGAATATTGCAGGGTAAGAAGAAGCCTACATCAGTGAGAATGGTTACAACTATGCAGGAAAAACACAAACATGAAGGGATGTGTTGTTTGCAGTTCATATTTCTAGTGACAAAGGGAAGGATGTTGAGGATGCTGAAGTCTTGAAGAGGTATTTGATTTTGCAGCAGTTTTAGGATGTATTTCCAACAGAGATCTTAGAGTTACTGCCTCACAGGGAAGTGGACTTTTCTATTGAGTTGATGCCAGGAGCAACACTAGCATCAAAGGCACCTTAAAGAATTAACACTCTAGAATTAGTGGAATTGAAGTTGCAACCTAAGGAAATGCTTGATAAGGGATACATTAGGCGAAGTGTGTCACCTTGGGGTGCATCAATATTTTTTGTGAAGAAGAAGGAGGGTACTTTCAGGGTGTGTATTGATTACAAGAAATTAAACAAGGTGAAAATTAAGAACATGTACCCTTTTCCGCTAATTGATGATTTGTTTGATTAGTTGAAAGGAGTAGTGATGTTTTCAAAGATTGTTTTGAGATTAAGATATCATCAAGTATGCATCAAAGAAGAGGACATCTACAAGATTGCTTTTCGAACCAGGGATAGGCATTGTGAGTTTGTTGTGGTTCATGTTGCTTTTACTAAAGCTCCAACTACTTTCATGTGTTTGATGAATAATGTGTTGTGTCCTTATTTGGACAAGTTTGTGATTAAATTCATTAAGACATATTGATGTATTATAGGAATGAGGAAGAACATGAAGAACATCTAACATCAATGTTGATATTCCTAAGAGAGCATTAGTTGTATGCCAAGATTAGCAAGTGTAGTTTCTTTTAGAAAATTTCATTACTTGGGACATGTTGTTTCCAAGGAAGGCATAGTAGTGGACCCGAAAAATATCAGAGCTATCATGGAGTGGACAACTCCTAGGACTGTGGATGAGGTCAGGTCATTTATGGGATTAGCAGGTTATTAAATACAATTCATCAAGAAATTCTCATGGATTCCCTATCTTATTACATCTTTACAACAAAAAGGAAAGAAGTTTGAATGGATAGAGAAATGTGCAGCTAGTTTTGAACAACAGTTGCTTACAAATGATATGGTCTTGAAAATTTCAGATCCAGATAAATAGTTTGTGGTACAAATGCTTACAAGAGGGGACTCAGTGGAGTTATGATGCAGGAAGGACAGGTGGTATTCTATGAGTCAAGGAAATCGAATGAGCATGAACATAACTATGTGACACATGATCTAGATTTTCCAGCTACTATCCATGCTTTGAAGATGTGGAGACACTATCTTCTTGGAAGAATGTTCGTTTTGATGAGTGACCATAGTGGACTGAAGTACTTGTTTGACCAAACTAATCTGAATGCAAGACAATCTAGGTGGTTTTCCATGCTGAGTGCATTTGACTTCGATATCAGGTACATTAAGGGTAAAGAGAATAAGGTTTCAGATGGTCTTAGCATAAGACTACACGTAAATCACATTGCAACTATCTGTTCATATGGGACAGACTTGTAGGAGTGGATCTTGTAGGCTAGATAATAGGATGACAGGTACCAGCTGGTTAAGCACAGGTTACATCAATAGGTACAGGTGATCGGGATGTGGATTTTCATCTCACCTTAGATGGTTTGGTCAGATTTAGGGACATGATCTATCTGTCGGTCAACAACAAACTCAAGAAGCTTATCTTGAGGGAATTTCATGTCAAGCCATATTTAGGTCACTTGAGATATCAGAAGACATTTTTAGTGGTTAAGAAGTTCTACCATTGGCCAAATTTGAAGAAAGAGGTGGTTGAGTTTGTTGTGAGATGTTTGGATTGTCCATAGATAAACGCAATTTGTAAACATCCAGGTGGTTTATTACAACTGGTTTTGATTCTAGAGTGGAAATGGGAGGTCATTTTCATGAACTTCATTATAGGTTTATCGAGGGCATCGAAGCAGAATGATTCAATTATGGTTGTGGTTGATACATTGACCAAGGTCGCTCATTTCATCACAATTAAGTCTACGAACTCACCTAGTGACATAACTCAAATTTTCCTCAGGGAGATAGTGAGGTTGGATGGGATTCCTAAGAAGATTGTGTCAGACAGAGATGCCAAGTTCACTTCCAAGTTTTGGAAAAAGGTTTTTGTAGGTTGGGGACAAAGTTAGATTTCATTACAACCTATAATCCTCAGACAAATGAACAGAAAGAGAGGTTTAACAAGATTCTTGAGGACATGTTGAGGATGTATGTCATGCATCAACAATGGAAGTGGGAAGAGTATCTTCCACTGGTAGAGTTTGAATATAATAATGGGTATCAGAAGTAGTTGAAGATGAGTCTGTTTGAGGCAATTTATGAGCAGAGCTATAATACTTCCATCAATTGGAGTGATTCAGTGAACAAGGTACTGATTGGATCGAATGTGTAGCCAGATATGGAACATGAAATGTAGGTTATCAAGAAGAATCTAAAGGCAACACAAGGGTATTTAAGGAGTTTCAAGTTGGGGAGCATGTGTACTTGCGCATCAAGCCCAAGAGGATATCCTTGAGTATTAGATCATGTGCCAAGCTGACACCTATGTATTGCAGGCCATTCGAGGTCCTTCAGAGAATTGGAATAGTGGCCTATCGACATGCACCTCCTTTGACAATGAAAGTCCATGATGTTTTTCATGTGCCATTGCTTAAAGGATATGTGAAGGATGTTGATCATGTGATTGATTGGTCTATATTGCTAGTGAAATTAGAAGCATAATTCCAACCATAACTTTAGTGCATTTTACAACAAGAAATGCTCATGCTCTGGAATCAAGCAATCAAACAAGTTAAAGTGTAGTGGAAGCACTTTGGGCTCGATGAACCTACATGGGATATGACTGATCAGATGTGGAATATGTATCCTTCTCTATTCTTTGGGTGAGTGGATGTATTCTGATATATGTTTTGATGTTGTGTTTTGGTTATGTCTATATATGCATATGTATGTAAATACCACATCGAGTTGTGTTATAAAGCTCCAATAAGTGATATGGTGTTCATGGTATGATTGTCATGGTCTTAGTAGTATGATATGATGTAAATGTTGTATCGAGCTATGTTATAAATCTCCATGGGAAGCAAGTGCTTTATTGGTTTATAAGTGTTAATGAACACCGTGGATGGTGTTCCCCCAAGGAGGAGGGGTTTGTAACATCGACTAGTTGATTTTCTATGTAAATAAAAATAAGACCAAGGTCATGGGACACATATTCCAAGCTAAATGTTGGGAAATACATAGTGATGGGGTATCATTTGTTATTAATTAATAGATATGGAAATTGGTAAAGGCATGGACAAAGGGAGAGTGATAATAATTGACATCTTATTTATGAAAATAAAGGAAAATAGGAGAAAAGGAAGATGAAGGGTCACAAACTTCCATAAGGAGGAAATTGAAGGGAGAATGAAGGAAAATGAAGAAAATAGAGGCCTCAATGGAAAAAAGGACTTTGAGGATTGGTTCACATATTTTTTTAGTCCAATCTTTAGTTCTTTCAGTCATTTTCTCATTCTCTCATACTCTTGCACACTTGGAATATTCTTGGAGCACTTTGGCATACATTGGATTTGGAGAAATAAGGCAAAGGAAAGTAGGAAAGTGCAAGGGAACAGGTGGATCAATAGCTACAACTGGATTGCTTTGAATGTAACAGGTTGAATGTGTGATTTCCTTGCTAATTTATGGATGCATGTTATATGCATGTGATTTTCTGGTTATGTGTTGTCATTGGCATTGAATATTTTCCTGGATTAACAATGTTTTTATCCTTGCCTTACCATTTCTAGAATATCCATGGGGCTATGGGTTATTTTACAATTGATTATTTTGTAATTGGTGCTCATAATTCCTTATGGTTGTGGGTTGGAACAAATGCTCTGGAAGACCTGGAACAACTTGGGTTGAGTTACTAGTCCTGGAGCCTAGTTTGGAACAAACACTCTAGAGCCCTTGGTGGGTTGAGATACTATTCTCTGGAGTCAGTGGTGAGCCCTGGTATTGTACCACGAGAGATGCAACTCCCTAGGGCTCCTCAACTCTATTTATCAACCTGGGGTTCATACAAACTTCAAGGTGATAGTGATATAAACACAATATATGAGATTCTACTCATGCCACCCTCATCTAGGACATTTGATCAATAATGCTCAAAGACCATTCTTTCTACTGAATTAGAAGGAAACTAACTAATGAAGGTGAAATTTAGAAGCTAAATCTAATGATAAAAGGAAAATGGTTTTTAAACCTCAACCTATAAATGCTATTAACTTGTAAATTCTATTGAATTAATTCATGAAAAGACAAGAGATACACTACTTGCAGAAAGGGAACTGCATTATCTTGCAATCAACCATCTAACTACCAAATCTACTTGCAGAGAGGAAAATAACCTACCAAAGCATAACTCAAGATTCCATGCATCATATATCTAGCTCACACTTGCATATAAATCAATGTTCTATTTGTGCTAAATATGTGAGAGAAACTAATGCTATTCTATTTTGTAGTGAAGGAAAATGATGGTTGGAATGGCCTAGGTGTTGCCCTTGATCATGGAGTCATAGTTGGTGGTCAACCTACTTATAAACTAAGTCAAAATTACATCACAGTCAAAACAAATGGTGAAACATGCCGCTACAAGTATGTTATAGGAGGCTGCTACAGGTGCCATGTATTGGTAAAGGAAGGCCTGTAATGCTACAGGAAGGTTGCCGAGAAGGTTTAGGAGGTAGGAATGATGGGTTGAGGGGATGATAAGGTGGATGGAGGTTGGGGTATATGGATGAAAAGTGGCCAACACCCCAACTCAAACTTAGATCCGTAGGAAGGCCTGTTTTGAACTAGGAGAGATGCTCATAGTGACCTAAGGGAATGATCTCAAGAACATAATTTGGGATTCATCAAAGAGGGTGAAGAAGTCCAAGATGGAGATGGTGAAAGGCCCCTTTCATGCAGATCCAAACAACCCTGCAACATCACATGCACATACTCTTTTATCATTGAAAAAATGAAACAACTAATAGTGGAAAATATGAGTTGAATTTAAATGCCATCTAATCTATGCCAAAAAAATTGATCTAGTCAATAAATCAACTCCTAAGATAAAATAAGCACCTGAAAAAAAAGACAAATAACATAGAACTTCTTCCAAGAAATCATAAACATAGTATTTTTGGACTATGATTGTAGATTCTTCCATTCATGCTCCCATGAGAGAGATGAGATAGAGGTTGCAATCACAATATTTTTGAGGGGTTATGTTCTAATGAAATGAAAAAAACTAATAAGCACTCTAATATAAAAGGAAATACCAATACATAAGAAGGACCTAAGCCACTAGGGTTGGGCCCAAACTCAAAAGCTTCAACCCTGTGGAACTAACTCAGTGATTAACCAATAAGAAACTTCTCAGTATCATTGCATCAATGTCAAATACATCACATAACTAGTTGAAAATAATGTTATCAAGTGCTTAAGATCGATAGATTCCTAGCTGAAAACAAAGTTTGGATCCTAATGAGCTCTTTTGCATGTTTATTTATACAAGAGGGTAGCTACTCGAAGCTCCCTAGAAAATAGGAATGTTTGTCCCCCAAAAATCGAGAAGGGTATATCTTGATCTTCTTTAACTGCACTTGCTTGGTTGCCAATGACCTCATCTTGCTTGGCTGTCAATAACCTTGAGATGATGAGAGAGAGTGTGGTGATCTTGGCTGATTGAGGGAGTTAAGGAGGTGGACAACCTCTTAGAATCTCTCCCTATTGTCTAATCTGAGCTCCTACATTGAAATTATCTAAAAGTGCTCCATTTCCTGCATTTAAACCATACTAGGCCACATGACATAGAAAATCACCTTTTACCCCTCTCACTAAGCATAATATAATGAAAATTGAAAATAAATGTGAGAAAGAGATAGTACTAAAGCTGGAGGATGGCATTATGACCCTTATGATGTACTTGATGACCCTCATTATCACCCCCCTACTAAAATTGTTGCTCATTTTCTGAGTAACTCAATCATCTGTATCCATTTCTTTCATGGCCTTGGTGGCCGCCATGACATCCCAAGGTTCCTCAGATGGCGTGCCTTCTTGGGGATAGAAGCATTCATTCTTTTCTATCTATGTCCACTCCTTCTCCTTTCCTTCATTTCTTCCTTCCTATAGGCCTAGCAACAAGGGTGGACTGCGATTGAGTCCAATCCAATTGACTTTTAATCTTTGCATGATTCTTTAGTACAGGGGTGTCCTCTCCAACGCATTCCTCAACCTTTTAGGAGAGTGATATTATCTGATCTGGAGACTATGGGGTAAGGAATTCCATGTCCTCTGGAAGGCTTGCTGACTTTCTATTCCCAACAACCTAAGTGTGTCTTCAAAATGTGAGATGGATTTTTCCTAGGTGGCAAGGTATTTGGGTGCTAGGTCAACATCATTGGAGATGATGCTATGATTTCTAATGATAGCCATTGGGCTCATTAGCTCTGCCCTGATATATAATGGTTCCTTTTCTTCCTTTTCCATGACTCACTTTACTTTCTCATCTCTTGCCTCCTCATGAGTCATCTTGGATGCTAGGGCCACCTGTATCCCCCAATTTTGCACTGAGATCCCAAATATTCATATCTGTCAAGATGAAGTTATGAATGTAAAACTTAACCAATTTCACTCTGTCTTTTATGCTAGCTTGGTTGCAAAATTCAATGAACTGTTTGTAATCTTTAAATGGAATATACCCATGTTGTGCTAAGGTTTTGATTTTGAATTGCAACCATTTCTCTTTGAGAAAGAGTGCATAAGACTTGGATGGATGTCTGCATTGTAATGCCTCCATGGGGAGGCTTTCCATTGTGGAAAGTTGTGTTTCCTTCTCCTGCAACTTCTCCCTCAACTAGCTATTTTCTGCCTATAGTTTCTCCTTCATTGTGGCCTCTCTCTCTCTTAGCTCACTTAATTCCTTGCCCATTTCAAGGGCCTTTTCTTCCATGAGGCCCACATCTTCCACCTTTTTAGACTTAGAAATTTGCATCCATCTATGGGTTCTTCCATTAGGGGAGTTTTGAGGTCTAAAATGGGCCTCCTAGGGAAATTATAAAATAATAGTGGAAATAATAAAATAAGATTAGATTACACCATTAAATTTTAGAGGGAAAAAAAGAAAAAACTATTTTTAAACTCGTATTTTCAACTTATCTCCCTATGGGTCTACTCCAATTTCGACTGGAAACTCTTGTTGGATGCAGAATTGGATTCCTCATCCAAGGAGTACCCATGTTGCATACTTTCGATGGACCCCACTACAAGAAAAATGAGAAATACATGAAAAAATGTGATTGCAATCACATTTTTTCATGTATTTCTCATTTTTCTTGTAACTGGGTCCATCGAAAGTATGCAACATGGGTACTCCTTGGATGAGGAATTAAATTTTTCATCCAACGAGTACCACCACTCGAAATTTGAGTAAAACCTTATGGATATAAGTTGAAAATACGAGTTGAAAAAATAGTTTTATTATTTTATTATTTTTTAATCTTTTTACTTTTTTACTCCAAAAATGGTGAATCATCCCCCATGGTCGACATCATCATCTTGAATCCTATTGGTTCTTATAAATTTTATTTTCATTGTACATTTTTCTTAGGAGGACCATTTTAGACCTCGAAATTCCCCTAATACTCTTTTTGCTTCTAGCTCATAGAAAAGTGGGACTGCAAATTTTTGGGGAATAATTCTCCCTCCTTCAATGAATTTATAATATGATCTTAGGCTAGGTTGTGGACTAGGATCCTAGAGCTCTGGTAAGTCCTTCTCAATTGTTTTTAGGGAAGTTGCTACCTCATGTAGCTATTGTGTCACATTCTGCCCCTCCTGTAACATCCTCTACTCTTCCTGTAGCACACTCTGTTTCTCCTGTAGCATACTCTGCTTCTCCTGTAGCATACTCTATTTTTCCTGTAGCATACTCTGGCCCTCCTGTAGCTTCCCCTTTTCTTCTTGTTGGAGGGTGGTTGGTGTCTTGGGTTGTTTGAAGGAGGTTGATCTAGTGGTTGGCCTCCTTACATATGATATAGGAGTCTTTGTTATGGGTTTTGGAGAGGTGATCTCTTCGATTTTATTTCAGTCGGCCCCACCTCCTCTTTCTTTCTTGGGGGAATCTTCAATTGTGATAGGGACCTTTCTGGGAGTTTGTGGCCTCCCTTGTTTGATCCTAGTGCTTTTCCTGGACTTAAAATATAGGGGGGTTTGCCATTGTCTCTTCCTTTTAGGTTTGATAGGGGTTCTCAAGGTAGATAAAGTTGCAGCTACCTCTTTTTCAGTGGGTCCTGGAGACAAACTTTCTTGGTTTAGGGATATCTCTATTTCTTTGGGCTCAGTAATCTTCTTAGGACTTGATTTTTCCTGTTTCTCCCCCTCTTCCTCTTCATCTTGTTCCTTTCCTACCTCTGCCTCTGGTTCTTCCACTATCCTTCTCTTTCCTCTTCTTTTGACCCTACTCCTTCTTCCTCTCTTGTCCTTTCCCCTTCTTCTTCTTCCTTTGTTTTTCCCTCTCTTCCTCCAATACTAGAGGCTGGGGTCTCATCCGATGTGAGGGATTATGTGTCAATGAAGGCTTCTCTATCCATGTTGATGAATTTGGACCAAAGGATAGTGATTCTCAATTTGTTCCAGGCACACTATCAGATTAATGAGGCCATGGTGGCCTAGGTGTTGGTGTTTTCCCTCTCTCACGTTTTGACTCATGTCCCTAATGGACTATAAGAGGAAGTATGACACACTAATTCTTTGAGGTAGAGGAAATTCTGCTTGAAATATGAGTTCATGAAGTAATCTAAAGTGGTAGGCATAGACCACACTTAGCCTTCCCTCACAAGAGATGTATTTCAAGATATGGTAGGCCACCTCATCCCAAGGATAAGGTAGGCTTTCCCTCCTAACTCCATTCTTGTCCTCGATGGGATTTTCATTGGCAGTGAAGAAGTTCTTTTTAGCAGTGACATTGGTGGCTTTGTCTTCTTTGCTCCATTTGATCCCTAGAGGTAGGGTTTTCACTCTGCTAATTAGTTCAGGGCTAAGTGAGATAGCTAACCGCCTCACCACAGTGGTGGCATTGTCCTCTATTTGTGAGTTCAGGGCCATGGAAAATTCAAAGGCAATGTCATCATCATAACCTTTCAATAACTCGAAGAATCCTAGCCATTGATGTCTTCTAAAAATGTTTATCACAAGAGGGTGTAGATAGATTCTTTTGGTATCTGAGGGCTCCCTTTTGTTAAATCCTCCCCTCATCTCTTATCTATGTTTTTAGCTGAGTGAGGGAGAGATACTTATTTCAATAGTAGATAATGTATAATTCAATAGCAACAATGAGTTAAAATTCCCCGTTGATGATAATTTCCTACATTCCCCTTAATGTACAACCCAAAAAGAACTTTTAATTTCACAATTATATTGCTATTGCATGTAGAATTTGATGTGCACATTGCGTACAATCTTATGGATGGATGAAGGAGATGGTGGCACTTACTTTTTATCAAGTGGTCTGGGATGAAGCTAATACTTTGGAGACCAATTCAACCCTTAGTATCATTCCTTCACCCTTACAGTCTTCCTGTAGAAGTCTCTCGCCCCTCCTGTAGCAGTTGCAAGCTTGCTTGTAGCTCCCTCATGTAGAAATGTCATAATAGGGTTTGAAACTCCTAGATGGCACCTTGAGTTTTGTTGGGTTGTGTTATATTCTTTCCACAACTAGCCCACGTAGTTAACCGGGGGGTTAGAGGGGGGGCGAAGCCCCCCTTTGTTGTGCTGATTGTGTAGCGGAGGGGGGTCACAGGGGGTTTGAGGTGTACTTGTAGCCCCACTTTATGGGGTCTGGGGCAGCGCCCCAGAAAATTTTGGTTTTGGACCCTATGTTAGGTTGGGCGGACCCACCTATGATTTTGTGCATGATTTTCACACATGTTTTTTGGACGCAATGGTTTTCGTCCATGGTATTGGGTGTGATGGTTTTCAGTCCATGGTATTGGATGCTTCGGCATGTATAAATATGTATTATAACATTGAAAGGAAAATAATGAAAAATCAAGCTGGTAGTCCTGGTTTTGGGATCCAGGGGAAATCTCTGTGTATATGTGTTTTATGTGTTATGCTCTTGCATTGTTTATTTTCTATGTTTTAGAATTTGTATGCAGGTAATTTCTATATGGGGTTAAAACCTACATTTGGTATCGGAGTTGTTTTGGCTTCAAGGGGACGCCTTTGTTGCTGAGGGGTTTCGCTCGAGCCTGTGGTAGACCCTGTTCAGTGGGAGATCTGCGAGATCGATTCTATTGGTGAAAGAAGATGGCGAGTAGTGGAAAGATAGATATCGATAAATTTAATGGTCAGAGATTTAAGTTGTGGAAAATCAAGATGGAGGATCTGTTGGTGGATAAAGATCAGTGGATCATGGTAGATCTGGGTACTAAACCAACGAGAGTGTCCGATGAAGGATGGAATAAGTTGGACCGGAAGGCAAAGAGCATAATACGATTGTGTGTCTCAGATTCAATATTTATAAATGTATCAAGGGAAGCTAGGGCGAAGGCTTTGTGGGACAAGTTAGGGACTTTGTATTAATCTAAGTCTCTGGTGAATAAACTGTTTTTGCAGAAAAAACTGTATAATCTGAGGATGAAATATGGAGACTCGGTGGCAGAGCATATGAATGCATTTAATACTGTGGTAAGTCAGTTAGCATCTGTTGATATTAAAATTTCAGATGAAGATAAGTGCATCAGTTTGTTGTGTTCTCTACCAGATTCGTGGGATAGTCTGGTTATTGCAATAGGTAACAATGCAACTGCCTTGCATTTTGATGAAATAGTCTCATCCTTGCTGATGGAGGAGATGAGACAGAAACATATGGAGAGCCAAAATGGTGATGCCTTGTTTGTACGAGGGCGGACCCAGAATAGAAACAAAAATAAGTCATCGAGTGGGAGATCTGAATCTAGAGGGAGATCTAAATCTCTAGGAAAAACTGTAAAGGTGGTGTGCTGGAAATGCGGAAAGGAAGGGCACTACAAAAGGGACTGTAAATCTAAAGCTCCTAACAAAGGAAAGGGATCTGATGATGCTCCTTCCGTAGAGGTGAAAACCACCTCAGATAAAGGTGGGGATGTGTACTTGGCTTCTTCAAGTACACATGTAGATCATGAGGCATGGTTGATTGACTCAGGTGCATCCTTTCACTTCACTCCCCCTAGAGAGTGGTTTTGTGTGTATGAGAAATATGATGGTGGTGATGTCTTCTTGGGGGATGACAGGAAGGCTAGAATCATTGGTCATGGAAAAGTAAAGTTGAAGCTACAAGGTGGAAGGGTTAGAACACTTCCGAGTGTTCTGCATATTCCTGCAATAGCTAGAAATCTGATTTCTATTAGCAAGCTAGATGATGCAGGTGTAAAAACAGTGTTCGAGAAGGATACCTGCAAGATGGTTCGGGGAGCACTGGTATTGATACGGGGATTTCGGATTGGAACTCTGTACAAGCTGCAAGGTAGCACTCTTATTGATAGGTGCAACAGTTCTGTGGTTCCTGAAAGTGGAGCAGAAAATCTAGAGGTCTCTGGAGAGAAGACCATGCTGTGGCATCAAAGGCTTGGACATATTGGAGAGAAGGGCCTTCGAATACTTCATGGTAAAGGTATGGTAGAAGGTATGAGTAATAGCTCTCTAGATTTTGATTTTTGTGAAAATTGTGTATATGGGAAGTAGAATCGGGTGAGTTTCCCCTCTGGTAGTAAGAGGGCGAAACAGATATTAGAACTTGTGCACAATGATGTGTTTGGACCTGTGAAGGTTCCATCACTGGGTAAGTCTGTGTACTATGCATCATTTATAGATGACTTCTCAAGGAATACATGGATATATTTCCTTAAGAAAAAATCTGAAGTCTTTGATAGGTTTAAAGAATTTAAGGCTCTGGTGGAAAACCAGACAGAGAAGAAGATAAAGGTGCTGAGGACAGATAACGGTGGAGAGTTTTGCAGTAAGGAATTTGAAGAATTATGTAAGAAGTGTGGTATAGCATGACAAAAGACTACTCCATATACACCTCAGCAAAATGGAGTTGCAGAAAGAATGAACAAGACGTTGATGGAAAGGGCAAGAAGCATGCTCAGTGGTGCCAGGTTAGGACAGGAATTCTGGGCAGAGGCGGTGGAGATAGCATGTTACCTGGTCAATAGGTCACCTTCATCAGCGTTGGAGGATAAGACTCCACAAGAGGTATGGACTGATAAGAAACCCTCTCTTTCACATCTGAAGGTGTTTGGATGTGATGCATATGTACATGTTCCAAAGGAGAAAAGAACCAAGTTGGATAGTAAATATGAAAAGTGCATATTTATTGGGTTAAGGATGGTTTAAAGGGTTATAAGCTTTGGAACCCAGTAACAAGGAAGGTTGTGTACAACCGAGATGTGGTGTTCAGAGAGGTGAAAGATGTTATTAAACATGAATTCCAACCAAAGGAGCCTGAGAAGATAGAGTTTGAGCTAAAGGAGGAATAATTAGACTCTACAACAGAGGAGGAATCAGAAGATGAAGAGCCACAAAATTTGGGTGTGAGAAGATCAGTTCGAGAAAGAAGGCAGCCAGAAAGGTATAGTCCATCTGCTTTCTGTTCAAATTTTTCTTTGTTTGTTACTGATGATGATCCTAGAACTATGAAGGAAGTAGTGGATTCATAGGATGGAAAACTCTGGAAAGAGGCCATGGTTGATGAAATGGCATCTTTGCACAAAAATGAGGCTTGGGATCTAGTGGAGTTTCCGGCTAGAAGAAAACCCATTGGCAGCAAATGGGTGTTCAAAAAGAAGAAAAATGAAGAAGGAAAGGTGGAGAAATACAAAGCTCGGTTGGTAGCAAAAGGTTATTCCCAGGTGCCGAGAATTGATTTTGGTGATATTTTTTCTCCTGTTGCCAAGGTAACTTCTATTAGATTACATTTATCCGTTGCTACTACTTTTGATTTTGAAGTAGAACAGATGGATGTGAGGACAACATTTCTTCACGAGGATTTGTAAGAGGAAATATACATGAAACAACCTGAAGGCTTTGCGGTGAAGGGTAAGAAAGAACTGGTATGCAAGTTAAAGAAGTCTCTGTATGGGTTAAAATAGTCACCAAGGACGTGGTATCAGAAATTTGATACATTTATACGGGGACTTGGCTTCACCAGAAGCAAAGAAGATCACTGTGTGCATTTTAAATTAATTGGTGACCGTGTTATTTATTTGGTCTTTTATGTGGATGATATGTTGCCGATTGGAAATGACAAAAAAATTACATAGGATTTGAAGACCCAATTGTCCTACAAATTCGACATGAAAGATCTTGGTGCTGCAAACTATATTTTGGGCATGGAAATTAAAAGATATCGGGCAAAGAGAAAGCTCTGGTTAAACTAGAGGAAGTATGTCGAGACAATACTGTAGAGGTTTAATATGCAGGATAGTAAACCGATGAAGGTTCCTATTCCTGTAGGTGTGAGGTTATTTGCTGAACAGTGTCCCAAGACACAAGAAGAGGAAGAGGACATGTCCCGTGTTCCATATGTAAGTGCAGTCGGTAGCTTGATGTATGCAGTGGTCTGTACTAGACCAGACATTGCACCTGCAGTGGGAGTATTGAGAAGGTTTATGTCAAAACCAAACCAGGGAAGGAGCATTGGACAACAGTGAAGCGGGTTTTCAGGTATTTGCGTGGCACTAATGATTATGGTTTGTGCTACCAAGGAAGATCAAAATTGGACAAAATGTTGGATATTCGTGGCTTTGTTGATGCAAACTGGGTTGGAGATCTGGATCAGAGAAGATCTACAAGTGGGTATGTGTTTAACCTATTTGGAGGTGCAGTTAGTTGGATGAGTAAGAAACAATTTGTAGTGGCACTATCAACTACAGATGCAGAATACATGGCAACCATCATGCAAGCAAGGAAGCAGTTTGGTTGCAGAGATTGTGTTCAAGTATGGGGTTAGTATAGGGAGCTATAAGGATAGACTGTGACAACCAAAGTGCAATTTTCTAGGCAAAGAACCCCGCATATCATTCAAAGACAAAACACATTGATGTTCAATATCATTTTGTGAGGGATATGACAGAAGAAAAAAAGGTGTTGCTGGTAAAGGTGGACATTTTGAAGAATACTGCAGTTGCATTGACAAAATCAGTTAGTTCTGAAAAAGTTCTCTTGGTGTAGAGAGACAATGGGCATTTCAGGGCTGGAAAAATGACTAAGCTCTCTTGTGGCCCATTGTGGAAAGAAAACAACATGTGGGAGAACGTTGGGTTGTGTTATATTCTTTCCACGACTAGCCCACGTAGTTAATCAGGGGGTTAGAGGGGGCGTGGAGCCTCCCTTTGTTGCACCAATTGTGTAGCGGGAGGGGGGGTTCATAGGGGGTTTGAGGTGTACCTGTAACCCCACTTTATGAAGTCTGGGGCAGCGCCCCAGGAAATTTTGGTTTTGGACCCTATGTTAGGTTGGGCGGACCCACCTATGGTTTTTTGCATGATTTTGGCACACGTTTTTCGGACGCGATGGTTTTCAGTGCATGGTATTGGACACGATGGTTTTCGGTCCATGGTATTGGATGCTTCGGCATGTATAAATATGTATTATAACATTGAAAGGAAAATAATGAAAAATCAAGTTGGTAGTCTCGATTTTGGGATCCAAGGGAAATCTGTGTATATGTGTTTTATGTGTTATGCTCTCGCATTGTTTATTTTCTGTGTTTTAGAATTCATATACAGGTAATCTCTGTACGGGGTTAAAACCTACAAGCTCATCCTCTCCTTAACTATTTTTCAAATGAACAATCATGCAAAATGAGTCGAGACCTAGTACATAACATGCCATTTTTGGCTTAGGCTTGGAGCACTATGGTGACCTGGCAGTGACATGAGGTTTCCTCTTTTGGACCATTGTCCCCAATCCAAGTAATTATTCCCTCTTTCCTCGTAATCACCACCCACTATTTGTGATCCCAACTTGACTGATGTGACACCTCCACGTTGCATGAGTGCTTACCATCACTTTTAGTTTACTAGTTGAGGGTGGACAAGTTAACTGGCCACCTCCAACTTATTAAAACATATCCTCTCAACATTTACACATTTTTGTTATTCACACATAGGGAGAAGGTGATATTATTGGCCTCCAATAATATGTCTGCCCAATCTCTCCTCCCGCTGCTCACAACCTTGGTGAGGATGCTCTCCAATGCCCTATTTGTAACCTCTACTTGCCCATTTTTCTGAGGGTGATATGTAGCATATGTTTTGTGCTTGATATGATGCTACCTTAGAAGATTATCGATCATATTTGATGTGAATTGAGCTCCCCGATTGGTGACTATCTCCCTGGGGTACCCAAATTTGTAGAAGGTATTTTCTCTTAAGAACTCAACCACTTTCTCCTCTATTACTTCTTTGACAACCTTTGTTTCAGCCACTTTGTCAAGTAATCATTGCACACAATGATGTTCTTTTTCTACCCTGATGGTGGATCAATTGGCCCAATGAAATCCATGTCCCACTTGTCAAATGGCTCGAAGGCCACCTAAGGTTGTAGATGCATTTTATCCCTGGGTGTGGATTTTCCCAACCTCTGGCACTGATCACATCTACTAGTATACCTTCTTGCATCTTGGTGGAGAGTGGGCCAATAATAGCCATCTTGTAGAGATTTGAAATTTGTTCTCTTGGTAGAAAAATGACCTCCATAGGGCCCATCATGGTAGGGTGAGAGGATGTTAAATAATTTCTCTTCCCTGAAACATCTCCTTAAGATCTGATCTAGTCCCAACTTGAAGAGATTTCCCCTAATCCAAGTGAAAGGGGCACTTTTCCTTACAATTATGCTCTTCTCCCTAGATGACAGATTTGGGGGAAATTTTGCAGCAACTAGGTAGTTGGATATGTCAAAAAACCATGGAGAGAGCACTGAGGTAGAAAATAAATGCTCCTATAGAATCTGATCATCGACCATCCCTTCATCACCTGCAAGCAAATAAAGTCTAGACAAAAAATATGCAACTACATTTTCTTTTCTTGGTTTGTCAATGATTGTTAAATCAAACTATTGTAATAATAGAAACCATCTAATGATTCTAGCATTCACATTAGGATTATTCATCAAATATTTAATAGTTGCATGGTCAGTATGCACAAAAGTATGGTATCCAGTGATGTAGTGTGTAAATTTTTTCAAGGATTGTACAATAACTAAGATTTCTTTCTCAATTACAGTGTAGTTCAATTCATACTTAGACAAGTTTTTACTAATGAAATAAATGACATAGGGTAACTTATAATCTATTTGTCCTAAGGTTTCCCCCATAGAGTTTTCGGATGCATCAGAATGGATATGGAAAGGCATATCCCAATTTGGGCCCTTAAGTATGGGCATAGGGGCTAATTTCTCTTTCAAAATCTCAAGGGCCTCTTGGCAGCTATTTGTCCAAAAAAATTCGAAGTCTTTGGCCAAAAATCCAAACAATGGTGAAGCCACTTTACTAAATTCCTTAATAAACCTCCTATAATATCCAACTAATCCCAAGAAACTCATAACGTCTTTCTGATTTTGAGGATTAGGGACCCTTTTGATGATGGAAATCTTGTTTGGGTCCACTTGTATTACCTCCCGAAATATCGAATGGACAAGGAAAGTTCCTGCATTCATTAAGATTTCACATTTCTCAAGACTAAGCACGAGGTTCATTTCAATTCATTTCCTCAGGACTTTTCCCATGTTAGAGAGAGCCTCCAGGGTGTCACAACCATAGGGAGTGAAATCGTCCATGTAGATCTCCACAAAGTCATGGACAAGCTCAACAAAGATGCTCAGAACTTCCCTTTGAAAAGTGGAAGGGGCATTGCATAGACCGAAAGGGAGGATCCTATAAGAAAATCTAGCCCAAGGACATGTGAAAGTAGTTTTGTCCTGATCCTCTGGGCTGATCTGGATTTGATTGTAACCATTGAATCCATCGAGGAAAGAGAAGAACTTATTCCCTGCAAGACCATCTAAAACTTGGTCAATGAAAGGAAAAGGGAAATGGTCCTTCTTGGTGGATTTGTTCAATTCTTTGTAATCCACACAGATCCTCCACTTCCCATTCTTCTTTGGGACCAAAACTAGAGGGGACACCCATTCACTGTCTGAGATGGGGTATGTTAGCAATCCTCAATGTCCCAAGGTTGAGAAAGGAGACCGACGGAGGTAACCTCAAACCAACTTTGGATCTGGTAGCTATCCCTACCAAATCAGAGAGGTATCTCTCTATGATTCTGATAGCCAATGAGTGAATGGAGAGGAAGATAGATATTAGGCTAGATATTCAAAGCTCAGTAGGTCTGAATTTAGGGTTTTCTAGATGAAGCTCATAGATCTAGGAATTAGGCTAGGGTTTCAAATGATTAATTGCAGAGATATAATGGGGTAAGGTAGGCATGATCAATGATAGAAGTAGGTTGTCATGGTGGTGTAGGGTTGAAAAAGTAAAGGATCAGAATGAGCATGTAACCATGAATTCACTCATCAGAAGAAATAGAACACTGGCATGAAAATATCATCAAAACATAACACATAACTTATGAATTCTTCTTAAACACCTATGGGATGACCACAAGAAAGCATAGATATGGTAATAAGGAGAAATAAATATTCAATGTAATGATAAATAGAGAAAAACACTGTCACAAAAGCATACCACAAGAATCCCAAGATAATAACTGCAATTGCCTGTTGTATTATTGCAAGAAAGTGTACATTAGATCCAAGCTATGATTCTAAAACATCAAACCCTCTCTATGACTTATATTAGGTTACATATAGATCAAAAACCACTTTTCCCCTCTCAGGGGTCGAATCCATCAAGATAGGAACAATTTACATCATTTTCTCTAACCAAACCTAAAACTAGGGAGGTTGAAAAACAAACTCTCCATTTAGCATTGACTGACTTTACTAGCATTAATGACCATCATAATTACATAAAATCTACATTTAAAATCCATATTACACTTATTTAAATCATGTAGGAACCAAAATTGACTAATTAAATTATGTAAAGTCAAGTTGGATTAATAAAAACCAAAAAATGACATTGCTAACAGAAGCACAATGAATTTCCTTGTAAGTGCAGCATGGATTTTGTAGGAAAATTTGAGGGGGTTTTCTTGGTCCATTTGCTGATTTGGAAAGTGGTGATGTTTGCTTGGTGTGTATAATTTCCTCCCAAGATTTTAAACCTGCAAAAATCCCTTTTCTAGGCCTCAAAAAATCACTTTTCCCAAGACTGCTCCAGAAGCGCAATGTGGGGTCTGAAACAATGGCATAAACCTTTTTTTGAGCATGTTTTTTGACTTTTCCTTCCAACCTATGCTTTGACATGGAAACCCAGGTACATATATGACTTGCACCCACCAAAATATATCCAACCATGAAAGAAATTCATCATTTGGAGGTCTTGGGAAGATGGGTTAGACAATCAAGGATGCATCAGAAAGTAGATATAAGTTGTCTCTCTTCCTTAGCTTCATTAGGATTTTCCTTAGCCTCTTTTTCATTTTTTTTTACCTTAATCTGAGAAACCCTGTTTCTTGTACAATAGTGCCTTCCCATGTGCCTCTGAAGCTTGGTGTCCCTGTTATCCTTATTCAGAAGCATCTCCAAGTGTTCATTAACCCTACCAATCCACAAATGCTTTACTTTCTCAATATCAGCTGCAATGGTGTCTTCAAAGTCTAGATGACCTAGTGGAGGAGATGGCTCACTCCCTCGTGCTTCTTTTCTTTTTAGGCCTCTGGTCATTGGCCTCCTTGGCTTGATCTAAGGCTCCTTATCTTCAATTTTCTCAACATCTATCACACTCTAACCTTTATCATCATCTGCCACCAAATCAACCTTAGGTTAGAAAGAAAAAATTGATTTACCTTAAGTTGCATGTTCTTCTGCTGTAAGAATGCAATCATGAAATTTTATTTTGCCAAGTCATCCTTAAGATCTCTAATTTCTACTTCCTTTTCCTTTATAATCTCTTCATGTGACTTGTGTGTCCCATGCTCTGCCATGTCATCCTCAAAGTGTGCCTGCATATCATCGTGCAAGGGTGCATCATGTTGGTGTTCTGAAGGATAAAACACAAGCCTTTTCCCTCTGCTATAGGTTTTGGTCACCTCTTCCTTAGGTATCTTTTCCACTGATGCCCTATGCGACTGTTCATTGGTTTTTTTGAAGAGCCAACCTCTTGTGGCTTTAGTGATGGTGTACCTTGAATGATAGGTTGGCTAGTAGTAGGCAAATGTGAAGTTGATTGGATGAATGCCTCCAAAGGCATGTTGATATCTAAAAGCTGATGGAGGACAATGAATTTGACCAAGCATGGTGAAACAAGTTAGATTGATGATCCTTCCCTTTACTCTGTACCTTCTCTTTCATCTTGACAAGGCTTCTAAAAAAATAATGAGGCAAGTTTAGAGGTTTGACTGCTGTGAAGTGCATTATGAGCCTTATGTGGTATTGATAAAGTCTTGAAAACCTTCCTTCACAGGTAAAGTACCTCATTTAATGTAGCATACCTATCAAGCAATTGTCTAAAGGGAAAAATGTGTTTTGGAGCATCCTTATAATGTGGCTTTAGGAAATCTTTGTAGTTCTCAATGTCTAAATCCATCCCTTTAAACCAGATTTCTCCATGATTTGGAATACCTGTAGCTATGGAAATGGCATCTGCTGAAATGATGAATTCTACCTTGACAATGATGGCCTTATCCATCTTGAAGTTGGTGGCAAAGAGGCTTTTCAATTTGACATTGGAACCTACTTCTTGGATCTTCTCATAGAAACCTAGGCAACTAACATCTTGGAAAGATTTCTTAATGAAGGTTGAGGCCATGATTTCTTGGACCTGTGATGGCTCATACCTGGACACTTGCCCATCCTTATTATTCTTTTTCTTCTCAGTGTCATTGTTTCAAGTTTCCATGGTTAAAACCCTAGCTAAGTGGGAAGGAAGGGGATAGGGTATGATTGCAAAGCAGGGGACAAGGGACTGTGTTGTTGAAGGAATGAAATGGAGGGGTTAGAGAGTGTGTAAATTTATGGGAAGAATTTAGGGGATAGGGATAGATGTTAGGGAGTTTAGGGAAGTGAGAATTCTTAAAAACAGTGGGGGGAAGGTGTGAAAATGATAAAAACACAGTCCTGGCCTAGGAAACTATCAATGGGGCAGCCTAGGATAGGGTTTGTAGGGAAATTTAGGAGATGAAGGGGAATAGGTGAGGCAAGTGTTTTAGGGAAGTATGAAAGGTGATGATGAGTGTAGGTGAGTAGGAAACTTAGGGTTTTACCACTGTTTTGACATAAATTCACATGGAAATGAAAAACACAGTGAAACCCTAGGATAGGGAATTTCACTGAAATTTGTTTTTGAGAAGATAGATGAAAGAGAAGAGTGCCAATTGATACTTACTTGTCCAAGAGGTATTGAAGGCCCTAAATTGCTAATATGAAGCCGTGTGGATGGTTTCTTTGCCTCCAATTAAAAAATGCAGCAATGGATACTAGAAGCGTAGTGTAGGAGGAAAAGTATAATATAGGAGGGTAAGTTAGGATTTCAAGGAAGAATTTGGTTTCTCTGAAGGTTGGAATGAAATTAGATGGCGGGGAGAGCTCTTATGAAACTAAAATGAACAATTTGAATTCTTTGAATGGTCTTTTATAAGTTGGAGGTCGATTTTTTCTTAAGTCATGGAGGTGACATCATTGATCTTTTTGAGAAATGATATGATGTGACTGCGACATGATCTTATTTGAAATGAAATGTTACCTTTATCTTTATTCCTTTTTTTCCTAGGATGCTAACTCCCTTTAATGATGACTCAAATGATGAACATGACTCCTTTTTATTTAAATGAATGGCATTATGATGACAAATGAAGTGGAAACCTAGACCATGACATAAATGATGACATACTAACCATTTCATGACCTAAGACACCTAAATGAAGCCATGATGAGTGATGAAGACGATGAGTAGGTGGAGAGAGTAGCAATGACCTAGACTTACTAACCAATGACCAATTTTTTTATTTGAAAACCTATTGAAACTATAAAAATTTGACCTATGACGCTAATCAACCATATTGAAAGAGTACATTTGATCACTAGTGACTCATAGACACTAATAGGGTATATGAACCATTGGGTTCATTCTCCTCTGAGGTTGGTGCACAAGTTTGCATCCCTATTTGATGTAGATGTGATGAATACAAACTGAGGGATGCACCCCCTTTATTTCTTTATTGTTCCAAGCAAAGGCATCTAAGTGTTCTCTCAACATCTTGCACAACTTCTCTTCTTGGTTAGCTGAGAGAGAGGGGTTAATCTTCAAGATTCTAGATGGACCAAATTCTACAACTTTTACAAGGGCAAGATTTGGGTCAATGAGGTCACCTTCATCAGGTTTCCCCCCTCCTATAACAACATCTAGGGTGCATATTGGATGGGATGTTGTATGATACACTTGATATTACTCCTCCTCTTCTAGCCACAAGGGTAATTCATGCTCAATGGATGGTTGAGTAGGAGGGTACAATACCAATTGTTTGGAAAAATGCCCATTCTTAATGGTCATGTTCTTGACCTTGCAACTAATGTAAGAATCAACAGTGGCTAACCATGGCCTTTCTAAGATGAGAGGATAACCATTTAATTTGGTTTTGGGCTAGAGAACCAAGAAGTCAGTAGGATACTCCCAGGAGTCAATGGAGACCATTACATCCTCAACAACTCCCTCAAGAGCCACTATGGATCTATCTGCAAGTTGCAACATTGTAGTGGTCTTTCTTAAGACTCATTGGAGGTTTAGTTTCAACATGGTTTCTTTAGTAATCACATTGATGGAAGCTCCAGGATCAATCAGGGTATGAGGGACAATGATGCCATCAACGTGCATACCTACTACTAGACTTCCAAGGTCTAAATATTTTGGACAAACCACTCTGCCCAACATCATATCAGATAATTGACCAATAACATTGATGATGGGGGTATCTCTTTTTCTCCTCCCAGGGTGTTTGAAACATTTATCCTTGATAAAATTATTATAGATGGGAACATCCTTAATATCTTGGAGGAGGGTTATTTTAACACATAGATTCTTCAATTCTCCCAGAAGTTCAGTCTCTTCTGGGTGTGCTAGTTAGGATGGATCAATATCTCAAGAAAAGAAGGTGGATTTAATTGAGGTGTAATCTCTTCATTTTCCTCTTCAATTTATTCAAGTGGAGATGGAGGTTGGTTTTTTGGAAGCAATCTTCTAGACCGAAGGTTGATTTATTGAATCTCAACAACATAGGCAGGGTAAGGTGTCTCTCCACTATATAGCTATTTTACTTTCTTGTTATTTGGGTTCGTATTGGGTTGAGAAGGAATCTGAGATTTATTGGGTGGAGTAGGATGAGTGATTTGTGGTTGAGGTGGAGGTGGAGGCAGTAAAGCAGGAGGTTGGTTGAGTTGAGGCCTCCACCCTTGTGATGGGTTATTCCATGGAGGAGGTTGAGAAGCATATGGCTAAAATGGTTGATTGACAAGTTGGGGAGGATATTGAGGAGCATAAGGCCAAGAAGGAGGTGTGGATCATGATGGATGAATGGAAGAGTACCAAGGTGGAAAGGGTGCATTTTGGTTGTGATGGTAATAAGAGTAAGATGCACCTTTCATGCCCTGCTGGTCTGGCCAAGGTCATTGATGCCTCGTTTTATTTATAAAGCATAGTTTCACAACCCCACCTTTTGCCCCTTGGTATATAGTTTTTAAACCAGGAAAAGAAGGACATTTATCTATGGAATGGGTTTCCTCACAGACTAAGAAGACCTCTATGACATTTAATGGGCATTCATTTATGGGATGCCTTCTAGTGCATTTGGGGCAGAAAATAGCTAGGGATATCTCTGCTTCCTCTTGTCTCCTCTTGATTAGCATGGTATCCATTTGCAAAGCAAAGGTATGCAACATTTAACTTTTAAAGTCCCCCAACATGTTCCAAATATTATTCTTGATGGATGTTGTGGAAGGAGAGTAAATGACCAAGCCTTGACTAGCCCTACGCTTCTTCCTAACAACCCTAGAGTGATTTTTGAGCATTGTTTTGATGTCATCATAGGATAACTGATAGATGTCCCCCCCAGAAAGCATGTTGAGGGTTTCTAGCATGTTCTCCCTAATCCCTCAGAGAATAACTAGCTTAAGTGATTCAGGATCAAGGGTGCATATGGACCTCCTATATCTGAGTTGAAATCTCTCCTCATAGTCCTCTAGGGATTCGTCAGGTCTAAGAGTCATTCTAAAGATTTATTCCTTGGTTTCTTTGGACCTACAGTAGTTCCTATACTTATTATTAAAGTCTTGCTTCATTTGAGCCCAGGTAGTGATGCTATCCCTTACAACGACACCAAAAAGTTGTGAGCCCTGGTATTCCACCAAGAGTGCTGCAACTCCCAAGGGCTCCTCATCTCTATTTATCAAATTAGGGTTCATACAAACTTTGAGGTGATAGTGCTATAGTAGATGGGATTCTACTCATGCCACCCTAAACTAGGACATTTGATTAATAATGCTCCAAGACCATTATTTCTATTGAATTAGAAGGAAAATAACTAATGAGGGTGAAATTTAGAAGCTAGCTCTAATGAGAAAAATGAAAACACTTTTTAAACCTCAACTTGTAAATGTTATTGAATCAATTCAAGCAAAGACAAGAGCTACACTAATTATAGAAAGGGAACTACATTATCTTGCAATCAACCATATAGCCACCAAATCTAATTGCAGACATGAAACTAACCTACCAAATCATAACTCAAGATTCCATGCATCATCTATCTAGCTCACACGTGCATATAAATCAATGTTCTATTTGTGCTAAATATGTAATAAAGAAACTAATGCTATTCTATTTTGCAGTGAAGGAAAATGATGGTTGGAATGCCATAGGTGCTTCCCTTGATCACATAGTCACAACTGGGGGTAAAACTACTTCTAAACTAAGTCAAAATTGCATTACAGGTCAAAATAGATAGTGAAAAAGGCTGCTACAGGTTTGCTACAAGTGCTCTGTATTACTACACGAAGGTCTGTAATGCTACAGGAAGGCTGCCAAGAAGGTTTAGGAGGAAGGGATGATTATTTGAAGGGATGGTAAGGTGGATGGAGGTTGGGGTATATGGATGAAAGGTGGCCAACACCCCTAGTCAAACTCAGATCCTTAGGAAGGCCGATTTTGAACTAGGAGAGATGCTCATGGTGACATAAGGGAATGATCTCAAGAGAAAAATTTGGGATTCATCAAAGAGGGTGAAGAAGTCCAAGATGGAGATCGTGAAAGGCCCCTTGCCTGCAGATCCAAACATCCTTGAAACATCACATGCACATACTCTTTTATCATTGACAAAATGAAACAACTAATAGTGGAAAAGATGAGTTGAATTTAAATGCATCTAATTTATGCCAAAAACTCTGATCTAGTGAATAAATCAACTCCTAAGATACAACAAGGACATGCAAAAAAAGATGCCTAACATAGACCTTCTTCCAGTAAATCATAAAGATAGTATTTTTGGACTGTTATTGTAGATTATTCCATTCATGCTTCCATGAGAGAGATGAGATATAGGTTGAAATCACAATATTTTTGAGGGGTTATGTTCTAATGAAATGGAGAAAACTAACAAGAACTCTAAGCTAAAAATAAATACCAATACATAAGAGGGACCTAATCCACTGGGCTTGGGCCCAAACCTAAGAGCCTCAACCCTTTGGAACTAGCTAAGTGATTAACCAATAAGAAACGTCTCATTATCATTGCATCAATGTCAAATACATCACATAACTAGTCGAAAATAACAATATCAAGTGCTTAAGCTGGATAGATCCTTAGATGAAAACAAATTTTGAATCTTAATGATCTCATTTGCACGTTTATTTATACAAGAGGGTAGGTACTAAAAACTCCCTAGAAAATAGGAATGTTTATCTCCCAAAACTCAAGAAGGGTGAATCTTGATCTTCTTTAACTACACTTGCTTAGATTCCAATGACCTCGTCTTGGTTGGCTTCCAATGACCTTGAGATAATGAGAGAGTGTGTGGTGATATTAGATGATTGAGGGAGTGAAGGAGGTGGACAAATTCCTAGAATATCTCATTGTTGTATACTTCGAGCTTCGACATTGAAATCATATAAAAATGCTCCATTTATTGCATTTAAACAATATTAAGCCACATGAAATAGCTAAACATATTATACCTATCTCACTAAGCATAATATAACAAAAATTGTAAATAAATGTGAGAAAGAGATATTTCTAAAGTTGGAGGATGGCATTATGACCCTTATGATGTACCTATTGATGAGCCTTATTAGTCGGGTTGGACAAATTCTCTAGAACCCTAGAAGGTTGTGGGTTGAGTTACTAGTTCTTGGAGCCCTGGACAACTTAGGTAGAGACAGATCTGGTTGGTGATTAGTGATGTCCAATGATGGAGGTGGAATCTCTTTGTTTGAGGGTTTAGGTGGTTTAGCCTCTAGAAGCCATGGTTTGGTTTTGTTTGTCTATTCCATGAGATCCCACATTCATTATTAGAATACGACATGAGGGTGATTGACTAAAAGAAAGATTTGGTTCATCCCAATCTATGGTCGGGTGGTACGTGGAAGTCCATGACTTGGTTGGTATTTTCATATGTTAATAAGAGATATTATTCTATTTTGATTCATGTATATTTTTAGCGATTATGTTGGGGATATTATCGCTGAGTTTCCATGGTTTCTATGTTGGTTATTTGTTGGTTATCTATTGGTTATGTGATGTATATTACTTATGGCTCTTGACATGTTTTGATGAACATATGAATAGTTGATGAATGCATGGACTAACTAGTGTTGTTGTAGCTATGTTGAAAGGGCATAGATCCTTCTTGGTTATTCTTAGATGAATCTCAAAATATTATGATTAGATATGCATTCATGACCTGTAGCTCACATGTTTACCATGTGTTTGAGGAAATGCCTAATTTGTTCTGGTCAGTCTTGGTCAAGTTTCTGTCTTGAGTTTGAATGTTTAGCCTTGTTGGCATGTCATGTATCATTTTGGAAAAGTCCAAGCATTTCTAGGGAGTGGTCTGGAGCCTGACCTGGAATTATGGCTTAGATCTCGAGACCACACCCTCTAAACTAGGAAAGTTGGGTCAAAATTGCACTCAAGTAGTGTTGTGCATGTGGTTGGAGGCCTTCAAACACACCCAATCCTTACCATGCATGCGGTTGGGGTGTAGGTAAGTAAAAAGGAGCCCCATCACTAGGGTTTGGTCACTTGTGGTGGTTCTGTTGGCATTTTGGCACAGGTATGGCACTATGGTACAGGTGTTGTCCTTGATGGCAACTCACTTTGGTGACAAATCTCAGTTCAGGTGTCCAGAATGAAGGAAATCTTGTATACGCAGGTACACCTTGCATAAGATGCGTATACACGTGAGTTATACGTTCCGAAGTCGCGTATGCATATACACGCACTTTTATGCACATAAAAGCGCGTACATGGTAGGAAACTTATTTTTGGTCCGTGGTTGTTAGTCGTTGGAATTTGAACCTATGGTTGTGGACCATTGTATCTTGTCGGAAGTGTTGACCCCAGGTTTTTGGGCCCTTGGTATTGTTTATTATGGTTTTGGACCATGGTATTGTGCAAGGCCTATAACTATAAAAGAGGAAGGAGATCATGTGGCAAGGCACTATCTGAATTATTGAATATCTGATATTGTGCTAGATCTGGAATACGAGTGATCGGGTTATGGTGCAGATCAAGATCTGAAAAAGGAGGAACCTAAGCGCAAGAAGGATAAGGGCTATTGATGGATCAAAATCTCAAGGCTTGAACATTGGTATCTCTGTATAATGTTGATCTATTATATGTGGCGCTCTCTTGATCTATAAATCTGGGTTAATTAATGTCTGAATGCTTAAAAGAATAAATTATCCCTTATAGATCTGTATGCAGGTTCAGTGAATTGCAGGTGCGTATACACGCTTTTTCTGTGAATGAAAGAAGCGTATACGCAGGTTGGTTGTGGTACAGAAGTGTATACTCGCAGGTTGCTAAAAAGTGAAGTAGCGTATACATATTGATTTATGTTCTAGTTGCTTCTGTTTTATTGTTGCAGTGTTCTGGGTTCAGAATTGGTGTTTGATTACAGTTACTGTGTTCTGGGTACAGTGGTTAGAGAAGTGCTTATTTGTTTCAGCTTTTGATTGGTGAAAAGGAGTTTGGGTTATGCAGAAATTCTTGATTGATGATCCAGTCTGAAAATTAATGAAATGAGGTCCCTGAAAGCAAAGAGAAGGTTGGAGCCTTCTGCAGGTAGGAGCCTGCGTACTAGTATCTCAAGCTAGTACAAGAACTAAGGGGGTTGGAGCTCCCTTCTAGGAAAGCTGGAAAAAGAGAGAGAGTTGTAGCTCTCTGCAGGTTGCAGCTTGCGTACTGGTAAAGTCTGCTCCAGTACAAGACATTGTAAAGAGAAGTTTCTAATTAATAAGAAGATAGAGACGAATTGCAGCAGGAGGTTTTCACCCACATTGGGTTTCCTCCTTATATCTTGTGTTCTTGTGTGTGACTGTCTTCTGCTCTGTTTCACTGTTTCTGGTAATGTTTATGTGCATCTGAATCATAGATTAATAACTGACATCTGAAGGATAATTCAAATTATAAGTCTGCTTGATATACGCGAGTTTCTTTATCTGTAGTTGCGTATATACGCGGTTTTTATTAACTGAAGTAGCGTATATCATCTGGAATTTAAAAAGGAAATATTTGGCTTGATAATACTGATTCACCCCCCCTCTCAGTATTATTTCCAACAATTGGTATCGGAGCAGGTCCTTCTAAAATAGCTTGATCGCTTGAAGGAAGATCTTTCATCATGAGCAACTACGAGAGGGAAGCATCAATCAGGCCACCGGTTTTTGATGGGACAAACTTCGTATATTGGAAGGTAAGAGTTACTGCCTATCTTCAATCTTTGGGTACAGAAGTCTGGGATATCATAGATACAGGATATACTTTTCCTGCAGCAACTCCTACAGATTCGGCTGAGAAGAAGAAATATGAAACAAATGCAAAGGCGGTCAATACTCTATTGGGATGTCTGTCGCAATCTGAATTTGTCAAAGTTATGCAGTATAAATCCGCAAAAGAAATATTTGACAAGATTGTTCTGAGCTATGAAGGAGATGATCAGGTAAAAAGAGCAAAACTTCAAACCCTCAGGATTCAGTATGAAAATCTCAAGATGTATAATGGTGAAAGTGTGGCTAACTATTTTCTTCGTGTGGATGAGATTGTTAATTGCATGAAAAATTTGGGTGAAGAAATAAAAGAGGCTATTGTGGTTGAAAAAGTTCTAAGATCTTTGTCACCTAGGTTTGAATCTAAAGTTTCTGCTATAGAAGAAAAGGAGAATCTACAACATCTTAAAATGTCACAACTACATGGAATTCTAACTGCTTATGAAATGAGGAAAGGAGGTCCATTTGACAGGAGAGAAGCTGCCTTCAAGGCTTCAGGCAAAGGAGAGTACTATGAATCAGGACATGGGTCAGAAGAAGAAGAAGAATCAAATTTTGTCAAAAATCTTCAAAGGGGTGCTGGACGATTCCGAGGTAAGTTACCTTTCAAGTGCTTTGCTTGTGGAAGAGTAGGTCACTATGTTGCCAAGTGTCCTCATAAAGATAAGATTGACAAAGGAAAGGAACCTGTTAGATGGAACAAGAAACAAAATCCAAATAAGAAAAGCTATTACACTCATGAAGATAGTGATGGACTCTCAAATAGTGACGAAGATGAACGAGGTAATGAGTATAAACTTTTAATGGCTTTTGAAGATGATGAGTACATGGATGCTATAGATGTAGAGGGTTTTTATAATGAAATGTCTGATCTCAAAGTTTGCTTAGAAGAGAAAAGTGCAATTATTGATTCTCTACAATGTCAACTGGCTGAAAGGGAAAAACATCTTGAAAAATTGGAATGTGAAATTGTTTGTCTTAGAAAGGAGATTGAGAAAAAAAAAGCTATTAATCTTAAATTTGTTAAAGGATCTGAAACTCTGGATGAGATTATCAATGTGCAGCGTTCTCCACTAATCAAGACAGGTCTGGGATATAATGGAGAAACATCTCAAGCATCCACATCCAAAAGTTATCTTGATGCAGCAAGGAGGAGCGAGCAAAGGCCTAATAGAAATCATCAGGTAAATCAGGGACAATTTACCTCAAGAACAAACAAAGACTATCAAGAAAATCGGGGGCAAGCTACCTTAAGGACAAATAGAAGCTACAATCAGCCACAGGTAAAATCTTCTCAATTTGCCTCAAGAATGGATGTCAGTAGAAACTACAATCGGTTGGATGATAGATTTGATAATCGCAGGAGTTTCTTCAATGGCCAATGTTTCTCTTGCCATAATTTTGGTCACAAAGCAGCTCAATGTGTTGCCTATAAAACAATCATGACTAGAGAAGTCCAAAAACAAAGGAATATGACTGGGATCACGAAAAGGACCTATAACAACTTTTCGGCCCTTGAAAATGAAGTTGAATGTTCTATTTGTAATAACTTTGGTCATGAAGATTCTGAATGCAGGAGCAGGTTTTGGAAGACAACTCAGAAGGAACAAACCTCAAGTGCCAGAACATGGAGAATGAAGGAACCACAACCAGAAAGATGTGGGATAGCCTTTTATGCAGAAGGACAGGAAAATCTATGGTATATTGTCAGCGTATGTTCGAAGCATATGACAGGGGATAAAGAAAAACTTGAATCATATACTGCATTAGAAAAAGGGAAGAAGGTTTCTTTTGGAAACGATTCCCCTGCAGCCATAAAAGGAAAAGGTACTGCTCAATTGAAAGAAAAGGTCAAAGCTGGAAATGTGTTGTATGTTGATGGATTGAAGCATAATCTTCTGAGTGTCAGTTAGATGTGCGATCAAGGAACCGAGGTAATATTTAGATCAAATGAATGTCATGTTCGCGATCTTGATACAGGTGAAGCAATGATCAAAGGTAGAACAACTCCAAATAATCTATACATATTTGAAGAAGGACAACAACAATGCTATTTGAGCAAGGATGATGAACACTGGTTATGGCATCGGAGGTTGGGGCATCTAAGCTTTTCACAAATAAGGAAAGCATGCAAATACCAGGCAGTTCGTGGTCTTCCAGATATCAAAATTCCAGACAACACCATATGCAAATCATGTCAGTTTGGTAAGCAAACCAGAACTAACTTTCCTGAGAAGGAAGGATAAGCTAGCAGGTCTCTTGAGCTAGTTCATACAGATGTATGTGGTCCATCTAGGAAAAGGTCACCTCGAGGAGAAGAATACTTTATATTATTCATTGATGACATTTCCAGGATGGTTTGGATAGGACTGATGAAGCACAAAGATGAAGCGTTCGAAAAATTCAAATCTTTCAAAGCATTGGTTGAAAATGAATCAGATCGCAAAATTAAATGCCTCAGGTCTGATAGAGGTGGGGAGTTTACCTCAAATGAGTTTTTCGATTTCTGTGAAGAACATGGAATAAGAAGGGAATTCTCTACAGCTAGGACTCCTCAACAAAATGGAGTAGTGGAAAGAATGAACAGAACGGTTCAACAAATGGCTCGTGCTATGCTTGATGAGTCTGGAACTCCTACAACCTTCTGGGGTGAAGCGGTTTATGCTGCGGTGGTTATTCTCAACAAAACAAATGTCCGGGTAAATAGCACTCAAACTCCTCATGAGCTTTGGTATGGTGAGACTCCCTCGGTAAAACATTTCAAAATTTTTGGAAGCAAATGCTACATTAAGAATAATGATGAACATCTTAGCAAGTTTGAACCTAGAGCTGATGAAGGCATTCTTCTTGGTTATTCTCCCCACAGCAAAGCATATATATGTTACAATAAAAGACTTGGAAGAATTGTTAACAGCATTGAGGTTGTGGTTGATGAAAAAGGAAACGTTCCTAGGCAAGTAAATTATGAAAATATAGAAGAAGATGAAGACTACCCTCCAAATCAAACTGATGATGAAGAAGAACCTCAAGAGGCACCAGTGGAACAGATAAGGATAGAAGAAAAGACTCCATCTAGGTATGTGCAGAAGAATCATCCAGAATCTCAGATTTTGGGGCAGAAAGAAGCAGGTGTACAAACTAGAAGAACAATTGCAGAAGCCTCAAGCTATTTGGCATTGCTCTCCTCCACTGAACCACAAAATGTAAAAGAAGCGTGCAAAGATGAATGCTGGGTCAAGGCAATGGATGAAGAACTCGAGCAGATCGAAAAGAACAACACTTGGGAGTTGGTCCCTAGACCAAAAGATAAGAATGTCATAGGAACAAAATGGATCTTCAAGAACAAGTTGAATGAAAATGGGGAAGTTATTAGAAACAAGGCCAGGCTTGTTTGCAAAGGGTATGCTCAACAGGAAGGAATAGACTTTGAAGAAACTTTTGCTCCCGTAGCTAGACTTGAGGCCATCAGAATGTTCCTTGCCCTCTCTAGCTTTAAAAAATTCAAAGTATTTCAAATGGACTTGAAGTCAGCCTTTTTGAATGGAGACTTAGAAGAAGAAGTGTACATTGAACAACCAGATGGCTTTATCCTTGGAAATGATCCAAATCTTGTATGCAGACTTAAAAAGGCTCTCTATGGGCTTAAACAAGCTCCAAGGGCTTGGTACTATCGGTTAGACAAATACCTTCATCAACAAGGTTTTTCAAAAGGATCAGCAGATAACAATCTCTATATAAAAATTGAAAATAACAAATTGCTAATACTTGTTGTGTATGTAGATGATATTATCTTTGGAAGCAATGAAGAAGCTATGAGTCAAAGCTTTGCCTTGGTGATGCAGAAAGAATTCGAAATGTCTTTGCTTGGAGAACTGACATACTTTCTTGGATTGCAAATCCAAGAAAATGAAGGCGGTATCTTCTTGTCTCAAACCAAGTACCTCAAGCAGATTTTGAAGAAGTATGGCATGGAAGATTCGAAACCTGTATGTACCCCCATGATTACAGGATGCAGCCTTAGTGCAAATGATGAATCAACAACAGTGCATCAACCAACCTATAGATCCATGATTGGGAGTTTGCTTTATTTGACAGGTACCCGACCAGATATTATGCGTGTAGTGGGAATAGTTGGAAGGTTTCAAGCCAACCCAAAGGAAACTCATCTTCAGGCAGTCAAGAGAATCTTCAAGTACCTTCAAGGAACTCAAAACTATGGCTTATGGTATCCTAGAGATACAGATCTCACTCTTCATGCTTACACAGATGCAGATTGGGCTGGAAGCATGGATGACAGGAAGAGCACAAGTGGCGGTGCATTCTTTATGGGTTCCAGATTAGTATCTTGGTTC
The DNA here is from genome assembly GCA_031772625.1 of Pinus tabuliformis. Lineage (NCBI taxonomy): Eukaryota > Viridiplantae > Streptophyta > Pinopsida > Pinales > Pinaceae > Pinus > Pinus tabuliformis. The sequence goes on along the minus strand of CM062813.1, from coordinate 439,389,221 downwards.
AGCAAGAAACAGAGTTCGATTGCTTTATCTACAACTGAAGAGGAATATGTGGCTGCTGCATCTTGTTGCATACAACTCCTTTGGATGATGCAAACCTTGCAGGATTTTCAAATCACTTGTACTCCACCTGTCTCTATCTTATGTGATAATACAAGTGCAATAAGAATTTCAAAGAACCCAGTCATGCATTCAAAGACCAAGCACATACCGATCAAGTATCACTTTCTCCGGGAACAAGTGTTGGAACAAAAGGTCAAATTGGAGTATGTTCCTTCTAAGGAACAAGTTGCTGATATACTCACCAAACCACTGCCCAGGGAAACTTTTGAATATCTCAGATAGAAGCTGGGAGTTGTTGATGCTTCATCCTGCTGTTGAAGCTTGTCTGTTCCAAAGAAAATTGGTGTACGCGAGTTGGATAAGGGGTATCCGCGTACATACGCCGATTTATGCAGGTTCAGTCGCGTATATGGAGTTCTGAAGAAAATCAGCAAGGGCAGACTCTGGTTGGAGAGAGTCTGAGATGGGTATGTCAGAGACCATCAAGCACAGGTTCAGGGGGAGCAGATAATCTTCTAATAATGCATTGTTGGCATTACCTTAGAAGCTCTTGGTTCTAGTACTCAAGCTGTTTTTGGCTCAGGTGGATCAGCTGCAGAAAGAAGATCAGAAGGAGAACATGATTGCGGATATATACAGTGATTGTCAGATGCTGCTGATAGTAGTTATTGGTGATTTGCATAGTCTTGATATTTCGTCTCTATGTCATTTTTTATCAAGGTCATGTAACGGCCTATTTTGGTTTCCCCACTATGCCTGGGATGATTGATGTGTTTGGTTGTCATGTGTAAATTTTTGATGTATCCCCACTTGGTTGGGTGGATGATCCCCACTTGGTTGGGTAATGGTTGTATGTATTGAGTCTTTTGGTGCTAGGAAGGTCTTTTATGATGTATAAGTCATGGTTCTTCTTGAAGAACATCTTTTGCAGATCTTGCCTACTGTCAGGGGGAGCATGTTCAGCACAGCAGAGCAGAGATATCAGCATGTACTCAGGGGGAGCACAGCCCTTTGCCCTTGATGACAAAGGGGGAGAAGGATTTTGAAGATCTTGGGGTTGCCATCAAGTCCAAAGGGGGAGATTGTTGGCATTTTGGCACAGGTATGGCACTATGGTACAGGTGTTGTCCTTGATGGCAACTCACTTTGGTGACAGATCTCAGTTCAGGTGTTCAGAATGAAGGAAATCTTGTATACGCAGGTACACCTTGCATAAGATGCGTATACACGCGAGTTATACGTTCCGAAGTCGCGTATGCATATAAACGCACTTTTATGCACATAAAAGCGCGTACATGGTAGGAAACTTATTTTTGGTCCGTGGTTGTTAGTCGTTGGAATTTGAACCTATGGTTGTGGACCATTGTATCTCATCGGAAGTGTTGACCCTAGGTTTTTGGGCCCTTGGTATTGTTTATTATGGTTTTGGACCATGGTATTGTGCAAGGCCTATAACTATAAAAGAGGAAGGAGATCAGGTGGCAAGGCACTATCTGAATTATTGAATATCTGATATTGTGCTAGATCTGGAATACGAGTGATCGGGTTATGGTGCAGATCAAGATCTGAAAAAGGAGGAACCTAAGCGCAAGAAGGATAAGGGCTATTGATGGATCAAAATCTCAAGGCTTGAACATTGGTATCTCTGTATAATGTTGATCTATTATATGTGGCGCTCTCTTGATCTATAAATCTGGGTTAACTAATGTCTGAATGCTTAAAAGAATAAATTATCCCTTATAGATCTGTACGCAGGTTCAGTGAATTGCAGGTGCGTATACACGCTTTTTCTGTGAATGAAAGAAGTGTATACGCAGGTTGGTTGTGGTACAGAAGCGTATAATCGCAGGTTGTTGAACAGTGGAGTAGTGTATACATATTGATTTATGTTCTAGCTGCTTCTATTTTATTGCTGCAGTGTTCTGGGTTCAGAATTGGTGTTTGATTACAGTTACTGTGTTCTGGGTACAGTGGTCAGAGAAGTGCTTATTTGTTTCAGCTTTTGATTGGTGAAAAGGAGTTTGGGTTATGCAGAAATTCTTGATTGATGATCCAGTCTGAAAATTAATGAAATGAGGTCCCTGAAAGCAAAGAGAAGGTTGCAGCCTTCTGTAGGTAGGAGCCTGCGTACTAGTATCTCAAGCTAGTACAAGAACTAAGGGGGTTGGAGCTCCCTTCCAGGAAAGCTGGAAAACAAGAGAGAGTTGTAGCTCTCTGCAGGTTGCAGCCTGCGTACTGGTAAAGTCTGCTCTAGTACAAGACATTGTAAAGAGAAGTTTCTAATTAATAAGAAGATAGAGACGAATTGCAGCAGGAGGTTTTCACCCACATTGGGTTTCCTCCTTATATCTTGTGTTCTTGTGTGTGACTGTCTTGTGCTCTGTTTCACTGTTTCTGGTACTGTTTATGTGCATCTGAATCACAGATTAATAACTGACATCTGAAGGATAATTCAAATTATAAGTCTGCGTGATATACGCGGGTTTCTTTATCTGTAGTTGCGTACATACGCGTTTTTTATTAACTGAAGTAGCGTATATCATCTGGAATTTAAAAAGGAAATATTTGGCTCGATAATACTGATTCACCCCCCTCTCAGTATTATTTCCAACAGGTTCTTTGGCCCCTGAGTTGTCTTATAGCCCTGAGGGATGTTGTGAGTTGTTAGTTTGTGGTTAGTGTTGGCATTATGATACATGTGTTTTCCTTGATGGCAACTCACTCAGATGAAAGATCATAGTACAACATGTTAACAACAAAGAATTATAGATTAGACTACATAGAATGTAAAAGAGACATATACGCAGGTTCACCTTAACCAAGCTACGTATACACGTAGGTTCACTGACCAAAAGTAGCGTATACGTACACACACACTTTCACAGAAGGAAAAGCGCGTATACCTTGGAAAACTAAGTTTTTGGTCCTAGGTATCTGGTCCATGGTATTGGTCCAAGGTATCTGGTTCGAGGTATTGACCCTAGGTATTTGGTCCAAGGTATTGGTCCTAAGTGGTTTTGGTCCATGGTATTGAGAAAGGCCTAAAACTATAAAAGGAGGAGAATATCATTAGGCCAGGGGTGCAAGTAATGAATATCTGATGAAGTGTGAGATCTAGTATGCAGGTTATTGGCCTATGGTGTTGTGCTTGATCTGAACTAGGGATGAACCTTAGCGGTTGATGGAGGATAAGATTTAATGATGGATCAAGATCTTAAGGCTTGCTTGAAATGAATTATATTTATATGGCTTGATCATGTTTATTCTAGATCTAAATACTAGCACATGTGTTCTTCTATAAATATTATGATCTGGGTATAACTGAAGTCTGGAATAGCTGCATAATTATGAATTAATATTTGTAGATGTATACGCCATTTGGATTTCAGAAAAGCGCGTATACATGCAGGTTCAACACATGGAAGTAGTGTATACCTTATAAAATATGTTTCAGTTGTTTCTATTTGCTATTGTAGAGTTCTGGGTTCTAGTTACTATACTCTGGTGACAGTATTCTGAATGATCAGATTGATGGGTTGTCAAAGTGATTGATTGATTCGGTTGTGGTTGGTTCAGAAAGTGATTGGTTGATGCAGATGTATGTGATGATTGAATTACAGTTATGATGTTGTTGATGGATCCAGTCTGAAAATTTATGAAATGTGGTCCTTGGAGGAAGAAAGAAGGTTGTAGCCTTCTGTAGGTCACAACCTATGTACTAGTAAACATATTGGCTAGTACAAGAGTTAGGGGGTTGTAGCTCCCTTCCAGGAGAAGTTGGAGAATGAGAGAAGGTTGTAACCTTCTGTTGGTAGAAGCCTGCATACTGGTATAAGTTTGCACTAGTACAAAATTGTAAACATATTTTCTTATTATTAGAAGAAGATAGAGACGACAACAGTAGGTGGTTTTCACCCACATTTGGTTTCCACCTTATATCTTGGTGTTCATCTGTGTTGCTTATGTGTGATGATTTATTCTGCTTTTACTACACTGTTTAATAAATCTCTGATGTACTGGTTAAATTTCAATGCATGATAAATTGGGTAAAACAAAAGTTCTCTGCATATACGCTGGTTGCCTTAAGTACAGTCGCGTATACACACTAGTTCACTTAGCTAAAGTAGCATGTAAAAATCTGTTTGGAAAATTAAATTATTGATCTGATAACACTGATTTGCCCCCCTCTCAGTATTATTTCCAACAATTGGTATTAGAGCAGGTCCTTCAAAAGAAGCTTGATCACTTGAAGGGAGATCCATCATCATGAGTAATCAAGAAAGCATGGGATCCATCAGATTGCCAATCTTTGATGGGAGCAACTTTTTTTATTGGTAGATAAGAACCACAACCTATCTACAATCACTTGGAACAGATGTCTAGGAAATCGTGGAAGGAGGATATACATTTCCATCAGCAATTCCTATAGATATGACAGGTAAAAAGCAATATGAAACCAATGCCAGGGCCGTCAATACATTATTGGGAAGTCTGTCACGATCAGAGTCTGTCAAAATTATGCAGCTCAAATCAGCCAAAGAAATATGGGACAAAATCGTTCTAAACTATGAAGGAGACTCTCAGGTAAAACGTGCTAAACTGAAAACTCTCAGAATTCAATATGAAACTCTTAAGATGCACAATAATGAAAGTATAGCTAGTTACTTCTTACGTATAGATGAGGTTGTTAATTGTATGAAGAATCTAGGTGAAGAGATAAAGGAAGTTACCTTAGTTGATAAAGTTTTAAGATCCTTGTCTGCTAAACTTGAATCAAAAGTATTTGCCATAGAAGAAAAACAGGATCTACAGACTATCACTATGACACAACTTCATGGAATCTTAACTGCCTTTGAGATGAGAAAAGGAGGCCCATCAAATATGAGAGATTCCGCATTTCAAGCTTCAGCAAAAGGAAAGGAAGAACTCAATGAATCAGGACATATTTTAGAAGAAGAAGATGAAGTAAACTTTGTCAAGAAGCTTCAATGGGGTTCTGGAAGATTTATAGGTAAACTACCTTTCAAATGTTTTTCCTGTGGTAGAGTCGGTCATTATGCTGCCAAATGTCCTCATAAAGATAAATATGATAAAGGGAAGGAATTTGAAAAATGGAATAGAAAACAAAGTGTAAGTAAAAAGAGTTACTATACTCATGGAGATAGCGATGGTCTATCAAATAGTGATGAAGATGAAAACAGTAATGACTATAGACTTCTAATGGCTTATGAAGATGATAATTTTTGGGATGCTTTAGAAGAAGATGACCTTCATGAAGAAATCTCTAAACTCAAAATCTATTTAGAAGAAAAGAATATGATTATAGATACCTTGACATACCAACTTGCTGAAAGAGAAAAACACAATGAAAAACTAGAATGTGAAATTGTGGGTCTAAGAAAGGATCTTGAGAAAACAAAATATCTCAATCTTAGATTTGCTAAAGGATCAGAAACCTTAAATGAAATTATCAAAGTGCAATGTTCTCCTATGATAAAGACAGGTATTAGATATACTAAAGAAGCATCTCAATCACAGAAGCCGTCAACCTCCACTAAAAGCTATCTTGATGTAGCAAAGAACAGTGAACAGTATGACAATCGTCAGCAAAGGCATAAATCAACCTGGGTCAATTTGCTTCAAGGATGAACAGAAGCCATAACCAACCTCAGGTAAATCATACTAAATTTGCTTCAAAGATGAATATCAATAGAAACTACAATCACTAGGTCAATAGAATCGATAATCGCAGGAACTTCTTTAATGGTCAATGTTTCTCATGTCATAATTTTGGACGCAAATCTTCTCAATGTGTTGCTTAAAAACTCATCATGACTAGAGAAGCACGAAATCAAAGGAATGTGACAGGGATCAAGAAAAGTTCCTATAATAACTTTTCTCTTCTTGAAAATGAAATAGAATGCTCAATCTGTAAAAACTTTGGCCATGAAGAATCTGAATGCAGGTGTAAATTTCAGAAAATATCTCAAAAGGAGAAAACTCCATTAAATCCCAAAATATGGAGAAAGAAAGAACCTCAAACAGAAAGATGTGGTATAGGCTTGTATGCAGAAGGACAAGAAAATCAGTGGTATATCAACAGTGGATGCTCAAAACACATGACATGTGACAAAGAAAAACTTCACTCATATAATGCCTTAGAAAAGGAAAAGAATGTCTGATTTGGAAACAAAACTCCTGCTGTCATAAAAGGTAAAGGCTCTGTTTTCTTGAAAGAAAAGGTTAAAGTTGGGAATTTTATGTATGTAGATGGTCTAAAGCATAACCCGTTGAGTGTCAGTCAAATGTGTGATTAAGGAAATGAAGTGGTGTTTCGATCAAACGGATGTGTTGTTTGTGAGCTTGATACAGGAGAAATCGTGATAAAAGGTAAAAGAAATCCAAACAACTTATACATACTCAAGGGAGGACAACAACAATGCTATCTAAGCAAAAATCATGAAAACTAGCTATGGCACATAATATTGGGACATCTAAACTTTTCTCAAATAAGAAAAGCATGTAGATTCTAGGTTGTTCATGATCTTCCAGATATCATCATTCCTAAAAATACAATATGCAAACCATGTCAATTCGGTACGCAAAACACATCTCGCTTCATTGAAAAATAAGGGTTAGCTAGTAATCCTCTTGAACTTGTTCATACTGATTTATGTGGACCATCAAGGAAAAGGTCATCTCGTGGAGAAGAATAATTTATATTGTTCATTGATGATTTTTCCAAAATGTGTTGGATAGGTATTCTAAAGCATAAAGATGAAGCATTTGAAAAGTTCTAAGCCTTCAAAGCTTTGGTTGAAAATGAATCAGATTCGAAAATCAAATGCCTCAGATTTGATTGAGGAGGGGAATTTGCCTCGGATGAATTCTTTGACTTTTGTGAACAACATGGAATAAAAAGGTAGTTGTCCACCGCAAGGACTCCTTAGCAAAATGGAGTGGTAGAAAGAATGAACAGAACTACTCAATGCTATGTTAGATGAATCTGGAACTCCTGCAACCTTCTGGGGTGAAGCTACATCCGCCGCCGTAACTATTCTCAACCAAGAAAATGTTCGGGTAAACATTACTCAAACTCCACATGAACTTTGGTATGGTAAGAATCCTACAGTAAAATACTTTAAAGTTTTTGGAAGCAAATGCTATATCAAAAGGGCTGATGAAAAAATTGGTAAGTTTGAGCCCAAAGTAGATGAAGGTATTCTTCTTGGCTACTCTTCCCGAAGTAAAGGATATAAATGTTATAAAGACTTGAGAAAATTGAAAGTATTGATGTTGTAGTTGATGAGGCATGCAAAAATCCAAAACAGATAAAAACCGAAGATTATGACAATGAAGAAGATGGGGATTATTTTCCCACATCAAATCATAATGGTTCTGAAGAAGAAACCAATGAAGCACCATAAGAAGAGATAATGGTAGAAGAAAAGACTCCGTCCAGGTATGTTTAGAAAAATCATACAGAAACTCAAAGTTTAGGGGAAAAAGAGGCAGGTGTATAGACAAGAAGAACTATTACAGAAACCTCAAGCTATCTAGCATTACTATCCTCCACCGAACCTCAAAATGTAGATGAAGCATGAAAAGTTGAATGTTGGGTCAAGGGCATGAATGAAGAACTTGAGCAAATTGAAAAGAATAATACTTGGGAATTAGTTCCTAGACCTCATGATAAGAATATCATAGGAACTAAATGGATATTCAAAAACAAGCTGAATGAAAATGGAGAAGTTATTAGAAACAAGGCTAGACTTGTTTGTAAAGGATATGCTCAACAAGAAGGTATAGATTTTGAAGAAACTTTTACACCTGTTGCTAGACTTGAAACCATAAGGATGTTTCTTGATCTTTCTATTTTTCAGAAATTCAAAGTATACCAAATGGATGTAAAATCTACCTTCCTTAATTGAGACTTAGAAGAAGAAGTCTATATTGAACAACCAGAAGGATTCATTTTTGGAAATGATTAAAACTTGTATGCAGACTCAGAAAGGCTCTCTATGGTCTAAAACAGGCTCCAAGGGCCTGGTATTACCGTCTTGACAAATATATCCACCAACTAGGTTTTTCAAAGGGGTCAGCAGATAGCAATCTATATACAAATATTGACACTGATAAATTGCTAATAATTGTTGTTTATGTTGATGATATCATTTTTGGTAGCAATGAAGAATCCATGAGTCAAAATTTTGCTTCAGTAATGCAGCAAGAATTTGAAATGTCCTTGCTTGGTGAGCTTACCTATTTTCTTGGTCTACAAGTTCAACAAAATAAAGATGGTATTTTTATTTCACAAACCAAATATCTTAAACAGATCTTGAAAAAGTACGGCATGGAAGATTCTAAACCAATATGTACCCCAATGGTAACAGGATGCAGTCTCAGCTCAAATGATGAATTAGCAGCAGTGCATCAACCAACTTACAGATCCATGATTGGCAGTCTACTTTATCTAATAGGTACCCGACATGACATCATGCATGTAGTAGGAATAGTTGGAAGATTCCAAGCAAATCCAAAGAAATGACACCTTTAGGCAGTCAAAAGGATTTCCAAATATCTTCAAGGAACACATAAATTTGGTTTATGGTATCCTAGAGATACAGGTCTTACTCTTCATGCATATACAAATGTAGATTGGGCAATTGATGAAAGAAAAAGCACTAGTGGTGGTGAATTCTATATGGGTTCCAGGTTATTGTCTTGGTTCAGCAAGAAACAAAGTTCAATTGCATTATCTACAGCTGAAGCAGAATATGTGGCAGCTGCATCTTGCTGCACACAACTACTTTGGATGATGCAAAACTTGCAAGACATTCAAATCACATGTACTCCACCCAAATCCATTCTATTTGATAATACAAGTGCCATCAATATTTTAAAGAATCTAGTCATGCACTCCAAGACCAAGCACATACCCATCAAATATCATTTTCTACGTGAACAAGTGCTTGAACAAAAGGTAAAATTGGAGTATGTTCCCTCCAAAGAACATGCTGCTGATATATTCACTAAACCACTACCCAGAGAGACATTTGAATAACTCAGACAAAAGCTGGGAGTAGTCGCTGCATCATCCTACTGTTAAATCCTATTTTTTAGAGAAACGTTGTTAAATGCGTGTTTCATGAAGCATAGTCGTGTACATACGCGGGTTTCTGTGGGCACAATTGCGTATATGTTGGTTTGAGGAAAAACAGTGGGCAAGACTCAGGAAAAAGGGGTCTGATATGGTTCTATCAATTATTTGCTCTGTTTGATGATGGTTACAATTTACTGATAACATGTGGAAATATGTTGGTCCTCATAAGTTGTTGATAACTTGATGTATATCTGATTGATGATGGTGCCTTGATATTTCTTACTAATATATTCAATAATTATATCTGACAGTGAACATCTGGCACAGGTTCAGGGGGAGCATATGCTTCTAATAATGCATTGTTGGCATTATCTTAGAAGATCTTGGTACAAATCCACATAATTATTTTGATTCAGGTGACTCTTTTGATGATGGAAATATACAAGCTATTGATCCTAATGGTGCAGATCATATATGGTGTATGATAGTTGCTGATGACTATCATGGTCTTATTTAGATCGGTTGTCCTTATTATAAATGTCATGTATATCATTTAATGTAAAGGTCATGAAAAGGCCTAATTTGTAACCCCACTATGCATGGGATGGATGATGTAATATTTCTTGTTTTTGTCATGTATAAACAATTGGTATATCCCCACTTGGTTTGGTGGATGAGTCAAATTTGGTATATCCCCACTTGGTTGGGAGATGGATGTATGTATGAGTCATTGGTGATAGGAAGGCCATTGGTGATGTACGTATAGAGTCATGTTCTTCTTGCAGACTTTGCTTGTACTCAGTGGGAGCATGAACTCAATCATGGGAGCTCAATCAGTACATTTTAGCATATCAGAAAATTCAGCATGTACTCAGGGGGAGCATGACCAACATAATGTATGTCAAAGGGGGAGCATGACCCTTTGCCCTTGATGTCAAAGGGGGAGAGTGACTTGGTGTTGTTGTTGCCATCAAGTCCAAAGGGGGAGATTGTTGGCATTATGATATAGGTGTTGTCCTTGATGGCAACTCACTTAGATGAAAGATCATAGTACAATAGGTTAACAACAAATAATTACCGATCAAACTACATAGAATGAAGAAATAGAGGTATACACAGGTTCACCTTGACCAAGCTATGTATACACGCAGGTTCATTGATCGCAAGTAGCGTATACATACACACACACTTTCAGAGAAGAAAAAACACGTATACCTTGGAAAACTAAGTTTTTGGTCCTAGGTATTTGGTCCATGGTATTTTGATCCATGGTATTGGTTCAAGGTATTTGGTCCGAGGTATTGGCCCTAGGTATTTGGTCCTAAGTGGTTTTGGTCCATGGTATTGAGAAAGGCCTAAAACTATAAAAGGAGGAGAAGATCATTAGGCCAGGGGTGCAAGTATCGAATATCTAATGAAGTGTGAGATCTAGTATGCAGGTTATTGGCTTATGGTGCTGTGCTTGATCTAAACCAGGGATTAACCTTAGCAGTTGATGGAGAATAAGATCTAATGATGGATCAAGATCTTAAGACTTGAAATGAATTATCTTTATATGGTTTGATCATGTTTATTCTAGATCTAAATACTGACACATGTGTTGTTCTGTAAATATTATGATCTGGGTATAATTGAAGTCTGGAATAGTTGCAGAATTATGAATTAATATTTGCAGATGTATATTCTAGTTGGCTTTGAGAAAAGTGCGTATACACGCAGGTTCGACACATGGAAGTAACATATACCTTGTAAAATATTTTTAAATTGTTTCTGTTTGCTATTGTAAAGTTCTGGGTTCTGGTTGCTGTATTCTGGTGACAATGTTCTGAATGATCAGATTGATGGGTTGTCAAAGTGATTGATTGATTCGGTTGTGGTTGGTTCAGAAAGTGATTGGTTGATGCAGATGTATGTGATGATTGAATTACAGTTATTATGTTGTTGATGGATCCAGTCTGAAAATTTATGAAACGTGGTCCTTGGAGGAAGAAAGAAGGTCATAGCCTTCTGTAGGTCGCAGCCTACATACTAGTAAACATATCGGATAGTACAAGAGTTAGGGGGTTGTAGCTCCCTTCCAGGAGAAGCTGGAGAACTAGAGAAGGTTGTAACCTTCTACAGGTAGAAGCCTGCGTACTGGTATAATTTTGCACCAGTACAAAATTGTAAACAGATTTTCTTATTATTAAAAGAAGACAGAGACGACAGCAGCAGGTGGTTTTCACCCACATTGGGTTTCCACCTTATATCTTGGTGTTCATGTGTGATGCTTTATTCTGATTTTACTGCATTGTCTAATAAATCTCTGATGTATTGGTTAAAGTTCAATGCATGATAAATTGGGTAAATCAAAAGTTCTCTGCATATACGCTGGTTGCTTTAAGTACAGTCACGTATACACGCTAGTTCACTTAGCTGAAGTAGCATATACAAATATGTTTGGAAAATTAAATTATTGATCTGATAATACTGATTCACCCCCCCTCTAAGTATTATTTCCAACAGTTAGTTGTAGGCACCACTTCCTTAATTGGAATTGGGAGGTTACGTTATGTCATAGTGATAATATTCTCATGTTTACCTTGGTAAGCCGGGCAAATTAGGTAAATGTGGGAGGAGACATTACAACTCCTTGGACATTTCATCGAAATATCGGTATGTGAGATATATCTCTTTGAACAGTTGCTGGAAGTTCTCCCAGGTAACTTCTTTTCCTTCCAGATTATGAATAATTCATAACTCTTCCCACCATTGGGGTGCTTTCCCCTGTAGTTGATAGTTGGATAGTTTATATTTTAATTCATATGTATAATTGTAAGCTTGAAAATAACAATTTATATTTAACATCCAAACCTCTGCTACCTCATCTGATTCTCCATCATATATTTGGGGTCAAATTTTATGAAATTATTCATATAGTTCCACCTTAGTTTTTATTATTTTTATTTTACAGGGGATGTACTCAAGAGGATATATGTTCTTTGTCCTCCATTTGTTCCCTCAACTTCTGAGCTTCTTCTTCATTTTTTTCCACTTAGATGTTTCTTCCCTGTCCTCACCCTCTTTCTTGGCTTCCACTGTTCTTGAATTGTTCCTTTCTGTTAATGTCTTAATCAACTATTTTTTCTCTGCACAATATTTCAATAACTATTCATGGCTAGCATGAAGATTTAGCATTTCAGTTTTCATTTCTCTCATCATATTTAGTAATTCTTCGTTAGGGCCTCAAATTTTTTGTTGCAGGTGTATGTAAATCTCATCTTCACCAATATGGGTTTCAAGATTATTTTCAACTTTTAGGTATCCCATCATACCTCTTCCTTTCTTACATTGTAAAAAATTCACAAGCCCCTATTTGTTAGCCATTAGCAAATTGGTAACTAGCCCAAGGTCTCAGTTTTTGAACCTAGGATTTGATACCACTTGTCAAATATCCTATAAAACTTCCTACATAAAACTATTCTTACTCCAAAATAATATAAGAGAAACAATTTTCTTTTTTGTATTTACAAACCAACATAGTTCTCAAAATTATCATTCATTATTCCTCATGAAGAATTTTCTTGCATCTATGTATGTATGTATGTATATATATATATATATATATATTTGTTCCTATACACAATATGACTTTTTACTTTATCTTAAGTCCTTTTTTTCTAAATTTTAGAACCACTTTTCCACCATGAGAATCTTTCTCCTTTTTTTTACATGCTCACCAGACTTAGGTTTTCTTATATGTTTGAATCACTTTTCCTCATGACAAATTATACCCTAGAAGCATATAAATTTAGAGTTGTTATAGTATAACTTGGTACGAAATATTTGTGTCAACATGTCAACCATAACCTCATGAGTGACTATTATTATATGCTCGTTATACTTTTATAAAACATTAAACACCTGCATAGAGAACTCTTCATATCATTATATGACTATCAGCGCACCACGATTCTTATTTAAAGCATGTGTTTCTTTATGGTTTATAGGTTAGGGAGACTTATCTCGTGATGCATATGGGATTTATTGTTGATCCACAAGACAAGTTTTCTATCACGACCTTATATTATATTTCTCTAGGTTGGAAGTTTATGTTATTTTGTGTACCTATGGTAATGAGTCAAACGCTCTTGACTTCCAAATGTATGTCATTATAATGTTAATGTGGATATTTTCGGACCTAAAACACTATAGTTCTTAATTAGATTCTTTTATTTCAAGAAATTATCTCAATGATACATACGAAAAATGGATAATTTAATAGTGGTTATGTGATGTCGTTGTTTTTGGTGGTGACCACCTTTGGGGTTTTCCATGGACATTCCCATTTTATTCTTCCATCGATGGAGACAAAGCCCTGATCTTAGGTATTCTAGTGTTTGTCCCTTGTTACAAATTTTGGTATGACAAGGGTTCATTTATCTGCAATGGGTTAAGGTTTTTGGCAGAGGCTTTGATGGATTGTATTATTAATCCTTTCCTCCCATTAAAAGGGTTTGATTCTCAAAATTTTGCATATAATAATCTGATCTTTCCATAACTCTCTATCTATTTAAAAATTTGCTACATCATTGATCCGAGATATTTTGCTTATAGATGTGCTAAAGAATTACATGAATAAATTGTAGCTTAACATAGAAAACTTAATGTGCACATGAGAGAAGAGGAGAAACACATAAAGCATGAAAGAAGACAACAAGAATTGATAACGGAGTTTGTCCCACTTGGACTACGTCTTTGGACCCTGCTCGATCAATGGGGATACCTTCATTCATTAAGTGGCATGAGAAAGAAGAGTACAAACATCAATTACAAAAAAGGAATTTTATACCTCCATGTTGAAAAATGGCCGAAAAATGCATAACTATGATGGAGAAATGGACAATGCCATTGTGTTCGTGGCATCAAGAAGCGCTGAAACCATATAAAATTTGTCAAATTCTAACAAAGTGAAAATTTGGCCCTCCTGTAAAATTCTGCCTCGAACTGTGTGCACTGCCTCCTTTGCCTGGGCGCACTGAGAAACTGCATTTAAGTAAAAAATCGCCGGCAGATTTTCCCAAGTTTCTTTTGTGGCGTGTTGGCTGGGGATCAAATTATTAGGGAGGAGGTCAGGCGGTCAAACCCCGCCTCTTCCTTTTTGCATAACAAATTTATTTATAAATAAAAAATTGGTTGGGTCGGGCTTGCCTTGGGCGCCCACCCACAGTACCCACCTCCGCTCTAACTTGTTTAGCTGGTGGTTTGTTTTTTTTTGGGTTGGGTCCGTGCCCCAAGGGCCGGCCCACCTAACTCCACATTGTGTTATTGTAACCATGGTGTGGGTTGTGGGGTGGCGGGGTCATGGCCGCCCACCCCGTTTGTTTATCATTGTTACAACTATTCCGTGGGAGGGGCCGGGGGTCGTGGCTTGCCCCTCCACCAATATTTTTAATGTTATGTGGTATGATTTTGGGTGGCAGGGTTGGTGGCTTGCCACCATTTTTTTAATTTTTTTTTGTTTAATAAAAAGAAAATGTGCATTTTTGGAAATTTGGTTTTTTGACCGAAGGAGTATTTTTAACTAGGCAACAATTTTTCCTAGAATCTGGCTGGAGTTGTCCAGATTCTATCTGTCGGAAAAGTCCAAATTGTGTCTTTGCTAAGCCTGCCCAGTCATCAAAAAGTCAACCCAACTTTGACTACCTCTATCTCCTTCATCTGGACTCGGATTGGAGTGTTGTTCACACCATTGGAATGAGGGCGATGAGCACTTCGATTTGATGTCAAGTTCATCACCTTTCCACCACTAATAATTTTGATCCTTTTCCATGCCACTAGTGTCTGGAGATCCTCCTGGATCAATCCTCTCCATTGAGGAGATTTTGGACTGTGAAAAGCTTTATCAGTCAATTGGCAAGTGAGGGAATTCTTCCTTCACTCTTTCTTTTTTCCAGCCATTTTTCCTTGCTAGGGTGCATCCCCTTGAAACCAACTTGAAGGTATTCCACATCTCCCCATCGTGAAGTCCTATTTCTTCTATCAAGGATGATGTCTTCAGGTAACTCATCGAGATACTCTGGTGCATAGTTATCAACTGTAGGAACTGTGTCCACCTCTTCGGTGTCCATAATCAATGGTGGCTCATACAACTTTAAGTTCTCCACATTCACTATGGAGTACATTTGCAT
Organism: Pinus tabuliformis; assembly: GCA_031772625.1. Classification (NCBI taxonomy): domain Eukaryota; kingdom Viridiplantae; phylum Streptophyta; class Pinopsida; order Pinales; family Pinaceae; genus Pinus; species Pinus tabuliformis. The sequence continues at coordinate 439,373,888 of CM062813.1, read as the reverse complement.
ATATATTGGCAAATCGAGATGGAAGACATTGTTTCCAATCTTCTCCAATATGGTGAATGGACCATACCGGATTGGTCACAACTTCTTCCCTTCTCCCTTCATCCTGTCCTTGCCGATATGGAACCACACTTTGTCGCCCAATTGAAATTGATGGCCGACTCGGTGTTTGTCATGTCGAGCCTTGCATCGGGCTTGAATTTTCTCCAACTGCTCCTGTACTGCTTGGTGAATCAACTGGATCCGCTGAATGAACTGCTATGCTTTGTCCCTATCATTGCATCCAGTAGTGTCATCTTCCCTTCCAAAGACCATATCAAAAGGGTCTTTTGGAAGGTAGCCAAAACATGTCTCAAATGGTGAACGATGCATAGATAAGTGCACTGCTCAGTTGTAGGAATGCTGCACATATGGAAGATGTTCGTCCCACAACTTAGGATGCTTCCCGCAATAGCCTCACAACAAGTGTACCACAGTGCGGTTGACAACCTCTATCTGTCCGTCAGTCTGTGGATGAAATGCCGTGCTTCATTTCAACTTGGTGTCCATCATCTTCCATAAGTTGGTCCAAAAATATCCGAGAAAGCGAGAGTCCTGATCTGACACAATAGATGTGGGCAACCCAATATGGACCTAAACATGCTGAAAGAAAATATGAGTAGTCTGTTTTGCAGTGATCTACTTTTTATAGGGCATTAAAATACACATCTTCCTAAAATGGTCAACGATGACATACAAATAGTCATGACTTTTTTTGGACAAAGGAAATCCTCCTACAAAATCCATCGACACACTTTCCCATGGATGACTTGGAATAGGGAGTGGTGTGTAGAGCTCGAGTTTTCTATTAGAGGGCTTTGAAATAGAACACATCACACACCCCTTTACATAGCGAGTCACAATGTTCTTCATCTGAGGCCAAAAAAAAAATCTTTGTACATGACACAAAGTTTTTTCAATGCCAAAATGACCAGACACAAGGGCGGTGTGGGCCTTCTGGATTACATGTACCCTTTCGCCTATGGGTATGCACAATTTACCCAGGTGATACAACATTTTCCCCTGCAAGTGATAGTTTTCCACCTGTGAACCATGAGTTAGTTTTGCATAAATATCCTTAAAGTCATCATCGCTAGCATATTGTTTAGCATAACTTTAAAAAGATAATGAATCATTATGCAAAATAACAGAAGCCGAAATAGGAGGGCGAGATAGCATATCGACCACTTTGTTGCTAGTGCCCTTCTTATACTTTATTACCAGATGAAACTACTGAAGAAAACCCATCCACCTGAAATGACGAGATTTCTGCATCTTGGTTTGTGACTGAAGATACTACAAGGGCTGATGATCTGTATGGATAATGGTCTCCTTGCCGATCAGGTAGTGTTTCCACTTTTTCACACTCTAGACCAAGGCATATAACTCCTTGTCATAAGTGGGATAATTTATCACAGCTTGAGAGAACTTCTTTGAATGGTAACATATTGGCTTCTTTTGCTACATCAGTACAACTCCCATGGCATATCTGCTGGTGTCTGTCTCGATCTCGAATGGCTGTTGGAGATCTGGTAAGGCCAAGACCAGTGCAGTGCTGATTTTTTATTTCAATGTTTCGAAGGACTTCTGCTGCTTTCCTCCCCATTGAAATAATTTCTTTACACTTGTCATTGCGTGTAAAGGAGCTGCAATAATAGAGTAATTAGTAATAAATCTCCTCCAATACTGTAATGCACCCAAAAAACTGCAAACCTTGGTTACACTAGTAGGCTTAGGCCAATTTACAATTGCTTCAACTTTAGAAGGATCAATTTTTAGCTGACCATGACCAAAAATATGACCTAGGTAAAACAAAGAGGTTTACCCAAACTCACACTTTGACAATTTTACATAGAGTTTTTTGTTTTTCAATACATCAAGCACTTTCTTCACATGACATACATGTTCATTCCAACTTTTACTAAAGATATGAATATCATCTAGATAGACAACAACAAATTCATCAATGAAAGGCATAAAGAGATCATTCATGACCCTCATGAAAGTGACTGGAGCATTACAAGGTCTGAATGGCATCACCATCCATTCAAACAACCCCTGTTTGGTCTTGAAGGTGGTTTTCCACACATCCTGCTATACAATTCGGACCTGGTGATAACCACTACACAAATCCAATTTGGTGAAATAGATAGCATTCTTTAACTGATCTAATAAGTCATCAATGTGGGGAAGAGGGTAATGATTTTTCATGGTGATTTTTTTTTAGTGCTCGATAATCCACGCACATCCTCCATGTGCCATCTTTCTTCAACACTAAGGCAATCAGTGAGCCACATGGAGAAGTACTCGGTCTGATGACTGCTTGGTTCAATAGTTCTTGCACCTGCTTTTTGATCTCCTCCATCTCAATGGTTGACATCTTGTACATGTCAATATTCGGTAAAGGAGCGTCATGCTGCAAATGGATCTCATGTTGGATTTCCCTCTTCGGAGGTAATCCCCTTGGTTCCTGAAACATCTCATCATAGTTAGAAATTAATTCACATAATTCCTTTTTATGCACATGATCACAACCCTGGAAAGCATTGGATAATTCTGCATCTTTTCCCCTTACAACCATAAGCATGCAACCCTTACTGGAATTCACCAACCTCTTCATTTGTCCTGCACTTACAAGGCTAGCATTGATTTTAGTTTGATGAGCCCTTACAATATATTCTACCCCATATTTTGTGATTTGGTATTTGTTTTCATGATGGAAGAATATTTCCTTTCTATCATATAGATATGGACTCCCTAACACCATGCCATAGATATCCAATGGTATCACATCAAGTTTTACCTCATCCACTAACTTAGAAGCGATCACAAATTTAACCTTACACTGCTTAGTTACATTTAGTTTTTCTTTATCATGTATTCATCCAAGTGGGTAAGGTTTTGGATGTGGTTTGGTTTCCAAACCTGGCTTCTTTACCAAGGACTCTGAAATTAAGTTTTCTTGGGATCTGGTATCAAATAGAGTTTCCAGTTTTCTATGATTTATGATAACTCTAATATGAAATAGCTCAATTCTCTTTCATTCATTAGGAAGAGACTCATCTATTGAACTAGTACCTTCATGTGATTCAGAATTAACATGAGGTGTAAGAGTACCTTTTTTTCATGCTACTGTGATCAATGCTTCATCTCTAGAATTAGATCCAAGGACTTGCTACACAATTTCCACTGTCTTCTACTTGCCTTTTAATCCATACTTCTTTGGTCTCTTTTTCGGGTACTGTTTCCAATAATGATCGTCGTCATGACCTTCCTTTTTGTAGTGAGTGAAATAAGGTCTTTCTCCTTCATCTTTCTTGGTTGATGCCGTCCTCTTCTCCTTTCCTTTTCCTTTCACTTTGGGTTTTCCATTTGGAGGTTTGAAAGTTGGTTTCTTGAAATGATCATCTCTTTAATTTTTTCCCTTGTTCTCAAGATGAATTGCCTTCACACTGGTGGAGTCAATAGTAGTTGGTTCAAACAATAATAATGAATGTCTAAGGTAACTATGTAATGATCCAATAAACTTAGTTACTACTTCAGGTGAGTCAAGTGCAATGCCCAAATTAAGTCCATGTTTTCTAAATTCCTCTATAAAGCTTTGAACATCCTGACCTCTGCCTTGCCTTAAGTATTGCTAATCCATTAAGGCTTTTTGTTTATAACCCAAGGGATATAATTGTTCCTTTAATGCAAAAATGAAACTAGGCCATGAGGAAAGAATATTACCCACAAACTTACTGCTTCACAATTTTCTCTCCCACCAAACAAGAGTGGTGCTACTCAGCCGAGGAGAGGCCAGCTGAATATTTGCCTCATCCTCCTCGATCTACTGAATCTTGCAGTAGATTTCAATTTGCCTAATCTAGTTATTAAGATTTTCTGCATTACTTTCACCGTTAAACATGGGAAGATCAAATTTGACATCTAATTTAAAGAAAGGTTTCTTAGATGAATCCCTTGCATTTCTATGATGATGGTGAGGAGAGGAAGAAGAACTTTCACTCGTGGAAGGAGAAGGAGGGGGTTATTCTCCACCATTTCTATACATTGAACCTTGTTCTTCTGGATTTCTCTCTTCTGCTTTCTCCAGCCTTGAAAGTAACTGACCAACATTCTTTGCCATTGTATAGAAGGTTTTGTGGAAATTGCGCTCCTCTTCATGATGAGCCTCTTCATCTACCATGTTTCTCCTTCGATGTGCACGCCCCGCTTCGGGATCGAAAGACTTTAGTTTCCTTCGTCTCTTCAAATCTTGTTTATTGTTAGCATAAAAACATGAAATTCACATCTAAAAAAGACCTACTCTGATACCACTTGATCCAAGATCTTTTGCTTATAGATGTGTTAAAGAATTACATGCATAAATTGTAGCTTACCATAGAAAACTTAATGTGCACATCAGACAAGAGGAGAAACACATAAAGCATGAAAGAAGACACCAAGACTTGATAATGGAGTTCATCCCACTTGGACTCCGTCTTCGGGCTCTGCTCGATCAATGGGTAGGCCTTCATTCATTAAGTGGCATGAGAAAGAAGAGTACAAACATCAGTTACAAAAAAGGAGTTTTATATCTCCATATTGAAAAAATCGCCGAAAAATGCAGAACTCTGATGGAGAAATAGACAACGCCATTGCATTCGTGGAATTGAGAAGTGCTGAAACCATATAAAATTTTTCAAATTATGACACAGTGAAAATTTGGCCCTCCTGCAAAATTCTGCCTCGAAATACGTGCACTGCCTCCTCTGCCTAGGCACACTGATAAACTGCGTTTAAGTAAAAAATCGCCGATAGATTTTCCCAATTTTCTATTTGGAATGTTGGTTGGGGATCCAATTAATAGGAAGGAGGTTTGGCTGTCAAACCCCACCTCCTCCTTTTTACGTAACAAATTTATTTATAAATAAAAAATTGGTTGGGTCGGGCCCGCTTTGGGCAGCCTGCCCACCGTACCCACCTCCGCTATGACTTGTTTAGGTGGTGGTTTGTTTTTTTTTTGTTTTGGTTGGGTCCGTGTCCCAAGGGCCGGCCCACTCAACTCCGCATTGTGTTGTTGTAACCATGGTGTGGGTTGTGGGGTGGCGGGGTCATGGACGCCCACCCTGTTTGTTTATCGTTGTTACAACTGTTCCTTGGGAGGGGCTGGGGGTTGTGGCCCGCCCCTCCAACAATATTTTTAATGTTATGTGGTATGGGTTGGGGTGGCGGGGTCGGTGGTTCACACCCTTTTTTTATATTTTTTTTTTGTTTAATAAAAACAAAATCTGCATTTTTGGAAATTCAGTTTTTTGACCAAAGGAGTCTTTTTAACCAGGCAACGATTTTGCCTAGAATCTGGTCAGAGTTGGCCGGATTTTGTCTACCGAAAAAGTCCAAATTGTGTCTTTGCCAAGCCTATCCTGTCATCAAAAAGTCAACCCAACTTTGACTGCCTTTATCTCCTTCGTCCAGACTTGGATTGGAGCGCTGTTTGCACCATTGGAATTAGGGCGAGGAGCACTTCGATCTAATGTCAATTTCATTGCCTTTCTTCCACTTTGAATTTTGAGCCTTTTCCATGCCACTGGTGTCTGGAGATCCTCCTGGATCAGTTACTATTATTGTATGATATCTAATGGTATTTTATTTTTCTCTCTCTGAGGTCCATCGAATGGACATGGGCTTCAACCTCATTCTCCTTCCGCAGGTATGCCTTCTACTAGTTTTTCCAAGTAATGAATTCCTCTGTCAGTCAATGTGTGTTTATGGTTTAATTATATAACACCCAATTTTATGACTTCGAGTTGTATGCCTATTAGGATTTGACACCAATTGAATGAAAGGTTTAAATCTAAGCCCTCCTTGGTAAGTCTATTGCTCCGTTCATGAAATTTTGGTGAGTTTCTCTAATTTTGGAAATGGTTCAAAAGGTCTTTTCCCTTTCTTACAACTATTGCTAATTCCTTGAATTGGTTACTATGATTACTTGCAAGGTCTGCTCATTTCTTGTATGAGGTATATCCTCCAAATTGTTAGGGTTTCTCAAAAATATCACTCGACTTATCTTTTATTCCATGTTTTAAGTCTCATTTATTTCTCTTGTTCCAAGTCCTACTGATTGTTGGTCGATGTTAGGGTTTTAATTTGTGTTGTAAATTTTTACCTGTAGGTTTTAACCTCGTACAAAAATTTCCCTCATATGAATTCCAAAACACAGAAAATGAATAATGTGAGAGCATAACACATAAAAAACATATACACAGAGATTTTCCCCTGGATCCCAAAAATGGGACTACCAGCTTGATTTTTCATTATATTCCTTTCAATGTTATAATACATATTTATACATGTCGAAGCATCCAATACCATGGACTAAAAACCATCGCGTCTAAAAAACATGTGCAAAAATCGTGCACAAAACCATAGGTGGGTCCACCCAACCTAACATAGGTTCCAAAACCAAAATTTTTCGGGGCGCTGCCCCATACCCCATAGAGTGGGGCTACCTGCACCCCTCAAACCCCCTGTGACTCCCCCGCTATGCAATCGACGCAACGAAGGGGGGGGGGGGGGGGGGGGGGGGGCGAACCCCCCGGTTAACTACGTGGACGAGTCGTGGAAAGAATATAACACAACCCAACATTCGCCCACTTGTTGTTTTCTTTGCACAGGGGGCCACAAGAGAGCTTAGTCATTTATCCAGCCCTACAATTCCCATTGTTTCTCTACACCAAGAGAACTTCTTAGGGCTCATATATTTTGTCAATGCATCTGCAATATTCTTCAAAGTGTCCATCTTTACTAGCAACACCTTTTTGTCTTCTATCATATCCCTCACAAAGTGATACTAAACATCAATGTGCTTTGTCTTTAAATGATATGCAGGGTTATTTTCCAAGAAAATTGCACTTTGGCTGTCACAGTCTATCCTTATAACTCCCTGTACTAACCCCATACTTGAACACAATCTCCGCAACTAAACTACTTCCTTGCTTGCATGAATGGCTGCCATGTATTCTGCCTCTGTAGTTGATAGTGCCACTACAGATTGTTTCTTAATCATCCAATTGACTACAACTCCAAATAGGTTAAACACATACCCACTTGTAGATCTTCTCTGATCCAGATCTCCAGCCCAGTCTACATCAACAAAGCCATGAATATCCAACAATCTGTCCAATCCTGGTCTTCCTTGATAGCACAAACCATAATCACTAGTGCCACGTAAATACCTGAAAACCCGCTTCACTGTTGTCCAGTGCTCCTTCCCTGGTTTTGACATAAGCCTGCTAAATAATCCCACTACATGTGAAATGTCTGGTCTAGTACAGACCATTGCATACATCAGGCTACTTACTACACTTGCATATGGAACACAGGAAATGTCCTCTTCCTCTTCTTGTGTCTTGGGACACTATTCAACAGATAACTTCACACCTACAGGAATAGGAATCTTCACTAGTTTACTATCCTTCATATTAAACCTCTACAATATTGTCTTTACATACTTCCTCTGGTTTAACCAGAGCTTCCTCTTTGCCTAATCTCTTTTAATTTCCATGCCCAAAATATAGTTTGCAGCACCAAGATCTTTCATGTCGAATTTGGAGGAAAATTGGGTCTTCAATTCATTGATAATTTCTTTGTCATTTCCAACCAGCAACATATCATCCACATACAAGACCAGATAAATAACACGGTCACCAATTGATTTAAAATACACACAATGATCTGCTTTGCTTCTGGTGAATCCAAGTCCCCGTATAAATGTATCAAATTTCTGATACCACATCCTTGGTGACTATTTTAACCCATACAGAGACTTCTTTAACTTACATACCAGTTCTTTCTTACCCTTCATTGCAAAATATTTAGGTTGCTTCATGTAGATCTCCTCTTCCAGATCCCCATGAAGAAATGTTGTCTTCACATCCATCTATTCTACCTCATAATCAAAAGCAGCAACAACATATAACAAAAATCTAATAGAAGCTACCTTGACAACAGGAGAAACAATATCACCAAAATCAATTCCCAGCACCTGGGAATAGCCATTTGCTACCAACCGAGCTTTGTATTTCTCCACCTTTCCTTCTGCATTTGTCTTCTTCTTGAAAACCCATTTGCTGCCAATGGGTTTCCTTCCAGCCGGCAACTCCACCAGATCCCAAGCCTCATTTTTGTGCAAAGGTGCCATTTCATCAACCATGGCCTCTTTCCAGAGTTTTCCATCCTCTGAATCTACTACTTCCTTCATGGTTCTGGGATCATCATCAATAATAGATAAAGAAAATTTTTAACAGAAAGCAGATGGACTATACCTTTCTGGCTGCCTTCTTTCTCGAACTGATCTTCTCACACCTGGAGTTTGTGGCTCTTCATCTTCTGATTCCTCCTCTGCTGTAGAGTTTGATTCTTCCTCCTTTAGCTCAAACTTTATCTTCTCAAGTTCCTTTGGTTGGGCTTCATGTTTAATAACATCTTTCACCTCTCTGAATACCACATCTCAGCTGTACACAACCTTCATTGTTACTAGGTTCCAAAGCTTATAACCCTTTAAACCATCCTTATACCCAATAAAGCTGCACTTTTCAGATTTACTATCCAACTTGGTTCGTTTCTCCTTTGGAACATGTACACATGCATCAAATCCAAATACCCTCAGATGTGAAAGAGATGGTTTCTTACTAGTCCATACCTCTTGTGGAGTCTTATCCTCAATGCTGATGAAGTTGACCTGTTGACCAGGTAACATGCAGTGTCCACCGCCTTTGCCCAGAATTCCTGACCTAACCTGGCACCTCTAAGCATGCTTCTTGCCCTTTCCATCAACGTCTTGTTCATTCTTTTTGCAACTCCATTTTGCTGAGGTGTATATGGAGTAGTCCTTTGCCATGCTATACCACACTTATTAAAGAATTCTTCAAATTTCTTAGTACAAAACTCTCCACTGTTATCTGTCCTCAACACCTTTATCTTCTTCTCTGTCTGGTTTTCCACCATAGCCTTGAATTCTTTAAACTTGTCAAAGACTTCAGATTTCTTCTTAAGGAAATATATCCATGTATTCCTTGAGAAGTCATCTATAAATGATACATAGTACACAAACTTACCCAGTGATGGAACCTTCACAGGTCCAAACACATCACTATGCACAAGCTCTAATATATGTTTCTCTCTCTTACTACCAGACGAGAAACTCACCCGATTCTACTTCCCATATTCACAATTTTCACAGAAATCAAAATCTAGAGAGCTATTACTCATACCTTCTACCATACGTTTACCATGAAGTATTCGAAGGCCCTTCTCTCCAATATGTCCAAGCCTTTGATGCCACAACATGATCTTCTCTCTAGACACCACTAGATTTTCTTCTCCAATTTCAAGAACCACAAAATTGTTGCACCCATCAACAACCGTGCTACCTTGCAGCTTGTATAGAGTTCCAATATGAACTCCCCGCATCAATACCAGTGCTCCCTAAACCATCTTGCAGGTATCCTTCTCGAACACTGTTTTTACACCTGCATCATCCAACTTGCTTACATAAATCAAATTTCTGGCCAATGCAGGAATATGCAAAACACCCAGAAGTGTTCTAACCCTTCCGCCTTGCAACTTTAACTTTACTTTTCCGTGAAAAATGATTCTAGCCTTCCTATCATCCCCTAAGAAGACATCACCACCATCGTATTTATCATACTCACAGAACCACTCTCTATGGGGAGTGAAGTCAAAGGAGGCACTTGAGTCAGTCAACCATGCCTCATGATCGACATGTGTACTTGAAGAAGCCAAGTACACATCCCCACCTTCATCTGAGGTGGTTTTTGCCTCCGCAGAAGGAGCATAATCAGATCCCTTTCCTTTATCAGGAGCTTTAGATTTACAGTTCGTTTTGTAGTGCACTTCCTTTCTGCATTTCTAGCACACCACCTTTATAGGTTTTCTTGGAGATTCAGATCTCCCTCTAGATTTAGATATCCCACTCGATGACTTATTTTTGTATTTGTTCTGGGACCATCCTCATATAGAAAAGGCATCACCATTCTGGCTCTCCATATTTTTCTGTCTCATCTCCTCCGTCAGCAAGGATGAGACTATTTCATCAAAATTCAAGGCAATTGCATTGCTACCTATTGCAATAACTAGACTATCCCACGAATCTGGTAGAGAACACAACAAACTGGTGCACTTATCTTCATCTGAAATTTTGATATCAACAAACGATAATTGAGTTACCACAATATTAAATGCATTTAGATGCTCTATCATCGAGTCTCCATCTTTCATCCTTAGGTTGTACAGCTTTTTCCGTAGGAAAAATTTATTCACCAAAGACTTAGATTGGTACAAAGTCCCTAACTTGTCCCACAAAGACTTAGCCATAGCTTCCCCTGATACATTTAGTAATACTGAATTTGAGACACACAATTGTATTGCGCTCTTTACCTTCCGATCCAACTTCTTCCATTCTTCATCAGACACTCCCGTTGGTCTAGTACCCGAATCTACTGTGATCCACTGATCTTTATCCCCCAACAAATCCTCCATCTTGAGTTTCCACAACTCAAAACTCTGACCATTAAATTTCTCGATCTCCATCTTTCCACTACTCGCCATCTTCTTTCACCACCAGAATCGATACCGCAGTTCTCCCACTGAACAGGGTCTACCACAAGTCCGAGTGAAACCCCTCAGCAAAAAAGGAGTCCCCTTGAAGCCAAAACAACGCTGATACCAAATGTAGGTTTTAACCCCGTACATAAATTACCTGCATACGAATTCTAAAACACAGACCCCATAGAGTGGGGTTACCTGCACCCCTCAAACCCCCTGCGACCCCTCCGCTACGCAATCTGCACAATGAAGGGGGGGCCTCCACCCCCCCTCTAACCTCCAAGTTAACTACGTGGGCTAGTTGTGGAAAGAATATAACACAACCCAACATTACCTCCATGGTAAAACTATCCCTAACAGGGAGTTTGTCTTATTTCCTTTGACATCATAAACTGCATTAGTATTGTGGCTACGACCTTACTTATTGTAATTGACATATGTTTTGAACATCACTCCAATACTATAATTGGCCAGTCGACCCTTCTTTCTTGTATGACACTGTGGATGGTTGGAAATTTGAGTTAGAGATTATTTTGGGTAGCTTGAGATTCCCTTCCATGGAATTTGAAATTATAATATTTATTTCTAGTCTATTAACTCGTTATTTGTGAAGTAACCAAAATCCTTCAAAGTTGAATAGATATACCTTGGATTTTGGGTCACTTCGATGCCCAAGTAGCAGTGAAGGTGTCCTGAATATGTCATCTCAAATACTTTATCCAACTCTTTATTTATGGATACAATATAATTTTCATTATTCCCTGTTATTAATAGATCATCTTTATATACCACAATATAGACAAATTTTTTTCCAATTTTCTTGGCAAATAAAGTTGCACCATCAAGATTAAAGTGTTTGAAGTTTAATTTAAGAAGATTCTTATCATTTATCATATTTTAAATCTACAAAATTCATGAAGGCCTATTCTAAAATAGGCCATGCATATTGGCTTAATTACATAAAGCCACGTTAGTATTAGACCATGCTTACCAATTGTGTACTTATGATAGTTCATTTTTAAAAGCCTAAATTAGTTTTTTGCAATGGCCAACCATAACCTTTGTTAAACCTTCAATTTTTTAATAGAATTAATCAAAATACTTCAAATTTGAATGGATATACATTGGGTCACTTAAATTCCCAAGTAGTAGTGAATGTGTCCCAAATCTATCATCTCAAATCCTTTCTTTATGGATGCAATATAGTTTTCATTGTAACAAATTATTAATAGATCATCTACATATACCATGAGACAAACAAAAATTTTTCCCATTTTCTCGAAAAATAGAGTTTCATTATCAAGACTAAAGTGTTTGAAGTTTAATTTTACAAGATGCTTAATCAATTTTTCATACTAGGCTCGCGATGTTCTTTTAGGCCATATAAGGATTTCATGACTTTGCATACTTTTTGTTCTTTTCACTCCAAAAAAAAACCTTGTAGATGAGACATGAATGAATTTTATTTCATGTATCAATTCAAGAAGGTGGTATTCACATCCATTTGGTTAACTTTCCATCAATTTCGAGCCGCTAAGGCAAAGAGAGACCAAATGGTGGCCCATTTTTCATGTGGGGGAAATATCTCTTCATAATCAACACCTTTCTGTGAAAATATTTTTACCATGAGATTTTATTTCTATTCTTCAAGTGATACATCTAAATTGTACTTGTTCTTGTAGATCTACTTTCAACCAGTTGGTTTGGTTCTAAATAGAGGGTCCACCAACTTCCAAGCTCCATTCTTTATGAGAACATCATACTCCCTTTACATCGATTCTTTCCATTTATTGTGAGAAGAAACTTCTTTAAAATATCCAAGTAGATATCAATGGCCACCCGCATATTCCACCTAGGCCTCCAGTCGGTTTATCAGTTTCCTTAATTATAGTAGCATTTACTATTTTTAGCAGTTTTTTGGGTCCTGAACTTCAAGATCTGTTTTGATCCCCTAAAAGATGTTTTTTTGAGGTCCGAAACAAGCCCTTACCCTATCAAAAATCCTATAGTGTTCTAAGAGATATTTCTAACAAGGTATCATATGTGCCAAATGGAGATCATATGACCAAGTTACAACCCCAAGAAGTTTGCTTCCAAACTAACCTAGAGGGGCCCACAAACTCTTAATGTTTCATCTACTAGGGTTAGGGTTTTGGTTTTTTATGGTTTCCCTTTGTTGTTCAATAATAAAAATGCCCTTGAACCTCATTGTAAGACAATTCAGAGGCATGTAGCCGCCACATCTCTTCTCAAATATAAGCTACCACTGCTTAAGCTAATTTATTGCCATTCTATATGTAAGCATCTTTCAGTTCTTTGGTATTAATGAAATGAAGTTTTATTCCTCGTGCATATTTGTGTTTATATTTATGTCTATATTCTATAGTGTTTTTGCATAAGTATGGAGAAGTGGTATCAGAGTGGTCTGCTTTTTCTTTGTTTTTCTTTGCATGTCCCCAAGGAGGTCGGGGTATAAGGAGTTAGGGCTCGAATGGGTTGAACCTTTGCAAGACCAACCTCACAAACCCCAACAACCTCCCATGGTGGAAGAAACTAAAGATGAGGGAGCATAAGATCATTTCAAAATATTGTTTGAAGAAACCCTCGAGTGACAGAGGAATGTGATGATTGATAACTTTGCCTAGATCTTTCGGTAAATGCCCATAGGTGAAACATCATCATCCAGAAGCCAATCTGGAGGCGCCACTCCCTTCAAGGTATTGTTGGAAGGATAATTTTCGGTTCATGATTTTTCCAATCAAGAAAATATTACTTTTTCACTCCTCAAAGCCGCTCCCGATGTGAAGGACTGGTGGGAAACCTATTGTGAACAGAGGGATGAGAGAGAAACCTCACTGTTTTCAGCAGAAACCACTTGGAACTCTTTCTAATACGCCATCAAGGAACAAAATTACCCTGTGGAGAGATATGAGGATAAGTACATATAATGGACTATGGTGTGACAATAAATGAATCAAGATGTGCATGAACTGATGAATCTTTTCCATACCCTATGCACAAAGTTGGGTATTAAATATTTTGAGAACCATCTAGTGCTCAAGTACTAGAATTGCTAGCACAAAATATATTCAGGAGGAAATGGAGTTCCTGGACATCTTCTCACTTGGTGCAACATACCAATATGTTGCCAAGATTTAACAGAAATTCAAGCAAAGAAGTGAGACTTTGGATATGCGAACCCAAAGTGGAGTGAACGCGCCGCTAAGCCACAATGAAAAGGGAAAAGTTAGGCCATGATCCCTTAGGACAACTCATCGAAGAATTAAGACAAGAATAATGGGAAGGTGAAAAAGGACACTGGTAAGTGGTTTGAGTTGCATAAAACTCCCACTCACAACACAAATGAATGTCACATGAAGAACGTGTTGGTGGATGAGCTAAAAGACTCGTAGATGGATGCATGCTTTGAATATGAGTGAGAGCCTGAAAAGGGAATCAACAAGGGAAATCAAATCATTGACATTGAACCCAGTGTGACGATAGCCCCCACCAAGTTCCAAAAGGAAAAACTTGAGTATACAGAGAAGGAGGAGTGCCTCTTCCACTTATAGATGTGGGTAAAGGGTTCATCAATGAAATTCATCATTGGCAGTGGGAGCCAAAAGAACTTGATCTCCGTTGAGGTCGTTAATAGATTGAACTTATAAAAAAAGTTGAACCCACACTCGTATACCATCGCATGGCTCCACCAAGGGCGAGATCTTCATGTCAAATGATAGTGTCGCGTGCCTTAGAACATCAAGCCCTTTGCAGATGAGGTATTGTGCGACATTTCCCCTATGGAAGTCTGTAATGTTTTATTAGCTTAGTCATACCTATGGAAGCATCATTTTATATATGAATCTAGACCTTGTTATGTTATTATTACTTAGGGTCAGAAATTGTACAGGACACCTAAGGTAGCGCCGTCTACCACCCTTTCTTCGATCTCTGCTAAAAGCTGCAGTAAGATCGTTTCCCAGACCAAGAAATTTGTCTTCCTTATGATTCACCCCTAGAGTAAGAGGAAGATTGTGGCTACATCTACAACCTTCAGATAGGGCTCCTCTTCATAGCGACAACATATGGACAAGATCGTGGAGGAGTACATGGACATCTTCATCTCCCCTGGATGGGTACCCCTACATTGTCAGTCAAGCACTCAATCGATCTAACCCCAGGTGCGTCACTACCCAATGGGCCAATATACTGACGCTTTATTATGGATAACAATGAAATCAAGAGGAAAGTTCATGAGCTATTGCAGAAAAGGCACATCAGGCCATGTTCATCACCCTGTGGGAGCCCGATCCTGTTCGTACAGAAGAAGGACAGAAGATGGAGGATTTGTCTTGACTATGGAGTGCTGAATAATACACTATTTGGAATAGGTATCCAATCTCACTCATCGATGACCTTTTGGACCAACTCAAGGGGGCCAAATATTTCAACAAGATTAACTTGAAGTCTGGTTATAACTAGGTACCATTTGAACCCTTCGATGTGTGGAAGACTACCTTCAAATCTAATGAGGGCCTTTTTGAATGGTTGGTCATGCCTTTCGGGTTGAAAAATTCCCCCGCAGCTTTCATGTGGCTGAGGGATGACATATTGTGATGCTTCACCAACTCATTCGTGGTAGTGTATCTAGATGACATGTTAATCTTCAGCCAGATTTGGAAAGAACATATACACCATATTGGAGAGGTCCTCCAGATAACACAAATTTTGTGCCAATTTGGAGAAATGCACCTTTGATATGGCCCTGGTTCAATATCTGGGGTACATCATTGATGAGAGGGGTGTGCATGTGGACCCATCCAAGATACAAGTTATTCAGGATTGGCCAACCCCCACCACTCTAATAGAGCTTTGCAACTTTCTGGGTCTTTCCAATTTTTATCGCAGGTTCATGTTGTTATTTTCTCATATCTCTTGGCCTTTGATTCAAGTCACCAAGGGTGGAGTTGTAGCATCACCAATGCTCTGCACCAGTTCTCACATTACCAGACCTATAACGACCTTTTGAAATTGAGACAAAATCCTCTGACTATGCTATTGATGTAGTTCTTACCCAAAAGGGGCATCCAGTGTGTTGTGGCCAGCAACAACCCCCCTTCTTATTTAGTGTTATTCCTAATGCAAAATAAGTGGGGACCCTTAGTTAAAAAAATAATAATTAAAAGATCAAAGTAGTGGTTCAATTTCCTTTTCAAATAAAACTTACCATCATAAGCCTAGGAAACCTCCCTTTGAAAACCTAAAAAATCTAAGTTTTATGATAAGGTAAGATAAAATCTTGCCTTAGGAAAATCGCATCGCAAAAAGATAGCGGGATGCCTCCTTACAAGCTGAAGTTCCAATATAGTGAGATCGCGATACGCGATAGTATCGCATCGCACCCAACAAATACAACTTACATGAAACACTTTAAAATTTTCCGATATGCGATATCGCCGATTGCAAGATCGCATTTCGCAGAAAATAGGTTAACAAAGATTGTCATACATAACATTCCTGCAATCTGCGATATTGCGATTTCGCGATACAACGATACAACGATAAAGCGATAATGCGACGTCATGAGCGATCAACGTTGCGATGTTATGATTTTGCGATTTTGCGATGTTGCGATGTTGCGATGTTGCGAAGCAAATCGCAAAATCGCTTCATCGCATATCTTTCGGGCGCGTTATTCAAGAGAAGTATTTTCCATAAGCTGACACATGGTTATGCGCTTTAATGCTAATAAATTAGGTAGTTGCCAGTTATAATGGAATATGGGTTCGTGCTTATCGAAAGAATCATTTCACGTAAGGTGATATACTTGATGTGTCTGCGGCATTTAAAACTTTCCCATCACCCTTCTTTGTCATTCATTTTTACTTCACTTGTGAATTGCAGGAACGAAGTACAGAGGCCAATACAAAGCAATACGCAGGTTGAAATGGGAAAGAAAAGCAAAGCTCCGAGCTCTGAGGAAAAGGAAATGGCGCCCTTGTATACAGACACGGCCTGTAACAGAGATGCAGGAATTGCTACGTGGGAAGGCATGTATAATCTGCTCGAAGAGGAGAATCCCAGAGTAATGGAAGTTACTACTACCACGGGCTCAAATGGTTCTTCTGAAGCATCCCTTACAGAGCTAGCTTGCTCATTCTTACACCGGATAGCAGCAAGGCCTAAAATTCTCCCATACACAGACATGGTGAAGTGGATACTGGACAACGTTGAGATCAGAAACAGACAGTTTAAAACTCAGGGTCAAGGACTTATTGGCTCATTCGCTGCACAAGATTTAAAGCTCATGTATCATTTGCCAGAGCCACAGGCAACTTATAACAAGCAGTTTATGGAGAAATTTGCGAAAGAAAATCAAGACCTGGCAGAAACCACCAAGGATTGGTCGAGGAGGGATGAACCGCTGAAGAAAGATAAACACGGTATGTACAGTACTGGTTCTCTCACCTCCCCATATTGCTTTGCTGCTGCCATGCTCTGTAGATTGTTTGGAATGCCAGATATCAACAAATTTTCATCAGAATGGCTACCATTATTAGATGCCGCCACAAATGCCACTATTGTAGATTGGGCTAAAATACTGTCTGATAACCTAGTCACGACCATCGTAAGTTATAGATCTAAAAGAACTGTGTCTCAAAGAATCTATCCTCCTTTTTACCTATCTGCATATGTAATGGATGCTATATGTTATGTTTCTAAGTTTCTTGTTATGGGTTGGAAGTGGACAACTCAAGACCCCTTGCCCATCCATGTCTATCATAAAGAGTTGTGGGACTCTCAGTTCACTCCATACTTCTACCAGATTTGTCATGGAATTATGCTGCCCTTGTACAGAATGTTGTATGATAAAGACCCTCCGAGATGCTCGCCTGAAGCAGAGGTAGACATCCTCCCTGTCGCGAGATGGTTCGGGGAGGAATTGTTTACTTATGTCAGGGTATTTGGAAGTTCTGCTCCCCCTCATGTCCTACCTTTGTATATCCCTGATAAACTCTTGGCTCGAGAGATTGCCTATCAAACCTGTGGGGAAGGTGGTCTAACTAAAGATTTAAAGGACAAAAAGAAGGCTATATGGCCACAGTTTCCTGTAGCCTGTGGGGCCTTTTCGCTATTTGATGTAGGCCATGCATTCATAGAAGTAAATAATATGACATGTTTACAATTATTCAAATTTTCAAGAAGACCATTTGACCCTAATGAGGTTGCCCAAAATTTCACCACTGTAGTCAAGATAAAGGTGTTCTCTGGAGAAAAGGATTTATTCGATGATATATTCCAACAGAAAAGCACACTTGACGAAATTCTGCATGCAGCCCAATTGCAATTCTCTCCAGAAGAATTTCAAAAGTTCAAAATATATAGGGAAACAAGGTTAGCTAGTATTCCTTTAGAGAAACTACGCCTAAAACCGCAAGAGAACCAAATCCAAGTGTTCCAAGTGTTAGCCTTAGTGGGAGTTCAAGCACTAACGGATCTAAATCTAAGTCTGAAAAAGAAACATCAGAACATTCTAAAAGATTCGGAAATGAACAGGATAAGAGCGAAGGGTCAGTAAAGGATACTGCCTAGTCAATGGAACTTCTACACCAACAGGTTATTGCCTCCCCACAAAGAGATCCTCCCCCTCTCATCATTCAAGCACCGCCAGTCATAACCGAACTAGACAAAGAATGGGAAACCTTCAACGACTTGATCAATCTTGAAGGACAAACCATAAAAACACCTATGAGCAACGCACAGGTAGCAAAAGAAATAGTCACAAGAACAGTCAACGATGTCTCAGATATGGATCATATTCCTATTTCCCCATCCTCTGAGCTTATGCTCAAAATAGAAGAAATTCCTCCTCTGGATATATTTTATAGCTCACAGCACAAAGTGGTAGTAAGAAGACAGAGGAAGAAAAGGAAATTGGAGAACGTGCTCTCTCAAGACGCAGAATAATTAGATGTCCTCTGGCAAGATCCCACTAGCAATCCTACTGAGAATCTCACCAAACTATCTCAGATCGTAGGAGCATATGCCTCTGCGACTATTGATAAAGCATCTGAGGTACAAAAATTGCTGAAAGAAAGGGAAGACCATATACAAGTACTGCAACAACAATTGCAACAAGCTAATGCCAACAATGAAGCACAGAAATAGCTTAAGAGGTTGCAGCAGGACTTCCAGCAAATGCAGATAGGATATCAGAAAAGTTTGGATGAGAAAGGAAAGCAGTTACAAGATTTACAGGAGATGCACAAGGACAATCCTAAACTTACAGAATTTATCACGGAGTCCGTTTCCTTGAATGAACAATTACTACAATAGCAAGAAGCGTTGGGCCAAAAGGTATCATAGTGGAGCTATTATTGTGAAATTAGTGATAAGACCACTAATCAAGTGGTAGATTTACGAAGTGACTATGATCTAATTGATAAACAGGTGACTGAATATTTGGCTTGGCAAGAAAAAGACGAGGGGAAAAGAGCAGATGCACCAAGGATCAATGAAAACCACAAAGAATTGCTCTTTAACAAATGGGACAAGCAAATCAGGGAGGCAGAACAAGCAGCAGAAGGAGCAGCCACGGCAGCAAGCAGTATTATTGATTGTGTAAATGAAAATTTGCACAGGGAAAATTTGATCGCAGAGACCACTCCAGGATATTTACCTAACGCACAACAACTACAAGCAGATTGGAAACAAAGAGCTCAAGAAAAGGCAAAAGAAATCCAAGGGTTAACCAAGTTGAACTGGGATTATTACTGGGCATACTTGGTAAAGCCACATAGCCAGTGGATGACTGTTAAGTGTATCATCAATTCAGCCGAAAAGATGGTGCCAGCTCTTGTTGATTCTATTTTCTCAGCTCAGCTAAAAGAGGAAGTCGGCCAGCCGGCTCTTCTCAAACAGATGCTGCATGCGTGCGATTTCAAGGACCAAATACAGAAGTAGTTTAATTTTATATTCAATTTTAGTTTAATTTTGTTTTATTTTCCTGAAAAGAGGACGGTCATTTAAACCGCATCCTATATTTTTGTAATAATTTATTTTTAGATTTAGTTAGTAGTATTTAAACCCTTCTCATGCATTTAGAGAAGGGTCCTGAAATTTATCAAAAACTTATCCCTAGAACATGCATTTCTGTACCCTCTGAGGAGGTTTTGATGAATGAATGGAACAGGATTTATTGATGTTTGCATTTGATATCTGCTACTGATGTTGCACTTTTGTACTCTTAGTGGATATTTGATCAAGAAGAGATAAATCGGTATCACTTGAAGCTCATGAGTAGGACTAGTTATAAATGGTATTTCTATCTCTTAACTATTTCTGCCTTGTGTTAAAGTGATTTCCAGTTCAGTTATTTATATATTAATGCATGAATGCCTGAGTTATCATTTGGCACTTTTGTACAGTGATAGCTATTTATTTATGCTTAGTGTATGAACAGCTCATTATGCGATATGTTTTGTACAACTGTTTCATCTAAATTTTTATACAAAGTGGTTCATCTTTATTGAATTCTTTTCTCATGGTAGCTGAATGATATTTATTACCAGTTGTTGTCTGAAATCATTTTAGATCACATTGAAGAAAGATTACACCCCAGGTTACTGTAGATTTACATATTTTTTTCATTAGAATATAATTTCCTTATTATTAGATTAGAATTAGAGTAGAAGTATTCCATTTAGAAACTATTAAAAACAAAAATATTCATCTTTCTCTCACACACACACACTCAAATTGGGAAACTGGTCCCATATCCCTAGTCGGACCCGCTATACCAAACGGAAAAGGAGCTGCCAACCAAGGTCCGGACCGAGCGGGTATCCCCCTTGTTGTAGACCTGATTTTCGGGGCTTCAACACAGTGGCATATCATAGTAAAAAAAATTTCAAATACAATCTGAAGGTATCCAACATATGACAAAGAGATGTATATCATTGTGCAGGTCTGTTGAAAATGGAAGAATTACATTCTGGGGAAGGAAAAGGTCATCCACATAGACCACCGACCCTTGAAAATCATTCAAACACAAGAAAAGTTGTAGAATGATCCCCATCTAAAGTGGTCAAAATATCTGCAATGGTTCCATTTGAGCATTAAGTACAAGAAGGGCAGCACCAACAATGTTGCAGACTGCCTCTGCCAACTGTCGTTTGTGACTCTAACCAATGAGCTCGACTCCTATGGACACAAGGCTTCAAGATGGTAACATATTTACAAGGGTGATCCATAATTCGACACCACATACTAGATGCTCCTGGAAGGTAAGAAAGTTCTAGATTTTCACCTCTGGGACACATGGTTCTGCCACCTCAGACACATTTGTGTTCCTTCAAGTGAGTGTGCCAAGATGATTTGGGAGGCACACTACAGTCGGGTCACTGGACATTTTGGGGTAGAGAAGAGAGTGGAAGTGCTGCAGAACTATTATTATTGGCTGAACCTTCGACAAGATGTTGGGAAGTACACTGCTTGCATCATTGCTAAACATATAATCAAGAAGCAAGGTATGCATACTCCTCTACCTACTCCTATTCAAACTTGGGAATCCATCTCCATGGATTACATGTCAGGCCTTCCTTCTACCAAGCATGGCAATGACTGTGTTTTCGTGGTCATCGAAAAATTCTCTAAGATGGCCATTCTAGTGGCCTACAAGTAGAGTATCACAACAGAAGCCACTGCCAAACTCTTATTTGAAAAAGTATGGGTACACTTTGGGATCCCACAGTCCATTATCTCATATTGAGACAACCAATTCCTAGGTGCATTTTGGTCAAGCTTCTGGTCATTGTTGCATACCAAGCTCACTAATTCCATGACCTTTCACCCTTAAACTAATGGCCAAATGGAGGTCGTCAACAAGATGATCATGCACATCCTGTGAATGTACAACTTGAAGCACCGATGCACATGGGATGAGTGTTACACGTCATTTTTTCACATTAGGTAAATGACCATTGGTTTGGATCTTTCACTATCCATCAAAGTTTTCCAAAATATCCCCTTTCAAGGTTAAAACGTAAACAATCCCAAAGAGAATAAAATTCCTGCATATCAAGGCTCAAAAACCTTTTGTTGGCTTCCTACGTAGTTTCCTATTCCATTTTTGCGCATTCGCAAAAGATACCATTAGAAACTGCCAAAAATTATACTTTGTCTGACACTATGGCCTGCTCACATGACTTAACGCAAGTAAAAATAAAAAGTAAAGTCTAGAAGCTTTGTTAGCCGAATCTTTCCCAAATAACAGCTTCGAATGGATGCCTACTCAAGCTTGATCCCTCCCATCAAGGAGCTACATCCCTCTCTTTGTGGATCCCCTATCCCACCATTTTTGGATCTCATCCCTTAGAAAATGGATCCCAAACCTCCTCCTCTTGGCCTATAAATCATACACAGGCTAGAGGATTGGGGAGGAAAATTGAAGGTAGGCTTATGCTGCAGAAATAAGGCTAGGAGGCTTTTCATCCAAGGAGAAGGTTGGAGATTATGAGAAGAGGCTTGTAACATCAAGGATTTAAGGGTGTAAGTTTTCTCTCCATTGTATTTAATAAAAATCAACTGTTCTTTCCTAATTATGTATTTGCTAATATCATTTGTGGGATTCCTTGATCACTCACATAGGTTATGATTGGTCATTGACTCAATTTATGATATATGTTGAGTTAAGTAGTTCATTTATCTTTGCTTCAAAACATCATGGGGAAGTTGTGGGAAGCACTGGAGCGGTCTATAAAGCATCAAGAGGAAGCTAACTGTCAAAGTCACTAAAAGGGACTTCAACAAGAATTTCGGTAAAATAGTAAGGGATCTCTCTCATATTTTTTGTTTCAATCAATTGTAAGCTAAGGAAAGGTAGCAAACAGTTTCTTGTTTGTTACTAGATTTCTTTGAGGTCTAGGGAGATCCATCTTGTCTGCAAGAGGGATTAGTCCACCTAACAATGAGGGCCTCCCCTACGTCTAAGACAAATACAAAAGGGCTCTCCACAGATTAACTGGCCATAACCCCTTTCAGATGGGACTGAGATTCTAACCACTATGTCCCATTGATGTCGCCATACCATTTATAGCCACTCAAGAAGATTCAACTCATGTCCAGTTCGAAGCTAACAAGGCTAACAAATTCATTGAGAACATTCATCACATATGCTAGTAGGTCCATGAAATATTGGACAAATCAAATTCTAAGTACAAGCAACATCATGATCAACATTGGGTGCCACACAAGTTCCAGGTCGACGACAAAGTTTGGTTACATTTGCAGAAGGAGCACCTCATCGGGCCCCACCACAAGCATCACCCGCTTTGATTTGGGCCTTACACCATCATTAAGGCCGAGGGTGACAATTATTTCTAGATTATAATTCCATCGCTCCTTGGCCTACACCTAGTATTCAATATGGAAAAGCTGCGATCATACTTCCCCCCATTGTTAGAGACATTTGATGTTGTTGAACAATTGACACCAACAGATCTCAACCCAAGCTGTATCGAACAAGCCAAAACTAATAGGATCATGGACACACAAATCAATAACACTCACCAATAGAGGATATAGCTGTATTGAGTTGTCAAAGTAGTCCAACTCCTTCACCAGAGCAAGTGGCTCACTAGGGACGAGGTTCAACAAAAATTTCCTCACCTCATGGAATCTCTACACACAATGGGGATCATTGCTTCCTAACGAGGGAAGACTAATCCAAGTGGATATCAGTGGCCACCCACCTATTCCACATGGACCTCCAGTCTATTTCATCAGTTTCCTTCATTATAGCAACATTTACTATTTTTAGAAATTTTTTGGGTGCTAAACTTTTAGAGTTGTTTTGACCCCCAAAGCAATGCTTTTTTGATGTTCATAGTAGGATCGTAGCCATTGTCAGGGGCCCGTTAGATATACTATAGGACTTAGAGAGATATTTTTAACGAGGTATCATATGTGCCAAACATATATTATATGACAAATTTACGACCCTAGGAAGTTGGCTCCCCAACTAACGCTAATGGTGCCCAAAAACTCTTGTCGTTCCATCTCCTAGGGTTAGGGTTTTTGTTATTTATGGTTTACCTTTTTTGTTCAATAGTAAAAAGGCCCGTGAGCCTCACTATAACATAGTTGATAGACATGTAACCGCCACATATCTTCTAAGAGATAAGCTACCATCTCCTGAGCTAGTTTATTTCCATTCCGTAGGTAAGCATCTTTAAGCTCTTTGGTATTAATGAAATGATGTTTTATTCCTATTGCATCTATGTGTTTATGTTTATGTATATATTTTGTTGCGTTCTTGCATAAGTTTGGATCAGTGGCATCAGAGCAGTATGATTTTTCTTTGTTTTTATTTGCGTGTCCCCAATGAGGTCATGGTATAAGGAGTTAGGGCTTGAACTAGTTGAACCTTTGCATGACCAGCCCTGTAAACCCCGATGGCCTCTCATGGGCCCTAGAGGAATAAGTTTTGAATTTTCCTGAATATAAATATGATGCATACAAGTTTTAGGATAAATCCCTTTCATATCATTGTACTCCCATGCATAAGCAGAAGAGTGTTTTTGTAGCATATGTATCAATTTTATCTGGAAAAAATTTCTACTTGAGAATTGCCAAACTTTTCCATAGAATGTAAAGCCATTTGGTGAGATGATAGATATTCAATATTACGTTGTTCTTGAAAAATTTGATCTTGCTCACGGTATGAAGAATCATTATTGTTCATTAAATTTATTAGTTGATCTTCTTCATCTAATTGTGAAAGAGTATAAATTGGTTGCATAACATCAAATTCTTCATTATCATCATCTATACAAATTTCAATTTCTACTTCAGTTATTGTTTTTGCAAGAGGATACAATGTAAATTTCTTAGTGGAACTTCCATTAGAGATGTACATATCACCAGATCTACAACTTATGAATACATCAGTTGTAGCTAGCCAAGGTATACCAAGGATCAATGGATGGGCTCCTAAATTATTCTTTGGAGCTAAAATCATGAAATATACAAGATATTCCCAAGAATCTAGAGAAATAGACACATCTTCTAATACTCCATTTGGTTTGATAACACATCTATCTGCTAATTGTAATAATGTAGGAGAACACTGAAGATTAAGAAGCTTAAGTTGCTCTATTATTTGTTTACTCATGATATTGATGGTTACTCCTAGATCAATTAAAGTGTTTGTAATTTCAACACCATTGATATTAATTTTCACAATGGGACTACCAAGATCTAGATATTTTTGAAAAATAAGTTTCCTCATCATGATATCAAATTTTTTTCTACCAATTAGAATTTTTCTACATCTTTTCTCTTTTTTCCTAGTGTTCTAATGCATAAATCCTTAATATTTTTTGCAAATATTGGTATTTCATTTATAGATTGGAGTAAAGGAATTTTGATGCAAATATTCTTAAGTTCATCTAGCATATCATAGTCTGGTAAAACAATTTTCCTTTCTATTCCTTTATCAATTTTAAGCCTTTTAGGAAGGGCAGGTCCTACAAAGAAATATAAGTTTGTTCTATTAGAGGAACTGTAGGAGCTTTCTTTATTTGCTCATCCTTTGATTGTACAAGAATATCTTCCCGTAGAGGACTATTTTCTTGATCAAGATTTGCATAATTTTCATGAAATTCATCCTCTTTAGATTTTTGGATGGCGATTTCTGGTGACTTATTTTGTAAAACCCTACCAGATCTAAGTTGAACATCATTTAGACCTAATGGGGTAATCATACAAGCTTGAAAATTTTGTCCTTCAATATTATAAACAACTTGTTGATTTTTATTGTTCGGATTTGGAAGTGGTTGAGCAGGTAGTTGATTGGGTTTTTGAGGAAATGGTAATGAAAGTTGTTGATTTGGATTTTGAAATTGAGGAGATTGGGTTGGTTGAGGAGGATAATATTGTGGTGGAAAAGAAGGATAAGGTTGTCGGAATTGAGGATATTTTCCATAAGGATTTTTCCAACCTTGTGCCCAAGATGGATTTTGAGATTGTGGGGGCCAAGGTTGCCATGGCATGGGTGAAATCCAGTTTTTATGTGGTTGTACATATGATTGAGTATTGAAAACTTGAGTCATATTTGATTGTTGATTTTTCCATTGTATTTTAGAAATAAAACAAAGAGATTCATCTTGGCTTGTTCCAGCGTCATCCTGAAAAAGAACTTTAAGACTAGGTATCGAAGGGCATTCCTTCGTATTATGATTTTCAGCACATATGACACAATTTTCTATACTATCAAGGGGAAATTATCTTAAGGCATGTTTCTTCCTACACTTGGGACAAAAAATAGATAATGCAACATTCTTGACTTTTTTCTTGTTTTGTATCTTAAGGGTATCTAGTTGTTCACTAAGACTCCCTATGATATATGTTTTGAAATTATCCAACAAATTTCTTGTTTCATCTCTACTTACTGTTCTAGTTGTAGACTTATTAATTCTAGACATCACATGATCTCTTGGATTTTTGTGAGTTCTAGCCTTACTGCTTGAAATATTTTTACACAAATCACAAAGTTCTGCAAATGAAAGTTGTGAAACATCTCCCTTGCCCATTAAATTAAGAAGAAAAATTCATTAATCTATGATGGATTAAAAAAAAAAAAAATTTAATGTTTCATCATCCAAATTACACATCTTATCCCTTTTGATTTTGTAAGCAAATAGTTTAACTAGGTCTTCAAGGCTTTCATCTTATTTCTACATCATCTTAAAGACTTCATACTTAAGGTTATTGGGCATGAAATAATCCTTATATTTTTCTAAGAACACATTTTACATTTCTTCCCATGTTTTAATAGTATGTGTTCCTAATCCCATGAACCATTTAAGTGATCCATCTTTAAGAGTAGCTGGGAATAATTTCAATTTTTTAGGATCAAGTAGTCATACGTTCTACGTAAAACTTCAATCTCAAAAATAAATTTTCCAAGGTCCACATTTCTCAAACCATGTAAATTAGGAAGGATGTAGGGTGACATGTTCTTCATTGTGCCTATGGTATCTTCATCAAAGATGGGAAATCCACAAGGATCTGGTTCTCCCCTTCCACCTTCACCACCTTGACCTCCACGTATTCCTCTATTTCCTCCTCTACCTCTTGGCACCTCCAATCCTAGGTTCACCATTTACATTATCTACTTCTCCTTCTCCTTCCTATGCCATTCTAGACTCTTCAGAGCTAATATAAGGTTCTATGATAATATTGTCTAGCTTTCTTCTGGTTCTCTACTAATGGTATATTGTAATAAGAATTTTTCTTATTCTTCACTAGGAACCTGCAGTTCTTGTCCTAGAAGTTGTTCACCCATTGAAGAGAGGAAAAGTACTCCTTCTGTTGAGGATGTAGGTTCTTTAACTACAACTTCGATAGAGGAAGTTGGTGAATATTTTGGTTCGATTTCAGATCTATGCACCTCAAGAAGTCTATGTCTACCTGCCAATGATGGAATGCGAGTATGAGTGGATGGTGTGGCACTACAAGGTCTAATGGGGATGGGTGGTGTTGTTGGAATTGAACTTCTACCTCTACTTACAAATCTACCCCTAGAATCCCTTTCTCTATGCATAAATGATTTTTACCATGCTTTAATTATGCATCTACAAAATTGAATGCACCTAAACTGATATGCAAACTGATAATAGAATCCTATATACACCTCCCCGGAAATGATGCCAACATGTTGGGTAATTTAATTGTTCTTAAATTACTTCATTACTTGTCAGCAAAGGTTTGTGTACTTGTGAGATGTATGTGCACTATATATGCTAGGAGTTATATCTATGGAATGGATTATTCTAGGTATGCAAATATTCTTGGAATGAGATTTAGAGTGTAAACACGCACAAGTTCTTTCTCTTTAAAGTTACATCAAAACCAATTACTTAACTAAATTGAAATCTATTGCTTGCAGAATTGAAAATCTATTTTAATTGCAGAATTCAAAACTTACTTCTACTTTCATAAAGGGAAATGCTAATATTAAATTGTAGGAAAAAGATTCTAATGCTACTTTTAGAATTGGAAACACTACAACACTATTTTTTAGAAGGAAAAATATACACTAATTGCATAAGAAAGCTAATTTTACAGAAAGAAAAGAGACTACGATTGCAGAAAGAATCTATTCACATAAATAAAAATCAAGGGAGAACTTGAGATCTTGAAACTCTTAATGATTACTGATGTGCATGATTATCTTTAAATGCCATTTCTCTTGCCATATAGGAAGTTAATTGATTAATGAAACCCGAAAGGAACCACATATGAAAGTTATATATTTTTGGTAATTTTTGTTTATGAGCACTCTGGAACTAGAATACCAAAATGATCAAATCAGAACTGTAATGAAATTATTCTATGAGAAAATAAACTTCAAAAGACTATTGTTCTACGAGCAAAGGGAAACATAAACAAAACTAAATATCCTTACAACTCGACAAGGGGGCCTCCCTTGAGTGTAAATATGCTATCGTTCAGATGATTTCTTAGTCTCACATTGAAAAAAAAGGATCATATTTACTTGAAATAGAGTATCACGATAAACCATAATAAAATTAACTCGCCTTATGTCTTTTTATACAAGTTTTCATTAAAAAACTTCAAGAGTTTTATGACGATACGAAATGAAACTACTTTTCCATCTAGGAAAAGGAATTAAACTAAGATTTTATCTCCTCATGATTTGCAAATTGCTACTGAAAGAGAAACTCATGAGGGATTCTTCTCGGATCATATCCTCATGGTTGAATAAGTCTTCTCTATGCTTTCCTGATTTCGTTTTAATCTCCTATTTCCTTTGCTTGACCGCTGCTTCGTCATACTCAGAGTCTGACTTTGAGTTTGAATCTTATATCTCTTAATATTTATAGCCTTTCAAGCCATGTCGCTAGGTGGTCATCCATGTGGTGAACATTTGTCATCTTCAAATAATCTTCATCTTTTTGGTGATGCACTACAACCTGTCTAACCATGAATATCATTGTGGAATTCAACATTAGCTATGAAATGTTCATGATTTTGTTATTGTAGGAATGTTTTCATTATAATTCATAAAGAAACATAGATTCTAAACATGGATAAAAATTACCTTTTTATTAGTTGAATTAACCTTGAGTATACTGAGACTGATACAAAAATGGTGAGAAGAAGGGTGAAGGAGATGGAAAAAGGTAGTAAAAAAGGAAACAATTTCAGACTTCAACAATTGGATTTGGAGAAAGAAGGCAAAAGAAAGCAGGAAAGTGCAAAGGAAAAGGTGGATCAGTAGCTAAAACTTGATTGCTTTGCAGGTAACAGGTTTCATGTGTGATTTACTTCCTAATTTATGGATGCATGGTATATGCATATGATTTTCTGGTTATGTGTTGTCATTGGCATGGAATATTTTCCTAGATTGAAAATGGTTTTAGTCTTAATTTTCCATTTCTCGGATAGCCTTGATATTGTGGGTTTTTTTTCCACTTGATTTTTTTCTAATTGGCACACATAATTTCTTATGGACATGGGTTGGAAAAAATGCTCAAGAAGCCCTAGAACATCTTGGGTTGAGTTACTAGTCCTGGAGCCTATGTTCGGACAAACACTCTAGAGCCATTGGTGGGTTGAGTTACTAGTCCTTGCATCCAAGTTGGATAAATTTTTTGGAGCCATGAAAGGTTGTGGGTTGGGTTACTAGTTCCTAGAGCCTTAGACAACTTGGGTAGAGACTGATCTAGTTGGTGATTAGTGATGTACGACCGTGGAGGTAGAATCACTTTGGTTAAGGGTTGAGGAGGTTTGTGCTATGGAAGCCCTGATTTGGTTTTGTTTGGTTATTCCATGAGATCCCTAATTCATGCTTGGAATATGGCACAGGGGTGATTGGCTAAAGTGATATTTGGTTCAACCTAATCTATGGTTAGCTAGTACATGGAAGTGCCTGACTTGGTTGGTGTTTTCATATGTTAATAAGACTTATTATTCTATTTTGATTCATGTATATTTGTAGCGATTATTTTGGTGATATTATGGATGAGTTTCCATGGTTTGTATGTTGGATTTTTGCTAGTTATGTGATGTATATTACTTATGGATCATGACATGTTTTAATGAATATATGAATGGTTAACGAATTCATGGACTAATTATTGTTGTTGCAACTATTTGGATATGGCATAGAGCCTTCTTGGTTATTCTCAGATGAATCTTAGACTCTTATGACCAAATATGCACCCATGACCTATAGCTCACATGTTTACCATGTGTTTGACCAAATGCCTAGTTTGTTCTGGTCAATTTAGGTCAAGTTTTTGACTTGAGTTTGAAATTTTCACCTTGTTGGAATGTCATGTATCATTCTGGAAAGTCTCACGTAGTGTTGGGCAGTGGTCTGGAGGCTGACCCAGAATTGTGGCTCAGATCTTGGGACCATACCCTTTGAACTGGGCAAGTTGGGTCACAACCACACTCAGACAGTGTTGTTGAAGCAGATGGAGGCCTTCAACCACATATGCCTTGTCATGCATGCAATTGGGGGTCTAGGTCAGTAAAAAGGAGCCCCAACTTAGGTTTTAGGCACTTGGGGTGGTTCTTTGGCCCTTGAGTTATCCTATAGCTCTTAGGGATGTTGTGAGTTGTCAATTTGTGTTTAGTTGTAGGCCCCACTTCCTTATCTGGAGCTAAGAGGTTGGTTCATATCATTGTGACACTTGTCTCGTGTTTACCCTGACAGGATGGTGAAATTGAGTAAATGCGGGAGGAGGGATTAGATATTGGTATAAGATATTCCAGGTTCAAACATTTGGACTAAATGGGCGGAATGTATTTGTCATGCATGCATGTTAGTTTTCAATGTGTTTGTTATGCATGTATGTTGGTTATTTCTTGTGATGGTTATTTTTGTAGTTTGCATCATCACGATGACAGTGGTATGATGTTAACATTGAGATGATTTATATGTTGATTTCATTATATATGAATATGTTGAGCTACTATGGATTGACTTTGCAGACGAGATAACCTCCCCTAAACTTCATTGAGGTATGCTTGATCATGTTTATGTTTAGTTTATTTAACATGGTATGTTTGCAGGAAGAAGATGATTAAGATAACTAGCCAAATGGTGGATTACAGTTCAAGTGATTCTCCACATAGATCAGATGAATCGCATGGAAATGAGTACTCCATGACATAGAAGATACATTGAGAAGTTTGGAAGCAAAGATCAAAATTTGTGAGGCGGATAATGATAGAATGATTCAGTCATAGGAAATGCTTGCCAGGGCACAAGAGAAGCAAGCAAAAGTTAATGTAGTAAAAATTTAGAGTTTATCAGATTTGCAGAGACATGTACAACCATGGATTAGTTATGGACAAGAATAAAGGACTAATGGGGCATATGGAAGCGGGTCTCAATTAGGATACACGTTTGATAGGGATGTCATAGTCAGAGATGGTAGGTTCTTGGATACACTTGACAAGAGGGGTAATGACCATGGGTTCTATTCTAGTTTTGGTTCAGAGAGACATCATCCACCATCCTTATAGGAGGAGTGAGAAGCATTAATTTCTAGAGGAGTTCAAGAAAGTAAAGACTCCTACATTTGATTGAGAAATGAAGAAGTCACAAGATGTAGAAGCTTGGCTACTTGGGATGAATAAGTTTTTTAGATTTCATGATTATTCAAAAAATATGAAAGCCAAGATAATTAATTTCAGTCTTAAAGCAAAAGTAGACATTTGGTGGTAATATGTGAAGACTGTCAGAGGCATTCGAGAATAGGAGTTGACTTGGAGTGAGTTTGAGAGAATTTTCAGGAAGAAGTATCTATATGAAAGATACTATGATGACCGGGCAAAGGAGTTCTATGAGTTGAGGATGGGATTTATGATTTATGAGGAGTATAATAGTAGATTATTGGAATTGTTGAGATGTGTGCTTTATGTTAAGGAGGAGAAAGAAAATATTCAAAGATTCATCAGTCGGTTGTAGGAATCATTCAAAGACATGATTGACTTTGATGAGCCTAGAATGTTGGAGGAAGCCATCATAAAATTGAAGCATTGTTATGAGAAATCAAATTTGACTGGGTCTAAGAAGGATTGGAAAGGTAATGAGAAGAATAAAGGAAAGTGGGATAAGAAGAGAGGAAAACCTCAGGATATAGATTAAAAGGAGAATGCAACACTGTACACGAAATTCAATGCAATTGATAGAGGACAAGGATTCCAGTCTGAGGAGCAAAACAAGGGTGATGGTAGGAAGCATTTTCAATGATGGGATTGTGGTAAGGATAATTATAGGAGATATTGTCTGCAATATCAAGTTGGTAGACCTTAGATTTATAATGCTCAAGAGGCACAGACAGTTGGGGATGTTGGATAGGGTATTCCTCGAATTTATGCAACATTGGATAATAGGTAGGTTGATCATTAGATTGACCTTGGATCTAACTATAGTTATATCAGTCTTGACCCAGTGGATAAGTGTTACTTGAATAAATAAGTGAATGCAGAGTCTTGGTTAATGAAATTGGTTATATGTACTAAGAAAAGAGTTCATCGTTGGGTAAGATCTTATGCATTTGAGCTTAATGGTATGTCTACATCAGTGCATCTAAATGTGCTTCAATTGGGATAATAAAATATTATGTTGGGTATGGATTGGTTGTACATTTACAGGACTAAGGTAGATTTATATGATAAGGCTATATTTCTTGGATGATGATGGAGAGAAGAGAATCTTGCTAGGTAAGAAGAAGGCTACATCAGTGAGAATGGTTACATCTATGTAGGAAAAGTGCAGTAGCAAGAAAGGAAGTGTATTATTTGCGGTTCATTATTCTAGTGACAAAGGGAATGATGTTGAGAATGATGAAGTCTTGAAGAGGTATTTGATTTTGCAGCAGTTTTAGGATGTATTTCTAGCAGAGATCTTAGAGTTACTACCTCATAGGGAAGTGGAATTTTCTATTGAGTTGATACTGGGAGCAACACTAGCATCAAAGGTACCTTAAAGGATGAGCACTCTAGAATTAGTGGAATTGAAGTTGCAACTTAAGTAAATGATTGATAACGGATACATTAGGCTAATTGTGTCACCTAGGGCTGCACAAGTATTGTTTGTGAAGAAGAAGGATGTTAATCTTAGGTTGTATATTGATTACAGGAAGTTCAACAAGATGACAATTAAGAACATGTAGCCTTTGCCATGAATTGATGACTTGTTTGATTACTCTAAGGGAGTAGCGATGTTCTTGAATATTTATTTGAGATTAGGATATCATAAAGTATACATAAAAGAAGAGGACATCTACAAGACTTCTTTTCAAACTAGGTATGAGCATTGTGAGTTTTTGTGGTTCCTTTTGGTTTGACTAATGCTCCATCTACATTTATTTGATGAATAGTGGGTTGTGTCCTTATGTGGAGAAGTTTTTGATTGTATTTGTTAAGACATATTGATGTATTCTAAGAATGAGGAATAACATACATACCATGTAGAATAAATGTTGAGATTTCTAAGAGAGCATCAATTGTATGCCAAGCTTAGTAAGTGTAGTTTATTTTGGACAAAATTTCATTTCTTGGGACAGGTTGTTTCCAAGGAAGGCATAGTAGTGGACTTGAAAAAGATCAGAGCTATCATGGAGTGGACCACTCCTAGGACTATGGATGATGTCAGATCATTTATGTGATTAAACGCTTATTACATGCAATTCATCAGGAACTTCCAATGGATTGCCTATCCCATTACATCTTTGTAGTGAAAAGGAAAGAAGTTTGAATGGACAGAGGAATGTGCAACTAGTTTTGAACAGTTGAAGTGGTTTCTTACAAATAATTCGATCTTGAAGATTGCAAACCTAGATAGAGAGTTTGTGGTATAGATGCTTGCAAGAGGGGAGTTGGTGGAGTTATGATGCAAGAAAGATAGGTGGTATGCTATGAGTCAACGAAATCGAATGAGCACAAGGAAAAATACATGGCACATGATCTTGAGTTTCCAACTATCATCTATGCCTTGAATATGTGGAGACACTATCTTCTTGGAAGGATATTAATTTTGATGAGTGATCACAGTGGATTGAAGTACTTGTTTGACCAACCTAATCTGAATGCAAGGAAATCTAGGTGGTTGGCCATGCTTAGTGAGCTTAACTTCGAGATCAGGTAAATTAAGGGTAAAGAGAATAATGTTGCATATGACCTTAGATTAAAAGTACACGTAAACCAAATTGCAACTATGAGTTCATATGGGACAAACTTGTGGGAGTGGATCTTTTAGGCATGACAATAGGATGACATGTACCAACAGGTTAAGCACATGTTACAATAGCAGGGCAAAGGTGATTAGGATGTGGATTTTCATCTCACGGTAGACGGTTTGGTAGGATTTAAGGACATGATATATGTGTTAGACAACAATAAGCTAAATAACCTTATCTTGAGGGAATTTCATGTCAATCCATATTTAGGTCACCCGAGATACCAAAAGACATTGACAATGGTTAAGAAGTTCCACCATTGGACAAATTTGAAGAAAAAGGTGGTTGAGTTTGTTGTGAGATGTTTGGATTTTCCACAGGTAAAAGAAGATTGTAAACAACTAGGTGGTTTATTACAATTGATTTTGATTCTAGAGTGGAAATGGAAGGTCATTTCCATGGGATTTGTTACAGGTTTTTCGAGGACATTTAAGCAACATGATTCCATTATGGTTGTGGTTGATAGGTTGACCAAGGTAGCTCATTTCATCATAGTTAATTATACAAACTGACCAAGCGACATAGCTCAAATTTTCCTTAGGGAGATAGTGAGGTTGCATGGGATTCCTAAGAAGATTGTGTCAGACATAGATGCCAAGCTCACTTCCAATTTTTGGAAAGAGTTGTTTGTAGGTTGGAGATAGGGTTAGATTTTAGTACAACTTATCATCCACAGACATATGAATAGATAGAGAGGGTTAACATGATTCTTGAGGACATGCTAAGGATATATGTCATGCATTGGCAGCGGAAATGGGAAGAGTATCTTCCATTGGTATATTTTGAATATAACAATGGGCATTAGAAGTCCTTGAAGATGACCTTGTTTGAGGAAATTTATGGGTGGAGTTATAATACTTCCATTAGTTGGAGTGATCGAGTGAACAAGGTACTAATTGGACTAAATTTGTTGGCAGAGATGGAACAAGAAAGACAGGTTATTAAGAAGAATATAAAAGAAACACAAGATAGGAAGAAGTGTTATGCAAATCAACATAGGGTATTTAAAGATTTTCAGGTTGGGGAGCATGTGTACTTGTGCATAAATCCCAAGAGGAGATCCTTGAGTATTAGATCATGTTCCAAGATGACACCTTGGTATTGCTAGCCTTCCGAGATCCTTGAGAGAATTGGACCAGTGGCCTACTGACTTGCACTGCCTCTGATATTGAAAGTCCATGATGCTTTCCATGTGTCATTTCTTAACAGATATGTGAAGGATGTTGCTAAGTGCATTGAATGGCTTGTATTGTAGGTGGAACCAGAAGGAGAATTCCAATTGGAACCTTAGTTCATTTTGCAGCAAAAAATGTTCATGCTCTAAAATTGAGCAATCGAACAAGTTAAAGTGTAGTGGAAACACTTTGGGTTCGATGAACCTACATGGGAGATGGCAGATCAAATGTGGGATATGTATCCTTCTCTATTTGTTGGGTTAATGGATGTATTTTTATATATGTTTTGATGTTGTGTTTTGGTTATGTCTATATATGCATATGTATGTAAATACCACATCGCGTTGTGTTATAAAGCTCCAATAAGAAGTATGGTTTTCATGGTATGATTGTCATGGTTTTAGCAGTATGATATGATGTAAATTTTGCATCAATCTTTGTTATAAAGCTCCATGGAAATCATGTGTTTTATTGGTTTATAAGTGTCAATCAACACCGAGGATGGTGTTCCCCCAAGGAGGAGGGGTTTGGAACGTCCCTTGGTTGATTTCCTATGTAAATAACAATAATACCAAGGTCATGGGACACATATTCCAAGCTAAATTTTGGGAAGTACATAGTGATGGGGTATCACTTGTGATTAATTAATGGATATGGAAATTGGTAAAGGCATTGGCAAAGGAAAAGTGGAAATATTTGACATTTTATTTATGAATAAAGGAAAATATGAGAAAAGGAAGATGAAGGGTCACAAATTTTTATGAGGAGGAAATTGAGGAAAAAGTAAAGGAAAATGAAGAAAATAGATGCCTCAATAACAAAAAGGAATTTGAGGATCAATTCACAAATTTTATCAGTTTATGCTTTGGTTCTCTCATTCATTCTCTCATTCTCTCACACTCTTGGACACTTGGAGTATCTTGGAGCACTTTGACATACATTGGATTTGGAAAAAGAAGGAAAAGGAAAGCAGGAAAGTGCAAGGGAACATGTGGATAAGTAGCTACAACTAGATTGCTTTGCAGGTAACAGGTTGAATATTTGATTTCCTTGCTGATTTATGGATGCATGGTATATGCATGTGATTTTTTGGTTATGTGTTGTCATTGTCATGCAAGATTTTCCTGGATTGACAATGGTTTTATCCCTGCCTTTCCATTTCCTGGATAGCCATGGGGTTTTGGGTTATATTCCACTTGATTATTTTATGATTAGTTCACATAATTCCTTATGGATGTGGGTTGGAAAATATGCTCTGGAAGCCTTGGAACAACTTGGGTTGCGCTACTTTTTATGCAACCAACTCAGAAAATAGAAGAAAAGATAGATGAACGCCTTCAGAATCAGCCTCTTCGAGGGGGAAACCTCCTTTACATTACACACATGAACAATTCTTGGATGATACAACTTACTAAAACTCCTTTCTATATATAGGAGTCTAAGGGGTCAAAATATAATCAAAGCCGACATAATAGTAATAACATAAGGGCACAACAATGACAATAGTGGGTTTCTATGGGGCACACTAATAAGAATATGGGGACAATAGGGGCACAATACTAACAATAAGGGCTACAATGATAATAGTAATGGGGGAATCACTAGTATTATAGGGACCTAACATGCCCCCCTCCTTCAGAAAATTGTTGTCCTCAACACTTGAGTAGTTCTGGATGCTTCTGTATAAAATTCTCATCCTCCCATGTGGAATCTTCAACATATAAGTTCTTCCACTTGATGAGATACTCCGAAATTGATTGATTTCATAGCTGTCGAGTTCTTGTTTCTCTGACTGCTTCAGGTTGCAATATGATTTTTCCTTCCTTGTCAAGTTTTGACAATATTGTTTGAACTGGGAGCCTGTCACCTATAACCTTTTTTAAACATGAAACATGGAAAACTAGGTGCACTTGGAAGCTGCAGGAAGCTCCAATTTGTATGCCCAAGTACCAATCTTTTGCAACACCTTGTACGCACCATAGTACTTTGGTGATAATTTATTATCCTTCTTAGCTTGCTTGAGGGACATTTGTTTATATGGTTGTAGCCATAGGAATACCTAGTCACCTACATCAAAACTTATTTTGTTGCGATGTTGATCTACCTGTTGTTTCATTCTATTTTACGCCAACGTGATGTTATCCTTTAAGAGTTGGATAACTTGTTGTTGATGCTCGATGTGATGTTCCAATGATTGAACCTTAGATTTTTCTCTTAAATATGATGTGATGGATGGTGGATGATATCCATAAAGTGCCATAAATGGGGTCATTTTTGCTGCAATATGGAAGGAAGTGTTATACCACCATTCAGCCAGAGGCAACCATTTGACCCATTGTGTCTATTTATCAAATACAAAAAAACGAAGATATCCTTCCAAACATTTGTTTACTATTTCAGTTTTCCCATCAAATTGAGGATGATAAGATGAGGTATGAGCTAACTGAGTACCGAGACAAGAAAATAATTCTGTCCAAAAATTTCCAGTGAAAATGGGATCTCTGTCGCTTACAATAATCTTTGAGTTTTCATGTAGCTTTTGAATTGTTTCCATAAATGCAGTAGAAATTGTATTGGCTTTAAATGGATGTGATAATGCACAAAAATATGCATACTTGGTAAGTCTGTCAATTGCCACCATGATGACACTCTTTCCTTCGGACTTTGGTAAACTTATGATAAAAGCCATTGAAACCTCCTCCCAACATTGGCTTGGAATGGATAAAGGTTGTAATAGACCTGGGGTCTTAATTGTTTCAACTTTATTTTGTTGGAAAACCAAACTTTCCACCACAAACTTTTGAATATCCGTTTTAAGGCCATCCCAAAAAAATTCCTTCTTAACCTTATGGTAAGTTTTTAAAAATCCTGAGTGCCCTCCTAAGGGAGAAGTGTGCAATTCCATTAGAATATTTTGTTTGAGTTGGGAATTCTTACATAGGTATAAGCAATCTTTGTACCATAACGAATCATTTTTCTAGCTAAATGTATTAGATGTATTGGGATCTTTGAATGAGTGCCCACACTTAATCATTCTTCCATTCATCCCTTGCTTCGTTTATCCAATCTGGTTGGATAATAGAAATGGCTTGTAGCAATGCTTCCACATCCTCGTCCTTTCTTTGAGAGTGCATCTTCCACAACATTTTGCTTCCATTTTTTGTAGATGATTTCAAAGTCATAACCCAACATCTTTGTGACCCATTTTTTCCGCTCTTCAGAGGATAATCTTTGTTCTAAAAAGTATTTAAGACTATCATGATCCGTTTTTACCTTGAAGTGTCTTCCGATTAGGCAGGGTTGCCATTTCGTAAGTGCATGTAGTATTGCCAACATTTCCTTCTCATAAATAGCTTTGTGTAAATACTTTCCTTTGATTGGATGACTTTTGAAAGCAATGGTTCTTTCATCTTGCATTAAAACAACACCAATTCCATTTCTTGAAGCATCACATTCCACAATAAAGGTTTTTGTGAAGTCCGGTGTAGATAAGATCGATGCTTGGCACATTGCCTCTTTAAGATGTTCAAAGGCCTTTGTTTCTTCTGGAGTCCATGAAAATGCATCTTTATTCAATAGTTTTGTTAGAGGTTTTGCTATTCTCCCATAATTCTTAAAAAACTTGTGATAATACCTTGTCAATCTGAGAAATCCTCACAGATTCTTTATGGATGTGGGGATTTTACATTCCTTAATGGCTTTAATTTTTCTAGGGTCTACCTTAACACATTCATGTGATACAATATGACCCAGATATTCCACCTCTTGTACTCCAAAGAAACATTTTGAGCTTTTTTGCATATAATTGTTTCTCCTCGAATAGTTTGAGCACCCTATCAACATGTTGAACATGATCCTTCCAAGACTTACTGTAGATTAGTATATCATCAAAAAATACTAAAACAAATTTTCTAAGGAAGGGTTTGAAAATGGAATTCATCAAACCTTGAAATGTAGAAGGTGCATTTGTAAGGCCAAAAGGCATGACCAAAAATTCATAATGACCCTCATGAGTTCTAAATGCTATTTTCAGAATGTCCTCAGTATTCATTCTGATTTGATGATATCTTGAACAAAGATCCAACTTGGTGAAGTAAATTGATCCATGCAATTCATCCAATAATTCATCAATGACAGGAATGGAAAATTTATCTTTAATAGTGAGCTTGTTGAGCTCCCTATAATCCGGACACATAGACCATGATCCATCCTTCTTGTGCACCAATACTACTGGAGCAAAGAAAGAACTTTGACTAGGTTGAATTATACCAGCCTCTAGCATTTCCGCAACCATACATTCAATTTCACTCTTTTGTGCATAGGGATATCTGTACAGCCTGATGTTTGGAGGAACACTTCCTAGAATCAAATGAATAGCATGATCATGATCACAAATAGGTGGGAGGCCTTTGGGAGCCTCAAATACCTTGGAATGATTGTCCAAGACATTTTGGAGATTTGGAGAAATGGATGATTTCGATGTGGGAATATCTAGCGAACATAATTGTGCAATTACACCTCGTTGTTCCTTCTTTAGAAGCTTTTTCATACCGTTATAGCTAATTATCTTTCCCGGTTTCCTTGCAATACCCCTTAATTCAACTTCCTTTCCTTCCGAACAAAATTTCATGAAAAGTTCTTGAAAATTAAAAGCTATTGTACCTAATGCTTGTACCCATTGGACTCCTAGTACAACATCAACACCACCTGTTGGAATGGAAAGCATTGGGCTATTCAATACATATTCTCCCATGGATAACTTGATATTATGGCACTTTCCAGAGCAATTTATGGTTCCTCCACTTGCAACCATCGTTTGACACTCTGGTGCTGGATATAGGAAGCAATTAAAGTCCTTGGCTATCTTATAATGAATAAAATTATAGGTACTACCTGAATCAATCAAAATTATTGCCTTTTTCTTCTTGTTATGTCCTTCTATCTTGATAGTTTGAGGAGTGGGAATTCTAGCCAATGCATTATAAGATATGGTCAGATTCATTTATTTTTTTTCTAGGGTTTTCTCCTAGTGTATATCCTCTTCCTTTGATGTTTCTTGTTCCTTTTCTTCCTCCTCTTCACAATCTATGTAAAATAATGTCTTCTCAGCACACTTATGACCTTTAGTGTATTTTCTATCACAACTGTAACAAAGCCCTTTTTCTCTTTTTTATTCCAATTGTTGTGGTTTCAACCTTGTAGGTTGTGGAAGGCTAGGGGAAACAACACTTCCATCTTTATAGTTGTGAGTGGTAGGCTTCCTCATTGCCATAATTTTGCTTTCCATTTTTCTTGCCAACCTGGATGCCTTCTTGTTATAGACATATTTGGGCACTGCAACCCCAATCACATATGTCCATAAAACAAGGGCTTCTAAAACCATAAAAGTGTTTTTTCATACCCTAAAGGAACAAGGTCAACTGATTACATCATCTCCTAGAAGTTCTCCATGAATAACTACTCAAGACTGGTCAAAACAAGACCATACAGACTGCTCCATGCATAGATGCATCTCACCAATTACATGTGGGGGGTGTGATGCATACTGGAAAGCCCTTCTGTAGGTT
This sequence comes from Pinus tabuliformis, assembly GCA_031772625.1. Taxonomy (NCBI): domain Eukaryota; kingdom Viridiplantae; phylum Streptophyta; class Pinopsida; order Pinales; family Pinaceae; genus Pinus; species Pinus tabuliformis. Next base: position 439,333,217 of record CM062813.1, on the reverse strand, counting down.
GTGATGAGCGAGAGCAGAAAAATGGCAAAAGCAGTTTGATAGGTGGAAACCCAGAGAATCTTCTAGAAATTGCTCATATGACACTTGCCTCTCTGAATTCACCCAGGGATGAGTAAGAGATCTGAAATCTCCAAGTGGAACCAAGAACTATCAGTGAAATGACACTAATCAAAATCCCAGAAGCTAACTCACTCTCCTGTAAACATCTATATATGGATCCCTCATCCTAGAGATCCAGAGGCTGGAATTTTGTAATTTGGAAGGAAGTGATGTTGGTTTCTCTTTGAAGACATTCTTGGGTGATCTTGCTTTGTATGAGGTGAAGAGGGCTTTCATGCTGGGAGGATGATGCTGGATCAGACAACCTGGTTTTAATCCTCTCTTCTACTACTTCTATCAATAAAGCTATTTGAGTTTTCCTCCATATGCTTGTATATCTCTGAATCTTGTATCTGTATATGCATTTATATGGTTAATGTACATCTGATCCTACATTTTTTATGGTTATATATATCTATGCTTTGATGGTATTTTGCTGCCTTGACTCTACAGGTGTTCTTTGAAGTGGGACAAGTGAGGTGAAAAATCTATCAAAGGAGGGAGGAAACAAGCAAGGAGACTAGCGAAAGATTGAGGTTGGTACTCTCTGCTTCTCTCTCATCTATCTCTCATAAAGGAAAACACAAGTGACTTTGATTTTTTTGTTTCTAAGATAGATACCCATCTTAGTGGGACTAGCAGATCTGAATGGACACTAGTTTTCCCGATAACAAAATGGCGACTCCACTGGGGATCAATCTCAGAATCTAGAAAACTAGATATGGGATCTTCAAACTTGTTCAATATTCGCCTGAGGTACAAGTCACCAGAAGTGAGAAGACAAGTTGATGTAAGCCTGTCACCGGAAGTGAGAAACTTGCCATTGAGGCATGCAAGCTTCAAAGTATTGAAAGGGTTGTTCCTAAGTCAACTTCTTGGATAATGAGCTAATGTCGACAAGAAGTGACTTGTCGTAGGAGGGCCTTAATGAATCCCACATCTACGACACGAAACGGAGCAAATGATTTTGGGGAGGTGAAAATGATCTGATGATATAAGGTTTAGGGTGGCGGTCATGAAAAATGGAGAGTGAAGGTATTGCAGCGGATGAGGCGTTAGCTAGGTTTGTGAATTCTCTGAGCGACTTCTCTTGAACATACCGGCGGCACTGAAATGGGTTGGTAGCATTAACCCCAAGGTGGATGGTATGACGGACCAATGGTGATATGACCGGTGAACAGAATAACCCAACCCAACTCAATCATGGTGACAGAGTGAAAGTGTCATGTTCAAAAGCGAGCTGCTACCAATGAAGCTATTCAAGTTTTCTTCCCTTTTTCCCCAGTCATTGCTGACCAGTACCTCTTTATTTTTGTCAAGATTGAACTAGTGATAGTGATGATGACTCCACTTGGGAACAATAGTTTGTTTGTTTTGTTACTATTGTTTGCTTTATAAACCACAGATGGAGCCTGAAGTCAAGCTAGCTAGCCTTCGAACTGCTTTTGCTATGCAACTGCAAAGTAGATCAATGCTGCTTCAGTCAATCTCTAGGTTGGTTTATGAACTGAACATTTATCTTGCAAACATCCTAAATGCCCTGGTGGTAGCTCAAATAACCTCATTAGATCAGCCCCTATACTTTGTGTTTACTGACAATCATTAGCACAGCCTAAATCCCTGAACTTACCTGTAAACTTTGAGTGAAAACCAAGCTCAGTCTCGTCCCTGGTCCATCGCACTATCTCTTCTTGGCAACCTGGATGCATCGCACCTCCCATGTGTTGCAGGTGAGATGCATCCCTATTTCTATGTGTTATAGGTGCAATGATTGAATGAGACTGTTTCTGCCTCTAGATTTTGGTTTTTTCTTCATTGTCTTCGGATTTATTCAGTAGTTTTGCTGTCTATGATCAGTATATCTCTATTGAAACCATCTTCCTTTGCATTATTCAACCTCCATCAGAAGGAATTGTGAATGTTTTTTATGTATTTTTCATCATTTACAATTCTCCTTTGCAAATAGTAGCTTAATCGAACTGTCGTCCTTTGATTTGAAAGTGTCACAAGTGTCGTTTTCAGTCAAGAAAAAGAGTGTCACAAAGCATTCCTCTTTTAGATAGTCGATTACACTTTTTTCCATTGTATTTGATTTGAATAATTAGTATTTAAAGTGTCGAAAGTAATTTTAAATTCAAAATCGCAAAGTGTCGACTTGACCTTACTTTCGTTTTTTGAAAAAAAAATTGTTAGTACTGTCACTTTGAAAGAAGATAGTTCAGATCTATACTTAGTTTTCTTTTTGTCATTCTCACATTAAGGAAACTGAAGAACAATACATGCATGTGCATTTGCATTAAGATTGCATGCTGAAGTTGGTTTAGGAAAAGTGCATCTGGTGTGTGCTCTCTGCTCTATGTTGAAAGAATTTCATTTTTCTTTCCTTAGTAGCTAGGATTTTCATTGTAAAAAGAAAGTAAATGACTGTTTATCATCTTAGATTGCATATTTAGGAATTGTATATCTACATCACGCAGTGAACCTTAAAGGAAAACTTCTTAAGAAAGATCAATTGTAAAATAAACTTCAATGAACATAAAACACTTTGGAACCTAACACACAACATCTAGAAGTCTAGGCTAGAGACGTATTCTGGCGTTGTAAAGCCTGGTAACTATCGCTTTCATCGTAGGTTGGGTGATTTCTCATCTTTGAGACGACAAGTGCCAGTATGGACTTGTGCTCCCACATACCATCAAGTATATATTGGAAGACCAAAATAGGCTACATCCTTTATTCTTAGGAAGCCGTGTCTACCACCCTATCGATCGCAATGCACTGAACACAACATTTGGGAAGATTGACTACCGTACCGTAGAAAGTATTCTGCATTTTTGCAATTGGTTTGGTAATCCCCCTATCTAGATTTCTAGAGTAATCACTTTTTTTCCTTTTCAGACTCCTTAAAATAAAAGGTCCATCTGAGCGCTTTTCACTTCAGGGTCATTAAAAATAGAAGGCGACTAGAGTCATCTTTAGCTTTTTCTCGACTCTTAAAAATTGAAAAAGCAAGTTGTGTCAAAGCGTAATAAAATTCATTTAATTCAGAATAACATTTTCCCCTTTTTATTTTATTTTGAGCTGATCAAATAATCCACAATCGTGGAAGAAAGTCAATCAAAACCCCGTTGTTCGCAGACTAATGAGTCAACCGTATTTGACTCCGGAAACGAAACCATTCCGGGCCAAGCGATCTCGTTTAACTGGGTCAAAGTCCCCTGGTTTGTTTGAAACTTGTGTTTCAACATCCTCAGAAACTCTGATTACTCAAACTATTTCTGGTATCTCTGCCTCTACAGAAGAAGTTCCACAATTATAAGAGGACACTAGAACTGACCCTACTGTAATGGTAAACACATCTATTCCTGAACCAGCTCCATCTAGGACTGATTTGGAAGGTGTTAACCCTCCAACATCTGTCGCTACAGAGTGTGTACCTTCTTCGGTACTAGAAATATTTTACGGACCTGACGGTCTGCCTCTTCCACCTAGACTGATTGCAATAGAAGAGACTGTGGAGGATATTCCATCCAGTACACCGCTGCATTTTGGAACTGGGATCCACCTATATTCTTCTAATTCAGAAGTTAGTCAACCTTCATCACAAGTTCCTGTAGAATCGCTAGGAAGTCTTTTGGATAGACTCAATATGTTTGAACAACCATCGACATCTAGGACTGTGTCATCCGATACAACAGTAGGAGAACCTCTTGCCACTACTCCAACAATGTTCGCTAGTATACCATCTGTCCCAACTAGCTCTCAACCACTAGATGGAGTCCACCTAGGGACTATTTCGACAGTATGGTTTGTTCCCGTTTGTTCGTCCAGAATAATATCTGGAATTTATTATGTTGAATCTCAGCAAATTGATCCTTCACAATAGTATCAATTTGGGCAGTCCAGTCTACAAAGACCAATTTTCCCTTTGAACACTGGATTGCTGCCATATGGGGGGCAGTATGCCTTTTTAATGTTCCCTTCGGGTGAAAAACCATATGAGAGTTCACAAAAGAATTCAGGTCAATCTGGAATTGTATCCAGTGGTTGGGTGCCAATACTGCTTCAACAACCAAGAGTTGTATATTCAATGCAACCAAATCTACCTCTGTCGAATATTCCCACTACACCGACTATTGTAACGGTGTCGCAAGTACAAGTGATACCTGTTGTATGTCAACCTCAAGTCTCTTAGTTCGTAATACAACAGCCTATTGTCTCCATGACACAACCACAATCGCTGATTAGTGGCTCCTTAACTGAAGTGACTCAAGCTCAAACAGGTACTATCACCCTTCATCTTGGTCAAACATCCAGTATTGGAAAACAAAAAATGGCTTCACAACCATGGCTGGTGCAATATCAACAACTGCAATCCCAACAAGCTTATCGAGGACTCGAGCAACAAAGCTTTGCTGGTAATGGGCAACTGTATATTCAAAACGGTCACCATCAATCATATCATAATGGTTATGCCCATCAACCTTATCAAAGTTATCAACATCAAATACATTATGCTGGTATGCACAGACCCACTGCTCAGGCGATCCCATCTTATCCTGGGTATGCATCGCCAAACCTGAATCAACAGTTGCCTTTTGTCACAACGTTGGAATTACCAGATCTCAATCGACTAACGAATGATCCAATTGCTTACGCCCCTTGGTGGCTGGCGATTCCTCATAAACTTCCATCGGATATTCCTAAATTCAATGGAAAACCGGGTGAAGATCCGTCGAATCATGTGATGACCTTTCATCTATGGTGTTCATCCAACACCCTCAATGATGATTCGATTAGGCTTTGCCTTTTTCAGCGAATATTAACTGGTCCAGCAGCAAAATGGTACATTGAATTTCCTAGAGCTTCATTCGATAACTTCAGCGCCCTTGCCACAACCTTTTTAACCCATTTTCAGTTACCCATAAGGTACGAAACAGGAACAGAGCTTCTTACCAATTTTAAGCATATGACAACCAATCACATATCTGATCATATTCATGAGTGGCGACATTGTCATCGAATAGTAAAAACATATGTTCCTGATCAACTACTAGCTGAATGGTTTATTAAGTCACTGTTACCTTCTATTACAGAAGATGTGGCTAAGGGGGGAGTTGTCACTGAAGAGAAAATAATTGCTCGTGTGCACTATCTAGACTTGATTTATACTCAGTTTGGAATGCTCTACGACAAAATCCCTGATGCTCCTAGACCAGGGTTTTCCGTTCCTCCTCCTCCTAAATCAAACAAAGACTCTCATGCCGGCGAGGGTGTGATAGGTACTGCTAGCACAAAGACCGCAAAGGCTACATCTAAGAAAGCCCATACAGTTTCTGGTCAATATGCAAATGAAGAACTTCTTGCCTCAGAGGTTAACGCCGTGTCGACCAAAAAAGGAAAAGAACCGAAGCAGCCAGGGGGAAAGAAGAAAGGGAAAAGAAAAAAGAAGAAACATGATGATTCATCTCCTGAAAAATCTTCTACAAACCCTTCTCGGCAAAAGAAACCTAATCAGCCATGTCTCATATGCAATGAGGACCATTGGATGAGAGATTGTCATATAAAATTGAGGTTAAGAAGTTTTTTAAAAGTTCAAAAAGCTCAGCGGTATTGTCTGATCCATTTCCAAACCCAGAAACCAATCTGGTTGCTAGTGACAATGCTTCCCCATCCCAAGTGCTTATGTTGTCCATTTCAAAACAGGAAAAAGATGCTTTGATATCGACAAGGAATAAAGATTATGGGAATCCACATCTGTCGAACAACAAGGCTGCAGATCAACCTAGTAGTTCGACAACAACTTCAACCGAAGTTGTGCCACCCATCGTTCCTAAGCTAACAATAAAGCAGAAAAAGGGAGTAGGACACAAATTGACATTTAATCCTCATGCCCGAGCAGCACAGAATTATAATATAGTAGAGGATTTGGCCCAATTTTCGTCCGCTATGTCGAAACTTGAAGTACTGCAAAATTGCCCCTCCCAAAAATAGGCTCTATTATCAGCAATAGGTGGGATTGACCCAACAGATTCCAATCTTGTGGCCTTTAATAATAAAGGATTTGAACCTCAGTTACCATCTCAACTCGTTTTCCTCATCCAAATGAAAGCCCTCCAATGACAAGTCACTTCTTGTCGACATCAGCTCATTATCCAAGAAGTTGACTTAGGAACAACCCTTTCAGTACTTTGAAGCTTGCATGCCTCAATGGAAAGTTTCTCACTTCCAGTGATAGGTTTACATCAATGGCCTTCGACCAAAAGATTTTACGTGGTGTTCGACATCAACTCATGTATTCACACCACGTGAATTGTACTACAGTACCTTGAGGGTCATCATCACTATCGGTGATTCCTCTCGCGCTTGTTAACAACTTACATCATTGGCTGGTAATCAGGCGATGTCTTTCCATGTTTGAAATCAGAACATCTTTTCACATGGATCGACTTGTACATCGGGCGAAGATTGAATGAGTTTGAAGACCCCGGATCTAGTTTCATCCATCCGGGCTGCGATATATTCAGGAAAATAAAGACATCAAATGTACATCATAGCTGCACAGATAATCATCCAAACTAAAGGATGATGGCTCTACCAGAATCATCAGTCTGCCACACAGACGATTTTTTGTCTTATGTACATGAATATGAATTTATAAAGCTAAGAATGGGAATACCCACCTCAGCTAGATCATGAAAATATTATGAAGACAATGTATTGTATTGTATCTTATTACAAGAGACCTTCCAGTTCGAAATACCTCGGATCCTCATTATAAAGCATTTCACCCGACATAAAAAGATTTACGACCTCATACTTTAGGGGGCAACTGTTATAGACATATTTGGGCACTGCAACCCCAACCATAAACCAAGGGATTCTAAACCCCTAAAAGTGTTGTTTCATACCCTAAAGGAACAAGGTCAGCTGATTACATCATCTCCCAGAAGTTCTCGATGAAAAACTACTCAGAACTGGTCAAAACAGGACCATACAGACTGCTCCATGCATAGGGTGCGATGCATCTCACCTATTACACATGGGGAGTGTAATGCATACTGGAAAGCCCTTCTGTAGGGTGCGATGAGTTAGAGAAGACAAATGGCAGAAGTAGTTTGCTAGGTGGAAACCCAGAGAATATTTTAAAAACTGTTCATATGACACTTGCCTCTCTGAATTCACCCAGGGATGAGTAAGAGATCTGAAATATCCAAGTGGAGCCGAGAACTATCAGTGAAATGACACTAATCAAAATCCCAGAAGCTGACTCACTCTCCTCTAAACATCTATATATGGGTCCCTCATCCTAGAGATCCAAAGGCTGGAATTTTGTAATTTTCAAGGAAGTGTTGTTGGTTTCTCTTTGAAGACATTGTTGGGTGATCTTGCTTTGTATGAGGTGAAGAGGGCTTTCGTGCTAGGAGGATGATGCTGGATCAGACAAACTAGTTGTAATCCTCTCTTCTACTACTTCTATCAATAAATCTATTTGAATTTTCCTCCATATGCTTGTATATCTCTGAATCTTGTATTTGTATACGCATTTATATGGTTAATGTACATCTGATCCTACATTGTTTATGGTTATAGATATCTGTGCTTTGATGGTATTTTGCTGCCTTGACTTTACAGGTGTTTTTTGAAGCAGGACAAGTGAGAAAGGAGTGGCGAAATCTCTATCAAAGGAGGGAGGAAACAAGCAAGGAGACTAGTGAAATACTGAGGTTGGTACTCTCTGCTTCTCTCTCATCTATCTCTTATAAAGGAAAACAAAAGTGACTTTGGTTTGTTTGTTTCTAAGATAGCTGCTCGTCTTAGTGGGACTAGTAGCTCTGAATGGACACTAGTTTTGCAAAGTCACTTGTGTTTTCCTTTATGAGAGATAGATGAGAGAGAAGTAGAGAGTACCAACCTCAATATTTAGCTAGTCTCCTTGCTTGTTTCCTCCCTCCTTTGATAGAGCTTTCGCCACTCCTTTCTCACGTGTCCCGCTTCAAAGAACACCTATAGAGTCAAGGTATCAAAATACCATCAAAGCATAGAGATCTATAACCATAAACAATGTAGGATCAGATGTACATTAACCATATAAATGCATATACAAATACAAGATTCAGAGATATACAAGCATATGGAGGAAAAATCAAATAGCTTTATTGATAGAAGTAATAGAAGAGAGGATTACAACCAGGCAGTCTGATCCAGCATCATCCTCCCAGCATGAAATCCCTCTTCACCTCATAAAAAACAAGATCACCCAACAATGTCTTCAAAGAGAAACCAACAACACTTCCTTGCAAATTACAAAATTCCAGCCTTTGGATCTCTAGGATGAGGGATCCATATATAGATGTTTACAGGAGAGTGAGTCAGCTTCTGGGATTTTGATTAGTGTCATTTCCCTGATAATTCTTGGTTCCACTTGTAGATTTAAGATCTCTTACTCATCCCTGGGCGAATTAGGAGAGGCAAGTGTCATATGAGCAGTTTCTAGAAGATTCTCTGGGTTTCCACCTAGCAAACAACTTTTGCCATTTGTTTGCTCTCGCTCATCACACCCTACATAAGGGCTTTCCAGTATGCATCGCACCCCCCATGTGTAATAGGTGAGATGCATCGCACCCTATGCATGGAGCAGTTTGTATGGTCCCGTTTTGACCAGTTCTGAGTAGTTTTTCATGGAGAACTTCTGGGAGATGATGTAATTAGCTGACCTTGTTCCTTTACGATATGAAACAACACTTTTAGGGGTTTTAGATCCCTTGGTTTATGGACATATGTGATTGGGGTTGCAGTGCCCAAATATGTCTATAATAGTTGCCCCCTAAAGTATGAGGTCGTAAATCTTTTGATGTCGGGTGAAATGCTTTATAATGAGGATCCGAGGTTTTTCGAACTGGAAGGTGACCTGTAATAAGATACAATACAATAAATTATATTCATAATATTTTCATGATCTAGCTGAGGTGGGCATTCCCATGCTTAGCTTTATAAATTCATATTCATGTACATAAGACAAACAATCGTCTGTGTGGCAGACTGATGATTTTGGTAGAGCCATCATCCTTTAGTTTGGATGATTATCTGTGCATCTGTGATGTACATTTGATGTCTTTATTTTCTTGCATATATCGCAACCCAGATGGATGAAACTAGATACGGGGTCTTCAAACTCATTCAATCTTCGCCCGAAGTAGAAGTCGATCCATGTGAAAAGATGTTTTGGTGTCGAACATGGAAAGACATCGCCTGATTACCAGCCAATGATGTAAGCTGTTAACAGGCACGAGAGGAATCACCGATAGTGATGATGACCTTCAAGGTACTAAGATAATCACCACTGACTAGTTTCCATTCAGATCTATACTAGTTTTCTCTGAGTGGGAAATAGGGATGCATCTCACCTGCAACACACGGGAGGTGCGATGCATCTAGATTGCCAAGAAGAGACAGTGCGATGGTCCAGGGACGAGACTGAGCTTGGTTTTCACTCACAGATTGCAGCTAAGTTTAGGGATTTAGGCTGAGCTAATGATTGTCAGTAAACACAAAGTATAGGGGCTGATCTAATGAGGTTAATTGGCGAATCCGCCGGGGAACGAATAGTTTGTTTATTTTCTTACTGTTGTTTGCTTTATAAACCACAGACGGAGCCTGAAGCTAAGCCAGCTAGCCTTCGAACTGATTTTTCTATGCAACTGAAAAGTATATCAACGTTGCTTCAGTTAATCTCCAAGTTGGTTTATGAACTGAACATCTAGCTTGCAAACATCCTAAGTGCCCTGGTGGTAGCTCAAATAACCTCATTAGATCAGCCCCTATACTTTGTGTTTACTGACAATCATTAGCTCAGCGTAAGTCCCTGGACTTAGCTGCAAACTGTGAGTGAAAACCAAGCTCAGTCTCGTCCCTAGACCATCACACTGTCTCTTCTTGGCAATCTAGATTCATCGCACCTCCCGTGTGTTTCAGGTGAGATGCATCCCTATTTCCCTATGTTACATGTGCGATGATTGAATGAGACTCTTTCTTCCTCCAGATTTCGGTTTTTTCTTCATTGTCTTCAGCTTTATTCAGTAGTTTTGCTGTCTATGATCAGTATATCTCTGTTGAAACAATCTTCCTTTGCATTATTCAACCTCCATCAGAAGGAATTGTGAATGTTTTTTTATGTATTTTTCATCATTTACAGTTCTCCTTTGCAAATAGTAGCTTAATCAAACTGTCGTCCTTTGATTTGAAAGTGTCGCAAGTGTCGTTTTCAATCAAGAAAAAGAATGTCACAAAGCATTCCTCTTTTAGATAGTCGATTACACTTTTTGCCATTGTATTTGATTTGAATCATTAGTATTTAAAGTGTCGAAAGTAATTTTAAATTCAAAATCGCAAAGTGTCGACTTGACCTTACTTTCGTTTTTTGAAAAGAAAATTGTTAGTACTGTCACTTTGAAAGAAGATAGTTCAGATCTATACTTAATTTTGTTTTTTTCATTCTCACATTAAGGAAACTGAAAAACAATACATGCATGTGCATTTGCATTAAGATTGCATGCTAAATTTGATTTAGGAAAAGTGCATCTGGTGTGTGCTCTCTGCTCTATGTTGAAAGAATTTCATTTTTCTTTCCTTAGTAGCTAGGATTTTCATTGCAAAAAGAAAGTAAATGACTATTTATCATCTTAGATTGCATATTTAGGAATTGTATATCTACATCACAGGGTGAACCTTAAAGGAAAACTTCTTAAGAAAGATCAACTGTAAAATAAACTTCAATGAACATAAAAATGTTTTGGAACCTAACACACAACATCTAGAAGTCTAGGCTAGAGACATATTCCGACGTCGTAAAGCATGGTAACTATCGCTTTCATCATAGGTTGGGTGATTCCTCCTCTTTGAGACGACAAGTGCCAGTACGGACTTGTGCTCCCACGTACTGTCGAGTATATATTGGGAGACCAAAATAGACTACATCCTTTATCCTTAGGAAGCTATGTCTGCCGCCCTATCCATCGCAATGCACTGAACACAACATTCGGGAATATTGACTACCGTATTGTAGAAAGTATTCTGTAGTTTTGCGATTGGTTTGGTAATCCCTCTGTCTAGATTTCTAGAGAAGTCACTTTTGTTTATTTTTAGACTTCCTAAAAGAAAAGGTCCATCTGAGCATTGTCACTTCAGGCTCATTAAAAATCGAAGGCGACTAGAGTCATCTTTAACTTTTTCTTAACTCTTAAAAATTGAAAAAGCGAGTTGTGTCGAAGTGTCATACAATTTATTTTAATCGGAATAACATCACTATTCCCTCATTGGTATTAGATTGAGAAAATGGAGTCTACCAATCAAGGATTTCCCCTTGGGGGGAATCTTGGTCCCTTCTCCTCTTGGGGTGATGTTGGTGCTCCACACATGGCTACATTGTCCCTTCCAGGACTCACAATTGGCCTGCCAATATGGCTTTTCTCGACCTTTGTCATTCAAAACACTGCAATTCCTCATCAATCCAATCAACAATCAAATGAAGTTGCACCCCCACCTTCTACTTCATTTGTTTCTCCCTCTCCTTCTTCCTCTTCGCTTGGTGAAGCTAGTAACGCTAAAAACCAAGTAACTGAGAAGAAGAAGAAAGGGAAGGAGAAGAAGAAGAAGAAGCCAATGGTGAAAGGGGGAAACCATGCATCGTCTGGAGAAAATCCACACACTGCACTATACAAACCTAAATCTCCATGCATCATTTGCTAGGGAGATCACTATCATCGAGATTGTCCCTTCATCCCACGGATCTTGAGGGATTGGTCTCCCCGCTTGCATAATCCGGTGTCTTCAACCTCTAACGATCATGTTGAGAGCACACCGTCAACTAGTGAAAATGAAGTCAATGGAAAAAAAGGAAGATCTAAATTTCCTTGTAGATTGTGCGAAGGCGATCATGCCCTCCACCGTTGTCCTTTCCTAGACGAAGCTAAAAGAGTCTTGGATAACCGTCTTGCCTCACCGCAGTGACTTCCTTCTGGATACAAGAAAATCTTGCCGAATCCATCGTTAGTTGAAAATCTGACTGACACACCATTACTATCGGTCGAAGCACCTATCATTGAATATAGACCCTCTGAGTCCACACCAGACCAAAGTCAACAAGTCAAGACGACAGTCGACCCAATCTTGTCTTCAAAAGGTCCACCTTTAGATGATACTGTCACCAAAGAGAATGAGAACAACATCGTTCAAATTCTTTTTGTAAACATAGAATCCGATGAACATGGGGGAAATCTACCCATTCCTTTACCACTGGAAGGAAGTTCATCAAATATTTATTCGGCCTTTTATTTGGTCCCACCTCCAACCAATCTAGTCGTTTCCTTCGATTGGAATCTACTAGGCAGACCTCGCCTACCATCTAATGTACCTTTCCGAATCATAGTACAAGCTTATAGAATGATCATGGTTGGAACTATCATAGATGAAGGGGCACAAGCTTACAGAATGATCATGGTTGGCACTATCATAGATGAAGGGGCTTCTGTGAGCATCCTTTCCTCAACTTCTTGGAAAGCACTTGGTTTGCCATCACTTTTTCCTGAGATTCGAAATCTGACAGGCTTCAACAAAGGAACCAGTTGACCATTGGGAATCCTTCCAAATTTGCCTATAGCTTTGAGAAGGAAACCGTTCATCTAAATGTAATGGTAGTCCAAGGACCTCTAGATTACAATCTACTCCTTGGGCATGACTACATTTATAGCATGGGAGCCATCATTTCCTCACTCTTTCGAGTGATGTGTTTTTCGCATGAAGGCAGAGTGGTCCAGCTCGTAGATCAGCTTTCATTACCCAGTTCAAAAATAGCTATTAGTCAAATACCATCCCTAACTGGTCTTTTTGCACAAGGAATGTCTCATCAATCTCCAGTTCGTCCACCTGATGATTGCGAGTGATTCGGTGATTGTGACTGAAACCCAGGAGGCATGCGCCTTGGTCTGCTTCGGCAGGAAAACCCCAGATATAAGGTAGGTTTCTACATAGGAATATGACTATTTTGACAATCCTGTCCATTTAGGAAAATGGATCAGACTCAAAAAAGGATTCCCTCATCAAAGGTTATGTGATTGGCACTGACAACAGTCACCTTTGTCCATTTCGATGGACATCGCCAAGGAAGCGTTTTGTCTGCAACGCGGAAGGAACGATCTTGCTAATGCAAGAACTTCCATATGGTGACCTAGAAACTCTACTTTATACCTCAGGGCATGTAAACCTTTTTGCATGCAAGTGAAAAGCGACCATTTATTTTCTTAGTTTGTAGACCCTTTAAACTCGTAGGTTGGTTGTTCCTAGCTTGCATAATGAAAGGATTCAGGAGAAAAGTTGCGCATGGGGCAAGCTCCCTAAACAATGAACCTACTGATGAGACATCCTTATTATACGACTAGCACAAGCAGTTTATGCGAAGTTCAAGCTCGTTAAAAAATAAACCTAGCAATGAGAAAGTGTTCCCATAGAGTTCAAGCTCATTAAAAAATGAACCCCACCTTTGGTAAATAACCATTGAAATTGCATAATTATCAACTTTTGAACCTTGGTCGTGTTCGCACCATCACATCCACTCTTTTTTAGCTGGTCATACGCCTCCATTTGATTGTTTACCCCTTTTTGAGGAGTAGTTACGATGAGTGATTCTATTAGCCACCTTCTTTACACTGCCGTGATTGAAAAAAGTTCCAAACCTTACTTGGAACCAGTTGCTATCCAAAAATGTCACTCGTTCCTAAAAAAAATGAGTCACCTTTAAGCTCTTTTCATCTGACTCGTAAAATATGAAAAGATTACCGAACAATTGGCCTCTCCAGCTCATTAAAGTGATCGGAAGTGTCATCCCTCCTCTAGATTTTAATCCTTTTAGACCTGAGGGATTATTACACAAAAATATCGAGCGCTTGTCTTGTTTGGCTCATTAAAACTATGGAAAAAAATCATCCCTTTCGTATTATTTTATACTTTTTTAGACTTAAGGTATTACATTACGAAAAAGGACCACTGGAGTTGCCTTTACGTCCCTTTTAGACTCTCTAAAATTGAAAAGGACCGAGTTATCTTTGTCGTTAAACTTGTTAAAAAAATAGCGACAAACTTGTCTATGTAGACAAGAGCGAGTTTCATTGTCGCTAGGCTCGTTAAAACATAGTGACAGGTTTGCCCAAAGGGAAAATTATAGAACAAGCATATGTTATCCTCCTCAATCTTGACAAAAATAAAGAGGTACTGGTCAGCAATGAGTGGGGAAAAGGGAAGAAAACTTGAATAGCTTCATTGGTAGTAGGTCGCTCTTGAACATGACACTTTCACTCTGTCACCATGATTGAGTCGAGTTGGGTTATTTCGTTCACCGGTCATAACACCATTGGTCTGCCATACCATCCACCTTGGGGTTAACGCTTCCAATCCATTTCAGTGTCACCGGTATGTTCACGAGAAGTTGCTCAGAGAATTCACCAACCTAACTAATGCCTCATCTGCTGCAATACCTTCACTATCCATTTTTCATGACCACCACCTTGAACCTTATATCATCAGATTGTTTTCACCTCCACAAAATCATTTGCTCCTTTCCGTGTCGTAGATGTGGGATTCATTAAGGCCCTCCTACGACGAGTCACTTCTTGTCGACATCAGCTCATTATCCAAGAAGTTGACTTAGGAACAACCCTTTCAGTACTTTGAAGCTTGCATGCCTCAATGGCAAGTTTCTCACTTCTGGCGACAGGTTTACATCAATGGCCTTCGACCGAAAGATTTTGCGTGGTGTTCGACATCAACTCAGTTCATCACTATCAGTGATTCCTCTCGTGCCTGTTAACAACTTACATCATTGGCTGGTAATCAAGCGATGTCTTTCCATGTTCGACATTAAAACATCTTTTCACACGGATCGACTTGTACTTCGGGCGAAGATTGAACGAGTTTGAAGACCTCGGATCTAGTTTCATTCATCTGTGCTGCGATATATTCAGGAAAATAAAGACATCAAATGTACATCACAACTGCACAGATAATCATCCAAACTAAAGGATGATGGCTCTACCAGAATCATTAGTTTGCCACACAGATGATTGTCTGTCTTATGTACATGAATATGAATTTATAAAGCTGAGCATGCGAATTCCTGCTGCAACTAGATCATGAAAATATTATGAAGATAATGTATTGTATTGTATCTTATTACAGGTCACCTTCTAGTTTGAAAAACCTCGGATCCTCATTATAAAGCATTTCACTCGACATCAAAAGATTTACGACCTCATCCTTTAGGGGGAAACTATTATAGACATATTTGGGAACGTAGCCCCGTTCACATATGTCTATAAACCAAGGGCTTCTAAACCCCTAAAAGTGTTGTTTCATACCCTAAAGGAACAAGGTCAGCTTATTACATCATCTCCCAGAAGTTCTCCATGAAAAATTACTCAAAATTGGTCAAAACAGGACCATACAGACTGCTCCATGCATAGGGTGCGATGCATCTCACCTATAACACGCGGGGGGTGTGATGCATATTGGAAAACCCTTCTACAGGGTGCGATGAGCGAGAGTAGACAAATGGCAGAAGCATTTTGCTAGGTGGAAACCCAGAGAATCTTCTAGAAACTACTCATATGACACTTGCCTCTCTGAATTAGCCTAAGGATGAGTAAGAGATCTAAAATCTCCAAGTGGAACCAAGAACTATCAATGAAATGACACTAATCAAAATCCCAGAAGCTGACTCACTCTCCTGTAAACATCTATATATGGATCCATCATCCTAGAGATCCAGAGGCTAGAATTTTGTAATTTGCAAGGAAGTCTTGTTGGTTTCTCTTTGAAGACATTGTTGGGTGATATTGCTTTGTATGAGGTGAAGAGGGCTTTCATGCTGGGAGGATGATGCTAGATCAGACAACCTAGTTGTAATCCTCTCTTCTACTACTTCTATCAATAAAGCTATTTGAGTTTTCCTCCATATGCTTGTATATCTCTGAATCTTGTATTTGTATATGCATTTATATGGTTAATTTACATCTGATCCTACATTGTTTATGGTTATAGATCTCTATGCTTTGATGGTATTTTTCTACCTTGAATCTACAGGTGTTCTTTGAAGCGGAACAAGTGAGAAAGGAGTGGCGAAAGCTCTATCAAAGGAGGGAGGAAACAAGCAAGGAGACTAGTGAAAGACTGAGGTTGGTACTCTCTGCTTCTCTCTCATCTATCTCTCATAAAGGAAAACACAATTGGCTTTGGTTTGTTTGTTTCTAAGATAGCTACCCGTCTTAGTGGGACTAGCAGCTCTGAATGGACTCTAGTTTTCCTGTGACTACATTTATAGCATGGGAGCCATCATTTCCTTACTCTTTCGCGTGATGTGTTTTCCGCATGAAGGCAGAGTGGTCCAGCTCATAGACTAGCTTTCATTCCCCGGTTCAAACACAACTATTAGTCAAATACCATCCCTAACTGGTCAAACGTCCAGTATTGGACAACAACAAATGGATTCACAACCATGGCTGGTGCAATATCAACAACCACAATTCCAGCAAGCTTATCGAGGACCTAAGCAACAAAGCTTTACAGGTAATGGGCAACCGTATATTCAAAATGGTCACCATCAATCATATCATAATGGTTATTCCCATCAACCTTATCAAATTTATCAGCATCAAATACATTATGATGGTAAGCAAAGACCCACTACTCAGGCGATCCCATCTTATCCTGGGTATGCTTCGCCAAACCCGAATCAACAGTTGCCTTTCGTCGCAACGTTGGAATTACCAGATCTTAATCGACTAACAAACGATCCAATTTCTTACGCCCCTTGGTGGCCGGCGATTCCTCATAAACTTCTGTCAGATATTCCTAAATTCAATGGAAATCCGGGTGAAGATCCATCAAATCATGTGATGACCTTTCATCTATGGTGTTCATCCAACACCCTTAATGATAATTCAATTAGGCTTCGCCTTTTTCAGGGAAAGTTAACTGGTTCGGCAGCAAAATGGAAACTCCACTGGGAGTGAATAGTTTGTTTGTTTTGTAATTGTTGTTTGCTTTATAAACCACAGATGGACCCTGAAGTTAAGCCAGCCAGCCTTCGAACTGCTTTTTCTATGCAACTGCAAAGTAGATCAACACTGCTTTAGTCAAATCTCTGGGTTGGTTTATGAACTGAACATCTAGCTTGAAAACATCCTAAGTGCCCTGGTGGTAGCTCAAGTAACCTCATTAAATCAACCCCTATACTTTGTGTTTACTAACAATCATTAGCTCAGCCTAAATCCCTAAACTTAGCTGCAAATTGTGAGTGAAAACCAAGCTCATACTCATCCCTGGTCCATCGCACTGTCTCTCATTGGCAACCTGGATGCATCACACCTCCCATGTGTTGCAGGTGAGATGCATCCTTGTTTCCCTGTGTTACAGGTGCGATGATTGAATGAGACTGTTTCTGCCTCCAGATTTTGGTTTTTCTTCATTGTCTTCAGCTTTATTCAGTAGTTTTGCTTTCTATGATCATCATATCTCTGTTGAAACCATCTTCCTTTGCATTATTTCAGCCTCCATCAGAAGGAATTGTGAATGTTTTTTAATGTATTTTTCATCATTTACAGTTCTCCTTTGCAAATAGTAGCTTAATCGAGCTCTCGTCTTTTGATTTGAAACTGTCGCAACTGTCGTTTTCAGTCAAGAAAAAGAGTGTCACAAAGCATTCCTCTTTTAGATATTCGATTACAATTTTGCCATTGTATTTGATTTGAATCACTAGTATTTCAAGTGTCGAAAGCAGTTTTAAATTCAAAACCGCAAAGTGTTGTCTTAGCCTTACTTTCATTTTTTGGAAAGAAAATTGTTAGTACTGTCGCTTTGAAAGAAGATAGTTCAGATCTATACTTAGTTTTCTTTTTGTCATTCTCACATTAAGGAAACTGAAAAACAATACATGCATGTGCATTTGCATTAAGACAGCATGCTAAAGTTGATTTAGGAAAAGTGCATCTAGTGTGTGCTCTCTGCTCTATGTTGAAAGAATTTCATTTATCTTTCCTTAGTAGCTAGGATTTTGATTGGAAAAGGAAAGTAAACGTCTGTTTATCATCTTAGATTGCATATTTAGGAATTGTATATCTACACCACGCGGTGAACCTTAAAGGAAAACTTCTTAAGAAAGATCAACTGTAAAATAAATTTCAATGAACATAAAAACGCTTTGGAACCTAATGCACAACATTTAGAAGTCTAGGCTAGAGACGTATTCCTGCATCGTAAAGCCTGGTAACTATCGCTTTCATCGTAGGTTGGGTGATTCCTCCTCTTTGAGATGACAAGTGCCAGTATGAACTTGTCCTGCCACGTACTGTCGAGTATATATTGGGAGACCACAATAGGCTACATCCTTTATCCTTAGGAAGTCGTGTTTGCGGCCCTATTGATCGCAATGCACTGAACACAGCATTTGGGAAGATTAACTGCCATATCGTAAAAAGTATTCTGCAGTTTTGCGATTGGTTTGGTAATCCCTCTATCTAGATTTCTAGAGTAGTCACTTTCATTCCTTTTCAAATTCCTTAAAAGAAAAGGTCTATCTGAGCACTTGTCACTTCAGGCTCATTAAAAATTGAAGGCAACTAGAGTCATCTTTAGCTTTTTCTCGACTCTTAAAAATTGAAAAAGCAACTTGTGTCAAAGCATCATAAAATTTATTTTAATCGGAATAATTTCACTGTTCCCTTGTTGGTATTAGGTTAAGAAAATGGAGTCTACCAATCAAGGATTTCCCCTTGGGGGAAATCCTAGTCCTTTCTCCTCTTGGGGGGATGTTGGTGCTCCACATATGGCTACATTGTCCCTTCCAGGACTCACAATTGGCCTGCCAGTATGGATTTTCTTGACCTCTGTCATTCAAAACACCACGATTCCTCAGCAATCCAATGAACATCTAGATGATACTGAAGTTTCCCCCCTACCTTCTACTTCGTTTGTTTCTCCCTCTCCTTCTTCCTCTTCGCTTGGTGAAGCTAGTAGCGCTAAAAACCAAGTAACTAAGAAGAAGAAGAAAGGGAAGGAGAAGAAGAAGAAGAATCCAATGGCAAAAGGGGGCAATTATGCATCATCTGGCGAAAATCCGCACACTACACAATCCAAACCTAAATCTCCATGTGTCATTTGCAAGGGAGACAATTATCATCGAGATTGTCCCTGCATCCCATGGATCTTGAGGGACTAGTCTCCCTGCTTGCACAATCCGGTGTCTTCAACCGCTGATGATCATGTTGAGAGCACACAGTCAACTAGTGAAAACGAAGTCAATGGAAAAAAAGGAAGATCCAAATTTCCTTATAGACTATGTGAAGGCGATCATTCCCTCCACCATTGTCCCTTCCTAGATGAAGCTAAGAGAGTCTTGGATAACCGTCCTGCTTCACCACATCGACTTCCTCCCAGATACAAGAAACTCTTACCGAGTCCATCACTAGTTGAAAATCTGATTGAAGCACCTATCATTGAAGATAAACCCTCTGAGTCCACATCGGACCAAGGTCAACAGGTCGAGACAACAGTCGACCCAATCTTGTCTTCAGAGGGTCCACCTTCAGATGATACTGTCACCAAGTAGAATGAGAACGAAACCATTCAAATTCTCTTCGTAAACACAGATTCCGATGAACATGGGGGCAATCTACCCATTCCTTTACTGCAAGAAGGAAGTTTGTCAGAGATTTATTCAGTCATTTATTCGGTCCCGCCTCCAAGTAATCTAGTCATTTTCTTCGATTGTAATCTACTAGGCATACCTCGCCTACCATCTAATGTACCGTTCCGAATCATAGTACAAGCCTACATAATGATCATGGTTGGTACTATTATAGATGAAGGGGCTTCTGTGAGTATCCTTTCCTCAACTTCTTAGAAAGCACTTGGTTTGCCATCGCTTCTGCCTGAGATTCAAAATCTGAAAGGCTTCAACAAAGGAACCAGTCGACTGTTAGGGATCCTTCCAAATTTTCCTATAAATTTGAGATGGAAAACTGTTCATCTAAATGTGATGGTAGTCCAAGGGCCACTAGATTACAATCTACTCGTTGGGTGTGACTACATTTATAACATGGGAGCTATCATTTCCTCACTTTTCCAAGTGATGTGTTTTCCACATGAAGGCAGAGTGGTCCACCTAGTTGACCAACTTTCATTCCCTGGTTCAAACACAACTATTAGTAAAATTCCATCCCTAACTGGTATTTTTGCACAAGGAATGTCTCATCAATATCTAGTCCATCCACTTGATGATCACAAGTGATTCGGTGATTGTGATTGAAACCCAGGAGGCATGCGCCCTGGTCTAATTCGACAGGAAAACCCCAGATATAAGGTAGGTTTCCATGTAGGGATATGACTAGTTTGACAATCCTGTCCTTTTAGGAAAATGGATCAGACTGGAAAAGGATTCCCCCGTCAAAGGTTATGTGATTGGTACTGACAACAGTCACCTTTTTCCATTTCGATGGACATCGCCAAGGAAGCGTTTTGTCTGCAACGCAGATGGAATGATCTTGCTAATGCAAGAACTTCCATATGCTGACCTAGAAACTCTACTTTATACCTCGGGGCATGCAAACCGTTTTGCATGCAAGTGAAAAGCGACCATTTATTTTTTTAGTTTGTAGACTCTTAACCCTTTAAACTCGTAGGTTGGTCATTCCTAGCTTGCATAACGAAAGGCTCCAGGAGCAAAGTTGCGTATGGGGAAAGCTCCCTAAAAAATGAACATATTGATGAGACATCATTATTATATGACTGGCACGAGCAGTTTTACACGAAGTTCAATCTCGTTAAAAAATAAACCTAGCAATGAGCAGTTTTACGCGAAGTTCAAGCTCGTTAAAAAATAAACCTAGCAACGAGCAAGTGTTGCCATAGAGTTCAAGCTCATTAAAAAATGAACCCCACCTTCGGTAAATAACCATTGCGATCGCATAATTATCAGCTTTTGAACCTTGTTCATGTTCGCACCATCACCTCCACTCTTTTTTAGCCGATCATACGCCTCCATTTCATTATTTACCCATTTTTGAGGAACAACTGCGACGAGTTATTCTATTAGCCACCTTCTTTACACTGCCGTGATTGAGAAAAGTTCCAAACCTTACTTGGAACCAGTTGCTATCCAAAAACGTCACTTGTTCCTAAAAAACGAGTCTCCTTTAAGGTCTTTTCATTTGAATTGTAAAATATGAAAAGATTACCGAGAAATTGGCGTCTCTAGCTCATTAAAGCGATCGGAAGTGTCATCCGTCCTCTAGATTTTAATCTTTTTGGAGCTGAGGGATTATTACAAAGAAAGATCGAGCGCTTGTCTTGTTCGACTCGTTAAAACTATCAAAAAAGTCATCCCTTTCGTATTATTTTATACTTTTTCGGACTTAAGGGATTACATTACGAAAAAGGACCATTGGAGTTGCCTTTACATGTCCTTTTAGACTCTCTAAAATTGAAAAGGACCAAGTTATATTTGTCATTAAACTCGTTAAAACAATAGCAACAAACTTGTCCATGCATACAAGAGCGAGTTTCACTGTCACTAGGCTCGTTAAAACATAGCAACAGGTTTGCCCGAAGGGTAAATTGTAGAAGAAGCATATGTTATCCTCCTCAAGCTTGACAAAAATAAAGAGGTACTGGTCAACAATGAGTGGGGAAAAAGGGAAGAAAACTTGAATAGCTTCATTGGTAGCAGGTTGCTCTTGAACATGACACTTTCACTCCGTCACCATGATTGAGTCGGGTTGGGTTATTCCGTTCACCGGTCACATCACCATTGGTCCACCGTACCATCCACCTTGGGGTTAACACTACCAATCCATTTCAGTGTCACTGGTATGTTCAAGAGAAGTCACTCAGAGAATTCACCAACCTAACTAACGCCTCATCCACTGCAATGCCTTCACTCTCCATTTTTCATGATCGCCACCCTGAACCTTATATCATCAGATCATTTTCACCTCCACAAAATCATTTGCTTCATTCTGTGTCGTAGATGTGGGATACATTAAGGCCCTCCTACGATGAGTCACTTCTTGTCAACATCAGCTCATCATCCAAGAAGTTGACTTAGGAACAACCCTTTTAGTGCTTTGAAGCTTGCATGCCTCAATGGCAAGTTTCTCACTTCCGGTGACAGGTTTACATCAATGGCCTTTGACCGAAAGATTTTATGTGGTGTTCGACATCAACTCATGTATTCAAACCACGTGAATTGTATTGTAGTACCTTGAGGGTCATCATCACTATCGGTGATTCCTCTCGTGCCTGTTAATAGCTTACATCATTGGCTGGTAATCAGGCGATGTCTTTCCATGTTCGACATCAGAACATCTTTTCACATGGATCAACTTGTACTTTGGGCGAAGATTGAATGAGTTTGAAGACCCCGGATCTAGTTTCATCCATCCGAGCTGCGATATATTTAGGAAAATAAAGACATCAAATGTACATCACAGCTGCACAGATAATCATCCAAACTAAAGGATGATGGCTCTACCAGAATCATCAGTTTGCCACATAGACGATTGTCTGTCTTATGTACATGAATATGAATTTATAAAGCTAAGCATGGGAATGCCTGCCTCAGCTAGATCATGAAAATATTATGAAGATAATGTTTTTTATTGTATCTTATTACAGGTCACCTTCTAGTTCGAAAAATCTCGGATCCTCATTATAAAGCATTTCACCCGACATCAAAAGATTTACGACCTCATACTTTAGGAGGCAACTGTTATAGACATATTTGGGCACTGCAACCCCAATCACATATGTCCACAAACCAAGGGCTTCTAAAACCCTAAAAGTGTTGTTTCATACCCTAAACATCTCCCAAAAGTTCTCCATGAAAACCTACTCAGAACTGGTCAAAACAGGACCATACAGATTGCTCCATCCATAGGGTGCGATGCATCTCACCTATTACACATGGGGGGTGCGATGCATACTAGAAAGCCCTTCTGTAGGGTGTGATGAGTGAGAGCAGACAAATGGCAGAAGCAGTTTGCTAGGTGGAAACCCAGAGAATCTTCTAGAAACTGCTCATATGACACTTGCCTCTCTGAATTCGCCCAAGGATGAGTAAGAGATCTGAAATATCCAAGTGGAACCAAGAACTATCAGTGAAATGACACTAATCAAAATCCCAGAAGCTGACTCACTCTCCTGTAAACATCTATATATGGATCCCTCATCCTAGAGATCCAGAGGTTGGAATTTTGTAATTTGCAAGGAAGTGTTGTTGGTTTCTCTTTGAAGACATTGTTGGATGATCTTGCTTTGTATGAGGTGAAGAGGGATTTCATTCTAGGAGGATGATGCTAGATCAGACAGCTTGGTTGTAATCCTCTCTTCTACTACTTCTATCAATAAAGCTATTTGAGTTTTCCTCCATATTCTTGTATATCTTTGAATCTTGTATTTGTATATGCATTTATATGGTTAATGTACATTTGATCCTACATTATTTATGGTTATAGATCTCTATGCTTTGATGGTATTTTGCTGCCTTGACTGTATAGGTGTTCTTTGAAGCGAGACAAGTGAGAAAGGAGTGGAAAAATCTCTATCAAGGGAGAGAGGAAACGAGCAATGATACTAGTGAAAGACTGAGGTTGGTACTCTCTGCTTCTCTCTCATCTATCTCTCATAAAGGAAAACACAAGTAACTTTAGTTTGTTTGTTTCTAAGATAGCTACCTGTCTAAGTGGGACTAGCACCTCTAAATGGACACTAGTTATGGATTCCTCATCCTAGAGATCCAAAGGCTGGAATTTTGTAATTTGCAAGGAAGTGCTGTTGGTTTCTCTTTGAAGACATTGTTGGGTGATATTGCTTTGCATGAGGTGAAGAGGGCTTTCATGCTGGGAGGATGATGCTGGATCAGATAGCCTGGTTGTAATCCTCTCTTCTACTACTTCTATCAATAAAGCTTTTTGAGTTTTCCTCCATATGCTTGTATATCTCTAAATCTTGTATTTGTATATGCATTTATATTGTTAATGTACATCTGATCCTACATTGTTTATGGTTATAGATCTCTATGCTTTGATGGCATTTTTCTGCCTTGACTCTACAGGTGTTCTTTGAAGCGGGACAAGTGAGAAATGAGTGGCGAAAGCTCTATCAAAGGAGGGAGGAAACAAGCAAGGAGACCCAAACAACCAAACAAAAGTCACTTGTGTTTTCCTTTATGACAGATATATGAGAGAGAAGTAGAGAGTACCAACCTCAGTCTTCCACTAGTCTCCTTGCTTGTTTCCTCCCTCCTTTGATAGAGATTTTGCCACTCCTTTCTCACTTGTCACGCTTCAAAGAACACCTGTAGAGTCAAGGCAACAGAATACCATCAAAGCATAGAGATCTATAACCATAAACAACGTAGGATCAACTGCATAGATAATCATCCAAACTAAAGGATGATGGCTCTACCAGAATCATCAGTCTGCCATATAGACGATTGTTTGTCTTATGTACATGAATATGAATTTATAAAGATGAGCATGGGAATTCCCACCTCATATTATATTGTATCTTATTACAGGTCACCTTCCAGTTCGAAAAACCTCGGATCCTCGTTATAAAGCATTTCGCCTGACATCAAAAGTTTTACGACCTCATACTTTAGGGGGCAACTGTTATAGACATATTTGGACACTGCAACCCTGATCACATATGTCCATAAACCAAGGGATTCTAAACCCATAAGTGTTTTTTCATGGCCTAAAGGAAGAAGGTCAGCTGATTACATCATCTCCCAGAATTTCTCCATGAAAAACTACACAAAACTGGTCAAAAGAGAACCATACAGACTGCTCCATGCAGAGGGTGCTATGCATCTCACCTATTGCACACAGGGGGTTCGATGCATACTGGAAAGCCCTTCTGTAGGGTGCGATGAGTGAGAGCAGACAAATAGCAGAAGCAGTTTGCTAGGTGGAAACCTAGAGAATCTCCTAGAAACTGCTCATATGACACTTGCCTCTCTGAATTCGCCTAGGGATGAGTAAGAGATCTGAAATCTCTAAGTGGAACCAAGAACTATCTGTGAAATGACACTAATAAAAATCCTAGAAGCTGACTCACTCTCCTGTAAACATCTATATATGGATCCTCAAATAAACAACTAGTTGCCCTAGTTGTCCATTTGGCCTCCATTTGATAGTTTTAGCGTCAAGAGCGACCTGTTACCAATAAAGCTATTCAAGTTTTCTTCCCTTTTTCCCCAGTCATTGCTGACCAGTACCTATTTATTTTTGTCAAGCTTGAGGAGGATAACATATGCTTGTTCTATAATTTTCCCTTTGGGCAAACCTGTCGCTATGTTTTAACAAGCCTAGCGACAGTGAAACTCGCTCTTGTCTGCATGGACAAGTTTGTCACTATTGTTTTAACGAGTTTAACGACAAAGATAACTTGGTACTTTTCAATTTTAGAGAGTCTAAAAGGGGACGAAAAGGCAACTCCAGTGGTCCTTTTTCGTAATGTAATCCCTTAAGTCCGAAAAGGTATAAAATAATACGAAAGGGATGACTTTTTCGATAGTTTTAACGAGTAGAACAAGGCAAGCGCTCGATATTTTTGTGTAATAATTCCTTAGGTACAAAAATACTAAAATCTAGAGGAGGGATGGCACTTCCGACCGCTTTAACGAGCTGGAGAGGCCAATTGATAGGTTTTCTAAGACTGGAAAAGGATTCCCCTGTCAACGATTATGTGATTGGCACTAACAACAGTCACCTTTGTCCATTTCGATGGACATCGCCAAGGAAACATTTTGTCTTCAACATGGATGGAACGATCTTGCTAATGCAAGAACTTCCATATGGTGACCTGGAAACTCTACTTTATACCTGGGGGCATGCAAACCTTTTTGCATGCAAGTGAAAAGTGACCATTTATTTTCTCAGTTTGTAGACTCTTAACCCTTTAAACTCATAGGTTGGTCATTCCTAGCTTGCATAACAAAAGGCTCCAAGGCTTCAAATGATTTTGTGTAGGGTTTTGTTATCAGGAAAACTAGTGTCCATTCAAAGCTGCTAGTCCCACTAAGATGGGTAGCTATCTTAGAAACAAACAAACCAAAGTCACTTGTGTTTTCCTTTATGAGAGATAGATGAGAGAGAAGCAGAGAGTACCAACCTCAGTCTTTCACTAATCTCCTTGCTTGTTTCCTCCCTCCTTGGATAGAGCTTTTGCCACTCCTTTCTCACTTGTCCCGCTTCAAAGACCAACTGTAGAGTCAAGGAAGCAAAATACCATCAAAGCATAGAGATCTATAACCATAAACAATGTAGGATCAGATGTACATTAACCATATAAATTCATATACGAATACAAGATTCAGAGATATACAAGCATATGGAGGAAAACTCAAATAGCTTTATTGATAGAAGTAGTAGAAGAGAGGATTACAACCAGGCTGTCTGATCCAGCATCATCCTCCCAGCATGAAAGCTCTCTTCACCTCATACAAAGAAAGATCACCCAACAATGTCTTCAAAGAGAAACCAACAACACTTCCTTGCAAATTACAAAATTCCAGCCTTTGGATCTCTAGGATGAGGGATCCATATATAGATGTTTACAGGAGAGTGAGTCAGCTTCTGGGATTTTGATTAGTGTCATTTTATTGATAGTTCTTGGTTCCACTTGGAGATTTCAGATCTCTTACTCATCCCTGGGCGAATTCAGAGAGGCAAGTGTCATATGAGCAGTTTCTAGAAGATTCTCTGGGTTTCCACCTAGAAAATTGCTTCTGCCATTTGTCTGCTCTTGCTCATCGCACCCTACAAAAAGGATTTCTAGTATGCATCACACCCGCCATGTGTAATACGTGAGATGCATCACACCCTATGCGTGGAGCAGTCGGTATGGTCCTGTTTTGACCAGTTCTGAGTAGTTTTTCATGGAGAACTTCTGGGAGATGATGTAATCAGCTGACCTTGTTCCTTTAAGGTATAAAACAACACTTTTAGGGGTGTAGAAGCCCTTGGTTTATGGACATATGTGATTGGGGTTTCAATGCCCAAATATGTCTATAACAATTTCCCCCTAAAGCATGAGGTCGTAAATCTTTTGATGTCAGGTGAAATGCTTTATAATGAGGATCCGAGGTTTTTTGAATTGGAAGGTGACCTGTAATAAGATACAATACAATACATCATCTTCATAATATTTTCATGATCTAGCTGAGGCGGGAGTTCCCATGCTCAGCTTTATAAATTCATATTCATGTACATAAGACAGACAATCGTCTGTGTGGCAGGCTAATGAATCTGGTAGAGCCATCATCCTTTAGTTTGGATGATTATTTGTGCAGTTGTGATGTACATTTGATGTCTTTATTTTCCTGAATATATCGTAGCCGGATGGAAGAAATTAGATTCGGGGTCTTCAAACACGTTCAATCTTCGCCCGAAGTACATGTCAATCCATGTGAAAAGATGTTCTGATGTCGAACATGGAATGACATCACCTGATTACCAGCCAATGGTGTAATCTATTAACAAGTGCGAGAGGAATCACCAATAGTGATGATGACCCTCAAGGTACTGCAATAAAATTCATGTTGTGTGAATACATGAACACCACGTAAAATCTTTCGGTCAAAGGCCATTGATGTAAACATGTCACCATAAGTGAGAAACTTGCCATTGAGGCATGCAAGCTTCAAAGTACTGAAAGGGTTGTTCCTAAGTCAACTTCTTAGATAATGAGCTGATGTTGAAAAGAAGTGACTCGTCGTAGGAGGGCCTTAATGAATAGCACATCTATGACACATAATAGAGCAAATGATTTTGTGGAGGTGAAAATGATCTGATGTTATAAGGTTCAGGGTGGTGATCATGAAAAATGGAGAGTGAAGGTATTGCAGCGGATGAGGCGTTAGCTAGGTTGGTGAATTCTTTGAGCAACTTCTCTTGAACATACCGACGACACTAAAATGGATTGGTAGTGTTAACCCCAAGGTGGATGGTACGACAGACCAATGGTGATATGACCGGTGAACGGAATAACCCAACCTGACTCAATCATGGTGACAGAGTGAAAGTGTCATGTTCAAGACCGACCTCCTACCAATGAAGCTATTCAAGTTTTCTTCCCTTTTTCCCTAGTCATTGCTGACCAGTACCTCTTTATTTTTTTCAAGCTTGAGGAGAATAACATATGCTTGTTCTATAATTTTCCCTTTGGGCAAACCTGTCGCTATGTTCTAACGAGCCTAGTGACAGTGAAACTTGCTCTTGTCTGCATGGATAAGTTTGTCACTATTGTTTTAACGAGTTTAACGACAAAGATAACTCTGTCCTTTTCAATTTCAGAGAGTCTAAAGAGAGATGTAAAGGCAACTCCAGTGGTCATTTTTCATATAATCCCTTAAGTCTGAAAAAGTATAAAATAATACGAAAGGGACAACTTTGTTGATAGTTTTAACGAGCCGAACAAGACAAACACTCGATCTTTTTGTGTAATAATCCCTTAGGTCCAAAAAGATTAAAATCTAGAGGAGGGATGGCACTTTTGATTGCTTTAATGAGCTGGAGAGGCCAATTGCTCAACAATCTTTTCATATTTTACGAGTCAGATGAAAAGAGATTAAAGGAGACTCGTTTTTTGAGGAACGAGTGATGTTTTTGGATAGCAAATGGTTCCAGGTAAGGTTTGGAACTTTTCAATCATGATAGTGTAAAGAAGGTGGCTAATAGAATCACTCGTCGCAACTGTTCCTCAAAAGGGGTAAATAATCTAATGGAGTGGTATGATCGGCTAAAAAAGAGTGGAGGTGATGGTGCGAACACGACCAAGGTTCAAAAGCTGATAATTATGCGATCACAATGGTTATTTACCGAAGGTGGGCTTCATTTTTTAATGAGATTGAACTCTATGGGAACACTTGCTCATTGCTAGGTTTATTTTTTAACGAGCTTGAAATTCGCGTAAAACTGCTCATGGCTAGGTTTATTTTTTAACGAGCTGGAACTTCGCGTAAAACTGCTCGTGCCAGTCGTATAATAAGGATGTCTCATCAGTAGGTTCATTTTTTAGGGAGCTTTCCCCATGCACTACTTTTCTCCTAAAGCCTTTCGTTATGCAAGCTAGGAACGAACAACCTACGAGTTTAAAGGGTTATCTTGACCCAACGGATTCCAATCTTGTGGCCTTTAATCATAAAGGATTTGAACCTCAGTTACCAGCTCAACTTGCTTTCCTCATCCAAGTGAAAGCCCTCAACAAAAATTTTCATCGAATAATTATTGATGAGGGGGCATCTACCTACATTATGTCAATGAGTTGCTGGAAAACTTTAGGATCACCACCCTTGTCAAGATCATCAACAACATTAAAAGCATTCGATGGATGAACATACACCCCATACGGTATTTTAAGTAACTTACAAGTTGAACTGGGGGGCAAGACAGTAGAAATTGATGTTGAAGTTATCAATGGAAACCTCGATTACAATATCTTACTAGGAAGGCCCTGGATTTATGCCATGGCTGCTGTTGTATCAACTTACTTTAGAATGATTGCATTTCCTTTCCAAGGAGGAATTACAATCGTTGATCAACAAACCTTTCTCCCCAACAGTTCACAAGTTACAGGAAGCATTCCAATGATCCATGGAAGCTCTCATTCACTTCATAATGTCAAAGTAGGCCTACTAAAAGACCCTACCTTGATGGGTACTTTTTCCCTACCATCTCTGAGTAATTTGGTGGAAGTGGCAACAGTAGGAACCTGCAATATGATATCTTCCATTCAGAATATTTCCAAACATTTTATTAACATGGATCATCAATAGGTTTTGCCTCCAAGCCCAATAGAGATTTTGTAGCAATCAATTTCTCAGCCTGGGTGTCAAACCCAAATCAACGCTCATCGAGTGTTTGGGTAGATAGGTCAAATGAATATGGCACCTCTTCAGATCCTTAGTCACATGTACATTCTACAGAAGAAGGAATTATTCAGTCGATGATGGTAGGAGAGGCACCATGGGAAGATTACCACCATCGTTCCCATCTTCCGGATTACAACAAAGATTATTCCAACGACCTTGATCATCCTTCAGTTTTTAATTTTCTATCAAATACTGTAAATATGGTGGATTCCGAGTGAAATCTGTCCAATATTGAAGAAACTATCACCATAAATATCTCGATCAAACCTAATGTTGTAGAGAATATTCATGTCGGCAAATCTTGTTCTTCTTTAGAACTGGATATATATTGCACTCTCTTTCACGAATTTAGAAATTTCTTTGCATGGTCATACGAAGAAATGGCAGGCATTGACTTGAGTATAGTTGAACATGGAATCAAGATGTCAAACTGGTATGACAACGGCTTCGGCAGGTGCACCCAAAGAAAGCCGCTGCCATTAAGGCAGAAGTTGAAATTTTTTTACATGCTGGTTTCATTTACCCGGTTCCTCTAACTGATTGGGTATCGAATATTGTTCCTGTGATGAAAAAGCAAGGAACGATTAGAGTGTGTGTTGATTACAGGGATGTAAATCAAGCTTGTCGAAAGGATAACTACCCTACCCCCTTCATCGACCAGATAATTGATGGATGCGCCGGATGCGAAATCTTTTCATTTATGGATGGATTTTCCGGGTATAATCAAATAAATATCCGCCCACAGGACCAGTCAAAGACTGCATTTATATGTCCATGGGATATATTTGCCTACCGCAAATTACCTTTTGGTTTAAAGAATGCAGGGGCAACTTTTCAGAGGGCTATGAATTATGCCTTCCATGACATCAAGAACATCATTCAACCATATCTTGATGATCTTCCAGCTCATTCGTGAAAGCGGACTAATCATCTGCAACATTTGAGAGCTATATTTCTATGTTGTCGTCACTACAAGATATGACTCAGTCCACACAAGTGTGTTTTTCGTGTCGATTCTAGTCGTTTACTTGGCTTCGTGGTTTCTAAGGATGGAATTCAACTTGACCCATGTAATGTTTAGGCAATCATCGATATGCCTCCACCTTCAAATTTGCTTCAGATTCAGAAACTCCAAGGGAAAGCGAATTTTCTAAGGAGGTTCATTCCAAATTATGCCGAACTTGCTAAAGGTTATACACGTCTTTTGAAAAAAGAGGTACCCTTCAACTGGGATCAGGTTGAGCAAGCTTCCTTTGATGCTCTAAAGGAATCCCTAATAAAAGCATCATTAATGTACGCTCCTGATTATCAAAAAGACTTTAACTTGTATCTAGTTGCAGCAGATACAACCATCGTAATGGTTTTAGTTCAAGAGGAAAATGGAATTGAACATCCTGTCTATTATTTAAGCTGAAACTTAAATGATACAAAAATCAAATACTCCTATGTTGAAAAGCTAGCTCTTGCAGCTGTTCAAGCAGTACAGATATTTCGACACTGTATCCTCTTTCGCAAAACTACCATTTTATCAGATTGCAACCCTATGACTTACATTCTGTCGTGTCAGTTACTTGGGGGAAAATATTCAAAATGGATAGCTATTTTGCAAGAGTTTGATCTGGAATTCATAAAATCCAAATCGAATAAATCTCTAGTTTTGCGGAGTTATTATGCGATTTCCCATCGTCGTCCAACGATTCAACATCCAAGGCAACAATCGTGGATGAATCTTTGTTTCTGATATCATCAAACGATCCGTGGTATGGAGATATAATCATCTATCTCCAAACCCAAACATACAGGCCTAATACCTCTCGCTATGAACAATGGCGTACTTGATACCAAGCAAAAGACTACATGATCGTTAGTGATACGCTTTACCATCACGGTATCAATACAGTTATGCGAAGGTGCCTCACCCATGAGGAGGCCGAAAAAGTCCTGAATGATTGTCATTCAGGCATGTGTGGGGGGCATCAATCTGGTTATGCTATGGCACAAAATATTTTATGAACAGGTTACTTCTGGCCAACACTATTCAAAGATTGCATAACCACAATCAGAAGTTGCCATGCTTGTCAAATCTTCGACCGCAAAACCAGAATACCACCCGCACCTTTGCAACCAGTAGTTGATGTTGGGCCATTCACCAAATGGGGCATATATTTCATGACATGTAACCCCACCTTGGCCGGGGGGCATGGGTATATCATAGTCGCAGTTGACTATTTTAGAAATGGGCTGAGGCAATGCCTACATTAAACAATATCGGCAAAACGACTGCTCTTTTCTTTTTCAATCATGTAGTGACTAGGTTCAGTGTTCCACAGGCTGTAGTCACAGATCATGGATTGCATTTTCGCAATCACATGATGGTCGAATTGGTTGCCAAACTAGGATTGTCCCACGACAGTTCTACTCCGTATTATCCGCAAGCTAACGGACAAGTTGAGGCCATCAACAAAGTCCTAAAGTGCATGCTGTAAAGGATGATTGGAGTCCACAAACAGAGTTGGCACCTAATATTGTACTCAACCTTGTAGGCATACAGAACCTCGGTAAGAAATGCGACCAGGTTTACACCCTTTCAGCTGGTGTATTTCCCAGAAGCCGTCTTAGCAATTCAATGTGAGATTTCATCTCTCAAGCTCGCAATTGACCTTCTCCCTGGAAATTCAAAGGAAGAGGCTCATTTCTTGGAACTCATCCAATTGGATGAAACCCGTCGTGACGTCGCCTTGGCTAATGACGCCCATAAGAAACGAGTTAAGGCGCAGTTTCACAAAATGTCAAACCCTGTGTCTTCTCAGAAGGTGACCTAGTCTTGCTTTATGATCAGGAATCCGATAAATTGGGAGCAGGTAAGTTCCAATCTTTGTGGATGGGTCCCTACATTGTTAAACGAGTGTTAGTAAAAGGAGCCTACGAGCTAGTAGACTACGATGGAATTCCACTGGCACAACCCCGAAACAGGTTGTACCTTAAGCGTTACTATGCTTGACTAAGTGTAGTAACCTCTTCATATGCTTTTGTTACATTTTTGTTTTCATCAAGAGTGATTGTTTTGGTTAGGTAATCCAATTTTACATTTTTTGTAGATGTCTAACCTATTGGAATCATTTGTTGGATATACCGACAGAGCTAGTTGTAGTACATAGAACCTATCTTCTGTGGCCTGGGCCATTTTTGACCCAAGCGACAAATTAGTGAGTTTCAGAGGAGTATGTATCGGTCGATCAATGAAAAAAATCGCTAAGTATAGCGCGTTGATAGAACTTCTCTCTAATTCCATCGCACGTGGCATACACTGAATTTTTGTCAGGCTAGACTCACAACTTGTCATCCTATAGCTTACTGGCATATATTCTTTTCAGAATCCAGCTATCTATCGTATGTTCCTAAGGGTCAGGATTTTGGAAAGACAGTTTGATTCTATTCAATATCAACACATTTCTAGAAACTTAAACACATTAACTGATTCATTAGCAAATTATGTGTTAGAAAAACATTTGCAGCATTTATAAAAGAAAGCATTTCAATCAACATTTGCATCAAGATCATATAACTTAACCAAATTAAAGCTCCGAAAATAAAAAATATATATAATTGTTTATAGTTTATCAAAGATGTTCTGTGTCCAAGACAAAATCGGTCACATGACCCAAAAACTCAAAAATGCAGAAAAGTACCCTAGACTAATGGTGTTGGTGATAAAAGTCACTGCCTGTGCGATCATACGTAAGAGCCTAGTCCATTGGCTCGGTACGCCAATAGTATGGCGCTTTAATCTCATAGGTAACTTGTCAGTCCTCACATCCTAGATACCAAGGGTGAGACCCTCGATCTGATCCTGCAATATTGCAAGGGTCTTGGCTACGTCCAGATCACGAAGGACAACCCTCCCTACAACCTCTCCTGCTGGAACGACAGCTACTACCCTCGGGTGCACTGCTGGTTGCATTGGTCCAATATTTGCACGAATATATGAGTTTGATTAGTCTTGATAACATTTAAAAGACATAAGAACATTATAAAAACAATAAACAAAGATATGGTCAGATCTTTTACCTATAACACCCCACTGCTCGCCAGTCGGCAGCACCAAATCTGGGTCACCCCGAAATCCATCCCAGCATATGGATACTCAGTAAAGACCATCTCCTGATGGTCGAACCACTCAAGGAAGGCATTAGAGAATGAAATCTGTGACTGACCAGCATGTCTGGCCATAATATTGACCCATCTCTGCATCTGTGATTCCGTCGGTACTGGCGGTCCGAGTGAAATGTACTGTGGCTGCATCAGTGGGAGAACATGGTTTGGTTGTTGATGTCATTTGTTTTATAAGCTACAGACGGAGCCTGTAGATTAGCCAGGTAGCCTTCGAAATGCATTTTCTTTGCATTAGCGGAAGTAGATAAACGCTGCTTCAGTCAATCTTCGATCTAGCTTGTAATCATGACATCTAACTTGTTAATTGCCCCAGTACATGTATCAAGTTCAGATATGATTGTTGATGGTGGACAACGATCAGAAACTGGCAAGGCTGAAATCATTCACCTGGTGACTTCATTCACTGAAAAATCCAGAGATCAATGCTTCATGGTGACTCCATTGCAGGAAGATTAGTAGCTTTGAGCTTTTCAAGATGGATCAGGTTGCAAGAAGATACGCTCCCATGAGCCGAGATCACATTCCAGGTTTTCCAAATAAAATGCCCAAGGTAGATTGGTCAAAGAATTTGCTTATGTTCAGAAATGTGGATGGTAATGACGCTGCTCTTCATCTGGTGAAATTTCACATTCATGTGCATAAATTAAATATGGACTTTCCTGAAGACTGTTTGATGAAGATGTTTATAGCTACTCTGGAAAATGAAGCCCGATCTTGGTATGAAAGTTTGCCATCTGCTTCTATTTACTGTTTAAAGGATTTTCATACCATGTTCTTTGAAAAGTATAAAGAATCTTATCCATCCTTGATTTTAGTTCAGAACTGTTGTAGCCATGTTCATAGTTTTATTGAAAATCTTGAGAATTTTTATGGGGATAATGAATTGATGGACGGAGAAATCATGGAGGCTCTATACGAGAATCCATTTCAGCAACATGAAGAGAACGTAGAGGATTCCCATCAAGATTCTCAGGAAACTTTGCAGTAGGATCAAGATCTTGGTACAATGGAAAATAATGAAAGTGAAGGTTTTGTTTCATATTTGTCCATAGAAGAAGACGATATGCAGGAAAGTCAAGTTTCAATTTCAGAAGGTGATAAAATCAAGACAACTATTGCAGATCTAGATTCAGATAGTGATGATCAAGAATACCTTGTGCTGAATCCCATGAAGGAGAGCTCTGCCATTGAGATCGTTCTCAGTTCATTAGAACACAACCTTCATGAGGAGGTAATCCAGTCAGTTCATGAAAAACAGAATGAGATCTTTGTTCGAGTAAGTGATAAGTCTTCTTTCTATAATTCACTGATAAATGATAATTTGATTGCCATGTCATATGAAGACAATTACTGTTTGAGCAAAAGAAAACAAAAAGCATTATCTCCTTTGTTTGAAGATGAGATAGATCAACTCTTGAAAGGTCATGTTACAGCCCAAGCTAAAGCAGCTTTTCAGTGCACACATGGTCAAGAAAGTGTTGGTGAAACTTCTTCCTCTTTTCAAAATGATGACAATCTTGTAATTAGTTTTATAGATCAGCAAACAGATAATATTTTCTTTCACAAAGATGATAAGGCTCTCATGTTTGATAATCTTGAAGATTGTTTTTTGTTTACGAATAACCTAGACTATGAAGTTGAGGAATATGAGTTTGAGAGAGACAATATGCCAGGATTTCTCATGGTCAAGGAACCTACAGCTAACACTCAGATGGCAGAAGCACATACCTCTCTGTGCATTCCTATCCCTCGGAAATCAATTGTTCTTTCAGATCAAAATGGAGGGAGTACTTGTATTTTTGCAGCTGGATCTCAAGATAAGCCAGTGCTTCAGGATTTTCAAGATCCCTTCGGCATTCTTCTGCAAGCATTAGAAAAGATAAATATTGCTTGGTTCATTATCATAAGCTTTGGTTTCAGTGGTTATTTTGAGTTGCCTACAGGTTCATCGTTCCGCCTACTCGAGAAAAGTGAGAGCAGAAATTTGGTATGTAGATATCTACTGGATTGGTTACATTGGAAAGCTCATTACACATGATTGTACATATTTCATTAGTATGCAGGTGGTTTTCATCATGATTTGGAATCTTGATGGACTGCTGCCCTTCAATAAGCTTTGCAAGTTCTTGTTTTAGTTAAGTCAGTCATGAGTCATTTGTGAGTCAGTTTTTAGTCATGTTGGTTTCATAATTTTGTCAGCTTGAGTCAGGTTTTAGTCAATAAATGAGTCAAAGTCTTGTGTCGTTTGCCGAAATAATGGACTCCATAGCCCAATGGACGAAGGCACTGTCTAGCTCTCCCAAAGATCTGTTGTTCTTGGCACCTCCAAGGAGCTACCATCCCCATTGGAGCCAATGTTAGTGTCAGCTTTTCCAGCCTTCCTCCAGTGATCAAATATGCTCTTACAAAGTGGTCTCAGTGTGTCAAGGTCAAATTTTGTCATTTCAGTGAGTCTTCAAGCAAAATTTGGTCACTAGGCATTAGGTCTAGGGTTTGCTTTCACTCCTTTCAAAGTTGTCCAAATGTCAGTCTATGTCACCATTCAACTGAGTCTATCATCATTTAGAGGGTTTTTTTCATCATTTCAGGTTCCATTGGGTCATTTTACACCTTGTTCATGCTTCAGTTGCGCCTAGGCAAGGTTCATTTCCCTCTCCTAGGGTTTTGAAGGCAATTTATCTTGAATGGTCAAATCATTAGCAAAACTTGTATCCATACGTTCATACACCTTCCCCTATCCTTAAAGTACCTTATCAAACACTTCCTATCACTGAGATCCCCCAAATTCCTCATTTTCGCACAAACCCTAGTTTCTTGCTACAACTTGGCAATTTTCTAGGTTGGGCCTGTGTTTTGCCCTTTTGGACCCCTTCCCCTCACTCAATCTTTGAGATTCCACTTTCCCCTGCTTCCTAACATCCCTCCCTACTTCCCAAAATTTCCTCAAGAATTTAGAAGCTCCCTATCTCCTTCATTTCGCTTCATTTTGACAAATCTCTTGTTCCGCACATCGGGGTAGGTTTTACTCAAATGATGTTTTTGAGAAATAAAAGATGAATTTGGGAAAAATGAGAGAGGTTTTTGTCAAAAATAGGTCAAGGAAGAAAAACCTCCTTCACTTTTTACACAGGTGTCATGGTTTTAGAGAAATGTCAAAAATACTGTTGCTTCAGGAGAACTGAATGCACCTCTGAAGTGACCTTGGGAAAATCAAGTTTTCTCCTAGATTGGTTGGCCAAATGACTTTCTTGATGCCTCAAATGATAACTAGACACAAATATATTTCCAATGAGCTATCATGAGCTCAATTTGTAGTTGAGGAAGGCATTCAAATGTTGACTGCAACAGTACTTTGCCTTGAGGCAACCTCATTTGGCACATTTTGATAGTCTTGGGATATTTGATTTTTTACAGGGCAAATGAACTTCAAATTGAAAAATTCCAATTGGGATAGAAATTAGACTCAAATACCTTTCCAACGAGATATCCTACACCCGATTTTGACACCAGGAAGGCCTCCAAAAGTCTCCTGTAAAAAGGCGCTATGCACAGGGCTATATGCGCCGTGCCTTCCATATGCGTCGCGCCAGTGTATTTTTGCATTGAGAAATGAAGCTATATGCACTGCGCCTTCCATGTGCGCCGTGCTAGTTTCCCAATGCACCGAGCCATCAACAACTTCACAAATTTGCTCCAAATCGCCTGAAACCTATGGATCATCTCTTGTTCAAGTAGGTTAACCCTCTGATTATTGCTTTTCATCCAAGATTAGTGCTTGTTAGATGGTGGTTTTCATATGGTGTTGGATAGAAAAATCAAACCCTACCAAGGAAAATGGTGTTAGGGTTTTGTATTAACTGTTTGGATGCCAAGTTACTACTCCCACCTCACATTCCCTTGCTCCATTTTTTCCTTGATTTCCCTATTTCATAAAGTCACCCACTCTTATATTCATTAGTTTCATATCCCATACCCTCAATTCCTATTTTACAAAGTCCCAAACCCAAACCCTAGTCCATATACTATACCCTATCCCAACATTCCCTCCCAAGTTACTGATTCCTAAGTCCCACTATCCCTCCCTAAAGTCATTGCATTCCCTATCATTCATGTCAGTTGTAAAATTCCCAAAACCTCAAATCTTCTAAACAGCAAAGTAATCGTCCATTGTGCCTACATTTGTCAAAATTCCAAAGGGCAAACATCACTTGACAAGACCCCACTATCCACACTGCCCTATTTCCCACAGTCCCTCCCACATTTGGAAATTGCGCCAAAATCTCATTCTTCATCTCATTGAAAGCTAAACAGACTTTGGAACACCATGGAGGCGGGCACTGATACATCATATGACCAAGACAATGACTCTACAACTGAAACTGCATACACCAGGAGGGTACTGAGGATGCACAAAACACATGATCGGCTCCAAGTCTTGACCGAAGCTTCTTTGGTTGAGAATGGCACTTGATGGGGGATAGACAGTCCAAATTTAGGGAAATTTGGAGAAATTTTTGACATTTTGGAATTTTTGCACTAAAAAACAGGGTTTTTCCCTATATGCGCCGCGCACCTTGCGTGACGCATAGGATTGGGAGCTCCAAATTACAAATGGCTTGCAGTTTTGGATTTGTCATGAGAAATCATGAATTTTGGTACTTGGACAAGAAACTTGGGAAAGTTCTGGGTCCCCAAAAGGTCAAAAAACATGCAAAAAATGACCTCACTGCCCCTATTTTGACACACAGGAAGCAGTCTTGGGAGAATGCACTTTTGGAGGGGCAAATGGACACCAAATTGGAAAATTCCACTTGGGTTGGAAATTAGATAGGTAGGGCTTTCCAACAAGCCAACCTGAGCTCAATTTGGACTTCAGAAAGTACCTCAAAATCAACATAAAATTAGTGCTAGCGCAGCGCATATAGAAATTAGCGCGGAAGATACAAATTTTTTGCCCAATTTTTCATCTTTCAGCTCAGAAATTTGGCCAGTTTGACTAGTTTTGATTTGTGATGTAATTTTTGACTTCTCTTGATGTAATTGATTGAACATGATGTAATTTTGACACTTATTTACTTGTTCTAGAAGATTCATTCACCAAAGAGTGAAAATTTAATGAATGAATCAGTTTCCTACCTTATAGAGGCAAGTTGTTTTGACTGCCTAAATTGTAGTGCTTTGTTTAAAATTGGTTGAAACAGCTCCTAGAATGATGAGCTCGACCCCTAGAGGCAAGGGAATAGGTTGTCTTGCCTATATTATGTAATTTCTAAGTCATTTTCATGGTTGGACTCTTGGGAAAAGCTTGACACTCTATTGTACATTCACTTCTGCATTTTTGGCAAAGGAAAGACCAGGGTTTTGCAGCACTGTTTGGGATCCTTGTGGCTTTATGTGTTGATGGTGTGCTTATTTTAGTAATTTTAAGTTGTTATGTGTATCATTTTCCTTCTCTCATCTTCTGCAATTGAACAAATGAAGTGTTAAGGTAGAATCCATAGATTGTTATGCTCTGCCTTTGAATTTGTTTGATTTTCCATGTTTTCATCTGTTTAAGGAGAATCCTTGAAAGCTTCTTGCTCTCCTTAGCTTCTCACCAGTCAGATCTACCCATTCATTCTCTTTAAAAGCATCAAGACGATCACCTACCTTGCCCCAAGTAGACCTCTGCAAAAACTGTGTCTCATCCCCGCACCCAAAATTGCCTTTCCCTTTGATTCAACAAAAACCTCAAAAATCAACCTCAAACTCCTTGTAATTCATACCTAGCCTAAGATCAAATGCCAATTTAGTCATCTCAAGCCTCATCGATCACCTTTAGCCGAGATTGACCCGGAGAGAGCCCCCTCCTGTCCTCGTAGGGCTAGCTATGAGGCTGAGCGTGGTTTGATGTGGACCTAGAACCTTGTCTTTTCAGCTTGAGACAAATCTAGGCTCTAACAGGTCCTCACATCTTGGATACCAAGGGTGAGACCCTCGATCTGATCCTGAAATACTGCAAGGCTCTTGGCTACGTCCAGATCACGAAGGACAACCCTCCCTACAGCCTCTCCTGCTGGAACGGCAGCTGCTACCCTCGGGTGCACTGCTGGTCGCATTGGTCCAATATTTGCACGAATATATGAGTTTGATTAGTCTTGATAACATTTAAAAGACATAAGAACATTATAAAAACAATAAACAAAGATATGGTCAGATCTTTTACCTATAACACCCCACTGCTCGCCAGCCGGCAACACCAAATCTGGGTCACCCCGGAAATCCATCCCAGCATATGGATACTCAGCAAAGACCATCTCCTGACGGTCGAACCACTCAAAGAAGGCATTAGAGAATGAAATCTGTGACTGACCAGCATGTATGGCCATAAGATTGACCCATCTCTGCATCTGTAATTCCGTCGATACTGGCGGTTCGAGTGAAATGTACTGTGGCTGCATCAGTGGGATCTTCTCCAAGGTGAAAGCAGTCAGAATAGAACCATAACCAGAGTTCTTAGATCTTCCGTTCTTCACCATGGTGAGCTGTTCTTTTATAAATGGAATTACTGCATCACACCAGTTGAATACCTTTGGTTCAAGGCATTCCAGAGCATACTACATATAGGACTTGTTGGCCAAATGAAGAGCTGCATTACCAGCCAATCTAGCAAAGGTGAATAAGATAGTCCTCAAGGACCGGTCAGTGACATCTCGAATACTGATCTTGCCGTCCATGCTCGGCTGAGATCCATCTCTACAGAATTGGCGAATATAATCCCTCACGGATTCACCTCCACGGGCGGATCCTGATAGTGAGAGAGGGGCTCCATGCCTTGATAAACCGGTCAAGAAGTAGATATCCTCAACTATCAAAGGGATGGATTTACCTCGAATCTGGAACACTTGGTTGGTAGGATCCCATGCATCGAGAAAATATTGCAACAAATTGATTTGTTGCCTCATGCTGGATATGTGGAAGAATTTGAGCAAACCACAATTCCGCAAAGCAGTCACCATACCCGGATCATGTAAAGCAACCATGTCCTCTTCTTCATGCTCACATTCACACCATGTAACAACCATCTTGATCCAATGAATCTCTGAAAAAAAACAAGAGAAGAATTAGGATCCTGATTCAGGCAAAAATAGGCAAAATTTCCATGAAAAAACAGTGCATAAACTTTCCTTTTTGCGCCCATCGCACCCTAGCTGTGTACTGGGTGAGATGCATCCTGACTGGCCAATGGCCATCTCAGTATGCATTGCACCTTTCGATGTACATTAGGTGCAATGGGGAGAGAACGAATTGTTCAAACCCCAGAGGCCCAAAATAATAGGAAAACATGCTCAAAATTAGAAAAGGAAAGAATGAAATTGAAGACCTCAGGGTTAGCTCCTACCTGGTCCAGACGACACCGAAAATAGTCCACAGAATCTCCTGGAATAAATTGGTGAAAATCAAGGGGGAAAACACCTCCAGAGCTCCAAAAATCCCAAATTTGAATGAAATGGTAAAAATGAGAGGTAAAAACTATTTTTATGTTACTATTCACGTAGTTCAAGTAAAATATTGTTGTTTAAATCATTTTTCAAGCATGTATTTACATTTCTAGTCAATTTGATGGAGTAATTGAACAGGTAGCACGACCGTCAAAAGAACATAGTGTTAATGGTGAAATCAACGTCTCTGACTAATATCACGAGCAATTTTACGCGAAGTTCAAGCTCGCTAAAACATAAAGCTAGCCACGAGACGTTTTACGCAAAGTTCAAGCTCATTAAAAAATAAACCTAGCAACGAGCAGTTTTATGCGAAGTTCAAGCTCGTTAAAAAATAAACCTAGCCATGAGCAGTTTTACGCGAAGTTCAAGCTCATTAAAAAATAAACCTAGCAATGAGCAAGTGTTCCCATAGAGTTCAACCTCATTAAAAAATGAACCCCACCTTCGGTAAATAACCATTGTGATCATATAATTATCAGCTTTTGAACCTTGGTCGTGTTCTCACCTAAACCTCCACTCTTTTTTAGCCGATCATACACCTCCATTTGATTGTTTACCCCTTTTGAGAAACAAGTGCGATGAGTGATTCTATTAGCCACCTTCTTTGTGCTGCTGTGATTGAAAAGTTCCAAACCTTACCCGGAAGTAGTTGCTATCCAAAAACATCACTCTTTCCTCAAAAAATGAGTCTCCTTTAAGCTCTTTTCATCTGACTTGTAAAATATGAAAAGATTGTTGAGCAATTGGCCTCTCTAGCTCGTTAAAGCGATCGGAAGTGCCATCCCTCCTCTAGATTTTAATAT
Source organism: Pinus tabuliformis (assembly GCA_031772625.1). Lineage (NCBI taxonomy): Eukaryota > Viridiplantae > Streptophyta > Pinopsida > Pinales > Pinaceae > Pinus > Pinus tabuliformis. Next base: position 439,290,678 of record CM062813.1, on the reverse strand, counting down.
TTTTGGACCCAAGGGATTATTACACAAAAATATCGAGCGCTTGTCTTGTTCGGCTCGTTAAAACTATCGAAAAAGTCATCCCTTTCGTATTATTTTATAATTTTTTTCGGACTTAAGGGATTACATTAGGAAAAAGGACCACAGGAGTTGCCTTTATGTCTCTTTTTAGACTCTCTAAAATTGAAAAGGATCGAGTTATCTTTGTCGTTAAACTCGTTAAAACAATAGCGACAAACTTGTCCATGCAGAGAAGAGCAAGTTTCACTATCACTAGGCTCGTTAAAACATAGCGATAGGTTTGCCCAAAGGGCAAATTATAGAACAAGCATATGTTATCCTCCTCAAGCTTGACAAAAATAAAGAGGTACTGGTCAACAATGACTGGGGAAAAATGGAAGAAAACTTGAATAGCTTCATTGGTAGCAGGTCGCTCTTGAATATGACACTTTCACTCCGTCACCATGATTGAGTCGGTTGGGTTATTCTATTCACCGGTCATATCACCATTGGTCCACCGTACCATCCACCTTGGGATTAACACTACCAATCCATTTCAGTGTCACCGATATGTTCAAGAGAAGTTGCTTAGAGAATTCACCAACCAAGCTAACGCCTCATCCGCTGTAATACCTTCACTCTCCATTTTTCATGACTGCCACCCTGAACCTTATATCATCAGATCGTTTTCACCTCCACAAAATCATTTGCTCCGTTCCGTGTCATAGATGTGGGATTCATTAAGGCCCTCCTACGATGAGTCACTTCTTGTCGATATCAGCTCATTATCCATGAAGTTGACTTAGGAACAACCCTTTCAGTACTTTGAAGCTTACATGCCTCACTGGCAAGTTTCTCACTTCCAGTGACAGGTTTACATCAATGGCCTTCGACCGAAAGATTTTACATGGTGTTCGACATCAACTCATGTATTCACACCATGTGAATTGTACTGTAGTACCTTGAGGGTCATCATAGCTATCGGTGATTCCTCTCGCGCCTGTTAATAGCTTATATCATTGGCTGGTAATCAGGCGATGTCTTTCCATGTTCGACATCAGAATATCTTTTCACATGGATCAAATTGTACTTCGGGCGAAGATTGAATGAGTTTAAAGATCCCAGATCTAGTTTCATCCATCCGGGCTGTGATATATTCAGGAAAATAAAGACATGAAATGTACATCACAGCTGCACAGATAATCATCCAAAATTAAGGATGATGGCTCTACCAGAATCATCTGTCTGCCACATAGACGATTGCCTGTCTTATGTACATGAATATGAATATATAAAGTTGAGCATGGGAATGCACGCCTCAGCTAGATCATGAAAATATTATGAAGATAATGTATTGTATTGTATCTTATTACAGGTCACCTTCCAGTTCGAAAAACCTCGGATCCTCATTATAAAGCATTTCACCCAACATCAAAAAATTTACGACCTCATACTTTAGGGGGCAACTGTTATAGACATATTTGGGCACTGCAACCCTAATCGCATATGTCCATAAACCAAGGGCTTCTAAACCCCTAAAAGTGTTGTTTCATACCTTAAAGGAATAAGGTCAGCTGATTACATCATCTCCCGGAAGTTCTCCATGAAAAACTACACAGAACTGGTCAAAAGAGAACCATACAGGCTGCTCCATGCATAGGGTACGATGCATCTCACCTATTGCACATGGGGAGTTCGATGCATACTGGAAAGCCATTCTGTGGGGTGTGATGAGTGAGAGTAGACAAATGGCAGAAGCAGTTAGCTAGGTGGAAACCTAGATGATCTTCTAGAAACTGCTCATATGACACTTGCCTCTCTGAATTCGCCTAGGGATGAGTAAGAGATCTGAAATCTCGAAGTGGAACCAAGAACTATCAATGAAATGACACTAATCAAAATCGTAGAAGCTGAATCACTCTCTTGTAAACATCTATATATGGATCCCTCATCCTAGAGATCCAGAGGTTGGAATTTTGTAATTTGCAAGGAAGTGTTGTTGGTTTCTCTTTGAAGACATTGTTGGGTGATCTTGCTTTGTATGAGGTGAAGAGGGCTTTCATGCTGGGAGGATGATGCTGGATCAGACAGCCTGGTTGTAATCCTCTCTTCTACTACTTCTATCAATAAAGCTAGTTGAGTTTCATCTATATGCTTGTATATCTCTTAATCTTGTATTTGTATATGCATTTATATGGTTAATGTACATCTGATCCTACATTTTTTATGGTTATAGATCTCTATGCTTTGATGGTATTTTTTTGCCTTGAATCTATAGGCATTCTTTGAAGTGGGACAAGTGAGAAAGGAGTGGCAAAAGCTCTATCAAAGGAGGGAGGAAACAAGCAAGGAGACTAGCGAAAGACTGAGGTTGGTACTTTCTTCTTCTCTCTCATCTATCTCTCATAAAGGAAAACACAAGTGACTTTGGTTTGTTTGTTTCTAAGATAGCTACCCGTCTTAGTGTGACTAGTAGCTCTGAATGGACACTAGTTTTCCCAATAAAAAAATGGCGACTCCGTTGGGGAAACCAACGGAGAAAACTAGTGTCCATTCAGAGCTGCAAAGTCTCTGTACTTGTCACTTGTGTTTTCCTTTATGAGAGATAGATGAGAGAGAAGCAGAGAGTACCAACCTCAGTCTTTCGCTAGTCTCCTTGCTTGTTTCCTCCCTCCTTTGATAGAGCTTTCTCCACTCCTTTCTCACTTGTCCCGCTTCAAAGAACACCTGTAGAGTCAAGGCAGCAAAATACCATCAAAGCATAGAGATCTATAACCATAAACAATGTAGGATCAGAAGTACGTTAACCATATAAATGGATATACAAATACAAGATTCAGAGATATACAAGCATATGGAGGAAAACTCAAATAGCTGTATTGATAGAAGTAATAGAAGAGAGGATTACAACCAGGTTGTTTGATCCAGCATCATCCTCCCAGCATGAAATCCCTCTTCACCTCATACAAAGCAAGATCACCCAACAATGTCTTCAAAGAGAAATCAATAGCACTTCCTTCCAAATTACAAAATTCCAGCCTCTGGATATCTAGGATGAGGGATCCATATATAGATGTTTACAGGAGAGTGAATCAGCTTCTAGGATTTTGATTAGTGTCATTTCACTGATAGTTCTTGGTTGCACTTGGAGATTTCAGATCTCTTACTCATCCCTGGGCGAATTCAGAGAGGCAGTGTCATATGAGCAGTTTCTAGAAGATTCTTTGGGTTTCCACCTAGCAAATTGCTTCTGCGATTTGTTTTCTCTCACTCATCACACCCTACAGAAGGGATTTCTAGTATGCATCACACCCCTCATGTGTAATAGGTGAGATGCATCGCACCTTATGCATGGAGCAATCTGTATGGTCCTGTTTTGACCAGTTTTGAGTAGTTTTTCATGGAGAACTTCTGGGAGATGATGTAATCAGCTGACCTTGTTCCTTTAGGGTATGAAACAAATTTTTTAGGGGTTTAGAAGCCTTTGGTTTATGGACATATGTGATTGGGGTTGCAGTACCCAAATATTTCTATAATAGTTGCCCCCTAAAGTATGAGGTCGTAAATCTTTTGATGTCGGGTGAAATGCTTTATAATGAGGATCCCAGGTTTTTTGAACTGGAAGGTGACCTGTAATAAAATACAATACAATACATTATCTTCATAATATTTTCATGATCTAGTTGAGGCGGGCATTCCCATGCTTAGCTTTATAAATTCATATTCATGTACATAAGACAAACAATCGTCTGTGTGGCAGACTGATGATTCTGGTAGAGCCATCATCCTTTAGTTTGGATGATTATCTATGTAGATGTGATGTACATTTGATGTCTTTATTTTCCTAAATATATCGTAGCCCAGATGGATGAAACTAGATTCGGGGTCTTAAAACTCATTCAATCTTCACCTGAAGTACAAGTCGATCCATGTGAAAATATGTTATGATGTCGAACATGGAAATACATCACCTGATTACCAGCCAATGATGTAAGCTGTTAACAGGCACGAGAGGAATTACCAATCGTGATGATGACCCTCAAGGTACTGTAGTACAATTCACATGGTGTGAATACATGAGTTGATGTCGAAAACCACGTAAAATCTTTCGGTCAAAGGCCATTGATGTAAACCTGTCACCAGAAGTGCGAAACTTGCCATTGAGGCATGCAAGCCTCAAATTACTGAAAGGGTTGTTCCTAAGTCAACTTCTTGGATAATGCGCTGATGTCAACAAGAGGTGACACGTCGTAGGAGGGCCTTAATGAGCCCCACATCTACGACATGGAACAGAGAAAATGATTTTGTGGAGGTGAAAATTATCTGATGATATAAGGTTTAGGGTGGCGGTCGTGAAAAATGGAGAGTGAAGGTATTGTAGCAGATGAGGCATTAGCTAGGTTGGTGAATTCTTAGAGCGACTTCTCTTGAACATACCGACAACACTGAAATGGATTGGTAGCGTTAACCACAAGGTGGATTGTACGACAGACTAATGGTGATATGATCGGTGAACGGAATAACCCAACCCGACTCAATCATGGTGATGAAGTGAAAGTGTCATGTTCAAGAGCGACCTACTACCAATGAAGCTATTCAAGTTTTCTTCCCTTTTACCCCAGTCATTGCTGACCAGTACCTCTTTATTTTTGTCAAGCTTGAGGAGGATAACATATGCTTTTTCTATAATTTGCCCTTCGGGCAAACCTGTTGCTATGTTTTAACGAGCCTAGCGACAATGAAACTCGCTCTTGTCTGCATGGACAAGTTTATCGCTATTGCTTTAACGAGTTTAACGACAAAGATAAATCGGTCCTTTTCAATTTTAGAGAGTCTAAATGGGACGGAAAGGCAACTCCAGTGGTCCTTTTTCGTAATGTAATCCCTTAAGTCCAAAAAAGTATAAAATAATACAAAAGGGATGACTTTTTTGATAGTTTTAATGAGCCGAACAAGACAAGTGCTCGATCTTTTTGTGTAATAATCCCTTCCGTCCAAAAAGTTTAAAATCTAGAGGAGGGATGCCACTTCCGATCACTTTAACAAGCTGGACAGGCCACTTTCTCGGCAATCTTTTCATATTTTACGAGTCAAATGAAAAGAGCTTAAAGGAGACTTGTTTTTTGAGGAACAAGTGATGTTTTTGGATAGCTGGTTCCAGGTAAGGTTTGGAACTTTTCAATCACGACAACGTAAAGAAGGTGGCTAATAGAATCACTCGTCACAGCTATTCCTCAAAAGGGGTAAACAATCAAATGGGGGCGTATGATCGGCTAAAAAAGAGTGGAGGTGATGGTGAGAACACGACCAAGGTTCAAAAGCTGATAATTATGCAATCGCAATGGTTATTTACCGAAGGTGGGGTTCATGTTTTAATGAGCTTGAACTCTATGGGAACACTTGCTCATTGCTAGGTTTATTTTTTAACAAGCTTTAGCTTCATGTAAAACTGCTCATGGCTAGGTTTATTTTTTAATGAGCTTGAACTTCGTGTAAAACTACTCGTGATATTAGTCAGAGACGTTGTTTTCACCATTAACACTATGTTTTTTTGACGGTCATGCTGCCTGTTCAATTACTCCATCAAATTGATTAGAAATGTAAATATATGCTTGAAAAATGAGTTAAACAACAATATTTTACTTGAACTACGTGAATAGTAACATAAAAATAGTTTTCACCTCTCATTTTTACCATTTCATTCAAATTTGGGATTTTTGGAGCTCTGGAGGTGTTTTCCCCCTTGATTTTAACCAGCTAATTACGGAAGATTATGTAGACTATTTTCGGCGCTGTCTGGACCAGGTAGGAGCTAACCCTGAGCTCTTCAATTTCATTCTTTCCTTTTCTGATTTTGAGCATGTTTTCCTATTCTTCTAGGCCTCTGGGGTTTGAACAATTTGTTCTCTCCCCATCGCACCTAATGTACATCGAAAGGTGCGATGCATACTGAGCTGGCCATTGGCCAATCAAGATGCATCTCACCCAGTACACAGCTGGGGTGCGATGGGCGCAAAAAGGAAAGTTTATGCACTATTTTTTAAATGGAAATTTTGCCTGTTTTTGCCTGAATCAGGATCCTAATTCTTCTCTTGTTTGTTTTTCAAAGATTCATTGGATCAAGATGGTTGTTACATGGTGTGAACGCGAGCATGAAGAAGAGGACATGGTTGCTTTACATGATCTGGGTACGTGACTGCTTTGCGGAACTGTGGTTTCTCAAATTCTTCCGCATATCCAGCATGAGGCAACAAATCAATTTGTTGCAATATTTTCTCGATGCATGGGATCCTACCAACCAAGTGTTCTAGATTCGAGGTAAATCCACCCCTTTGACAGTTGAGGATATCTACTTCTTTACCGGTTTATCAAGGCACGGTGCCCCTTTCTCACTATCAGGATCTGCCCATGGAGGTGAATCCATGAGGGATTATATTTGCCGGTTTTGTAGAGATGGATCTCAGCCGAGCAGGGATGGCAAGATCAGTATTCGAGATGTCACTGACTAGTCCTTGAGGACTATCTTATTCACCTTTGCTAGATTGGCTGGTAGTGCGGCTCTTCATTTGGCCAATAGGTCCTATATGCAGTATGCTCTAGAATGCCTTGAACCAAAGGTATTCAACTAGTGTGATGCAGCACTTCCGGCTATAAAAGAATAATTCACCAAGGTGAAGAATGGAAGATCTAAGAACTTTTGCTATGGTTCTATTCTAACCGCTTTTGCCTTGGAGAAGATCCCACTGATGCAGCCATAGTACATTTCACTTGGACCGCCAGTACCGACGAAACCACAGATGCAGAGATGGGTCGATCTTATGGCCAGACATGCTAGTTAGTCGCAGATTTCTTGACCAGGTAGGAGCTAACCCTGAGCTCTTCAATTTCATTCTTTCCTTGTCTGGCTCTTCAATGATATGGGGAACCCTGCTCAAATCAATGGTTGTTTCCTTAGAATTTATACCAAACCAAGCATTGAAGAGCCGACCTCCCATTGTACTTCACAAAATATGGACGAATGATGTGACATTGGTTGAATCATAATCTTTGGAACTGTTTGGGTAGAGAATCACATCATGATGAGTAATGTTGATATTTTTAACAAATATTAATCAAATATTAAATTTCTCAAATATTTTTAACCAATATTAATCAAATATTAAATTTCTCAAATATTTTTAACAAATATTCCAATTTTCTCAAATATTCATTTAATTTATAATTCACTTAAGAAATAATAAAAAAATGATATAATATTCTTAATTGACTAGATTTCACTTCCTAAAACGATAACCCAGTTTATCATAAAGTGGCAATAGGTAATCAACGAAAGTGTGGACTCATACACAACCTAACTTTTAATGTAACAATCTCTTAGATGACTACTCTTGGCCTCTACCTGATATTAAATCAAATGATACTTTCTCTTGATATGTTTGCTTCAATCATGAAATTTGAGATTTTTATCAAATTTAATTGCAAAAGTATTGTCAATAGGAGAGGGACTAGACTTCACTTGTTTCTCTTATAGCAGAGGGACTAGACTTCACTTGTTTCTCTTATACCAAACGTGCATTGTTGATGTCTTATTATATAAATACCACCATAGTTACATCTTATATCTCAATCTATCAAGTATCTAGGGGGATCAAATCTCTCGAGGTGGAAAGCATTTGTTCACATTTTGTGCTCAAAAAAGAGGTTTGCACCTTAAGGGATATGATCCTCTTAGTGTTTGATAGATCTGAAGTTAAGGTGGACCTACACTAGTTTATGTGATTTGGTCGTACTCCTTTATATATGTGATATTGTTAAAGCTTTAAATCACTAAATCAATGGGTTCTTCAAAATATTTTAGAATTAAATAAAATAATTAAATTATCATGCTAGTGGTTGTACTCCCTATGTGTATATGTTTATTCAAGTTATATTGTTAAATATTTAAATCACCATATTAATGGCCTATTTAAAAAGTTTCAAAATCAAATAAAATAATTAAATGATACCTTCCCAATCAATCCAGATTTAATGTTAACCCTAGAACCTAATGTACCTGAACTTGTCTCTAGGAATTTCTAGTTTGAGATCCACTTGGCTCTCTCATCAGCCCTTCACACTTATCCATCCTTTTATGCACAATACAATGAAAGTTTGTTTGACTAAGCTGTTGAATTACAAACAATTTGTTGTGGGGGGTGGAACTTAATGCCAAATACATGGTTGGTGACATTTAATGCCAAATCAAACATCAACATCACATAGTAACTCCGTGTAAGTTTCAGTATTAAGTAAAAATTTATAAATTCCCACTTCTAAAATTTAGTATTAAAAAAGAATGGGATGGATGACAAAAAGGTTAACAATGATTATGCATAGTTTAAAATTTCCTTGAACATATAGTGGCATGAAAAAAAAGTGAATTCATATCATTGACTGATTAGAACCATGTGATATCATGTAGCAAAGAAAGAGACATTGAAGCATGGCACTAAATGATTGGAATAGTAACTAGCTAGAGGAGTAAAATGACTCATATGTATGATATGGATCATAGGAAAGCCATAACTCATCTATAGGATGGCCACACTAACACTTTCCTTTCTTTTTTTGTATATCCTTTGTAGAGTAGCAAGAATGAAAGAGAAAACAATTACACAGAGTAATGTCCTTTTCGTTCAGTTTTAATGAGTCAAAACAAGATAAAATTATACTTGATAGGGTGTCTTTTTTGTGAGGTTGTAATAAGCTTGAAAAAGAGGTAAAAGTGTACTCTAGTAAGTGTCTTCTTCATGGTTTAATGAACTAATAGAAGAGATAGTAGTGTGACTGGTTTCATTCTCATTATTTTAATGAGTGGGAGAAATGGGGAATAGTAAACTCATTGTCTTTTGTTCATTAATAAGTATGAAAATAATGCGAAGGAATCACATCTTGAGGAAACAATTAGTACAAATGGGAAGCATCTAGTTACCAAGTGATAAAACCAACATAAGCACGAGGGAAAAAGGATAGAAAGGTAAATCCACCTATTGCAATGATCTATGTAAGAAAGGAAATGTTGGCAAGTGAAGGCAAGTGGTGATTCAAATGGAAATTGGTCAAAGAGGATTGCAAGAACAATAATATAAGAAAGGGAAAACAATAGCTATGTAGTGTGCATAAGGGAGTAGATGAAATAAGAATTAGTGATTGCAAAGTAACATAAAGATGATTGAAATTCTCCATAGGGTATGGCGAGACTATTATAGAAGAGAGATAAATGGGGATCAATTCATGTCATGGTCGGTCTATAGGAGGAATCCTGGACCTATATGAAGATGTAGAATGAGCACAAAAATGACATTCGGATGTTATTCTAGGGAATCCATGGAGAGGTGAGATCTACCACACAAGTTTCGACATGCAATAAATAGAACCTAATTTTAAAGTCCACAAGACTAAAGATAGCCTATAGGACCTCTTTTAGAGTGTAAAACTTGAAAAAATGTATTCACCTCAAGAGATTTAATCCTCTTAAAAATGGATATATATTGGTTCTATATATGCATATCACATGTGTAACTTTTCATTTTTTAAACTGTATTTTTTAATGCATAAATGGATACAATGTGTTGAATGTTTACTTGGACACTTGGATTTTTTAAACTACACATAAATTTGAAATTCCAACAAATTTTTGCTAGAAAAGATTTAAATTTAAATTTAAAACTGGAACTAATGGCTTGAGGAAAATGACTCAAGATTAATTTAAATTTTTTAAAAGGAGATAGCTAAAATTCTAAAACAAACCCCCTTCTTTATGTTGATTGCAGAGTATCATGGAATATGAAGGTCACTCCCGTGAAAGATGCTCTTTATTTCATCTCATTATCAACACACACTAACATTAGTCATTTCCTCTGTGCAATTACATTTTTTGTGTGCCACTGCTCACTAGTACCTATGGTAATGTTTCTCCTCATTACCTTGCATGTTATAGCTTGGATATAATATGTATATAAGATTTTGACGTAGTGGTATGATTGGGAAAAAATGATTTAACGAGCAACATCTGTGACATCATCAACACAAGTGTGAGACTATTGTAAGCTTGAACAAATTTCCTCTCCTCCACCCTTTAGGTTGTTATCTTTCTTTTTCTACAACATTTTTGCAATAACATTATAGGCATGTTCAATTCCTTCATTGTATCTTTGCACTTTTAGAAAAAATTGCTAGTCTATAATATTTGAACCCAATTCTAATTAAATGAATTTCAGTGTATGTACTTTATATACTTTTATGTTTATTTATCATAATGTCTTATTATTAATATTAAAAATCTTAAATTTAATAAATATATTTTAAAACAAAAATTAATTGTAATGAAAATGTAATCATGATCTATATTCACATGATATGATCGGTTAAGTGAGGTGGATACCTTCTTGGATAAATTTGAAAGGGAGGTGCCAGAAAAGCAACATCTCCAGGCCTTAGATTGGGTAATGTGTGCTACGCATGCGAGGTGGTGGGGTACGCACAAAGGGAGCTTTCACGACTGGCATGAATGTAGAAGGATGATGCTCACACGATTTGGGAAGCCTAGGGTGCGACTGAAAAACAAGTACAAGGGACGGGATGGTCCGTGCGTGCATCTGGCTAGGTGGGTGCAGGCTTATGGAAAACAACCTACGTGAATGCACATGGACTCCACGTGAAGAGGTATGGTTAATAAGCGTGTGTTGGGGGGGCAGATGTGCCATTGGCTCTTAAGGTTGGAAAGACATTATGTAGGAAGAACAAGCGCGTAGAAGGTTATCTATGTGGAAGCATTCAACAATGTGTGCAATGCGCTGAAAAAAGTATGCAACACGTAGCGAAGTGAAAATGACGGGATAGATACCTTTCAAGTGGGTCTATGGAGTAGAAGCTGCAATGCCAATGAAGTACATCGTGCCTAGTCTAAGCATGGTAGCGCTCATAGGTATGACAGACCACAGAGCCCTGGAGGAGAGGCTCGCGTAGTTGGAGGAGCTTGAAGAAGAATGGTTTTTGGCTGGATTCCATCAGCAGGTACAAAAGCAGTGCGAAAAGGCCTGACATGATCGACATATCAAGTTGCGCACCTTTAAGGTGAATGATTTGGTGTTATTATATGATAGTAAGTTTGATAAGTTCCCAACTGATGAACTCAAGGGACTTGATGAAGAGATCGAGCGGGGTGATCTTAGGCTCCAAGAACTCATGGATGAAAGAGTTTAGTTGAGGGAGAAAAGCACCATGGAGGAAGCAAAAGTCAAGAAGCTTGAGAAAGGAATAAAGAAGGACTTTCTTGGTAGAAAGACCATGGTGATAGAGTAGGATGAGCTCAATTACATTGACAGACTTGGGGATTCTCGTTGAGAGTTTATCAATTTGATGCATTAGATGGGACCATATGTTATTAAGGAGATCACATATGGTGGCGCGGTTTAGTTGGTGAAGATAAATGGGGAAATATTCCGAGGAAAATTAAATGGCAGTCAGTTGAAGCCATATACAGGCGGCTCGACCATCTGACTAACTGCACGAAGCATAGTCTTAGTGCCCCAGGAAGCTGAAATGAGGTGCGGGACTATAAACTACTCTGTCTGGGAGCTGCGTGATGTCAGGACTACGCGTAATAGCGAGGTGTCATATGGTCTATGACAACACAAGGGTAGTTGTGCTGCCACGCAGGTTGGCTGGAAAGTGACCGTTACAGTCACTATTCACGATGTGATGCTTGGTTTGAGACCAAATGGACTGGGCAGCAGGCATTTAAGGCTAACTTTATGGGCTAGATTTGGGAAAATATGACGCCAAGGGAGCATTAATGGATCGAATGTGGGGGGAACGGTCGAATTCAAATTCAAAAGGCGTTATAAATTACAAGTGGCTGCCGAGCAAACAACATTTGAAAATTTGAAAATTGAGCTATTGCGTGCCGAAAGATTCATGAACCCTGATTTATTCGATCTTTTGAAGTCAAAGGCATTGTTTGAGCACTTACTTGAGCCAATGAGAGAATTGTGGAATAGCAGAATGGCCACACCAGCGGAAGCCATGGATATTGGAGAGATGATCGTTGAAGAGGTTGCGTAGGCCATGATGGTAGGAGAAGCCCTTGAAAGTGCTAGGATAGTTGCAGAAATCCCTAAATTTTTGTGCACGCCGAGACCCAAGAAAGATAAATAGCCTAAGGTACTGGTGCATGTGTCCCCCACGAATCCATTAAGGACGAGGCTCACCATGGAAGAAAAGGGGAAGGCGAACAATTTGGAAGTGGTGAGGAGGAGGAAGACTTTGAAGAAATCCTCATAGAGGAGGAGGACGAAGAAATGGAGGTAGAAACCCAGACTGCGGACCCTCTAACTAGGATGCCCCTGTATGTTCCTCTGCGGAAGGGGAAAGCAAGGTTACCCAAGGACCTAGATGAGAGAAAGAGCTCTCTGCACACTCCGCTACTCCCTGATGACATTATTTTTGATGGAGCACACTTGGGGCGAGTTCTGGTTCTAAAATTTGAAGACTGGGATCTTGCGAACCACGAGAAATTCCCACATTTGGCAATTGCGCAGCTCATGCGCCAAAAGAAAAACACACCGATGAGAGTCATAGAGTTGGAGCCACAAAAGTGGTTGCAAGGAGTAGAGAAAGTAGGGTTGTTAAACCTCCTCTAGGTGCCGTATTACTATCGTACCCTAGTAACCATTTTTGTCATCAGGCAACTGCTCTACCTCGTGCATGATGGGTGTTTGTGGCTAGAGGAGCCCATCCCCATCATGGATCATCTGATTCACAGAATTACCCACCTTCCTTGCAAAGAGGAGGATCCAAAGAACATATTCGAGGGTAAGAGTGATGATTTTTCCATCGCAGAGTTCATGAAGAAAAAGTTCAAGCTGGAAAAGAAGAAGAGAGGGTACATGATCTCGAAAATCAACAACACTGCAGTCAAAGTCGCGATGCATATATTGGCTGGGAAGGTTATGCGGAAGTGCTGCGCTGATTAGGTGCCCGCGTCGGTGGTTGTACTTGCCGCGTAATGCGCAAAGGGGGAACTACCGCGAGGCACAGGAACAGGGGAAATTTTTTCACTATGCATGGCTTCTGCTATCCATAGTGCTGGTGGCTTGGGAATTACTTGAGGATAGCCAGTTCCCAATGATTGCGTAGGATCTTTCGGAGGCAGTGAAGTATGCTTTGCTGTGGGCAACTAAAGATGCGTAGAGGATCTGAGATAGTAAGATATTCTAGGTGTTCATGGAGATGAACATTAGAATGGGGATTAACTACAAGTCGCGGTTATCGCCCACTGTCTATAACAGTCTGCAGAGCTTTGCAGAGTTCAAGGCGGACTCCCATCATGTGTATATTAGGGAGCAGAAGGACCTCGCAAAGACTTGGCACGAGCTACCTTAACTAGTGTCATACGATGTCATATTCACCGTGCTTGAGTCATGGCCACCGGAGTGGTGTGCTCCAACCAGCTTTGTGGTAGAAGCAGAGAAGTCTGTTGCACAGAGGAAGAAGGAGGAGGAATGATCCAGGTGGATGTTGGTGGCCACCCACCTATCCCACTTGGACCCTCACAACTATCTCTTTCAGTTTTTTAGTTTTCGTAATTGTAGCACAATATACTATTTTTAGCAGTTTTTTGGGTCCTTACCTTCCAGAGCCGTTTTGAGGCCCTAAACGATGTTTTTTGGAAAATCTGGGAGTAACATGGATCCATGGGCTGATGTTTCTCTTCCCAATGTTGTAGTGCTCGGATAGATCTTTCCAACGAGCTATTAGACGTGTCAAACGAAGATCGTATGCCAAAGTTACAACCCCGGGAAGTTGATGTACCAATTTACCCAAATGGGGCCCATAGTTTGGCGTTTCATCTTATAGGGTTATGTTTTTGGATGTTTAGGGTTTTCCATTGTTTCTAAACAATAAGTAGGCCTTCGAGCCTCATTGTAACACAGTTCATAGGCATGTAGCTGCCACATCTCTTCTCAGAGATATGTTACCATTACCCTAGCTGGTTTATTTCCATCTTTGTTTGTAAGCATATTCCAGTATTTTACATTAATGAAATGAAGTATTATTTCCATTGCACCTTTGTGTTTATGGTTATCTTTGTAATTTTTTATGTTCCTTCTTAAATTCGGATCAGTGGTATTAGAGCGGTCTGCTCTTTCTCTGTCTTTCTTTGCATGTGCCCAACGAGGTCGAGATATAAGGAGTTAGGGCTTGAACTGGTTGAACCTTCGCAAGACCAGCCTCACAAATCCCAATGGCCTCCCATGGCGTATGAAAAGAAAGAGGAGGGGGTAGGAGATCTTATCAAAATCTTGCTCGAATAAGCCCTCGAGCGTAAAGGAATGTGATGATGGACAACTTTGCCCAAATTGTTCAGCGGCTACCCAGAGGCGACACGGGCTTCCAACAGCTACTCTAAAAATGCCATATCGTTTAAGGTACAAGTTCATTTTGAAATACCCATATTTGAGGGTCAGATAGATGCAGATTCCGTAGATAAATTGTTAAATATGCTAGAAGGGTATTTTTATGTTCATGAATTTTCGAGTCGGGAAAAGATCATTTTCGCTCTTCTCAAAGTAGCCCCTCACATCAAGGACTAGTGGGAAACCTACTGCGAGCAGAAGGATGAAAGTAAGGGTTCACTATTTTCAGCCACACCCACTAGGAAATCATTCTGGGATGCCACCAAGGAGCAGTACTACACTATCAAAAGCTATGAGGACAAATACATAAAGTGGACCACACTGTGACAGGGAAGGGACCAAGATGTGTCAGAGTTCACAAACATTTTTCATACCCTTTGCACACAGTTGGGTATCAAGGAATCTGAGCTACATTTGGTTCTCAAATACTGTGGCTGCCTACACAGATACATCCAGGAAGAGATGGAGTTCCTGGACATCTCCTCGCTCGGCATGGCATACCGATATGCTGTCAAAATTGAGTAGAACTTCAAACAAAAGAAGCGAGACTTTGGATCTGCGAATTCGAAGACCAAAGGACAAAGCCAAGGTGGGGTGACCCAAGACAACCCATTGAAGCCGTAAGAAAAGAACAACACCACGAAGTCAAAGAAGGACACAGGAAATTGGTGCAAGTTCCACAAGAGTCCCAATCATAACACAAGTGAGTGCCGGACCAAGAAGTCGCTGGTGGTCGAGTTGAAGGCTTCAGAATGAGATGCATGTTCCGACCCTGAGTCAGAACCTAACAAGGGGAATGACAAATGGAAGTAGATCATTGATACAGAGCCCAGCATCACTGTTGCCACTGCCAAGATACAGAAGAATTATCCTGAAGATCCAGAGGAGGGGGAGCGTCTTTTCCACTCACAGATGTGGGTGAAGTGTTTGCCACTGCAATTCATTGTTGACAGTGTTAGCCAAAAGAACGTCATTTCAGCAGAGGTCGTGAAGCGGTTGGGCCTACCAACTACACCACACCTATAGCCATACAATATTGGGTGGCTTCGTGAAGGACGAGATCTCTGAGTTCGCCAACAGTGTCGCCTTCCCTACAGAATCAAACCCTTCACATATGAGGTATTGTGATGTTGCACCTCTGGATGTTTGTGATGTATTATTAGGCCAACCATACTTATGGAGTTGACATGTTGTGTATGAGTCAATGCCTCTCACTGTTATTATTACATTGGGTAATTCATTATACAGGATACTGGAGGTATCCCCACCTACCACCACCTATTTGATCTCTACTAATAAATGCAGCAAGATCGTCTCCTAGACTAGGAAATTCATTTTCTGTCTGGTTTGCTCCCAAAGTAAGGGGAAGATCATAGCCACATCCATGACCCTCGTAAAGGGTTCCTCCACACAGTAGCAGAAACAAAGGGATACAGTCATGATAGAACACAGGAACAACTTTTTCTCACCCATAGGGGTACCACACAAGTTTCAGGTTGGTGACCAAGTCTGGTTGCATCAGCAGAAAGAATGTTATACCAGAACCCATCAAAAGCTTAGACCACTCTGACATGGTCCTTACACCATTACCAAGGCTGTGGGAAACAATGATTTGGAGCACAAAATTCCCTCATTCCTTCACCTGCACCAAGTGTTCAATGTGTACCGCCCTCAACCATGCTTCCCACCATTACTGGACACATCCGAGATTGCAGAACAACTCACCAGGGACCAAGTTCAGTAGATGGAGGAACTCAACGCAATGGGGACCACTACTTCCTAAGGGGGGTGGAATGATCCAGGTGGATGTTGGTGTCCACACACCTATCCCACTTGGACCCCCAAAACTGTCTCTTTTAGTTTTTCAGTTTCTGTAATTCTAGCACAATTTACTATTTTTAGCAGTTTTTCGGGTCCTGACCTTCCAGAGCCATTTTGAGGCCCTAAACGACACTTTTTGAGAAATCTGGGAGAAACATGGGTCCATGGAAAAATGTTTGTCTTCTTAAAGTTATAGTTCTTGTATATATCTTTTTAACAAGCTATTGTAGGCGTCAAACGAAGATCGTATGCCAAAGTTACGATCCCGCGAAGTTGATGTACCAATTTACCCAAATCGGGCCCACAATTTGGCGTTTCATCTTCTAGGGTTAGGTTTCTGGATGTTTAGGGTTTTCCATTATTTCTGAACAATAAATAGGCCTTCCAGCCTCATTGTGACACAGTTCAGAGGTATGTAGCTGCCACATCTCTTCTTAGAGATGAGCTATCATTGCCCTAGCTAGTTTATTTCCATCTCTGTTTGTAAGCATATTTCAGTATTTTACATTAATGAATTGAAGTATTATTTCCGCTGCACCTTTGTGTTTATGGTTATCTCTACAATTTTTTGTGTTCCTGTTTAAATCCGATTCAAGGAAAAATTGCGGATGGCGCAGTTGGCAGAGAAGAGAAGGAAGGAAGCAGTAGCAACCAAGGCGCAGGAGGTGCGGGACACTGCAAAGGTAGCAGAAGAAGAGAAAAAGGTAGTAGAGAAGGAGCGTGAGGGCCAGAAGTCGCCTTCACTCGAGCAGAAATTGGATACAGAGGAAGGTGCCGCATATCCATAGATAGCATCCACAGAGCTAAAGTGATAGCGCTCGAGAGAGTAGGTGGGGCTGCAAAAGAAGTCGAAGGCCTCAAAGACTTCTTTCAATCCGATCACCCCTACTAAGGGGGGATCTCCATGACATTGGGGAGACAGTGTGCGACGTCACCATGGAGGCCCTCTAGTAGTTTGCGGAGGAAAACCAGATGGTGTTCTGGGCCCTCTGGGCATAGATACAAGAGTTACAGGTGCACACTCCTCAGGCTGGTACTCTGTCAACTAGCCTCGTAGTAGGCATGGCCGTGGCTGAGGAAATGTTGTGCGCCCGCATGGTCGACACTATAGTGATGCCAGAGGGAGCACTGGTTACAGAAAATTATGCTGATAGGCCTATGGTCAGTGCGCTAAAAGGAGTTGGAATAAACATGGATGCACTCCCACGGCAGACGCTCTATGTTCTGCAAGATGGAGTGACTATAGAACTACGGGCCAGGGAGGGTCATGCGCTCTAGGTGATGAGCGAACAATAAATTATTATTGAATAGTTGATCTTGCATCATGATGAGGTAGTGGTGCATAACCAATAGATTATGTAGGTGGTTGAGGAAGCCTTCCATATGGCCCCAGAGTTGGCCATCCCAGCAGAAGACCCAGTGGAGGCACACATCCAAAAACTCATAGTAGGGGTGCGCGAGATGAAGGAAGAAATGGCCAAGGTTCAGCTGGAGCTGAACCTTTAGATAATCGAGTTGCAATTGAAGGCGCAACCTTCAGGTCTGCCAGAGGTGAAGGAACAACGTGCCAACACCATTACAACATGAATAGTGGAGATAAACAGTGCAGTGAAGGACTCTACTAAGTTATTTGAAGAGTCATTCGAGGTTCTCACTTCTCTATAGGAGGACCCGAATATACAATGCCTGGAAACATAGGCACACAAGCTACAAAAAAAGTATGATGAATTAAAAGGGACCATGTAGAAGGTGGTCCTTACACAGAGGCTCGTGTGGATACAGCAGGTAAAAGTGCTCAAGGAACAGGTAGACAATGCACAACATAAGGAAGCTGTTTTGAAGGCATGCTTACAACCATGGATTGATGAGGTGTTCGTCATTACCACCTTGATTGAAGCAAATCTCGCATAGATGCAAGGAACGCAGGAATAGGTTCAATAAAGGAGTTCAACTACAATGCTTTCGGAACAACGTGTCAAGGAAGTGCAACAGGCAGCTGCTCAATGCGATGCTGAACTTGCAGCAATCTAGGTAGGGTTGGGAGGTCTCCTCATGAAGATCTTCGCACTGACAGAGTGACTCGAGGGCGAGTCACGATGTTTTTGTTGGGGGCCTATTGGGCGTAGGATCCCCCAAGGAAATGTTTGGGGCTTAAAGCCTAGATTTTGGTCAAAATATGTAAATCCGATGAAAAGACTCCACATTTTGCCAGTGCGGAGCGCAAAGTTCTAAATGAGTCATATGGTTGTCTGCCTTCAATTTTGAAAAGTAATGTCGACTTTAGAGATCTACCCATGGTTCGCAGGCCATGGGATTGTATAAATAGAGCAAGGCTCTAAGTTGTAACTCAATGAAGTAGAGATCTAAGGATGACGAATTGAGTCATAGCTGAAGTGTAGAGTCGAGTCTTCAGGTCGTAGAGTAGGAGAAGGCTCTGCAGCTGAGTGTGCATAGGCCTAATAGTCTGCAACTAAGTGTGCGGACCACTGTAGCTGAGTGTGTAGGGCGAGTCGAGTCTGTAATTGTTGGAGCATTAACAAAGAGAATTTTTCATATCATTTCTATGTATCTTTCTCTTATTTTGAGCATTGAATGTATTAGGTATAAATTGAATTTCTACTATTTATATGTTGCGTGAACGTATATGACTGTGTTGATTAAGTGAATCTGAGATAGAATATCTATTGACGCGAAGTAACTAACATATTTAAGAAGATAAGTAAGATACGTGTTGTAATTTGGGGACATAGCACAAATCGCTGCCATAGCAGCGCGAAAGTATCACAGCCCCTACTTAGCGCTACATGAAGGACGATTATAGTAGATCACAAAGGTCTCGTAGGTCAAAGTAGTGCACACAGTGACTTGTGCAAAGGTAGACATAGTTGGAATAAATCGACACCTCAGACATATTGAGGGTGTGGAAACTTGGTTCCAGCATCCCCCCATACTTCTTCGGGTGAGATGCTGATGCCGAAAGGGCCAATAGTGTAGGGATTTGTTTGGCTAATTAACTTTGAACCTAGGCCAGGCCCCATCAAGCCAATAGTATTGAACCTAAAAACATTCAAGGGATCTCCACAATATGAAGTCCCAACTAGAACTCACATCGTTTGGAGTTGGAGTCCCAACAATGGGTGTTAACATTATGCCTTGACTGTGAAAATGGGTAGAGGGAAATATGATAACTTCGGGTGAGAGCTAGTGTGTGACCCTATGAAGAGTCAAGTGCGATGCACGAAGGTTCCAACACACGAAGGGAGAAGGAAGTGCACCCCTTGGAAGCCTGTAATATTATGCAACTTGAAAGAAACACACGAGCATAATGACATCAAAAGATAAGATGTGAAATATCCCACAAGTTAAAGTGATGAATTAATACAACAACATGCATTCAAAAAGATTAGTTCACAAGCATAAGCATAAGTTAAATAACATACATTACAAATACAACAAGAATAGTCCTACTATATTCACAACATATGCATGGAAGTGTGATGGCTATGATTTTATTATTATAAGTGAAATTTACATTCATACATACACCATTAATGACCACTAGCCCCAATAGTAGAAAATTATAGTCAAGACCACCTGCTCCAAATAATTATACTTGATCTATGCTACAAAGAAGCTAAGGCTCTTCACAATACTCCCAAGCTCTTTCTAAGCCTAAGCCTAGCCAAAAGCTTGGCTCCCAAAATCTTGTTACACGAGTTATGAGGTTCTATTTATAACAAGATGGGGTCACTCTTCAACTTCCCTTTGTGACCTTTGGACTATCCCCATGACTCTTCAACTTCTTTACAAAATGACTCATTACATTACACCACGACTCCTCATATTCCAATATTGACACTTGGAATTTGACTTAGAACATAATTACAAATAATATTACAATTTACACTCATACCCATATAGGAAAAAATAAGGTAGAGACAACTTGATAGCCTAACAAGACAAAACACTATGATTCTTGAGTTTGGGAATGCTCTAGCTTGACTACTCCTGCTTGATGCTTCTTGGTCACATATCGATACCAAGCTTGGTACTATGTGGTGACATCCCCATACTGTATGATGGTGTCAAGCTAGAAGTGGACTCTAGCCTCCATAGTATCTAGGTACAATGATTTGGAACTAGTATTAACTTCTTTTCTAAGCATGAGAAACATGGTACTGATTTGGATATGACCATTGATGTAGTTCTGCATGTTTTATCTATTCAACGCTAATTACTCAGTGGAAACTTGTATCAACTTCTCCAACTACTCTCCAATCTCCTGGCTAACTTGGTGTTTGCATTTAGATTTAGTGAGTGAGTTGACTAATGGGATCTTGTGGGTTCTCACCATGAAATCCAAATTGTTTTACAACTATAAATATGAGGCCTAAATGTTTCCAATGAATGAGGTGAGCTGCTAGTTGTTCTAAATGAACATTCGAACTCTTGCTTTCTCCAACTCTGCCTGTGGCTTCATCTTTTTTACCAAAGTAAGTGGTGCCCATTTGTATCACATTGTCAATTCTTGCACAGTCATGATGGAATTTCACACATTCCTAAGAGTCTTGAAAAATTCCTTTCTATGATGCTACAAACTATGCAAGTAGACAACTACCTTACATGCAGTCATGAGATCCTCACATAGATCTCGCATGTCTCTCCAAGTGTTGATACTTCACCAAATGTCACTACTCTCATTTCTCCTATGTAGACCTCTATGAATACTATGTTTTGTGTTGCTCCATGGAGATGTTATATCTCTTGTCAGGAAGCCTATAAGTTTTGTGCCAGTTGCTTATTCTTGGTTATCAAATACTAAGTGTTTGATCTTGCTGCTCCTACAAAGGTCAAGTTGGCTCCGACAATGGCATTTGGATTCTTGTTGGTGTCTGCCACTATCACCCTTTCTCTAATGAATGGATGGGATGCGTGATCATTCAGAAAATTATTTCTCCGTGTTTATACAATTCTCACCTGAAGTTCATTATATGACAAATTGTATACATCCATTATCAGATCATCATCAAGAGGAACTATGTCTTCTTCCTCGCTCAGGGCTAACTTTGTGGCTGGAGGTGGTGGAGACTGAATGGTGACATATGGTGCACTAGTCATTAGGTCAACATCTTCATCTTGTAGTTATGATTTGAACTCCATATCTGCAACTTCAATCAAGTCCCCAATATGCTGAGCAAGATCTTGATCCTGCATATGTTCAATCTCCCCCTCTACTTATGGTTGGTTTTGTTCTTGAATCAACTTTGTTTCTTCTGCCGTTGCACCTTTCCTTTCTTCCTCTTCCTGCTTCTACTTCTCTTCCTGTTCTTTCCTCCTAAGCTCCCATTCTTCCTTTAGTTCTTATTCTTCTTTATTTGACCTCATTTGTTCTTCCTACAAGAACTTCTTTTCTCTCTTCCTCCACTCCACTCTTTTTCTCCTTCGCTTCCTCTTTGATTCCACTACCAAAGCTGCTTGCATAAGGATTGAATCTTCTTTCACTCTGTAACTTTGTTCTCCCTCTATTTTTTCAGCAACTTTTCCCTTTCCCTGACCTTGTACTGGATTGCTACCTTCTATTACTCTTGCTGGACTTACTTCCATGTTAGTGTTGACTCCTTTTCTATAAAAATTTGAGTGTCTGCTGGTGGGCTCCAGTATTGTAGCAATAATGCTACAACTCCTGGAGCTTCCTTCTCTAATTTTATCAACCCGGTAGTTCGTAACAAACTTGGAAGCGACGGTGCTGTATGCACAAGTACTAGCTCTTGTCGCAACTGTCACTTGGTCAGCTAGCACAAGTTCGCTAGGGCTCAAACCAACTTCTATATGTTCTCAGAAGAAGCTTTCTAAATGATGAACGAAGGCTATCTCAAAGGAAATTAACCTACTTTGCAAGAATGAACTGAAAGCCAACCAAACATGGAAACCCTAGTAAACCCTAATCTGACCAGCTTAATCCTTACAATGCAATGATGGGAATGCAACTCCTAACAATGATGCCATTACTTCTAGTGAGATGAGATGCATGAATTTAAACTACTTCCATTGAAGAGAACACGTTTTTTGTATTTTTGCTCAAGTGGTTGGGGTTATTATGATTATGCTTCTTACTGGGTCTTGACTGTGCAGGGGTAGTTCAAAGGGGAGGAAGGTTTGGGAAAGGTCAGGAGGACTCTAAGAGGTTCCAGGGGATCCCTAACATCATTCCACAGAAGTTCACAACGTTTAGGTGCTTGGCAACCGTGTTTGCAGGCTTCTACAGGATGTCTGCAGGGGATCCTACAGGAAGCTCGGGATTTCTACAGGAAGTCTGCTAACTTCTACAGGATGTTCTGCAGTCGGAGTTTTGGGTGATGGAGGAGTGAAGGAGCTGTATGGGTGGATAGGTAAGATGAGAGAGGAGCTTGTGATGGCCTATGGACAGAGAAAGGATATGGAGAAGGGGTGTGTCAAGCTGGTTGGTCGATAGAAGGGTAGAGGCAAATGGAAGGCCGAAAAGATAAAACAACATGGATAACAGAAGAGGTGGTGGCCAAATGATCTAACTGGGAGGTAAGGGGATGGCTTAGGCACGGCTGAGAAGGATAAGGACGTGATAGAGTGGTGCTGCGCAGTGTAAATGGAACAAATCACCTCTGTCTTGCACAAAACCGAGAATTCATCAACCTATTCTAACTGTTGTATTAAACCAAAGAACATCGATGGAAGTTAAGATAGAAATCATGCATGGTGCTGAAACAAGGCGTTATTGCTCAAGGTCTAAATGCATGGACACTTCTACCAATGGGAATATGACTTTAAAGCATGCATGAACATGTAAAACTGAATTTTTTTGGTGCTTGGCACGGTCTACACTCCCAATCTCTAAACAGAGGTGGAAGTGAGTGTACGATCAACCTTTTCTTGGAACTCTGAAGAATTCTAGTCCTCCTATTCTAATCTAAACTGCTGAAAGCATTTTATCCCTAAGACTAACCTACTTAATCACTTCAAGAAATTCAAATCAGCAGACTGTGTTTTCCAAATGCATGTCAAAGCAAAGAAACGAAATGCTAAAAGGGAAGACAAGTAACAATACAAAGAAAGGAGGCCTATTGCTCTCAGGTTGGGCCCTAACCTGAGAGCTATAGCTCCTCTAAGAACTCAGAATTGAATCCAAATTTGCCTACCTTTTATTAAAAGATCATAATCATGAGTCTAACAACATGCCAAAATTGGCTTACAAAGAGCAAAAAACAGAGCTACAGCTCGTGATTCAAAATCTACAACAAAGGTTCAAGAGTCTTTATCGAAGGCTACAGCCTCAATATTTATACATGATGAGGGCCAAGCTGGCCTCCTCAATTAGTGGGGCTTGGCTGTCCAACTAAAAGTAAACTGCTGTTCCTGTAGAATCCGTTGGCTGCCTTCTAGCTCGGTGGTGATAGCTGTTGGAGCTCGGAGTTGGGGTGGAGATCACGAGGAAGGTCATTCAAGGCTGTGGACAACCTCCCTATAAACCCGCAATGCCACCTTGGCTGTCTCCTTGTCTCCATCTGCGTGGTCTTTGCTCCATTTAATGTCAAAAAACCTGAAATCATCATGTATTAGCCACATAGGCATAATGACTGCCCTTCTTCCTACAAATAACACGAATATACTAAGAAATGATGCATAAGTGATAAAAAATGAAGGGTTGAGCAAGGTAAGTAGGCCAAATGAGCCCAAATTGTTACCAAAAATTGGGGCTCATCATCACCCCCCAGCTAAAATATTTGCTCATCCTTGAGCAACTAGTCCAACTCTTCATCCTTCATTGCCTTTACTGCTACCCTTACATCCCAAGCCTCTGTAGTAGTGTCCTCCTTGCTGATATGAAACCCAGCCCTTCTGTTTACCTCTTCCCACTGTTCATTATCATCTTTCTCTGTGCTGCCTTCCATCAATCCTAGCAGCAGTGGTGGGCTGAGTTTAAGGCCAATCCAGCTGGCCTGGAGGTTTTGCATGGATTTCTTATAGAGGGCTACCCGTACCAGAGCTTCCCTCATCTGAGTTGGGGTATGGTACTCTCGGATTTTCAGACTGTGTGCCAAGGTATTCCATCTGCATGTGCATGCTTGGACAGCGTTGTCTCCTAACAGTCTCTCCATGTCCTTAAAATGAGCTATGGCTTGGGCCTGTTGATCCATATATCTTAATGAAGCTTGAGGGTCAGTGGAAAAATGTTGGTGTGCCGAGATTAGTGCAACTAGATCCCTTGGTTCTGGCCTGATGAGCAATGGCTCGTTCAGCTCTCGGTTCATGATTGCTTTGGCTTCTACTACTATTTTGTCCTCATGGTTCAGCCATGAGGAAAATGCCATTAATTGCATATCTCCCAAGGCCGCATTGGGATCCCATGAAACTACATTAGGCAGGGCCAGATTATGGAGGTAGAACTCCGCTAATTTGGCCCTATCCTCTGATGAGCTAGTACTGCAAACTTCAGTGAATTGCTGCAGGTCTTGGAGCTGAGAGATACCTCTTTGTGCCAAGGTAATGATTTGGAATTGCAGCCATTGGTCTTTCAAGTACAAGCCATAGAATTTTGCCGGCTGCCTGCATTGGATAGCATCCATGGCCCAGCTGGCCATGCAGGCCAATTGTGCTTCTTTCTGCTGCAGCTGTTCTCTGAGAGCTTGCACCTCAATTTGTGCTTGCTGTTCTACTTCCTGTAGAAGTGTGGTTGGCTCCCCAAGATCGGTGTTCAGTTCCTTTTTGCCTTGCTGTTCCTCTGTGGTGTCCTTGGAGGATGTACCTGTCCCTGCCCTCAACTCCTGTAGCTGCAATCTCAGCTTCTGGTTTTCTTCCTGTAGGAACACGCGTTGGCAATTTGCCACGTGTTTAGCCATGGACAATTCACTTCTGGCCTCCTTGAGCTGCTCCTGTAAGGGACCTATGTCCGCCACACCCTTTGACTTGGCTATTTTCATCCACGTGTGTGTACGGACTCTTTCTTCTTCTAATGCAAAAAACAGTGGCACAGTAAATTTTTGAGGTATAATTTTGCCAGCCTCTAAAAAGTTGTAATATGAACTCAGACTTGGCTGAGGGCTGGGCTCTGGTATATGCTCTTTCTCCACTTCCTTTGGTGGCTCTACTTCACCCTCCCTTGGTGGTGATAAGGGTGCTTCTCCTTCCATTCTCTCAGTTTCTTTAAGCCTGGCTAAGGTTTCTTGTAGAGCATCTTCAGCATCCTGTAGCCGAGATTTTTCAGTCAATTGGTCTAACTTTCCTTGCCACGTAGTTTTCTTCGGGCTCCCCCTCTCATAGGTGACTGATATCCTCGAGGGGGACCTTTCCTTGGGCGAAGTAGGGGCATCTTCAATGATGATCGGGCTGCTAGACGGAGGCTGTGGCTTGCCTGTCTTTATTCTCACACTTCTTCGAGCTTTAAAATATAGAGGGGTCTCCCTCTTTCTCTTCTCCTTTGGCTTAGGAGGTGTGCTGAGGGCGGCTAGCACAGCTGCTGCCTCCCTTGCAAGAATGTCAGCTTTCTTCTCCTTGGGTTTCACTTTTTCGGGGCTTCCTGTAGAAGACCCTGTTTTAGTCAATTTCGGGCTTCCTGTAGAAGACCCTTGTTCAGTTAATTTCGGGCTTCCTTTAGAAGCCGGTTTCGGCTTTCCTGTAGAAACAGGTGTCACCGCCTTGGTTTGCTTTGCTGCATGAGTTTTGCTTTTTGACTTGGTTGCGATCGCTGTCGAGGCACTTTTGCTGATGTGGACCTTCTCAGCCTTGTCCACTCTGCCTTGCAACCTTTTCTCTCTTGCTGTCAAGATGGATGTGTCATCTTTCTCTTTGGCACCCTTTGTCTCTCGTTTCTTCTCTTGCTTTTTCTTCTGCTCCGTGGTCGTGGTCTTCTGGCCTGTTTCTTTCTTTTCCGCGGGCACTGACTCTTTCTCCTCACTGCTAGATGAACCGAGCTCTTCGGTCAGCATCTTTATATCCCCATCCTTTGTCAAATTTCTGAAGGCTTCCCATGAGAGAGGAACCTTGTATGTGTGGAGTGCATCCTCCACGAGGAGTTTGATTAGTCCATGGTGGGCTACCTGGTCTGGTGTGCCTTCTTTCAACTTGGTGGCACACTCAATCAGAGACTGTAATAGAAAGTAGGGGAGTCTGAGCTTGTTTTCTACAGGTAGATCCATTTGGTGCCTTAATTCAGTGAGTAACCGAAAGTGATACCCATATACAATGCTAAAACGGCCTTCGCAGGTGATGTACTTCATTATCTGCAGGCTAACTTCATTCCATGGTGGCAGTAAACTGGTTCTACGAACCCCATTTTTGTCTTCTGAGAATTCCTCCTCTGGTGGAAAGAATTCTTTCTTAGCCTGTTGGCCCAATTTCCTTTCTTCTTTATCCCATGGTAATCCCATTGGGAGCTCCGTAACTCGGCTGATGAATTGTGGGGTGAGTTTGAGGCTTAAACCCCTGAAGTTAACGGTGGCCAATGTTTTAGATTTCGGCCTCAGAGCTTGCAAAAACTCTTCTGCCACTTCGTCGTCATAGCCCTGCAATTTGTCACAGAAGGATATCCATTGCGCTCGTGTGAAGAGCTCCACCACCTCAGGATTTTCTCTTAACTTCATTGAATCAGTGGGTTCCCTTCTGATGAACCCACCCGGCATGGTGAAAAATTGCTGCGTTA
The DNA here is from genome assembly GCA_031772625.1 of Pinus tabuliformis. Taxonomy (NCBI): domain Eukaryota; kingdom Viridiplantae; phylum Streptophyta; class Pinopsida; order Pinales; family Pinaceae; genus Pinus; species Pinus tabuliformis. The sequence continues at coordinate 439,263,729 of CM062813.1, read as the reverse complement.
GCTGGAGGTGGCGAATGCGGAAGAAATTTGGCCGACTGGGACAGAGCGTAGAATTACGCTTCTGTCATGCATATAATCCACGAAGCTTATCTCCTGCGGACCTTAACACAGCTTAATTACACTGACATCCTGTAGGACGACAGTTCATGCATGGCAGACAACATTTGCAACAATTTTCTACGACCAGACTGTAGACGACGATTCTGCCACCCTCAAAAACCAATTGCATGGAGAGTTCAGGCTTACCTTTTTAATCCGCCACCTTTTGACGTGAGGAACCCGACTTCCTGTAGAAATAGCTTTCCTGTAGGAGCAGCGCGTGATCTCTGGGGGATACTGCAGTGGGTCTGCGCTCTTGGTGTTGCTTCACAGGCGTTCTGATGGCCAAAGACTCAGAGTTATCGAGCTGCAGAGGGATCCGGATGATCACTCGAGTCTCAAACGGTGAATGATAAATGCATTGGGTGGCAATCTAGCCGATTAGATTTGAATCGGCGGAATCCGTGGCGCGGGGGTGAGCTGTCCCTACCGGACCATTGGACGACGTCATCCCATCATTTGCCTGCGAGTTCCCTTACTGCCACATCATTCCCCGCAGATCCGCCACTGTCTCTTCTATTAAACTCGTTTTTTTCGACGGGATTGCTCTCACGTGTGTACTGCCCGTTTCTTTTGCCACGACCGCCACCCAAACATCCAACTAGACCATTAACTGATCGACGTGGCCAGTCGAATGGCCATACAACCACTCAACCCATTCACTTCACACTTGCAAACATTTTCAAAGTAAAATTCATGCAATTCGACGGAAGAAAGGTTCGAGACACTTACCTGTGTGGCCGCAATGCGATTTCTCGGTTCTTGGACGATGATGAGTGGATTTATTTGCTGCTGGTGGATTTGCACAGGCCCAGAGGTTCATATTCACAGGCCGCTGACGATGGATTTGATGCTTCGGCTGCATGCGCCCGCATTTTCATTGTATATGTCAAGCGCTGTGAATGGTGTGCACTCTAGCGGGCTTAACTGTTACGGGACTCCTGCAGGATGTCCTGTAACAGTTTTTCCTCCTCGGGTGCATGCTGCACGACGAAGGCAATGGCCCCACGATCACGCTCACAGAGCTCATGGATGGCTGGGATGGATATGGTATGACATCTCAGCGTTTTTCCATCTCAAAAATTGCTTTTCTCTTGATAACTCAATGATTTGCTTTGATGGTGCAGGTAACTTCATTGCATGTCGACAGGGATGGTAGAAAGAGGTGACAACAGTGTATAAGGGTGACGAAAGTAGCTTGCATGCGTCCAAACCGCTCCTTGGTCGTTAGATCTCCTCATAAAATGAATTCTGGGCCGTCCTGAACTTCTACAGGAAGTTTCCTGTAGAAATACAGAACTTCCTGTAGAAAGTTTGTGTTACCTGTAGAAAGTCCGCACCTTCCTGTAGAAAGTCTGCATCTTCCTGTAGAAGACTCAAGCCGTGATGAAATTGTGCACATACCTTGGAGAAAATGAGTATTCTTGGAGGAGGTGCTGGTGAGGTCTCCTGGCAGCATGATAAGGATCTCTAGCTTTGCTTTAAAATACCTCCTCTCCTTCATAGAACACTTGCAACCTGCATGCATTTTCACATTATAAACTTGCTGTCCTCGCCTTTTTTGCTTATTGTTTTTTTTTTTTTCTCTTTTTTTTTGAAAGATAACAGGGGCGCCTCAATGAGGTTTTCACCCTTGCCATCTGCCTTAAGCACCTTAGAGAGGTTTTCACTCAAGGATCTTTTTTAAATCTCTCTTTTTTTTTGAAAGACAATAGGGGCGCCTCAATGAGGTTTTCACCCCTACCACCTGCCTTGGGAGCCTCAGAAAGGTTTTCACCCAAGGATCTTTATTATTATTATTATTATTTTATAGATCTTTCAGGGTATGCCCAAAGCAGAGGCAGAACCCTTCTCTATGACCAACACTGATTTCTCCATAGTTTTGATGAACTCTTGTCTTGAGAGAGGTTTCCTGTAGATCTTCAACCGATGCCCATTGACAAGCATGGGGATGGCTTCCTTATCAATGGTTCGAATAAGAACAGATCCATTGTCATGGCATTTTTCCACTGCATATGGTCCTAGCCATCTGGTTCTCAGCTTCCCCTTGAAATCTTTGTACCTGGAGTCATACAACAAGGCCCAATCTCCCGGCTGGAATTGCTTGTCATGGAGGTGTTGGTCATGCCACACCTTTCTCTGAAGTTGAACCACTTCTGAGTGAAGGAGGGCCTGCATCCGATGCTCGTCCAGTCCATTCAGCTGCAATAACCTTTCTTGTTGTGCATGGCTGAGATCTAGGTCTAGCTGAGCTGCCATCCTCAAAGTGTTGTATTCAAATTCAATGGACAACAAAGCTTTCTTCCCATAGACCAGCTCATAAGGTGTGAAGCCGGTGGTGGTCTTCCAGGTGGTGTTGTAAGCCCATGTGGCCTCAACCAGGCGATCTGCCCAATCTTTCCTACTGCTGCTCACCACCTTAGTCAAAATCCCTTCCAATGCTCTGTTGCTGACTTCCACTTGCCCATTTGCCTGTGGATGATAGGGGGTGGAAGTCCTATGCTTGATTTTGTGGTGAGCTAGCAGGTCTTTAATCAAGTTGGATGTGAACTGGCTCCCTTGATCGGTGACCAGTGCTCTTGGGTAGCCAAATTTGTAGAAGATGTTCTCCCTTAAGAACTCAGCCACCTTTTCTTCTGTTGCTGCCTTGATTGCTTTAGTCTCTGCCCACTTTGTCAGGTAGTCAGTGCACACAATGATGTAAGACCTTTGCCTCGAGGGAGGGTTGATTGGACCCACAAAATCCATACCCCACTTCTCAAATGGCTCAAGAGTCACTTGAGGTTGGAGAGGCATCTCATCCCTTTGAGTCGGTTTCCCCATTCTTTGGCATTGGTCACATCGGCTGATATATCTTCTGACATCTTGATGAAGTGTGGGCCAATAGTAGCCCGCCTGCAGGATTTTGAAGGCAGTCCTCTTTGCTGCAAAATGTCCTCCACAAGGCCCATCATGACAGGTGAGGAGGATATCAAAGACTTCCTCCTCCCTTACACAACGCCTTAAGATCTGATCAGGGCCAAGCTTGAACAGATTGCCCCCGATCCAAGTAAATGAGGCACTTTTCTAATGATTCTGCTCTTCTCTCTTGAAGATAGGTGCGGAGGGAACTGTGATGAAACAAGGTAGTTTGCTATATCAGCAAACCATGGAGAAAGTACTGAGATAGCAAACAGATGTTCATCGGGCATCTGGTCATCCATTGTTCCATCCTCATCTGCAGACAAATCCAATCTAGATAAAAAGTCAGCAACAACATTTTCTTTACCTGGTTTGTCAACAATGGTCAAATCAAACTGCAGCAACAAAAGTAACCATCTAATAATACGAGCATTCACATCTGGTTTATTCATTAAATATCTAATTGCAGCATGATCCGTATGTACAAAGGTTTGATAGCCAGTAATATAATGTCGGAACTTGTTCAGTGCATGGACCACAGCCAAGAATTCTTTCTCGGTTACAGTGTAATTCAGTTCGGTTTTGGACAAGTTTTTGCTAACAAAGGAAATGGCATATGGAAGTTTTTGTTCAACTTGTCCTAAAGCTACCCCTATGGCTTTGTTCGAGGCATCAGTGTGGATGTGGAAAGGTAGGGCCCAGTTTGGACCTCTCAAGATTGGGGCTGACACCAACTTGTCCTTTAATTCATTCAACGCCCTCTGACAATCGTCAGTCCATTTAAACTCCACATCTTTTGCCAACATGCCAAACAGTGGCGAGGCTAGCTTGCTGAAGTCTTTAATGAATCTCCTGTAATACCCTGCTAATCCTAAGAAACTCCGAACATCCCTTACCTTTTGGGGAGGTGGAACCTTCTTGATGAGAGCAATTTTGTTAGGATCCACTTGTAACCCTTGGCAAGAAATGGTATGGCCTAGCACGGTCCCTTCAGTCATCAGGAATTCACATTTTTCAGGACTAAGGGACAGGTTCATCTCAATGCATTTGGTTAGGACCTTTCCCAGATTGGACAATGCTTCCTGGAAGTTGGACCCATAAGGAGTGAAGTCATCCATATAGATTTCCACCGCATCATGGACCAGCTCCGAGAAGATGCTCAAGACAACTCTCTGGAAGGTAGCAGGAGCATTGCATAGCCCAAAGGGAAGAACTCGGTAGGCAAAGGTACCCCAAGGACAAGTGAAGGTGGTTTTATCTTGGTCTTCCGGGCTGATTTGGATTTGGTTGTACCCGCTAAACCCATCCAGGAAAGAGAAGAACTTCTTTCCTGCCAGTCCATCCAACACTTGATCTATGAAAGGTAGAGGGAAATGGTCTTTCTTGGTAGCTTTGTTCAGTTCTCGGTAGTCCACACAGATTCTCCATTTCCCATTTTTCTTGGGAACCAACACCAGAGGGGACACCCATTCACTATCTGAGATGGGGTAAATGAATCCGGCATCCAACAGTTTTTGCAATTCTTCCTTGACAATGTCCTTAAGGGCTGGATTCATTCGCCTCTGAGGTTGCCTAACCGGTTTACAATCCTCTTTGATGTATATGTGATGGGTACAGACCGAAGGATGGACTCCTTTCATCTCCTTATAACTCCAAGCAAAAGCATCTAGATGGCTGGCCAATAGGCTACACAGCTCCTTTTCCTGGGAAGGAGATAGGGAGGAGCTGATCTTTAATGTTCTCTCAGGGCCGAACTCCACATTCTTGACTCTGGGAGTGACAGGGTTGGTGGCACAAAGGTCCACTAAGGTGCTAGCTTGGGCATCCTCCACCAATTTCTCTAAGGATAGTGCACTGGAAGGTGGATTCTGGATCAAGGTCTCAATCAAGTCATCCTAGGTTGGGGGGTATCTTCTAGTGGTGTCTAGGGTGCACAAAGGTGCTGAGTACACCTCATCCTCTTCTCGTTCCTCCAACCATAGCGGTAAGTCATGCTCTAAGGAGGGTTGGGCAGGAGGGTATAAGACTAGCTGCTTGGACATAGGACCATTTTTGATGGTCATGTTTCCTGCACGGCAACTTATGTAAGCATCTGCAGTGGCTAACCAAGGCCTTCCCAAAATAAGAGGATATCCAGTAAGCTTTGCCTTGGGTTGCAGAACCAAGAAATCTGCAGGGTATTCCCAAGAGTCGACAGAGACCAAGACATCCTCCACAATCCCTTCGGGAGTCACGGTGGAGCGATCTGCTAGTTGCAGGACTGTCGAGGTCTTCCTCAAGGAACCCTGAAGATTGAGTTTGAGCATGGTATCCCTGGTCATCACATTAATGGCAGCCCCCAAATCAATCAAGGTGTGAGGTATGATGGTGCCATTGATGTGGACATCTACTACAGGACTCCCAGGATCTAGATACTTTGGGCAGATGACTTGTCCTAACATAAGGTCAGACAGTTGTCCTAAGACATTGATGGTTGAAGCATCTCTCTTTCGCCTGCCTGGGTGTTTGAAACACCTTTCCTTAACCAGTTTGTTGTATATTGGCACATCCTTGATGGCTTGGAGAAGTGGTATTTTCACACACAACTGCTTGAGCTCTCCCAGAAGCTCATCCTCCTCTGGGTTGGGTTGTGTGGTGGCTGTTAGTCTCTCAGGAAAGGGTGGAATAGCCTTTGGTTCACTTTCCTGTTTGTCCTCCTCATCCTCTGGGGGAGGAGGTTGGTGATCCGGAAGAGTCTTTCCAGATCGAAGATTGATCTCCTGGATCTCCACAGCATAGGTAGGGCATGATGTTTCCCCAGTGTATACCTGTTGGGCCTGTCTATTGTTGGGGTTCGGGTTCGGTTGAGCAGGCATTTGAGGTTGCCTTGGAGGAGCAGGAGGTAATGGTTGAGGTTGAACTGGTGGTGGAGGCAAAATGGCGGGAGGAGTGTTGTACTGGGGCCTCCACCCCGACTGAGGTGCATTACACTGAGGCTGTGGCTGGGCATGTGAATGATATGAATGAGTAGTGGGTTGAGTAGGGTACTGAGGTGGATAAGACCATGGAGGAGGCATAGACCAGGAAGGATGAGTAGGGGGACCCCAGGAAGGCATAGGAGTCGATTGGTTGGGGCTGTAATAAGCTTGAGGTGCCCCTTGCATCCCCTGCTGGTAAGGTCTAGGTCCTTGTCGCCTCCTTTGGTTGAGGAAATAGAGAGGTTCAGTGGGAGCTTCTGTCCCTTGGTACATAGCTTTAAGCCCAGGTAAGGTTGGACATTGATTTGTGGGATGGTCCTCCTCACAAACGAAGCACACTTCAACCGAATGAAATGGGCATTCGTTCTTAGGGTGTCTCCTTGTACATCTAGGGCAGAAGATAGCCAAGGCCCTCTCAGCTTCTTCCTTCTTCTGTTGGATCCTGAATGTGTCCAGTTGCATGGCGATGGTCTGTCTCACCTCACTCTTAAGATCTTATAATTGATTTGCGAACTCATGCTTGGAGAAAGGGATACCAGCTGAGAGGAGGTTTCCTCTACCTCGTTTCCGGGCTGCCCTAGAGTGGTTTCTGAACACAGTCTTGATGTCCTCATAAGGCAGTTGGTAAATATCCCCCCCAGCTAACATGTGAAGGGTATCTAAAAGGTCTTCAGGGACTCCTCGGAGCAGGACCAACTTGAGGGATTCAGGGTCAAGTGTGCACCTGGCCCGCTTATAGCTAAGTTGGAACCTCTCCTCATAATCCTCTAAGGACTCATCATTTCCCATGGTCATCCGAAAGATTTCTCCCTTGGTTTCCTTGGACCTACAGTAGTCCCGGTACTTGGTATTGAAAGCTTGCTGCATCTGAGCCCAAGTGGTGATACTATTCCCAGGTAGGCCCATGAACCAGCGTAATGCTGCATCCTTAAGAGTTGAAGGGAAGAGTTTCAGCTTCTGCTCATCTTCAGTATAGTCATAGGTTTTACAAAGGACAACAAACTCAAACAGGAAGGTATCAGGATCTTCAGTAGTCAGCCCATGGAAGTGAGGTAGAGCGGAGGGACTAATGTTTTTCATTTTCATGTCTCCATTGGTTTCTCGGATGGGGAAGGCACCTTCTATTCTCTCATCTTCTCCTCTATTGTCAGCCATAGCTTCAGATGGGATGGTCTCTAATTCTTCTTCTGCTATAGGATCTTCGTATATCTCAGGAGGTTCACCTATAGGTTCTTCTGGATCACTGTCACCGAAGAAGAGAGAAGGGTGACTCAGTGATGTGGTGGGGGTGTTGGGTAGGAATTTGCCTGTTTTATCTCGATTCCTACGAGGCATGAAATGGAAAGACTTTTTTTTTTTTGATTGCTTTTGTTTTTCTTTGGTACCTGCAAAACTGAAACAGATTGATCTACAACTAACTATCTTGCTGAAATAAAATGCAGAATTGAAATGAAAGCAGGAAAGAACTAATCTACTTTGCTCAAATGGAATTGCAGGAATGGAAATGCTAGTCTACGCTTGCAGAATTGAAAGGCTAATCTATGCTTGCAAAATTGAAATTGCGGAATTGAAATGCTAGTCTATGAAAGCAGGAAATGTCTATGCTACTTTTGCAGAATGGAAATGAAATAAACTACTTGGCAGAAGGCGAGAGTAAGAAAACAGAAGAAAAGAAACAATTACTAATACTCTGACGCTTACCCAGCAACGGCGCCAAAAAGATGGTGGGCTCCAGTATTGTAGCAATAACGCTACAACTCCTGGAGCTTCCTTCTCTAATTTTATCAACCCGGTAGTTCGTAACAAACTTGGAAGCGACGGTGCTGTATGCACAAGTACTAGCTCTTGTCGCAGCTGTCACTTGGTCAGCTGGCACAAGTCCGCTAGGGCTCAAGCCAACTTCTATATGTTCTCAGAAGAAGCTTTCTAAATGATGAACGAAGGCTATCTCAAAGGAAATTAACCTACTTTGCAAGAATGAACTGAAATCCAACCAAACATGGAAACCCTAGTAAACCCTAATCTGACCAGCTTAATCCTTACAATGCAATGATGGGAATGCAACTCCTAACAATGATGCCATTACTTCTAGTGAGATGAGATGCATGAATTTAAACTACTTCCATTGAAGAGAACACGTTTTTTGTATTTTTGCTCAAGTGGTTGGGGTTATTATGATTGTGATTCTTACTGGGTCTTGACTGTGCAGGGGTAGTTCAAAGGGGAGGAAGGTTTGGGAAAGGTCAGGAGGACTCTAAGAGGTTCCAGGGGATCCCTAACATCATTCCACAGAAGTTCACAACGTTCAGGTGCTTGGCAACCGTGTTTGCAGGCTTCTACAGGATGTCTGCAGGGGATCCTACAGGAAGCTCGGGATTTCTACAGGAAGTCTGCTAACTTCTACAGGATGTTCTGCAGTCGGAGTTTTGGGTGATGGAGGAGTGAAGGAGCTGTATGGGTGGATAGGTAAGATGAGAGAGGAGCTTGTGATGGCCTATGGATAGAGACAGGATATGGAGAAGGGGTGTGTCAAGCTGGTTGGTCGATAGAAGGGTAGAGGCAAATGGAAGGCCGAAAAGATAAAACAACGTGGATAACAGAAGAGGTGGTGGCCAAATGATCTAACTGGGAGGTAAGGGGATGGCTTAGGCATGGCTGAGAAGGATAAGGACGTGATAGAGTGGTGCTGCGCAGTGTAAATGGAACAAATCACCTCTGTCTTGCACAAAACCGAGAATTCATCAACCTATTCTAACTGTTGTATTAAACCAAAGAACAACGATGGAAGTTAAGATAGAAATCATGCATGGTGCTGAAACAAGGCGTTATTGCTCAAGATCTAAATGCATGGACACTTCTACCAATGGGAATATGACTTTAAAGCATGCATGAACATGTAAAACTGCGTTTTTTTGGTGGTTGGCATGGTATACACTCCCAATCTCTAAACAGAGGTGGAAGTGAGTGTACGATCAACCTTTTCTTGGAACTCTGATGAATTCTAGTCCTCCTATTCTAATCTAAACTGCTGAAAGCATTTTATCCCTAAGACTAACCTACTTAATCACTTCAAGAAATTCAAATCAGCAGACTGTGTTTTCCAAATGCATGTCAAAGCAAAGAAACGAAATGCTGAAAGGGAAGACAAGTAACAATACAAAGAAAGGAGGCCTATTTCTCTCAGGTTGGGCCCTAACCTGAGAGCTATAGCTCCTCTAAGAACTCAGAATTGAATCCAAATCTGCCTGCCTTTTATTAAAAGATCATAATCATGAGTCTAACAACATGCCAAAATTGGCTTACAAAGAGCAAAAACAGAGCTACAGCTCGTGATTCAAAATCTACAACAAAGGTTCAAGAGTCTTTATCGAAGGCTACAGCCTCAATATTTATACATGATGAGGGCCAAGCTGGCCTCCTCAATTAGTGGGGCTTGGCTATCCAACTAAAAGTAAACTGCTGTTCCTGTAGAATCTGTTGGCTGCCTTCTAGCTCGGTGGTGATAGCTGTTGGAGCTCGGAGTTGGGGTGGAGATCACGAGGAAGGTCATTCAAGGCTGTGGACAACCTCCCTATAAACCCGCAATGCCACCTTGGCTGTCTCCTTGTCTCCATCTGCGTGGTCTTTGCTCCATTTAATGTCAAAAAACCTGAAATCATCATGTATTAGCCACATAGGCATAATGACTGCCCTTCTTCCTACAAATAACACGAATATACTAAGAAATGATGCATAAGTGATAAAAAATGAAGGGTTGAGCAAGGTAAGTAGGCCAAATGAGCCCAAATTGTTACCAAAAATTGGGGCTCATCATCTGCATATATTGGAAAGTTAACTAGAACTTGCTCAACTACTTCCCTAATACTGCTTTGAGTAGTTTCTCTTGAAGCAACTCTCTTTGGTGCCATGGTAACAATGATTGATGGAGGGAAGTGCTTCACAAGTGTGGTACCTATGGGACAAAAAGTACACTCATGGAAAACAAATATTAGCTTCAGCAAATTAGATTTCAAGGCATGATCAAGAAGAAAATCGGGCATCTGATGGGAAGGATTGCACAATTTTCGTTGTAAAGAGGGATTGCCTACCTATGGGAAATGCACACTGCGTAGTCTCAATAGCTAGGGATGAAGCTTGTGGCTTAATATTGCGTAATGTGTAGTCCCAGCCTGGGCAAGGACTGGGAGAGGCTATTCATTATGCAGTATCAGTGGCCAAGGTGACAGGATGATCCCTCGAACTTCACAATGCATAGCTAAATCCAACATGTGCTACTCACTACACAGTTCTAGAAGCCAAGCTTGTGGCTTGAGCCTTAGGATTATGTAGTGCCCAACTTGGCAAGGAAAAATCTGTCCAAGGGAAGTACAAATCTGCTTAGTGGAAGTTTGAAAAATGAGAAAAAGTGAATTATGATGTGATCTTGTGTGAAAAATTGAATAAGTGTGAATGAATCAATATGGATTAAGTGCATAAACTGATAAAAAAAAATGGAAATCAAGTATGTGAGGAGAGTCACTGCAACAATGACCATTAGTAAAAAAATAGGAAAATCGATGGGACACTTGTCAAAGGAAAGTGATAACTTGAAACAACACTTCTACAAGATAAAAACAAGTTGAAACGCCAACGACCATGAAGAGAAATAAGAAAAAAAACACTCACACAATAGAAACAATAAAAAGCGACATAAAAAGAAGCAAAAGATGATAAAAGAAAAACTCACTTGGAAAAGAGACAACGACCTCACTGAAGGTTCCTTGATCTCTTTGGGAATGCTAGAGCTCCAAGATTGAATGCGAAAATGATCTCTAGAGGCGTCGATTATGTAGATTTGAGTAAAAGAGGTTTTATGACGTGAATGCTTGAAATCAAGGAAAAAGTGACACTTGGCAGAAACTTCTAAATTTAGCAATGTGTCTCCTTCAAGATACTAAAACTGGATCCCTATTTCCTAGGGATTTTTTTATCCCTTTATTTTCGTGATTTTCTAGGGAAACTTGTCATGCACACTATCGGGAGAGACTACGCAGTTCTGGGGAACTCAGAAACCTTCGGGCTCAGTGAACTCTGTAGTTTATGAGCTTAGTGAGGGATTACGTAGTTTCTAGGCTCAGTGCTGGGCTACATTCCATGGCTATGCAAATTTTGAGCTGAAGGATGGATGCTAGTTAAGAAAGCACAATTCCTATTATCAAGGTTGCTTTCCTTCAAGGCTTGCACAATTTATGGAGGCAAGACCAGAACTGCTATGGTACCAAGTTCGGAAATCATCTCGTGACTTGGAAAGATAAGTTAAGTGTGAAAACAAGCAAGAACAAGCACAAATAAAAAATATAAGTCATAGTCAAAGGATGAATACCTAGATCAATGCAATATGAGCTCCTATGGATAGTAAGGAAGTCTCCAAAAAAGACAAATTTTGGAGGGTGGTTGTAGCCGCTACAACAAAAGTACAGAAAAATATCTAGTTACTCCAATATTGCAATATGAAACAATATAATGAGTTGATTCAAGTGTTTTACCTTCGGGTGGATATGAAATTTTACTGTTATCTTTCTTTCTAATTTATATTATCTTTTATTTTCTCCTATCAGACTTTGCAAGTTGTTTCAACATGTCCATATTGGTTTTAGCAAATGTAGTGTAGATCAAATATTTCTCCTTGATTTTGTTACCCCGTTGCCTTTGATGCATTTTATTCCATATCCTCTTCTACTTCTACTTCTTTTAAGAGAATCACATGATTTATTCCTCTCTTTCTAAGCATGGCATTCTGATTCCTCATAGGATGGAATTGATTTCTTCCTCTTCTCAAAATATTTCTCTCAATCTACAAACCTTTCCACAAAATATCAAAAGCAGTGGTCTTGAGTTACACATTATCTTGAAGGGATTAGATATAGTGAGAGTATATAACATAGAGGGACTTGACAACGTCTATTAGATAAATATCCATCTTAACTCTAGTGGCATCTAAATCATGCATATGGCTCTAATCTTTAAGACTAGAGATAAGGGCTAATAATCATTTAAGTAAAGGTTGAAGTGTTTGGCATCAACTAAAAAACCTCCAATTCTAAGTGTGTGTCATATATATCTTTCAACTTCACCGTAAGAATTTGTAATTGAAACTATATTGTGACTCACCTCTTCACTTATAAAATAACTAATCAGGGAATATACTTTGATATCCCAGTTCTCCCAAATAGTTGACTCTTTATCTGATGTGGGCTTGGTGGTTGCATTTTCATCTTCTACTTCACAGATTACTTTCAATAAATCATTAAAAATGAGTGTGTGCCTAATCTTTCTGGACCATTCTTAATAGTTCTCCTTTATAGTTGATACAACACTAACTATTAAAATGAGTGAATGCATTTTCACCAAAGGGCAGAAGATGAGTAAGAGTATATGTCGAGTATAAGACCTTTTGAAATATAAATGTTCAAAACTTAGAGCAGGAAATTACACCCATGGTGGTCCTAAGGGGAAGCTCAATTGGTGATCGAATTAATGTGAAATCTGTGAAAAGAGAGAGATCTAAGGTTCAAATCACCCCAATTATGACCTGATTTACGGAGAGGAGGATACGTAGTAAACCCCCATAGGTTTATGAGTAGTTACGTGTTAGGCAGTTTGCTGGGTTCCTCTAGGGTACAAAAAAATTTCTTACACCCATGATGTGGAAGGAAATTATTGACAAAAAAAATCATAATTCCTAAAAATTTCACTAAATATCTACAAATATATCTTATTTAAAATATCCCTGAAAACTATATCATTTATGTGTACAATAACACATAGTCTAAAACCTTCTCTATTTCATCTACAAATGTTCTCTTAACCCTTCTTTCCTAGATTTCAGTGCTTCAATTCATTCTTAAGCCTGTGCCAACCCATCTATTTTGGCATTAATTCTTGCCTCACCCTATGTTCCTTGCTTCTAGTGATACCATTCAACAAACATAAAAGGACTGTGTAAGTGTTCCAAATGGAGGATATGGGAGAAACATCGAATATCTCAAGCACACATTGGAATAAAGTGTAGAAGGTTAAATATTTTGACATAATACCAAGGTCATATAACATGTAGGATTTGGAGGTCAAGGTAAGGGAAATACGTGGATCCATTATGAGGACAATATTAATGAATATTGCAAATATGCTATGTGAAAAATGTTATTTTCAATCAATTTCCTTTCTGTGATTTTTGTGTGACTCAATAAAGAAATCATGTTGTGCCAAAGGAGATGGTTTGTAAGTGTGTTAAGGGTTTCCAACATACAAATAGAGGGATGGATTAATGAGAGGTTCAAGGATGTATGTTAAAAGAATAAACATGAACAAAGTAATGGAACTTCAACTGGAGCATTATGCAATAATGAAAAACCTCATAAATGGAAGGAATGAATGTATGACAAAGATGGAAAAACTGAGCATATGATAGAGATGGATTCATATTTTAGGGTTAGTTCCTATTCTAAATATTCATATTTGCATTTATTTACATATTTACAAGTCATTCACTTAATCCCTAACGATTATGTGTCTAACATATAGAATTAAGAAAGTGCATGGAGTTAGTTTAGTGGAATTTCTAATACTAATTTAGGGTTTTTATTTTGTGTATTTGAATATTTGATGTTAGCAAACTATGTTTCTATATCATGTTTGTAATTTGATACTATCACTAGGTATTTATACATTAATCAAATATCTCTTTTATCATTCTTGTGGATTAATTTTTGTTTCCAAAGAGTCGAAAGAATTATTGACAAAAGTATGACTCATTTAAGAGCTTCTAGTTTATTTATGTTATTCGTGGATTAGTCTCTATTATTAAAGAGTTGGATATGATTATTATAAGAGTTGTAACTCATACACGAGTACCTTATGTTGCACTAGATTGCAAAAAATAGTTCATTTGGACTTGGCTAGGATCTACACTTTGTCCATAAATAAACCCTCTTCCATACACTATTTTTGTAAATACGTATGAATAGTTATTTTGAGTGTGAACCTTTCTTATAATACTCTACCTCAATGGATAACCTGCCTTACAAAATGGTGCTTTATATCAATATGTTTTGTATCACTATGGTAAACTATATTTGTAGGAAAATGTAGTGTGCTTTGACTATGGAAAAATACATTGACATTGTTTTGTAGTCTCCCAAATTCACCTAGAAAACCCTTTAATAAAATTTCCACTTTGTAAGAACACAAGACAACAATGTATTTTTCCTTTGTGTTGAATAAAGTGACTATTTCATGAAGATTCAACATCCAATTAATGGATCCCTCAACAAGAGTAAAGAAATATCTTTAAGTAGACCTTATTTTGTCCAAATGACTAGGAAAATATCAATAAATATATCCACAAACATATACACTACAACCATTAAAGGTGATACAATAAACATTGGTGCCTCTAAGATTCCGAAGCACCCATTTCCCTACAGCCTAATGGTATTTTCCTGTATGTTTCGTGAACGTGTTAACAACACCCATTGCATGTGAAATATCTAGTCTAGTATAAATTATCACATACATCATACTTCATACTACATTTGCATACGACACTTGAGACATACAATCATTTTCATCTTCATTACTAGGAAAAAAAGCCTAAAGAAAGCTTAAAATGAGAAGTGAAAGGGATATTAACTAGTTTTGCATTGTCCATTTCGAACTTCTCAAGTATTTGTTCTACATACTCCTACTGTGAAGGCTTGAGCTTACCATTTTTCCTGAATCTATGTATTTTCATTCCTAATATTTGTTTTGCAACCCCTGTATCCTTCATATCAAATTTCCTAGCCATTTTAGTCTTCAACTTGTTGATCTCTTCCATGATTTTGCCTGTAATGAGCATATCATTAAGGTACAACACTGAGATAATAAATATGCTATTCAAAATTTTATAGTACACAGAATTATCATACTCATTTCTAGTATAATTTTGGCACATCATGAAGGAATTAGAATTACCTGGGTGACTTCATCAATCCATGCAATGATTTGTCAACATTGCAAACTAATATTTAGTTGCAATGTTGCACAAAACCTTCTGGTTCCATATAAAAATCCTCATCCAAATATCCATGCAAGAATGTTGTTTTAACATCTAACTTCTGTAACTCAAAAACAAGTAAATAAACTAGTGTCAACACAATGCAAATAAATGGAAATTTTAACAATTGGAAAGACAATTTAGTGTTAGCACAATGTTAATAGATGGAAAGTTTAACTACTGGTGAAACAATTTTCTGTAAATTTGTACATTCCATTTGGGATTAAGATTTTGCAACCAATATGGCCTTCTACCTTTTAATATTACCATTAATTCCTCTTTTCAAATTTTAGACTCATTTGTATCTAATAACCTTGCTATCTTTCAGAATTTTTATTGGTTTTCCTCAAAAATTGATGATACAGTATTTTATTAGATTATGAATTTTGGTTGTATAAAATGATTTTTTAAATATATAAATGGAGTTAGTGTCTTAAAAAAAAATTGCAGGGCACTTGAGTTTTGCAAATTAAATAACTAGAACTGATGACTCCATGAAATCCCTATCGAATTTTAGGAAAAAATTATCGAAAAAACTTAAAACATCTAATAGTGATACTATTATATTATGAAGTACAATCATCATTTTTTACATGCATTGTTGATGTATTATTTATATAAATACCACCATAGGTTAATCTTATCTCTTAATCCATCAAGTATCTAGGTGGATCAAATCTCTCGAGGTGGAAAGCATTTGTTCACATTTTGCACTCAAAAAAGAGGTTTGTACCTTAAGGGATATGATCCTCTTAGTGTTTGATAGATCTGAAGTTAATATGGATCTACACTAGTTTATGTAATTTGGTTGTACTCCTTTATATATGTGATATTGTTAAATCTTTAAATCACTAAGTCAATGTGTTCTTCAAAATGTTTTAGAATTAATAAAATAATTAAATTATCATGCTAGTGGTTGAACTCCCTATGTATATATGTCTATTGAAGTTATATTGTTAAAGATTTAAATCACCATGTCAATGGCCTCTTTAAAAAGTTTAAAAATTAAATAAAATAATTGAATGATACCTTCCAATCAACCCGTATTTAACTTTAACCCTACGACTTAAAATACCTCAAATTCTCTCTAGGAATTTCTAGTTTGAGATCTTCTTGGCTCTCTCATTGGCCCTTTACACTTATCCATACTTTTATGCAACATATAAAGAATGTTTGTTTGACTGAGCTATTGAATTACAAACAATTTGTTGTCGAGGGTGGCACTTAATGCCAAATAGACGCTGGGTGACATTTAATGCCAAATCAGAACTCACTTAGTAAATCCCTATAAGTTGCAGTATTAAGTCAAAATTTATAAATTCCCACTTCAAAAATTTAGTATTAAAAAAAAAATTGGGATGGATGACAAAAAGGTTAACAATGATTGTAGGTGGTTTAAAATTTCCTTGAACATATAGTGGCATGACTCATTTAAGAGCTTCTAGTTTATTTGTGTTATTTGTGGATTAGTTTCTATTATTAAAGAGTTGGATATGATTGTTAGAAGAGTTGTAACTCATATACGAGTACCTTATGTTGGGGTAGATTGCAAAAAATAGTCCATTTGGACTTGACTAGGATCTACACTTTGTCCATAATTAAAACCTCTTCCATACACTATTTTTGTAAATATGTATGAATAGTTATCTTGAATGTGAACCTTTCTTAGAATACTCCACCTCCATAGATAACCTGCCTTACAAAATGGTGCTTTATATCATTCTGTTTGGTCTCGCTATGGTAAACTATATTTGTAGGAAAATGTAGTGCACTTTGACTATGGAAAAATATGTTGGCATTGTTTTGTAGTTTCCCAAGTTCACCTAGAAAATCCTTTAATAAAATTTCCACTTTGCAAGCACGCGAGACAACAATGTATTTTTCCTCCATGTTGAATAAAGTGACTATTTCCTGAAGATTCAACATCCAATTGATGGATCCCTCAACAAGAGTAAAGACATTTCTTGAAGTAGACCTTGTTTTGTCCAAATCACTAGGAAAATATCAATAAACATATCTACAAACATATACACTACAACCATTAAAGGTGATACAATAATAATTGGTGCCTCTAAGATACCGAAGCACCCATTTCCCTACAGCCTAATTGTTTTTTTTTTCTTCTGGATTTTTCGTGAACATTTTAACAACACCCATTGCATGTGAAATATATAGTTTAGTATAAATAATCACATACATCATACTTCATACTAAATTTTCACACGATAGTTGCGACATATAATCATTTTCATCTTCATTAGTAAGAAAAAAGCCTAAAGAAAGCTTAAAATGAGAAGTGAAAGGGATATTAACTAGTTTTGCATTATCCATTTCGAACTTCTCAAGTATTTGTTCTACATATTTCTACATTGAAAGCTTAAGCTTACCATTTTTCCCAAATCTGTGTATTTTCATTCTTAATATTTGTTTTGCAACCCCTATATCCTTCATATCAAATTTCCTAGCCATTTCAGTCTTCAACTTGTTGATCTCTTCCATGATTTTACCTACAATGAGCATATCATCAAGGTACAACACTGAGATAATAAATATGCTATTCAAAATTTTATAGTAAAAAAAATTATGATACTCATTTCTAGTAGTTAACACTACCTGGGTGACTTCATCAAGTCATGCAATGAATTCTCAAGCTTGCAAACTAATAATTAGTTGCAATGTTGCACAAAACCTTATCATTCCATATACAAATCCACATCCAAATATCCATGCAAGAATGTTGTTTTAACATCTAACTTTTGTAACTCCAAAACAAGTAAATAAGTTAGTGTCAACAAAATGAAAATGGATGGCGAGTTTAACAAATGGTAAGACAATTTAGTGTCAACACAACGCTAATAGATGACAAGTTTAACAATTGGTAAAACGATTTTATGGAAATTTGTACATTACATTTGAAATTAACCTTTTGCAACCAATTTGGCCTTATAGCTTTAAATATTACCATTATTTCCTCTTTTCAATTTGTAGAGCCATTTGTATCTAATAAACTTGCTATCTTTCAGAATTTTTATTGTTTTTCCTCAAAATTGATGATACGATTTTTTATTAGATTTCGAATTTTAGTTGTTTAAAATGAATTTTTAAATATATAAATTGATTGTGTGTTAAAAAAAAATGTTGGGCACTTGGCTTTTGTAAATTAAATAGTTGTAACTTAAGATTCCATGAAATCCCTATTGAATTTTAGGAAAAAATTATGCAGAAAAGCCAAAAACATAAAATAGTTAGACTATTTTAATATGACGTATAATCATTTTTTTTACATGCATTGTTGACGTCTTACATTATCAATATCACCATAGATCCATCTTATCTCTCGATCTATCCGTCGAGGGGGATCAAATCTTCCGAGGTGAAAATAATTTGTTCACATTTTGCACTAAAAAAAGAGGCTTGGACCTTGAGGTACATGATCCCCTTGGTTTTTGATAGATCTAAAGTTAATATAGTTCTACACTAGTTTATGTGATTTGGTTATACTCCTTTATTTATGTGATTTTGTTAAATCTTTAGATCACTAAGTGATTGTGCTCTTCAAAATGTTTTAGAATTAAATACATAATTGAATTATCATGCTAGTGGTTGTACTCCCTATGTATATATGTTTACTTAAGTTATATTGTTAAATATTTAAATCACCATGTCAATGACTTCTTTAAAAAGTTTCAAAATTAAATAAAATAATTGAATGCCACCTTCCCAATCAATCCAAATTTAATATTAATCCCATGACCTAACAGACCTCAACTTGTCTCTAGGAATTTCTAGTTTGAGATCCACTTGGCTCTCTCATTGGCACTACACACTTATCCATCCTTTTATGAAACATATAAAGAAAGTTTGTTTGACTAAGTTGTTGAATTAAAAACAATTTGTTGTCAGGGGTGGCGCTTAATTCAAAATAGATGGTGGGTGACATTTAATGGCAAATCAAAACCCACTCAGTAAGTCCCTGTAAGTTGCAGTATTAAGTCAAAATTTATAAATTCCCACTTCAAAAATTTAGTATTAAAAGAAATGGGATGGATGACAAAAAGGTTAACAATGATTGCATGTGGTTTAGAATTTCCTTGAACATATAGTGGTATGACACAAAAGTGAATTGGTATCATTGACTAATTAGCACCATGTGATATCATGCAACAAAGAAAGAGACATTACAGCATGCCACAAAATGATTGGAATAGTAACTAGCTAGAGGAGTAAAATGACTCATATGTATGATATGGATCATAGGAAAGCTATAACCCATCTATAGGGTGACCACACAAAGAAGTGCCATGTTATAGAGTAATGAAACTAATACTATCATTTTTTTTACTACAAAGACTTTAGAATAGTTTCCTTGCTATTTTTTGTATATCCTTTGTAGAGCAGCAAGAATGAAAGAGAAAATAATTACACTCAATAGTGTCTTTTTCATTCAGTTTTAATGAGCCAAAAAAAAAAATAAAAGGATACTTGATAGGGTGTCTTTTTATGAGGTTGTAATGAGCTTGAAAAACAGTTAAATCATGCTCTAGTAAGTGTCTTCTTCATGGTTTAATGAACTAAAAGAAGAGATAATAGTACCAGACAAGTTTCGACATGCAATAAAGAGAACCTAATGTCATAATCTATCACAATGAGACATAAGGTGCAATGAAGCTGACATAGATAATCGACAATGAAATGTGAAAATAATAAAAAGACCTACCCACATGTTTTGAAGTTAGGAAAATACACATAGAACACATGTAGTCTCAAAGAAGATAATTTTCTATTACATTAGTCAAAGTAAGGATTTTAAATTACAGCAAGAAAGCATTATCAATTTTATAAATAATTAATCATTCTATATATTGTCTATTATAGATCTTGTCTAGTTATAAAAAAGTTACTTCCTCAAATATTAGAATATTATTTATATACTTTTACTTGATTTATCATAATGTCTCATTATTACTATTAAAATTTTTAAATTTGATAAATATATTTTAAAATAAAAAATAATTATAATGAAAAAGTAATCATTCAACATAAATAAAATAGTTAAAACAAAAATAAATAAAATAGTTAAAATAAAAATTTATTGGATAACATTTTTCTTTAAGGAAAGTGAATTCAAATGGTTGCCCAAAAATAAATACATTTTAAAACTTAAAAATCTAAATAAATCTAAATAAATATTGCTACATCTTTATATGATAAAGATTCAAAAAATAAATATATAGAATGGTTTTTGGTTAGAAACTATGCAATATAATCTTTAGTAACATTATGATTTTTTTTTTTATAGTTTAAAATGCATTTTTAAATAGATGAATGTATTTATTATTAGTGTTTACAAATTAAACAACACTAATGTTATGACTTTTAAAAATCTTTATTGAATTTAGAAATATATCCAAAAAAAAATTATTTGTATTGTTTAAAATGCACTTTTAAATAGATAAATGTATATATTTTTGGTGTTTGCAAATTAAACAAGACAAAATTTATGAATTTTAAAAATCTTTACTAAATTTATAACATCTCCACCCAAAAAAGATTTTTTTTATTGTTTAAAATGCATTTTTAAATAAATAAATATATTTATTATTGGTGTTTGCAAATGAAACAACACCAAGCTTATGATTTTTAGAAATTTTTACAAAATTTATAATAATCCTCACTCAAAATTTTTTATTTATTATTATTTAAAATACACTTTTATATATATATAAATAAAATTAAACCACACCAAACTTATGATTTTAAAAATATTTATTACATTTATAACAATCTCGACCCAAAAAAAATATTCCAAAAATAAATACGCTTTAAAACCTAAAAATATAATAAACTTAAATAAAGATGCGATCTAAGGAGACGTAATCGAAATCCCTCAAACTCCCATTGGCAATGATATTCAGCCAAAAGTAATTAATACTTAGTACTAGACTTCGGACAGTCCGTTTTCAAAGGCCTGAATTGGCTTTTCAAAATGG
Organism: Pinus tabuliformis; assembly: GCA_031772625.1. Taxonomy (NCBI): domain Eukaryota; kingdom Viridiplantae; phylum Streptophyta; class Pinopsida; order Pinales; family Pinaceae; genus Pinus; species Pinus tabuliformis. Next base: position 439,242,706 of record CM062813.1, on the reverse strand, counting down.
GTAGTGGTGGACTTTGTTAACCCTTCAAGCTTTTTATAGAAGTAATTGAAATCCCTCGAACTTGAATGGATGTCGCTGGTTAACTCAGCATTGCGGACACCCTCCATCTGCTGTTGGAGTTCATGTTTAGCACATTGATGAAGCCGTTCTAAACTATTCTCAGCCTCCCCTTGAAGGAATCAGAAGAAATTTTTCTTTTGTTTACTTTAAACATTGTTGGACACTTCTTTGATACAAAATGGATCTAGTCATAGTTGAGACTCTGTCTCATATATTTAAGTGCACAAGTCTTTATAGGTAGGAAATCAAGAAGAATGTAAGGAGAAGTTCACACCCATAAAATTCTTACTTTTATAAAGTCTTTAAAGAAGTAACAATCACCAACCTTGGTTTATGAATTACAAAGATTATACCAAAATTACTAGAAAAATTATGGCAAGGAGTTGATCATATAAAAGATTGTATACAGCTAATATGGACCGATTAAAAAAATTGAAACCTCCAGTATGTCTTCTCACCATTGGGGTCTAATGAATTACAAAGATGAAATTTCCACTTTGATCTTGAGTATGTAATTGAAGCCTAGGAAACTTATCAAACTGAAAGTAGAGAAAAAAATATACCAAGGCTAACTAATATTTAAATGACTTGACAAGATTATAATGTGCTAATTGTACATCAATGATATCTCACAAAAACTGTCTGAAACAAAATTTGATGAATGACTTTTTGGATGGTGGTAATGTAGTTAGAAACCTTAAAATAGTCTCATATAATATCTAGTCATCATCACAACCTATCAAATAGCAAGTCGTTGAGATGATTTGTGTTATAAGTTTCAAGAACAACTCTATAGGGAGGAAGGCTTTCCCATAATAAGTAATTCAGAGGTAAAAATAATTCAAGGAAAATGCAATTTTCATGAAGACTAAGCCCACTTTATGTTTGGCTCAAACTATTCATTTTTGGGTTGGTTCTCTTTAAGCATTACAATATTTAGCATTTCTTGGATAGATGCAATATTGACATAAAATAAAATAGTTCCACTCTCTAAGACAACTACTTGTTTTCTTGGAATATACAAATCAGAATACCAAGATACAAACATGACATATATATGAGTTTGAGGTATCGTGAATTGTGCCAAATATGGTTCCCAAACCTTGTGAAATATCCAGGTGGTCTTAAAACCACTGCAAATACCATTCTCTAAGCTTGTAGAGGTCAAATTCACAATGGGTTCTATGTGAATCATCCTCTCAGTAAATCTGTGCCATTTCATCAAAGTTAACTGAGAAAGAAGCATCAACTATTTAGGGTGTTCCAATTTTAATCTTCATTCTGAGTATAATCTTAATAAGAAAATGCCCAAATGATTATCGAGATATGATTGATGCTCCCTATGTAAGCTCAAAATAATACTTTGAACTTGAAGTGTGTAGAGGATAAAATTAGCATTGATAATTTGTACTCGAAATGGTATGAGAATATCACAAATAATCCATTTTGAAACTATTTAACTACCTGAAAACATGTAGCATGCTTTAATTTGTGTATGTTATATGGTAATTTAATGGGTATAGTTGTCCATTGTGGGTTCTGGATAATGGGATCATTTATAAACTTTCTAAATCTAAAAAATCAAGAGAAAAATTAAATGGAAATTGGTTGTGCCACATTGATTGGTTGGAAGCGTTCATTTCAGGCTAATTTGAAAATTGCCCACATCTTGGAATTTTCATTCCTTTTCTTGGCTTACTGGTAATAGATTCTTTATTTGCAATTAAATTCATCCATGGACTTCAGATTGTCATATTATATGTATTCCTTGAATGATGGGGGAAGGAAATTGATAAATCACTGTATTTTTTCTTTTTCCTCGTTTATATAGGGTACATACCACAATAGGTGAGTAAGTTTTGTAATCATTTCATCCATAGCCATCTGTCCTAGTTTGAAATCGTGAAACTCGTGTAGAAATCTCCGGTTGATTTTTTATGTAAGTAAAAATGATATGAAGGTCATGGGATATGTATTCCAAGCTAAATGTTGGGAAAGACATAGTGATGGGGTATCACTTGTGATTAATTAATGACTATGGAAATTGGTAAGGCATTGGCAAAGGAAAAGTGGAAATAATTTTCATTTTATTATGAAAATAAAGAAAAACGGGAGAAAAGGAAGATGTAGGGTCACAAATTTGCAAAGGGAGGAAATTGAGGGGAAATGAAGGAAAATGAAGAAAATAGAGACCTCAATGACAAAGAGGATTCTGAGGATCAATTCACATCTTTTTTTCATTTTAGTCTTTGGCTCTCTCATTCATTCTCTCATTCTCTCATACTCTTGCAAAATTGGAGTATTCTTGGAGCATTCTTGGAGCCCTTTGGAATACATTGGAAGTGGAGAAAGAAGGCAAAGGAAAGAAGGAAAGTGTAGGGGAACAGGTGGATCAATAACTACAAATGGGTTTCTTTGCAAGTAACATGTTGCATGTGTGATTTCCTTGTTGATTTATGGATGCATGGTATATGCATGTGATTTTATAGTCATGTGTTGTCATTAGCATGAGATATTTTCCTGGATTGATAATGGTTTTAGCCTTACGATGCCATTTATTGGATAGCCATGCTATTGTGGGATTTTTTCTGCTTGATTGTTTTCTTATTGGTTCTCATAATTCCTTATGGATGTGGGTTGGAAAAAATGTTGTGGAAGCCCTCGAACAACTTGGGTTGAGTTACAATTCCTCAAGCCTATGTTGGGGAAAATTCTCTAAAGCCATTGGTGGGTTGAGTTACTATTCCTTAGAGTGAGATTGGACAAACAGTCTGGAGCCATGGAAGGTTGTGGCTTGAGCTACTAGTTCTTGGAGCCCTAGAAAACTTGGGTAGAGACCGATCTGGTTGGTGATTAGTGATGTCGGGTTGTGGAGATGGAATCAATTTGGTTAAGGGTTAAGCTTGTTTTTCGTCTAGAAGCCAAGGTTTGGTTTTATTTCTTTATTCTATGAGATCACATATTCATGTTTAGATTATGGCACAGGGATGATTGGATGAAAGAGAGATTTGGTTCAACCCAATCTATGGTGAGTTGGTATGTGGAAGTCTCTGACTTGGTTGGTATTTTCATATGTTAATAAGAGTTATTCTTCTATTTGGATTCACATATATTTGTAGCAATTATGTTGGCGATATTATGGATGAGATTCCATGGTTTCTATGTTGGTTATTTGTTGGTTATATGTTGGTTATGTGATGTATATTTGTTATAGCTCTTGACATATTTTGATGAATATATGAATGGTTGACGAATGCATGGACTAAATATTGTTGTTGCAACTATGTGGAGAGAGCGTACAACCTTCTTGGTGATTCTCAGATGAATCTTAGACTCGCATGATTAGATATGCATTCATGACCTATAGCTCACAACCATACATACAAGGCCTGAATTTTTCCAATTAATGAGGTGAGATGCTTGTTGTTCTGAATGGACATCCAAACTCTTTATTTCTCCAACTCTGCCTATGACTTCATCTTCTTTACAAAATTAAGCAGTGCCCATTTGTGTCGCATTATACATTCTTACTTAACGGTTATGGCAGTTCACACATTCCTAAGAGTCTTGAAAAATTCGTTGCTTTGCTACTGCAAGGTATGTAAGTGGGAAACTTCCTTATGTATGGTCATGAGTTCCTCCAAGGATAATTTTAGGGGCGAATGTTCGCCCTTTGGCGAAATTAAGGGGTTTTAAATTTTTAGTGGGCGAATATTTTGTATCATAGTACATTTTTACAAATCACCTCAAATAGCCCACCTTATTTTAAGGGAGAGGGTAAAAAAGGTAAATTTAGCCCTTGAAATTAGGACTTACAACCTTCCATTCGCCCATTTTCAAGAATAGGTTTTATTTAAGTGAATCCATTCGCCCATTTTCAAGAATAGGTTTTATTTAAGTGAATCCTATGGGCCAAATACCATATTTATAAAAGAGGTATGGTAAATTAATAAAAATATAAATAAATGAAAGGTATGGTAAATAAATAAAACATTTTTTATATTTACTCCATAAGTCACCTTATATACATGTAAGGGTGTAAACAAATAAAAATATAAGTAAAGTGGAGGTATGGTAAATAACTAAAGCGTCTTTTTATACTTACTCAAAAGGTATGGTAAATAAATAAAAATATAAATAAACTAGACGTATCGTAAATAAATAAAACCTCTTTTTATATTTAGTCCATAACCCTCGTTCTAAACCCTCGTTCTATTTATGAAGGCTCAAGAAAGAGGTTTTATTTAAATGAATCCTATGGGCCAAATACCATATTTGTAAAAGAGGTATGGTAAATTAATAAAAATATAAATAAACAAATAAAACATTTTTTTATATTTACTCCATAAGTCACCTTATATTTACGTACACTCAAAAAATGGGTTATATTTAGGTGAAACCTATGGCCAAAATACTATGGGACAAATACCATGGACTAGATTGTTATTAATACCATGCAAAAAACCATTATTAACCCTAATATTAGAATTAATAAAAATAAAAATGGCACATGGTATTGACCCATGGTATTCACCAAAATGGCACATGGTATTGACCCATGGTATTGACCTGGAATGTAGCCTATTTAAATGGGGGAATTAAACCAGCATGTAGCCTATGCTAAGATTCACTAGGACTTTACAAAGTTTTATTATTTAGTGAAAGACTCGCCAAGATCTTACAAGATTTTATAATTGAGTAAAATATTCGCCATGCCTGGTGAGAGATTCGCCAAAAAATTATATATACATATTATATTATTGATAAAATCGCCTTCCATTTTTCCTATATACCATGGAGATTCGCCCATTTATTATATTTATAAATTTAGGGGGGGTTCTTAAAATTTTCCCTGAGTTCCTCATAGAGATCCTGCATGGTCTCTGCAAGTGTTAATACTTCACCAAGTATCGTTACTCTCATTACCCCCTAGTAGACTTGTGTGGATGCCACATCCAGTGTTGGTGCAGATAGTTGCTCTCTCTCTTGATAGGAAACCTATAAGTTTTGTGCCAGTTGCTTATTTTTGGTCATAAAATACTGAGTGTTTGCTCTTGCTACATGTGGAAAGTCCAAGTTGGCTCTAGAAATGGCATTTGGATTCTTGCTAGTGTTTACCAATATCACACTTTCTTTAATGAATGTAGGGGATGCATGGTCATCCCGAAAACTATTTCTCCACATTTGTATAATTCTCACCTGAAGTTCATTATATGAAAAATTATACACATTCATTAGCAGATCATCATCAAGAGGAACTATGCCCCCTTCCTAGCTCAGGGATAACTCTATGGCTGGAGGTGATGGAGACTAAACAGTGACCTATGGTGCACTGGGCATTAGGTCAACATCTTCATCATATGGTTTTGATTCAATTCCATGTCCGTACAATTAATCAAGTCTTTAATTTGCTGAGAAACCTCTCGATACTACATATATTCACTCTCGCCCTTTGTTGTTGGTTAGTTTTGTTCTTGAATTGGCATTGTTTCTTCTACCGTTGTGCCTTGCCTTTATTCTTCTCCTCTTCTTTTTCTTTCCTCCTCAACACTCGTTCCTCCTTCAGCGCTTGTTCTTATTTCTTCGATCTCAGTTTTTCTTCCTGCAAGCTTTGCTTTTATCTCTTCTTCTGCCTTTCTCTCTATCTCCTCTACTTCCTCTTTGATTCCATTGTGAAATTTGTTTACATAAGGATTGAATCTAATTTCACTCTGCAACTTTGTTCTCCCCATATTATTTTAGCAACCTTTCCCTTTCCCTCATCTTGTACTGGATTTTTGCCTTTTGCTATCATGTCTAGACTTGTTTCCATGTTAGTGTTGACTCCTTTTCTATAAATAGCTGAGTGTCCGCATATATTGGCATGTTAGCTGAAGTTTTCCCAAATGGTTCCGCAGTACTTCTTTTAGTGGTCTCTCTTGAAGCAGCTCTCTTTGGTGCCATGGTAACAATGCCTGTTGGAGAGAAGTGCTTCATAAGTGTGGTAACTGTGGGACAAAAGGGACACTCATGGAAAGCAAATAATAGCTTAATAAAATCGGCTTTCAAGGTATGATCAAGCAGCAAAACAGACAGCTGATGAGAAGGATTTTGCAATTTTCATTAGCAAGAGGAACTAGCTGCCAGTGGGAACTACACACTACACAGTGCCAATAACAATGGATAAAGGTTGTCACTTGAGACTGCACAATTTGCAGTCCCAACCTAGGAAGAGACTGGGAGAGACTACACATTGCACAATCTCAATGGCCAAGGTGGCAAGATGACCTCTGAAATTGCAAAGTGTGGTGTTGGAGCCAACGTGTACTATGTACTACGTAGTTATAGAGGCTAACCTTGTGGTTTGAGCCTAAGAATTCCACAGTTCCCACCATTGGGGTCTAATGAATTAAAAAGATGACATTTCCACTTTGATCTGGAGTATGTAATTGAAGCTTAGAAAACTTATCAAACTGAATGTAAAGAAAATGATAGACCAAGGCTAACTAATATGTAAATGACTTAGTAATATTATAATGTGCTAACTGTACATTAATGACATATCACAAAAGATGTCTGGAAAAAAATTTGATGAATGACTTTTTAGATGGTGGTAATGTAGTAGAAAACTTAAAATAGTCTCATACAATATCTAGCAATCATCACAACCTATCAAATAGCAAGTAATTGAGATGATTTGTGTTACAAGTTTCAGGAAAAATTCTATAGGGAGGAAGGCTTTATCGTAATAAGTAATTCAAGAAAACCATAGTTTTCATCAGGACCAAGCTCACTTTATGTTTGACTCAAAATATTAATTTTTGGGTTGGTTCTCATTAAGCATTACAATATTTAGCATTTCTTGAATAGATGCAATATTGACATAAAATAAAATAGTTCCACTCTCTGAGACAACTACTTGTTTTCTTGGAATATGCAACTTAGAAAACCAAGATACAAACATGACATATATATGAGTTTAAGGTATAGTGAATTGTGCCAAATATGGTTCCAAAACCTAGAGAAATATCTAGGTGGTCTTAAAGCCACTGGAAATACTGTTCTCTGAGTTTGTAGAGGTCAAATTCACAATGGGATTTATGTGAATCATCCTCTCAATCAATCTGTGGTATTTCATCAAAGTTAACTAAGCGAAAAGTCTCCATTGTTTAGGGTGTTACAATTTTAATCTTCATTCTAAGTATAAGCTTAATAAGAAATTGCCCAAATGATTATTGAGATATGATTTATGCTCCTTGTGTAAGCTAAAAATAATACTTTGAACTTGACGTGTGTAGAAGATAAAATTAACTTCGATAACTGTACTCCAAATGCTATGAGAATATCACAAATAATCCATTTTGAAGCTATTTAACTACCTAAAACCATGTGGCATACTTTAATTTTTGTATTGGAATTTTTATTCCTTTTCTTGGCTTACTGGTAATAGATTATTTCTTTGCGATTAAATTCATCCATGAACTATCGATTGTCATATTCTATACATTCCTTGAAGGACGAGGGAATGAAATTGATAAATCACTGTATTTTTATTTTTCCTCTTTTATATAGGGTACATACCACAATAGGTGAGTATGTTTTGTAATCAATTCGTCCATAGTCATCTGTCCTAGTTTCAAATCATGAAACTCTTGTAACGACCCCTAGTTGGTTTTCTATGTAAATAAAAATAATATGAAGGTCATGGGATATGTATTCCAAGCTAAATGTTGGGAAAAACATAGTGATGGGGTATCACTTATGATTAATTAATGGCCATGGAAATTGGTAAAGGCATTGGAAAAGGAAAAGTGGAAGTAATTTTCATTTTATTACGAAAATAAAGGAAAATAGGCGAAAAGGAAAGGTCATAAATTTGCAGAAGGAGGAAATTGAGGGGAAAATGAAGGAAAATGAAGAAAACAGAGGCCTCAATGACATAAAGGATTATGAGGATCAATTCACATCCATTTTTAGTTTAGTCTTTGGCTCTCTCATTCATTCTCTCATTCTCTCATACTCTTGCAAACTTGAAGTATTCTTGGAGCATTCTTGGAGCCCTATGTAATACATTGGAATTGAGGAAAGAAGGAAAAGGAAAGAAGGAAAGTGCAACAGAATAGGTGGATCAATAACTAAAAATGGATTTATTTGCAGGTAGCAGGTTGCATGCATGATTTCCTTGTTGATTTATGGACACATGGTATATGCATGTGATTTTCTAGTTATGCATTGTCATTGGCATTGGATATTTTCTTGGATTGACAATGGTTTGTCTTACCATGCCATTTCTTGGATAGCCATGATATTGTGGGATTTTTCCCACTTGATTGTTTTCTTATTGGTTCTCATAATTCCTTATCGATGTGGGTTGGAAAAAATGCTCTGGAAGCCCTTGAACAACTTGGGTTGAGTTACTATTCCTCGAGCCTAGGTTGGGGCAAATGCTCTAGAGCCATTGGTAGGTTGAGTTACTATTCCCTGGAGCGAGCTTGGACAATCACTCTAGAGCCCTGGAAGGTTGTTGGTTGTGTTACTAGTTCCTAGAGCCCTAGAAAACTTGTGTAGAGATCGATCTGGTTAGTGATTAGTGATGTCCAACTGTGGAGATGGAATCAATTTGGTTGAGGGTTGAGGTGGTTTTGCCTCTAGAAGCCATGGTTTGGTTTTGTTAGTTATTCGTCGACAGAATGAACACAATACTGTGGATTATCCAGATCATGTCACTGCAAAAAACTACAACAGAAGCTTAAATTCTAACATAACTTCCCTGTATGGAGGGGATACATGGAAGGATATCTGTCTTCTCGAAATCTTAAGGATAAAAATTGAGAGGAGAACTGCAGACCTGCAACGAAATTATGAAATTATAAAAATTAGGGATCTAGGTTTATTTATACTCAGGTCGAAAGTCTCTTCTCTCAAATAACTTTCATTCATATTCTTTAAAAATTTAGTCCTAATGATGGACCCCCTTTGGGGTTTGAAACGTCGACAGAATGAACACAATACTGTGGATTATCCGGATCATGCCACTTCAAAAAACTACCACAGAAGCTTAAAATCTCCCATATTCATGTTTAGATTATGGCACAAGGGTGATTGGCTGAAAGAGAGATTTGGTTCAACCCAATCTATGGTAAGATGGTATGTGGAAGTCCCTGACTTGGGTGCTATTTTCATATGTTAATAAGAGTCATTATTCTATTGGGATTCATGTATATTTTTAGCGATTATGTTGGTGATATTATGGATGAGTTTCCATGGTTTCTATGTTGTTTATTTGTTGGTTATATGTTGGTTATGTGATGTATATTACTTATAGCTCTTGACATATTTTGATGAATATATGAATGGTTGACGAATGCATGGGCTAACTATTGTTGTTGCAACTATGTGGATATGGCATAAAGCCTTCTTAGTGATTCTCAGGAGAATCCTAGACTCTTATGACTATATATGCATTCATGACAATAAGCTCACATGTTTACCATGTTTTTGATGAAATGCCTAGTTTGTTCTGCTCAATGTAGGTCAAGTTTTTGACTTGAGTTTGAATGTTTATACTTTTTTTCATGTAATTTAACATTTTGGAAAGTCTCAGGTAGTTTTGGGTAGTGATCTAAACGTTGACCTGGAACTGTGGTTAGATCTCAGGACCACACCCTCTAAACTAGGAAATTTCAGTCACAACTGCACTCACGAAGTGTTTTGGATGAAATTGGAGGTCTTCAACCACCTCCGATTCATATTTACAAGTCATCCACTTAAGGCATAGTAGGTCGAACCAAAAATATTGTGATTCCTCACAAAAGTAATGCAACCATACTATGTTTCAGAAGGAATCTTATTTCTAACAGCATGAGATGGACATGTGTTTTTCAGATATATTGCACATAGAAATACATTATCCCAAGATATTAATGTCACTTTTTTCTAAAAATGTCATTGAGAAAACCATATTTAAGATAATCATGTTTATTCCTTCATGTACACCATTTTGCCAAGGATTGTATGGAATGGTAGTTCTATGTTGAATCCCATGTTGGAATAGATAGTTTTTAAAGACATTAGTTCTATATTTTTTTCCACTATCAGTGCGAATGCAGACAGTATGTGATTGTGCATCATTTTCAATCCATGCAAGAATTTTTCTGAAAGTTTCAGAAGCTTATAATTTACTTTCTAACAAGTATACACAAAACATCTTGGTGTAATCATTAATAAAAGTTATCATATATCTATTTACATTTTCGAAACAAACAACCATAGGAACAAAATATCTAGAATGAATCAATGAAAGCTTTGTATGTGATATGGAAGTAAAATCATGAAACAAACGTTTATTATGTTTTCTTAGGATAAAAGCATCACATTGCTTCAATTTTCTTGAAATATTTAGAAAATAAAAAAACACCATTATTTTTTTATAAATTAATACCGTGGGAACTACAACCTGTACATTCCCAGCATCCAAGGATGAAGGTTGTGGCTTAAGGCCGCACAATGCGTATGGAAATTCATCCCATGAATCCATCTCCAAAGATGTGATGAAATTGACTGCTAAACTGAAAGGAAATGACATTCTCTGATATGTAGCGTGTGAGAGTGGTGGAGCTTAAAGAATTGGTTGATAGTCTTGTGTTGAGCATGAGTCAATCTCGCATGGCAGGATTCAAATATGTTGTAGATGCATGGAGTAGGCTGAAATGGACATATGCGTACGACTATTATCTTCTATTGCAAGTTCATAATGACACTGATCGAGGTAAACAAAAGAAGAATTTCTTCGAATTCCTTCAAGGGGAGGCTGAGAATAGTTTAGAATGGCTTCATCAATGTGTTGAACATGAACTCCAACAACAGATGGAGGGTGTCTGCAATGCTGAGCTCACATTGAGACCAGCGACATCCATTCAACTTCTATAAAAAACTTGAAGGCTTAACAATGTCCACCACTACCCATTTTGAAAAGCTAATTCAGGCATTTGAAAACGGATTGTCCGAAGTCGAGTGCTAAGTATTAATTACTTTTGGCTGAATATCATTGCCAGTGGAAAAATTACATTGCATATTCATTAAGATTATTATTTTTTAGGTTTTAAAGCATATTTAGTTTTGGCAAGGTAAAATGAAGCTAGAGATAAAAGGGTATTTTCTGAATATTTTTTTGGGTGGAGATTGTTTTAAATGTAGTAAAGATTTCTTTGGCTAGTCATAATTTATTTTTTTGTGAAATGCAAAATTCACATAAAGAGAGGGAATAAATATATAACCAAACATTGATAGTTGTACAACTTCCTCTTGTAATTCACCCTACTTGTCTAAGAAGCCAAACATGGTCTCATGCTAAACCTAACCAATGACCGAAAAGAAAACAAAGAAAAGGAAAGAAGCGGAGTAGAAAGAAAATTAAAGTAAAGAAAATGAAAGGAAAAAACAAAGAAAATAAAAACTACTCCTACTCCTAACTTAAATAGAGCATAAGCCAGAATCATGTGAAGTGATACTTCCAATCCATCCACTAGCGCATTATCTAGCCTATGTGGGAAAGAGAATGCATGTCAAGAAATATATATAAGGAAATTATTAAACAAGAAAGATAGGACAATGTAAACCAAAATGTTCGAATTTTCTTTCACTCTGCATTTTTTCCTTCCTCTATTCTATCAGCAACCTTTCCCTTTCCCTAGCCTTGTACTTGGTTGCTACATTCTCCTACTACTAATGGACTTTCTGCCATGTTAGTGTTGACTCCTTTTCTATTAAAAAATGAGTTTCTGCATATATTGGAAAGTTAACTAGAAATTTATCAACTGCTTCCCTAGTACTGCTTTGAGTGGTCTCTCTTGAAGAAAACCTCTTTGGTTCCATGATAACATTGACTAATGGAGAGAAGTGCTTAAGAAGTGTGGTACCTATGGGACAATAAGGACACTCATGGCAAGCAAATATTAACTTCAATAGTTCAACTTTCAAGGCATGATCAAGCAGCAAACCAGGCATCTGATGGGAAGGATTGGGCAATTTCCATTAGCAAGAGGAACTTCTTGCCTATGGAAACTGCACACTACGCAGTCACAAAAACTAGGGATGAAGCTTTTTGCTTAATATTGTGCAATGTGTAGTCCCAACCCAGGCAGGGATTGGGAGAGACTATGCATAGAGTAGTCTCTATGGACAAGGTGGTAGGACGACCCTTGGAAATTCACAATGCACATTTGAAGCCAACATGTAATACGAACTGCGTAGTTCCAAAGGCGAAGCTTGTGGCTTGAGCCTTAGGATTGCATAGTGCCCAACTCAACAAGGAAAAATCCGACTAACGGAAGTACAGTTCTCCCTAGTAGAAGTGTCAAAAAGAGAAGAAGTGAACGATGATGTGAACTTCAGTGAAAATTGAATAAGTGTGAATGAACCAATTTGGATCAAGTAAAAAAACGAATCAAATAGAAGGGCAATCAAGTATGTGAGGAGAGTCACTGCAACGATGACCATTAGTGAAAAAAACAAGAAAATTGATGTGACACTTGTCAAAGGAAAATGATAACTTGAAACAACACTTCTACAAGCTAAAAATATTTGAAACGCTAACAACCATGAAAAGAAATAAGAAAAAAAACACTCACACAAGTGAAACAATAAAAGGCGACAGAAAAAGCAGCAAAAGATGATAAAAGAAAAACTCTCTTGGAAAAGAGACGACAACCCCACTAAAGGTTCCTTGATCTCTTCGAGAATGCTAGAGCTTCAGGATTGAATGTGAAAATTATCTCTAGAGGTGTTGGTTAACTAGATTTGAGTAAATGAGGTTTTATGACGTGAATGCCTGAAATCAAGGAAAAAGAGACACTTGGTGAAAACTTCTAAATTTAGTAATGTGTCTCCTTTGGGACACTAAAACCAGATGCCTACGTCCTAGGGATATTTTTTCTCCTTTATTTTCTTGATTTTCCAAGGAAACCTTTCATGCACACGGTCGGGAAATCCTGCACAGTTCTGGGAAACTGGGCAACTTTTGGGCCCAATGAACTGTGCAACTTATGAGCTTATTGAAGGATTGCACATTTTCTGGGTTCAATACTGAGTTGCCTTCCATGACTGTGTAGTTTCTGAGCTGAAAGTTGGCTTCCAGTGAAGACTGCACAATTCTGATCATCAAGGTTACTTGCCATCAAGGATTGCGCAACTTCTTGAGGCAAGCCCAGAACTTCTCTAAGACCAAGTTGGGAAATCATATTGTGGCTTAAAATATAAGCTAAGTGTGGAAATAAGAAAGCATAAACACAAATGAAAAATAAAAGTCTTGGTTGACACATGAATACTTGGATTAGCGTAAGATGAGCTCCTATGGATAGTAAGGAAGGCTCCAAAATCAAAGCATGAAAAATTTTTGAGTGTGGTTGTAGCTGCTACAATAGAAGTACACCAAAAATATTTTGTTACTCCAATATTGCAATAGGAAACAATATAATGAGTTGATTCAAGAGCTTTACCTTTAGGTGGATATGATGTTTTACCCTTATCTTTCCCTCTAATTTATATTATCTTTTATTTTCTCCTATGGGAATTTGCATGTTGTTTCATCATGTCCATATTGGTTTTAGCAAGTGTAGTGAAGACCAAATATTTCTCCTTGATTTTGTTTACCCCCTTGCCTCTGATGTATTTTATTCCACATCCTCTTCTACTACTACTTCTTTTAAGAGAATCACATGATTGAATCCTTTCTTTCTAAGAAAGGCATTCTGATTCCTCATAGGATGGAGGTATTTTCTTCCTCTTTTCAAAATATTTATCTCAATCCACAAAATTTTCCACAACATATCAAAATTAATGGTCCTGAGTTGCACATTAGCTTGTAGGGATTCAAGATATTAAGAGTATGTAAAAGATAGGGACTTGACAAAGTCTATTAGATAAATATCCATCTTAACTCAAGTGGTATCTAAATCATGCATATGGCTCTAATATTTGAGACTACAACTAAGGGGTAATAATCATTTAAGTAAAGATTGAAGTGTTTATCATCAACTAAAAAACCTCCAACTCTAAGTTTGAGTCATATATATCTTTCAACTTCACCATACGAATTTGTAATTGAAACTACATGGTGACTCGTCTCTTTACTTATAAAATTAATAATGAGGGAATAGGCTTTGATGTCCTTGTTCTCCCAAACAGTTGGCTCGTTATCTGATGTGGGCTTGGTCATTGAATTTTCATCTTCTACTTCACAAATTACTTTCAATAAGCGACTAAAATTGAGTGCATGGCTAATATTTTTGGACCATTCTTAATAGTTCTCCTTTCTAGTCGATACAATACTAACAATCAAAATGAGTGAATGAATTTTCACCAAAGGGCACAAGATGAGCAAGAGTATGTGTCGAGTATGAGACTTTTCGAAATATAAATGTTGAAAACTTAGAGCAGGAAATTACACCCATGGTGGTCCTAGGGGGAAGCTAAATTGGTGATCGAAGTAATGTGAAATCTGTGAAAAATGAGAGATCTAAGGTTCAAATCACCCCAATTATGACCCGATTTATGCAGAGGGGGATATGTCATAGAGCCCAAGAGGTGTATGAGTATTTACATGTCAAGGAATTTGTTCGGTTCCTCTAGTATAGAAAAAAAAACCTCCCACCCATGATGTGCAAGGAAATTATTGACAAAAAAAAACATAATTCCTATGAATTTCACTAAATATCTACAAATAAATCTTATTTAAAATATCCATGAAAATTATATCATTTCTTTGTACAATAACACATAGTCCAAAACCTTCTATATTTCATCTAGAAATGTTCCCTTAGCTCTTCTTTCCTAGCTTTCAATGCTTCAATTCTTTCTTAGGTCTGTGCAAGCCCATCCATTTTGGTTTTAATGCTTGCCTCACCCTATAAAGTATTGTGTGAGTGTTCGAGATGGAGGATATAGGAGAAACATTGAATATATCAAGCACACATTGGAATAAACTATAGAAGGATCAATATTTCAACATACTATGAAGGTCATATAACACGTACGATTGGGTGGTCAAGGTCAAGGAAATATGTGGATACATTATGAGGAAAAGATTAATGAAGATTGAAAATATGTTATGTGAAAAATGTTATTTTTAATAAATTTCCTTTGAGTTAATCTTGTGTGACTCAATAAAGAAATCATGTTGTGCCAAATGAGAGGATTTGTAAGTGTGTTAAGGGTTTCCATCATACAAAGAATGGGATGGACTAATGAGAGGTTCAAGGATGTATGTTAAAAGAATCAACATGAACAAGGTAATGGAACTTCAACAGGAACATTATGGAATAATGAAAAACCTCATAAATGGAAGGAATGGTTGTATGCCAAAGATGGAATAACTAAGCATATGATAGAGATGGAAAATAAGTTACTAATCAGGGTATAAGTGCCTAAATTTGGCTCTAATACCATGTTAGGCTAAGGAATAACTCCTAATTTAGGTTACCGACGAATTAATGAGAATATCCTTATATAACTTAGAAGAGTGACCCTTGGGATTCATCTTTTAGAGTTAGTCCTTATTCTAACTAGTCATATTTCCATTTATTTACATATTTACAAGTCATTCACCTAATTTGTCATGATTATGTGTCTAACATATAGAATTAAGAAAGTGCATGGAATTAGTTTAATGGAATTTCTAATACTAATTTAGGGTTGTTATTTTTTGTATTTGAATATTTGATGTTAGCACACTATGTTTCTATATCATGTTTTTAATTTGATATTATCACTAGGTATTTATACATTAATCATATCTATATTTTATCATTCTTGTGGGTTAATGTTTGTCTCCAAAGAGTCGAAAGAATTATTGACAAAAGTATGACTCATTTCAGAGCTTCTAGTTTATTTATGTTATTTGTGGATTAGTGTCTATTATTAAAGAGTTGGATATGATTATTAGAAGAGTTGTAACTCATATACGAGTACCTTATGTTGGGGTAGATTGCAAAAAATAGTTCATTTGGACTTGACTAGGAACTACACCTTGTCCATAATTAAACCCTCTTCCATACACTATTTTTGTAGATATCTATGAATAGTTATCTCGAGTGTGAACCTTTCTTAGCTAATCCACCTCCATGAATAAACTGCCTTTAAAAATGGTACTTTATATCAATATGTTTGGTCTCGATACATTAAACTAGATTTGTAGGAAAATGTAGTGCATTTTGACTATGGAAAAATACATTGACACTATTTTCTCGTCTCCCAAATTCACCTAGAAAACCATTTAAGAAAATTTCCACTTTGAAAGCACACGAGACAACAATATATTTTTCCTCTATGTTGAATAAAGTGACTATTTCCTGAAGATTCAACATCCAATTGATGGTTCCCTCAATAAGAGTAAAGACATATCTTGAAGTAGACATTCTTTTGTCAAAATCTTTAGGCAAATCTCAATAAAAATATGCACAAACATATACACTACAAACATTAAAGGTGTTACAATAATCATTGGTGCCTCTATGATACTGAAGCACCCATTTCACTACAACCTAATGGCATTTTTATGGATTTTCTGTGAACATGTTAACAACACCCATTGCATGTGAAATATCTAGTCTAGTATAAATTATCACATACATCATACTTTATAATACGTTTGCAGAAGATACTTGAGACATATAATCATTTTCATCTTCATTTCTAGGACAAAAACCTAAAGAAAGCTTAAAATTAGAAGTGAAAGGGATATTAACTAGTTTTGCATTGTCCATTCTGAACTTCTCAAGTATTTTTTCTACTCACTCCTACTGTGGAATCTTGAGATTACCATTTTTCCTAAATATCTGCATTTTCATTCCTAATATTTGTTTTGAAACCCTTGTATCCCTCATATCAAATCTCCTAGCCATCACAGTCTTCAACTTGTTGATCTCTTCCATGCTTTTACCTACAATGAGCATATCACCAAGGTATAACACTGAGATAGTGAATATGCTATTCAAAATTTTAAAGTACACATAATTATGATACTCATTTCTAGTATAATATTGGCACATCATGAAAGAATTAACACTAACTAGCCGACTTCTTCAGGCCATTCAATGATTTCTCGAGCTTACAAACTAATATTTAGTTGCAATGTTGCACAAAACCTTATGGTTCTATATAAAAATCCTCATTGAAATATCTATGCAAAAATGTTGTTTTAATATCCAACTTCTATAACTCCAAAGCAAGTAAATAAACTAGTGTCAACACAAGGCAAATAGATGGCAAGTTTAACAATTGGTAAAACAACTTAGTGTCAACACAACGCTAATAGATGGAAAGTTTAACAACTTGTGAAATAATTTTATGCAAATTTGTACATTCCATTTGTGATTAAAATTTTGCAACCAATATGGTCTTATACCTTTCATTATTACCATTAATTCCTCATTTGTATCTAATAACCTTGCTATCTTTTATAATTTTTATTGTTTTCCCTTAAAATTTGATGATACAAATTTTTATTAGATTATGAATTTTATTTGTTTAAAATGAATTTTTAAATATATAAATGGAGTTAGTGTCTTAAAAAAAATTATCATTTTGTCTTCTGCAAATTAAATAGATGGAACTTAAGATTCCATGAAATCCCTATCGAATTCTAGGAAATTTTTATCGAAAAAACCAAACACATTTAATTGTTGTACTATTATAATATGAAGTACAATCATCATTTTTTACATGCATCGTTGATGTCTTATTTATATAAATACCACCATAGATCCATCTTATATCTCAATTTATCAAGTATCTAGGGGGATCAAATATCTCGAGGTGGAAAGCAATTGTTCACATTTTGCACTCAAAAAAGAGGTTTGCACCTTAAGGGATATGATCCTCTTAGTGTTTGATAGATTTGAAGTTAAGGTGGATCTACACTAGTATATGTGATTTGGTCATACTCCTTTATATATGTGATATTGTTAAAGCTTTAAATCACTAAGTCAATGGGTTCTTCAAAATATTCAGAATTAAATAAAATAATTAAATTATCATGCTAGTGGTTGTACTCCCTATGTGTATATGTTTATTCTAGTTATATTGTTAAATATTTAAATCACCATATCAATGGCCTCTTTAAGATGTTTCAAAATTGATAAAATAATTGAATGATACCTTCCCAATCAATTGAGATTTAACGTTAACCCTAGAACCTAACGTACCTCAACTTGTCTCTAGGAATTTCTAGTTTGAGATCCACTTGGCTCTCTCATCTTCTCTTCACACTTATCCAACCTTTTATGCAACATATACATAAATTTGTTCGACTAAGTTGTTGAATTACAAACAATTTGTTGTGGGGGTGGAACTTAATGCCAAATACATGGTTGGTGACATTTAATGCCAAATCAAACATCACTTATTAACTCCTTGTAAATTTCAATATTAAGTAAAAATTTATAAATTCCCATTTCTAAAATTTAGTATTAAAAAAGAATGGGATGGATGAAAAAAGGTTAACAATGATTGCCTGTAGTTTAAAGTTTCCTTGAACATATAGTGGCATGACAAAAAAGTGAATTCATATCATCAGCTAATTAAAACCATGTGATATCATGCAACAAAGAAAGAGACATTGAAGCATGCCACAAAATGATTGGAATAGTAACTAGCTAAAGGAGTAAAATGACTGATATGTATGATATGGAATATAGGAAAGCCATAACCCATCTATAGGATGACCACACTAACACTATCATTTTGTTTTATTACAAAGACTTTGGAATAATTTCCGTGCTTTCTTTTGTATATCCTTTGTAGAGTAGCAAGAACAAAAGAGAAAACAATTACACTGAGTAATGTCCTTTTTGTTCAGTTTTAATGAGTAAAAAATTGATAGGGTGTCTTTTTCGTGAGGTTGTAATCAGCTTGAAAAATAGGAAAAAGTGTGCTCTAGTGTCTTCTCCATGGTTTAATGAACTCATAGAAGAGATAGTAGTGTGATTGTTTCATTCTCATTATTTTAATGAGTGGGAGAAATGGGGAATAGTAAAATCATTGTCTTTTGTCAATTAATAAGTATGAAAATAATGCAAGCAATCACATCACGAGGAAACAATTTGTACAAATGGGAAGCATCTAGTTCCCAAGTGATAAAACCAACATAAGAATGAGGGAAGAAGGCTAGAAAGGTAAATCCATCCATTGTAATGATCTCTGTAAGAAAGAAAAGGTTTCCAAGTGAAGGCAAGTGATCATGCAAACAGAAATTGGTCAAAGAGGATTGCAAGAACAATAATATAAGCAAGGGAAAACAATAGATATGTAGTGTGCATAAGAGAGTAGTTGCAATAAGAATTAGTGATTGCAAAGTAACATAAAGATGATTGAAATCCTCCATAGGGTATGGCTAGACTATTATAGAAGAGAGACAAATGGGGATCAATTCATGTCATGGTAGGTCTATAGGAGGAATCATTGACCTATATGAAGACGTAGAATGAGCACCAAAATGACATGTGGATGTTATTCTAGGGAATCCATGGAGAAGTAAGTTCTACCACACAAGTTTCCACAAGCCTAAAGATAGTCTATAGGACCTCTTTTAGAGTGCATAACTTGAAACAATTTATGCACCTCATGAGATTTAATCCTCTTCAAAATGGATATATATTGGTTCTATATATGCATATCACATGTGTAACTTTTCAATTTTTAAAGTCTATTTTTTAATCCATAAATGGATACAATGTGTTGAATGTTTACTTGGACACTTGGATTGTGTAAACTACACCACATAAATGTGCAATTCCAACAAATTTTTGCTAGACAAAATTTAAATTTAAATTTAAAACTGGAATTAATGGGTGGAGGAAAATGGCTCCAAATTAATTTAAATTTTTTAAAAGGAGATAGCTAAAATTCTAAAACAAACCACCTTCTTTATGTTGATTGTAGTGTATCATGGAATATGAAGGTCACTCCCATGAAAGATGCTCTTTATTTCATCTCATTATCAACACACACTTACTTGATAAAATTATACTTGATAGGGTGTCTTTTTCATGAGTTTGTAATGAGCTTGAAAAAGAGGTAAAATTGTGCTCCAGTAAGTGTCTTCTTCATGGTTTAATGAACTGATAGAAGAGATAGTGGTGTGATTGGTTTCATTCTCATTATTTTAATGAGTGGGAGAAATGAGGAATAGTAAAGTCATTGTTTTTGTTCATTAATAAGTATGAAAATAATGGAAAGAAATCACATCTTGAGGAAAAAATTAGTACAAATGGGATGCATCTTGTTCCCAAGTGATAAAACCAACATAAGCATGAGGCAAAAAGGCTATAAAGGTAATTCCACCCATTGCAATGATCTATGTAAGAAAGGAAAGGTCGCCAAGTGAAGGCAAGTGGTGATGCAAAAGGAAATTGGTCAAAGAGGATTGCAAGAACAATAATATAAGCAAGGGAAAGCAATAGCTATGTAGTGTGCATAAGATAGTAGTTGCAATAAGAATTAGTGATTGCAAAGTAACATAAAGATGATTGAAATCCTCCAAAGGGTATGGCGAGACTATTATAGAAGAGAGAGAAATGGGGATCAATTCATGTCATGGTAGGTCTATAGGAGGAATCCTCAACCTATATGAAGATGTAGAATGGGCACCAAAATGACATGTGGATGTTATTCTAGGGAATCGATGGAGAGGTAAGCTCTACCACACAAGTTTTCACATGCAATAAATAGAACCTAATTTTAAAGTCCACAAGTTTAAAGATAGCCTATAAGACTCTTTTAGAGTGTAAAACTTGAAAAAATGTATGCACCCAAGAGATTTAATCCTCTTCAAAATGGATATATATTGGTTCTATATATGCATATCACATGTAACTTTTCATTTTTTATACTGTATTTTTGAATGCATAAATGGATGCAATGCGTTCAACTTGGACACTTGGATTGTGTAAACTACACCACATAAATGTGCAATTCCAACAAATTTTTTCTAGACAAAATTTAAATTTAAATTTAAAATTCGAATTAATGGCTCGAGGAAAATGACTCCAAATTAATCTAAACTTTTTAAAAGGAGATAGCTAAATTCTAAAATAACCCACCTTCTTTATGTTGATTGCAGGGTATCATGGAATATGAAGGTCACTCCCGTGAAAGATGCTCTTTATTTCATCTCATTATCTGTGACATCATTAGCACAAGTGTGGGACTATTGCAAGCATCAACAAATTTCCCCTCCTCCAAGCTTTAGAAAAAGTGTGGGACTATTGCAAGCTTCAACTAATTTCCTCTCCTCCATGCTTTAGGTTGTTATCTTTCTTTTGCTACAACATTTTTGCAATAACATTATAGGCATGTTCAATTCTCTTTCTTTTGCTACAACATTTTTACAATAACATTATAAACATGTTCAATTCTTTCATTGTAACTTTACACTTTAAGAAAAAAATTGCTAGTCTATAATATCTTAACCCAATTTTAATTAAATAAATTTCAGTTTATGGGAAAACTAGGGTAGGCTTAGATAGGAGAAGAAGCAAAATAATAATTCTAGTTTGGATTGAAAACTATTGAGAGGTTCTCATTGTTAGATTTGAATGTATCACATTGCACCACACATAATATCTGAAGATCGGAAAATATTTATAAGAGATTCACGAGTTCCAAACTCTCTACTTCAAATTTTCAAGATTGCTTAAACTCATTTTTACTGGTTTACCTTCACATATTATTGGTTGGTTATTGCCTGTATTCTTTAGTTAAATTTTGGCTCCAGCATTGCACCGGCTATTGCAAATACTTTCAGCTAACTGTTCCAGTTTTCAGCCACAAATTTGATTCACAAACTCGTTTTTTCCCAGGCTTCTTCAATGGCATTTATTTTCATTTCATGTTAAATTTTTTTTTTAAGATATTAAAGGTTTTCTTTGTTCTTTAGATATTAAAGTTTTGGCTCTAAAATTTTGCATTTAATCTTAACATGGAGTAATTTTGAAAAGTTTAATAGAAACTTATGGAGTAATTTTGAAAAGCTTAATAGAAAGTTATTATGGCTTTGAATGATTCCATTCTTGTATTGAGGTGTATGAATAATGTCTTCAAATGATTTCAATGTCAATGGGTTTTGTGAGAACAAGTATAACTGGTCTATTTTGCTTAATCTAAAGTACAATCAAATATAATAATGTATTGATTCTAACATTGTTTCTTAAATATAATAATGTATTGATTCTAACATTGTTTCTTATATAATAATGTATTATTTCTAAGAGGTGTTCTTCTACAATTTCTATTTGTTTTAAGGTTAATTATTTTTTAATTTTAAAAAGGTTCAGATGCTATGTTTTCAATTTTGTAAAATATTAGTATATATCTCATGATACAACCAATGTTAAAATATATATTATGAAATATATATTTTATCTTTAAATCAATAATATACATTAAATTATATAAATGATAATAGAAACTATATTAATTAATCTACTTTTGGATTGTTATTATAACATTAAGTAGCTTTATTTTGTAACTGAAATTCAAAATTCAATAAGTATTTATTTATTATTTATTATGCTATTAATCACAACTTTATTAATGAAATGCTAATTTATTAACAAATCATTACTCTTAAATAATAAATGAGAAAAAAAAACACTCCTCTTGACAAAAAAAAATATATATATATTTCGACTATAGCCAAAGAAATCTTTACTATATTTAAAACAATCTCCACCCAAAAAAATTCAGAAAATACCATTTTATCTCTAAGTTCATTTCACTATCCCAAAACTAAATACACTTTAAAACCTAAAAATATAATAAACTTAAATAAAGATGCAATGTAATTTTTCCATTGGCAATGATAGTCAGCCAAAAGTAATTAATACTTAGTACTGGACTTCGGACAGTCCGTTTTCAAAGGCCTGAATTAGCTTTTCAAAATGGGCAGTAGTGGACTTTGTTAACCCTTCAAGTTTTTTATAGAAGTAATCGAAATCCCTCGAAGTTGAATGGATGTCGCTGGTCTCAATGTGAGCTTCAGCGTTGCGGACACCCTCCATCTGCTGTTGGAGCTCATTTTCAGCACATTGATGAAGCCGTTCTAAACTATTCTCAGCCTCCCCTTGAAGGAATTCGAAGAAATTTTGCTTTTGTTTACCCCGATCGGCGTCATTATGAAGCTGCAGCGAAAGATAATAGCCGTGCGCATATGTCCATTTCAGCATACGCCTGCATTCAACTATCTGTAGCCATGCATCTACCACACATTTGAATCCTGTCATGCGAGATTGACTCGTGCGCAGCACAAGACTATCAACCAATTCTTTAAGCTCCACCACTCTCACACGCTGCAGATCAGAGAATGCCTTTTCCTGAGACTTGTCATTTGCCTTCCATCTCTCAAGGTAAAATACAAATCTATCTGACGACATTTTAGCAGTCAGTTTCATCACATCTTCGGAGACGGATTCATGGGACGAATTGTCTTCTCCTGCTTCCGGTGGACGATATTGGTTGCAGGCAACCGAAGTGTCATAGCCATGCACGTTCCAATCACGGAGGCATATCCAACAGAATTCAAACCCACAGGGCCGTAAACATGTCATACGCATGCACCCAGAATTCTTCTCGATTGCTCGTTTACACTTGGGACACGGCTTAGAGTTACCAATTATCCAATACAAGTTCTGTGATTCGCCTTCATTAATCATGGAAACCCACTTTTTCACTGTGTCACAGTCGATTGGACGATGACATTCCTCTAAACAGTTCCAGCAAAATTTATAGGAGCAATTGCACACAACCTCCCGACTTGCATTAACAGTAACAACGTCAATCTGCACAGCGTATTCACAACCCGGCGCTGGACACCATTTAACCCTTGTGTTTTGTTCGACATATGACCTCACAAGATATGTTGTATACTTGCTAGCGTCTTCCTCAGATAACCCCAAAGAAAAAACCATATCTTCACCCACAACAGCACCACATCGTGGATTTATATTTGGACATCGTAAGTTGAGGCATCCTACACCGTCGTTATATATTGAGGTATGAATATAAAGTCTCCAACACTCTTCGCAAAAGCGATGGCCGCAATACTTGAGTTCCTTCATGTCTCCCGTCTTGTAATCATCAAAACATATTGGACACCTGATTGAGTTTTCTTCTTCTTTTACGTTGGGCTCATGTAACAATAACCCTACGCCATTCCTCACTTTCTCCTCATTTGCAAACCATTGATCGTACACATTACTAATATCCCAATAGAAGTGACGCAAAAGAATGGCTGCCTCAACTTCAGAGACTGAAAGCACATTACAAACAGTTGTTATGGCGTTGTGCTGACGCTCAGAAATGTCCTTCAAACTTAAAACGGTGTACTTCTTCATGCAGCTGTCATTATCATTACCATCGCTGACCGCTATGTTCACCTGCATATCGTAAACTTCTTCTTCTGATTCATATGCACCATCATAGTCGTATACATTATCATCATCATACTCCATTTTCTTGAATCACAGCGTGAGTCTTTTCCTCTTCTGTGCCTCACCTTACGTTACGTAGATTAGACTAGAAATTTAGAACCCGGGCCTTTTTCTTTTTAACTAAATGATATGGGGAACCCTGCTCAAATCAATGGTTGCTTCCTTAGAATTTATACCAAACCAAGCATTGAAGAGCCGACCTCCCATTTTACTTCACAAAATATGGACGAATGATGTGACATTGGTTGAATCATAATCTTTGGAACTGTTTTGGTAGAGAATCACATCATGACGAGTGACGTTGATATTTTTAACAAATATTAATCAAATATTAAATTTCTCAAATATTTTTAACAAATATTCAAATTTTCTCAAATATTCATTTAATTTATAATTCACTTAAGAAATAATACAAAAATGATATAATATTCTTAATGGGCTAGTTTTCACTTCCTAAAACGATAACCCAGTTTATCATAAAGTGGCCAGAGGTAATCAATGAAAGTGTGGACTCATACACAACCTAGCTTTTAATGTAACAATGTCTTAGATGACTACTCTCGGCCTCTACTTGATATTGAATTAAATGATACTTTTTCTTTATATGTTTGCTTCAATCATGAATTTTGGGATTTTTGGCAAACTTAATTGCAAAAGTATTGTCAATAGGAGAGGGACTAGACTTCATTTGTTTCTCTTGTAGCTCTTTAAGGATTTTCCTAAGGAACATAATCTCAAATTGTAGATAACACTTCCCACAAGTTGTGGATTACTTGCATCTTCAAATTCATTCCCTTCATTCCCTTCTTTAGACTTGAGCTTAGGGTTTTGTTCGATCAAAGTCTACGAAGGATTGCATTCAACCATGCCAAACTTGCTCAACAATTCTCCAATGTACTTCTTCTCATAAAGGAATTTATACCTTGGATGGTGGGTCACTTCAATGCCCACGTAGTAATGGACTTGCCCCAAATTTGTCATCTCAAATCATTTCTTCAACTCTTTCTTTATGGATGCAATATAGTTATCATTGTTCCCTATTATTAACATATCATCTACATATGCCACAAGATGGACAACACTTTCGCAAATTTTCTTGACAAATATAGTTGCGTCATCAAGGCTATATGGATCATAATGGCAAACCTCTCCTTATTAGAATTTCATCTGTTTCAACATTTCTTCAACTTCTTGCGGTGCTACCCTTGTGTTAATTAGAAAGGGTTCCACATCAAATTTCATTTTAAACATTATTGGACACTTCTTTGATACAAAATGGATCTAGTTAGAGTAAGTGCACAAATCCTTATTGGTAGGAAATCAAGAAGAATGTAAGGAGGATGTTCACACCCATAAAATTCTTACTTCTATAAAGTCTTTAAAGAAATAACAATCAATGACCTTGGTCTATGAATTGGGCTGCAAGATTTTCTTCATTACTGGAAAAATTATGGCAAGGAGTTGATCGTATAAAAGATTGTATACAACTAATATGGACCGGTTAACAAAATTGAAACCTCGAGAATGTTGTCTCACCATTGGGGTCTAATGAATTACAAAGATGACATTTCCACTTTGATCTTGACTATGTAATTGAAGCTCAAGAAACTTATCAAGCTGAAAATAGACCAAGACTAACTAATATTTAAAAGACTTGGCAAGATTATAATGTGCTAACTGTACATCAATGACATCTCACAAAAACTATAATAAACAAACTTAGATGAATTACTTTTTGGATGGTGGTAATGTCGTTCTAAACCTTAAACTAGTCTCATATAATATCTAGTCGTCATCACCACCTCTCAAATAGAAAGTCGTTGAGATGATTTGTCTTCTAAGTTTCACGAACAGGGGAGGAAGGCTTTCTCGTAATAAGTAATTCAAAGCTAAAAATAGTTCAAGGAAAATGAATTTTCATCGGGACTAAGCTCACTTTATGTTTGGCTCAAAATATTCATTTTTGGGTTGGTTTTGGTTAAGCATTACAATATTTAGCATTTTTTGGATAGATGCAATATTGATATAAAATAAAATAGTTCCACTCTCTCAAACAATTACTTTTTTTCTTGGAATATACATCTCAGAATACCAAGATACAAACATGACATACATATGAGTTTGAGGTATAGTGAATTGTGCCAAATATGGTTTCTAAACATTGTGAAATATCCAAGTGGTCTTAAAACCACTGCAAATAGCTTGTAGAGGTCAAATTCACAATGGGTTTTATGTGAATCATCCTCCTCTGGTATTTCATCAAAGTTAACTAAGCAAGAAGCATCACATCAACTGTTTAGGGTGTTGCAATTTTAATATTCATTCTGAGTATAAGCTTAATAAGAAAATGCCAAAATGATTATCGAGATATGATTCATGCTCCCTTTGTAAGCTCAAAATAATACTTTGAACTTGAATTTTGTAGAGGATAAAATTAACTTTGATAATTTGTACTAGAAATGCTATGAGAATATCACAAATAATCCATTTTGAAACTATATAACTCCCCAAAAACATAATTTGAATGTTATATGGTAATTTAATGTGTGTAGGTGTCCACTGTGGGTTGTAGATAATGGGATCATTTGTAAACTTTCTAAATCTATAAAATAAAGAGAAGCAATAAATGAAAGTTTGTTGTGCTCAAATAGGTTTGAACATAATGATGGTAACCTAGAAAAATAATCAACCTAAAAGTAAACAAAGAGGTAGACAAAGGCTAACTAATATGTAAATGACTTAGTAAGATTGTAATCTGCTAACTGTACATTAATGACAAAAACTGACTGAAATGAAAATTGATGAAAGACATTTTGGATGGTTATAATGTAGTAATAAACCTTAATAGTCTCATCTACTATTTAGCCATCATCATAACCTAGCAAATAACAAATCATTCAGATTATTTTTGTTGATATTTTAGGGAAACTTTTATAGTGAGGAAGGCTTTCTCATAATAAGGAATTCAAAGGTAAAAATAATTCAAGAAAACTTGCCTTTTCATCAAGACTAAGCTCACTTAATGTTTGACTCATAAAATCTTCATTTGCAGAATAAGATAAATAATCCATTTTTAAACTATTTAACCACTCAAAAACATGTGGTATACTTTAATTTGTGAATGTTAGATGGTAATTTAATGAATAAGGTGTTTATTGTGGGTTTTGGATAATGGGTTCATTTGTAAAAATTTCTAAATCTAGAAAATCGAGAAAAGCAAGGTATGGAAGTTGGTTGTGATCAAATAGGTTTAAACATAGGGATGGTTCCCTAGAACGAACTTGTGGGCCTTCTATAGTGTAGTTTCTAGATGTAGGCATGTGGCTAAAGGGATGAGTAGTGCAAAGGTTTTGACACCATGGACAAAGAAAATTGGAAAAAGGATTATTGCACCGAAGGGGATTAGCCTCAAGGACAAACGAACCCCCAAAAACATGTATATTTATGGGACTATATATTGTTTTAAAAGTATAGCCTCCTAGAATGAAAGCACCCTATATGTAGGAATAGCAATAGCAAATGTGGTACAAACATGCAAATTACTCCCAAACAATTAGGTTTCCACAAGGTACTTGAACCTATGGGGAAAATAATTCCTCCTAATATCATACCACCCTAACGATTATAAAATCCTCTAAAAACACTAATACCCCTAGAATGACTAGGAATAGACACAAAGCCTTTGAAACAATCCCTACAAAATATGCATTAGAGGAAATCTTAGCGTAAAAGTGCCCATGAAATTTTCACATAATTTTCATGTCATAACATGTAAACCAATCAAAATCCTTTAATTTTAGAAAGAGGTACATGTAAATATCTTGGAGGGACAAGAGAAAAAATACCTTTTTATAATTGTATTTTTGGCTTATCTCCTTATAGGTTTACTCGAATTTCAAATGTAGATACTCATTGGTTGCAAAATTAAATTCCACATCCAACAAGTACCCATTATGAATATTTTTGAGAAGACCTACATTCATAAAAAAAATGAAGATACATTAAAAAGCGTATTCAACACGTTTTTTCATGTATCTTCAATTTATATCAACGTAGGTCTTCTCAAAAGTATGCATAACGGGTACTTGTTAGATGCGGGATGATGTCTACACTTGAAATTTGAGTAAACCTATAAGGGTTAAGCCAAAATATAATTAAAAAAAGTAGTTTTCTTCTTTTTCCTCCAAAATTCATCACTCTTATTTTATTATTTTAACTATTATTTCATTATTTTTCCTTAACTATTATTCATCACTCATAGAATAGTGGAACTAGGTGGGAACCAACCAACTCTAGACCATACGCTTTGAATTTTCCCCAGCGTAAAAAAAATCAAGTAGGAGGAAGGGAAAATGAAAGACTAGAGAGACTAATTGGGTTGTAGAAGTAATTGGTGGTATGCCAAAAAGAGATAATGGAGAACAAAATGACGTTGGAGGATATAAACATATCACACTTGTTGGGGATAAAGAGGATATCATAATAGACATCCCCGAGATATATGGTGAATAATACCCAATCTTCCCCATTGTTGAAGTGTCACTCTCACCAACCTTGGGATGAGAGAACAAGGAAAAAGGTTGTTAACCCCCTAGGAGCATTGATATGGTTGTAACATCCCTATGTATACTTCATACAATATATAAAAGATAAAAAAGAAAAACTACATGTTGTATCAGAATGTAGCATCCCAAAAATGACTTATAACATACTATTTAACTAGTCATCAAATGATATATTCACTATTACTAAGTTGAGTAATTATAGAAATGGAAATAGCTACTTGCGTAGCTGAATAATTTTTAGTGCAACTTGTCAACATAATGGATTCGGATGCAACTTCACATCATTAACATCATTTAATTAGTTATAGTTTATTAAAGGCATGATGAATGATAAAATTATAAACATTATTCACAAGACAATAACATTAGGATAAACCAAATAGACAAAACACACAAATGAACACCGAGATTACACTAGAAAATGTGAAGGGAAATTTCAACAAACATTTTTCTTTACTAAAAATGTATCATGAAGGAGTTCACCCCTCACTCAATGAAAAATGGGTGTGACACCCCCGATTACTTCACTATGAATTAAGTTTCTATGAATTATTTATGGTTTTCCTTTTGTTATGACTGAAATAAATAAATAAATAAATAAAATAAATAAATAAATAAAAAATAAAAATAAAAAAAATAAAAAAAAAATTAGAAAAGGATGTTAATGTAAATATTTCCATTTTTTTATATATAAATACTCACTTTTTGTGTGGATATAATTTGAAAAAAAAAGAGTTATGTGTTGTTAAAACTCTTGTGAATGTGTTAAGAGCTATAGGGTGGAACTTAACTCCTTATTGTTAAGGAAACACTTGGAATTAGTTATACCAAAGAGAAGGGAAAAAGATAAAAAAGAAGAATGTTCTCCATTTTTTATTCATTCAAGGGAAAGGAATGGAAAAACAAGGGACTAGAAAATGTACGCCCTAGATGGAGATAAATGCCATGGATCTCTCTATGGATAGGAATATTGTGAGAGAGAAAAACAATGATTCCTGATTACAGCTAGTTGGAGAGGAATACAGGTTGGAACGTCAGGAAGAAAGCAAGACACTACTTAGAGATTTAGGAGAACTAGTTTTTGGAAAAGAAACTGAGAAAATTCATTAGTTTGTTTCTTTAACAAGGAGGAGGAGATCCCAGGTGTAGCTAGTTGGAAAGGGAAAGAAACTATCTTATATTTGGGAGGACCAGGATAACTCTTATAACATTCCCAGGAGAAAGAATTAGATAAGTATATGGTGGATTCAAATTATTTTCTGATTATTTTGATAGAAAATATATGAGAGATCATCAACATAAATTTGTGTAATGTTTATCAAAGATGAATTTGTATTGAGTATAGAAATTGTTTAGCCTAACTTGTACCAAGGGGAGGCTACTTCAACGAGTTCAAGAGTATCATTCTTAAAAAAACGTAAATAAATTACAGGGAATTTTGGAAAGTTGATTTTGTGCAGGTAAGGGTTTTTTTCATAGGAAAGAGAGACAAAATTTTAGAAACAAAATGAATGAAGATAGATAGAGTAATTTTCGTTATTAAAATTGTTATAATCGAGTTAATATGTGAAGGAAAGAAATTCAATAAAGTTAGAAACATATTAATGTAAGTTCCTACAGTGGCATGCACGGATTATGACCACCAAATATGTGATTAACACCACATGATACACCCGATATATGAATTATAATTGGAAAAGTGAATTATCATTAGATACTGATGAAAGTATGAAATATATTAATGTAAGGTTTTGACATCGTGGAGCAAGCAAAGTGGAAAAATGATTATTTACCCTAGGGCGATTGTCCTTAAGGACGAAGGAACCCCCAAAAACATGTATATTGATGGGACTATATATTGTTCTAGAAGGATAACCTCCTAGAATGAAAGTACTGCCATATGTAGGAATATTGATAGGAAATGTGGTACTAATAGGGATAATACTCCAAAAAAATTAGGCCCCCAAAGGTAACTGAATCTTGAGGGAAAATAATTCCTCCTAATATCATACCACCCCAAGGATTATATGATCCTCTAAAAACACTACTGCCCCTAGAGTGACTAGGAATAAACACAAAGCCTATGAAAATCCCTATATAAGATTGCTAAGATCAACATGGTAACCATAGGGATAGTGGAACTAGGTGGAAACCAACGAAATCTATGTTCTATTCTTTGAAATCCCCCCAATCCAAACTAAAATCAAGTAGGATGAAGGGACACTCAAATACTAGAGAGAATAATTTGGGTTGTAGAAGCAACTAGTGATATGCCAAAAAGAGAGAACGGAGAAGAAAAGCAGGTTGGAGGATAGAAACATATCACACTTATTAGGGATAAAGAGGAAATCACAATTGAAATCCTTGAGATATATGGTGAAGAATATCAAATCTCCCCCATTTTTTGAGTGCCACTCTTGCCAACCATGCAATGAGAGAACAAGTAAAAAGGTTGTTGAAATTTAACACCCACTTGAATGAATATAGGGTTAAGAGGATCAATCAAAGGTAGATCAACATTAATTGGTAGACTTTCATTTATCATTTCTAGGATAATTCTTTCTTACGCCTCTGAACAAAAATGACCCTTCATGAGTTAGTTTTATCTAAATCAT
Organism: Pinus tabuliformis; assembly: GCA_031772625.1. NCBI lineage: Eukaryota > Viridiplantae > Streptophyta > Pinopsida > Pinales > Pinaceae > Pinus > Pinus tabuliformis. The sequence continues at coordinate 439,211,005 of CM062813.1, read as the reverse complement.
CTTTTTTCAAAGTTATCCTATCTCTCTATAATGGTGGATATTCCTCTTCATAAGGAAGGTCTTGAAGTCTTCAAGACTGATGAACAATTTTACCAATTTTACCATCCATGATGAGTATATAAATACAAAAGAGAAATATATATATATATATATATATATATATATATATATATATATATATAGATAGATATAGATATAGATATATTGTTGGGTTGTGTTATATTCTTTCCACGACTAGCCCACGTAATCAACCAAGGGGTTAGAGTGGGGGCGAAGCCCCCCTTCATTGCGCCAATTGTGTAGCGGGGGGCGTCATAGGGAGTTTGAGGCGTACTCGTAACCCCACTTTATGGGGTTTGGGGCAGTGCCCCGTAAAATTTTGGTTTTGGACCCTATGTTAGGATGAGCGGACCCAACTATGGTTTTGTGCATGATTTTCACACATTTTTTTGGACGCGACAATTTTCGGTCCATGGTGTTGGACGCGATGGTTTTTCAGTCCATGGTGTTGGACGCGATGGTTTTTCGGTCCATGGTATTAGATGCTTCGGCAATATAAATATTTATTATAAAATTGAAAGGAACATAATGAAAAATCAAGCTGGTAGTCCAGGTTTTGGGATCTAGGGGAAAATCTCTATGTATATGTGTTTTATGTGTTATGCTCTCCCATTTTTTATTTTCTATGTTTTAGAATTTGTATGCAGGTAATTCCTATACGAGGTTGAAACCTACATTTCTTATCAGAGCAATTTCGGCTTCAAGGGGACGCCTTTGTTGCTGAGGGTTTGCGCTCAGGCCTGTGGTAGACCCTGTTCAGTGGGAGATCTGCGAGATCGATTCTGGTGGTAAAAGAAGATGGCAAGCAGTGGAAAGATAGAGATCGAGAAATTTAATGGTGAGTGTTTTGAGTTGTGGAAACTCAAGAGGGAGGATCTGTTGGTGGATAAAGATCAGTGGATCACGGTAACAGGTGGATGTTTTGCATGTAACAGGTGGATATAGTACTGAGTACTTGTGAGGAGTATCGTACTATGTATTTTTATATGTTCTCAATCATTATAATATACAGATAGTATGGGGTTTTCAGCTGTATGCTTTCCCCGGGTTACATATTGTGTTAATGTGCGCATGTGATTGATGTTTCATTATTTTTGATGCTGCTAAATTGAGGATCAACATAGAGGAGGTTATGTATTATGCATGTATTCCACAATAGTGTATAATCGACATAATCTCTATGAATAAGTGTTTAATTATTCAAAATTTCAACAAATGTGAGCACTGGTGTAGAGAAGAGCTGATTATTTAACTCAAAAAATACCTTTTGTTGGGATTTAGAAAAAAACAAATTTTCTTTCGCTCCTCCCCTTGGTGACCTGACTCAAAGGCCAAGTTATATGAGATAACCCCAACACGAACTTGCAGTAGAAGTTGGAAAGGCCTAGAGAGATGTAGAGCTATGTTAGAGTAGTTGGGGCTAGCTAATCCAGAATGACTTGTGTCTTGGCTGGGTCAACATGCATAACCTTCTCATCAATGATGTACCTTAGATATTGAACCTGGGTCATACCAAAAGTTCATTTCTCCAAATTAGCACACAGCTTGTGTTGTCGCAGGGTTTGGAGGACTTGTCGATATGGTGGAGGTGTTCTTCCCAACTCTGGTTGAAGATCTAAATGTCATCCAAATAAACCATAATGAATGAGTTGGTGAAGGGTCACAAGATGTCGGCCATCAGCCTCATAAAGGTTGTGGGGGAATTCGCCAACCTGAAAGAGATGACCAACCATTTGAAAAGGCCCTCGTTGGATTTGAAGGAAATCCTCCACACATTGGAGGTTTCGATCGATACTTGGTGATAACCAGACTTCAAGTCAATCTTGCTAAAATATTTGGCCCCCTTGAGCTAATCTAGAAGGTCACCAATCCGTGCGATTGGATACCTATTTCGAACAGTGATATTGTTCAGTGCTCAATAGTTAATACTGAGTCTCCATGTCCCATCCTTCTTATGTAAAAACACAATCAACCTTCCACACGGTGATGAACTTGGCCTGATTTTCCCTTTCTGTAACAACTCCTGAATCTGCCTCTTGATTTCATCATTTTCTATAATAGAGAATTGATAGATCAGTCCATTAGGTAGTGGTGCTCCTGGAGTTAGATCGATGGAGTGCTTGACTTGAAAGTGTAGATGTACCCCTATGAGTGAGGTGAAGATGTCATTGTACTCCTCTACAACCTTGTCCATCTACTGCTGTTGTGTGGAGGAGCCTTGTCTAGGGGCTCTAGCCACAATATTCTTCTTTCCCTGAGGATGAATCATAAGGAAACAAAATTTCTTGGTCTGGGAAATGATCTTACTGCATTACTTCGCAATGATCAAAGAAATGATGGTATGTGATGCTACCTTCGGTATCCTATACAACTTATTGCCCAAAGTAATAATAATAGTGTGAGGCCTAGACTCATACACAACATGTTTCTTCCACAAGTATGGTTGGACTAATAAAACATCAAAAACTTCAAGAGGGGCAACATCATAAAATACCTCATCTATGAAGGGCTTGATCTTGTAGGGAAGGTGACATTGTTGGCTGACATGGAGATCTCGCCCTTGGTTAAGCCACCTGATGGCGTACAATTGTGGGTGTGGTGTGGTCAGTAGGCTCAACCACTTCATGACCTCCATTGAAATGAGGTTCTTTTGGCTCCCGTTGTCAACAATGAAATACAACAGAGAACCCTTCATCCACTTCTTTGAGTGGAAGAGTCACTCCCCCTCCTCTAGATATTCAAGCTCATCATTCTGGATCTTGATGGTGGAAACAGTGGCACTAGGATTCGCATCGATAATCTGCTACCCTTTTTCATACCCCTTGTCAATTTCTGACTTAGAGTCAGAACATCCATCTGATTCAGAAGCATTCAACTCGGCCACTAGTGACTATTTGGCTTGGCACTCACTTGGGTTGTGAGTGGGGCTCTTATGGAACGCACACCATTTCCCTGTGTCCTTCATTGTCTTCATGGTGATGTTTTTTTTCTTGCATCTTTGGTGGTTTTTCTTGGGTCACCCTGCCTTGGCTTTGTCCTTTGTTCTGCAGTTTGGAGGTGCCTTTCCCTTGCTTCGGATTCACAGATCCAAAGTCTCACTTCCTCTGTTTAAATTTCTACTCGATCTTGACAATGTATCGATAAGCAATGCTAAGCAATGAGATGTCCAAGAACTCCATCTCCTCCTGGATGTACGTGTGTAGATAGTCTTGGTACTTAAGTACCAAATTCCACACAAAATCCATGATACTCGGCTTCATGCTAATGGTATGGAAAACATTTTTGAACTTCGGCACATCTTGGTCCCCTCCCTTTCGTAATGTGGTCCACTTTATGTATTTATCTTCATATCTCTCGAAAAGGTAATATTGTTCGTTGATAACGTCTTGAAAAGAATTCGAAGTGAGTGGGACTAAAAATAGTGAGGATTCCCTCTCGTCCTTTTGTTCACAGTAGGTTCCCCACTAGTCCTTGACATGTGGGGTGGCTTTGAGGAGTGAAAAGGTAATCTTTTCCCAATTGGAGAAGTCATGAAATGAAAAATATGCTTCTTTAACCATCTATCTACGACATCTACATCTATTTGTCCTTCAAATATGGGAATGTCAAATTTAACTTGTACCTTCAAAGGAGTGGCACCTCTAGAGTGGATACTGGATGAATATGCATCGCATGTGGGTAGTCGTCGAATGATCTGGGCAAATTTATCCATTATCGCATTCCTTTGTCACTCGAGGGCTTCCTCGAGCAATATTTTGAAAGGATCTCCTGCCCCCTCATCTTTTTGTTGTTTTTCCATGGGAAGTCATATGGGTTTGAGAGGTTTCATCTTGCAAAGGTTCAACCAATTTGAGCTAACTCCTTATACCCTGACCTCATTGGGGAAATGCAAATAAAAATAGAGAAAGGGTAGACCACTCTGACGACAGTTACCTAGACTTGTGAAGGAATGTAAAAAAATACAAATATACACATAAACACAGAGATGTAGTATAAATACAACTTCATTTAATTAATATCAAAAAATTGAAATATTCTTACATACAGAAATGGAAATAAACTAGCTCGGGCGATGGTAGCTTAACTCTAAGAAGGGATGTGGTGGCTACTTGCCTCTAAAATGTGTTACAATGAGGCTCAAAGGCCTATTTATTATTGAGAAACAATGGAAAACCCTAAACATTGAAAAATATAACCCTAGGAGAAGAAGGGCCAAAACTATGGGCCCCTTTTTGGTAAATTGGTACATCAACTTATCATGGTCGTAACTTTGGCATACAATCTCTGTTTGGCTATCATAATACCTTGTTTCAAATATATCAAAGAGGAGATTGAAAAAAAAAATAGCAAATTGGTTTGGGATTTTTTCAGTCTCTCCGTTTTCCCTAAAAATATATTTTAGTCCCTCGGAATGGCTCCGGAAGTTTAGGACTCGAAAAACTGCCAAGAATAGTAAGTTGTGCTACAATTAAGGAAACTGAAAAGAAACAATGGTGGGGATCCAAGTGGAATAGGTGGGTGGCCACAAATATCTACCTGGATCATCCATTACAAGTATTCTCGTCTCTAAAGATTCTAGTGCTAGCAATTTCCTTTTCCATTTTTGTTGAGTAAACCCTAACCCATTTCTTCTCTTCCCTTGTAGAATTTTCTGCACGTTCACCCTGCGGTCATGAATGGTTCTCTTGTAGTCTTCATAAAATATTGACTAGATTATTTTCTTCTTTCGAGCTCAATTTTCAAGGTTATTTAACCCTACCCTTACTTTGTATTCATACCTTTTATTCCACAGACAACCATGCACGACCTTAAGTCTTCAACAACCCAAATTCATATAGTCTAGCTATGAAATATGAGACTAGGGTTTTGTTTCCATAAGTTTATGGTTTAGGTTAATTATTTTATTTACTCAAGTTATTGTTACAAACTATCAATTGGAATAGGCACCACGTTAGTAATGGTCTTTATGTGGTTCTCAAACCTCTCATGATTTATGTATTACTTATTTTTATTCACACACACACACACATATACCTTGCTTCATGCAATCAATCTAACCATGTGGTGATGGTTTTGATTAAGTAAGCAGTGGAACCTTAGTTGGGTTATCAAAGATGATAAGTTGTGGCGTGAGAAGTAGGGGAAAATCTCTGTGTGTGTGTGTGTGTATTTTCCATTTTTGACTCATCGAATATTATAATTTCCAATTATTTTGTATTAGCATTTTGGGTCTACGAAGACATCGTCTCTTTCTCATTATTTTCATTTCAAAATGATAGTTTGAAATATAACATTATGATTACAATCTTTACTGCAGTTATAGTCAATAAAGTTTAGATATGTATACTTGTGTTATAGGTCGAAATTTCTGGTGCCTATATTGAAATAAAGGGTTTTCATCATAAAATTTATTTATCTAATCTGTAAATAATTACACTTCTAGTAAAAAGATCTATCTTGAACTATGAATTTTAATATTTTCTTTTACTGCTGAGATTGTTCTATTGAAAATTGCATGTATTTCACACTAGAGATTTTTCTAATATTATTCTATTCTATAGTTCTTTATACAAGCTTATTTTATGGAAGTAATTTATATATTTTTTTAAAGTACCCATTACCCAGTTTTCCTTACCGAAACCAAGTCGATCCTACTTAGGTTTATTGGATTGTTAAGAGTCATGCTTGGGGACTATCTTGAGTGGCTATTCTTTCTCTTCACCAACTGCTGAAGGACTAACCTCAACCTCTTTCATTTTTCTTGTTTACCTGCATGAAATTTATGTAACTTATAATTGTGTGGTTTTCATAGAATAACTATTTCCTATCAAAGTATGTATACAATGCCTTCCTAGAGCCAGTATTGGTTTCATAGTGCCCTTATTCATACATATTGTGATTCAACTTCATTTATCTTACCATCCCAATATGGTTCCCAATGCAAAGTAATCATTCTCCATATGTCAAACCAATTTCTCTTCATACCTGCAACAATTGTTGTTCTTGCACATTTGATCATATATATCTATATATATATCTATATATATATATATATATATATATATATATATATATATATATATATATATATATATATATATATATATATATATATATATATATAGATAGATAGTATTCTAATTTATAATTTCTTGACACATAATATTTATTCTTTACTAGTAGGCACATACAATCCATAATTTTACCATAGAACAATGTAAGTTAAACAAAACTTATCTGATATATCTTGGGAAATAAATAGATGGCTCTCGCGGTCCACCCAAGTATAAGCTATCTATATGCTTAACTACCTTGTAGCTTCACCCCAAATAAATCAGAGAACAAGATAATAAATTAACAAAAATAAATGATATTTTTGCAAACCTTATGTAGTTTCCTATTCATCACAAGGGTTCCCACCAATATTTATCTCCCACTAGTGGTGTCTGATAATTATTGTCTTTCTCTCCCACATTAATCTCATTCAAGTCTAGAGTCTGCACATTTATCTCCTTCCTTTTTCTCATCATGCTAGAGCATCAGTATCTATTTTTCCTTCCTCTTCTTCTTGTTAACCTCTTTTTCTCCTAGAGGTATTCAAATAGAGTATGAATCCCTTCTTTTGGAGATTTTTCTTTGTTTTGTTATTTCCCCATTTTTTGGATACAACTAACTCTCTAACTGTTTCTCTAACTATTGGGGTTTAGTTCCACAAGAAAAACATCTATCTATTTCTCAAAAATAACAAATTTCATAAAATTTAACATTCATCATGTCTCATCTTAAAATAGCAACATCATTAAATATTTCCACAAATTAATAAAATATTTAAATTATCACATTCTAATTCTAATTTAAATAGATTTCAACTTAATGACCACTTAAACCAACAAGGCCATAATATTGGGGATATTACAACAATACTTGCAGATTATGTGATATTATCAACAAAATAATACACTTAACTATGAAGATATATTTCAATTGATTGGAATATGCATTATTCAATTTTTGTTGAAGATTATTACTAAAGTTAAACAATTTGACAGTGGTAGTTAATTCTCATATTCGAATTTTAATGGTGATAATATGTTTCTCAAATTTGAGTTTCTTATTGGCTTATAAAATGCTACCAATATTTGTTATTAACACTTAGTTACTAATGGTAATTTAGTATCCTTATATGACTAAATTTTTGTATAGGATTTTATGCATATTAAGATGGTATACAATAAAATATGATGACTAAGTAGATATTTACTTAACCATGGATAATGTCAATATAAATTCTTCAATCTTATAAATAACTTAGATGGCGATAGCAATAGTTCCTTATAAAAGTGACCAATTTAGCAGAATTGCATTGTTTAACAACGGTGATTCATTGTTAGAAAATAAGCATTATGACTTTTATCATTAAGCTAATGTAGTTATTAGATTCCCAAAATATAGTATTTTAAACTACAGAACATTCATGCCTATTTAACTTTTTTAAATATTCATACATTATAAATAACCTACGAATTACATGTAGATGGTGATTGCATACCATAACTAGAAAATTTAATATATCTATAACACCAATTATGAAGCATGTGCATGTACTCTTCCCTAATAAGAACAAGAAGAAAAGGGTTGTGGCTTTTTATGTGAGTTTAACAAGTGTGCATAAATGGTAACTGATATGACAAGGGTAGCAAATATTATTTGAAATCCTAATAATACACTATCCGATAATGAGAACGTATACGATGGAATACATTATGTATGTTCTTGAAACTTAGTCATAAAACTAGTAGTAGATAAGTGTTGATTACAATGATTTCTCAAACTTCAAACATAACAATGTAGTTCTACAAGTTGATGTTTCAATGATGGTTTTAGCATGAATGAGCTTATATACATCATACATCTAACAAAATATTTCATTTTCATCCTTTGGAAATTAGTCGAGTTTATGTCAATATTGTTAGCGACACTATATATTAAACCTAATTAGTTAGGTCCATTATGTTGTAGAAAATTTGGGGTCTAAATTGTAATTTCTAGATAGAATCTAGATGGGAATTTGAATCGATTGGCATTCTTAATTTATTTGACATGAAAATCTGCATTATTGACTTCAAGTTAGTAATGTCACAAGGTGACTTAGACACATGCATGAAAATGAAATATCATTTTGCATGGATTAGAACTATTGTGGATGATAATGTTTGGATTAGAAACAATATATCTATTAGAAGGTTTGGTTTCCATTAATTTGTCTTATGGAAAACATCTTTGTGAAAACTTTGTTTTAATTCCCTTATTGATAGTATCGAAAATGTATCTTTATTTTCTATGCTTCCTTTTAATGCATGGAATTTTTTTATATAGGTGAAAAATTAACAGGACCAATACCTTCTTACTTTGTTGAAGTATTGGGAAACATTGATGAATGTGAAAATTAAAAGGCTTTTCAAGTATATTTGGCAAGATATATCATATTTAAATAACATTGTTTGTAAAGGGTATAGTTTTATGAAGTACAGTTGTGACTAATGTCGTAGTATGGATAAGAGGGACCCAATTGAAGGAATCTTATTGTTGTCACTAAGATTCCAGAGGCAAAAAGCATAAGAACCAATAAAAAGTAAAAGGGTTACATTGTGACTTGAAAATAAAAATGTGAAGGTATAATGTTTACCATTATGCAAACATGACATACTAGATTTATGCATAGAAGATATAATCATGTTGCACTAAATTGCATATTTCTTATTATGTGGAAAATTTGAATGAACACCACCCGTGAGATGAGATGTCAATCATCATTCCTAAGAATTGTTGGATTTTGGGAGATGCCCTGATTGAATGCCAAAATCTCAAGGGCAATTGGGTAGTAAGGCCTAAAATGTTTCAATGAATTGTTAGTTAGTAGAAATCATGAGTTGGTAATTGAAAAATGCTTCAAGGAAACATTCAATGAAAGTGGAAATCAAATTATAATTTTTATTTTTATAGTTAATATTTTATTTTAAGAAAATAAAATGTAGATTGAAAAATAACCTCAAGGAAAAATGGTAAATTAGATTCAAAATGAGTTTTACAATGACAGGTGGCTAAAAAGACAAAAAGTGAAAAGTAAACCTTTTATTTTAGAATGTAAATATATATTTTTGTTAATAAAATGAAAGTGTTTTACTCATAATATTTGTTTTAATATAAGAAGACCCATCATGTGAGAAGTTAAACTCCTAACTACCTAGAAACCATCAGAATCAATGATGGTCGTGGAAGTGACAAGAAAAACATAGAAAAGGGAAAAAAAAAACCTACATTCTTAATACAAATGATTCTTTTTGGTTGACCTGACCACCAAAGTAATAACATGACTAGAGATAAATGTCATGGGTGGAATATGTATTGCGAAATAATGCGAGAGAAAAAGGCAGTATGCTTTTAGGGAAAACAACATGTTAATGGGAGATAAAGGCTCGACCTATACCTAGAACTAGCAGGAGTTTGTTTTGGTTGAGTAGGCGTAAATCTATGAAATATTTATTTTCTAGGAAGTAAAGGAGACTAATGCTTCGAGGAACTCTTGGAACTATAGTTCAATGGTTGGAAGGAATATAGAAGCATGCATTGTATTTCCTAGTATTCATGATACTAAACTTGTGGATGTCTTTAGAAAGGTCTGACAATATGTACTTTTTTCAGTTATGGATACATTGATCATTTTTATGATTAGAGAAGTATGTTCTCTCTGAGTAATTACATAGGTACTATGGTAAATAATTGTTATTGAAAAATATTGTGACTAGCATTTGGAATTCCAAAAATTATTGATAATTAAAACTAGTGTGATTAAAAATAATGTGAGTATGATTTATAAATATTACCTGGATTCCTTGGTTAATACACCACTGCATATTAGCTTGGTGATTATAAACCAACCAAGGTGCTTGTTGTTAGGCTAATAAGCCACTCTTAGAGTGGTTTCCATAGTTGATGAACCACCTATAATCAAAATATTGTGTGGAGTTGCAATGGTTTCCAAGAAAATTGGCAAGTTAAAAACCAAAAAAATAATAATAATGACAAAAGTAATAAAAGAATAGAAATGAGGATGGTGTTATCTTTAAGGGGAGAGTATGTAATATCCTTAGAACCTGCATATTGATTTTGAAATGTTTCGCATTTATAATTTTAATAAAATGAAAAATATTATTGGATTAGTATGATTGATGTATCCGAAATAGTCAATTTTTATTCAGTTGTAAGAAAGAATCAGTTGTGGGTTTTATAATGGTTCGCGACTGCTAGTTCAAGGAATATAAAAAAATAAAAATAAAAAAGAATAAGTCGCGTTCTTATGGGTGGGATCATCTCACTCGCTTGAGGAAGGAATGGATGAGATTATTTTTGTTAATGCAAAATTCACAAGTCATGCTACTAGCATTATCTTCATAGATATGAGTTTATTCATCAAGATAGTGGTGAGTATTCACACTCAGATGGATAATGAATAGATTTTTTCCTCTAAATGTATTTGAATAAATGCAGGAAAATGGTTTCTCATCTAAACAAATTATTCATATTAGTATTGTCTCATTTACAAGTTTAAAATTCTAGTTTATAGAGAATCCTTTAAGGTTCATTGTGTGCACATGCAAAGTAATTGATGTCATGAGGTTTGGATAAATTTCATGGTTTATCAGTTGGACATGACTAACCTAAAATTTTTGGAACCCTTCTAAGGTTGTGAAACTCATTAACACATCCTTTAGTAAGTAGTAACATCCAGGTCTAGATGAATGTTGTTTGCGCTGGTCAATATTGCGTGAAAACTTTTTTAACATGAGGAATAGGTGATGCATGTGTGTTAGCGATTTAAAGAGAGGGTTAGAATGGTCAGTATCATTACTTCTTCCCATCCTTTCCTTTAGACCAAAAATTAATAATTAGTATTGATGATATGGGGTGTATGTGGAAATGTCAATTTCCAAGGTTTTCCCTAATGTTTTAAGGCATTTTGAAGTGATATAAAGATTTTATTGTCAGATATATCATTGTGAAAAATTAATATAACATGGTTTTATTAATGCATAGAATTTTAGATTTACAACAATAAATAATCATGATTTTATAACTACTACACATTTTATAATTGTATGCATTGGTATAATACATTTGAATTAAAGACAATGAGCGTATCCATATTTTATATTGTTACCTATGTTAATGCAAATTGGTAATAATAAGAATGATTTTATATTAAAAGGAACAAGTAGATTGATACCCATGGTTTTGCAACTATAGTAGTAACTGGAAATCAATACCATGGTTTTGTGAATTTATTCTCATTGTTTTGCATTTTCTTAAATGAAATAAATGTATGGTTTTGAAAATAATAGTTATGGTATTACATGTGTTTAAGATTTATGGTTTTGTATTTGATAATGAATTCAAAAGTAAAATATTAGTTATGGTTATGATTTTACTTTTATACACGCATTTGCAAGATAGTGTTTTCATGTAAAGATGTATAATACATTGAAATTATTAATGATTCTAACATGAAGGTGAAATCCATTAGTGATTGAATCATTAAGGTACAAAGTTATGACATCTCTCACATTATTGGAGGAAAGGCCATAAGATTTTGAGTTTTTATAATTTGATATTTCAGGTAATCATGATGTTATAATTTTTATTGATGATAATGGCAGAAGGGATCAAATTATGACTTATCACAAATTGATTGAATCTCTTTGGCAACAATTAAATGATGGTTTATAACTAGTAATATTGTATTTGAGGAGACGATTACTTATAATTATTATTATATGCAGAGTGAAAAAATTTCAGATGCAGTTTTATGATGGGAAAAATGGTTTACTATGATATATTTCTAAGTTGTTATGGTTTGAAAATGGTGATGCACAATGGTAAAGAAAGTTACTATTGTAAACAACCATTTCAAAAGGATATAATGCTCTAATACATGTTGGGTAATGAGTTGAGAATTATGACAACATATGTAATGTATGGGCATTTATTTAATAGCGTACTAATGAAAATTATATTTCTTTCTAAAAATCTTATCAATGAACAAAGGATGGAATCCCTCCTTGTCATATCGCTCATGGAATTTTACTCAAAAACATAGCAATGCTAGGAACAACATTTTTATTGTTTAAAAGATGCATAACACAATTACACCTAATTGGAGGTTATTTTATTGGTGATCGAGCTTTGCAACTCGACTCCTGATTTGAAAACCCTCGAGCCCGCATCTTGCGCATTTTGTAGACAGCGAGCGCACTCACTCTCAGCCGCCCTGACCCCTGCAAGCATGTCCGCCTGGGGCTCTCCTTCGTTCTGCGGGCGGACTGGTTCATGGAGGACCGTGCTGCTACCTGCCAGCTTTTGACAGGCGTCTTCCCCAGGGCTTGTGGCCATGGAGGTGCTGGGCACTCCCCAGGTGCCTCTTCCTTCTCCTCCGTCGCTCTCGCCTTCTGAGGCCTTCAATCGGCTCTTGGAAGGGCTCCCAAAGAAGAAGAATTCTGAAGCTGCGAAATTTGTAAAAAGGCTGGATGATATTCTTGTGATCTCCCTTCCTCTAGAAACCTCGATCCAAGTTGCATTGTCTTTGGCCGAACGGGCTCTCATCGGACAGTTCACTGGGCTATGGCCATCTCCAAAATCCACTGAGAGCTGGGTCAACAGAAATTGGGCATTGTTGATCAAAGAAAGTGTCATCTCTTACTTTTTGGGGAGAGGATACTTCCTCTTCGAATTCACTTCAAAGGATGAAAAAGATCTAATCTTCCAAAATGGCCCCTACTTCATGGGTCCTCAGGGTTTGTATCTGAATAAATGGACTTCTGATTTTGATCCGGTAGTAGACGTGCCCAAAGCAGTCCCGGTGTGGGTTAGACTTCCAAACCTCCCAGTGCATTATTGGAATTGAGACTCATTGATGCACATTGGAAGTGCCCTGGGGAAATTTATAGACCGAGCGAATAATAAGGACCAATATGACTGTGCCAGGATCTGTGTAGAAGTAGATCTGGAGGTGGGGCTACCAGAGGCCATCAAAATAAATTTCGGAAGCTGGACGCACTTGCAGAAATTGGACTATGATCAGTTTCCCTTCAAATGCTGGAAAGGCCATGTTTATGGCCACTTCGCCATAGGTTGCTCGACCAACAATGAGGCTGTGCAGGGGGAGGATGGATGGAATCAAGTCAAGCGCCCCAAACCTTATCTCAAGACACAAAAGTCAGGAGTCCCTAATGGCAAAGGACCTCATCAGTCCTTTGCTCAACAGATCCCGCCTAAGCCTGCTCCAGAAAATAAGTTCGATCCTCTTAGCTCGCAACCAGAGGACACCCAGGAGGTCGTTGTCCAAAAGGAGATAGAAGCTACTCAAGAGATTGAGAACCAAAACCCAATCTCTCCAAGAAAAGGTACTCCCTCAGCCTCCCTTAAAGGTACAAGTGTTGAAGATCCCAAAGGTATGACTTTAGAAGATAAGGAAGAAGAGTAGGAAACGGACGAGTCAGAGGAGGAAGGAGAAATAGGAGAGTCCCAAACCTCGGTAAGAAGATCTACAAGAGGCCGTAAAACTGACAGGGAAAAAAGAGAGTAGGAGACTTACAAAGATAAGCTACAGGGCAGCCAGCCAACTCTGGAAAATCTGCTAGCCTCAAAGCCTAGGATGTTGAAAAATCAACCCCAAGGCTCCAAGGGAGCCCACCAGAAACATAAATAATGATGGTCATCTCCTGGAGTTGTAGAGGTATGGGGAGTAAAGTAAAGGAAGAAGCCATGAGAAGCCTAATAAGAACAAAAACCCTAGACATACTTCTCGTCTAGGAGACTAAGCTGGAAGACATAATCTTTCTGCAAGCAAGTAAGAAACTTTGGTTTAAAAGTGAAGCAAGAGCAATCTCTGCCCGAGGCGCCTCGGGAGGGATTGCAACTCTATGGAATGCCAGTGAATTTGCAGTCATCTTTGAGGCTAGTAATACTCACTGGTTGCTGCTGAAAATGCAGAATTTGGATACTAAGGAAATCCTTTGCCTTTTCAATGTATACTATCCAGTCAATGTCGAGGAGAAAAGGATTTTTGGGATTCGATAAGGCACCAAGAAGACTTGATGAACCTAGAAAATATTATTATTGCTGGAGACCTCAATCTCACTCTTCACTCGTCTGAAAAAAGGGGAGGTAGCGCAGTCTGAGATCCGGCAAGGGAATTGGCGGAGGATCTTATGCAGGATTGGGACTTGCTGGATATCAAGCCTTCTTCCGGTAAGTACTCTTGGTCTAACAAAAGAGAAGGCCCTGGTCATATTGCTGCCAGATTAGACAAATTTTTCATTCAAAGCTCCTATCTGTTACTAGGTTTAGAACCCAGAATGCACATTCTTGCTAGCAGCATCTCGGACCATAAGCCCATAAAGATAGAACTTCTAGCCCATCTTGATCTGGGTCCTATTCCCTTTAGATTTAGTCCCCTCTAGGTCAAGGAGCAAGACTTCATGCAAACAGTCAAGGAATGTTGAAGTCAACTTGTCAAAGGATCTCCTTTCTTTATCTGGGAGGAAAAGCTTAGAAGGGTAAAAGGAGTTCTAAAACGATGGGTTAAAACCCTGTTCAACCTTGATACAGAAAGAAAAGCCATTAAAGCCTCTCTTGCCACTCATCAAACTCATATGGAGAATGCTATAGTCACAGAGGAATTGTTAGATCAAGAGGCCCACCTGCAATAGTGCTTTCATAAGGCCTGCTTAGCTGAAGAAGAATACTGGAGATTAAAATCTCGAAATCTCTAGCTCAAAGCAGGGGACAGGAACACTGCTTATTTCCACAAATAAACCCAGGCCAGGAAATGCTTCAACACTATTTTTGAGATTAAGGATGATAACGACACTCACAAGGATTTTGTAAACATTAAGAAAGCAACCTTTTCTCATTTTCAAAACTTGTATAGTGAAGAAAAGGATCCGCACCAATACTCAGATCTGTTAGACATTATTCCTTCTGCAATTTATCCTCGTATGAACGAGATCTTGGAGGCCAAAGTCACTAAAGATGAAGTTAAAAAGGACCTTTTTGATATGGATCCAGATAAGGCCCCTAGGCCGGATGGCTTCTTTGCCAGGTTTCTCCAAGTTTGTTGGCCGATTGTTGAAAAGGATCTGCTCAAAATGGTTCAAAAGTCTCAAAATACTCAGAAAATAGGAGGCAGCACAAACTCTTCTTTCTTAGCCCTCATACCCAAGGAAAAAGGCGCCAACAACTTTAGCAGATTTCGTCCAATTCCTTATGCAATACTGGGTACAAAATAATCACTAAAGTAATTGCAAACAGACTGAAGCACATTCTTCCCAAAATAATACCGGAGAATCAAGGAGGCTTCATCTAAGGAAGGCAGATCGTGGACAATGTCACCCTTGTTCAAGAGCCAATTCACTCAAGTCTTCTTTGAAAAGAACAAGGTATGGTGATTAAACTTGATTTAGCAAATGCCTTTGATCGAGTAAATCATAGCTTAATTTTAAAAGTCATGAGCAAGTTTGGTTTTGGAGCAAAATTCATTAATTGGATCCGCGCATGCATGCCAAAGCCATTGATTGCTCCTCTTGTAAATGGAAGAGCCACTGATTTTTCAAAGCTTCGAGAGGGCTTAGGCAGGGGTGTCCTCTTTCCCCTCTACTATTTTTCATCCAATCCTCTGTTCTCAACTTCCTGTTGGACAAAAAGATGTAAGATCAAGATATTAATGGACTGTGTATTGCAAGAGGGATCAAAAACATAAATCACGCTTTATTTTCGAATGACACTCTGCTTTTGGGTTCAACCTCTCTTTCCTCTACCTCTAAATTTAAAGCAGTTTTGGATGAATTCAGTGAGGCCTCAGGCAGCGTTGTAAATAAGAACAAATGTCACATCTTCAGCTGGAATACTTCGCCTAGATTGCTCTTCGCTATTTCTAGATGTTTGGGTTTTGCAGCCTCCTCTTCTTGGACTTCTTTCAAATATTTGGGCCTTCCTATTGTTCATAGCAAATACTGGCTACCTCAGCTTGAAAAATTCAAGACTAGGATCCAAGCCTGGGGCTACTCCTGGCTCAACTCTGGTGGTAAATCTATCCTAATTAAATATGTGCTTACGAGCCTCCCTCTATTTCAATTTGCTGGGCTCCTCACTCTGGCAATCATATTTAAAAAAATGGAAGAGTTCATGCGGAGGTTCTTTTGGAAGGGATGAAAACAGAATGAAAACAAGATTCCCCTTATTAGCTGGGAAACCATCTGCAAGCCACTGTGGGAGGGTGGTTTTAATTTCAAAAACATTTGTCAGCAGAATGTGGCTATGGAAGCTAAGATTATCTGGAGCATCATTGCACCAAACCTGGCTGGGCCCAATTGGCTCTTTGGAAAAAATACTTCAGAGGTCCTCGTTCTAGCTATTTAGACAATGTGATTCATTTGCCTAATTCGTCTTTCCTCAAGCTATATGCTAAAGCTGCTCCTTTAATCAATGTGCACTCCTACTGGAGCCCAGGAAATGGCAAAAAGATCAACATCTGGACTGATAAAATCATGAATATGGACCCAATCGCAGACAGAGCCTCTATTAGAGAACTGCGATGTTGGATGGATAGAGAGGGGCTGTGTTCGTTGTGGGATATCTCTCTTTGGAGCGATTCTGTCTGGGCAGGTTGGAAACGAATTGAGGTGCCGGCCCATCTGACCAACGAATGGACCACGTTGCTTGATCTCCTTCATGGCTTGGCGCCCACGCACATGAGGAAAAGAGATGTGAAAGGCTGGGGGCTAAATTCCAGAGGCTATGTTGTCTCCATGGGATATGCCAAGCTGAATGAGAGGCCATACGTCCCCCCCACCCCATTACCTTGGTAGGGAGTCTGGCGTTTCCCGTCATGGCCCAAAGTCAACTTTTTTGCCTGGCTTCTTTGCCATGGCAAAATCCTAACGTATGACATATTGCAGAGAAAAGGGTTCTACGGTCCCTCCATCTGCTTGCTGTGGTTTACTATGATATATTTCTAAGTTGTTATGGTTTGAAAATGGTGATGCATAATAGTAAAGAAAGTTACTATTGTAAACAAACATTTCAAAAGGATATAATGCTCTAATACATGTTGGGTAATGAGTTGAGAAATATAACAACATATGTAATGTATGGGCATTTATTTAATAGCGTACTAATGAAAATTATATTTCTTTCTAAAAATCTTATCGATGAACAAAGGATGGAATCCCTCCTTGTCATATCGCTCATGGAATTTTACTCAAAAACATAGCAATGCTAGGAACAAAATTTTTATTGTTTAAAAGATGCATAACACAATTACACCTAATTGGAGGTTATTTTACTGGTGATCGAGCTCTGCAACTCGACTCCTGATTTGCAAACCCTCGAGCCCGCATCTTGCGTGTTCTGTAGACAGTGAGCGTGCTCACTCTCGACTGCCCTGACCCCTGCAAGCATGTTCGCCTGGGGCTCTCCTTCTTTCTGCGGGCGGACTGGTTCATGGAGGACTGTGCTACTACCTGCTAGCTTTTGACAGGCCTATTCCCCAGGGCTTGCGGCCATGGAGGTGTTGGGCACTCCCCAGGTGCCTCTTCCTTCTCCTCCGTCGCTCTCACCTTTTGAGGCCTTCAATCGTCTCTTGGAAGGGCTCCCAAAGAAGAAGAATTCTGAAGCTGCGAAATTTGTAAAAAGGCTGGATGATATTCTTGTGATCTCCCTTCCTCCAGAAACCCCAATCCAAGTTGCATTGTCTTTGGCCGAACGGGCTCTCATCGGCCAGTTCACTCGGCTATGGCCATCTCCAAAATCCACTGAGAGCTGGGTCAACAGAAATTGGGCGATGTTGATCAAAGAAAGTGTCATCTCTTACTTTCTAGGGAGAGGATACTTCCTCTTCGAATTCACTTCAAAGGATGACAAAGATCTGATCTTCCAAAACGGCCCCTACTTCATGGACCCTCAGGGTTTGTATCTGAATAAATGGACTCCGAATTTCGATCCGGTAGTAGACGTGCCCAAAGCAGTCCCGGTGTGGGTTAGACTTCCAAACCTCCCAGTGCATTATTGGAATTGAGACTCATTGATGCACATTGGAAATGCCCTGGGGAAATTTATAGATCGAGCGAACAATAAGGACCAATATGACTGTGTCAGGATCTGTGTAGAAGTAGATCTGGAGGTGGGGCTACCAGAGGCCATCAAAATAAATGTCGGAAGCTGGACGCACTTGCAGAAACTGGACTATGAGTAGTTTCCCTTCAAATGCTGGAAATGCCATGTTTATGGCCACTTCGCCAGAGGTTTCCCAACCAACAATGAGGTTGTGTAGGGGAAGGAGGATGGATGGAATCAAGTCAAGCGCCCCAAACCTTATCTCAAGACACAAAATCCAGGAGGCCCTAATGGCAAAGGACCTCATCAGTCCTCTACTCAACAAATCTCGGCCTAAGCCTGCTCCAGAAAATAAGTTCGATCCTCTTAGCTCACAACCAGAGGACACCCAAGAGGTCGTTGTCCAAAAGGAGATGGAAGCTACTCAAGAGATCGAGAACCAAAAACCAATCTCTCCAAGCAAAGGTACTCCCTCAGCCTCCCTTAAAGGTACAAGTGTTGAAGATCCCAAAGGTATGACTTTAGAAGATAAGGAAGAAGAGTAGGAAATGGACGAGACAGAGGAGGAAGGAGAGATAGGAGAGTCCCAAACCTCGGTAAGAAGATCTACAAGAGGCTGTAAAACTGACAGGGAAAAAAGAGAGCAGGAGACTTACAAAGATAAGCTACAGGGCAGCGAGCCAACTCTGGAAAAACTGCTAGCCTTAAAGCCTAGGATGTTGAAAAATCAGCCCCAAGGCTCCAAGGGAGCCCACCAGAAACATAAATAATGAAGTTCATCTCCTGGAATTGTAGAGGTATGGGGAGTAAAGTCAAGGAAGAATCCATGAGAAGCCTAATAAGAACAGAAACCCCAGACATACTTCTCGTCCAGGAGACTAAGCTGGAAGACATAATCTTTCTGCAAGCAAGTAAGAAACTTTGGTTTAAAAGTGAAGCAAGAGCAATCTCTGCTCGAGGCGCCTCGGGAGGGATTGGAACCCTATGGAATGCCAGCAAATTTGCAGTCATCTTTGAGGCTAATAATACTCACCGGTTGCTGCTGAAAATGCAGAATTTGGATACTAAGGAAATCCTTTGCCTTTTCAATGGATTCTCTCCAGTCAATGTCGGGGAAAAAAAGGATTTTTGGGATTTGATAAGGCACCAAGCAGACTTGATGAACCTAGAAAATATTATTATTTTTGGAGACCTCAATCTCACTCTTCACTCGTTTGAAAAGGGGAGGTAGCGCAGTCTGAGATCCGACAAGGGAATTGGCGAAGGATCTTATGCAGGATTGGGACTTACTGGATATCAAGCCTTCTTCCGGTAAGTACTCTTGGTCTAACAAAAGAGTAGGCCCTGGTCATATTGCTGCCAGATTAGACAGATTTTTCATTCAAAGCTCCTATCTGTTACTAGGTTTAGAACCCAGAATGCACATTCTTGCTAGCAGCATCTCGGACCATAAGCCCATAAAGCTAGAACTTCTAGCCCATCTTGATCTAGGTCCTATTCCCTTTAGATTTAGTCCCCTCTAGGTCAAGGAGCCAAAATTCATGCAAACAGTCAAGGAATGTTGGAGTCAACCTATCAAAGGATCTCCTTTCTTTATCTGGGAGGAAAAGCTTAGAAGGGTAAAAGGAGTTCTAAAACGATGGGTTAAAACCCTGTCCAACCTTGATATAGAAAGAAAATCCATTAAAGCCTCTCTTGCCACTCATCAAACTCATATGGAGAATACTATAGTCACAGAGGAATTGTTAGATCAAGAGGCCCACCTGCAACAGTGCTTTCATAAGGCCTGCCTAGCTGAAGAAGAATACTGGAGATTAAAATCTCGAAATCTCTAGCTCAAAGCAGGGGACAGGAACACTGCTTTTTTCCACAAACAAACCCAGGCCAGGAAATGCTTCAACACTATTTCTGAGATTAAGGATGATAACGATACTCACAAGGATTTTGTAAACATTAAGAAAGCAACCTTTTCTCATTGTCAAAACTTGTATAGTGAAGAAAAGGATCCGCACCAATACTCAGATCTGTTAGACATTATTCCTTCTGCAATTTCTCCTCGTATGAACGAGATCTTGGAGGCCAAAGTCACTAAAGATGAAGTTAAAAAGGCCCTTTTTGATATGGGTCCAGATAAGGCCCCTGGGCCTGATGGCTTCTCTGCCAGGTTTCTCCAAGTTTGCTGGCCGATTGTGGAAAAGGATCTGCTCAAAATGGTTCAAAAGTATCAAATACTCAGAAAATAGGAGGCAGCACAAACTCTGCTTTCTTAGCCCTCATACCCAAGGAAAAATGCACCAACAACTTTAGCAGATTCCGTCCAATTCCTTATGCAATACTGGGTAAAAATAATCACTAAAGTAATTGCAAACAGACTGAAGCACATTCTTCCGAAAATAATACCGGAGAATCAAGGAGGCTTCATCCAAGGAAGGCAGATTGTGGACAATGTCACCCTTGAGGAAATTCACTCAAGTCTTCTTCGAAAAGAACAAGGTATGGTGATTAAACTTGATTTAGCAAATACCTTTGATCGAGTAAATCATAGCTTTCTTTTAAAAGTCATGAGCAAGTTTGGTTTTGGAGAAAACTTCATTAATTGGATCCTGGCATGCATCTCGAAGCCATTGATTTCTCCTCTTGTAAATGGAAGAGCCACTGATTTTTTCAAAGCTTCGAGAGGGCTTAGGCAGGGGTGTCCTCTTTCCCCTCTGTTATTTGTCATCCAATCCTCTATTCTCAGCTTACTGTTGGACAAAAAGATACAAGATCAAGATATTAATGGGTTGTGTATTGCAAGAGGGGTCAAAAACATAAATCACGCTTTATTTGCGGATGACACTCTGCTTTTGGGTTCTGCCTCTCTTTCCTCTGCCTCTAAATTTAAAGCAATTTTGGATGAATTCAGTGAGGCCTCAGGCAGCATTGTAAATAAGAACAAATGTCACATCTTCAGCTGGAATACTTCGCCCAGATTTCTCTCCGTTATTTCTAGATGTTTGGGTTTTGCAGCCTCCTCTTCTTGGACTTCTTTCAAATACATGGGCCTTCCTATTGTTCATAAGAGACCTGCAAGCAAAGACTGTCTCCCTCAGCTTGAAAAATTCAAGACTAGGATCCAAGCCTGGGGCTACTCCTGGCTCAACTCTGCTGGTAAATCTGTCCTAATTAAATCTGTGCTTACCAGCCTCCCTCTATTTCAATTTGCTGGGCTCCTCACTCCGACAATCATATTAAAAAAAATGGAAGAGTTCATGTAGAGGTTCTTTTGGAAGGGAGGAAAACAGAATGAAAACAAGATTCCCCTTATCAGCTGGGAAACCATCTCCAAGCCACTGTGGGAGGGTGGTTTGAATTTCAAAAACCTCTGTCAGCAGAATGTGGCTATGGAAGCTAAGACTATCTGGAGCATCATTGCACCAAACTTGGCTGGGCCCAATTGGCTCTCTGGAAAAAATACTTCAGAGGTCCTCATTCTAGCTGTTTAGACAATGTGATTCATTTGCCTAACTCATCTTTCCTCAAGCTGTATGCTAAAGCTGCTCCTTCAATCAATGTGCACTCCTACTGGATCCCAGGAAATGGTAAAAAGATCAACATCTGCACTGATAAAATCATGAATATGGACCCAATCGAAGACAGAGCCTCCATTAGAGCACTGCGATGCTGGATGGATAGAGAGGGGTTGTGTTCGTTGTGGGATATCTCTCTTTGGAGCGTTTCTGTTTGGGCAGGTTGGAAACGAATTGAGGTGCCAGCCCATCTGACCAACGAATGGACCACGTTGCCCACGCACATGAGGAAAAGAGATGTGAAAGGTTGGGGGCTAAATGCCAAAGGCTATGCTGTCTCCATGGGATATGCCAAGCTGAATGAGAGGCCATATGTCCCCCCCACCCCAGCACCTTGGCAGGGGGTCTGGCATTTCCCGTCATGGCCCAAAGTAAACTTTTTTGCCTGGCTTCTTTGCCATGGCAGAATCTTAATGTATGACATATTGCAGAGAAAAGGGTTCTACGATCCCTCCATCTACTCGTTGTACAACAAAAATGCAGAGACAACAGTCCATTTAATCCTTGAATGCAACTTCTCTAAGCAGATCTAGTTCTCCTTTATTCACAATTTGGATCCCAACTTTTTTCTTCCTTGTTCCACTGCTGATATTTTTTCTAATTGGGCAATCAGATATCTTGGCTCCCCTCCTAAAAACCAGATAATCAAAACTGCATGGGTTGTCCTTCCAAAGGTTATTTGTTGGCAGATATGGCTAGAACGAAACAGAAGAATTTTTAGAAATTCTAATTAGAATCACAAGGTTTTAGAAATCAAGATTAAATGTCATTTAAAGGAGTGCTTGACTGATATAAAAGATGATTCTAATCTCAGCCAACAGGACATCGCTTGGGGATCATTCCTTGACTTGCAATTTCAACCAGTAGTTAGAAACGTCCCTCCTCTTAAACACTGGCAAATAAGGAAATCAGAAACTGACTTTCAAGACTGGCTCAAATCGCATTCAAGGCACTCCTCTTTTTTGATGGGGCAGCTAAGGGCAATCCAGGCAAAGCTGGTGTAGGAGATGTTGTTGTAAATCCAATTGGGGAAAAAATTCATTCCTTTGCTTGGGGGCTTGGACACTCATCCAACATTCAAGCTGGGGCTTTGGCCCTCTTGCAAGACCTCGAGATCCTTAAAGAATTAAATATAATGAAGCAAATGTTATAGGTGACTCCCAGACTTAAAGTTATCAAGTGGACATCGTAATTTTTATAACGAAATAACAAACTAGACTCAGTTTCATATCAAAGTTATTAAAATCTAGTAGATATAAGTAAAGATATTAAAATCTAGTGGATTTTGTATAAGTATTTTATGTTATTATATATTGTTTTATAGATTAGCACAATTATATTAATAAATGTGGTTGAAAAATGTTGATAAAAATAAATGGTATAAATCTAATATTAATAATAATATTAAAATTAAAATTAATAAATATATAACAATAAAATAATAATAATATTACAAAAATAACTATTATTATTATTAATTATTTAATTTATTATATTAACTAATTAAAATTAATTTT
The DNA here is from genome assembly GCA_031772625.1 of Pinus tabuliformis. Taxonomy (NCBI): domain Eukaryota; kingdom Viridiplantae; phylum Streptophyta; class Pinopsida; order Pinales; family Pinaceae; genus Pinus; species Pinus tabuliformis. Next base: position 439,187,691 of record CM062813.1, on the reverse strand, counting down.
TAATTAAATTATTACTTAATATTATTCGTCGATAGGCATATATATATATATGAAGTTAAGGTGGAAGGAGATATGTTGACTTTTTACATCAACAACGAAGATTTAAGGTTCTGTGAATATGCTTCGTCTTAAAGCTTATCTACAGTTGGGGTTTGTGTTACATGGTGCATTTGTCTTAAGTGGCAGTTTGTGTGAATCGACGGTTTGTGTGTTTCATTCCTCACGGCCGTTGTTTATTCATCCTTGCGCAAGGAGCGAACCACACCGACACAAACATCACAAATTCGACGACAATCAGACCGACAAGAAGGTTAATCTTTATGCCCTCCCTCCTTGATTATCTCTTCAACCTTCGTGATCCAACTTTGGTCGAGCATGATATTCAAGCTGAAATTCCTGTCCAAAATACTCTTGATGTGAGTTGTAGGATTTCTTGGAGAAACGATCCAACATAAATGGGCGAAATGATCCAACTTAAAGTGAGATTCCATAAAATTACAGTTGAACATTGCTCGACACTGTTGTTTTTGGCGATTATTGTCGTGCTTGTCTTTTTTTGAATCGTTGGGTATGATCAGTTTTGATTTAAGCTTTACTTCACAATTTATTCTATATGAAACTTCAAATATAACCCTGAATTGAATTTCAATCTTAATAGTCTGATGACAACCGGGAAGGACAAATAGTGCCCACCAATATGTTTTAGTCAGTTCCTAATAAATACATGCTAATGAAAATTCCCAACTAAGAGAGAAAAGCGTGGACTCGAAAAATGCTCAATTGTTCGCTCAGGGTTGTGTTCTCGCAACAAGGGTTTCAATTTTTGGGAACACCTAGTTATGATTATGAAGCCTCATTGTACCCATTTTATTTTAAGTGGCTTCAAGAGGACATGAAACCTTAGGCCAAGGTTGGAATTACGTTGGACATGGTTTAAGCAGCAAAGAAATCAACTTATTTCAGGTTGGCGATTGTTGACGTAGGATGTTTGCAGAATTGAATCGAAAGTATTATCAGACCATAGATCTATTTACAATATGGGGAATTGTGCAGTGATGGGGTTACAAAGGAGAGTGAAGAAAATCAAAGAAGAACACAACAATCAACAAAGTAATAACATTGAAAATTAAGAGACAACAAAATCTTATTTGAGAGATAGATCTTGAGACAAGAAGATATTATTGAATGGAAAACCAAAACCACACTTCTATTACACACATGCCTTGGCCTTGCTTGCATTGCTCAGGCATAAGCAAGATTTTAAATTTATAGATGGGAGAGAGTTCTGGATTTCTCCTCATGTGAAATTCATGGCTGCATAATGAAGCCAAAAAGTCAAGGGCGGTGGTCGGTGTCGACTATAGATTTTTGCATAGGTGATGTCGATGACTATTGTTGTGTCACCTTCATTTGACTTCACATTCAACATTCTCCCATTTGAAGCCAAATGAATAATCATGAATTAAGTCACGTCGAGTCCTATCATCCCTCTACATAACTCATGGTTATTTCTTGATTGAATCTTACTAGTGAGAATATCAATAGTGTTCCTATTTGTATGGATCTTTCCAAGGACAATTTCCCTTCCTTTAACACATGCCAAATCCAATGGTACCTTAGTCATTCTTCGTCTTTCGTGGTTGAATCTTAGTGAGAATATCAATAGTGTTCCTATCTATATGGATCTTTCCAAGGACAATTTCCCTTCCTTTAACACATGCCGAATCCAATAGTACCTCAGTCATTCTTGGTCATTCTTGTTAGTATTCCTTTGAACAACATGGAATTTTTGAAATATTTCAAACACTTCACTTTTACTTTTCATAGGGTAGGCCCAAATCTTCCTGGATGTAACATCTTTAAATGTTACAAAATATGATGCTCCTCCTAATGACTTAGTGTTAACAAGCCCAAACACATCCGAGTGTATCAATTCTAACAACTTTTTCTTTATGTCATGGCCACCTCTAAGGAATGAAACCCTTCGTTGTATACCATATATACAATGCTCACAAATATCAAGATTATAGGATTTCAAACCTAGTAGTATTTTTTTACCAACAAGGATTTTTAAGCCTTTCTCACTAATGTGACCTAAGTGCTTATGCCACAATTTTTTTGACTTTTCTTCTTTTGTGACAGCAGCCAAATCCAACTTCCCTATCATTCGCTTCAATGTATATAATGTTCCTGTCTTGGGTCCTCTCGTGATGACCAATGCTCCTTTGCTAATTTTCCAGCCTCCTTTTCCAAAGCTTGTGGAATAGCCTTCATCATCTAGTCATTCCAACATTTCTGGTACATGCCTGACCTATTTCAAAATTACATCTTGTCTATCCTTCATCTTGATATGGACATCTCCCACTCCAACAACACTGAAAAAATGATTATTCCCCAAATGCACTCTACCATAATCACAGGGATTATATGCAACAAAACTATCTTTACATGGGGTTACATGGTGAGATGCCCCAGAGTCAAGGATGCAATCAAAGTTACTGATATATGTATATAAAAATGCATGTTCTACTAAAATAGTAAATAATACATCACCATTTGTGACTACAACATTAGTCTCACCTTCGTTTGTGCTGGATGACTTGTGATTTGTACTGGCCAATTTCTGGTCCTTTTGTCCTCTCTTCCAAACTCAACATTCTTTATTCATGTACCTAGGTTTGCCACAATGAAAGAAAATGAGCCTGCCCCTCCTTGATTTTGGTCGACCTATCGATTTTGAATGCCCTTGTCAGCCTTGATCAATTCTCCTAGCATAATCAACTAGAGCTAGAGCTTCTCCTCCCTGGTTTTTTGAAATTCACCTGTGTCACAGCTCCTTATTCATTAAACTATTGTTGACATCATCAAAATTCATGGTTCTTGCACGGGATGAAATGCTTATAGCCACAATTAAATTTTTCCAGTTGTCTGGGATAGAACACATTACCAAGATAGCTCTAATTTCATCATCTAGAATGATTTTTACAGAGACACGCTGACTAGTAATAATATTGAATTCATTCAAGTGCTCAACAACTGAAGCACCCTCCTTCATCTTGAGATTATAAATCTTCTTCATCAAAAACACTTTGTTCAACGCCGTGTTCTTCTCATATAGATCATGGAGCTTCTTCCACAATCCTTCTGTTGTCTTTTCTCTAGACACATTGAAATACACATTTTTTGCTAGATATTGGTGCATTGTTGCAATCACTTTTCTATCTAGCTTCTTCCACTCTTCATCCGTCATCTATGAGGGCTATGAGGGGTTATTTGTTGTGTCCTCAATCAGAAAATATTGATTATTTAAAATCTATATATCCTCCATATGTGATTAGTCCCACTCAACTAATGTGTCCATTCTTAATAAAATTCAAACCCCAAAAATCAAATTTCCACTTACAAAGTAAAACTTTAATTATTTGTCCTTACAAACTTTTAAAATAAAAAACAAAAATAAAACTTTTTTAAAAATTATATAACTAACTATGAACTTTTTTTTTGATAAATAATTAAAAAAAAATTACACCTCTTAACTAGGTAAACTTCCAACCGCATTCTCAAATTAAAACTTTTGACATCATTCTCAACTTAATAAACTAACTTCCAACCACATTCTCAAATTAAAACTTTCAACACCATTTTCAAATTCAAGAAAGAAGTCATACTCCCCTTTTTAACAATGAAGCAGCATTGGTCGTTGGGATTCGACCTCGGGGCAGCCAGAAGGCGGATTCGGGCTTCGAGCTTCTTTTTGTTGTTAATGGCTAGACATTTCGTGGAAACCTCACATTCGAACGTGATTGGAGATCACGTCCCAGATTCTGTTGCTTGCCAGAATCAAGCACTCGTCTTCCTCTCTCATAACTGCATTATACTTTGTTCTCTGTTCTGGTTGGAGATCACGTCCTATATGCCTTTGGTTTCCAGAATCAAGCACTCGTCTTCCTCTGTTACTGCCGTGAAGCTCACCTTGGGCTCGGTCTTTGATACCAGTTGATGGTGTTACAGATCAGAGTGAAGAAAATCACAACAGAACAGAATGACCAACAAAGCAGCAATATTTAAAATTCAGAGACAACACAATCTTATCTGAGAGATAGATCTTAAAACAAGAAGAAATAATATAAATTTATATAATGGTGAGATTTTTTTTAAGTCTATTTACAATGTTGGAAATTAGTAATAAGATTTGTTTTTTATATAAATTTATATAATGGTGAGATTTTTTTTAAGTCTATTTACAACATTCGAAATTAGTAATAAGATTTGTTTTTTATTGCTTATATCTTCTTACACTATGGACATATAAATAACCCTCCAAAAATTTGGAAAAATTTCTCCTCATGTGAAATTCATAACTGAACAAACAAACTAGAAAATCAAAGGCGCTTCGTTTGATTTCACATTTGACAGGCCATTGCTGAAATTCTATCTAGAATGCTTCTCAACTTGGACTTATGTTCAATCGTGATGACAAACCCATTTTCAAATGAGCCGACTACAGAAATTCGTGTGTCTCCTCCCCCGCTGTTTTTCTATTGCGGTACTGAAGACTTCTTGAAAATCAAAATTGAGTCTTGTACATGATATTGATGGAATATTTCAAAATCTGAAATAAAACTTTATTTATTGTAATAATATCTTTCGTGGAAATTTAAACAAAATTTAAACAAGTTATATTAGATATCATTTTGAGATTCAACTTTGTAGAGGTGGTCGTAACTGACTAATTTCTCATGATTTTTGAATTGTTCACTTAGCACTCATTGCATCTGAAATGAATCACATATAGTCAATCATCACTTCCGGGGCTTGCACCCACAAGGTCACCCATCCCAGATCTCCTCTGGCTCAAGCACGCTTAACTTGGAGTTTTCCCCACAATCAAGCCCACTTAGCTTGCTACCCTATTTGCAAAACCTTAGCAAGTATTGTGCCTCATGAACCATTCATTGTAGCTCGGTTAATCTTGACTTGGCTTGCACCCAGTAAGCAGTACTTCCCAGGAATTCCAGATCTCCTCTGGCTCAAGCACACTTAACTTGGAGTTTTCCCCATAATCAAGCCCTTAGCTTGCTACCCCATTTGCAAAAACTTAGCAAGTATTGTGCCTCATGAACCGCTCCGTTAATCATCGTAAATTAGTGATTTTTTAATATAGATTAAGAATCTTGTTAAAAAATATTAATATTTTAATTTGAAAATTGTGTTGTATAAAAACATAATCCAAATAATTGAAATTATATTTTAAATCCATTTTAAAATAGTTGAATTTACTTTCTAAAATTGAAGTTATTGAAATTATAAATTTAAAAACATTTTTAAAAATGAGAAATAAACCCTCAAATATACAATTTCAACGTAACTATAATCACCCAATGTTGTGTGGTAATTGTTTGTAAACAAATAATTTTATTATTTGTGGCTATGCAGATTTCAAGTACATATATGTTAGTATGTTTTTTTCCGGTTGTTTTCTCTTCCTCAACATTAATGCTTGCCGGCCCCCATTACAATTCCACCTTCAGAGCTCACTGCAACCATTACAATTAGGCTCCAGATATTCATGTTTGGTAACGGATCCTTTGGGATTAGTTTTTACAAATAAATATCAATGTAAAGTTTTATATTTTAATAATTTTTGTTAGTTTGAATTTGTTGTAAATGAACTATGTTTGTTTGAATCTGTTATAATTGAATTAAGTTGCACAAGTTTGTTTGAATTGGTTGTAATTGACTTATGTTGCATACGTTTAAGTTTTGCTAAAATTGAAGTGTTAAGTTAGGAGTGGCAATAATATAATATATTAAAAATGAAAATGAAAATTATTATTTTTTTAAATGAAGTGTAAAAATAAATGTACATACCAAATTGAATTTTTAAATGATTCAAGAGAGAACCATAAAAAGTTAAACTCAAAACTAAAAGTCACCCAAATCATATTGATGTTCATACTAGAAAAAAGACAAAAGCCTAAAGTAATACATAATTCAAAATGCCCAAAGCCAAAATATACCAACAAAAATATAAAGCTTAAGATGACCATATAGTACAATCTTCAAGATCAAGGACATCCATATAAGCTTGAGCCTCACTAGGGACTAGATCAACATCATCATTATCATCCTCAGATGCAACAATGTCATCTAAAGGTATGCCAACCAATCCTACATTTGGTAAAGGATTGTCATCATCATCGTCAATTTGGGCAACATCTTCAGCATTCACATCCCATATGCAATATGTCCTAAATATTTAGGTAGCTTCCTTGAACAAAGTCGAAAACTACTATGCACATAAACAAGTTTCTCTGCTCTCTTAGAGGTAATTCTATTCATCGTAACAGAGTGTATAAAGCTATAAGTGGACCAATTCCTTTCAATAGTTGAGGAATTAGAAACTTGAGATAGAAAATGTGAAGCAAGCTTTCAGAGCTCTCAGACCTGGCTCCCATACATTCTCCACCATCCAAGGGGTTTCTTCTAAGCATAATGCTTGATGTCCCTCTTTGCATGTTGGGTGAATGCAAGAGGGCTTAATGTATCAAAATAAATAAATTTCTCTCGTATCACACTTACTTCATCAACAATATACATTTTAGTTATAGCATCAAGAAATCCTTGTTTTAGCTTTTGATCATCAATAGGAAGAATTTTATTTGGTCTTTCAATATACCACTTTGGATTAAGGGCATATGCAGCCATGTGAAGGTAGGTATTGAGTTTAATCCATATTTTCTCTATCAACTTGTGGATTTCATGGAAAAACTCTAAAGAAGGGTTTTTTTGGTGAATGATGTGCTTTACCTTGCCCACCATGGTATCAATACATTCATATATTTCTCCAAGAGCAGAAGGATCTGAATCATCATACCTAATCAACTCCATAATTGGAGTTGTGAAAGGGACAACATATCTACAGTCAACCCACCAATCCTCATTAAGAAGCATTTCTTTTATCTTCTTCACTTGAGGTGACTTTGACTCGTTCCATGCATTCCACTCTGAAGAAAGAACAATGGCTTATAAAGATGCATGTTGACATAGATTTTCATTGATGTCAATATGGCAATATTCTAGGAGCCAGAGGAGGCAAAACAGAGCTATTGGATCTATAGGAGGAGTACTGCAGAATATAAAAGCAGAGCATATCGGAGGAGCAAAACAGAGCTATCGGAGCTGCAGGAGAAGCCATATATATATGCATATATATATGCCAAAGAAGGAATATCGGGAGCAAGGTATACCAAAGAAGGACTATTGGGAGCAATATATGCCATAGAAGAATTATCAAAAGACTGATTAGAGGAGCATAGAGGAAGAGCGAAAGACATAAAGGCTAAAGGCAGAGGCAGAGCAACATATAATATATATATGCAATATACACTATCGGAGGCGGAAAATATATATATATCGGAGTATAGAGGTAGAGTATATATATATATATATATATATATATGGCGATATTATAATCGATGGGTTCTACTATGAGCCACTACCTGAAACCCCCGACTACGATATATATATATGTGTGTGTGTGTGTGTAAGTGTTCCGAAGCATGCTTTTAAGTGTATTTCATATATTCCAACTTTAAGCCTTGCCATGTTAAAACATGCAAATTGCGATATATATAACTGTGATATATTGCGGACCCGCTACAACATTATGCAATGGTCTATTGTTATATCACATCCGCCTATTGGTACTCGCATATCGCAATATACAAAGGGCTGTCACTCTTGAAAGCGCCCATTGCAATATATGTTGCGGACCCGATGCAACATTACAGTTTGACTTAATGTTATATTGAATCTGTAGGAGAATCGGTGATGTCATGAGCTCGACTTATACAGGACTTCCGGAAGCTACGACTGCCAATTGCGATTACACAGTGGACCCGATGCAATTATAGATGTAGGTGTAATGATTTTGAAGTTTTCCCTTAAGCATTTCAGTTGGTTTTTTCATATATTCTTGTGTATTTCAATATGTGTATTTCTCGGGGTTTTTTAGGCCAAAAGCTTATAATAGCGGTTTTGATAGTTCAGAAGGCCTGAACGATGCCAATTTTGATTGCGATGGTGACGTGGCAGGTGGGGCCTCCTTATTGGTACTATCTCTCCAATGAAATCTGTCCGTAAACAATAAAGTCCTATGTATGCATATTATTATTGAAAAAGGGCCTCTGTTACAGTTTTTAATATGCAACAATTTTCTCTGTGTATTTTCGTCCTCGTTGTTGAATTAATGTGTCCCTGGAGTGTTAGAGAACTTGATGAGACAGAGGAAGTCAAAAAGACGGGAAGTTGAAGAACAAGCCAATGCAGAGGAAGCCAAAGTGACATGAAGAATCGAGAAGCCAAAGGACAAGCCAACATAGAGGAAGCTAAAGCGATATGAAGAATCGAGAAGCCTAAGAGGCAAGCAAGCATAGAGGAAGCTGAAGCGAGCATTGAGGAAGCCGAAGAGCCAGCGAAAAGTGGAAACCAACAGTCAGAGGCATCAGGAATACAAAAAACAGGAAAGATAAGAAAAGTGGAGTGTGTCTAAATAATCAGAGTGAGAGGAAGTTAATGTTTAGGAAGAGGTAGGAGAAGTAGGAGAACAAGAGTGAAGCATAAGCTCAGCAGGCTTGGGAGCAGAGAACTACAGCAAAACAATTTATAATAGTTTATTATAAAGGGCTGGAGCCCGTGGGGTTGGAGCCTCAGAACTAAAAGGATTGGAGTCCTCGGGAGTTGGTGCTCCTAAGTACAGGACTGTTGCCTTAGCAAAACAGAGTTGGTGCTTCAGAGGTTGGAGCCTCACAAAAGTCCAATTTGGTGCTTGGCAACTGATTGTAACCATTTATATATTGTATTTGTTTCATTGCACAGATTATATTAATACAAGCATTGATTCCAGCTATCTATTTTTGTGTTCCATATATAAATGTTTTTGGCGATAGAAAGAACAATTAAAAAGAAATACCGATTCATCCCCGCTCTTAGTATTTCCAACAACTGGTATGAGACCGAGCTTCCTCATATTAGCCTAACAGCCTAAAGAAGGATTCATAGTCATGATGAGAGATCACGAAGCGTCAAGAAGACCTCCTCTGTTCGACGGCACCAATTTTGGTTTATGGAAAAAGAGAATGACCTACTACTTAATGTCCCTTGGACCTTAAGTTTGGCATTAGGTTCTAAATGAGTACCCAATTCCTTCCACTCTTCTAACAGATCAGGATGAGAGGAAAGCCTACATTGAAAATGCAAAAGCCTTGAACTCCATCACTATTGGAATCACTGATTCTGAGTTTACAAAAGTCATGAATTTTAACTCTGCCAAAGAATGTGGGATAAGCTAATTAGCTTATACGATGGGGACTCAAAATTCAAGAAGGAAAAGCTTCAAACTCATAGAAGGCAATTTGAAAGTCTGAAAATGGATGATGAAGAAGATATTGCATCATACTTTCTCCGAGTATCTGAAGTAGTCAACTCTCTTAAAGGATTGGATGAAAACATTGAAGAAAGTACCATTGTTCAAAAGATCTTAAGATCTCTTCGACACATATTTGATTCCAAAATAAGCACCATAGAAAAAATAAAGGATCTAGATACTCTCAAGATGGATGAACTCCATGGAATCCTCACTGCCTATGAGATGAGAAAAGGTGGCCCAAGCTCCAAAGATGCAACATTCAAGGCTTCAAAATCAAAGAAGGGGAAATAAAGGAATGACAGTAGTGATGACTCCAATGTGGAATCCGAATTGCCACAATTTGTACAAAATCTGAAGAAAGGATCTAAGCTAAAAGGTAAGTACCCTCTTATCTGTTTCAAATGTGGAAAAATAGGTCATCATTATGCAAAATGTCCTCATAAACATGATAGTGATGATGAAGGAAATTCTAAAAGAATGGTATAAAAAAAGAAAGGGATCAATAAGAAGAACCTCTTCTCTAAGCAAGATGAGTCTGATGAAGATGAATTTGTAGTTATCAAAAAGAAATCAAATGAAGAAAGTGACCATGCTGAAAGCCAAGAAACATTATTCATGGCATTCACACATGATGATGAATCAGGGTTAGAAGGAAATGTAGATGAACTGTTAATAAGCGCCATTGAAGAAAATGAGAAATTATGGAATAAAAGTATTTCTCCCAAGGTAGAAAATGAGGAAACAAAAATAAGGGAAGATCTCTTGGAAACAAATATAAAAGAAAAAGAAGAAACTTGCGAAGAACATGAAGCTAAAATAGTATCTCTGAGGAAGGAATTGGAGCAAGTTAAAAAGGGCTGGAAAAGCTCTCAAATACTTGAGACTATCTAAAAAGTCAAAATCCTCAACATGACAAATATGGAATAGGTTTTAAAGGAGAATCATCAAGAAGTGAGAATCCCAACGTAGATAAATGTGGCTCTCAAATCCATGCTCAAAATATTCATCATACAAAAGTACAAAACTATGGTTTGTGGATCAAGTTAGGCATGGCTCCATGACACATGGATCAGGGGAAGTGAGAATCCCAACGTAGATAAATGTGGCCTCGCTCTATATGCTCAAAATAATTAAAATCATTGGTTTGTGGATAGTGGATGCTCCATACACATGACAGGGGATGAAAGGAAGTTTGTCTCATTGAGCAAAAAGGAAGGAAATGTATCCTTTGGAAGTGGATTTTCCAGAATTGCTGGAAAAGGAATTGTTACTCTTATCAATGTAAAAGGAAAAGCTCAAAATTCTCTTCTAGTAAACGGGCTCAAACACAACCTCCTGAGTGTCAGCCAAATCTGTGATCAAGGACATAATGTTGTCTTTAGCACCAAAGACTGTGAAATGAAGAACTCTTCCTCGGGGGAACTTGTGGTGAAAGGAGTTAGAACACCAGACAACATTTACATTATGAACAAGATTCAAGAGGATAAATGCTACTTAAGTCAAACAGATGAAATTTGTTTGTGGCACAAGAGACTTGGACATACAAGCTTCAAGAACTTGATCAATATCAACAAGATTAAAGTTGTACGAGACATCCCAAAGTTATTCAAACTAAATCAAGGAATATGTGGTCCATGTCAACATGGAAAGCAAACCAGAACCAGCCACAAGACCAAGGAGTTCTCTACATCAAAGCCTTTGGAGATCATCCATACTGATTTATGTGGACCAACTAGAAATCTGGCACTCCAAGGAGAAAGGTACTTTGTTTTATTTGTTGATGACTATACTAGAATGATGTGGATATATTTTATAAAATATAAATCTAAAGAATCTGAGTGCTTTAAGAATCTTAAAGCTCGTGTAGAAACTGAAAAGGACTCCAAGATTAAATGCCTCAGAACAGATAGAGGGGGAGAATTCACATCAAAAGAATTTAATGAGTTCTGCAAAATACATGGAATTAAAAGAGAATTCTCTGTTGCCATAACACTCCACCAAAATGGGGTAGTTAAAAGAAGAAATAGAACAGTTCAAGAAATGGCAAGAACAATGTTATTAGCAGCAGATTTGCAGCCAAAAGTCTAGAGAGAAGTAGTTGGGACAACTGTCTATACCTTGAATCGAACTCAATTAAGACCAAATTATGAAAAAAATCCTTATGAACTATGGAAAGGAAGACTTGCTTCAGTAAAGTACTTCAAGATCTTTGGAAGCAAGTGCTTCATAAAAATCAATGATGGCTCACCAGGAAAGTTTGATTCTCGAGTTGATGAAGGGATCTTCCTTGGATACTCTACTCGGAGCAAAGCCTACAAGTGCTACAATAATCAACTAAGGAAAATAGTGGAAAGCATTGATGTAAAGATTGATGAAGACCTTCCAGAAAAAGAAATTGAAGAACACGAAGTTGATCCTCTCATTGAAGAAGCAGAACCTGAAAAAGAAGAAATAGATCAAGAAGAAGCCAAGGAAAAAGAACCACCTCATACCCCTTCAAAGATGAAGTTTCTCCCGAAATATCATCCAGAAGAGCAGATTATTGTCAATAGAGATGAAGGGATGCAAACTCGAAGAAGGAAAATAAGTACACCAAAGAAAAATGATATTGCTCTTCTATCCATGATAGAACCAGAAATATATACTCAAGCAAGTAAGGATCCTCATTGGGTAAAAGCCATGGAAGAAGAAATGTCCCAAATTGAGAAGATCGAGACATGGGAGTTGGTACCTCGTCCAAAGGACAAAAACATTATAGGAACCAAGTGGGTATTCAAAAAAAAAATGAATGAAGGCAAGGCTTGTTTGTAAAGGCTATTCACAAATTGAAGGAATTGAATTTGAGGAAACATTTGCACCAGTAGCTCGTGTGGAAGCTATCAGGATGTTCTTGGCATTTTCTTGCTCAAAAGGATTCAAAATCTATCAAATGGACGTAAAATCAACATTTCTGAATGGGGAACTCAAGGAAGAAGTCTACATGTTTGATCTAACAGAAGGAAAAGACCTAGTATGTAAGTTGAAAAAGGCATTATATGGGTAGAAACAAGCTCCTAGAGCTTGGTATGCAAGATTGGATCACTATCTACAACAACAAGGCTTCAAGAAGGGAGTGGCAGGAAGTAATCTCTACATAAAGATGGATGAAGGTAAGTTACTAGTCACACTTGTTTATGTTGATGATCTGATTTTTGCTAGAAATAATGATGAGATGAGCCATGAATTTTCTCAAAACATGTCAAAAGAGTTCGAGATGTCGATGATAGGACAATTATCTCACTTCCTTGGACTACAAGTATCTCAAACCAGAGCAGGATTGTTTATATCTCAAGCCAAACATCTTAAAGACATGCTTAAAAGATATGGAATGGAAGACTATGCACCCATGAGCACACCTATGACCACAAATTGCAAATTGAGAAAAAATGATGATTCCCCTCCAGTAGATGCAACTCATTACAGGTCATTAATTGGAGCCCTTCTATACTTAACTGCTACAAGATCCGATATAATACAGGCAGTAGGAATGGTGGGAAGATTTTAATCATCTCCTAAACAATCCCATTTGTTAGCTGTAAAAGGAATTCTCAGATACCTAAAAGGAACTCCTGATTTCAGTCTTTGGTACCCTAAGAGCTCAACTTTGACTGTAACTACATACACCGATGCTGATTGGGCCATAAGTGTAGATGATCAAAAAAGTTCTAGTGGAAATGCATTCTTCCTGGGAGACTGTTTAGTATCTTGGCTTAGCAAAAAACAGACATCCATATCATTATCCACAGCCGAAGCCTAGTATATAGCTGCAGCAGATGTCAACATAGGTACAGATCAACCAATTACCATTTATTGTGATAACACAAGTGCTATCAGTCTCAGCAAAAATCCAGTGATGCACTCAAAGACCAAACATATACCAATCAAGTATCATTTCCTTCATGAACAAGTAGCTGAAAAAAACATCATCTTGGAATATATAAACACTAAGGAGCAAATAGTTGATATTTTCACAAAACCTCTTCCTCCAGAAGCATTTGAACATCTTCGTGAAAAGATGGGGGTTATCTCTTTAGCAACACGTAATTTCATTCATAAAGATGTTGCAGGACAGGGGGAATAGTTCTACAGGGGGAGCGGTTCGACACGGGAAGTCCATATGCATTCCTTTGCAATTGATGTCAAAGGGGGAGAGAAGAAGAATATTGCCATCAATAACAGAGGGGGATATTGTTGACATAGATTGTCATTGATGTCAATATGGTAATATTCTAAGAGTTAGAGGAGGCAAAACAGAGCTATCGGAGCTACATGAGGAGCCATATATATATATATGTCATATATATGCCAAAGAAGGACTATCGGGAGCAAGGTATGCCAAAGAAGGACTATCGGGAGCAATATATGCCACAGAAGAACTATCGGAAGACCGATCAGAGGAGCATAGAGGAAGAGCGGAAGACATGAAGGCTAAAGGCAGAGGCAGAACAACATATAATATATATATGCAATATACACTATCGGAGGTGGAAAATAATGTATATATCAGAATACACTATTGGAGGTGGAAAACATATATATATATATATATATATATATATATATATATATATATATATATATATATATATATCAGAGTATAGAGGCGGAGTATATATATATATATATATATATATATATATATATATATATATCAGCGACATTATAACCGGCGAGTTCTACTATGAGCCACTACCCGAAAACCCCGACTACAATATACATGTGCGATATCTATATATATATATATATATAGTGTTCCAAAGCATGCTTTTAAGTGTATTTCATATATTCAAGCTTTAAGCCTTGCCACGTTAAAACATGCGAATTGTGATATATATATATATATATACTGTGATATGTTGCGGACCCGCTGCAACATTATGCAATGGTCTATTGTTATATCGCATCCGCATGAGAATCGGTGATGTCATGAGCCCAACTTATACAAGACTTCCGGAAGCTGCCCCTACCAATTGCGATTACATAGCGGACCTGATGCAGTTATAGATGTGGGTGTAATGATTTTGAAGTCCGCCCTTAAGCGTTTCAGCCGATTTTTTTCATATATCCTGTGTATTTCAATATATCTATTGCTCGGGTTTTTTTAGGCCAAAATCTTATAATAACAGTTCTGATAGTTCAATTAGCCTGAACGATGTCGATTGCGATTGCGATGGTGATGTGGCAGGTGGGGCCCCCTTGTTGGTACTATCTCTCCAATGAAATCTCTCCGTAAACAATAAAGTCATGTGTATGCATATTATTATTGAAAAAGGGCCTCTGTTACAGTTTTTAATATGCAATAGTTTTCTCTGTGTATTTCGGTCCTCACTGTTGAATTAACGTGTCCCTAAAGTGTTGGTGAACTTGAAGAGATAGAGGAAGCCGAAAAACCGGGAAGCTGAAGGATGAGCCAGCGCAGAGGAAGCCAAAGCGACATGAAGAATCGGGAAGTCGAAGGACAAGCCAGCACAGAGGAAGCCAAAGCGACATGAAGAATCAGGAAGTCAAAGAGGCAAGCAAGCGCGGAGGAAGCTAAAGCGAGCACTAAAGAAGCCGAAGAGCCAGCAGAAAGCATAAACCAACAGTCAGAGGCATCATGAATACATAAAACAGGAAAAACAAAGAAAGTGGAGTGTGTGTGAATAATCAGAGTGAGAGGAAGCTGAAGTTTAGGTAGAGGCAAGAGAAGTAGGAGAATAGGAGTGAAGCATAAGCTCAGCAGGCTTGGGAGTAGAGAACTACAACAAAACAATTTATAACAATTTATTATAAAGGGCTGGAGCCTACAGGGTTGGAGCCTTAGAACTAAAAGGATTGGAGTCCTTGGGAGTTGCTGCTCTAGAGGTTGGAGCCTCACAAAATTCCAAGTTGTTCCTTGGCAACTGATTGCAACCATTTATATATTGTATCTATTTCATTGTACAGATTATATTAATAAAAGCATTGATTCCAGCTATCTATTTTTGTGTTCCATATATAAATGTTTTTGGTGATAGAAAGAACAATTGAAAAGAAATACTGATTCACCCCCCCTCTTAGTATTCCCAACAATTCATAGAACTCAACCATGTGCTCAAGCAAAATAAAGTATTGTGGCATATCTTATTTTTGCATGTTTTAAAAAATTCTTCTTTGAATACATCCTGTAAATTTCCAAGGAAGCATGGTGGTTGCATATGAACATTTGTGCCTCCCTCACATCTAAAATGATTTTTGCAATCCACTGTATTTTACTAATGAATTTTAAGAGATTGTTAAGGGCATGTACACAACAATGAATCCAAAATATATGCCTATATTGACTTTGGATCAAAAATCCTGCTGCTTTACAAACATGTACTGCATTTGTGATGACATGTACCACATTTGAAGGACTAATCTCATCAATTGCATCCTTCAACATTTCAAACATGAAAATAGCATCCTTAATTTTTCCACTACAATCAATTGCTTTTAAAAAATAAGGCCTTGCTGGTGATGTGATAACAACATTCAACAAAGGTCTTTGTTGAATATCTATCCAACCATCCATGACAATTGAACAACCTAATTGAACCTGAGATATTTTTGAGGTCCTCCATAAGTCCATGCATTCTTGTCACCCTTCTATCTAACAAAGAAGTCTTCATTTTCTTGTAACCCGGGGGTGCATATTTTGTCCTTGTAACTATGATTGTTTTCATCATTTCTTTATAGTTTGGTGAACAGGTGGCATTAAATGAAATTCCATTTTCCATAAACAAATATGCTATGGCATCATCTGCTTTATCCCTATGCAAGACACTGTACATTTTTCGAATGGATTCACTTGTACTAGAACCCCCTTGAGTGGGCTCAATTTGGATGTGAGTTTGTTCATTCATACATTGGGATGAATTTTCATGTGTACCTCTCTTATTAGGAGATAGTTTGCTACTATCACATTGATTGTTTCCATTAGCTTTCATGTGAAGCTTAGTCATCTCCATTTTTTCTTTAAGGTTGTAAGTGCAACCCTTCACTCCTAACCGAGGTATGCTCGAAAGATGATGTCATACTCTTGTATAGCTACCTTTAAATACGTGATCACACAAAGTACATTGTCATTCCTCACAACTGTCACTACTTTTTTGCATTGTTTTGTGTTATCTTGTTTCATGAACTTCAATAAGGGCTTCCTAGAAATGTTGTTTGATTGATAGTAGGTAGCTATGGTTGTCTCTGCATTTTGTTCTTCAACTTGTGGGGCTTGTGGAGGTAGTAGAGGTCTCATCGTGCTTTTCCCATGTTGACTACCCAACCCTCTATCCATAATATTAATACAAAAAATTTACATAAAACACAAAAAAAGATTAAAAGTAGAACTTACTAAAAATTTAAAATTATTAAAAACTTAAAAGATATTTAAAAATAAAATAAAAGATATTAATTAAATTTGTAAAATGTAAAATAAACCAAATTCATATTTTCTAGAATTTTTTTTTTAATTATTTAATTTAAAAATATAATAAATAAAAATAAATAACTAACCTTAATTAAAATACATTTCAAAATATTTCTATAATTAAGTTCAAGATTATTTTAACTACTAATATTGTTAGCTATCATGATTGTAAATTTAAAAAACAAAGTAAATTGTATTGTATATTTCATACTGTTAAAATAATAAAATATAAAAAGATAAAATATAAAAAGATATCAATCAGACATGAGAGAGACTGCTTTTATGAATTTTGCTACCCAGAAAAAGTGCAACAAATTTACTTAGACGAAAATAAGTAATACTGATCATTAAATATTTATCATTATGATAAATGCAAACCTCAAAGATAAGGATCACCAGTTTGTTGAGTCTCCCACATATTTCTAGAAATACAACAAGAATCTCATTAAATAATAGAAAGTTTATATATATATATAAATCATGGGCATTTAATATATTCAAAACTAGAGTGACATAAACTTGTTTCACATGCCATGGCAACTACATTACCCAATTTTGATGTGATTCATAAATAAGCACCAATAATTTGAGATTTTAGATTTTTTGGATTACTGTTTTCTTGTCGTGGGTTTTCTGCATAAATCCCATTTATATTGACTTGAAAATGGACGTTTCAAACCTGCAACTAAGATTCATTATCAAGATAAAAGTGTGATTTAGATGTATTTGTTAGAATGTAATCATGAAACTCTTATGATAGATTCTTATATTTATTGTTGCAGGTAATCGTATAGGATGGTATAATATGTAATCATGGGTTTTGGGGCATCAAATTAAATATGCTCCATAAAACACAAAGCTCACCAAAGGGAGATCCTAATCCTGACTATTTTGGTTTTTTACCAGGCCATCTAGATTTTATTTAGGAGGTAAAATGAAGCTCAGTAATGAGATCTCTAAATTGGGCACAAAGCAACAAATCAAAAAGTAAAATAGCATGAAAAGGCGAATTGGAGACAGATTTCCAAGTCGTTACAATTTGGTCAATAACTGAATGAACCAGAAAACCATCACAAGAATTGAACTTGTTAATCAAATATGCCAACAAGGGAATAAAGTGATAAACTTAAAACCCCTCATGAGCTATACCAGCGTTGAGCAATGAAAAAACTAAAAACAACGATTATTAGTATTTGTTACCAAAGTGAAATTCCTGCCAGACGTATTGCAACAACAACGATGGAATCCCAAATAAAAGACTGCATGCATAAAAATTATCTCATTGTGAGAAAGGACCAAAAGTGAAATTCCTTCCAGAGGTATTGTCGTGGTAGTGATATAATCTCAAATAAACGACACTATAAAAATTTATTACATATTTAAATATATTTCACATCAGTGAGAAATTAAATTCCAAAAGGGAGGTGAGAACTAAGTTAACTTTAAGAGGTATTTAGAAAATGACAACACTTATGTTTTTGGTGGATTATGGTGATCATGGTTTACCATGGTTGATTTTCATATTGAAACACTATTTATCACAATATGACATTGTACTATGGTTGAGGATGGTTGACAATGATTGACCATGATTGATTTTCATATTGGGACAATATCTGTTATAATGTGACGATGGACAATGGTTGACCATGATTAAGGGATCATAAATTCAAGGGAATAATATTAAACCCGAAAAATAAACATGGTTGACTATGATTTACTCTGGTTAATTTTCATATTCAAACAATCTTTGTCACAATGCAATGTTGGAGTATGGTTGATTTTCATATTGGGACAGTGAAATTGTATATATGATAGTTTATTTCTCATTTTTAACAAAGTTTTTTTAAGTTCTTTTAAATTTATATTTTCAATAACTTCAATTTTAAAAAGTAACTTCAACTAATCAGACTTTGGTCCTTTTATTTTTGGTCGGCCATTAAAAATTTTAGATGGCTAAAATAATCGGTTTCCCCACGAGGGCGAGTTAATGTTTTTTGATACTCTGTACTGTTTTGTTTTCTTTATAGTAATAGAAAAAGACCCATCTCAGCTTACAAAAAAAAGTAACTTCAACTATTTTAAAATGGATTTAAAATATAATTTCAATTATTTGGATTATGTTTTTATACAGCAAAATTTTCACATTAAAATATTAGTAATTTCTAACAAGATTCTTAACCTACTTTAAAAAAATCACTAATCACTGATAAATTAAGTCAAGATTAAGCGACCTACAATGAATCAAATCAAGGCTAGAACCAAAGAGGAAATTCCAGGAATCATGTCCCAAAGATATCAACGTGACAGCGATGCAGGACCTAATTTGGCTAACTTGTTTAAGTTTCCATGGGAGGTGTTATTGCAAAAGATAGACTTTTTATTTCAGATTTTGGAATATTTCATCAATATGATGCACAGGAATGAAATTAATCTTGAATTTTTCTATATATATCACAATTTCAAAATATTTTAAAATCTATAATGCAGAATGAAACCGACCGTCGATTCACAGAAACCGCCACTTAACACAAACGCTCCACTCATCTCCTTCCACTTTAACTTCAAACTATCAGCGAAATATTGTAATGGAAAGTGAAAAAAAAAAACCAACAAAAAAATTAAAGAATAAACTAGTTTCACTTGCTTCGATTAAAAAAATAACTTAAAAAAGCAAAATAAATATTGTGAATGTGAATGTGCATGTATTTCTTTCTATTATATATGATTAGTTTAGAGAGGAGATCATTATTAAAAAAATTATTTTAGTAAGTTATAAGTTGGACTTCTTAAGTTTGATATCGAAATAACAAATCGGACTTCGTTTTATGTCTCAGTTATCGAGTGGACTTTGTAAGTTTCATAACGAAATCACAAACTCGAGTTAGTTTTATATCTAAAGTTAAAAAAAAACATTTTATTCTCTATTATATTTTGTTTTATAGTTGCATATAGTCACTGAAAGTAAAAAGTTAGAGATAAAAACATAAAATAATATTAGGTATAGAGTAGTCTCACTTCAGGAAAAAAACTTTATTTTTCATTATTATATTTTGTTTTATAGTTAAATAAAGTTATTAATGTAAAATGTTAGGTGATAAAAATATAAAATAAAATTAAGAATAGAGTAGTCTCACTTTCACAGTTTCTGTTTTAAGATTTTATTATAATTAATTTAATTGTCAAATCAGCAGTGAGAAAATTTATGATAATTAATTTAATTGTCAAATCAGCAGTGAGAAAATTTATTATAATTAATTTAATTTTCAAATCAGCAGTGAGGATAGTCATCATTGACAGAAAAACTTATCATAACTAATTTAATTGTCCAACCAACACTAAGAAAACTTATCATAATTAATTTAATTGTCAAATCAGTAGTGAGGATAGTCATCATTGACCTCGATCCACGAATGCACACTAAATCATCACTTTTATTCAAGGAAAACTAAGCAGACTAGATTTACCTAGTTGGTGGTTCCTAAGGGAGAAGCTCTTCACTCATGCCAGATGTCTTTGAGCCTTGAACTATTAACCTAGGCTCTTAGCCTTATAGAAGTAGTTTTAGAGCATACTCCAAAACCAATATTTGATTAATTTAAACAAAAAAAAATCAATATTAAAAAAAATATTTCCTAATATAAATTTAAATTATTGTCCAAAAAAATTAATTATTAGATAAAACCAAATTTATATTAAAAAAATTTAATTATTGCATAAAACGAAATTAGTATTCCTAATAAAAACGTTTTAAAAAAACTAATTATTATATAAAATCAAATTAATATAAAAAATTATAGGGATTGATTCGAAACTTAATCGGTTTAAATTTACCAAATGACTAATTGAAAGAATGACCTTCCCTATAGGGAAGGTCATTCTTTCTTTGATGGGAGAGAAAGAATGGCGATTTGGAGAAGCAAAATTATTTTCCCTCTTTAGTCGGAAGTTTGGGTGGTTCTCGGAAGAAAATAGCAAAAAAGATTATCCCTAGGGTCGATACCAACAGGAACGTATAAACCAATGCTTCCATAGATTTGATTTGATCGTAATTTACAACTATGGAGATAGCTTTCGTACTAATATTTATTAGAGAAGAGATAGGAGCAATATCATACCACTTGCCTTTTAGTAGTTGGATCTCCCAGTTTTTGGAATGCTCCAAATTCTATTCGAGCATCCAGATCCGAGTCGATACCAGCTAAAACATCTCTGAATAAGGTCCTAGCACCATGCCATTTCTTCCGCAAATATGCGATAATCAAAATATAGATGACAAAAATTTTAAATTTAAATATTCTTAAAAATATTCTTCTAAAAGTAACTAATAATTATTACATAAGACCAACTAATGATTACATAAATCCACTTCAGTATTACATATATCCAATGACTATTTATAACAAATTTTGAAATATTCTCCAAATGTACAATCACATAAGAAATAATGCAATGGCTCACGAGCTTGTCATAGGGTATAGGGCATTAAATGCCCTTAAGTCAATAACAACAGTCTACATACTCCTTAAGTCAATAACACACCGTTGTTATTTTTTATTTATCAACTCACCGCGGGTGTTTTATCCGCTTAAGAAGCATACAGCTAAACAAGCATTCAATGCCCTATGTTAGCCATTGCCTAAAAAATACACCTAGCAACTATGTCAGATTACATAAGAATGCCCCTAAGGATTATGTACTTCCGAAAGTCCGCTTTCAAAGGCCTGAATTAGCTTTTCAAAATGGCCAGCGGTGGCCTTTGTCAATCCTTCAAGTTTTTTATAGAAGTCATCGAAATCCTTCCAAGTTGTATGGATGTCGCTTGTCTCAATCTCAGCTTCAGCTTTACGCACACCCTCCATCTGATGTTGGAGTTCATGTTCAGCACATTGATGAAGCCGTTCTAAACTGTTCTCAGCCTCCCCTTGAAGGAATTCGAAAAAGATTTGCTTTTGTCTAAGCCCATCACCATCATTATCAAGCTGCGACGGAAGATAATGACCGTACGCATATGTCCATTTCAGCATACGCCTGCATTCAACTATTTGTACCCATGCATCTACCACATATTTGAATCCTGCCCTGCGAGATTGACTCGCGCTCAGCACACGACTATCAACTAATTCTTTAAGCTCCACCACTCGCACACGCTGCAGATCAGAGAAAGCCTTTTCCTGAGACTTGCCATGTGCCTTCCATCTCTCAAGATAAAATACAAATCTATCTGACGACATTTTAGCAGTCACTTTCATCACATCTTCGGAGAAAGATCGGGAATTATCTCCTTTTGATCCTTCTATTCCTTCCGCTGGACTATACTGGTTGCAAGCAACCGAAGCGCCATAGCCATGCACTTCCCAATCGCGAAGGCATATCCAACAGAATTGAAACCGACAGGGTGCTAAACATGTCATACGCATACACCCATAACTCTTCTGGATTGGTCGTTTACACTTGGGACACGGCTTAGAATTACCAATTATCCACAACAAGTTCTGTGATTCACCTTCATGAATCACAGAAACCCACTTTTTGACAGTGTCACAGTCTATTGGACGATGACATTCCTCTAAACAGTTCCAGCAAAATTTATAGGAGCAATTGCACACAACCTCCCGACAGGCATCAACAGTAACAACGTCAATCTGCACAGCGTACTCACAACCAGGAGCTGGACACCATTTAACCCTTGTGTTTTGTTCAACATATGACCTCACAACATATGTTGTATACTTGCTAGTGTCTTCCTCAGATAACCCCAAAGAAAAAACCATATCTGCATCCACAACAGCACCACATCGTGGATCTATATTTGGACATCGTAAGTTGAGACATCCTGCACCGTCGTTATTTATTGAGGTATGAATATAAAGTCTCCAACAATCTTTGCAAAAGCTATGGCCACAATACTTGAGTTCCCTCATGTCTCCCGTATCGTAATCATCAAAACATATTGCACAGGTAATTAACCCCTCCCTTTTTTCTTCTTGGTTTATGTTGTGCTGCAACAATAACCCCACAGCGTTTCTCACTTTCTCCTCATCTGCAAACCATTGATCGTACACAGTATTAATATCCCAATAGAAGTGACGCAAAAGAATGGCTGCCTCAACTTCAGAGACAGAAAGCACACCACAAACGCTACCTATAGCGTTGTGCTGACACTCACAGATGTCCTTCAAACTTAAAACGGTGTAACTCATGCGTCTCTGGTTCGCATCGCTGGCTGCTATGTTCAGAATATTATAGTCCTCTTCTGATTCTGATTCTGATTCTGATTCTGATTCTTCGCCGGAGGTGTCATATGCATCATAATCATATACATTATAATCATCATCAAACTCCATTTTCATGAATGGGAACGCAAGCCTTTTCCTTTTCTGTGCCTGGCGGTATGGGATTAGGTGGAGATCAGAAGCCGAGTTTTTTCCTTTTTCCCTACCTGGCTATATCCGCCAATAGTCTCCGAAATATATATAGAACACCTCGGCGCGAGCCGGCCCTGCATTGTACGCTTACCAAAATTAGGACGGAGTACGAAGAGACACTGTCCGTTGAAAGGTGATTAGGACGGATGACGAAGAGACACTGTCCGTTGAAACATGATCTTTCTAACCGTTGTCCGAGAGAATTGCATAATAATGTCGCGTTTGATATTTTTAACCTTGTCAATTTGCATGGATTTATTATTCACTTAATTAAAAAAAATTTGAGTGACTGTTAATTGAGTTTAACTAGTTAGTATTTTGCATGCGACAGTTATTAATGCCAGAGTTATTAATTAGTCTTAATTGATTTCGAACTAGTCATTAATTAACTAGTGTTAATTGATTTCGAACTCCACTTATTTGCAGTTATTTTTATTTTAAAATATTTATATTAATTCTTAGTTTACTTTATTTTAGGATATTTTTAAATTTTGAGTTGAGTTTATTTTTAATAGGTTTGCTAATGAGTGAAAGTGTTTTTAGAGTATTATACATGTGAGAGTTATTAATTACTTTTAATTGATTTTTTACTTTATTTATTTCTAGTTTGTTTTATTTTATGATATTTATTAATTTTGGGTTTTATATTCTAGTTTTTTCTAGTTTTGACTTGTTTGCCAATTAGTGAAAGTGCTTTTGAGTTCATGTACATACTTAATTCTAGTTGTTTGGTCTCATGGAGAGTTTATATATTGTTTTAATGTTCAATCTTCTTTCTTGTTTTTTAAACAGCCATATTTTGTCACACTTAGATCTTATGTTTGTGTTTAAAATGCAACAGCTTATTGTTCCCTACTATGCTTTGTAACATTTGATTGATCATGAATAATAGTTTAAGGGTGAGTGAAAGCTAATGATGTACTTCATGAAGATGTGTTAATAAATAATTTATTAACCTGAAGGGATGATTGGAGGTACTTTCACAATCAATTTTATTATGGTGTAAAAAGATAAATTGTAGGAAAATAAATTAGCTTTTCTAGCATACAAGATTTATTAAGGGGAAATTCTAAACATGAAAAAATATTTCAAAGTGTACAAACATGTGCAAATGTTCTAGTCTTTAATATGCAAACCATAAAATGTTTCATTGTGATCTTTAATGTGGGTGGATTGAAAGAATGTTGGTGAACTTGTTTCCGTTTCCCATATGCTTGATCACTAAATGAAATTGCTATAAAACCCCCATTCACTTGTAATCCATGGTGACGTGGGTGGATTGAAAGCATGTTGGTGAACTTGTTTCCGTTTCCCTTATACTTGATCACTAAATGAAATGCTATTTAAACCGTATTCACATGTAATCCATGGTTTGTTGTAACTTACTTTGGGACTACAAATTGTAGTGGTTGGTAATATATGAAGATTACTATCTTCTTTCCCATCAGGTAGTGTTTCCACTTATTTACAACTTGGACCAAGGCATAGAGCTCCTTGTCGTAGATAAGGTAATTAAGAACTTCCCCATGAAATACTTCAGAATCGTAGTGTACGTGCCTTCCTCTCTGTATAAAGACCACTCCCATAGCATACCCACTCACATCTGTCTTCACTTCAAAAGACTACTAAAATTTAAATAATGTGAGAATTGATGCTTGTTTGATCTTCTCATTTAACTCCTCAAAAGACCTATACTAACAACTTCCCCACTGGAAACTCTTACCACTCATTTTATGGTGTGGAGTGGTGTAGGTACTAGTGAAAATGAGGCCATGAATTTTCTAAGTTATTGTGCTACTACAATGAAACTCCTAACCTCAGAAATATTAGTGGGCACCAACCACTTCATGATGGACTCCATCTTGGTAGGATCTATCTTCGGCTCTCCCCTACCTCTCACATATCCTAGCTACACCAAATACTACTGTGCAAACACACATTTCTTGATATTTTCCAGGAGCTTGAGCTTCCCTAATGTATATAGCACCCACATCAAATGTGAGATGTGCTCCTCCTAGGTAGCATTGTATACTAGTATATCATTCAAATATATAATAAAAAATGAATCTATAAAAGGGCATAGTATATCATTCTTTGAATTCAAACTTCTATGATCCATAATATTTATGACAACATCTTTCGGTAAAAATCACAACAGCTTTCCCTTCCTTGGTCAAATCATAATATTAAAAATTATGGTATTAAGTCAAACTAATTGTTATATTGTAATGACTAGTTAGCTTCTCTCTTCATCTATTTATTCCATTGCCTAGATCTGGTTCCCCATTTTGTCCTGAAGATGAATCACACTAGTTGGTTTGAAACACTTCGACGAGATTGTCTCCTATGTGATTTTTATCGAAAGATGTTCTCATAAATATATCATCCATTAACCTCATGAATGTAGCAAGTGTATTGCATAGGCAAAAAAACATAACTAACCACTCATACAAACCTTTCCTTGGTTTGAAGGTGGTCTTCTAGGTATCTTCTTCTCTGTTTGAACTTGGTGATAACCTGACTTTAACTCCAACTTGGTGAAGTATTTTTCTTGTTACAAATAATCCAATAGATCATCTATCTAGTTCAGGGGGTGCCTATTCCTTAGCATAATATTGTTTATTGTCCTATAATCAATATACAGCTGCCAAGTCTCATTCTTATTTGACACTATGATGACGGGTGAACCACATAGTGAGGTACTAGGTCAAATGACACCCTATTCTAGTATTTGTTGCAACTACTCATTTACCTCACTTTCTTCTATAATATATTGTCTCTACAACCTAATGTTTCATTGGCACTAGAGAGTTTAAAAATAGCTGGATCTCATGTTCCACTTCCCTTTTGGGTGTTAGCCCTTTAGGATTCTAGAACACAACCTTGTATTCCTGTAAGAGCTATTCAAATTATTGTTCTTGTTCCTTAGTACAGCCCTTTAGGGATGACTTAGCCTTCATGGACTTTTCTACATATTGATTTTCTCTTAAAAACAACAAAACATACTTCTTTCTAGAAATGATCAACTTTTTAGATTGGTCCTTCTGTGCATTGATAATGAAGGATTTTTTGTCCATGATGATGTGGCATTGGTTGAATATTTGATGAATATTGAATCTTGCATGTACTATAGGGACTCAAAACAGAACTCCACATACATCAAGTGAAATTACATCCAATTCTAACTCTTTAATTAAGTGAGAATTAATAGAAAAATTTATTATGTAGTATTTTGTTACCCTTATCTATGTCTCCTCATTGAACCTTCAAAATCAATGTGGGACAGGATGGTCCTGAGTCTCATGTCCCAGTTTCTTGACCATATGTATCATTGTAATATTTTCCTCTGATCCTAAGTCGAGTAGAGCATTAGTTTTTGTCTTCTTGAACTATATCTTTATATGGAAGAATCTATCCATTTCATTCTATTCTTGTTGCTCAAGGCTACTCATATTCACCACTTTCTACATTGATGCACAAACAATCTTCTAATTCATGTCCAAGCTACTTCCCACTTAATTATTTGACCCTATGGCCATAAAATTTTTCTTCTTACCATATTTCATTTGATTATTTGGGTTGAGCTTTGGATGAAACTTGCAACACTTCTCCTTTGTATATCCATAAATATTATAGTGGTTTCACTAGTTATTGATATCTTTGAACTAGTGTGCTATGGCTTCTATCATTTTTATCTTTCAGTTTTCCATCTTCTTCCCCTCCTTGGAATATTCATGGCGCTCCTTCTGCTTTAACCAACCTTATTTCCCTTTCTTCTAGCCTATGTTGTTTAGGTACTGTGTCTGTACACAAGCCTCATACACCATTATAGATTTTAACATCATCACTTGCTTCTACAAATGGCTATGAAGACCCCATAGATACTTGAGAAGCACATCTAGGTTCATTGGGGAGATAACCAACATAATTTCCATCTTCCTAAATTCGATGGTTTTCATCTATACACTTTTCCCCTATGTGAGATTAGCTTTGAAAACCTTAGCCATGAAATCATTACTGAATTGATCAAAGTACTTCAAATTTTTTAATTTCATCTTCAGAAAACAAATTGAGACCAACAATTTGTACAGAGGGACCTGATATTTTTATCTTTAGTTCAACCTCTTTTAGCCAAACTTTTTTGGATAGACTAAACAAAGATGGAACAGGATAAACTTCTTTAGAGCTCAAAACTGGCGGGTTCCAACTTTCTGGATCTTCAACCTTTTCATGTTCTACACTATCAGATTCAAGGGATCTACAGTCTACTTCAGATACAGATCGTCTATCGATATTTGAGAATGATCTTAAGAAATTGGCCATGTTGAACTTTTACAATCTATTTCAGAGATTGACTGAAGCAGCTTTTATCTACACAACACTTGTATTACAAATGCTTTTCGAAGGCTTCCTGGCTAACTTTAGACTCTGTCTATAGAATGTTTCGTGTCCAAGGAGTGAGCTATGGCTCTGATACCAGGGTAGATAGGATAAACAGATAAACGAAGAGGCAATAGGGTAGCGTGCAGAACTATAACAACACTGTAGCAGGCTTTACTAGACTGAGCACAAATTATAGAACCACATAACTGGAGACTAAGAACATCACAACAATAGAAAGCCTTGGTATTGAAACTTACTTATGATCCAAATCGAAGACTATTAAACAACAGATTTGAAGCGGGTTACTTCTCCTCAACCGAAAATGCACACGCAACTATGACCTCTCTCCACGGGTCTTCAAACGCCTTCTCCATACAGTTCCAAGTTCTTTTGGATGACAAAAGTTGTCCTCAGATAGGTGGCCCAATAGGCTTCGATATTAATAAAGACAAGCAAAATACATAAGGCTTATTACAACATGAGATCTCAGAGTTCTCTGTCAAGCGATGTCTTGAACATCTGCTGATCTCTCTTTTTATAGACTCTCTAACTCTACACCTCTAAACTACAATGAAAAAACAGAAATAATTGAGGGTCCTTTCGACATATTTTCACCGATGGTGTCTACTCAACTTTTCTGGTACATATATACAAAAGATTCTACCATGATCCTTTCGGACTTCTATTTGAATCATAGTTATTATCAAAATCAAATTCTTCTGAAGAATCATGTGCTGGCCTGGACTCATCGAGCATCTTTTGGTAGTGATGTTCAATCAACTTAGAGTACTTTTTCTCCCAATCTATATCTGCTGGGTCCTAGGCATCCAAATGCTCGTCCTATAAAGTAGATTGTTTTTCTTTTCCTTTTCCTTTGGCATCTTCATCTAAAATTATTGTCCTTCTTAATGATGTTCTTGATGATTCTCCTTTTTCCATATTCGTCTTTATTTGGTGGAGACCCTATTGCTGAGGTGTGTACCTAGCCGATTGTTTTCCCCACCTGGTATGGAAAGATAGAGGCCTGATCTCTATATGTAGGAAAGAATATTTAAAGACATTTCTGATGGCGGGTGACCTCTGTATTGCCAATTCGATGCCGTTTAAAAGTTCCTATTTAAAAATTTGAAACATATTAGTGGAACTTTCAATTTCATGCTGAATCCATTCTCTGCAATTATTACTCATAAAATATTTTTTTTGCCAATCTAATTCAAAAATCATAGATGTACAGATTCTATTTGAAATCATTAGACTAATAATATGGATTACATTGTTATTCCAATTACTTGAAATAGATAGTTACCAAAGCCTTTTGATTAATTATAAATCTTAATGCCTTTGGCTCTCCTTGTAAATCATCCATTTTTTGTAGAATCTGTATTTTTATGTTAACCTCAAATATTTGAATTCATTGAACCATCCAGCATGTTGCTTAATCATTTCTTCATTATTGTTGGTCTGGATTTCCCCGATCCGCTCGTGACTAAAAACCTGTGCAAAAGGATTAGGAGTAATACTTTCCCTTAGTTTGAGACTATGATAATCCCATGGAAATGAGAAAGTTCTGAGATATTGTAACGTCCTTTGGATGCACTGAGATATCCTAGTCGTCGGCTTTTTTCTGCAGAAGCCGTCTTTTATCTTCGAGTCAGCAAATCCTTCAAAAATTTCATATTGAGGAAAAGTGTCATTTGGTGCATAATTCTCGTCAAACCTTTGCAGATAGGATGGTTCTAATTCCTCAAAAATGTTTGGGATTTTTAGAGATAGAATGTATTTCTCTATTTCAGGCTTAAAAGGAATGGTTTCAAGATCTAAAAATTTTTCTCCTGTGAAAATGCTGAGACCAAAATCAATTCCTCCAATAAGTTGATAAAAGTTTAGAACCTTTAGGATCCATATTATTTGTTCAGTATATTGACTAGACCATAGATCTGAGAGACTTTTGAAAAATAACTTTACTTTCATGTTAGGCAAAGGATATACCTTTACCAGTTCAGCATCTGGTCCTAAAGACATACCCACATTCTTGGATTTCCAGGCTTGGCATTTTCTGATCCAAGTGTTTCTTCTCAGTCTCATTGCCACAACTTTCTTGATTTCTTCTGCAAGATGGCTTACATGTCCTTCAATCAATCTGAATCTGTCAACAAATGTATGAAAACTATCGTCCTATGGTCCTTTTCTTGGAATGGTAAAACACGAACCTGGAAAAGTAATGAACACTTTATTCATATCCATGGTTAATGAATCTATCAAATAATTTGAATTACCTGGGATCCATTCGACTTTAAAATCAAACTGTTGGAACCAAATCTGCCATGCGAGAATTCTTCCTTTTGCAATTTGTCTTGATATCTTGGCAGATAAAAAATATTTGGAATTCTTGGAGTATGTTCTTATTAAGAATTTCACAGGTGTAAGGTATAACTCAAACCTTTGTATCCCATTGAATATAGCCAGTGTTTCTTTTTCTGCTATGAAATAATTCTTCTGGCTGGGTGTGAATTCACCTGATGCATAGGCACATAGTCTTTCTTCACCTTTCTCCCTTCGTTCAAAAAGAACGGCTGCCCAAAAATTTAAAGAAGCATCAGTTTGGAGTATAAGCATACCATCACCTGGTGGCTGGAGTTTTGGCAGTTGCTAACATTCTGCTTTCAGCTGTTTAACTGCTGTTGTTTCTTTTGTGACCATCCCTCTTTGAGTTGTTTTCTGATTGGAGCTGTTTTCTCTGTCAATATTGGTATGTACTTGTGAATGTAATTCAGGACTCCTAAGAACCTCTGAATTGTTTTTGTATCTTTCAATTCATCTGGAAATTGGGTTAATTTAGTTAACATGTGTGGTTGCATCTGAATTGCACCATTGACTACATTAATTCCCAGAAAATATATATTGTCTTGAAATAAAGACATTTTTCTTTATGATAAAACTATGCCTTGCTGCTGAACTTCTTTTAGAAACTTCTCTAAATGCTCTAGATGGGTTTTTACATCTGGACTATGAATAAGAATGTCATCAATATATGTAAAAATAAAATCATACTTGGCAAAAATGAAATCCATTCTTCATTGGAAGAATGCAGGGGCGTTTTTCAAACCAAATGGAACAACTTTCCATTGGTAAAATCCAGCAGGACAAATAAAATTAGTTTTATGCCCGTGCTCTTTCTGTATTTGAATCTGATAGTATCCATACTTCATATCAAATTTGCTGAATACTTTTCTGTGCTGTATTTTCTGCATTATGGTTTCTGGTCTTGGCAGTGCATAATTAAAACTCTGAGTGATTACATTTAGAGGTTTGTAATTTATCACCATTCTAGGTTTACCTCTGACTATCTCAGAATGATTTCTTACTAGAAACATTGAACAAGAATAATGAGACTCACTTAGCTCGATGAGTTGCATTTCTAACAATCCTTTAATTTGTCTCTTTATTTATGCTCATCTGAAGGGGTGCAAGGAATCAGTTTCCCTTTGACTCCATTATCATGCAAGGTCATAATCTCTTGCATTAGACTTTCTACTACCCAAAACTATTGTGGATTTTCTGAACAGCTTTTTAGAAGTTTGTTATGGATAGCAGTTTGTTCTGTAGACCAATTGGGATCTTTGCATGCCATTTGTTTTGATTTAGATTCCGCTCTTGATTTGTAGATTTGCAGGACTTCCTGCCAATCACTAGAATCTTTTAATGGCTTTCTAGCTTCTACTCTTTTCTAGCTATTTTCATGTCTTGCTTCTGAATTTGCAATAAACAATCTAGGTACAACAATAGCCTTCTTCTTTAGATTTATAATCAGCTTGTCTTGGCTGATTGTTACTGGAAGCACAAAATTTAAGAATGGCATTCCCAACATTAAACTAGCCGAGGGATCAAAACGTTGTATTGCATAAATCTTAACTATACTCCCCCCAACTCTTAATGGAATATTGTCTACATAATGAGTTAAACTCACAAATCCTCCTATGGTTTCAGACACCAGTATATTTTGCAACAATTTCCACAGAGATTTAAACAGAGATGGTCTTGCCAAATTGTTCGATCCACCGATATCTATGAATGCATCAATCGATATCCATTCATTTTTTACTTGAACTTGAACCAGGATATAAATAAGGCTATTAGTCTTGACTATCTTTTTTAACAAAGTATTTTCTTCTATTCTATTGACCTCTGGTTCTGGAATACTGGTCAAGGCTGTGGTTCTTTTTTGAAATGGAGAGAAAGAATCTACTTTTGGAAAAGGCAACACAAATTGCTTACCTTTTTGTTCTAGCTGCTCTGATCGTGAACTTTCGGATTCATCTTCTAAGGCATCTGTTGTTTTGCTAGTGATTTCAATGTCACTTTCTTCTTCTTGTTCAATGTAATGGAGCTCTTCTGAAAAATCATCATCTGAACAGGATAAATAGATATTCATCTTCTAGACACACTCTTCTTCTTCTGCATCTGATATTTCAGTCAAAATATATACATCTGAAATATCATATTTTGATTCTATTATAGACCAATCATCTTGAAATTCTTCTATATCTATACAAGCTTTAAGTTTACTTGATGAATTTTGCAGGCACTTTCGTGCGAAATGTCCTTCCTTTTTACAAATGAAACAACAATTATTGTTTCTTGGTTTTGATCTTTTCTTCAAAAATTTATACTTTCGGAACTGCTTTCTTGGATTTGAGACTCTCTTGGGTTTTAATCTACCATACCTCTTTGTTTTCTTTTTCTTTTTGAATGGTGTCCATGGTAGCATGATTTTGCAGACATCTGAACTGGGTGTGATGTCATGCGCCTTCTTTTTCCAGCATAAGTATTTAAATTTCTCTGTGATTCTGAAAAGAAGGTCAACCCAATAAACTTGATACAGCCTTTTGTTCTGTACATCTAGATCTTTCATAATGAGGTCTCCTAGATTGCTTGGTAATTTTGACAAAAAAGAAATTTTTTGAGCCACATCGTTTGAGATATTAGCTTTGAAAACCTTAGCCATGAAATATTTACTGAATTGATCAAAGTACTTCAAATATTTTAATTCCATTCGACTATGATCTGTTATCAATTGCTTTTTCTCATCAACTGGTTCTGGCACGAACTGTGTCTTTAGCAATAATTCTAATGTAGACAGTCTGACTTCCATGACAACTCTTCTCTCTTCTTCTGATGGTCCCATCCACCAATCATAGACTATACCAGTCATGCGCTTTTCTACTAGGACCATAATGGATACATTATCCAATTTTGTTGTAACCTGCATCTGATATAGAGCACCTATCCAAATCCGGATTGATTCTCCAGGGTTTGAAGAATTATCCAAATCTAGGATATAGCCACTTGTATTGGCAGCATACAGATCTTCTTCAACACGTGGATATTTATTTACTTCTTTCAAGATATGAGCCTTGTTCTGGTTATTTATGGATGGCAAGATAAAAGAAGGAAATTTGGAGGCAGCTTGATCAAGGGTCATCACTTCTTTCTTTGAAACAAAAGGTTTATCTGTTTTATATGCTTCCTTTTTTTCACTGGTTAGTTTTCCAGTGTTCTTTGAAGTGGACTCTTCTGGACTAGTCGTAGTTACTGCTTCTTCTGATTCTTCTTCTTCTTCCTGATCCCAAAAATTGGGTGCACTCATATCTATTTGAAACTTAGGGATTTCTTTGGCCTTTTTCTTCTGTCTCCTTCTTCTTCTTTCTTCCTTTTCTATCTTTTCTGATTGTTGCTCATCATAGAGCAACTTTAGATTATCATTTACCAAATCTGCTTGTTTGCCTAAGTCATTTAGAACATATTTAGCGTGTGAACACCAAGTGGTTAGATAGTTTCCTATCTGGTATACCTGGTCCATATCATTTGGATTTTATGAATTTTGTTCTAGTAAAGGAGCGCAGTCAACTCTTGTTGTTGGCTGTCTAGTATTAGATGAAGAAGTACTGAATTTTGTTTTAGGCGGCCATTTACCCCTTTTTACAAATCTACAATTTGCAAACTGGAATTCATCAATAGGTGGAGTGTTACTAACATATGTTCGAAACATCTTATTTACAGCAAAGAAAGGTTTTTCTTCTAGAACGTA
Source organism: Pinus tabuliformis (assembly GCA_031772625.1). Lineage (NCBI taxonomy): Eukaryota > Viridiplantae > Streptophyta > Pinopsida > Pinales > Pinaceae > Pinus > Pinus tabuliformis. The sequence goes on along the minus strand of CM062813.1, from coordinate 439,153,900 downwards.
CAATTGATTTGTAGGCAGTGGTATACTAGTGGAAGAACTCGCTTCATCTAGTGAAGGAATATGACGATAAAAATATTTTCTACCACTAACAGGAGGTTGTTCATTTTCTTGAATTGCTGGTAACACATGTTTTTCTGACATGACTATAGGCCGAGGTACTTTTGGTCGGTCTGGAAGAATTCTAACACGACCATCTGATACAAACATTCTTTTAATATTTCTCTTTGAATTGTCTGTGGATGCTAGAGATTTATATTGGATATACCAATCATTAGGAAAAGCTTCTTTGTCATAATGAACACCTTCTACTTGAGCATTGCTCACACCTATAACAACATAATCTTTTAAAACTTGTTGTCTTAGTTTAGGATGTACAATATTGGTCAGCTGGAAAGAGGTTTGGATGTACACTGATAAATATTCACTATCTTGAACCATTTCAAGACCTTGTACTCCAACTAATGCTTTCCAACAATCTTTTGAGTGAACATCAGACAAACTAATGGCATAATCTCGATAGATAGTGCCATATTGACATCCCGAGGATAGATTTCCAAGTATTGTTCTGATCCGGGAATGATCATATATATTATGTCTGGTGTCGAAAACTTCTGCTATACAAGGAGTATTGAGACCATGATGGAATAATGGAGCTAATCCAATTCTAATTCCCCCGAAATGCAAATAGGAGAATTTCTTTTCAGCAACATATTTTCGGAATTTTTTAATTTCATCTTCAGAAAACAAATTGAGACCAACAATTTGTATAGAGGGACCCGATATTTTTATCTTTAGTTCAACCTATTTTAGCCAAACTTTTTTGGTTAGACTAAACAAAGATGGAACATGATAAAATTCTTTAGAGCTCAAAACTGGCGGGTTCCAACTTTCTGGGTCTTCAACCGTTTCATGTTCTACACTGTCAGATTCAAGGGATCTACAGTCTACTTCAAATATAGATCGTCTCTCGATATTTCAGAATGACCTTAAGAAATTGGCCATGTTGAACTTTTACAATCTATTTCAGAGATTGACTGAAGCAACTTTTATCTACACAACACTTGTATTACAAATGCTTTTTGAAGGCTTCCTGGAAAACTTCAGACTCTATCTATAGAGTGTTTCGTGTCCGAGGAGTGAGCTATGGCTCTGATACCAGGGTAGATAGGATAGACAGACAAACGAAGAGGCGACAGGGTAGTGCGTAGAGCACGCAGAACTATAACAGAACTGTAGCAGACTTTACTAGACTGAGCACAATAGAACCACTTAACTGGAGATTAAGCAGAACGCAACAATAGAAAGCCTTGGTATTGAAACTTACTTCTGATCCAAATCGAAGACTATTAAACAACAGATCTGAAGTGGGTTACTTCTCCTCAATCGAACATGCGCGCGCAACTATGACCTCTCTCCACAAGTCTTCAAATGCCTTCACCTTAGAGTTACAAGTTATTTTGGATGACAGAAACTGTCCTTAGACAGGCGGCCTAGTAGGATTCGATATTAATAAAGACAAGCAAAATACATAAGGCTTATTACAACATGAGATCTCAGAGTTCTCCATCAAGCGATGTCTTGAACATCTGCTGATCTCTCTTTTTATAGACTCTCTAACTCTACACCTATAAACTACAATGAAAAAGCAGAAATAATTGAGGGTCCTTTTGGCATATTTTCGCCGATGGTGTCTACTCAAATTTTTTGGTACATATATACAAAATATTCTACCATGGTCTTTTCAGACTTCTATTTGAATCATAGTCAATGTCAAAATAAAATTCTTCTGAAGAATCATGTGCTGGCCTGGACTCATCAAGCATCTTTTGGTAGTGATGCTCAATCAACTTAGAGTACTCTTTGTCCCAATCTATATTTGCTGGGTCCTGGGCATCCGGACGCTCGTCCTGTAAAGTAGATTCTTTTGCTTTTCCTTTTCCTTTGGCATACTCATCTAAAAAAAGATTAATACGGAAAAGGGAGAATAATCAAGAGCATCAAGAGAATCTTCATCTAAAATTATTGTCCTTCTTGATGATGCTCTTGATTATTCTCCCTTTTCCGTATTAGTCTTTATTTGGTGGAGACCCTGTTGTTGAGGTGTGTGCATAGCCGATTGTTTTCCCCACTTGGTAAGGAAAGATAGAGGACTGATCTCGATATCCAGAAAAGAATCTTTAAAGACATTTCTTATCGTGGGTGACCTCTGTACTACCAATTCGATGTCGTTTAAAAGTTCCCATCTAAAAATTTAAAACATATTAGTGGAACTTTCAATTGCATGTTGAACCCATTCTCTGCAATTATTACTCATAAAATCTTTGTTTTGCCAACCTAATTCAAAAATCATAGATGTACAGATTCTATTTGAAATCATCAGACTAATAATATGGATTACATTGTTATTCCAATTACTTGAAATAACGTTGATAGTTACCAAAGCCTTTTGATTAATTATAAATCTTAATGCCTTTGGCTCTCCTTGTAAATCATCCATTTTTTGTAGAATCTGTATTTTTTCTGTTAACCTCAGATTTCCGAATTCATTGAACCATCCAGCATGTTGCTTAATCATTTCTTCATTATTGCTGGTCTGGATCCGCTCATGACTAAAAACCTGTGCAAAAGGATTAGGAGTAATACTTTCCCTTAGTCTGAGACTATGATAATCCCATGGAGATGAGAAAGTTCTGAGATATTGTAACGTCCTTTGAATGCACTAAGATATCCTAGTGGTTGGCTTTTTTCTGCAGAAACCATATTTTATCTCCTAATCAGCAAATCCTTCAAAAATTTCATATTGAGGAAAAGTTTCATTTGGTGCATAATTCTCGTCAAACCTTTGCAGAAAGGATGCTTCTAATTTCTCAAAAATTTCTGGGATTTTTAGAGATAGAATGTATTTCTCTATTTCAGGCTTAAAAGGAATGGTTTCAAGATCTAAAATTTTTGCTCTTGTGAAAACGCTGAGACCAAAATCAATTCCTCCAATAAGTTGATAAAAGTTTAGAACCTTTAGGATCCATATCATTTGTTCAGTATATTCACTAGACCATAGATCTGAGAGACTTCTGAAAAATAACTTTACTTTCATGTTAGGCAAAGGATATACCTTTTCCAATTCAGCATCTAGGCCTAAATACATGCCGACATTCTTGGATTGCCAGGCTTGGCATTTTTTGATCCAAGTGTTTCTTCTCAGTCTCATTCCCACAATTTTCTTGACTTCTTCTACAAGATGTCTTGCATGTCCTTCAAGCAATCTGAATCTGTCAACAAATGTATGAAAACTATCGCCCTTTGGTCCTTTTCCTGGAATGGTAAAACACGAAACTAGACAAGTAATAAATGCTTTATTCATATCCCTAGTTAATGAATCTGTCAAATAATTTGAATTACCTAGGATCCATTCAACTTCAAAATCAAATTGTTGGAACCAAATCTGCCATGCAATAATTCTTCCTTTTGCAATTTGTCTTGATATCTTGGCAGATAAAAAATATTTGAAATTCTTGGAGTCTGTTCTTATTAAGAATTTCACAGGTGTAAGGTATAACTCAAACCTTTGTATCCCATTTAATATAGCTAAGGTTTCTTTTTTTGCTATGAAATAATTCTTCTAGCTGGGTGTGAATTCACCTGATGCATAGGCACAGAGTCTTTCTTCACCTTTCTCCCTTCTTTAAAAAAAAACGGCCGCCCAAAAATTTAAAGAAGCATCAGTTTGGAGTATAAGCAGACCATCACCTAGTGGTTGGTGTTTTGGCAGTTACTGACATTCTGCTTTCAGCTGTTTAACTGCTGCTGTTGCTTCTGGTGACCATCCCTCTTTGAGATGTTTTTTGATTGGAGTTGTTTTCTCTGTCAATCTTGGGATGTACTTGTGAATGTAATTCAAGACTCCTAAGAACCTCTAAATTGTTTTTGTATCTTTTAATTCATCTGGAAATTGGGTTAATTTAGTCAACACATGTGGTTTCATTTGAATTGCACCATTGACTACATGAATTCCTAGAAAATCTATACTGTCTTGAAATAAAGACATTTTTCATTCTGATAAAACTATGCCATGTTGCTGAAATTTTTTTAGAAACATCTCTAAATGCTCTAGATGGCTTTTTACGTCTGGACTATGAATAATAATGTCATCAATATATGTAACAATAAAATCATACTTGGCAAAAATGAAATCCATTCTTCGTTGGAAGAATGCAGGGGCGTTTTTCAAACCAAATGGAACAACTTTCCATTGGTAAAATCTAGCAGGACAAATAAAATAGTTTTATGCCGGTCCTCTTTCTATATTTGAATCTGATAGTATCGAGACTTCATATCAAATTTTCTGAATACTTTGTTGTGCTTTATTTTTTGCATTATGGTTTCTGGTCTTGGTAGTGGATAATTAAAACTCTGAGTGATTGCATTTAGAGGTTTGCAATTTATCACCATTCTAGGTTTACCTCTGACTATCTCAGAATGATTTCTTACCAGAAACACTGAACAAGAATAATAAGACTCACTTGGCTCGATGCGCTACATTTCTAACAATTCTTTAATTATCTATGTAAACTTTGAAACGAGAACTGATATTGTTACCTGTTTCGTAGAGATAGCAAAAAAGTGACCTGATTTTGAAAAGGGGTGATGCAGAACACACATGTTTTTTTCAGAGCATAGTTTTGGCACTTTAATTTTTTTTATATACATTACGTTTTAGAATGGTAGTGATTTTCATGCTGATTTAAAAAAAGTGAGTATTCTGCATCACACCCTTTTTTTAAAAGACCTGTTTTTTGGCTTTAAATTTTCTAATGTATAAAATGTAAATTTGATAATTTTTGAAGTGGTCGTTTTCTTCACATTTTCTTGTTTTTTATTTTAATTCTAATTTTTTTTAGTGAGCTTTTTATTGTTTTGCATTTTTAAATTAGAAAGTCGATATTTAAAATTTCGATATTCTACATATTTATACATCCTTAATTAATTTTTCAATCCACATGAAATAATTGTTTCTAAAAAACAATATTTTTTAACAATGGACATAAAAATAACCATTTTAAACATAAATATAACTAAAAAACTACACGTTTTGATAATTTTTTGCTAGAATTGACATGTCAAAATCATAATTTTTATACGATAATTTTAACAAAAAAATGGTTAAATAATAGTTTTTTTTATGAATTTCATGTCATCAAAATAATAATAATAATAATCACTTTTTTTTGCAAAAAATAATGATTAACTTAAAAATCAACATGAAAATCACATATTACAAATATTGAACGTATAACAACCCTAATTAAGTGTTTATTCTTCTCATAAAATGTCAAATTCAAAACATTGCAAAGCTTGATTTACAAGCATAAATTAAATTTAATCAACAATGTCACGTAATCCAAACTCTTCATCCTCTAGAGTTTCATTATTGTCTTCTTCCAAAATATTTTTTGTTTCCTTTTGCTCATTTTCCTCTTCTAGTGGATCTTTGATGTCTGTGAATCTCCCAACGTATGTCTTTCCAAACATTCCATGTAATGGTGGTTGGGGTTTCTTTGCCTTTTTTGCCACACGTGATTCACTAAAGTCCCCTTTCTTCAACCCAATGTCTTGCATTGCATCTGGAAGAAATTGAAGAGCATTAATTCTTTGTTGAATGAAATTGCACTGTATTGGATCTTTTTCAATTGCAATGCAATTTCTTCCTTTTTGAAGGCAACATGCTAGTGTTGTACCTAATTGTCAAGCACAAAAGAAATAATGAACTAAATTAGTACAATGACATATTAATTAAAAAATAACATATTGAAATTCAATTCCATATAATAAAACTTAGCTGAACCAGAAAATAAATCCAGAATCCAATCTCCTTCATTTGAACAAATGTCTAAAAGATAGTTAATCAATAATTGTGGTTTTTGATAAATGTTAACTATCTCTCCTTTTGCTTCTTTCTCTTCATATGTTAGTTTTCTCACAACAGCATCATAAGGCAGTATTTGGCTATGACTTTTTCCGTCTACCCAATTAAAAATCATAGACATATGGCTATCATCATTTGCCCAACTATCAATATGAATGAACTCACAATCATTTATAAATTGTTGATCTTCATTATTAAGAAGATTTGACTTTTTCCTATAACATGAAAAAGTAAAAGTTCAATTAACTTGTACATAAATAAATTTTTCAACATTAATCAAATATACATTTTAAATGTCTTACCATGTAAGCTGCATCCTTGAATTTGTTTTCCCCTTGAAACTTGACAATATCATTGCCAATTGTATGTCTGAATGAAATGTCACAAATCTCCATAATGGTGATGACATGAATTCTACAAATCCTGCAACCACTTTACTAAGAGCTTGATAAGTATAAGGGTCACTATCATAGTCAATGTTTGGAATATTGAAACCATGGGGAATATCTGCAATGACTAGGGCATAATCCCTTTTAGGTATGAGTTTAGCAATGTCTTCACAGTCGCCCTGTATTACTTGATATTGAATAGTGTCTAGCCCATTCCAAATGAAATAATTAAGAGTTGGATCAAGTTGAACATTCTTAATACATTGCTTTCTCAGTCTTTCGGTCTTTATTTTTTCAATAAAGGTTTCAAAACTATCTGGTGCTCCATTATCATCCTTCCTTATCTCTTATAAAATAAACAAATATATGTGTAAGTTCTAAATTAAAAAGAGTACATAGGTGAATAAAAATGAATGTATAAATCAAAATACCTTTTTAAATGCAAGATAAAAAGCTTTTAATGTTGATGCAGAACTTGAATCTCGATAGTTGTGTACAACATCATCCCAACTATCTTCATTCAACAATCTAACCATTTTTTCTTGAATTTTCATATAAACTTTGTGACTACATAGATAAAGTAACAAAAAGTTAATATAATGATATGTATAACAAATACTACCAAGAACAACATGTTTTATTTAAAATATAATTATAATCTAGAAATAAATAAAAATAATTCAACAAACTTACTTTTGAAATTCTTCAGACATTTCCTCCAATGATAATTCCCCTGACCTCACACGAGATAATATTGTTTTGACAATTTTTTCATCTTTCACTCCTTGCATCACCCTCCAAGGTGTGATAGTCATATCATCTAGAAGCTGCTTCATTTCAGGAGCTAATTTACTGTTGCCACATATCAATGGCTTAGACTTTTTGACCTTCTGGTTTTTAATGGCAATGTCTTCCCACATGCTAAAAATCTCATCAATCAACTTCAAAACATCTCCAGTTCTAAATGCCAATTGGAAAATGTTATCAACGCCTCTCAATAAATCACTATTTTTTTTGCCTTTTCCACCTTTTGAATTCGTTTTCTCTTCAATTTGATATCCTATTTGCATACAACATTCCTTTCGAAAATCTGTAATAACATTTATCCTATCCCGACCACATTTTTCTTCAAATTCACTATGAATAAATCTAACCCTCTGGATGAATGTCATAGATATCCTATATTCATTATTTGAATTATGATCCCATGCCACTAACTTTGCTTCTGTATCTGATAAACTAGCGTAAATGATACATTTCATCGTTTCAAAACATGGGTTATTAGGATATTCCTCCATCAATTGTCTTTGAGCTTCTACAAAATGGTTCTCCCCAAGCACATAATAATTGTATTCAAAACATTTTGACTTATCAAATGCTTCTTTGTTGGGAACTTGAAGTGGATCAACAAGAAGCACATAACTAACCACATGAGCATATGGATTGTACCTCATCAATGTCTTCAAGCTGTGAACATGCAGATGACGTGGCTTTCTAACTTGATATTGACATTGTCCTTCACTTGCTTTATAGGTTTGCCTGACATTAAGCTGAAATGTGTGACCACCATCAATTATGTTTCTCTTTGTCAAATTCTCTTGAATGGCATTTTGTTTTGTTTTGATAATTCCATCCTCTAAATCAGCTCCTGGTGTAATGATTTCTCTACTTTCTTTTGAAGTTTCAGTAGGTTCTTGACTGCTGGTAATGACTGCTTCAAAATCTTCAACTTTACTTTTCTTGGTCATAACATTCCCAACAGATTTATTTTTGGGCATTGTTACTTTTGGTTTTTTATGGCTCTTCTCAGTTCCAATGTCATCTTCAGTAATGGCAACATATGCTTCACTGTCGATTTCAACTTCATTGTTCTCAAAAGTAACTTGTTTACCCTTGCTAGATTTATCCACCAGAGGCCTTTTTTTTTATTCTTTGGATGTAGTTTTGTAGCATCATCAATTACTACATTTTGCCTATTTTCCATATCATTTTCTGACACTGAGTAAAAGTTGCTGACAACTTTCATGATATCATGCTCTATGAAATGAATGCCTCCCAACCTAATTAAACAACTTTCAACAAAATTCTGCCAAACAAAATATCATATGTCAATAAAAAACAAGGTTAAAAAAATAGCGAGACACTTTCAAGAACGCAAAATACAAATATAAATAACAATACTTACGATGTTTTGTGTCATCTCATTTACGATTTGTTTACACAACTTTGTAGATACCTCTCTAGTGCCATACAATGAATATGATAGTTGGTATTTAATCCTTTCATGTGACTTGGGAACTTTTGTAAGTATGTAAACAGCTTTAGTGTCCGGTACCGAACACATATCTATGACTCTTCCCATCACCTCAAAAATTCCATTATCATTCGGTATATCAATATATAGATATATATTCACATTTGTGCTTTCTCTTTCTTTCACATACCAGATTCTTGATGGAAATTTCACCTCTTGCGAATTCTTCCAATTTGAAATCATCTTCTTATCACTTGAGGCACTTGAAAGATTTGTAGTCATGAGCTCAGGTGGAGTTCATTCACCAATGTTTCTTGAAGATGCACCTTTAAGAGTCATTGGTCTAGAAAGATTCACTGAAATTTTCCTTGATGTCATTTTCCTGAAAAGTAGAAACACATAAATCAGTAAATAATAAAAACATATTAACATAAATTAATAGGGCACTCTTTAGGGTCCTTTAAAAAATAATAGGGCACTCTAAAAAATAAGGCACTCTTTCATATAAAATATGTTATGTTTCGTATGGAATATATAAGATAAAATACATATAATCTATTCTATTTTTTAATATATATGGTACTTTTTCATATAAAATATGTTGTGGCTCTTATGTAATATATAAGATGCATATAATCTATTCTATGTTTAATAAATAGGACACTTTTTCATATTAAATATGTTGTGGCCCTTATGAAATATATAAGATATATATAAACTATTTTTTTCATAAATAGGGCAACACTTATATAGGTTTTTATGAAATAATATAATATATTATAAGACATATATAATCTACTCTATTTTTTGATAAATAAGGCACTCTTTCATATAAAATATATTGTGGAACTTATTAAATATATAAGATATATATAATCTTTTTTTTTTATAAATAGGCACAATATATAAAATATATAAGATATATAAAATCTATTTTTTTTATAAATAGGGCAACACTTATAGAGGTCTTTATGAAATAATATAAGATATTATAAGACACATATAATCTATTTTTTTTTTATAAATAAGGTAACGCTTATATAGACCTTTATGAAATAATAATATCATATCCCACCCCCCGGGCGCGGCCCCCCGCCACACCTCCCCCCGCCTGGACGCGCCACGTCCTCCCCGCGCCACTCCTTCCTCCCCTCCTCGGGCACGGCCACACCCTCACCCCCTTTCCTCCCCTCTCATATCCACCCTCCCCTCCCCTCCCTTCCCCGCGCCGCCCCTTCCTCCCCTCCCCGGGAGCGGCCCCACCCTCACCCCCTTTCCTCCTCCGGGCGCCGCCCCCCGCCCAACCTATCCCCGCCCAGCCACGCCCCGCCCCACTGTCCCCCACCTTCCCCCCGGGCGCCACCCCACTATCTCTCCCCCGCCTCACCTCCCCCTGCCTAGCATGTCTTGCCCCACCCTCCCTCCCCCACTCCACCCTCCCTCCCCCGCCTGGGCGCATCCTGCCCCACCCTCCTCCCTGTCGTTCGCCGCCCCCCGCCCCTCTCCCCTCCCCTGGGCGTGCCGCCCCCCGCTCCCCCCCATGCCACCTAGGCGGCCCGTGCCCCCGCCCGACAGGCAGCAGGGCGATTCCCGGCAGGCACCACCCTCAGAATCGCCCGAGTGGCGCCTGCCTCGGAATCTCCCTACCGCCTGCCGGGCGGGGGCGCAGGCCGCCCAGGTGGCACCGCCGAGGCAGGCACCACCCAGGCAACCCGTGCCCCCGCTCGGAAGGCGACAAGGCGATTCTAGGGATTGCCCTACTGTCTGCCAGGTGGGGACGGGGGCCGCCCGGGTGGCGCCTACCTTGGAATCGCCCTGCCGCCTGCTGGGTGGGGGCGCGCTCGGGGTAGGGTGAGAGGGACAAGGGGTGGCTAAAGGTGGGGGGAGGATGGGGTGGGGTATGCCCAGGTGGGGGGAGGTGGGGCGGGGGGCGACGCCCAGGGGAGGAAGGGGGGGAGGGAGGGGCCACACCCGGGGAGGGGAGGGTTGGGTGGGGCGCGCCCAAGCGTGGGGAGGTGAGGGGGGTGGTGTTCAGGGAGGGGAGGGTGGGGCGGTGCCCGGGGGGAAGGTGGGGGAGGGTAGGGTGGGGTGGGCGGGGGCGCCCGGGGGAGGAAAGGGGGGAAGGGCGCCTGGGGGAGGAAAGGGGGGAAGGGTGGCGTAGCACCTTGGGTGGGGAGGGTGGGGCAAGCGGCGCCCGAGGTTGGGAGGGCAGGGCGGGGGGTGCCTAGGGGGAAGGTGGGCGGGGGTTGGGTGGGGTGCGCTCGGGCGGGGGGAGGTGGGATGGTGGGCAGCGCCCGGGGGGGAAGGGTGGGGTGATGGGCGAGGCGACACTCGGGGGGAGGGTGGGGCGGGGGGTAGAGTTGCTCGGGCGGGGAGGAGGGAGGGTACGGAGGGGTGGGGGGTGCCCGCGGGAGGAGGGTGGTGTGGGATGGGGCACCGGGGGAGGGTGGGTAGCGTGGCCAGGTGGAGGGAGGGCACAGGCCGGGGGTTGGGGTGAGGCGCTCGAGCGGGCGGGGGGTTGGGTTCGGTAGGGTGTCGTTGGGGCTGAGGGAGGGGAGAGCATCCAAGGGGTGCGTTAAAGTGAGAGAGGGGGATGAGGGAAGGATGGGTGCGGGAGGGGTGAGGGAACCCAGTGGGGTGTAGGGAGGTGAGAGAGGGGCGTGAGGGAGGGATGGGTGCGGGAAGCGGCCAGGCGGGGTGAGGGCTCTGGGGGGTTGGTGGTAAGGGATGAGGGTGGCGTTGAGTGGGTTAAGGGGGCAGGGGCGCGTGGTTTGGGTGAAGGGAGTGAGGGTGTTGAGAGGGGGGTTGGAGGTAGGGGGCGAGTTGGGCTGTGGCGCCCACCTTAGCAGCTCACCCACCCGCCGCGGGGATTGGGCGATTCCCAACCTCATGACAGGCGGGAAAGCTGCTGGCCCCCCCCACACCCCCTACCGCCTCCCCACACCCTCACACCCTGCCTGTTCGCCCGACCTCCCCGCCCACCCCGCAACACCACGATGGTCCACCCATGGGTATTGGGCGATTGAGTTTGATCGGGCCCACCATGCTCACGACAGATGTAATTGTTATTTTTGCTCAAAAAAATTATTAATTTAAAAAAAAAAAAAAAAAAACTTTTTCATTAAATTAATTTAATATAAAAGTTTTCAAGGAAAAAGTTTAACTTACCTTTCAATTGCGAGAATTCTTCGTTGAATATGTTTTTGGTAGCGATGTAGCTGCTCCACAAATTCACAAGTGTTTCAATGATTTTCAGAAAGCTCGTGATGTGATTAATAGTGATAATGAAATTTTAATATATAAGTGAAATTACGGAGATGTTTTACTGTACGGTTAATGTGGGATAATTTTTTTTAAAATATTATAAAATGAATATTATAGAATTGTTTTACAAGGGGCTGAATGTGGGATAATTTGTTTTAAAATATTATAAAGAAAATATTGTAGAAGTGTTTTACAACAGGTTGAATGTGGGTTAATTTGTTTTAGAATATATTATAAAAATTAAAAAAAAAATTCAATTGTTTAGTAAATATTATATACTTTAACTATTAAAATAATTAATGTAGAAGTTGTAATTTACAATTTTAATTTTAATGATTTATTTCATAAAAAAAATTAGTTTACATTTTTCAATAAATTGTAGAACAAAATAATGAAGGGAAATAAAATTAATAGACTTTTTGGAGGAAAATATTTTCGTGAAACTTTTTGGAGGGAAAATATTTGGAGGGAAAATTTCATTCTTTAAGCTATATAATATCTTTAGGAGTCTCTCCATTTGTATCATTCAACATCTTCTATTTGAAAGGGATGGATTGTTCTGATAGTGAAATTTCGATTTATACACCATCAACATCTTCATCACGTAACAACTCTATTCATATTGACGAATATAGCGGGAATTCTTCCACTATGAATAGAAAGTCAATTCTTCCACTTAGTCCTGATTCTAAGGACTATGAGAGTAGCACTGATGAAAGAGAGGATGGAGAATTTCAAATAAATAAAGAGTCACAAATTCCACTTAATCCTACTTCTAAGGACTATGAAAGCCGCAGCGATGAAGAGCATGATGGTGAAGTTCAAAAGAATGAAGTGTCACGATGTCCACTTAGTCCTAATTCTGAGGACTATGAGAGTAGCAGTTTTGAAGAGCATGATGGTGAAGTTAAAAAGAATGGAGTGTCACTGTGTCCACTTAGTCCTAATTCTGAGGACTATGAGAGCAGTAGTTTTGAAGAGCATGATGGCAAATTTCAAAAGAATGGAGTGTCACAGTGCCCATTTAGTCCTAATTCTAAGGACTATGAGAGCAGCAGTGATGAACAGCGTGATAATGAATTTCAAAAAAATGGAGTGTCAAAGTGTCCACTTAGTCCTAATTCTAAGGACTATGAGAGCAGTAGTGATGAAAAGCATGATGTTGAATTTCAAAAGTATGGAGTGTCACGGTGTCCAGTTAGTCCTAATTCTAAGGACTATGAGAGCAGTAGTGATGAAAAGCATGATGTTGAATTTCAAAAGTATGGAGTGTCACGATGTCCAGTTAGTCCTAATTCTAAGGACTATGAGAGCAGCAGTGATAAAGAGTGGGATGATGAATTTCAAAAGATTGGAGTGTCACGGTGTCCGCTTAGTCCTAATTCCGCGGATTATGAGAGAAATAGTTATGAAGAGCGTGATGATGAATTTCAAAAGAATGGAGTGTCACTGTGTCCTCTTAGTCCTAATTCTAAGGACTATGAGAGTAGCACTGACAATGCACATGAGGAAGAATATCCATTAAACATTGAGTCAGATTTTCCATTCAGTCCGAATTCTAAGGACTACGACAGTAGCACTGAAGAAGTGGAAGATGAAGAATATCCTCCAAGTCAATATTTGAAAAGCAGAGCTGATCATAATGTGGATAACATTCCTCTTAATGATGATGAAAAGCCTTATACAAATGATGATCCAATGATGGAGATTTTGCCAAGAAATATTGTATCGAGGAGTAGGAGCAGACCTTTTCGTATCAATGCAAGTTGTTCTAGTTATACAAGGGGTAGAGCAGAATACCTGACGAGAAGAAGTTTTATCTGTGCTCTCATTTCAAGTGAATGTTGCCAAAAAGATTGCTTGAAGCATATGGATTTCAAATTTGCATTAGAAAGCAGGAAGAGATATTTGTTAATGAACAGAAGCATGCAAAATTCATGTTTATTTGGGTGCATGCAATCTACATTGTCAGGTTATGATTATCATATTAGGACTTTATTTATCTGTAGAAAAGCTTTCAAAATGTTTCATTCGATTGGGAATTTTCGTGTCTCGAGAATTCAAGAAAATTTGGAAAAGGATCCCACATTTTATTCAGAAGTACGTCATAAAAGACAGTTTGGGCCATTATCAAATACTGCAATGTCATGGATGAAAGATTTCTTTTTAAAGCATGGAGAGTGTATGCCAAATAGAGAGACAATAAATATTCCAGATAATTTTTCAAGACAAGAAATCTACAACTTCTACAAAGAATATGCAGAAGGTGTTGAGGGACATGACCAGTTTATTACATATCAATATTTTGTGAAAGTATGGAAGAAAGAATTCAACAATGTCCGTATTCCTAAGAAGACAAGGATGGGGATTTGTAGTACATGTGCTTCTCTAAAATAAAAAAGGGACAAATGTGAAGGGTCAGAAAGAGGTAAGCATTCATAACTTTAACTTTTAAAATTGTATAGTCATCAACTATGAAAACATATTTCTTAATGAATTTCTTTTATGTTGTGTAGATTTAATTGTCAAAGAACTTCAGGATCATCGTGAACAACAAACAAACGAAAGGAAGAAGTTGTACAAGCATCGAAATAAGTGTTATGATAATCCAAATAAATATTTGGGTTTGATAATTGATGGTATGGACCAGAAGGAAACACTTTTACCACATTTTGTTCGCACACCCAAAAATTTACAGGAGGAAAATTTTATTCAGTTTCACTTGGTCGGTTGTATGGTCTTCAATGGGAAAATGTTGCCAAGGGTGTACTTCACAGCTCCAAATATTCATAATGATGCAAATCTGACCATAACCATAATTCATGATGTGATTTCTCATTGGTCTGGTACTCTTCCTGAAGTTTTATATCTACAATTGGACAACACTTTCCGTGAAAACAAAAATCAAGTTGTTTTTGGATATCTAAACATGCTTGTTGAATTGAGAATTTTTCAAAAGGTAAAGGTTGGTTTCCTTCTTATTGGGCACACTCATGACCATATTGATCAGATGTTCAGTCGTTTTTCAGTCATATTGAGGAAGCAGCAAGTTGGGAGCTTGCCATCACTAATTGAATGTCTTAAGAAATCATACACGCCAGAGCCTACTTTTGATGTGTTGGAAGAAACTGTTGACATGCGAAGGTTTATTCTGGGGTCATATGGTGAGGGGAGATGCATTGAACAACTTAATGACATTAGCTTCCAACATCAATTTTGTATCAAAAAAATTGATGGGAAAACACTAATATGGGGCAAGAAGTATTCAACTACTGCAGAATGGGCACCATCATCAAGTTTGCAATTTTTGAAGTTCATTCCAGATCATCCAATATTTGCATCAAAAATATTGTTATTACAATCAGTTGGTGAAGTTCAGAATGCACGCAGACAAAATAGAGATATAAATTATTCTGATTGCCTAGAAGAAATTAAAAAATGTATTAGATATACATATGAGTACTTTGACATTGCTGATTCAGTTTGGTGGGAGTCATTTTTCAATAATCAAAGTGATATCATTTCAACAACAACAAATGAAGATATACCTTTGAAAACTCCATTTATTTGGCCACAAAATGTGTCAAATGAACATGAGGAAATAAACATTGTTGAACAACAACAATCTCAAGGTATTATTAATTCTTCACAGACAGAGGAAAGAGAGATGTATATTGGTTCCAGAAGATCTCTTGCACAACGTGGAGCCATGGAAGACCTTTACAGGGGTTTAGTACATGATATTAAGGAGGGTTGCATGATTGCGTGCTAGTAGATGGAGATCCCAATGGCTATCCATTCTGGGTTGCTAAACTTATAAAGGTTTTTAAGGAAAATGAGGACGTTACAAGTGTTGAAGTACACTGGTATGCCACAAATACAAACCCATTCAATGGTGTGTATAAGCCAGAGATGGTAGTTGACAAAAAAAATGGCAGAAAGAGAAAAAAAAAGGGTACAAATACAAATCGCCGCTGCACAGACATATTAAAATTGGAGGATGTTGACATACTTGTTTATGACTTCAATTTAACAAAGAAAGGAACTCTTCGCTTCAAGATGATAGAGGTTCTGAAAAGGTTGTTACCAGAAGGAATAGTGTTGATATGGGAGTCTACTAAAACCAGTCATCGATCTAGAAAAATTTTGAAACCTGAAGTGTTGGGCATGCATGTGGACTCAGATGGGGCACTAGTTGATGAAAGAGAAGAATATGGAACATCTTCATCAGCATCCAGTCACTCATCTAAAGATGTGAATTCTGATGGTGTGCAAGAAAATATGAGTGATTTTGAATAATTGTTTAAGACAATTTATATAACTGATGTATGCATCGTATCTTGAAATAAAATTAATGATTTCCATATGGTGTTAAATGAGAAGTTATGAGGCATTTTTATATTGTTGGATTATATGTCTTAGTTATGATAATTTTTATTGTTTAAAATATCTACAATGCAATATTAAATTAGAGATATAATGTATGTTTTATTCAATATACAAATAATGACTTTTGAATTCATTTAGTGATGTAATTCGTTCATAATGTCATGGTTTTTTAATTTTATAGTTGAATAAAATTCAATTTCTTTTGTATCTAACATGTTATGGTTGAAAACATGTTGAATTTATACTTAGGAAAGAAAAATGATATTCTACCAGAAACATTAATGTGTTTTTTTCCTCATAAACAACTTTGTTTGGCACATAAAAATTTGGTTTTACTAACATTTTTTAAAAAGTTTGGAAATTGACCCTAAAAAAAATCATTGTTCCAGTATCATCACTTTCGTTTTGAAGCTATATTTTGCATGAAAATTTCATAGTAAATTTTGTAGTCACTGACATTTTTAAAACATGTTCAAAATTGACCCCTAAAAAATAAAATCATTGTTCTAGTATACACACTTTTCATTTTTAGCACTGTTTTTGATGTTTTTTCGGGGTTTTTTGGCCAGAGTTCCCATTTTGAGTTTATATTTCTCATTTCAAAGTTTACATAGATAATTTGTCTCTTTATTTCTTGCTCGTCTGAAGGGGTGCAAGGAATCAGATTCCCTTTGACTCCATTGTCATGCAAGGTCACAATCTCTTTCATTGGGCTTTCTACTACCCAAAACTGTTGTGGATTTTTTGAACAGCTTTTTAGAAGTCTGTTATGGATAGTAGTTTGTTATGTAGACCAATTGGGATCTATGCACACCATTTGTTTTGATTTAGATTCTGCTCTTGATTCATAGATTTGCAGGACTTCTTGCCAATCATCAAAATCTTTTAATGGCTTTTTGGCTCCTACTCTTTTCTGGCTATTTTCAAATCTTGCTTTTGAATTTGCAATAAACAATCTAGGTACAACAATAGCCTTCTTCTTCAGATTTATAATCAGCTTATCTTGGCTAATTGTTACTGGAAGCACAGAATTTAAGAATGGCATTCCCAACATTAAACTAGCTGAGGGATCAAAATGTTGTATTGCAGAAATCTTAACTATACTCCCCCCAACTTTTAATGGAATATTGTCTACATAATGAGTTAAACTCACAGATCCTCCTATGGTTTCAGACACCAATATATTTTGCAACAGTTTCCACAGAGATTTAAATAGAGATGGTCTAGCCAAATTGTTCGATCCACCAGTATCTATGAATGCATCAATAGATATCCATTCATTTTTTACTTGAACTTGAACTGGGATATAAATAAGGCTATTAGTCTTGACTATCTTTTTTAACAAAGTATTTTCTTCTATTCTATTGATCTCTGGTTTTGGAAGACTGGTCAAGGCTGTGGTTCTTTTCTGAAATGGATAGAAAGAATTTACTTCTGGAAATGGAAACACAGATTTCTTACCTTTTGTTCTAGCTGCTCTGATCATGAACTTTCGGATTCATCTTCTGAAACATCTGTTGTTTCGCTAGTCACTTCAATGTCACTTTCTTCTTCTCGTTCACTATAATGGAGCTCTTCTAAAAAATCATCATCTGAGCAGGATAAATAGATATTCATGTTCTGGACACACTCTTCTTCTTCTCCATCTGATATTTCAGTCAAAATATATACATCTGAAATATCATCTTCTGATTCTACTATAGACCAATCATCTTGAAACTCTTCTATATCTATACAAGCTTTAAGTTTACTTGATGAATTTTGTGGCCACTTTCGTGCGAAATGTCCTTCCTTTTGTAAGAAACAACAATTATTGTTTCTTGGTTTTGATCTTTTCTTCAAAAATTTATACTTTCGGAACGACTTTCTTAGATTTGAGACTCTCTTGGGTTTAAATATACCATACCTCTTTGTTTTCTTTTTCTTTTTGAATGGTGTCCATGGTAGCATGATTTTGCAAACATCTGAACTGGGTGTGATGTCATGTGCCTTATTTTGCCAGCATAAGTATTTAACTTTCTCTGTGATTCTGAAAAGAACGTCAACCCAATAAACTTGATCTAGTCTTTTGTTCTGTACATCTAGATCTTCAATAATGAGGTCTCCTAGATTCCCTGGTAATTTTGACAAAAAACAAATTTTTTGAGCCACATCATTTGGGAGATTAGCTTTGAAAACCTTAGCCATGAAATTTTTACTGAATTGATCAAAGTACTTCAAATATTCTAATTCCATTCGACTAAGATCTGTTATCAATTGCTTTTTCTCATCAACTAGTTATGGCAGGAACTGTGTCTTTAGCAGTAATTCTAATGTAGACATTCTGGCTTCCGTGACGGCTCTTCTCTCTTCTTCTGATGGTCCCATCCACCAATCATAGACTATACCAGTCATGCGCTTTTCTGCTAGGACCATAATGGATACATTATCCAATTTTGTTGTAACCTGTATCTGATACAGAGCACCTATCCAAATCCAGATTGATTCTCCAGGGTTTGAAGAATTATCCAAATCTAGGATATAGCCACTTGTATTGGTAGCATATAGATCTTCTTCAACACATGGATACTTATTTACTTCTTTCAGTATATGAGCCTTGTTCTGGTTATTTATGGATGGCAAGATAAAAGAAGGAAATTTGGAGGCAACTTGATCAAGGGTCATCACTTCTTTCTTTGAAACAAAAAGGTTTATCTGTTTCATATGCTTCCTTTTTTTCACTAGTTAGTTTTCCAATGTTCTTTGAAGTGTACTCTTCTAGACTAGTCGCAGTTACTGCTTGTTCTGATTCTTCTTCTTCTTCCTGATCCCAAAAATTGGGAGCACTCGTATCTATTTGAAACTTAGGGATTTCTTTGGCCTTTTTATTTTGTCTCTTTCTTCTTTCTTCCTTTTCTATCTTTTCTAATTGTGATCATCATAAAGCAACTTCAGATTAGCATTTATCAAATCTGCTTGTTTGCTTAAGTCATCTAGAACATCTTCAGCGTGTGAACACCAAGTTGTTAGATAGTTTCCTATCTGGTATACCTTGTCCATATCATTTGGATTTTGTGAATTTTGTTCTAGTAAAGGAGCACAGTCAGCTCTTATTGTTGGCTCTCTAGTACTGGATGAAGAAGTACTGAATTTTGTTTTAGGCGGCCATTTACCTCCTTTTACAAATCTACGATTTTCAAACTAGAATTCATCAACAGGTGGAGTATTACTAACATATGTTCGAAACATCTTATTTACAGCAAAGAAAGGTTTTTCTTCTGGTATGTACAATTGATTTGTAGGTAGCGGTATACTAGTGGAAGAACTGGCTTCATCTAGTGAAGGAATATGACGATAAAAATATTTTCTACCACTGACAAGAGGTTGTTCATTTTCTTGAATTGTTAGTAACACATGTTTTTCTGACATGACTATAGGCCGAGGTACTTTTGGTCAGTCTGGAAGAATTCTAACACGACCATCTGATATAGACATTCTTTTAATATTTCTCTTTGAACTATCTGCGGATGCCAGAGATTTATATTGGATATACCAATCATTAGGCAAAGCTTCTTTGTCATATTGAACACCTTCTACTTGAGCATTGCTCACACCTTCAACAACACAATTTTTTAAAACTGGCTGTCTTAGTTTAGGATGTACAGTATTGGTCAGCTGGAAAGAGGTTTGGATGTACACAGATAAATATTCACTATCTTGAACCATTTCTAGACCTTGTACTCCAACTAATGCTTTCCAACAATCTTTTAAGTGAACATCAGACAAACTAATGGCATAATCTAGATAGATAGTGCCATATTGACATCCCGAGGATAGATTTCCAAGTATTTTTCCGATCTAGGCATGATCGTATATATTATGTCTGGTGTCGAAGACTTATGCTATACAAGGAGTATTGAGACCATGACAAAATAATGGAGCTAATCCAATTCTAATTCCCCCGAAATGCAAATAGGAGAATTTCTTTTCAGCAACATATTTTCAGAACTTTTTAATTTCATCTTCAGAAAACAAATTGAGACCAATAATTTGTATAGAGGGACCCGATAGTTTTATCTTTAGTTCAACCTATTTTAGCCAAACTTTTTTGGATAGAATAAACAAAGATGGAATAGGATAAACTTCTTTAGAGCTCAAAACTAGCAGGTTCCAACTTTCTGGATCTTCAACCTTTTCATGTTCTACACTGTCAAATTCAAGGGATCTATAGTCTATTTCAGATACAGATCGTCTATCGATATTTGAGAATGATCTTAAGAAATTGGCCATGTTGAACTTTTACAATCTATTTCAGAGATTGACTGAAGCATCTTTTATCTACACAACACTTGTATTAAAAATGCTTTTAGAAGGCTTCCTGGCTAACTTCAGACTCTATCTATAGAATGTTTCGTTTGTAATGGCATTGGATCCATTGGTCATCTACATACCTAATAGGGTAGAACTGTGAAATTATGAGAGTTTTGAAATCCTCCCATTTAACTACTAGAGGACCTCTATCTAATCCAAGGGTCTTTGTGTGGCTTTCCCACTAGGTGAAGGCATGGCCCTAAAATTTTAGACACATAAATGAAATTTTCTATTATTATTTGATATGAAAAACACTAAAATTATCTTCTAGGAACTACAACCAATGATTTAAATTCAATTTGTCAATATAAACTTGAAATGGATTGATTTCAACCTTCAGTTCCACCATGAATAGGGACTATGAATGGTTCATGACACTTGAAGTGGGTTGATCCTTTTTGGGTTCTTTCTTAGATTCCCTCTTTGGTTCTTCCCAATATCCTAATCCACTTTATTATGACCTCTATGTTATAGCTTGCATCTTTGCCAAATACTCTGAGCTCATTGGTTAGGGCTACCATGATAAGGCTCACATTACAGTTTATATCTAGAACTTGTGCTTGTAGTCATGCAAGCCTCTCCTTTATATGATCTTGAGGTTTGTTAATGGAATCATTGGAAATGGATAGGGTTTTATGAATTTTGGCTTAACAAGTATAGATCCCATATAAATCCCCATAATATACCCAGGGAAACCTACTCTTATACTAATCTGATCCATATAGTTTTTTTTTGTTTGCTAGTTTATGTGAGTCTTGATATGGCTGCATGATTAATAGGTCACTTGAGTAGCCTTGACTTAGGGGCATCTAACTGTCAAAATCACCTAGGGATTGCACCCATCTTGGGCCACAACAACCCTTAGCATGATTGAATTTTATCCCATGGATTTTTGAACCGGTGACCTTTACACTAGCGAGTGCCTTAACACAACACTTTATCACTCTCTGCTCTATGACCCATGGGCACGATCCATAAACTATTGTGTATATTCCACTATATCATTCCTCACAACATATCTAATAAAATTATTCTTAAAATCTAAGTATATGTTATGAGGATTATTTTCTTAGACTTATGGATTTATTAAGTTATTGTTTTCGTGGATGCAATATATAAAATGAAATAAATATAGAACAAACAAAATTACAATCACTCACAACCATAATAACACAAGATATGATTTTGGAAACCCTTTTCAGAGAAAACCTAATTGAAAGGTGAGGTTTCTTGCTCTCTTTCTTTAATTGGAAATGGATGCAAGTACTAGGGAGTGAGACCTATGCCTTGTGGTCTTATATAGTACACAAACCATCTCTCTCTCTATCTCTCTCTCTCTCTCTCTCTCTCTCTCTCTCACACACACACACACACACACACACACACACACACAACTACTTTTCTCCTCTATGGAACCAAATGCACTCGAATAAAATGGAACCCATTTTTCCTCCTAGTAGCATGGTTATAACACATCCCAATAGCCAAATAGGGGTTAAATTTAGCCCATTCAATGCTTAATATGAGTTACAACTTGACTCTTATAGAGTCTTATTCATAGTACCCATGTGGCTTGCCCCTTTTCTACGGAAATTATGGTGTATATTTGCAACTACTCATGAAATTTTAATCGCAATCACAAGATACAAACCTACTCTATTGGTTTGCGAAATTTAATTCACAATTTAGAACATTAATCACAAACATGCAATGAGAAATAACACACATGCACACAATATTTTTCCAGGGGAAAGAAATATGCTAAAAACATCTTTTCCAACTTGCATTTATCTGATGAATAGAGATGTATTACAATTACGTTTCTCAAATGAGCACACCCTGCAAGTGAATAACCTATCTCTCTACTCACTGAGAAGATCTGACCCAAACCTAGTCAATTTATGCCTTTTCTTGAGCCCCTATTTCTTTGCGCAATTCTTGAGGAAATTAGGCCCCTAATATTTAGGAATTTCCTCCAAAATGATTGCGCAATTCCAAAGGTTGATCATCTGACTGCATGCAACACTTGTACACCCAAGACTAGTCTACAACTAATGTTACACTGCCTTGGAATATCTGCCACAACTGGGGAACTAAATTTCTCTATGGTACTAGCTATTTTGGGCTGATTGATTAGTTAACTAGATGATCACTGAGTTAGATAGAAGTCCCACTGCACAACTAACCTTCCACTAGTTCCTCCAATAGCTAAAACCAGTTTAACTGAAAACTCGAAATAACTAACCTTGATTGCTAAAAATTGATAATCACACATTCTTAACTGAACTCCAAGCCCTCTAACTTTAATTTACTACGTAAAATGACTGACATAAGCCATGTCACACAAGTTAACTGCATCCAAGTTGTCTACTAATGTGGAAATCCAAATTTTCTGAATTTGACCAAGGCTAAATCAAATTGAGACTTTCTTGTTGTATTTTTCAACACTCCCTCTCAGCAAGAAAGGGATTACCAACCACCCCTATCCTGAACCTTTGGAACTTGAACTTCCCTCTTGACAAAGACTTTGTGAAAATGTCAACATCTTGTTCTTTTGTCAGAATTTATTGTAGCAACATTATCCATCTGTACACATAATCTCGTAAATGATGATACCGAATTTTTTCATGCTTGGATTGATCGTACAGTATAGGATTCTTAAAGAGTTTAATGCAACTATGATTATCACAATAGATCACAGTTGGATTTATCATCTGACCAAATATTCCCACAAGTATCTTTCTCATCAAGATCACCTCACATGTTGCTTGCCTTGCAACCATGTATTATGCTTCCACCAAGCTAAGAACCATAGATATTTGATTCCTACTATACTAGGAAACACCTGTGGACCCTACATTGAAAATTCCACCTGATGTATTCTTTCGGCCTGATGGACTCCTGCCTAATCTACATCTATGAAGCCATACAACTTAACTCCCTCTATCTGTCTGTACCCTAGTCCAAACTTGGTAGTGCCTGTGAGGTACCATAAAATATTCTTAGCTTCCTTCCAATATAATTTGGTTGATCTAATCATAGCTTGGCTCAGCTGGTTGACTGCATAGCACATATCTAGTTGTGTTTTCACAAGATACATTAGTGAACCCACTAGCTACCAATAAATGGTAGCATCCACTTCCTCACCTGAAGTGGCATCCTCCTTCCTCTAGTTGGTCATTAGAGGTGTCTCCATGGGTTTACAACTCTCCATGCAAAATCTCTATAGTACCATGTTTGCATACTTGCCTTGAGACACAAGCAATTCCCCATCGCCTTGCCATACAACATTTTTTAATGGCTATTTGAAGGAGGGTGTTTATATGTTTCAGCCTGAAGGTTTTGTTGTTAAAGGAAAAGAGAAAAAGGTATGAAAAATGGTTAAGGCTTTGTATGGACTGAAAAAAGAATCTCATGCATGGTATGAAAAGCTAACTGAACACCTTCTTAAGTTTAATTATAAGTTATTTGATCTGGATGTTGCAACTCTTTTTGTTAAGAAAATTGGAAAGTCATTTGTATATTTGGTTGTGTATGTAGATGATTTGATGATCACAGGAAACAATGATGACTATATAGCATCCGTTAAAAGAGAATTATTGAAAGTTTTTGACATGACAAATTTATGTTTATTACATTATTATTTAAGGATTGAAGCTGATCAGAAAACCAATCATATTTTCATTTCTCAGAAAAAGTATAATGGAGAGCTATTGGACAGATTTGGGATGCATGATTGTAATCCTATCACTACTCCTATGGAGCAGAATTTGAAGCTTACTTCCATTGAAGGAAGTACATTTGAAGATCCAAAAAAGTACCAGAAACCTGTTGGAAGCTTACATTTTCTAACTACTACTCGACCTAACATAGCTTTTGCTGTAGGGATACTTTCCAGGTTCATGCATAAGCAATGCGAAAGTCATTGGAATGTAGAAAAGCAAGTGCTCAAGTATTTTAAAGGCACTCGAACATATGGCATCAAATATTCCAAAGTTGCATATTTCCATCTCACCAGCTATTCAGATTCTGATTTTAATGGAGACGAGGAGAATGGAGTCTCTACTTCTGTTTATTTGATGAGTCTTGGATCAGCATCCATCAGTTGGAGATAATGCAAGGAATATATTCCTGTTGATTCTACCACCGAAGTTGAATATGTTGCAGCAGCTCAAGCTACAAAAGAAATCATTTGGCTTCGCAAAATACTTAAAGACCTGCAGGGGAAATAAAAGGCTTCAATTCCACTACTCGTCGACAACTCCTCTGCAATTCAGTTGGCCAAGAATCCCAAGTTTCATGATCGAAACAAGCATATTAACACAAAATATCACTTGATCTCACATTATGTAGAGGCCAAAGTTATTCATTTGACACATTGTCCTACTTTAGAGCAGATCACACGCATATTTACAAAGCCACTAGGACGTGAAACATTTGAAAAATTCAAAATGTTACTCGACATGTCATATGTCCCTTCGTATTAAGGAGGGAATTTTAACTAATCCTTTGAGATTGTTATTGTACATTGTATAATATGTAATTAGTTATACATTCTGTTTTTACGGTTAATAAGTTACCGAGACACAATTGTCTCGTACCTAGATTTCACATGTATAAATAAGTAATTTTATCATTAATATGACACTCTTTCCTTGTGCTCTTTCATTGTGTTCTTTCATTGTGGAGTTTATTTGGGCTTGTACATTTAATATGTGTTATTTTGCACCAAAGAATTTGTTTTCCAAATATAGAATCTTCTAATTTCTCTCAAAAATAGATTTTGCTACCATGATTTCCAAAAATGCAAACAAAGCGACAATTACAAAATTTTCATAAAACCAAAAATAGAATGCTAAATATTTATTTTTTTATCTGGTTTTTTGTGAGAACAGAATTTGGCCAAGTCACATAATTTAGTACTCTAATTTTATTCTTGAATTGAAAATAAAATTTTCTTTATTTCAAAATTCCAAAATTTGGCAAAATTCTCATGTTTCAACCAAATAGAAGCCAAATGGTAACAATATACAAGAACCAAATAGTAGCAATATATAAAAGCAGTGACATTACCACCAAATGATCTTTGTTATTATTGAAATATAATAACATATTAGCTAGTGATATCAGTACTATTTATTAAGCGTTCGCTGTTAGTAGGCACTTGAACAATTTATTTTTTCCAATGTCGATTCACAAAATTATGTTCGGTGCAAAGAGGAATAATTCATCAAGGAAAAAAATGCGTGGAAAAAACATCTTGGAGATCGTGCAAATCTTGGAGTTGTGCGTGGGATGCCCTTTAAACATTGATGTGCTATCATGATGTGATCAATAAAAGCATAAATACATATCTCCACGTATGTATGAATGGTTTTCAGGGCATTTCTCTTAGTTGAATGTGCAATTAATGCCAGGCCAGTGATGTTACTTCTGTGTTGATCGACCATCATCTGTCGCCGATCCGACGGTAGAAGGAATCATTACTAAATAAGACTCTATCTCTCCGAAGCAATCATGACTTAAATAATTAGAATTTAAAAGTTCAAAAAAATAAATTGTTTTTGTTTTTAATATCTACTTTACACATTGGTGGTTTAGTTTTTGGTCAACAAGGGATTAATGAAAAATCAACACATTATTGAATGCTTATCCTACCAGCAATAAAGATCTTATTAGTTAATTCAGTTTGAGTTTATATAACATTTTTTATTATTAATGTTTAATGTAATGATATTGAATTATTATTTATGGTAATCCATATATTTATATTTTATTTATATTTGATTAAAAAAATAATGCAACATAATGGTATGGATCATCATTAACGTTTACATAGTTAAAGTTTTTAATCTATTTATTAGTTAACTAAATATACAATTAAGAAAATTTATAGTGTTAGTTTAATGAAAATTCTTATACTAATTTAAGATTTTTATTTAGTCTATATGAAGATTTGATATTAGTACACTATGTTTCTTTTTTTCCGAGGAAAAAAACCGAGCTTTTCTATTAATATGGAAATAAAAAAGCTACAAGCAGATGATTTAACATTCAGCAGAGAAAACTGCCTGAGACAGAGAGGTAAGTACCATCCTTCTCCGTGAAGTCATCGAGCAAGTCTATACATATAGACATATACACCAAGTTCAGCTGAACTCGGCCCGTCACAGCCAAAAACAACTGACTGTATAAGAGGAACCCGGGTCTCCATTTTCAGGAAAACAACCCGTTAATTGTCCAAAATTAGTAAAACAGAGTTATTTAAAACTTTTCTAAGTCTTTGCGCATGGAAATAAAACAAGTGATAATCAATCACGGGAACATATGCCTCCAGAAACAACAAATAAAATATTAGTTCCGTTACTCCTGGAGCATATTCAGCAAGAAAAACAAAACCACTATGAGTAGGGGGCCAAATCCGTCTCACGGATCTGGTCCTGAAGCTGCTCTTTTATCCTCCACGAACCCACAGCCTGTTGAAGACCTGCTTTAGAATACCGGTCTGCCTCATCATTTTTGTCCCTGTAAATATGTTCAAGAGAGAAAACAGAGAAAGAGACTTTTAGATTTTGAATTTCTTCTAGCAGGGGCATCAACATATAATTCCGACATCTAAATTTGCCATTGACCCAGTTGACAACATTTGAGGAATCACCAAAGATCTGAACTGTGAGGACCTGTCTGTGAATGAGCCAGCAAAGGAGAAGTTTTAAAGCTGAAAGTTCGGCATAGTTATTTGTGCCCATCCCAAGACCCACCGAGGCTTTAAGCGAATGAGAAGGACTGAGATGGATAATGATTCCGGCTCCGGCAGAATCG
The DNA here is from genome assembly GCA_031772625.1 of Pinus tabuliformis. NCBI lineage: Eukaryota > Viridiplantae > Streptophyta > Pinopsida > Pinales > Pinaceae > Pinus > Pinus tabuliformis. Next base: position 439,126,509 of record CM062813.1, on the reverse strand, counting down.
TTTTGTGCAGCCCCGTCAAAAAATGCCCAGGGTATACCTTCCCTAATCCGAACTTCTTTCTGCTGGTTTGTGGAGGACGGACCTTCCGGTTCAGGTATGCTAGTAAGGATAGCAGAGCTCTGTATTGCAATTACCTGCGCCGGGGTAGCTTTTTCATTGAAAATGCTTCTATTCCGGGCTATCCAAATGCCCCAACAGATAATGGGTGGGAGATTCCTCAAGTTCTTCTCGGGATAGTTTTTCCACCACAAGTCCCAGGCTGTAGCTAGATCTCCCCCTTCCCATTTGGAATTTATGTTCAAAAGCTTTTTTGATTCTTCCCAGACTAGTCTTGTAAAAGAGCACTCCACAAATAAATGTGAGATGGATTCCGAGGCTATTAGACATAAGGGGCATCTGCTCGGCCCCTGCTTGAACCGAGCTTGAAGGATTTCCCAAGTGGGGATCTTTCGTTTAAGCGCACACCAGAGGAAGATTCTGGCTTTCTTGGGGCATTTCAGCTTGAAAAGGGGTTTTTCCCACCAAACAGGAGGATCCCATCCCTTCTTCTTCATCAGGAAATTGTATCCAGCCTTTGGTGAATATAGGCCAGTCTCCGAGTGAGCCCACACTAGGGAGTCAGGGAGGTCCTTTATTCTTACATTTGTCCGCTTGAGTTCTTGAGTGAAAGCCTGCCATTCAATTCTCCAGAAGGGGTCAATCCCCAGCTCCTCTACAGATTTCCATTCCTGCCCCCAAATGGAATAAACATCTAAATTTGCAATCTGACTTAAACTATGTATTCCCAAAGAATCTATATGAGCAAGGAGACCAGGAGACAGTGCAAAAAGATTATTGCAGCCAACCCACGGGTCCCTGCCAATCCGAAGACTTTCTCCGTTCCCCACCTGCCAAGCGAGTCCTTGTTCAATGACCTTGAAAGCCTCTGAAGTGGCCTTCCATATTACCGAGCAGTTCCTACCTTTTTTGTTTGGGCTCCGAATCCAATCCTCCAGGGGGACTGGGTCAACGTACTTCCTTTTAACTACTCTGGTCCAAAGGTTCTCTGCTGTAATAATACGCCATCCTGATTTTGCGGCCAGAGATTGACTAAAATCCACGAGCTGCTTGATGCCCCAACCCCCCCATTCCTTTGGTCGAGCAATCTTATCCCAGGCAACCCAAGGAAGGACTGACTCTTCCTTGGCTCCCGACCACAGAAATCTGCTACATATTTGTTTTATTTTGTGAAGGACACCTTTTGGGATCCAGGTCAACGCAGCCCAAAATACCGGGATGGCATGAAGAACAGAGTTTAATAGAGTAAGTCTGCCCGCCCTTGAAAGCCACTTGAAACTCCAATGGGAGATCCTTTGTTCAATTTTAGCCACTAACCAGTTCCAGTCCTGCTTTCTGTAAGCATGTGGTTTTAACCAAAATCCCAAATACTTGAAAGGCTGATCCATACTGCATATTTCAAAAGGAAGGTAAGAAGTGATCAATATCTCCTCTTGCCTGGAGAAAGCTTCCATTATAAGATGAGACTTCCTGGGATTAATTTGGAGTCCTGTAGCTTTCAGAAAAATATCAAGGATATCTTTGAGCGCTTTTAGTTCATTTATATTTCCATTTGTAAACAATAGAATATCATCAACAAATAGGAGGTGGGTTATAAAAAGATTTACAGCAACTTCCAAACCTGTAATCAAACCTGCACTCTTGGCTTTTAGGATCAGTCTGCTGAGGCCTTCAGCTGCCAGAAGAAAAAGAAGAGGAGACAGAGGGCATCCTTGTCTCAGACCTCGCTGACTCTTGAAAAATTGTGATGCTGCCCCATTGATCAAAACAGCAAAACTTACATTTGAAATACACCCCATGATCCAATTTATGAACTCCACCTTGAATCCGAGGTGGGTTAATAACAGTCTGAGATATGACCAACTAATCCTGTCATAGGCTTTGGACAGATCCAATTTTAGCACTGCTCCTTTTTTCTTTGCAAGTCTAATGCTATGGATGGTTTCCTGGGCCACCCCAATGGCTTCATGAATTTGTCGACCGTCCAGGAATCCAAACTGCTCACTGGATATGCACACTGAAAGGATGGGCTTCAGTCGGACCGCTATGATCTTTGCTATAATCTTGTAAATAGTATTACAGAGAGAGATGGGTCTGAAGTCTTCAAAAGATTCTGGATCCTCTTTCTTTGGAATGAGAGCTATGAAAGTTGCGTTGAAAGGGCCATAAATTTCTCCTTTTTTCCTTGACTCCTCCACAACATCTGTTAACTCATCCCCAATCTGCTCAAAGAAGTGAGTAAACAGTTCAATAGTCCAACCATCCGGGCCAGGGCTTTTGTCCTTTGGCATTGATTTTATAACATTTTCAACCTCCTCCTTTGTTACTTCCCTGCAAAGATTTTCTGCTTCCTCCTCCTCCACAAACCGTGGGAAAGCCTGAGCAGTTCGAATGATTTCGGCAATAGAGATTCCCCCTTGGTCAGCAAAAAGGGATTGGAAATGATTCTTCCCCAGGTTTGAGATCGCCTCGAAAGTGGAGTACTCTCTCCCCTCATCATCCTTTAATTTCCAAATAGTATTTGCATTTTTCCGCCCCTTTGCATAATTATGGAAAAATTTTGTATTTTCATCCCCTGCTTTCAGCCAAATAGCCCTACTTTTCAGCCTCCATTCTTCTTCTTTGTCCAGAAGGATCTTTGCTCTGCTCTTTTCTAACCCCAAAATTCTATCCTTCGCCTCTTGTGTTATGTAAGCATCTGTATCAGGGTCTTCTAGCTTACTAAGCTCCTCCTCAATTTTAATCAACTCCTCGTTTGATTTCCTCTTTCTGTCTGCAGCCCATTCAATGGTTGCCCTCTTTAACCTTTTTAAGTTCTCCAAAAAGTGAGCTCCTTTGTTTTCCGGAGAGACAGGGCTTGGATGCCTCCAAGTATTCCTAAACATCTGAATAAAGGACTCCTCCTGAAGCCAAGAAGCATTGAACTTAAAAGGGGAGGCCGGCTTGGGGGGAGTCTTGGAGAATTCAAGGTAGATAGGAAAATGATCCGAATTTCCCCCATCACCAACCCATTGTCTGAAGAGAGGGATGTAAGAAGCCAAAGACTCGTTTATAAGAAACCGATCCAATATTTTAGCTATTCTCTCCTCTCCAGTTCTTCTGTTTCTCCAGGTCGGCTTTGCCTTGATTATGTTAACATCAATCAGATTATGGGTCTGTATGGCTTTTAGGAAAAAGTCGGCCAGAGGATCTTCCCTTGCATTTGGCCCCCAGGCTTCTGCCATCCCCAAAGTAAAATTTAGATCTCCCCCTATCAGCAATCTTTTGTCTTTTAACAGCTCTTTCGAGAGGAGGGCCTCCCAAAAGGGTGCCCTGCCCTGGCAGGGACCATATACATTGATGGCCATAAAAGGCAGATCAAAATCAGGCGAAAGGATCTCCAACCCAAGAGCGTGGGACACACCCCAAGAATTTAGAACCTTAAATCTTCCCTTTTTGTAACCAATAGCAAGGCCTCCAGAGTGTCCGGCAGCATCCAGAGCAGTGAAAACCCAGCCCGGGAAAAGAGAGCAGAGCGCGGACTCAACATCAGCACTATTGCCCAGTGTTTCCTGAAGAAAAATCATATCCGGGTTGTGGCGGGAGATCAAATCTTTTAAAGCTAGTTTTTTGGGTTTACTAGCCAACCCCCTACAGTTCCAAGAAAAACAGATCATTTGATAACTGACTCAGGGGGTTTCGCTGCTCTAAGCGCCCCAGGGATCGACATTTGTTTACCATCCGCCACATCAAATTTGGCCTTAACTTGGGCTTTTGAAAGAAGAGATTTCCTCCCTCTGCCTTTTTTTTGATGACTCTTCGAAGACTCAAGACAAAGTCCACCAACCGCTTCCGGGACAGTCAGATGATTTGCAGGTCTTTTACTGTGGGATCTGAGGTTGTAATGTCGGACAGGTGATGGAAACCCCAATGTCTGGCTCATTTTAGATAGGTCCTCACAGTTTAGGGTTAAAGAGGGGAGGGCTTCTGAAAGAGACTCAATGTTTTGAAGTGGATCTTCTATATTTGAAGCCATAGGAAAATCCGAAGACAAGATACCAATTACTGATTCTGAATTTGTAGAAAGATTTAGAGGAGAGTGCTTCATACCAGTTTGAACGTCCGCAGGAGGGCCGCCTGGAGTGTCCAAAGATTTTCCTTTGATTGGCTGTTCATCATCATCATGGACCGGTATCACTTCCTCTCGCTGCATGTCCGCCTCCTCCTGGGTGTCCAAGTCTGCGCTGTGATGCTCTGCCTCTGTGAATTTTTCCTCCACCATTCCCTCGTTTTCCTTCAGAGCATCCTCCAAATCCCCTTCTTTACTCTTCATCTTCCTTCGTCTTTTCCCCAGAGGGCAGTCCCTAGCCAGGTGACCGTATTCATGGCAGCGGTGACATCTGAAGGGGAAAAGTTCATAATCCAGAATCTGCTCATACTCATATTCCCTATACTGCAGAGTGACCGTTTTTGCCAATCCTTCCGACGGGTCTAGCCTAACGAGGATTCTCGCCACAGCTCGTTCAAAGGTGTGGAGGTAGGATCTATCAGCGTCCAAAAAAGTGCCCAGATGATTCCCAATGGACTTGAAAACTGAGTCAACCCAGAGGAAAGGAGGTAGGTTTGGGGCTCTAACCCATACAGGAAGTTCTTTAACCTTCTCCTTTGAAGCATCGAACATAGGCGACCAACGTTTAAAGAAAACCGGGCGATCCCCGAAAGCCCAGATTCGTTCCTCGACCCACTCCATTGCCTCTTTGCAATCAAATTTAACCATAAACCATCCTTTGACCAGTGTAGCTGTCGTGAAAGAGCTTGCCGGAGTCTTCGACCACTGACTATCTGCCCACTGTTTGAGGAATTTGCCTGAGACATATCTTCCTCTCACTCTGCCCACCAGAGTGCTCTCCGCCACCTCCAGAGTGTCCTCGACCTGAACGTCCATTCCTAAAACCAGATTTGTAACCTTCTTTGTTTTCCACGATTTGACTTTCTTTCTCTTGGCCCCTACCTTTTCTGCATTTTGAGCTGAGACTCTTTCTCCTGTACTAGGGTTTGGGATATCAGCATCCCTGTTCTGGCCGCTATCTTCGTTTCCATTTCTCAAATCCTCTGGCCCAGGTGGGGTTTCGACCAGCCCATCCACCGGGCTCCCAGCCTCACCAGAGGCCGAAGTGTCGCCTCCATTGGTCTTGCCTAGATCAGAAGGGAAAGCGAAAACCTCCTCATTTGGAAAACTAACCGCACCCTCTGACGCCTCTTTCTCCCCAGAGGTTTTCTGCAGCGAAGTCTTTTGGAAAAGGGTTTTGTATACAGTTGAAGGATTATTTCCAACCCCTAGCTCCTTTTCAGAGCTCTGAACCCCTCCCACAGTCCTCCACACCCCTTTGGACTGTGGAAAATTTATGATATCCTCTAGACCTCCCGAAGATACGAAAATTTTTGATGGGGAGAGGGACTTACTGGATGGCGGAGCGAGATTTTTGCAGGAAGATGAACCCGACCATGCCTGAGGGTTTACCGCGTCAAAACCCTTATCTCCAGTACTGAAAGCTTCTCCAGAAACCCTACCTCCAACTCCAAAACTGCTTGAGAGCTCCAGATTCTCGTCCAGCAACCCTTTTACCACATTGGAACGCCATATGCCTCCGCCCGAGAGCAATGCGGTTGCTTGACTGACAGACTGCCCAAAAAACGCGTCGATGTTTTCCGCCGTGGTCTCCTTTCCCCAGACGGAGAGAATGTCTTCAGGGGATGGTTCTAAGTCGACAGCTTCTCGAGGATTAACCATGGTAAAAACAGTCCCGGTAAACCCTTATACCTTCCTTCAACCGCTTAACCGTTGTATGCTGCAGAAACGCCAGGTCTTCGCTACCTCCGGAGGGCTCAGAAAATAGAAAAACCAAAACACCGGGATCCACCATAACGGAAAGGTTTAAGCTGGAAACGGGAAGGTTAATCGAACGTCGTTCTGCACTGCTCCGAACGCCGTTTGCACCTTCCAGCTGGCGATCCCCGCTACTGTCCACCACGACTTCCTTGTTGACCCAGCCCGCTGCATACCTAACCCTGTACTGCATAGCCCGTGACTGCGACACCTGCATCACCTAGGCCTAGGGCCTAGGGTTTCAGGATCGAAACCGGGTCTCTCCATTCCTCCCCACTCCCTTGCCTCTTATCTTAATTCTCAGTACACTATGTTTCTATATCATGTTTATAATTTGATATTATTATTGGTTATTTATACATTGATCAAATTTCTCTTTATTATTTTGTGGGTTAATATTTGTCTTTAAAGAATTAAAATAATTATTCACAAAATTATGACTCATTTATAAGATTATACAATATTTATGTTCTTTATGAATTTATTCTAGTAGAGTTGTGGCTATTGTCATTTTTCTCTCTCCTTCTCTTGTTAATTGACTTTTAGTCTTATGTTGGAGTTTAATTCAATTTAACTAGTTAATATTCTACGTGTGAGAGTTATTAATAAGTTATAAATGATTTCTAACTTCGCTTACTTATAATTCACTCCATTTTAAGATATTTTGTTAATTCTAGGTCTCAAAGTGTAAGTTTGACTTGTTTCCCAGCCAGTGAAAGTGCTTTTGACTACATGCATATGCACTGCAAACCTAATTCGAGTTGGTTGGCCTCATTGAGAGTCTATATATTGTATTCGTGTTCAACAATGATATATCATGAGATTTTATGAGTAATTAGAGTTGTCTCCTTGGTTTATTAATCAATTTCTCAACAAATTTATTCTCCCTCCTTTCTTGTTTTCCAAGTAGCTAGTCAAGTATTTTTTTGACAACTAGATCTTATGATTGTGCTTAAAATCCAAATCCTTATTTCTCCATACTATGCTTTGTAACATTTGATAGATAATGAATAATAGTTTGAGGGTGGGTGAAAGCTAATGCTGGTATTTAATGATGTTTTAGTGGTAATGTAAATAATGAAAATCAATAACATATTAACCTAGAGGGATGATTTGAGGTACTTTCAAAATCAATTTGAATATGGTGTAAAAGGATAAAATATAGGAAATTGAATTATCTTTCTGAATATACAAGTTTTATTCAGGGAAAATTCTAAGCATGAAAATTTATTTTAAAGTGTAGAAACAGGGGAAAATATTAATAGTCCCTAATATGCAAACTCTAAAATGTTTGGTTGTGATCTTTGATGTGGGTGGCCTAAAATAGTGTTGTGCATTTTTTTTTCCTTTCTGATCATATGTCAAACTGATGTAGAATTGATTAATGCCATTAGTGAACATAATGTTAACTTAAAGTGCTAAAAACCGTGAGAAATGCTTAAGAAAAAATACTTTACTACATATGATAAACATAAGCAAGATGTAAAATATAAGAGAAAATAGAAATTACACAGTGATACCAGACGGTAAGATTGATTACAGAGTTCGTCCCTGATGGAATACATCTCCGGGTCCACTTTCAAGATGGGCAACCGCTTCATTAGGATTCAATCTAAGGAGGTTTATTACATAGAAAATTATCCAGACTTGTTGTGTACACAGGCACTTCTAGTCACTGTTACAAGAAATCTCTTTGAATCATCTTTCCAATGCCTGTCACGGTTCCCAATTCAGACTCCCGATGCTCCTATTACACTAAAAACAAAAAAACCTATATCTGCTAGAATCTTCAAATAAAACTCAAAACCACTCTCCTTTCCTTCATGAACAAAAGGTGAATTTATAGTTGGTTTGGGTTCATTCAAGCTCTCTATTGCTAATTTTAGTCATGAACAACATTAGGTTTTGGTCCAATCCACAAGCGACACCTTTAGGGTTTAGTTACATGGTCTGAATTAAAAATAGCCATAAAACTTAACAAAGAACCCAAATCCGACTTTGGATAGGTGAAAAGTTGTTAGTCGTTAGCTAACTAGGCGGAGGAGGCAAATAGCCAACATGTGACTGACGTAGTCTAATCGCAGTTTTCCACCTCTGTGATCATCATCCTAGTGGTCTCAGCTTATGGTGCGGCCATGTCAATGCATGTGACTTGACTCCTAGTGGTCTCGGCAACAACGCGATAATCCTGCCAGTTCTGACACGATGAGATGTAATGTTCACATGAGTCCGCTGTGGTTAGGTCCGCATGTAGTTTAGGTCTGATGTTTGAAAACCTCGATGGCTTATTCCCATCCATTCACATGTCATGGTCTCCGTAGTCTTCTCCATACCCGCGTGGTTTAGGGACCTGTGTTTTATATTGTAATGTATTTATATGCATTTTACAATGTTTTATGTTATGCAATGGGTTTACAAGGTCCGAGGGTTAGGAACGTTAGGATTAATGTATTTAAATGTGTTTTAACACATGGCTTAGGTTCTAGGTTAGTGTTAATGGGTTTAGGTGTTAGGTTTCTCATGTAGGCTTTAGGTTTAGATCATTTTTTTGATGATTTATATCATTAAACCTATGCACACTTCTTTGTCACAAACCGACATTTGCGATAAGCGTCACATGACGATACCTATGAACCAAAACATTGAATCGACACTGGATACAAATGAATATTAAGCGATGTCGATGAACATGAGTTGACAACCAAAACCTAGCGGAACTGACGACAATCACATGTCGAAAACCAGGTAAAAAACCCTATCCTTCAAACACCATGAAAAGCATTGACATCACTAGAAAACCTGAAACATAAATTTATCATTGTCGAAGCTGAAGACATTGGACATTGAACGTTGATGACAAAATTAAATGTGTGCAACTGATCTGACAACATCCTCCTAGATCAATCCTCTCCACTTGAAAGCTTTTGGACCACAAAAGTTTGACTTAAACAGTGAGGGTAGAGCTCCCTCACTCTCCACCTTGTTTGGAAGATGTACCAATACATTCTATCAACCACCTGAAAGTGATGACCCTGATGATGCTGATCATGGCGCACTTTGAATTTGTGAACTATTCCATCCATCTGGAGCATGCATAACTTGCGAATATGGTCAAAAAACCTGTTATGAACATGGAAATTGACTTCTTTCCACGAAATACCTTGAATTAGTGATTCATACAAATCTTTGAAAATAATCTCTACAGGATATTGTTCAATACTATTGACATGTATTAACAATCTATATTGTGGAATGATAGAGGCAATCAAAGATATTCTTGACATCATATCAGCTATTCGACTTGATATAATTTCCTGATTCTTGATTACTAAGTGAACTTCTTGCAATAAACCCATCAAACTGTAATATGAAAACTGTTGCAACTTAGCTTGATTTTGAAAGTGTTGAAGTGGATGTTGATTTGTTTGAATCATTGTTTCCTTATTCATTAAATGAGGTTTCCATTAATGATCACTTTCCCCTTATGCATATGTTTCCCTTAGATGTATTGGATACTTTGACACTGCTTTAGAAAAGGCTTTTATATGAAAAAAAATAGGCTTCCTCTCCACTTGAAAAGAGGCTTCCAAACTATTTGAAACATGAAATGGTGACACAATACAAGAGAAATTTAACACTGAGTTTCCCTAATACTGACCTGCATCCCTATAACTATTAACTTCCAAGCTTGGATTGAATTGATTCATTCTGACATTAGGAAGAGGGGATTTGGACATGAACTGTAACTCATGTTGTATTCCCTGTCGATGAGTAAGATGTTTGGTTTCTTTAAATAGAACTGAAAAAGTTTCTACCTCTTTGATCAAACTATCTTTAAGATAAGACCCATAACCTAAACAAACATCATGTTGTTTCTTATGTTGTTCCTTTACACACATGATTACAAATCTCTTATCTGAACTTATTAATCGCTTCATCTGATTAGCAACAACTCAATTCAAGTGATGTTTACTTTAATGTTCCTTGACAATAAATTCAACCCTATATTTCTTAAGGTGATATTTATGCTCTCTCCTATAAAATACTACTTCATGATCATAAATATAAGGACTTCCTAGGACAACTCCACATATGTCTATAGGAACCACATCTAATTCCAGTTCATCAATGTAATTAGATATAATGGAAAATCTTAATTGACACTGTTTTGTGACTTTTATCTGAGTTGATTTATTTAGCCATCCTAATGGGTAGGGTCTCGGATGATTCCGTGTCTCCAAACCCAAGTCCTTAACTAAATATTCAGATATTAATTTTTCCTATGATCCACTATCAAACATTGTATCTATCTTTATGTGCTTAGACGTTATCCTTATGTTAAATAATTCAACTCTTTTATCCTCATTTGAAGGATTTATGTTTGATGAAGTTGCAATAATATTTGAACTTGAACCAATGTCAGAAGTTTTTCTGTCGAAACTATGGCAATTATCCTCCTTTCATCACCTGAATCAGAACCTAGATCTTGCTGGACGACTGCAATTTCGTTTTTTTCATCCTTCTCCTTAAGGAACTTTTTGGGCTTAAGTTCTAGTTGAAGTTTCCAACACTTAGATTCATCATGACCGATTCTCTGGCAATGAGAACAAGTAGGTCTTTCCTTCTGAGTTATCACTGATTTCTTTCTCTTTGAATTGTTTTTCCCCTTACTGTCATTGGAATCCTTGATTTCCAGCTCTTTGGATGTTTTTGGTGAAAAATTGAATGGTCTGCCACCTAATTCAATATGTATGGATTGAACACACACTTCATCAAAATCATTAGGATTAAACATTAATAATGTATGCTACAAATATGAATGTAATCTATCGATGTATTTTAACAAAGTTTCACATGTATCCAATGAAATACCAAGCGCCAATGCTTTCTTTCTAAAATCTTGAGTAAACTCCTGAACACTCTTTCCTTTACCTTGCCTCAAATGTTGCCAATCAATAACAACTTGCTGCATGTATCCTAAAGGATAGAATTGTTTCCTAAGAGCTTTTAAAAATGTAGACCATGAAGAGATAACTTTACCTTTCCGCTTTACATCTATTTGAGTTTTACTTTCCCACCAGATTAATGTTGTTCTCCCCATTCTAAGTGTAGCTAACTGAATTTTCATTTTATCGTCAGAAATGTTCTAAATACGACAATACACTTCTAACTGCTTAATCGAGTTAGCTTTTCGGGATTCATTTCGCCAACATAAATAGGTAACTCAAATTTTACATCAAGTTTTAAAAGAGATGTTTTCTTAGGTTTCTTTTCTATTTCATATTCTGAACTGGAAGAAGAAGATGAAGATGATGATGATGGAGATGATGGAGGTGAAGGAGATTTATCAGCCTTGCCTTTACCTTTATCGTTCTTCGATGTCTTTGAAGAAGAAGCTGCAACTATCGCTTTCTTATCCTCGTATAGTTCTCCCAACATTTGATACATACTCAAGAATGCTTGCTGAAACTGTTCATCACTCATCTTAGTTTATGGAATTTCACCTGCATCAGATCTTGTCATGGTCAACTTATGTGCGACTCTTCACTTTCCAATTTCTCAGTCAATCTCCTCGAGGATTCCTTCTCTACATTGCGACTTTGAAATGGTTAAAATTCACTGACAAATTCTACAAACACAACATACTTTGACACCAAATTATATGATCTAGAATGATCATTTTTCAAACTGATGTAACAAAATGTTAACTTAAAGTGCAGAAGACCATGAGAACTTCTTGAGAAGAAATACTTTACGACAGATGATAAACATAAGAAAGATGTAAAATAGAAGTGAAAACACCAAATAAAAAGCGATACCAGAAAACAAGATTGATTACAGAGTTCATCCTTGATGGACTACGTCTTTGGGTCTGCTTTCAAGATGGGTGACTGCCTTATTAGGATTGAATATGAGGAGGTCGATTACACAAAAAATTAACCAGACTTACTGTGCATGCAGGCCCTTTTGGTCACTATTACAAGAAAGCTCTTTGAATTAGCTTTACAATGCCTATCACGATCCCCAATTCCAACTCCCAATTCTCCTATTACACTTAAAACAAAGCAGCCTATATACTCTAGAATCTTCACATAAAACTCAAAACCAATCTCCTTTCCTTCATGACCAAAAGGTGAATTTATAGCTGGTTTGGGTTCATTCAAGCTCTCCACTACTAATTTTAGTCATGAACCACATTAGGTGTTGGTCCAATTCACAAGGGAGACATTTAGGGTTTAGTTACATGGTGTGAATTAAAAATAGCCATAAAACTTAACAAATAATCCAAATCCGACTTTGGATAGGTGCAAAGTTGTTAGCCGTTAGCTAACTGGGTAGAGGAGGTGGACAGATAGCATGTGACTGCCACGTTCTAACTGCAGGATTCCACCTCCGTGTTCATCATGTCGGTGGTTTCGGCTTACAGTGCGGCCATGTCAACGCATGTGACCTAACTCCTGGCAGTCTCAGCAACAACGCAGTAATCCGGAAGGTTCTGATAAGGTGAGATGTAATGTTCACATGAGTTCATTGTGGGTATGTCCTCGTGCGGTTTAGGCCTGATGTTTGAAAACCTTGACAGCTTATTCCCATCCATTCACATGTCACAGTCCCTGCGGTCTTCTCCATACTCGCGCGGTTTAGGGACCTGTGTTTTGTATTGTAATGTATTTATATGCATTTTACAATGTTTTTTTGTTATGAAATGGGTTTACAAGGTCCGAGGGTTAGGAGCCTTAGCATTAATGTATTTAGATGCGTTCTAACACATGGATTAGGTTCTAGGTTAGTGTTAATGGGTTTAGGTGTTAGGTTTTGCATGTAGGCTTTAGGTTTAGATCATTTTTTTGATGATTTAGATCAATAAACCTATGCACACTTTTTTGACACAAAGCGAAATTTGCGACAAGCATCACATGACGATACCTATGAAACAAAATATTGAATCGACATTGGATACAAATGAAGATTGAATGCTGATGACGAACATGAGTTGACAACCAAACCCCAACGGAGTTGACGACAATCACATGTCTACAACCAAGTACAAAATCCTATCCTTTGAACACCATGAAAACCATTGAAATCATCGGAAAACCTGAACCATAAACATCACTTTCGAAGCTTAAGACCCCAGACACTGAATGTTGACGACAAACTGAACCTGTGCAACTGATCTGACAAGATCCTCTTGGATGAATTTCCCTTCTTATAGTTGATCACTAAATCAAATTGCTATAAATAGATAATAAAATAAAAGATATTAATTAAATTTGTAAAATGTAAAATAAACCAAATTCATATTTTCTAGATTTTTTTTAATTATTTAATTTAAAAATATAATAAATAAAAATAAATAACTAACCTTAATTAAAATACATTTCAAAATATTTATATAATTTAAAATTTAATTAAGTTTAAGATTATTTTAACCACTAATATTGTTAGCCATCATGATTGTAAATTTAAAAAACAAAGTAAATTGTATTGTATATTTCATACTGTTAAAATAATAAAATATTAAAAAGATATCAATCAAACATGAAAAACAGTGCTGTTATGAGTTTTTCTACCAAGAAAAAGTGTAACAAATTTACTTAGACGAAAATAAGTAATACTAATTATTAAATATTTAAAATGATAAATGCAAACCTCAAAGATAAGGATCACTAGTTTGTTGAGTCTCCCACATATTTCTAGAAATACAACAAGAATCTCATTAAATAATAGAAAGTTTATATATATATATATATATAAATCATGGGCATTTAATATATTCAAAACTAGACTTACTTAAATAACTTGTTTCACATGCCATGGCAACTACATTAGCCAATTTTGATGTGTTTCATAAATAAGCACCAATAATTTCATATTTTAGATTTTTTGGATTACTGGTTTCTTGTAGTGGGTTTTATGCATAAATCCCATTTATATCTACTTGAAAATGGACGTTTCAAACCTGCAATTAAGGTTCATTATCAAGATAAAAGTGGGATTTAGATGTATTTGTTAGAATGTAATCATGAAACTCTTATGATAGATTCTTATATTTATTGTTGGAGGTAATCGTGTAGGATTGTATAAGATGTAATCATGGGTTTTGGGGCATCAAATTAAATATGCTCCATAAAACACAAAACTTACCAAAGGGAGATCCTAATCCTGATTATTTTGGTTTTTTACCCGGCCATCTAGATTTTATTTAGGAGGTAAAATGAAGCTCAGTAATGAGATCTCTAAATTGGGCACAAAGCAATAAATCAAAAAGGAAAATAGCATGAAAAGGCGAATTGGAGACAGATTTCCAAGTCGTTACAATTTGGTCAATAACTGAATGAACCAGAAAATCATCACAAGAATTGAACTTGTTAATCAAATATGCCAACAAGGGAATAAAGTGATAAACTTAAAACCCCTCATGAGTTATACCAGCGTTGAGCAATGAAAAAACTAAAAACAACGATTATTAGTATTTGTTACCAAAGTGAAATTCCTGCCAGACGTATTGCAACAACAACGATGGAATCCCAAATAAAAGACTCCATGCATAAAAATTATCTCATTGTGAGAAAGGACCAAAAGTGAAATTCCTTCCAGAGGTATTGTCGTGGTAGTGATATATTCTCAAATAAACGAGACTATAAAAATTTATTACATATTTGAATATTTCACATCAGTGAGAGATTAAATTCCAAAACGGAGGTGAGAACTAAGCTAAGTTTACGAGGTATTTAGATATGACAAGATTTGTGTTTTTGGTGGACTATGGTGATCATGGTTTACCATGATTGATTTTCATATTGAAACACTATTTATCACAATATGACATTGGATCATGGTTGAGGATGGTTGACAATGATTGACCATGATTGATTTTCATATTGGGACAATCTTTGTTATAATGTGACGTTGGACAATGGTTGACCATGATTAAGGGATCATAAATCCAAGGGAATAATATTAAACCCGAAAAATAAACATGGTTGACTATGATTTACTCTGGTTAATTTTCATATTCAAACAATCTTTGTCACAATGCAATGTTGGACTATGGTTGATTTTGATATTGAGACAATCTTTATCACAATGTCACATTGGACCATAGTAGACCATGGTTGATATTCATATTAAGACAATCTTTGTCACAATGCAACTTTTGACCACAGTTGACCATTATTGAATTTCATATTGAGACAATTTTTGTCACAATTACAACACTGGACAGTAACTAATTTTCTTATTGACAAAATCTTTGTCCCTATATGACGTTGGACCATGGTTAAACCATAAGTATAAATCCAAAAAATTTATATTAAACCAAAAAAATTATATTGTAAACCCTATGAATAATATTATTAATTATGAACTAAATAATTAAATATAAATTAATAATAATAATAATAATAATTAAACTTAATTAATTAAAAAATGTTAATAATTAATTATAATTATTAATTAATTAAACTATCTTTAACACTATTTGATTTTCAACCATACTTGATCATGAATATAAACTCAAAAAAATTATATTAAACTCAAAATTAATATTGTAAATATTATTAATAATTAATAATTAATAAATATCAACTAAATAATTAATTATTATTAATAATTCATAATATTATTAAAAATAATAATAATAATCATTATTAATATTATTAATTAAACTTAGTTTCATTAAAAGACTATTAATATTAAGAGACGACAAGATAAGTCTTACATGCATATTAAGTGACTCTAGTATGTTTAGATTGTAGGTTTGAATATCCCGCTAATATAATAGTAGACAATATACATGAAGGAATTCAAACAGATAACTTCATGATGTTGTTATGAAAGCAGAAGCCATATGGTTAATGGAGATATTAATATTTAGTTTGGATTTAGTTTTTCAGTTTAGTTGTTTTAGATTAATTTTTTGTAAAATTAGATAAGAATTTCTCAAAATGGTAAGTTTTAATTATATCATTTTTAGATAATTAAAATATTAAATTGTTTAACAACCAAAGATTATTAAAATGTAAAGCATTTACACCAATTTGTAAAAGCTAATCCCAAGGGATAAGTTATCAAACATGAAAATCTGGAGCCTAATTGTAATGGTTGAAGTGAGTTGTCAAGGTTGAATTATAATAGGAGTTTTTGGTAGAGGTGGAGTAATTGTCCAGAAGGTTAAAAATTTGGGTAAAAGAATTTCAAAATACTGTAGAGGTAGTGTTAGAATCATGTTTTTGATGGAAGAAATAGATTCAACATCATCATAAATTCCTAAAGCACCTAAAATTATGAAATTTAACAATTTTTACTTGAATTTACAGAAATCTCTACCAGATTTTTTTTAAAATATGATAAAAATTTCCATAACTTTCAAGCAAAAAAACAGTCTCGTTAAACTACCCCACTACCCACTGTAATAAGTGCAGTCAAGCATTAGTATTAAGGAAGAGAAAATAACCAGAAAGCAGCATACTAACATCTATGTACTTGAAATATTCATAGCTGCTAATAATAAAAATATTTGTTTACAAACAATTACCACACAACATTGGGCAATTATAGTTACAGTGAAATTGTATATATGATAGTTTATTTCTCATTTTTAACAAAGTTTTTTAAGTTCTTTTAAATTTATATTTTCAATAACTTCAATTTTAAAAAGTAACTTCAACTATTTTAAAATGGATTTAAAATATAACTTCAATTATTTGGATTATGTTTTTATAGAGCAAAATTTTCAAATTAAAATATTAGTAATTTCTAACAGGATTCTTAACCTACTTTAAAAAATCACTAATCACTGATAAATTAAGTCAAGATTAAGCGACCTACAATGAATCCAATCAAGGCAAGAACCAAAGAGGAAATTCCAGGATATCAACGTGACAGCGATGCAGGACCTAATTTGGCTAACTTGTTTAAGTTTCCAGGGGGGTGTTATTGCAAAAGATAGACTTTTTATTTCAGATTTTGGAATATTTCATCAATATGATGCACAGGAATGAAATTAATTTTGAATTTTTCTATATATATCACAATTTCAAAATATTTTAAAATCTATAATGCAGAATGAAACCGACCGTCGATTCACAGAAACCGCCACTTAACACAAACGCTCCACTCATCTCCTTCCTCTTTAACTTCAAACTATCAGCGAAATATTGTAATGGAAAGTGAAAAAAAAAAACCAACAAAAAAATTAAAGAATAAACTAGTTTCACTTACTTCGATTAAAAAAATAACTTAAAAAAGCAAAATAAATATTGTGAATGTGAATGTGCATGTATTTCTTTCTATTATATATGATTAGTTTAGAGAGGAGATCATTATTAAAAAAATTATTTTAGTAAGTTATAAGTTGGACTTCTTAAGTATGATATCGAAATAACAAATCGGACTTCGTTTTATGTCTCAGTTATCGAGTGGACTGTGTAAGTTTCATAACGAAATCACAAACTCGAGTTAGTTTTATATCTAAAGTTGAAAAAAAAAACATTTTATTCTCTATTATATTTTGTTTTATAGTTGCATATAGTCACTGAAAGTAAAAAGTTAGAGATAAAAACATAAAATAATATTAGGTATAGAGTAGTCTTACTTCAGGAAAAAAAACTTTATTTTTCATTATTATATTTTGTTTTATAGTTAAATAAAGTTATTAATGTAAAATGTTAGGTGATAAAAATATAAAATAAAATTAAGAATAGAGTAGTCTCACTTTCACAGTTTCTGTTTTAAGATTTTATTATAATTAATTTAATTGTCAAATCAGCAGTGAGAAAATTTATGATAATTAATTTAATTGTCAAATCAGCAGTGAGAAAATTTATTATAATTAATTTAATTTTCAAATCAGCAGTGAGGATAGTCATCATTGACAGAAAAACTTATCATAACTAATTTAATTGTCCAACCAACACTAAGAAAACTTATCATAATTAATTTAATTGTCAAATCAGTAGTGAGGATAGTCATCATTGACGTCGATCCACGAATGCACACTAAATCATCACTTTTATTCAAGGAAAACTAAGCAGACTAGATTTACCTAGTTGGTGGTTCCTAAGGGAGAAGCCCTTCACTCATGCCAGATGTCTTTGAGTCTTGAACTATTAACCTAGGCTCTTAGCCTTATAGAAGTAGTTTTAGAGCATACTCCAAAACCAATATTTGATTAATTTAAACAAAAAAAAATCAATATTAAAAAAAATATTTCCTAATATAAATTTAAATTATTGTCCAAAAAAATTAATTATTAGATAAAACCAAATTTATATTAAAAAAAATTAATTATTGCATAAAACGAAATTAGTATTCCTAATAAAAACATTTTAAAAAAATTAATTATTATATAAAATCAAATTAATATAAAAAATTATACGGATTGATTCTCAACATAATTGGTTTAAATTTACCAATATGATTTCTTCCGAAAATATCTGATAATCAAAATATAGATGGCAAAAATTTAAATTTAAATATTCTTAAAAATATTCTTCTAAAAGTAACTAATAATTATTACATAAGACCAACTAATGATTACATAAATCCACTTCAGTATTACATATATCCAATGACTATTTATAACAAATTCTGAAATATTCTCCAAATGTACAATCACATAAGAAATACTGCAATGGCTCACGAACTTGTCATAGGGTATAGGGCATTAAATGCCCTTAAGTCAATAACAACAGTCTGCATACTCTTTAAATCAATAACACACCATTGTTATTTTTTATTTATCAACTCACCGCACGCGTGTTTTATCCGGTTAAGAAACATACAGCTAAACAAGCATTCAATGCCCTATGACAAGCTCGTTAGCCATTGCCTAAGAAATACACCTAGCAACTATGTCAGATTACATAAGAATGCCCCTAAGGATTATGTACTTCCGACAGTCCGCTTTCAAAGGCCTGAATTAGCTTTTCAAAATGGCCAGCGGTGGCCTTTGTCAATCCTTCAAGTTTTTTATAGAAGTCATCGAAATCCTTCCAAGTTGTATGGATGTCGCTTGTCTCAATCTCAGCTTCAGCTTTACGCAGACCCTCCATCTGATGTTGGAGTTCATGTTCAGCACATTGATGAAGCCGTTCTAAACTGTTCTCAGCCTCCCCTTGAAGGAATTCGAAAAAGATTTGCTTTTGTTTAAGCCCATCACCATCATTATCAAGCTGCGACGGAAGATAATGACCGTACGCATATGTCCATTTCAGCATACGCCTGCATTCAACTATTTGTACCCATGCATCTACCACATATTTGAATCCTGCCCTGCGAGATTGACTCGCGCTCAGCACACGACTATCAACTAATTCTTTAAGCTCCACCACTCGCACACGCTGCAGATCAGAGAAAGCCTTTTCCTGAGACTTGCCATGTGCCTTCCATCTCTCAAGATAAAATACAAATCTATCTGACGACATTTTAGCAGTCACTTTCATCACATCTTCGGAGAAAGATCGGGAATTATCTCCTTTTGATCCTTCTATTCCTTCCGCTGGACTATACTGGTTGCAAGCAACCGAAGCGCCATAGCCATGCACTTCCCAATCGCGAAGGCATATCCAACAGAATTGAAACCGACAGGGTGCTAAACATGTCATACGCATACACCCATAACTCTTCTGGATTGGTCGTTTACACTTGGGACACGGCTTAGAATTACCAATTATCCAAAGCAAGTTCTGTGATTCACCTTCATGAATCACAGAAACCCACTTTTTGACAGTGTCACAGTCTATTGGACGATGACATTCCTCTAAACAGTTCCAGCAAAATTTATAGGAGCAATTGCACACAACCTCCGGACAGGCATCAACGTCAATCACAACCAGGAGCTGGGCACCATTTAACCCTTGTGTTTTGTTCAACATATGACCTCACAACATATGTTGTATACTTGCTAGTGTCTTCCTCAGATAACCCCAAAGAAAAAACCATATCTGCATCCACAACAGCACCACATCGTGGATCTATATTTGGACATCGTAAGTTGAGACATCCTGCACCGTCGTTATTTATTGAGGTATGAATATAAAGTCTCCAACAATCTTTGCAAAAGCTATGGCCACAATACTTGAGTTCCCTCATGTCTCCCGTATCGTAATCATCAAAACATATTGCACAGGTAATTAACCCCTCCCTTTTTTCTTCTTGGTTTATGTTGTGCTGCAACAATAACCCCACAGCGTTTCTCACTTTCTCCTCATCTGCAAACCATTGATCGTACACAGTATTAATATCCCAATAGAAGTGACGCAAAAGAATGGCTGCCTCAACTTCAGAGACAGAAAGCACACTACAAACGCTACCTATAGCGTTGTGCTGACACTCACAGATGTCCTTCAAACTCAAAACGGTGTAACTCATGCGTCTCTGGTTCGCATCGCTGGCTGCTATGTTCAGAATATTATAGTCCTCTTCTGATTCTGATTCTGATTCTGATTCTGATTCTTCTTCTTCGCCGGAGGTGTCATATGCATCATAATCATATACATTATAATCATCATCAAACTCCATTTTCATGAATGGGAACGTAAGCCTTTTCCTTTTCTGTGCCTGGCGGTATGGGATTAGGTGGAGATCAGAAGCCGAGTTTTTTCCTTTTTCCCTACCTGGCTATATCCGCCAATAGTCTCCGAAATATATAGAGAACACCTCGGCGCTTCACTTATTTTTACTAAATAAGACCCGGCCCTGCATTGTACGCTTACCAAAATTAGGAGGGAGTACGAAGAGACACAGTCCGTTGAAAGATGATTAGGACGGATGACGAAGAGACGCTGTCCGTTGAAACATGATCCTTCTGACCGTTGTCTGAGAGAATTGCACAATAATGTCAGGTTTGATATTTTTAACCTTGTCAATTTGCATGGATTTATTATTCACTTAATTAAAAAAAAATTGAGTGACTATTACTTGAGTTTAACTAGTTAGTATTTTGCATGCGACAGTTATTAATGCCAGAGTTATTAATTAGTCTTAATTGATTTCGAACTAGTCATTCAATTAATTAGTGTTAATTGATTTCGAACTCCACTTATTTGCAGTTATTTTTATTTTACAATATTTATATTAATTCTTAGTTTACTTTATTTTAGGATATTTTTAAATTTTGAGTTGAGTTTATTTTTAATAGGTTTGCTAATGAGTGAAAGTGTTTTTAGAGTATTATACATGTGAGAGTTATTAATTACTTTGATTTTTAACTTTATTTATTTCTAGTTTGTTTTATTTTATGATATTTATTAATTTTGGGTCTTATATTCTAGTTTTTTTAGTTTTGACTTGTTTGCCAATTAGTGAAAGTGCTTTTGAGTTCATGTACATATTTAATTCTAGTTGTTTGGTCTCACGGAGAGTTTATATATTGTTTTAATGTTCAATCTTTTTTCTTGTTTTCCAAATAGTCATATTTTGTTATACTTAGATCTTATGTTTGTGTTTAAAATGCAATACCTTATTGTTACCTACTATGCTTTGTAACATTTGATTGATCATGAATAATAGTTTAAGGGTGAGTGAAAGCTAATGATGTACTTTATGATGATGTGTTAATAAATAATCTATTAATCTGAAGGGATGATTGGAGGTACTTTCACAATCAATTTTGTTATGGTGTAAAAAGATAAATTGTAGGAAAATAAATTAGCTTTTCTAGCATACAAGATTTATTAAGGGGAAATTCTAAACATGAAAAAATATTTCAAAGTGTACAAACATGTGCAAATGTTCTAGTCTTTAATATGCAAACCATAAAATGTTTCATTGTGATCTTTAATGTGGGTGGATTGAAAGAATGTTCGTGAACTTGTTTCCGTTTCCCATATGCTTGATCACTAAATGAAATTGCTATAAAACCCCCATTCGCTTGTAATCCATGGTGACGTGGGTGGATTGAAAGCATGTTGGTGAACTTGTTTCCGTTTCCCTTATACTTGATCACTAAATGAAATGCTATTTAAACCGTATTCACATGTAATCCATGGTTTGTTGTAACTTACTTTGGGACTACAAATTGTAGTGGTTGGTAATATATGAAGATTACTATCTTCTTTCCCATCAGGTAGTGTTTCCACTTATTTACAACTTGGACCAAGGCATAGAGCTCCTTGTCGTAGATAAGGTAATTAAGAACTTCCCCATGAAATACTTCAGAATCGTAGTGTACGTGCCTTCCTCTCTGTATAAAGACCACTCCCATAGCATACCCACTCACATCTGTCTTCACTTCAAAAGACTACTAAAATTTAAATAATGTGAGAATTGATGTTTGTTTGATCTTCTCATTTAACTCCTCAAAAGACCTATACTAACAACTTCCCCACTGGAAACTCTTACCACTCATTTTATGGTGTGGAGTGGTGTAGGTACTAGTGAAAATGAGGCCATGAATTTTCTAAGTTATTGTGCTACTACAATGAAACTCCTAACCTCAGAAATATTAGTGGGCACCAACCACTTCATGATGGACTCCATCTTGGTAGGATCTATCTTCGGCTCTCCCCTACCTCTCACATATCCTAGCTACACCAAATACTACTGTGCAAACACACATTTCTTGATATTTTCCAGGAGCTTGAGCTTCCCTAATGTATATATCACCCACATCAAATGTGAGATGTGCTCCTCCTAGGTAGCATTGTATACTAGTATATCATTCAAATATATAATAAAAAATGAATCTATAAAAGGGCATAGTATATCATTCTTTGAATTCAAACTTCTATGATCCATAATATTTATGACAACATCTTTCGGTAAAAATCACAACAGCTTTCCCTTCCTTGGTCAAATCATAGTATTAAAAATTATGGTATTAAGTCAAACTAATTGTTATATTGTAATGACTAGTTAGCTTCTCTCTTCATCTATTTATTCCATTGCCTAGATCTGGTTCCCCATTTTGTCCTGAAGATGAATCACACTAGTTGGTTTGAAACACTTCGACGAGATTGTCTCCTATGTGATTTTTACCGAAAGATGTTCTCATAAATATATCATCCATTAACCTCATGAATGTAACAAGTGTATTGCATAGGCAAAAAAACATAACTAACCACTCATACAAACCTTTCCTTGGTTTGAAGGTGGTCTTCTAGGTATCTTCTTCTCTGTTTGAACTTGGTGATAACCTGACTTTAACTCCAACTTGGTGAAGTATTTTTCTTGTTACAAATAATCCAATAGATCATCTATCTAGTTCAGGGGGTGCCTATTCCTTAGCATAATATTGTTTATTGTCCTATAATCAATATACACCTGCCAAGTCTCATTCTTATTTGACACTATGATGACGGGTGAACCACATAGTGAGGTACTAGGTCAAATGACACCCTATTCTAGTATTTGTTGCAACTACTTATTTACCTCACTTTCTTCTATAATATATTGTCTCTACAACCTAATGTTTCATTGGCACTAGAGAGTTTAAAAATAGCTGGATCTCATGTTCCACTTCCCTTTTGGGTGTTAGCCCTTTAGGATTCTAGAACACAACCTTGTATTCCTGTAAGAGCTATTCAAATTATTGTTCTTGTTCCTTAGTACAACCCTTTAGGGATGACTTAGCCTTCATGGACTTTTCTACATATTGATTTTCTCTTAAAAACAACAAAACATACTTCTTTCTAGAAATGATCAACTTTTTAGATTGGTCCTTGTGTGCATTGATAATGAAGGATTTTTTGTCCATGATGATGTGGCATTGGTTGAATATTTGATGAATATTGAATCTTGCATGTACTATAGGGACTCAAAACAGAACTCCACATACATCAAGTGAAATTACATCCAATTCTAACTCTTTAATTAAGTGAGAATTAATAGAAAAATTTATTATGTAGTATTTTGTTACCCTTATCTATGTCTCCTCATTGAACCTTCAAAATCAATGTGGGACAGGATGGTCCTGAGTCTCATGTCCCAGTTTCTTGACCATATGTATCATTGTAATATTTTCCTCTAATCCTAAGTCGAGTAGAGCATTAGTTTTTGTCTTCTTGAACTATATCTTTATATGGAAGAATCTATCCATTTCATTCTATTCTTGTTGCTCAAGGCTACTCATATTCACCACTTTCTACATTGATGCACAAACAATCTTCTAATTCATGTCCAAGCTACTTCCCACTTAATTATTTGACCCTATGGCCATAAAAATTTTCTTCTTACCATATTTCATTTGATTATTTGGGTTGAGCTTTGGATGAAACTTGCAACACTTCTCCTTTGTATATCCATAAATATTATAGTGGTTTCACTAGTTATTGATATCTTTGAGCTAGTGTGCTATGGCTTCTATCATTTTTATCTTTCAGTTTTCCATCTTCTTCCCCTCCTTGGAATATTCATGGCGCTCCTTCTGCTTTAACCAACCTTATTTCCCTTTCTTCTAGCCTATGTTGTTTAGGTACTGTGTCTGTACACAAGCCTCATACACCATTATAGATTTTAACATCATCACTTGCTTCTACAAATGGCTATGAAGACCCCATAGATACTTGAGAAGCACATCTAGGTTCATTGGGGAGATAACCAACATAATTTCCATCTTCCTAAATTCGATGGTTTTCATCTATACACTTTTCCCCTATGTGAGATTAGCTTTGAAAACCTTAGCCATGAAATCATTACTGAATTGATCAAAGTACTTCAAATTTTTTAATTTCATCTTTAGAAAACAAATTGAGACCAACAATTTGTACAGAGGGACCCGATATTTTTATCTTTAGTTCAACCTCTTTTAGCCAAACTTTTTTGGATACACTAAACAAAGATGGAACAGGATAAACTTCTTTAGAGCTCAAAACTGGCGGGTCCAACTTTCTGGATCTTCAACCTTTTCATGTTCTACACTATTAGATTCAAGGGATCTACAGTCTACTTCAAATACAAATCATCTATCGATATTTGAGAATGATCTTAAGAAATTGGCCATGTTGAACTTTTACAATCTATTTCAGAGATTGACTGAAGCAGCTTTTATCTACACAACACTTGTATTACAAATGCTTTTCGAAGGCTTCCTGGCTAACTTTAGACTCTGTCTATAGAATGTTTCGTGTCCAAGGAGTGAGCTATGGCTCTGATACCAGGGTAGATAGGATAAACAGATAAACGAAGAGGCAATAGGGTAGCGTGCAGAACTATAGCAACACTGTAGCAGGCTTTACTAGACTGAGCACAAATTATAGAACCACATAACTGGAGACTAAGAACATCACAACAATAGAAAGCCTTGGTATTGAAACTTACTTATGATCCAAATCGAAGACTATTAAACAACAGATTTGAAGCGGGTTACTTCTCCTCAACCGAAAATGCACACGAAACTATGACCTCTCTCCACGGGTCTTCAAACGCCTTCTCCATACAGTTCCAAGTTCTTTTGGATGACAAAAGTTGTCCTCAGATAGGTGGCCCAATAGGCTTCGATATTAATAAAGACAAGCAAAATACATAAGGCTTATTACAACATGAGATCTCAGAGTTCTCTGTCAAGCGATGTCTTGAACATCTGCTGATCTCTCTTTTTATAGACTCTCTAACTCTACACCTCTAAACTACAATGAAAAAACAGAAATAATTGAGGGTCCTTTCGACATATTTTCACCGATGGTGTCTACTCAACTTTTCTGGTACATATATACAAAAGATTCTACCATGATCCTTTCGGACTTCTATTTGAATCATAGTTATTATCAAAATCAAATTCTTCTGAAGAATCATGTGCTGGCCTGGACTCATCGAGCATCTTTTGGTAGTGATGTTCAATCAACTTAGAGTACTCTTTCTCCCAATCTATATCTGCTGGGTCCTAGGCATCCAAATGTTCAATCAACTTAGAGTACTCTTTCTCACAAAGAATCCTGCTAATTTAGTCTATTTTTTCTCTATTTTCTATTATTGTTTGAAACTAGGATAATCATGAGATGTTGTGTGTAGTGGAGAATATTTTTCTTCCCTCAAGTGATCCAAACTTACGTAGGAACACTACAAAATACAAATATACATATAAACACAAAGATGAAGGAGAAATAAAATTTCATTTCATTAATATCAAATAACTGAAATATGCTTACATACATAAATGGAAATAAACTAGCTCAGACGATGGCAGCTTATCTTTGAGAAGAGATGTGGTGGCTACATGCCTATGAACTATGTTACAATGAGGTTGAAAGGCCTATTTGTTATTGAGAAATAATGGAAAACCTTAAACATCCAAAAACTTAACCCTAGGAGATGAAGTTCCAAAAATGTGGGCCCCATTTGGGTAAATTGGTACATCAACTTACTGGGGTCGTAACTTTGGCATATGATCTCTGTTTCGCTATCATAATACCTTGTTTCAAAGATCTCAAACAGTAGGCCCAAAAAAAAATAGATAACTAGTTTGGGACTTTTTTAGTTCCTCTGTTTTCCCTTAAAGCATCTTTTAGCCCTAAAAAATGATCCAGAAGTTTAGGACCTGAAAAACTACAAAAAATAGAAATTTATGCTACAATTATGGAAAATAAAAAGGAACAACAGTGATGGTCCAAGTGGAATAGGAAAGTGGCCACCATTTTGCACCTGGATCAATATCCCCCCCTTAGGAAGCAATGGTCCCCATTGCATTGAGTGCCTCCATGAGATGGGGAAACTTCTACTGAACTTTGTCCCTGGTAAGCCACTTGCCTTGGTACAGGAGTTGGCCAGCTTTGACAACCTAATACAGTTGGATCTTCTGCTGGCGAGTGTTCTTGATCTATGTGTCCATGATACGATCAGTTGTGGCCTGTTCCATGTAGTCTGGGCTTAACTCTATTGGTGTGAATTGTCCTACAATGTCTGATGTGTCCAGTGATGGTGGAAAGTATGGCCGAACGAAGTCCACATTGAACACTGGGTGCAAGCCAAGCAATGGTGTAATTTTTATCCCAAAATCATTGTCACCTATAACCTTAGAGATTGTGTAAGGCCCATATCAAAGCAGGAGAAGCTTGCAGTGGGGCTCAGCGAGGCGCTCCTTCTACAAATGTAACAAAACTTTGTCGCCCACCTAGAACTTGTGTGGAACCCAATGTTGATCATGATGTTGCTTGTACTTAGAATTAGCTCTATATAACATGTCATGGACTACTAGTGGATGTCGTGAATGTGCTCAATGAAGTAGTTAGCCTTGTCAGCTTTAGACTGGACATGAGATGAATCTTCCTAAGTAGTTGCAAATGGTATGGCCACATCAATGGGACATAGTGGCTTGGATCCTAACCCCACCTGAAAGGGGTTGTGGCTAGTTGACCTATGGAGAGCTATGTTGTAGTTGTGTTGGACATAGGGGAGCCTTTCATCCCATGTGAGTCGATTCTTTGAGTTATACATGCACATAATGTGTACGATCATCATGTTGATGACCTCTCTTTGGCCATTAGTTTGGGGGTGGAAAGTCGTGGACTTAGTGAGCTTGGAATCCGACATCAATTAGAGACTTTCCCAAAATGTACTTAGGAACCTGATGTCTTGATTAGAGATAATGGAATGTGGGATCCACAAATGTATCCACACTCATTCAAAGAAGAGCTTAGCAGTGGCTTTTGTTGTGATACTCTTCTTGCAGGCTTCCAGAATTTCCATCTTAGAGAATCTGTTGATGACCACGAAAACATAGTCGTTTCCATGCTTAGTAGAAGGAAGGCCCGACATGCAATCCATGGAAATGGATTCCCAAGGTCGACTAGGAGTAGGTAAAGAAGTATATAGGTATTTTTTCTTGATGGTAGGTTTAGAAGTGGTGTAGGAAGTGTAGGATTTGATGTATTTCCCAACATCCTATCGAATGTTTGGGTGATAAACATACTTCTACAACACTACCACTATTTTCTCTACCCTGAAATGTCTAGCAACTGGATAGTAGTGTGCCTCTGAAATCATCTTGGCACACTCACTTGAAGGAACATAGAGGTGTCCCAGGTGGAATAACATTGCGTCATAGAGGTGAAAATTTGGAACTTGCTTTCCTTCCAGGAGCGTCTAGTATGTGCTGTCGAATTCTGAATCACTCTTTTAAACGTGCATCCACCTCGCAGTTTCATGGCAACAAGAGTCAAGCACAGTGGTCAACATAATGAATAGTGTTTGGCTGAGGCATTTTGCAACATTGTTGGTTCTTCCCTTCTTCTACTTAATTTTCAAATGGAATTGTTGCACGTATGTGGTCCATTTCTAATGGCAATCATTCTACAACTTCCTTTGTGTCTATATGAACTGCAGGTGTTGGTGGTCTATGTGGATGATTATTTCCTTCCCCAAAATGTAATGCTTCCATTGTTAGTAGGCCTACACGATGGGATACATATCTTTGTCATTGGTGGGATACTTTTGGATTGTGTCTAAAAGTGTCTCACTGTGATATGACACTGGATGTACTTGCTAAATAAGAACAACACTAATAGCATAGTTAGAGGAATCTCTCTCAATCTCAAATGGTTGTTGCAGGTCTGTTAATGTTTTTGAAAATGCAACAAGATGATGGAGCTTAGTGGAAAGGAGTCGCCTTCACTAAGTGGGCCCGCAGGCTATTTTTACGCAAAGTCTATTTTTAGACTATGTCTATTTTTAGACATATGGATCATGGTCTATGAGTTGTAGGATGCTGTTTATGGATGATTGGTCATGTTGGGAAAAATAGATGGACTTCTATTTTTGGTTCACAACGGAGTGATCAAAGTCTATTTTTAGACTGCGAGGCTAAAAATAGAAACAATCAATATTATTAGCCCTTAGTAATATTTGGACTCTAAACATTATCTTATTCTCTTGGAGAACTTCAGTTTGAGCTACGGATGTGGCACATGCAGCTAATAGAAGGAATCACGTGATTTCTTATGTGTTAGTTGAGCTATTGCATGGAGGACTTCAGTTAGAACTCATGCATGTGAGTTCTATGGAGTTGGATGTGGAGTTGATGGAGTTGTGTTTAGTTTGACTTAGTTGAACTAGTTGTATTTAGTCTAACTAAAGAGTACACTAATGATGAGTGATGTGAATTAATTGTTAATTAATTCACTAATTATTAACTCATAAAGCAACTAAAGAATACATCAGTTAACTCAGTGCATGGACAGTTCAACAGAGACAGGTGTTAGAGGTAAGTGAAAGGGTGAGTTGTGACTATCAGTTGTGCATGATATTTTGCACATGCATGGGATTGAGTTATGCCAATGAAGACTGCGCAATGTGGGCCAATATCCAAGCAATTGTAGCTTGTGCTCACGTGATTTTGGATCAGCCAAGGTAAATAGGAGTTTGGATCAGCCATTCTCATTCATTCTCTTGCAGGATTGTGCAGTGGAGGCAGGCAAAGCAGCGGAGGAGATTTGAACCTGTGACTTGTTCGGATCTGAGCTAGTTTTGTGTGTAATAGGTAGAGATAGTACTGAGTACTTGCGAGGAGTATTGTACTATGTATTGTTACATGTTCTCAATCATTATAATATACAGATAGTGTGGGGTTTTCAGCTGTATGCTTTCGTCGGGTTACATACTGTGTTAATGTGCGCATGCGATTGATGTTTCATTATTTTTGATGCTGCTAAATTGATGATCAACGTAGAGGAGGTTATGTATTATGCATGTATTCTACAATAGTGTATAGTCGGTATAATCTCTATGAATAAGTGTTTAATTATTCAAAATTTCAACATGGTATCAGAGCAGGTTGATTTGTAGAAAATGTTCTACAGGATATCAAAGCGAACTGTTGATCATCAGATCTATTATTCTGAAAGTGTTTACATTTTATTTCTTCAGGCAAAGTCTGTAATCGAGCCAGGTAGCCTCTGGATTCATCCTTCTTTTGGAAGGTGAGATATCCAGTGAATGCCCATATAGTCAATCTCTGTACAAGAAATACTTTATTCTCATGAATTTTAGATCAGAAACGGTTGAGTTTTGAGTTGGTGGAATGGCGCTCAAGGATAAACTCAGAAACATCAAAGCTGAGAATGGAGATGCCACGGATTGTCCACAGAAGAATAAAAATAAGCAAGCTGTTGGATCTGCAGCGGGAGAGGCCTTAGCCTCGCAGATTGAGCTAGATTTTTCACTAGTATCATGCTTGGTATCAAGTGTGATGGGATCGGTATGGTTCTTGGATAGTGGTGCATCTTTTCACATGACAGGAGATTAAGATTTGAATTCTGATCTGGATGAGAAAGATCTTGGAGTGCACATCGAGATGAGCGATGATGGTAGATACAGTGTGATCGGTATCAGTGCCATTTCCTTTGAGAGGGAGTCTGGTAAACCCTTCAGATTGAAGGAAGTGATGCATGTTCCAGGATTGAAGAAGAATCTTATCTCTGTGGTGATGTTAGAAGACAAGGGATATGATGTTGTCTTCAGTGAGGGAAAGGCTTTCCTGCGCAACAAGACAACTGGAGAAACCCGGAAGATAGGGGTTTGAGTTAGGAACCTTTATCAGTTGCATGTAGATGAATGCAAAGCCTTGAGCAGCAAGGCAACTGATGGAGACTTGGTGGTTGAGAGGGAGGGTATATTACCTCTCAACATGCAGAGCCAGAAGAAGTCTCAGATGATTGTGGAGGAGCCACAATTGGTGCAGCAACTTCAGGAGGTTGTGAAGCAGCCACAACAAGGGAAGCTGAGAGGAAATCGAGTAGAGACATATACTCATGCAGAGACCTCCAGTAGGGGGAAACTTCGAGCCAGGTGGGCAGAGGGATCGCATGCAGTCATTCCTCCGGGTAGGAGGTGGGGTGAGGTGGATTTATCGTCCCAAGGAGGAGGGGCAGGATCCTTGAGGTACCCAACCTCTTAGATGAGACCTTACTACGAGAGCCCCGATGTGGAGTAGCAGGAACTGACTGATTGGGTAGAGACAGATGTGGATGGAGCAGCAGAGAGAGCGACAGTGTAGGGAATCCTAGGACAACGCATAGCTAGCAGGCTGCAACAATGCGAGAGGCACAAGTGTTTTTCATAGTGCTAGGTGGCACAGAGAAGTGTGCAATGGTGCGAGATGCATGGAGATGTTCCAATAGCGCAGATGTCAGAGAGCGAGCACTTGTCAGCAGCAGGTAGAGCTTCAGCATCAGAGTATGTTCCTAGCCCAACAGAGTGGTCAGTTGGGAGTGTTTTTTGTTCCAAGTGTTGTTGGAGCAAGTGGACGGGGCAAATGTGTTGCATGCAGAACATTCCAATGTTGCAGGATAGGGATTGCAGATAATCCATATCTTGTTGAGAGGGAGTGTTGAAAATGCAACAAGATGATGGAGCTTAGTGGAAAGGAGTTGCCTTCACTAAGTGGGCCCGCAGGCTATTTTTGGCGCAAAGTCTATTTTTAGACTATGTCTGTTTTTAGACATATGGATCATGGTCTATGAGTTGCAGGATGCTGTTTATGGATGATTGGTCATGTTGGGAAAATTAGATGGACTTCTATTTTTGGTTCACAACGGAGTGATTAGAGTCTATTTTTAGACTGCCAGGCTAAAAATAGAAACAGTCAAATATTATTAGCCCTTAGTAATATTTGGACTCTAAACATTATCTTATTCTCTTGGAGCACTTCAGTTTGAGCTACGGATGTGGCACATGCAGCTGACAGAACGAATCACATGGTTTCTTATGTGTTGGTTGAGCTATTGCATGGAGGGCTTCAGTTAGAACTCATGCATGTGAGTTCTGTGGAGTTGGATGTGGAGTTGATGGAGTTGTGTTTAGTTTGACTTAGTTGAACTAGTTGTATTTAGTCTAACTAAAGAGTACACTAGTGATGAGTGATGTGAATTAATTCACTAATTATTAACTCATAAAGCAACTAAAGAATACATCAGTCAACTCAGTGCGTGAATAGTTCAACGGAGACAGGTGTTAGAGGTAAGTGAAAGGGTGAGTTGTCACTATCAGTTGTGCATGAGATTTTGCACATGCATGGGATTGAGTTATGCCAATGAAGACTGCGTAGTGTGGGCCAATATCCAAGCAATTGTAGCTTTTTCTCACGTGATTTTGGATCAGCCAAGGTAAATAGGAGTTTGGATCAGCCATTCTCATTTATTCTCTTGCAGGATTGTGCAGTGGAGGCAGGCAAAGCAACGGAGGAGATTTGAACTTGTGACTTGTTTGGATCTGAGCTAGTTTTGTGTGTAACAGGTGGATATAATACTGAGTAATTGTGAGGAGTATTGTACTAGGTATTGTTACATGTTCTCAAACATTATAATATACAGATAGTGTTGGGTTTTCAGCTATATGCTTTCCTCGGGTTACATACTGTGTTAATGTGCGCATGCGATTGATGTTTCATTATTTTTGATGCTGCTAAATTGAGGATCAACGTAGAGGAGGTTATGTATTATGCATGTATTCCGCAATAGTGTATAATCGGGATAATCTCCGTGAATAAGTGTTTAATTATTCAAAATTTCAACAAATGTGAGCACTGTTGTAGAGAAGAGCTGATTATTTAACTCGAAAAATATCTTTTGTTGGGATTTAGACAAAAAAAAAAATCTTTCGCTCCTCCCTTGGTGACTTGACTCAAAGGCCAATTTATATGAGATAACCCCAACATGAACTTGCAGTAGAAGTTGGAAAGGCATAGAGAGATGCAGAGCTATGTTAGAGTAGTTGGGGCTAGCTAATCCAGAATGACTTGTGTCTTGGCTGGGTCAACATGCAAAACCTTCTCATCAATGATGTACCTTATATATTGAACCTAAGTCATACCAAAAGTTCATTTCTCCAAATTAGCACACAGCTTGTGTTGTCGCAGGGTTTGGAGGACTTGTCGAATATGGTGGAGGTGTTCTTCCCAACTCTGGCTGAAGATATAAATGTCATCCAAATAAACCACAATGAATGAGTTGGTGAAGGGTCACAAGATGTCAGCCATCAGCCTCATAAAGGTTATGGGGGATTTCACCAACCTGAAAGAGATGACCAACCATTCGAAAAGGCCCTCCTTGGATTTGAAGGAAATCTTCCACACATTGGAGGTTTCGATCGATACTTGGTGATAACTAGACTTCAAGTCAATCTTGCTAAAATATTTGGCCCCCTTGAGCTGATCTAGAAGGTCACCAATCTGTGCGATTGGATACCTATTTCAAACAGTGATATTTTTCAGTGCTCAATAGTCAATACCGAGTCTCCATGTCCCATCCTTCTTATGTACAAACACAATCAACCTTCCACAGGGTGATGAACTTGGCCTGATTTTCCCTTTCTGTAGCAACTCTTGAATCTGCCTCTTGATTTCATCATTCTCTATAACAGAGAATTGATAGATCGGTCCATTGGGTAGTGGTGCTCCTGGAGTTAGATCGATGGAGTGCTTGACTTGAAAGTGTAGATGTACCCCTATGGGTGAGGTGAAGATGTCATTGTACTCCTCTACAACCTTGTCCATCTACTATTGTTGTGTGAAGGAGCCTTGTTTATAGGCTCTAGCCACAATATTCTTCTTTCCCTGAGGATGAATCATAAGGAAACAAAATTTATTGGTCTGGGAAATGATCTTACTACATTACTTCGCAATGATGAAAGAAACGATGGTATGTGATGCTACCTTCGGTATCCTATACAACTTATTGCCCAAAGTAATAATAATAGTGTGAGGCCTAGGCTCATACACAACATGTTTCTTCCACAAGTATGGTTGGCCTAATAAAACATCACAAACTTCAATAGGGGTAACATCACAAACTTCAAGAGGGGCAACATCACAAAATACCTCATCTATGAAGGGCTTGATCTTGTAGGGAAGACATTGTTGGCTGACACGAAGATCTCGCCCTTGGTTAAGCCACCTGATGGTGTACAATTGTGGGTGTGGTGTGGTCAGTAGGCTCAACCACTTCATGACCTCCATTGAAATAAGGTTCTTTTGGCTCCTGTTGTCAACAATGAAATGCAACAGAGAACCCTTCACCCACTTATTTGAGTGGAAGAGTCGCTCCCCCTCCTCTAGATATTCAAGCTCATCATTCTGGATCTTGATGGTGGAAACAGTGGCACTAGGATTCACATTGATAATCTGCTACCCTTTTTCATACCCCTTGTCAATTTCTGACTTAGAGTCAGAGCATCCATCTGATTCGGAAGCATTCAACTCGGCCACTAGTGACTATTTGGCTTGGCACTCACTTGGGTTGTGAGTGGGGCTCTTATGGAATGCACACCATTTCCCTGTGTCCTTCTTTGTCTTCGTGGTAATGTTTTTTTTCTTGCATCTTTGGTGGTTTTTCTTGGGTCACCCTACCTTGGCTTTGTCCTTTGTTCTGCAGTTTGGAGGTGCCTTTCCCTTGCTTCGGATTCACAGATCCAAAGTCTCACTTCCTCTGTTTAAATTTATACTCGATCTTGACAATGTATCGATAGGCAATGCTAAGCAATGAGATGTCCAAGAACTCCATCTCCTCCTGGATGTACGTGTGTAGATAGTCTTGGTACTTAAGTACCAAATTCCACACAAAGTCCATGATACTCGGCTTCATGCTAATGGTATGGAAAACATTTTTGAACTCGAGCACATCTTGGTCCCCTCCCTTTCGCAATGTGGTCCACTTTATGTATTTATCTTCATATCTCTCGAAAAGGTAATATTGTTCGTTGACAACGTCTTGAAAAGAATTCCAAGTGAGTGGGACTAAAAATAGTGAGGAATCCCTCTCGTCCTTTTGTTCACAGTAGGTTTCCCACTAGTCCTTGACATGTGGGGTGGCTTTGAGGAGTGAAAAAGTAATCTTTTCCCAATTGGAGAAGTCATGAAATGAAAAATATGCTTCTTTAACCATCTATCTATGACATCTACATCTATTTGTCCTTCAAATATGGGAATGTCAAATTTTACTTGTACCTTCATAGGAGTGGCGCCTCTAGAGTGGATACTGGATGAATATGCATCACATGTGGGTAGTCGTCGAAGGATCTGGGCAAATTTATCCATTATCGCATTCCTTTGTCACTCGAGGGCTTCCTTGAGCAATATTTTGAAAGGATCTCCTGCCCCCTCATCTTTTTGTTTTGTTTCCATGTGAAGTCATTTGGGTTTGAGAGGTTTCGTCTTCCAAAGGTTCAACCAATTTGAGCTAACTCCTTATACCCTGACCTCATTGGGGAAATGCAAATAAAAATAGAGAAAGGGTAGACCACTCCGATGGCAGTTATCTAGACTTGTGAAGGAATGTAAAAAAATACAAATATACACATAAACACAGAGATGCAGTATAAATACAACTTCATTTAATTAATATAAAAAAATTGAAATATGCTTACATACAGAAATGGAAATAAACTAGCTCGAGCGATGGTAGCTTAACTCTAAGAAGGGATGTGGTGGATACTTGCCTCTAAAATGTGTTACAATGAGGCTCAAAGGCATATTTATTATTGAGAAACAATGGAAAACCCTAAACATTGAAAAATATAACCCTAGGAGAAGAAGGGCCAAAACTATGGGCCCCTTTTTGGTAAATTGGTACATCAACTTATCTTGGTCGTAACTTTGGCATACAACCTCTGTTTGGCTATCATAATACCTTGTTTCAAATATATCAAAGAGGAGATTGAAAAAAAAATAACAAATTGGTTTGGGATTTTTTCAGTCTCTCTGGTTTCCCTAAAAATGTATTTTAGTCCCTCAGAATGGCTCCGAAAGTTTAGGACTCGAAGAACTTCCAAGAATAGTAAGTTGTGCTACAATTAAGGAAACTGAAAAGAAACAATGGTGGGGATCCAAGTGGAATAGGCGGGTACAAATATCCACCTGGATCATCCATTACAAGTATTGTCGTCTCTAAAGATTCTAGTGCTAGCAATTTCCTTTTCCATTTTTGTTGAGTAAACCCTAACCCATTTCTTCTCTTCCCTTATAGAATTTTTTGCACGTTCACCCTGTGGTCATGTATGGTTCTCTTGTAGTCTTCATAAAATCTTGACTAGATTATTTTCTTTATTTGCTTCTTTCGAGCTCAATTTTCAAGGTTATTTAACCCTACCCTTACTTTGTATTCATACTTTTTATTCCACAGACAACTGTGCACGACCTTAAGTCTTCAACAACCCAAATTCCTATAGTCTAGCTATGAAATATGAGACTAGGGTTTTGTTTCCATAAGTTTATGGTTTAGGTTAATTATTTTATTTACTCAAGTTATTGTTACAACCTATCAATTGGAATAGGCACCACGTTTGTAATGGTCTTTATGTGGCTCTCAAACCTCTCATGATTTATGTATTACTTATTTTTATTCACACACACACACACACACATACCTTGCTGCATGCAATCAATCTAACCATGTGGTGATGGTTTTGACTAAGTAAGTAGTGGAACCTTAGTTGGGTTATCAAAGATGATAAGTTGTGGCGTAAGAAGTAGGGGAAAATCTGTGTGTGTGTGTGTATTTTCCATTTCTGACTTATCGAATATTATAATTTCCAATTATTTTGTATTATCATTTTGGGTCTACGAAGACATCGTCTCTTTCTCATTATTTTCATTTCAAAATGATAGTTTGAAATATAACATTATGATTACAATCTTTACTGCAGTTATAGTCAATAAAGTTTAGATATGTATAGTTGTGTTATAGGTCGAAATTTCTGGTGCCTATATTGAAATAAAGGGTCTTCATCATAAAACTTATTTATCTAATCTGTAAATAATTACACTTCTAGTAAAAAGATCTATCTTGAACTATGAATTTTAATATTTTCTTTTACTGCTGAGATTGTTCTATTGAAAATTGCATGTATTTCACACTAGAGATTTTTCTAATATTATTCTATTCTATAGTTCTTTATACAGGCTTATTTTATGGAAGTAATTTATATATTTTTTTAAAGTACTCATTACCCAGTTTTCCTTGCCGAAACCAAGTTGATCCTACTTAGGTTTATTGGATTGTTAAGAGTCATGCTTGGGGACTATCTTGAGTGGATATTCTTTCTCTTCACCAACTGCTCAAGGACTAACCTCAACCTCTTTCCTTTTTCTTGTTTACCTGCATGAAATTTATGTAACTTATAATTGTGTGGTTTTCACACAATAACTATTTCCTATCAAAGTATGTATACAATTCCTTCCTAGAGCTAGTATTGGTTTTCATAGTGCCCTTATTCATACATATTGTGATTCAACTTCATTTATCTTACCATCCCAATATGGTTCCCAATGCAAAGTAATCATTCTCCATATGTCAAACCAATTTCTCTTCATACCTGCAATAATTGTTGTTCTTGCACATTTGATCATATATATATATATATATATATATATATATATATATATATATATATATATATATATTATATATATATATATATATATATATATATATATATATATATATATATATCTATATATATATACAGTATTCTAATTTATAATTTCTTGACACATAACATTTATTCTTTACCAATAGGCACATACAATCCATAATTTTACCATAGAACAACGTAAGTTAAACAAAACTTATCTAATATATCTTGGGAAATAAATAGATGGCTCTCACGGTCCACCCAAGTATAAGCTATCTATATGCTTAACTACCTTGTAGCTTCACCCCAAATAAATCAGAGAACAAGATAATAAATTAACAAAAATAAATGATAGATATCATTTTTGGGATTCAACTACGTTAAGTAAGTCATTCAAACGTATGACCATTTCCATGAGAGGTAGTCGTTACCGGGTGCAAGCCCCGAAAGTGATGATTGATGCTATGTGATTCGTTCTCCACATTTCACTAGTTTCAATCCCACTTCTTCACCCCTGTGAGCATCACCCGATGCAATGAGTGCTAAGTGAACTATTCAAAAATCATGAGAAATTAGTCAGTTACGACTACCTCTCATGGAAATGGTCATACGTTTGAATGACTTACTTAACGCAGTTGAATCCCAAAAATGATATCTAATATAATGCACTGCGTAAATCCCCCATACTAAAAAAAAAAAAATGATATTTTTTTCAACCCTTATGTAGTTTCCTACTCATCACAAGGGTTCCTACTGATAATTATTGTCTTTCTCTCCCACAATAATCTCATTCAAGTCTAGAGTCTGCGCATTTATCTCCTTCCTTTTTCTCATCATGCTAGAGCATCAATATCTATTTTTCCTTCCTCTTCTTCTTGTTAACCTCTTTTTCTCCTAGAGGTATTCAAATAGAGTATGAATCCCTTCTTTTGGAGATTTTTCTTTGTTTTGTTATTTCCCCTTTTTTTGGATACAACTAACTCTCTAACTGTTTCTCTAACTATTGGGGTTTAGTTCCACAAGAAAAACTTCTATCTATTTCTCAAAAATAACAAATTTCATAAAATTTAACATTCATCATGTCTCATCTTAAAATAGCAACATCATTAAATATTTCCACAAATTAATAAAACATTTAAACTATCACATTCTAATTCTAATTTAAATAGATTTCAACTGAACGACCACTTAAACCAATAGGGCCATAATATTGGGGATATTACAACAATACTTGCAGATTATGTGATATTATCAACAAAATAATACACTTAACTATGAAGATATATTTCAATTGATTGGAATATGCATCATTCAATTTTTGTTGAAGATTATTACTAAAGTTAAACAATTTGATAGTGGTAGTTAATTCTCATATTAGAATTTTAATGGTCATAATACGTTTCTCAAATTTGAGTTTCTTATTGGCTTCTAAAATGCTACCAATATTTGTTATTAACACTTAGTTACTAATGGTAATTTGGTATCCTTATATGACTAGATTTTTGTATAGGATTTTATGCATATTAAGATGGTATACAATAAAATATGATGACTAAGTAAGTAGATATTTTTTTAACCATGGATAATGTCAATATAAATTCTTCAATGTTATAAATAACTTAGATGGCGATAGCAATAGTTCCTTATAAAAGTGACCGATTTAGCAGAATTGCATTGTTTAACAATGGTGATTCATTGTTAGAAAATAAGCATTATGACTTTTCTCATTAGGCTAATGTAGTTATTAGATTCCCAAAATATAGTATTTGAAACTACAGAACATTCATGCCTATTTAACTTGTTTAAATATTCATACATTATAAATAACCTACAAATTACATGTATATGGTGATTGCATACCATAACTAGAAAATTTAATATATCTATAACACCAATTATGAAGCATGTGCATGCATATACTCTTCCATAATAAGAACAAAAAGAAAAGGGTTGTGGCTTTTTATGTGAGTTTAACAAATGTGCATAAATGGTAACTGATATGACAAGGGTAGCAAATATTATTTGAAATCCTAATAATACACTATCCGATAATGAGAACGTATACGATGGAATAGATTATGTATGTTCTACAAACTTAGTCATAAAACTAGTAGTAGCTAAGTGTTGATTACAATGATTTCTCAAACTTCAAACATAACAATGTAGTTCTACAAGTTGATGTTTCAATGATGGTTTTAGCATGAATGAGCCTATATACATCATACATCTAACAAAATATTTCATTTTCATCCTTTGGAAATTAGTCGAGTTTATGTCAATATTGTTAGCGACACTATATATTAAACCTAATTAGTTAGGTCCATTATGTTGTAGAAAATTTGGGGTCTAAATTGTAATTTCTAAATAGAATCTAGATGGGAATTTGAATCGATTGGCATTCTTAATTTATTTGACATGAAAATCTACATTATTGACTTCAAGTTAGTAATGTCACATGGTGACTTAGACACATATGCATGAAAATGAAATATCATTTTGCATGGATTAGAACTATTCTGGATGATAATGTTTGGATTAGAAACAATATATCTATTAGAAGGTTTGGTTTCCATTAATTTGTCTTATGGAAAACATCTTTGTGAAAACTTTGTTTTAATTCCCTTATTGATAGTATCGAAAATGTATCTTTATTTTCTATGCTTCCTTTTAATGCATGGAATTTTTTTATATAGGTGAAAAATTAACAGGACCAATACCTTCTTACTTTGTTGAAGTATTGGGAAACATTGATGAATGTGAAAATTAAAAGGCTTTTCAAGTATATTTGGCAAGATATATCATATTTAAATAACATTGTTTGTAAAGGGTATAGTTTTATGAAGTACGATTGTGACTAATGTCGTAGTATGATTAAGAGGGACCCAATTGAAGGAATCTTATTGTTGTCACTAAGATTCTAGAGGCACAAAGCATAAGAACCAATAAAAAGTAAAAGGGTTACATTGTGACTTGAAAATGAAAATGGGAAGGTATAATGTTTACCATTATGCAAACATGACATACTAGATTTATGCATAGAAGATATAATCATGTTGCACTAAATTGCATATTTCTTATTATGTGGAAAATTTGAATGAACACCACCCCATGAGATGAGATGTCAATCATCATTCCTAATAATTGTTGGATTTTGGGAAATGCCCTGATTGAATGCCAAAATCTCAAGGGCACTTGGGTAGTAACACCTAAAATGTTTCAACGAATTGTTAGTTAGTAGAAATCATGAGTTGGTAATTGAAAAATGCTTCAAAGAAACATTAAATGAATGTGGAAATCAAATTATAATTTTGATTTTTATAGTTAATATTTTATTTTAAGAAAATAAAATGTAGATTGAAAAATAACCTCAAGGAAAAATGGTAAATTAGATTCAAAATGAGTTTTACAATGACATGTGGCTAAAAAGACAAAAAGTGAAAAGTAAACCTTTTACTTTAGAATGTAAATATATATTTTTGTTAATAAAATGAAAGTGTTTTACTCATAATATTTGTTTTAATATAAGAAGACCCATCATGTGAGAACTTAAACTCCTAACTACTTGGAAACCATCAGAATCAATGATGGTCATGGAAGTGACAAGAAAAACATAGAAAAGGGAAAACAAAACCTACATTCTTAATACAAATGATTCTTTTTGGTTGACCTGACCACCAAAGTAATAACATGACTAGAGATAAATGTCATGGGTGGAATATGTATTGAGAAATAATGTGAGAGAAAAAGGCAGTATGCCTTTAAGGAAAACAACATGTTAATGGGAAATAAAGGCTGGACCTATACCTAGAACTAGCAGGAGTTTGTTTTGGTTGAGTAGGTGTAAATCTATGAAATATTTATTTTCTAGGAAGTAAAGGAGACTAATGCTTCGAGGAACTCTTAGAACTATAATTCAATGGTTGGAAGGAATATGGAAGCATGCATTGTATTTCCTAGTATTCATGATACTAAACTTGTGGATGTCTTTAGAAAAGTCTAAGACAATATGTACTTTTTGCAGTTATGGATACATTGATCATTTTTATGATTAGAGAAGTATTTTCTCTCTGAGTACTTACATAGGTACTATGGTAAATAATTTTTATTTAAAAATATTGTGACTAGCATTTGGAATTCCAAAAATTATTGATAATTGAAACTATTGTGATTAAAAATAATGTGAGTATGATTTATAAATATTACCTGGATTCCTTGGTTAATACACCACTGCATATTAGTTTGGGGATTATAAATCAACCAAGGTGCTTGTTGTTGGGCTAATAAGCCACTCTTAGAGCGATTTCCATAGTTGATGAACCACCTATAATCAAAATATTGTGTGGAGTTGCAATGGTTTCCAAGAAAATTGGCAAGTTAAAAACCAAAAAAATAATAATAATGACAAAAGGAATAAAAGAATAGAAATGAGGATGGTGTTATCTTTAAGGGGAGAGTATGTAATATCCTTAGAACCTGCATATTGATTTTGAATTGTTTGGCATTTATAATTTTAATAAAATGGAAAATATTATTGGATTAATATGATTGATGTGTCCGAAATAGTCAGCTTTTATTCAGTTGTAAGAAAGAATCAGTTGTGGGTTTTATAATGGTTCACGACTGCTAGTTCAAGGAATATAAAAAAATAAAAATAAAAAAGAATAAGTCGCGTGCTTATGGGTGGGATCATCTCACTCGCTTGAGGAAGGAATGGATGAAATTATTTTTGTTAATGCAAAATTCACAAGTCATGCTACTAGCATTATCTTCATAAATATGAGTTTATTCATCAAGATAGAGGTAAGTATTCACACTCAGATGGATCATGAATAGATTTTTTCCTCTAAATGTATTTGAATAAATGTAGTAAAATGGTTTCTCATCTAAACAAATTATTCATATTAGTATTGTCTCATTTACAAGTTTAAAATTCTAGTTTATAGAGAATCCTTTAAGGTTCATTGTGTGCACATGCAAAGTAATTGATGTCATGAGGTTTGGATAATTTTCATGGTTTATCAGTTGGACGTGACTAACCTAAAAATTTTGGAACCCTTCTAAGGTTGTGAAACTCATTAACACATCCTTTAGTAAGTAGTAACATCCAGGTCTAGATGAATGTTGTTTGCGCTGGTCAATATTGCGTGAAAACTTTTTTAACTTGAGGAATAGGTGATGCATGTGTGTTAGCGAATTTAAAGAGAGGGTTAGAATGGTCAGTATCATTACTTCTTC
This sequence comes from Pinus tabuliformis, assembly GCA_031772625.1. Classification (NCBI taxonomy): domain Eukaryota; kingdom Viridiplantae; phylum Streptophyta; class Pinopsida; order Pinales; family Pinaceae; genus Pinus; species Pinus tabuliformis. Next base: position 439,084,070 of record CM062813.1, on the reverse strand, counting down.
CCATCCTTTCCTTTAGACCAAAAATTGATAATTAGTATTGAGGATATGGGGTTTATGTGGAAATGTGAATTTCCAAGGTTTTCCCTAATGTTGTAAGGCATTTTGAAGTGATATAAAGCTTTGATTGTCAGATATATCATTATGAAAAATTAATATAACATGTTTTTATTAATGCATAGAATTTTAGATTTACATCAATAAATAACCATGATTTTATAACTACTACACATTTTATAATTGTATGCATTGGTATAATACATTTGAATTAAAGACAATGAGCGTATCCATATTTTATATTGTTACCTATGTTAATGCAAATTGGTAATAATAAGAATGATTTTATATTAAAAGGAAAAAGTAGATTGATACCCATGGTTTTGTGAATTTATTCTCATTGTTTTGCATTTTCTTAAATGAAATAAATGTATGGTTTTGAAAATAATAGTTATGGTATTGCATGTGTTTAAGATTTATGGTTTTGTATTTGATAGTGAATTCAAAAGTAAAATATTAGTTATGGTTATGATTTTACTTTTATACACGCATTTGCAAGATAGTGTTTTCATGTAAAGATGTATAATACATTGAAATTATTAATGATTCTAACATGAAGGTGAAATCCATTAGTGATTGAATCATTAAGGTACAAAGTTATGACATCTCTCACATTATTGGAGGAAAGGCCATAAGATTTTGAGTTTTTATAATTTGATATTTCAGGTAATCATGATGTTATAATTTTTGTTGATGATAATGGCAGAAGGGATCAAATTATAACTTATCACAAATTGAGTGAGTCTCTTTGGCAACAATTAAATGATGGTTTATAACTAGTAATATTTTATTTGAGGAGACGATTACTTATAATTATTATTATATGCAGAGTGAAAAAGTTTCAGATGCAGTTTTATGATGGGAAAAATGGTTTACTACGATATATTTCTAACTTGTTATGGTTTGAAAATGGTGATGCACAATGGTAAAGAAAGTTACTATTGTAAACAACCATTTCAAAAGGATATAATGCTCTAATACATGTTGGGTAATGAGTTGAGAAATATGACAACATATGTAATGTATGGGCATTTATTTAATAGCGTACTAATGAAAATTATATTTCTTTCTAAAAATCTTATCAATGAACAAAGGATGGAATCCCTCCTTGTCATATCGCTCATGGAATTTTACTCAAAAACACAGCAATGCTAGGAACAAAATTTTTATTGTTTAAAAGATGCATAACATAATTACACCTAATTGGAGGTTATTTTACTGGTGATCGAGCTCTGCAACTCGACTCCTGATTTTCAAACCCTCGAGCCCGCATCTTGCGCGTTCTGTAGACACCGAGTGCGCTTGCTCTCGGCCGCCCTGACCCCTGCAAGCATGTCCGCCTAGGGCTCTCCTTCGTTCTGCGGGCGGACTAGTTCATGGAGGACCGTGCTGCTACCTGCTAGCTTTTGATAGGCCTGTTCCCTGGGGCTTGCAGCCATGGAGGTGCTGGGCACTCCCCAGGTGCCTCTTCCTTCTCCTCCATCGCTCTTGCCTTCTGAGGCCTTCAATCGGCTCTTGGAAGGGCTGCCAAAGAAGAAGAATTATGAAGCTGTGAAATTTGTAAAAAGGCTGGATGATATTCTTGTGATCTCCCTTCCTCCAAAAGCCCCAATCCAAGTTGCATTGTCTTTGGCCGAATGGGCTCTCATCGGCCAGTTCACTGGGCTATGGCCATCTCCAAAATCCACTGAGAGCTGGGTCAACATAAATTGGGCACTGTTGATCAAAGAAAGTGTCATCTCTTACTTTCTGGGGAGAGGATACTTCCTCTTCGAATTCACTTCAAAGGACGACAAAGATCTGATCTTCCAAAACGGCCCCTACTTCATGGGCCCTCAGGGTTTGTATCTGAATAAATGGACTCCGGATTTCGATCCGGCAGTAGACGTGCCCAAAGAAGTCCTGATGTGGGTTAGACTTCCAAACCTCCTAGTGCATTATTGGAATTGAGACTCATTAATGCACATTGGAAATGCCCTGGGGAAATTTATAGACCGAGCGAACAATAAGGACCAATATGATTGTGCCAAGATCTATGTAGAAGTAGATCTGGAGGTGGGGCTACCAAAGGCCATCAAAATAAATGTCGGAAGCTGGACGCACTTGCAGAAACTAGACTATGAGCAGTTTCCCTTCAAATGCTAAAAATGCCATGTTTATGGCCACTTCGCCAGAGGCTGCCCGACCAACAATGAGGTTGTGCAGGGGAAGGAGGATGGATGGAATCAAGTCAAGTGCCCCAAACCTTATCTCAAGACACAAAAGCCGGGAGGCCCTAATGGCAAAGGACCTCATTAGTCCTCTACTCAACACATCCTGCCTAAGCCTGCTCTAGAAAATAAGTTCGATCCTCTTAGCTCGCAACCAGAGGACACCCAGGAGATCGTTGTCCAAAAGGAGATAGAAGCTACTCAAGAGATCGAGAACCAAAAACCAATCTCTCCAAGCAAAGGTACTCCCTCAGCCTCCCTTAAAGGTACAAGTGTTGAAGATCCCAAAGGTATGACTTTAGAAGATAAGGAAGAAGAGTAGGAAACGGACGAGTCAGAGGAGGAAGGAGAAATAGGAGAGTCCCAAACCTCGGTAAGAAGATCTACAAGAGGCCGTAAAATTGACAGGGAAAAAATAGAGCAAGAGACTTACAAAGATAAGCTATAGCGCAGCCAGCCAACTCTGGAAAAACTGCTAGCCTCAAAGCTTAGGATGTTGAAAAATCAGCCCCAAGGCTCCAAGGGAGCCCACCAGAAACATAAATAATGAAGGTCATCTCCTGGAATTGTAGAGGTATGGGGAGTAAAGTAAAGGAAGAAGCCATGAGAAGCCTAATAAAAACAGAAGCCCTAGACATACTTCTCGTCCAAGAGACTAAGCTAGAAGACATAATCTTTCTGCAAGCAAGTAAGAAACTTTGGTTTAAAAGTGAAGCAAGAGCAATCTCTGCCCGAGGCGCCTCGGGACAGATTGGAACTCTATGGAACGCCAACAAATTTGCAGTCATCTTTGAGGCTAGTAATACTCACTGGTTGCTGCTGAAAATGCAGAATTTGGATACTAAGGAAATCCTTTGCCTTTTCAATGTATACTCTCCAGTCAATGTCAGGGAAAAAAAGGATTTTTGGGATTTGATAAGGCACCAAGCAGACTTGATGAACCTAGAAAATATTATTATTGTTGGAGACCTCAATCTCACTCTTCACACGTCTGAAAAAATGGGAGGTAGCACAGTCTGAGATCCGACAAAGGAATTGGCGAAGGATCTTATGCAGGATTAGGACTTGCTGGATATCAAGCCTTCTTCCGGTAAGTACTCTTGGTCTAACAAAAGAGTAGGCCCTGGTCATATTGCTGCCAGATTAGACAGATGTTTCATTCAAAGTTCCTATCTGTTACTAGGTTTAGAACCCATAATGCATATTCTTGCTAGTAGCATCTCGAATCGTAAGCCCATAAAGCTAGAACTTCTAGCCCATCTTGATCTGGGTCATATTCCCTTTAGATTTAGTCCCCTCTAGGTCAAGGAGCCAGAATTCACGCAAAAAGTCAAGGAACGTTGGAGTCAACCTGTCAAAGGATCTCCTTTCTTTATCTGGGAGGAAAAGCTTAGAAGGGCAAAAGGTGTTCTAAAACAATGGGTTAAAACCCTGTCCAACCTTGATACAGAAAGAAAATCCATTAAAGCCTCTCTTGCCACTCATCAAACTCATATGGAGAACGCTATAGTCATAGAGGAATTGTTAGATCAAGAGGCCCACCTACAACAATGCTTTTGTAAGGCCTGCTTAGCTGAAGAAGAATACCGGAGATTAAAATCTCGAAATCTCTAGCTCAAAGCAGGGGACGAGAACGCTTTTTTTTTTTCCGCAAACAAGCCTAGGCTAGGAAATGCTTCAACACTATTTCTGAGATTAAGGATGATAACGACACTCACAAGGATTTTGTAAAAATTAAGAAAGCAATTTTCTCATTTTCAAAACTTGTATAGTGAAGAAAAGGATCTGCACCAATACTCAGATCTGTTAGACATTATTCCTTCTGCAATTTCTCCTCGTATGAACGAGATCTTGGAGGCCAAAGTCACTAAAGATGAAGTTAAAAAGGCCTTTATTGATATGGATCCAGATAAGGCCCCTGGGCCGGATGGCTTCTCTGCTAGGTTTCTCGAAGTTTGCTGGCCGATTGTTGAAAAGGATCTGTGCAAAATGGTTCAAAAGTATCAAATACTCAGAAAATAGGAGGGAGCACAATCTCTGCTTTCTTAGCCCTCATACCCAAGGAAAAATGCGCCAACAACTTTAGCAGATTCCGTCCAATTCCTTATGCAATACTGGGTACAAAATAATCACTAAAGTAATTGCAAACAGACTGAAGCACATTCTTCCCAAAATAATACCGGAGAATCAAGGAGGCTTCATCCAAGGAAGGCAGATCGTGGACAATGTCACCCTTGTTCAAGAGGAAATTCACTCAAGTCTTCTTCGCAAAGAACAAGGTATGGTGATCAAACTTGATTTAGCAAATGCCTTTGATCAAGTAAATCATAGCTTTCTTTTAAAAGTCATGAGCAAATTTGGTTTTGGAGCAAACTTCATTAATTGGATCTGGGCATGCATCTCGAAGCCATTGATTACTCCTCTTGTAAATGGAAGAGCCACTGACTTTTTCAAAGCTTCGAGAGGGCTTAGGCAGGGGTGTCCTCTTTCCCCTCTGCTATTTTTCATCCAATCCTCTGTTCTCAGCTTACTGTTGGATAAAAAGATGCAAGATCAAGATATTAATGGACTGTGTATTGCAAGAGGGGTCAAAAACATAAATCATGCTTTATTTGCGGATGACACTCTGCTTTTAGGTTCTGCCTCTCTTTCCTCTACCTCTAAATTTAAAGCAGTTTTGGATGAATTCAGTGAGGCCTCAGGCAGCGTTGTAAATAAGAACAAATGTCACATCTTCAGCTAGAATACTTCGCCCAGATTGCTCTCCGCTATTTCTAGATGTTTGGGTTTTGCAGCCTCCTCTTCTTGGACTTCTTTCAAATACTTGGGCCTTCCTATTGTTCATAAGAGACCTGCAAGCTAAGACTGGCTCCCTCAGCTTGAAAAATTCAAGACTAGGATCCAAGCCTGGGGCTACTCCTGGCTCAACTCTGCTGGTAAATCAGTCCTAATTAAATCTGTGCTTATCAGCCTCCCTCTATTTCAATTTTCTGGGCTCCTCGCTCCGGCAATCATATTAAAAAAAATGGAAGAGTTAATGCAGAGGTTCTTTTGGAAGGGAGGAAAACAAAATGAAAACAAGATTCCCCTTATTAGCTGGGAAACCATCTCCAAGCCACTGTGGGAGGGTGATTTGAATTTCAAAAACCTCTGTCAGCAGAATGTGGCTATGGAAGCTAAGATTATCCGGAGCATCATTGCACCAAACTTGGCTGGGCCCAATTGGCTCTCTGGAAAAAATACTTCAGAGGTCCTCATTCTAGCTATTTAGACAATGTGATTCATTTGCCTAACTCGTCTTTCCTCAAGTTGTATGCTAAAGATGCTCCTTTAATCAATGTTCACTCCTACTGGATCCTAGGAAATGGTAAAAAGATCAACATCTGCACTGATAAAATCATGAATATGGACCCAATCAAAGATAGAGCCTCCATTAGAGCACTGCGATGCTGGATGGATAGAGAGGGGTTGTGTTCGCTGTGGGATATATCTCTTTGGAGCGATTCTGTTTGGGCAAGTTGGAAACGAATTGAGGTGTCGGCCCATCTGACCAACGAATGGACCACGTTGCTTGATCTCCTTCATGGCTTGGTGCCCACGTACATGAGGAAAATAGATGTGAAAGGTTGGGGGCTAAATGCCAGAGGCTATGCTGTATCCATGGGATATGCCAAGTTGAATGAGAGGCCATATGTCCCGCCCACCCTAGCACCTTGGCAGGGGGTCTGGCATTTCCCGTCATGGCCCAAAGTCAACTTTTTTGCTTGGCTTCTTTGCCATGGCAGAATCCTAACGTATGACATATTGCAGAGAAAAGGGTTCTACAGTCCCTCCATCTGCTCGTTGTGCAACAAAAATGCAGAGACAACAGCCCATTTAATCCTTGAATGCAACTTCTTTAAGTAGATCTAGTTCTCCTTTATTCACAATTTGGATCCCAACTTTTTTCCTCCTTGTTCCACTGCTGATCTTTTTTCTAATTGGGCAATCAGATATCCTGGGCCCCCTCCTAAAAACCAGATAATCAAAACTACATGGGCTGTCCTTCCAAAGGTTATTTGTTGGCAGATATGGCTAGAAAAAAACAGAAGAATTTTTAGAAATTCTAATTAGAATCACAAGGTTTTAGAGATCAAGATTAAATGTCATTTAAAGGAGTGCTTGACTGATATAAAAGATGATTCCAATCTCAGCCAACAGGACATCACTTGGGGATCATTCCTTGACTTGCAATTTCAACCAGTAGTTAGAAACGTCCCTCCTCTTAAAGACTGGCAAATAAGGAAATCAGAAGCTGACTTTCAAGACTGGCTCAAATCGCATTCAAGGCACTCCCTCTTTTTTGATGGGGCAACTAAGGGCAATCCGAGCAAAGCTGGTGTAGGAGATGTTGTTGTAAATCCAATTGGGGAAAAAATTCATTCCTTTGCTTGGGGGCTTGGACACTCATCCAGCATTCAAGCTAGGGCTTTGGCCCTCTTGCAAGGCCTCAAGATCCTTAAAGAATTAAATATAAATGAAGCAAATGTTATAGGTGACTCCCAGACTTAAAGTTATCAAGTGGACATCGTAAGTTTTATAACGAAATAACAAACTAGACTTAGTTTCATATCAAAGTTATTCATCCTCGCGCAAGGAGTGAACCACACCGACTCAAACATCACAAATTCGACGACAATCAGATCGACAAGAAGGCTAATATTTATGCCCTCCCTCCTTGATTATCTCTTCAACCTTCGTGATCCCACTTTGGTCGAGCATGATATTCAAGTTGAAATACTCTTGATGTGAGTTGTAGGATTTCTTGGAGAAACGATCCAACATAAATGGGCGAAATGATCCAAATTAAAGTGAGAGTCCATAAAATTACAGTTGAACATTGCTCGACACTGTTGTTTTTGGTGATTATTGGCGTGCTTATCTTTTTTTGAATCGTTGGGTATGATCAGTTTTGATTTAAGCTTTACTTCACAATTTATTCTATATGAAACTTCAAATATAACCCTGAATTGAATTTCAATCTTAATAGTCTGATGACAACCGGAAGGACAAATAGTGCCCACCAATATGTTTTAGTCAGTTCCTAATAAATACATGCTAATGGAAACTCCCACCTAAGAGAGAATAGCGTGGACTCGAAAAATGCTCAATTGTTCGCTCAGGGTTGTGTTCTCGCAACAAGGGTTTCAATTTTTGGGAAAACCTAGTTATGATTATGAAGCCTCATCGTACCCATTTTATTTTAATTGGATTCAAGAGGACATGAAACCTTAGGCCAAGGTTGGAATTACGTTGGACATGGTTTAAGCAGCAAAGAAATCAACTTATTTCAGGTTGGCGATTGTTGACGTAGGATGTTTGCAGAACTGAATCGAAAGTATTATCAGACCATAGATCTATTTACAATATGGGGAATTGTGCAGTGATGGGGTTACAAAGCAGAGTGAAGAAAATCAAAGAAGAAAACAACAACCAACAAAGTAATAACATTGAAAATTAAGAGACAACAAAATCTTATTTGAGAGATAGATCTTGAGACAAGAAGATATTACTCAATGGAAAACCAAAACCACACTTCTATTACACACATGCCTTGGCCTTGCTTGCATTGCTCAGGCATAAGCAAGATTTTAAATTTATAGATGGGAGAAGAGTTCTGGATTTCTCCTCATGTGAAATTCATGGCTGCATAATGAAGCCAAAAAGTCAAGGGCGGTGGTTGGTGTCGACTATAGATTTTTGCATAGGCGACGTTGATGACTATTATTGTGTCACCTTCATTTGACTTCACATTCAAAATTCTCCCATTTGAAGGCAAATCAATAATCATGAATTAAGTCACGTCGAGTCCTATCATCCCTCTACATAGCTCATGGTTATTTCTTGATTGAATCTTACTAGTGAGAATATCAATAGTGTTCCTATTTGTATGGATCTTTCCAAGGACAATTTCCCTTCCTTTAACACATGCCGAATCCAATGGTACCCTAGTCATTCTTGGTCTTTCTTGGTTGAATCTTAGTGAGAATATCAATAGTATTCCTATCTATATAGATCTTTCCAAGGACAATTTCCCTTCCTTTAACACATGTCGAATCCATTAGTACCTCAGTCATTCTTGGTCATTCTTGTTAGTATCTCTTTCAACAACATGGAATTTTTGAAATATTTCAAACACTTCACTTTTAATTTTCATAGGGTAGGCCCAAATCTTTCTGGATGCAACATCTTTAAATGTTACAAAATATGATGCTCCTCCTAATGACTTAGTGTTAACAAGCCCAAACACATCCAAGTGTAGCAATTCTAACAACTTTTTCTTTATGTCATGGCCACCTCTAAGGAATGAAACCCTTCATTGTATACCATATATACAATGCTCACAAATATCAAGATAGGATTTCAAACCTAGTAGTATTTTTTTACCAACAAGGATTTTTAAGCCTTTCTCACTAATGTGACCTAAGCGCTTATGCCACAATTTTTTTTACTTTTCTTCTTTTGTGATAGCAGCCAAATCCAACTTCCCTATCATTCGCTTCAATGTATATAATGTTCCTGTCTTGGGTCCTCTGGTGATGACCAATGATCCTTTGCTAATTTTCCAGCCTCCTTTTCCAAAGCTTGTGGAATAGCCTTCATCATCTAGTCATCCCAACGTTTCTGGTACATGCCTGACCTATTTCAAAAGTACATCTTGTCTATCCTTCATCTTGATATGAACATCTCCCACTCCAACAATACCGAAAAAATGATTATTCCCCAAATGCGCTCTACTATAATCACAAGGATTATATGCAACAAAACTATCTTTACATGGGGTTACATGGTGAGATGCCCCAGAGTCAAGGATGCAATCAAAGTTACTGATAGATGTATATAAAAATGCATCTTCTACTAAAATAGTACATCACCATTTGTGACTACAACATTAGTCTCACCTTCGTTTGTGCTGGATGACTTGTGATTTGTACTGGCCAATTAATGGTCCTTTTGTCCTCTCTTCCAGACTCAACATTCTTTATTCATGTGCCTAGGTTTGCCACGATGTAAGTAAATGAGCCTGCCCCTCCTTGATTTTGGTCGACCTATCGATTTTGAATGCCCTTGTCGGCCTTGATCAATTCTCCTATCATAATCAACTAGAGCTAGAGCTTATCCTCCCTGGTTTTTTGCAATTCACCTGTGTCACAGCTCCTTATTCATTAAACTATTGTTGACATCATCAAAGTTCATGGTTCCTACACGGGATGAAATGCTCATAGCCACAATTAAATTTTTCAAGTTGTCTGGGATAGAACACATTACCAAGATAGCTCTAATTTCATCATCTAGAATGATTTTTATAGAGACACGCTGACTAGTAATGATATTGAATTCATTCAAGTGCTCAACAACTGAAGCACCCTCCCTCATCTTGAGATTATAAATCTTCTTCATCAAAAACACTTTGTTCAACGCCGTGTTCTTCTCATATAGATCATGGAGCTTCTTCCACAATCCTTCTGTTGTCTTTTCTCTAGACACATTGAAATACACATTTTTTGCTAGATATTGGCGCATTGTTGCAATCACTTTTCTATCTAGCTTCTTCCACTCTTCATCCGTCATCTATGAGGGTTTATTTGTTGTGTCCTCAATCAGAAAATATTGATTATTTAAAATCTATATATCCTCCATATGTGATTTCCATAAAAACAAATTAACCCCACTCAACTTCTCCATGTCAGTTACTACTATGTGTCCATTCTTAATAAAATTCAAACCCCAAAAATCAAGTTTCCACTTACAAAGTAAGACTTTAATTATTTGTCCTTGCAAACTTTTAAAATAAAAAACAAAAAATAAAACTTTTTTAAAAATTATATAACTAACTATGAACTCTTTTTTTTCCGATAAATAATTAAAAAAAAATTACACCTCTTAACTAGGTAAACTTCCAACCGCATTCTCAAATTAAAACTTTTGACATCATTCTCAACTTAACTTAATAAACTAACTTCCAACCACATTCTCAAATTAAAACTTTGAGCACCATTTTCAAATTCAAGAAAGAAGCCATACTTTCCTTTTTAACAATGAAGCAGCATTGGTCGTTGGGATTCGACCTCGGGGCAGCCAGAAGGCGGATTCGGGCTTCGAGCTTCTTTTTGTTGTTAATGGCTAGACATTTCGTGGAAACCTCACATTCGAACGTGATTGATTCTGTTGCTTCAAAGGCGCTTCGTTTGATTTCACATTTGACAGGCCATTGCTGAAATTCTATCCCAGAAATTGAGTCTGGTACATGATATTGATGGAATATTCCAAAATCTGAAATAAAACTCTATTTATTGCAATAACAGCTCCCATGGAAACTTAAACAAGTTAGCCAAATTAGGTCTGCATCGCCGTCACGTTGCATCTTTGGGACTTGATTCCTGGAATTTCCTCTTCGGTTCTTGCCTTGAGTTGATTCATTGTAGCTCGGTTAATCTTGACTTGATTTATCGTAGATTAGTGATTTTTTAAAAAAGGTTGAGAATCTTGTTAAAAAATATTAATATTTTAATTTGAAAATTGTGTTGTATAAAAACATAATCCAAATAATTGAAATTATATTTTAAATCCATTTTAAAATAGTTGAAGTTACTTTCTAAAATTGAAGTTATTGAAATTATAAATTTAAAAACATTTTTAAAAATGAGAAATAAACCCTCAAATATACCATTTCAATGTAACTATAATCACCCAATTTCAATGTAACTATAATCACCCAATGTTGTGTGGTAATTGTTTGTAAACAAATAATTTTATTATTTGTGGCTATGCATATTTCAAGTACATATATGTTAGTATGTTTTTTTCCGGTTGTTTTCTCTTCCTTAAATATCCCGCCCCCATTACAATTCCACCTTCAGAGCTCACTGCAACCATTACAATTAGGCTCCAGATTTTCATGTTTGATAACGGATCCTTTGGGATTAGTTTTCACAGATAAGTATCAATGTAAAGCTTTATATTTTAATAATTTTTGTTTCTTTGAATTTGTTGTAAATGAACTATGTTTGTTTGAATTTGTTGTAATTGACTTAAGTTGCACACGTTTGTTTGAATTTGTTGTAATTGACTTATGTTGCACACTTTTAAGTTTTGTCATTGAAGTGTTAAGTTGGGAGTGGCAATAATATAATATATTAAAAATGAAAATGAAAATTATTATTTTTTTAAATGAAGTGTAAAAATAAATGTATATACCAAATTGAATTTTTAAATGATTTAAGAGAGAACCATAAAAAGCTAAACTCAAAACTAAAAGTCACCCAAATCATATTGATGTTCATACTAGAAAAAAGACAAAAGCCTAAAATAATACATAATTCAAAATGCCCAAAGCCAAAATATACCAACAAAAATATAAAGCTTAAGATCACCATATAGTACAATCTTCAAGATCAAGGACATCCATATAAGCTTGACCCTCACTAGGGACTAGATCAACATCATCATCATCATCCTCAGATGCAACAATGTCATCTAAAGGTATGCCAACCAATCCTACATTTGGTAAAGGATTATCATCATCATCATCAATTTGGGCAACATCTTCAGCATTCACATCCCATCGTGCAACATGTCCTTCTAAATATTCAGGTAGCTTCCTTGAACAAAGTCGAAAACTACTATGCACATAAACAAGTTTCTTTGCTCTCTTAGAGGTAAGTCTATTCATCGTAACAGAGTGTATAAAGCTATAAGTGGACCAATTCCTTTCAACAGTTGAGGAATTAGCAACTTGAGATAGAAAATGTGAAGCAAGCTTTCAGAGCTCTGGGACCTGGCTCCCATACATTCTCCACCATCCAAGGGGTTTCTTCTAAGCATAATGCTTGATGTCCCTCTTTGCATCTTGGGTGAATGCAAGAGGGCTTAATGTAGCAAAATAAATAAATTTCTCTCGTATCACACTTACTTCATCAACAATATACATTTTAGTTATAGCATCAAGAAATCCTTGTTTTACCTTTTGATCATCAATAGGAAGAATTTTATTTGGTCTTTCAATATACCACTTTAGATTAAGGGCATATGCAGCCATGCGAAAGTAGGTATTGAGTTTAATCCATATTTTCTCTATCAACTTGTGGATTTCATGGAAAAACTCTAAAGAATGGTTTTTTTGGTGAATGATGTGCTTTACCTTGCCCACCATGGTATCAATACATTCATTTATTTCTCCAAGAGCAGAAGGATCTGAATCATCATACCTAATCAACTCCATAATTGGAGTTGTGAAAGGGACAACATATCTACAGTCAACCCACCAATCCTCATTAAGAAGCATTTCTTTTATCTTCTTCGCTTGAGGTGACTTCGACTCGTTCCATGCATTCTACTCTGAAGAAAGAACAATAGCTTATAAAGATGCATGTTGACATAGATTGTCATTGATGTCAATATGGCAATATTCTAGGAGCCAGAGGAGGCAAAACAAAGCTATTGGAGCTATAGGAGGAGTACTGCAGAATATAAAAGCAGAGCATATCGGAGGAGCAAAACAGAGCTATCGAAGCTACAGGAGAAGCCATATATATATGTCATATATATATGCCAAAGAAGGACTATCGGAAGCAAGGTATGCCAAAGAAGGACTATTGGGAGCAATATATGCCATAGAAGAACTATCAAAAGACTGATCAGAGGAGCATAGAGGAAGAGCGAAAGACGTAAAGGCTAAAGGCAGAGGCGGAGCAACATATAATATATATATATATATATATATGCAATATACACTATCGGGGCGGAAAATATATATATATCGGAGTATAGAGGCAGAGTATATATATATTGGCGATATTATAATCAGTGGGTTCTACTATGAGCCACTACCTGAAACCCCCGACTACGATATATATGTGTGTGTGTGTGTGTGTGTGTGTGTAAGTGTTCCGAAGCATGCTTTTAAGTGTATTTCATATATTCCGACTTTAAGCCTTGCCATGTTAAAACATGCAAATTGCGATATATATAATTGTGATATATTGCGGACCTGCTACAACATTATGAAATGGTCTATTATTATATCACATCCGCCTATCGATACTCGCATATCGCAATATACAAAGGGCTGTCACTCTTGAAAGTGCCCATTGAATATATGTTGCGGACCCGATGCAACATTATAGTTTGACTTAATGTTATATTACATCTGTAGGAGAATCGGTGATGTCATGAGCTCGACTTGTACAGGACTTCCGGAAGCTACGACTGCCAATTGCGATTACACAGTGGACCCGATGCAATTATAGATGTAGGTGTAATGATTTTGAAGTTTTCCCTTAAGCGTTTCAGCTGGTTTTTTCATATATTCTTGTGTATTTCAATATGTGTATTGCTCGGGGTTTTTTAGGCCAAAATCTTATAATAACAGTTCCGATAGTTCAGAAGGCCTGAACGATGTCGATTTTGATTGCGATGGTGACGTGGCAGGTGGGGCCTCCTTATTGGTACTATCTCTCCAATGAAATCTCTCCGTAAAATGTATGCATATTATTATTGAAAAAGGGCCTCTGTTACAATTTTTAATATGCAACAATTTTCTCTGTGTATTTTCGTCCTTGCTGTTGAATTAATGTGTCCCTAGAGTGTTAGCGAACTTGATGAGACAGAGGAAGTCAAAAAGACGGGAAGTTGAAGAACAAGCCAGTGCAGAGGAAGCCAAAGTGACATGAAGAATCGAGAAGCCAAAGGACAAGCCAACATAGAGGAAGCCAAAGTGATATGAAGAATCGAGAAGCCTAAGAGGCAAGCAAGCGCAGAGGAAGCTGAAGCGAGTGTTGAGGAAGCCGAAGAGCCAGCGAAAAGTGGAAACCAACAGTCAGAGGCATCAGGAATACATAAAACAGGAAAGACAAGAAAAGTGGAGTGTGTCTAATAATTAGAGTGAGAGGAAGCTGATGTTTAGGAAGAGGTAGGAGAAGTAGGAGAACAAGAGTGAAGCATAAGCTCAGCAGGCTTGGGAGCAGAGAACTACAACAAAACAATTTATAACAGTTTATTATAAAGGGCTGGAGCCCGCGGGGTTGGAGCCTCAGAACTAAAAGGATTGGAGTCCTCGAGAGTTCGTGCTCCTAAGTCCAGGACTGTTGCCTTAGCAAAACAGAGTTGGTGCTTCGGAGGTTGGAGCCTCACAAAAGTCCAATTTGGTGTTTGGAAACTGATTGCAACCATTTATATATTGTATTTGTTTCATTGCACAGATTATATTAATACAAGCATTGATTCCAGCTATCTATTTTTGTGTTCCATATATAAATGTTTTTGGTGATAGAAAGAACAATTAAAAAGAAATACCGATTCAACCCCCCTCTCAGTATTTCCAACAATTGGTATGAGACCGAGCTTCCTCATATTAGCGTAACAACCTGAAGAAGGATTCGTAGTCATGATGAGAAATCACAAAGCGTCAAGAAGACCTCCTCTATTCGACGGCACCAATTTTGGTTTATGGAAAAAGAGAATGACCTACTACTTAATGTCCCTTGGACCTTAAGTTTGGCATTAGGTTCTAAATGAGTACCCAATTCCTTCCACTCTTCTAATAGATCAGGACGAGAGGAAAGCCTACATTGAAAATGCAAAAGCCTTGAACTCCATCACTATTGGAATCATTGATTCTGAGTTTACAAAAGTCATGAATTGTAACTCTGCCAAAGAATGTGGGATAAGCTAATTAGCTTATACGATGGGGACTCAAAATTCAAGAAGGAAAAGCTTCAAACTCATAGAAGGCAATTTGAAACTTTGAAAATGGATGATGAAGAAGATATTGCATCATACTTTCTCCGAGTAGCTGAAGTGGTCAACTCTCTTAAAGGATTGGATGAAAACATTGAAGAAAGTACCATTGTTCAAAAGATCTTAAGATCTCTTCGACACAGATTTGATTCTAAAATAAGCACCATAGAAAAAATAGAGGATCTAGATACTCTCAAGATGGATGAACTCCATGGAATCCTCACTGCGTATGAGATGAGAAAAGGTGGCCCAAGCTCCAAAGATGCAACATTCAAGAGTTCAAAATCGAAGAAGGGGAAATAAAGGAATGACAGTAGTGATGACTCCAATGCGGAATCCGAATTGGCACAATTTGTACAAAATCTAAAGAAATGATCTAAGCTAAAAGGTAAGTACCCTCTTATCTGTTTCAAATGTGGAAAAATAGGTCATCATTATGCAAAATGTCATTATAAACATGATAGTGATGATGAAGGAAATTCTAAAAAGAATGGTATACAAAAAGAAAGGGATCAATAAGAAGAACCTCTTCTCTAAGCAAGATGAGTCTAATGAAGATGAATTTGTAGTTATCAAAAAGAAATCAGATGAAGAAAGTGACCATGCTGAAAGCCAAGAAACATTATTCATGGCATTCACACATGATGATGACTCAGGGTTAGAAGGAAATGTAGATGAACTGTTAATAAGTGCCATTAAAGAAAATGAGAAATTATGGAATAAAAGTATTTCTCCCAAGGTAGAAAATGAGGAAACAAAAATAAGGGAAGATCTCTTGGAAACAAATATAAAAGAAAAAGAAGAAACTTGTGAAGAACGTGAAGCTAAAATAATATCTCTGAGGAAGGAATTGGAGCAAGTTAAAAAGGGTTGGAAAAGCTCTCAAATACTTGAGACTATCCTAAAAAGTCAAAAACCTCAACATGAAAAATATGGAATAGGTTTTAAAGGAGAATCATCAAGCACTAAGAATAGTGTGAAAAGCTATGCCGATGCACTTTCTAGCAACCCAAAAGAAGAAAGAGTATTTCATCAAAGGTGCATCCTAGATCCAAAGAACGAAGAGAGAATCACTCCAAAGAAGAATGTGGATTCGAATCATGGATATTACAACAGATACAAACCGATATTCCATCAAAGGCACATCTCAAATCCAAAGAATGAAGTGGCAGTAATTCCAAGGAAGAATGTTGATTCAAATCATGGTTGTTACAACAGGTACAAAACTATCTTTCTTGGACATTGTTTCTATTGTAAAAATTTTGGTCATCAAGTTAGACATTGCATGGCTCGCAAGAATGAAACACCAAAACTAAAGGATCAAATAAACAAACCATATGGCCCCAAAAGGTAGGGACAAATCAAGACCTACAATTCGTTTGATCCCTTGACCAAATTTGATCTGATTTGCTCATTATGCTACAATAATGGACACTATGAACAAAATTGCCCACTCAAAAGAGGAAAAGCAAGAAGTGAGAATCCCAACGCAGATAAATGTGGCCTGGCTCTATATGCTCAAAATAATTAAAATCATTGGTTTGTGGATAGTGGATGCTCCAGACACATGACAGGGGATGAAAGGAAGTTTGTCTCATTGAGCAAAAAGGAAGGAAATGTATCCTTTGGAAGTGGATTTGCCAGAATTGTTGGGAAAGGAATTGTTACTCTTATCAATGGAAAAGGAAAGGCTCAAAATGCTCTTCTAGTAAACGCGCTCAAACACAACCTCCTGAGTGTCAGCCAAATCTGTGATCAAGGACATAATGTTGTCTTTAGCACCAAAGACTGTGAAATAAAGAACTCTTCCTCGGGGGAACTTGTGGTGAAAGGAGTTAGAACACCAGACAACATTTACATCATGAACAAGATTCAAGAGGATAAATGCTATTTAAGTCAAACAGATGAAATTTGTTTGTGGCACAAGAGACTTGGACATACAAGCTTCAAGAACTTGATCAATATCGACAAGGTTAAAGCTGTACGAGACATCCCAAAGTTATTCAAACGAAATCAAGGAATATGTGGTCCATGTCAACATGGAAAGCAAACCAGAACCAGCCACAAGACCAAGGAGTTCTCTACATCAAAGCCTTTGGAGATCATCCATGCTGATTTATGTGGACCAACTAGAAATCTGGCACTCCAAGGAGAAAGGTACTTTGTTTTATTTGTTGATTACTATACTAGAATGATGTGGATATATTTTATAAAATATAAATCTAAAGAATTTGAGTGTTTTAAGAATCTTAAAGCTCTTGTAGAAACTGAAAAGGACTCCAAGATTAAATGCCTCAGAACAGATAGAGGGGGAGAATTCACATCAAAAGAATTTAATGAGTTCTGTAAAATACATGGAATTAAAAGAGAATTATCTGTTGCCATAACACTCCAACAAAATGGGGTAGTTAAAAGAAGAAATAGAACAATTCAAGAAATGGCAAGAACAATGTTATTAGCAGCAGATTTGCAGCCAAAAGTCTAGAGAGAAGTAGTCGAGACAACTATCTATACCTTGAATCGAACTCAATTAAGACCAAATTATGAAAAAAATCCTTATGAACTATGGAAAGGAAGACTTGCTTAAGTAAAGTACTTCAAGATCTATGGAAGCACGTGCTTCATAAAAATCAATGATGGCTCACCAGGAAAGTTTGATTCTCGGTTTGATGAAGGGATCTTCCTTGGATACTCTACTCGGAGCAAAGCCTACAAGTGCTACAATAATCAACTAAGGAAAATAGTGGAAAGCATTGATGTAAATATTGATGAAGACCTTCCAGAAAAAGAAATTGAAGAACACGAAGTTGATTCTCTCATTGAAGTAGCAGAACCTGAAAAAGAAGAAATAGATCAAGAAGAAGCCAAGGAAAAAGAACCACCTCATACCCCTTCAAAGATGAAGTTTCTCCTGAAATATCATCCAGAAGAGCAGATTATTGGCAATAGAGATGAAGGGATGCAAACTCGAAGAAGGATGATAAGTAAACCAAAGAAAAATGATATTGCTCTTCTATCCATGATAGAACCAGAAACATATACTCAAGCAAGTAAGGATCCTCATTGGGTAAAAGCCATGGAAGAAGAAATGTCCCAAATTGAGAAGATCGAGACATGGGAGTTGGTACCTCGTCCAAAGGACAAAAACATTATAGGAACCAAGTGGGTATTCAAAAAAAAAAAGAATGAAGATGGAAAAATCATCAGAAAAAAGGCAAGGCTTGTTTGTAAAGGTTATTCACAAATTGAAGGAATTGAATTTGAAGAAACATTTGCACCAGTAGCTTGTGTGGAAGCTATCAGGATGTTCTTGGCATTTTCTTACTCAAAAGGATTCAAAATCTATCAAATGGACGTAAAATCAACATTTCTGAATGGGGAACTCAAGGAAGAAGTCTACATGTTTGATCTAACAGAAGGAAAAGACCTAGTATGTAAGTTGAAAAAGGAATTATATGGGTAGAAACAAGCTCCTAGAGCTTGGTATGCAAGATTGGATCACTATCTACAACAACAAGGCTTCAAGAAGGGAGTGGCAGGAAGTAATCTCTACATAAAGATGGATGAAGGTAAGTTACTAGTCACACTTGTTTATGTTGATGATCTGATTTTTGCTAGCAATAATGATGAGATGAGCCATGAATTTTCTCAAAACATGTCAAAAGAGTTCGAGATGTCGATGATAGGACAATTATCTCACTTCCTTGGACTACAAGTATCTCAAATCGGAGCAGGATTGTTTATATCTCAAGCAAAATATCTTAAAGACATGCTTAAAAGATATGGAATGGAAGACTATGCACCCATGAGCACACCTATGACCACAAATTGCAAATTGAGAAAAAATGATGACTCCCCTCCAGTAGATGCAACTCATTACAGGTAATTAATTGGAGCCCTTCTGTAATTAACTGCTACAAGATCCGATATAATACAGGCAGTAGGAATGGCGGGAAGATTTTAATCAGCTCCTAAACAATCCCATTTGTTAGTTGTAAAAGGAATTCTCAGATACCTAAAAGGAACTCCTCATTTAGGTCTTTGGTACCCTAAGAGCTCAACTCTGACTATAACTACATACATCGATGCTAATTGGGCCATAAGTGTAGATGATTGAAAAAGTTCCAGTGGAAATGCATTCTTCCTGGGAGACTGTTTAGTATCTTGGCTTAGCAAAAAACAAACATCCATATCATTATCCACAGCCGAAGCCGAGTATATAGCTGCAGCAGATGTCAACATAGGTACAGATCAACCAATTACCATTTATTGTGATAACACAAGTGCTATCAGTCTCAGCAAAAATCCAGTGATGCACTCAAAGACCAAACATATACCAATCAAGTATCATTTCCTTCATGAACAAGTAGCTGAAAAAAACATCATCTTGGAATATATAAACACTAAGGAGCAGATAGCTGATATTTTCACAAAACCTCTTCCTCCAGAAGCATTTGAACATCTTCGTCAAAAGATGGGGGTTATCTCTTTAGCATCACTTAAGTTCATTCATAAATATGTTGCAGGACAGGGGGAATAGTTCTACAAGGGGAGCGGTTCGACAGGGAAGTCCATATGCATTCCTTTGCAATTGATGTCAAAGGGGGAGAGAAGAAGAATATTGCCATCAATAACAAAGGGGGATATTGTTGACATAGATTGTCATTGATGTGAATATGGTAATATTCTAGGAGTTAGAGGAGCTAAAACAGAGCTATCGGAGCTACAGGAGGAGTATTGCAGAATATAAAAGCATGGCATATCGGAGGAGCAAAACAGAGCTATCGGAGCTACATGAGGAGCCATATATATATATATATATATATATATATATATATATATATATATATATATATATGTCATATATATATGCCAAAGAAGGACTATCGGGAGCAAGGTATGCCAAAGAAGGACTATCAGGAGCAATATATGCCATAGAAGAACTATTGGAAGACCGATCAGAGGAGCATAGAGGAAGAGCGGAAGACATGAAGGCTAAAGGAAGAGGCAGAACAACATATAATATATATATGCAATATACACTATCGGAGGCGGAAAATAATGTATATATCGGAATACACTATCGGAGGTGGCAAATATATATATATATATATATATATATATATATATATATATATATATATATATATATATCGGCGACATTATAATCAGCGAGTTCTACTATGAGCCACTACCCGAAAACCCCGACTGCAGTATACATGTGCGATATATATATATATATAAAAGTGTTGCAAAGCATGCTTTTAAGTGTATTTCATATATTCAGGCTTTAAGCCTTGCCACGTTAAAACATGCGAATTGTGATATATATATATATATATATATATATATATATATATATATATATATATATAACTGCGATATGTTGCGGACCCACTGCAACATTATGCAATGGTCTATTGTTATATCGCATCTGCCTATCGGTACTCGCATATCGCAATATACAAAGGGTTGTCACTCCTGAAAGCACCGATTACGATATATGTTGCGGACGCGATGCGACATTACAGCTTGACTTAATTCTATATCACATCCGCATGAGAATCGGTGATGTCCTGAGCCCAACTTATACAAGACTTCCGGAAGCTGCCCCTACCAATTGCAATTACATAGCGGACCCGATGCAGTTATAGATGTGGGTGTAATGATTTTGAAGTTCGCCCTTAAGCGTTTCAGCTGATTTTTTTCATATATTCTGTGTATTTCAATATATGTATTGCTCGGGGTTTTTTAGGCCAAAATCTTATAATAACGGTTCCGATAGTTCAGTTAGCCTGAACGATGTCGATTGCGATTGCGATGGTGATGTGGCAGGTGGGGCCCCCTTGTTGGTACTATCTCTCCAATGAAATCTCTCCGTAAACAATAAATTCATGTGTATGCATATTATTATTGAAAAAGGGCCTCTGTTACAGTTTTTAATATGCAATAGTTTTCTTTGTGTATTTCGGTCCTCACTGTTGAATTAACGTGTCCCTAGAGTGTTGGTGAACTTGAAGAGATAGAGGAAGCCGAAAAACCGGGAAGCTGAAGGACAAGCCAGCGCAGAGGAAGCCAAAGCGACATGAAGAATCAGGAAGTCGAAGGACAAGCCAGCACAGAGGAAGCCAAAGCGACATGAAGAATCAGGAACTCAAAGAGGCAAGCAAGCACAGAGGAAGCTAAAGTGAGCACTGAAGAAGCCAAAGAGCCAGCAGAAAGCATAAACCAACAGTCAGAGGCATCATGAATACATAAAAAAGGAAAATAAAGGAAAGTGGAGCGTGTGTGAATAATCAGAGTGAGAGGAAGCTGAAGTTTAGGCAGAGGCAGGAGAAGTAGGAGAATAGGAGTGAAGCATAAGCTCAGCAGGCTTGGGAGTAGAGAACTACAACAAAACTGTTTATAACAATTTATTATAAAGGGCTGGAGCCTACGAGGTTGGAGCCTTAGAACTGAAAGGATTGGAGTCCTTGGGAGTTGCTGCTCTAGAGGTTGGAGCCTCACAAAATTCCAAGTTGTTCCTTGGCAACTGATTGCAACCATTTATATATTGTATCTATTTCATTGTACAGTTTATATTAATAAAAGCATTGATTCCAGCTATCTATTTTTGTGTTCCATATATAAATGTTTTTGGTGATAGAAAGAACAATTGAAAAGAAATACTGATTCACCCCCCCAGTATTTCCAACAATTCATAGACCTCAACCATGTGCTCAAGCAAAATAAAGTATTGTGGCATATCTGATTTTTGCATGTTTTAAAAAATTCTTCTTTGAATACATCCTGTAAATTTCCAAGGAAGCATGGTGGTTGCATATGAACATTTGTGCCTCCCTCACATCTAAAATGATTTTTGCAATCCACTGTGTTTTACTAATGAATTTTAAGAAATTGTTAAGGGCATGTACACAACAATGAATCCAAAATATATGCCTATATTGACTTTGGATCAAAAATCTTGCTGCTTTACAAACATGTACTGCATTTGTGATGACATGTACCACATTTGAAGGACTAACCTCATCAATTGCATCCTTCAACATTTCAAACATGAAAATAGCATCCTTAGTTTTTGCACTACAATCAATTTCTTTTAAAAAATAAGGCCTTGTTGGTGATGTGATAACAACATTCAACAAAGGTCTTTGTTGAATATCTATCCAACCATCCATGACAATTGAACAACCTGATTGAACTTGAGATATTTTTGAGGTCCTCCATAAGTCCATGCATTCTTGTCACCCTTCTATCTAACAAAGAAGTCTTCATTTTGTTGTAACCCGAGGGTGCATATTTTGTCCTTGTAACTATGATTGTTTTCATCATTTCTTTATAGTATGGTGAACAGGTGGCATTAAATGAAATTCCATTTTCCATAAACAAATATGCTATGGCATCATCTGCTTTATCCCTATGCAAGACACTGTACATTTTTCGAATGGATTCACTTGCATTAGAACCCCCTTGAGTGGGCTCAATTTGGATGTGACTTTGTTCATTCATACATTGGGATGAATTTTCATGTGTACCTCTCTTATTAGGAGATAGTTTGCTACTATCACATTGATTGTTTCCATTAGCTTTCATGTGAAACTTAGTCATCTCCATTTTTTCTTTAAGGTTGTAAGTGCAACCCTTCACTCCTAACCCAGGTATGCTCGAAAGATGATGCCATACTCTTGTATAGCTACCTTTAAATACATGATCACACAAAGTACATTGTCATTCCTCACAACTGTCACTACCTTTTTGCATAAGGGCTTCCTGGAAATGTTGTTTGATTGATAGTAGGTAGCTATGGTTGTCTCTGCATTTTGTTCTTCAACTTGTGGGGCTTGTGGAGGTAGTGGAGGTCTCATCCTGCTTTTCCCATGTTGACTACCCAACCCTCTATCCATAATATTAATACAAAAAATTTACATAAAAAACAAAAAAAAATTAAAAGTAGAACTTATATTAAAAACTTATAAGATATTTAAAAATAAAATAAAAGATATTAATTAAATTTGTAAAATGTAAAATAAACCAAATTCATATTTTCTAGATTTTTTTTAATTATTTAATTTAAAAATATAATAAATAAAAATAAATAACTAACCTTAATTAAAATACATTTCAAAATATTTATATAATTTAAAATTTAATTAAGTTTAAGATTATTTTAACCACTAATATTGTTAGCCATCATGATTGTAAATTTAAAAAACAAAGTAAATTGTATTGTATATTTCATCCTGTTAAAATAATAAAATATTAAAAAGATATCAATCAGATATGAAAAACAGTGCTGTTATGAGTTTTTCTACCAAGAAAAAGTGCAACAAATTTACTTAGACTAAAATAAGTAATACTGATTATTAAATATTTAAAATGATAAATGCAAACCTCAAAGATAATGATCACTAGTTTGTTGAGTCTCCCACATATTTCTAGAAATACAACAAGAATCTCATTAAATAATAGAAAGTTTATATATATATATATATATAAATAATGGGCATTTAATATATTCAAAACTAGACTTACTTAAATAACTTGTTTCACATGCCATGGCAACTACATTACCCAATTTTGATGTGTTTCATAAATAAGCACCAATAATTTCAGATTTTAGATTTTTTGGATTACTGGTTTCTTGTAGTGGGTTTTCTGCATAAATCCCATTTATATCTACTTGAAAATGGACGTTTCAAACCTGCAATTAAGGTTCATTATCAAGATAAAAGTGTGATTTAGATGTATTTGTTAGAATGTAATCATGAAACTCTTATGATAGATTCTTATATTTATTGTTGGAGGTAATCGTGTAGGATTGTATAAGATGTAATCATGGGTTTTGGGGCATCAAATTAAATATGCTCCATAAAACACAAAACTTACCAAAGGGAGATCCTAATCCTGACTATTTTGGTTTTTTTACCAGGCCATCTAGATTTTATTTAGGAGGTAAAATGAAGCTCAGTAATGTGATCTCTAAATTGGATCTCTAAATTGGGCACAAAGCAATAAATCAGAAAGGAAAATAGCATGAAAAGGCGAATTGGAGACAGATTTCCAAGTCGTTACAATTTGGTCAATAACTGAATGAACCAGAAAATAATCACAAGAATTGAACTTGTTAATCAAATATGCCAACAAGGGAATAAAGTGATAAACTTAAAACCCCTCATGAGCTATACCAGCGTTGAGCAATGAAAAAACTAAAAACAACGATTATTAGTATTTGTTACCAAAGTGAAATTCCTGCCAGACGTATTGCAACAACAACGATGGAATCCCAAATAAAAGACTCCATGCATAAAAATTATCTCATTGTGAGAAAGGACCAAAAGTGAAATTCCTTCCAGAGGTATGGTCGTGGTAGTGATATAATCTCAAATAAACGACACTATAAAAATTTATTACATATTTGAATATTTCACATCAGTGAGAGAAATTAAATTCCAAAAAGGAGGTGAGAACTAAATTAAGTTTATTAGGTATTTAGACAATGACAACACTTGTGTTTTAGGTGGATTATGGTGATCATGGTTTACGATGGTTGATTTTCATATTGAAACACTATTTATCACAATATGACATTGGACCATGGTTGAGGATGGTTGACAATGATTGATCATGATTGATTTTCATATTGGGACAATCTTTGTTATAATGTGACGTTGGACAGTGGTTGACCATGATTAAGGGATCATAAATCCAAGGGAATAATATTAAACCCTAAAAATAAACATGGTTGACTATGATTTACTCTGGTTAATTTTCATATTCAAACAATCTTTGTCACAATGCAATGTTGGACTATGGTTGAGACAATCTTTATCACAATGTCACATTGGACCATAGTAGACCATAGTTGATATTCATATTAAGACAATCTTTGTCACAATGCAACTTTTGACCACAGTTGACCATTATTGAATTTCATATCGAGACAATTTTTGTCACAATTACAACACTGGATAGTAACTAATTTTCTTATTGAGAAAATCTTTGTCCCTATATGACGTTGGACCATGGTTAAACCATAAATATAAACCCGAAAGATTTATATTAAACCAAAAAAATTATATTGTAAACCCTATGAATAATATTATTAACTATAAATTAAATAATTAATTATAAATTAATAATAATAATAATAACTAAACTTAGTTAATTAATTGAGAAAATGTTAATAATTAATTATAATTATTAATTAATTAAACTTATTAATTAATTGAGAAAACCTTTAACACTATTTGACGGAGTTGTCTATAATGCGACTTTTTGAAGATTCCGGTGACGGAATCCGGCGAAGAAATTGATGTCAAATCTTGATTCCTTGCAGTTAAAATGGTTTTTTAACTGCATATTTGGATTTAGCACCCTGAAAAACCCCTGGGACGCTTTCATTGTGCAGAAACTAGCTATCAAACTTGCGATTCCAATAATTCTTGCCGGATTTCGACCGGAAAAATCCGCCAGAAAAGCTTTCAAAAAGTCGCGTTATAGACAACTCCCTATTTGACCATGAATATAAACTCAAAAAAATTATATTAAACTCAAAATTATTATTGTAAATATTATTAATAATTAATAATTAATAAATATCAACTAAATAATTAATTATTATTAATAATTCATAATATTATTAAAAATAATAATAATAATCATTATTAATATTATTAATTAAACTTAGTTTAATTAAAAGACTATTAATATTAAGAGACGACAAGATAAGTCTTACATGCATATTAAGTGACTCTAGTATGTTTAGATTGTAGGTTTGAATATCCCGCTAATATAATAGTAGACAATATACATGGAGGAATTCAAACAGATAACTTCATGATGTTGTTATGAAAGCAGAAGCCATATGGTTAATGGAGATATTAATATTTAGTTTGGATTTAGTTTGGATTTTGTTTTTCAGTTTAGTTGTTTTAGATTAATTTTTTGTAAAATTAGATAAGAATTTCTCAAAATGGTAAGTTTTAATTATATCATTTTTAGATAATTAAAATATTAAATTGTTTAACAACCAAAGATTATTAAAATGTAAAGCAATTACACCAATTTGTAAAAGCTAATCCCAAGGGATAAGTTATCAAACATGAAAATCTGGAGCCTAATTGTAATGGTTGAAGTGAGTTGTCTAATTGTAATGGTTGAAGTGAGTTGTCCAGGTTGAATTATAATAGGAGTTTTTGGTAGAGGTGGAGTAATTGTCCAGAAGGTTAAAAATTTGGGTAAAAGAATTTCAAAATACTGTAGAGGTAGTGTTAGAATCATGTTTTTCATGGAAGAAATAGATTCAACATCATCATAAATTCCTAAAGCACCTAAAATTATGAAATTTAACAATTTTTACTTGAATTTAGAGAAATCTCTACCAGATTTTTTTTAAAATATGATAAAAATTTCCATAACTTTCAATAAAAAAACAGTCTCGTTAAACTATCCCACTACCCACTGTAATAAGTGCAGTCAAGCATTAGTATTAAGAAAGAGAAAATAACCAGAAAGCAGCATACTAACATCTATGTACTTGAAATATTCATAGCTGCTAATAATAAAAATATTTGTTTACAAACAATTACCACACAACATTGGGCAATTGGGCAATTATAATTACAGTGAAATTGTATATATGATAGTTTATTTCTCATTTTTAACAAAGTTTTTTAAGTTCTTTTAAATTTATATTTTCAATAACTTCAATTTTAAAAAGTAACTTCAACTATTTTAAAATGGATTTAAAATATAACTTCAATTATTTGGATTATAAATATGTTTTTATAGAGCAAAATTTTCAAATTAAAATATTAGTAATTTCTAACAGTATTCTTAACCTACTTTAAAAAATCACTAATCACTGATAAATTAAGTCAAGATTAAGTGACCTACAATGAATCAAATCAAGGCTAGAACCAAAGAGGAAATTCCAGGAATCATGTCCCAAAGATATCAACGTGACAGCGATGCAGGACCTAATTTGGCTAACTTGTTTAAGTTTCCATGGGAGATGTTATTGCAAAAGATAGACTTTTTATTTCAGATTTTGGAATATTGCATCAATATGATGCACAGGAATGAAATTAATTTTGAATTTTTCTCTATATATATCACAATTTCAAAATATTTTAAAATCTATAATGCAGAATGAAACCGACCGTCGATTCACAGAAACCGCCACTTAACACAAACGCTCCACTCATCTCCTTCCACTTTAACTTCAAACTATCAGCGAAATATTGTAATGGAAAGTGAAAAAAAAAAACCAACAAAAAAATTAAAGAATAAACTAGTTTCACTTACTTCGATTAAAAAAATAACTTAAAAAAGCAAAATAAATATTGTGAATGTGAATGTGCATGTATTTCTTTCTATTATATATGATTAGTTTAGAGAGGAGATCATTATTAAAAAAATTATTTTAGTAAGTTATAAGTTGGACTTCTTAAGTTTGATATCGAAATAACAAATCGGACTTCGTTTTATGTCTCAGTTATCGAGTGGACTTTGTAAGTTTCATAACAAAATCACAAACTCGAGTTAGTTTTATATCTAAAGTTAAAAAAAAACATTTTATTCTCTATTATATTTTGTTTTATAGTTGCATATAGTCACTGAAAGTAAAAAGTTAGAGATAAAAACATAAAATAATATTAGGTATAGAGTAGTCTCACTTCAGGAAAAAGAACTTTATTTTTCATTATTATATTTTGTTTTATAGTTAAATAACTTTATTTTTCATTATTATATTTTGTTTTATAGTTAAATAAAGTTATTAATGTAAAATGTTAGGTGATAAAAAT
Source organism: Pinus tabuliformis (assembly GCA_031772625.1). Taxonomy (NCBI): domain Eukaryota; kingdom Viridiplantae; phylum Streptophyta; class Pinopsida; order Pinales; family Pinaceae; genus Pinus; species Pinus tabuliformis. The sequence goes on along the minus strand of CM062813.1, from coordinate 439,056,223 downwards.
ATAAAATAAAATTAAGAATAGAGTAGTCTCACTTTCACAGTTTCTGTTTTAAGATTTTATTATAATTAATTTAATTGTCAAATCAGCAGTGAGAAAATTTATGATAATTAATTTAATTGTCAAATCAGCAGTGAGAAAATTTATTATAATTAATTTAATTTTCAAATTAGCAGTGAGGATAGTCATCATTGACAGAAAAACTTATCATAACTAATTTAATTGTCCAACCAACACTAAGAAAACTTATCATAATTAATTTAATTGTCAAATCAGTAGTGAGGATAGTCATCATTGACGTCGATCCACAAATGCACACTAAATCATCACTTTTATTCAAGGAAAACTAAGCAGACTAGATTTACCTAGTTGGTGGTTCCTAAGGGAGAAGCCCTTCACTCATGCCAGATGTCTTTGAGTCTTGAACTATTAACCTGTCTTTGAGTCTTGAACTATTAACCTAGGCTCTTAGCCTTATAGAAGTAGTTTTAGAGCATACTCCAAAACCAATATTTGATTAATTTAAACAAAAAAAAATCAATATTAAAAAAAATATTTCCTAATATAAATTTAAATTATTGTCCAAAAAAATTAATTATTAGATAAAACCAAATTTATATTAAAAAAAATTAATTATTGCATAAAACGAAATTAGTATTCCTAATAAAAACGTTTTAAAAAAACTAATTATTATATAAAATCAAATTAATATAAAAAATTATAGGGATTGATTGGAAACTTAATCGGTTTAAATTTACCAAATGACTAATTGAAAGAATGACCTTCCCTATAGGGAAGGTCATTCTTTCTTTGATGGGAGAGAAAGAATGGCGATTTGGAGAAGCAAAATTATTTTCCCTCTTTAGTCGGAAGTTTGGGTGGTTCTCGAAGAAAATAGCAAAAAAGATTATCCCTAGGGTCGATACCAACAGGAACGTATAAACCAATGCTTCCATAGATTTGATTTGATCGTAATTTACAACTATGGAGATAGCTTTCGTACTAATATTTATTAGAGAAGAGATAGGAGCAATATCATACCACTTGCCTTTTAATAGTTGGATCTCCCAGTTTTTGGAATGCTCCAAATTCTATTCGAGCATCCAGATCCGAGTCGATACCAGCTAAAACATCTCTGAATAAGGTCCTAGCACCATGCCATTTCTTCAGCAAATATGCGATAATCAAAATATAGATGACAAAAATTTTAAATTTAAATATTCTTAAAAATATTCTTCTAAAAGTAACTAATAATTATTACATAAGACCAACTAATGATTACATAAATCCACTTCAGTATTACATATATCCAATGACTATTTATAACAAATTTTGAAATATTCTCCAAATGTACAATCACATAAGAAATACTGCAATGGCTCACGAGCTTGTCATAGGGTATAGGGCATTAAATGCCCTTAAGTCAATAACAACAGTCTACATACTCCTTAAGTCAATAACACACCGTTGTTATTTTTTATTTATCAACTCACCGCGGGTGTTTTATCCGCTTAAGAAGCATACAGCTAAACAAGCATTCAATGCCCTATGACAAGCTCGTTAGCCATTGCCTAAAAAATACACCTAGCAACTATGTCAGATTACATAAGAATGCCCCTAAGGATTATGTACTTCCGAAAGTCCGCTTTCAAAGGCCTGAATTAGCTTTTCAAAATGGCCAGCGGTGGCCTTTGTCAATCCTTCAAGTTTTTTATAGAAGTCATCGAAATCCTTCCAAGTTGTATGGATGTCGCTTGTCTCAATCTCAGCTTCAGCTTTACGCACACCCTCCATCTGATGTTGGAGTTCATGTTCAGCACATTGATGAAGCCGTTCTAAACTGTTCTCAGCCTCCCCTTGAAGGAATTCGAAAAAGATTTGCTTTTGTCTAAGCCCATCACCATCATTATCAAGCTGCGACGGAAGATAATGACCGTACGCATATGTCCATTTCAGCATACGCCTGCATTCAACTATTTGTACCCATGCATCTACCACATATTTGAATCCTGCCCTGCGAGATTGACTCGCGCTCAGCACACGACTATCAACTAATTCTTTAAGCTCCACCACTCGCACACGCTGCAGATCAGAGAAAGCCTTTTCCTGAGACTTGCCATGTGCCTTCCATCTCTCAAGATAAAATACAAATCTATCTGACGACATTTTAGCAGTCACTTTCATCACATCTTCGGAGAAAGATCGGGAATTATCTCCTTTTGATCCTTCTATTCCTTCCGCTGGACTATACTGGTTGCAAGCAACCGAAGCGCCATAGCCATGCACTTCCCAATCGCGAAGGCATATCCAACAGAATTGAAACCGACAGGGTGCTAAACATGTCATACGCATACACCCATAACTCTTCTGGATTGGTCGTTTACACTTGGGACACGGCTTAGAATTACCAATTATCCAAAGCAAGTTCTGTGATTCACCTTCATGAATCACAGAAACCCACTTTTTGACAGTGTCACAGTCTATTGGACGATGACATTCCTCTAAACAGTTCCAGCAAAATTTATAGGAGCAATTGCACACAACCTCCCGACAGGCATCAACAGTAACAACGTCAATCTGCACAGCGTACTCACAACCAGGAGCTGGACACCATTTAACCCTTGTGTTTTGTTCAACATATGACCTCACAACATATGTTGTATACTTGCTAGTGTCTTCCTCAGATAACCCCAAAGAAAAAACCATATCTGCATCCACAACAGCACCACATCGTGGATCTATATTTGGACATCGTAAGTTGAGACATCCTGCACCGTCGTTATTTATTGAGGTATGAATATAAAGTCTCCAACAATCTTTGCAAAAGCTATGGCCACAATACTTGAGTTCCCTCATGTCTCCCGTATCGTAATCATCAAAACATATTGCACAGGTAATTAACCCCTCCCTTTTTTCTTCTTGGTTTATGTTGTGCTGCAACAATAACCCCACAGCGTTTCTCACTTTCTCCTCATCTGCAAACCATTGATCGTACACAGTATTAATATCCCAATAGAAGTGACGCAAAAGAATGGCTGCCTCAACTTCAGAGACAGAAAGCACACCACAAACGCTACCTATAGCGTTGTGCTGACACTCACAGATGTCCTTCAAACTTAAAACGGTGTAACTCATGCGTCTCTGGTTCGCATCGCTGGCTGCTATGTTCAGAATATTATAGTCCTCTTCTGATTCTGATTCTGATTCTGATTCTGATTCTGATTCTTCGCCGGAGGTGTCATATGCATCATAATCATATACATTATAATCATCATCAAACTCCATTTTCATGAATGGGAACGCAAGCCTTTTCCTTTTCTGTGCCTGGCGGTATGGGATTAGGTGGAGATCAGAAGCCGAGTTTTTTCCTTTTTCCCTACCTGGCTATATCCGCCAATAGTCTCCGAAATATATATAGAACACCTCGGCGCGAGCCGGCCCTGCATTGTACGCTTACCAAAATTAGGACGGAGTACGAAGAGACACTGTCCGTTGAAAGGTGATTAGGACGGATGACGAAGAGACACTGTCCGTTGAAACATGATCTTTCTAACCGTTGTCCGAGAGAATTGCATAATAATGTCGCGTTTGATATTTTTAACCTTGTCAATTTGCATGGATTTATTATTCACTTAATTAAAAAAAATTTGAGTGACTGTTAATTGAGTTTAACTAGTTAGTATTTTGCATGCGACAGTTATTAATGCCAGAGTTATTAATTAGTCTTAATTGATTTCGAACTAGTCATTAATTAACTAGTGTTAATTGATTTCGAACTCCACTTATTTGCAGTTATTTTTATTTTAAAATATTTATATTAATTCTTAGTTTACTTTATTTTAGGATATTTTTAAATTTTGAGTTGAGTTTATTTTTAATAGGTTTGCTAATGAGTGAAAGTGTTTTTAGAGTATTATACATGTGAGAGTTATTAATTACTTTTAATTGATTTTTTACTTTATTTATTTCTAGTTTGTTTTATTTTATGATATTTATTAATTTTGGGTTTTATATTCTAGTTTTTTCTAGTTTTGACTTGTTTGCCAATTAGTGAAAGTGCTTTTGAGTTCATGTACATACTTAATTCTAGTTGTTTGGTCTCATGGAGAGTTTATATATTGTTTTAATGTTCAATCTTCTTTCTTGTTTTTTAAACAGCCATATTTTGTCACACTTAGATCTTATGTTTGTGTTTAAAATGCAACAGCTTATTGTTCCCTACTATGCTTTGTAACATTTGATTGATCATGAATAATAGTTTAAGGGTGAGTGAAAGCTAATGATGTACTTCATGAAGATGTGTTAATAAATAATTTATTAACCTGAAGGGATGATTGGAGGTACTTTCACAATCAATTTTATTATGGTGTAAAAAGATAAATTGTAGGAAAATAAATTAGCTTTTCTAGCATACAAGATTTATTAAGGGGAAATTCTAAACATGAAAAAATATTTCAAAGTGTACAAACATGTGCAAATGTTCTAGTCTTTAATATGCAAACCATAAAATGTTTCATTGTGATCTTTAATGTGGGTGGATTGAAAGAATGTTGGTGAACTTGTTTCCGTTTCCCATATGCTTGATCACTAAATGAAATTGCTATAAAACCCCCATTCACTTGTAATCCATGGTGACGTGGGTGGATTGAAAGCATGTTGGTGAACTTGTTTCCGTTTCCCTTATACTTGATCACTAAATGAAATGCTATTTAAACCGTATTCACATGTAATCCATGGTTTGTTGTAACTTACTTTGGGACTACAAATTGTAGTGGTTGGTAATATATGAAGATTACTATCTTCTTTCCCATCAGGTAGTGTTTCCACTTATTTACAACTTGGACCAAGGCATAGAGCTCCTTGTCGTAGATAAGGTAATTAAGAACTTCCCCATGAAATACTTCAGAATCGTAGTGTACGTGCCTTCCTCTCTGTATAAAGACCACTCCCATAGCATACCCACTCACATCTGTCTTCACTTCAAAAGACTACTAAAATTTAAATAATGTGAGAATTGATGCTTGTTTGATCTTCTCATTTAACTCCTCAAAAGACCTATACTAACAACTTCCCCACTGGAAACTCTTACCACTCATTTTATGGTGTGGAGTGGTGTAGGTACTAGTGAAAATGAGGCCATGAATTTTCTAAGTTATTGTGCTACTACAATGAAACTCCTAACCTCAGAAATATTAGTGGGCACCAACCACTTCATGATGGACTCCATCTTGGTAGGATCTATCTTCGGCTCTCCCCTACCTCTCACATATCCTAGCTACACCAAATACTACTGTGCAAACACACATTTCTTGATATTTTCCAGGAGCTTGAGCTTCCCTAATGTATATAGCACCCACATCAAATGTGAGATGTGCTCCTCCTAGGTAGCATTGTATACTAGTATATCATTCAAATATATAATAAAAAATGAATCTATAAAAGGGCATAGTATATCATTCTTTGAATTCAAACTTCTATGATCCATAATATTTATGACAACATCTTTCGGTAAAAATCACAACAACTTTCCCTTCCTTGGTCAAATCATAATATTAAAAATTATGGTATTAAGTCAAACTAATTGTTATATTGTAATGACTAGTTAGCTTCTCTCTTCATCTATTTATTCCATTGCCTAGATCTGGTTCCCCATTTTGTCCTGAAGATGAATCACACTAGTTGGTTTGAAACACTTCGACGAGATTGTCTCCTATGTGATTTTTATCGAAAGATGTTCTCATAAATATATCATCCATTAACCTCATGAATGTAGCAAGTGTATTGCATAGGCAAAAAAACATAACTAACCACTCATACAAACCTTTCCTTGGTTTGAAGGTGGTCTTCTAGGTATCTTCTTCTCTGTTTGAACTTGGTGATAACCTGACTTTAACTCCAACTTGGTGAAGTATTTTTCTTGTTACAAATAATCCAATAGATCATCTATCTAGTTCAGGGGGTGCCTATTCCTTAGCATAATATTGTTTATTGTCCTATAATCAATATACAGCTGCCAAGTCTCATTCTTATTTGACACTATGATGACGGGTGAACCACATAGTGAGGTACTAGGTCAAATGACACCCTATTCTAGTATTTGTTGCAACTACTCATTTACCTCACTTTCTTCTATAATATATTGTCTCTACAACCTAATGTTTCATTGGCACTAGAGAGTTTAAAAATAGTTGGATCTCATGTTCCACTTCCCTTTTGGGTGTTAGCCCTTTAGGATTCTAGAACACAACCTTGTATTCCTGTAAGAGCTATTCAAATTATTGTTCTTGTTCCTTAGTACAGCCCTTTAGGGATGACTTAGCCTTCATGGACTTTTCTACATATTGATTTTCTCTTAAAAACAACAAAACATACTTCTTTCTAGAAATGATCAACTTTTTAGATTGGTCCTTCTGTGCATTGATAATGAAGGATTTTTTGTCCATGATGATGTGGCATTGGTTGAATATTTGATGAATATTGAATCTTGCATGTACTATAGGGACTCAAAACAGAACTCCACATACATCAAGTGAAATTACATCCAATTCTAACTCTTTAATTAAGTGAGAATTAATAGAAAAATTTATTATGTAGTATTTTGTTACCCTTATCTATGTCTCCTCATTGAACCTTCAAAATCAATGTGGGACAGGATGGTCCTGAGTCTCATGTCCCAGTTTCTTGACCATATGTATCATTGTAATATTTTCCTCTGATCCTAAGTCGAGTAGAGCATTAGTTTTTGTCTTCTTGAACTATATCTTTATATGGAAGAATCTATCCATTTCATTCTATTCTTGTTGCTCAAGGCTACTCATATTCACCACTTTCTACATTGATGCACAAACAATCTTCTAATTCATGTCCAAGCTACTTCCCACTTAATTATTTGACCCTATGGCCATAAAATTTTTCTTCTTACCATATTTCATTTGATTATTTGGGTTGAGCTTTGGATGAAACTTGCAACACTTCTCCTTTGTATATCCATAAATATTATAGTGGTTTCACTAGTTATTGATATCTTTGAACTAGTGTGCTATGGCTTCTATCATTTTTATCTTTCAGTTTTCCATCTTCTTCCCCTCCTTGGAATATTCATGGCGCTCCTTCTGCTTTAACCAACCTTATTTCCCTTTCTTCTAGCCTATGTTGTTTAGGTACTGTGTCTGTACACAAGCCTCATACACCATTATAGATTTTAACATCATCACTTGCTTCTACAAATGGCTATGAAGACCCCATAGATACTTGAGAAGCACATCTAGGTTCATTGGGGAGATAACCAACATAATTTCCATCTTCCTAAATTCGATGGTTTTCATCTATACACTTTTCCCCTATGTGAGATTAGCTTTGAAAACCTTAGCCATGAAATCATTACTGAATTGATCAAAGTACTTCAAATTTTTTAATTTCATCTTTAGAAAACAAATTGAGACCAACAATTTGTACAGAGGGACCTGATATTTTTATCTTTAGTTCAACCTCTTTTAGCCAAACTTTTTTGGATAGACTAAACAAAGATGGAACAGGATAAACTTCTTTAGAGCTCAAAACTGGCGGGTTCCAACTTTCTGGATCTTCAACCTTTTCATGTTCTACACTATTAGATTCAAGGGATCTACAGTCTACTTCAAATACAGATCGTCTATCGATATTTGAGAATGATCTTAAGAAATTGGCCATGTTGAACTTTTACAATCTATTTCAGAGATTGACTGAAGCAGCTTTTATCTACACAACACTTGTATTACAAATGCTTTTCGAAGGCTTCCTGGCTAACTTTAGACTCTGTCTATAGAATGTTTCGTGTCCAAGGAGTGAGCTATGGCTCTGATACCAGGGTAGATAGGATAAACAGATAAACGAAGAGGCAATAGGGTAGCGTGCAGAACTATAACAACACTGTAGCAGGCTTTACTAGACTGAGCACAAATTATAGAACCACATAACTGGAGACTAAGAACATCACAACAATAGAAAGCCTTGGTATTGAAACTTACTTATGATCCAAATCGAAGACTATTAAACAACAGATTTGAAGCGGGTTACTTCTCCTCAACCGAAAATGCACACGCAACTATGACCTCTCTCCACGGGTCTTCAAACGCCTTCTCCTTACAGTTCCAAGTTCTTTTGGATGACAGAAATTGTCCTCAGATAGGTGGCCCAGTAGGCTTCGATATTAATAAAGACAAGCAAAATACATAAGGCTTATTACAACATGAGATCTCAGAGTTCTCCGTCAAGCGATGTCTTGAACATCTGCTGATCTCTCTTTTTATAGACTCTCTAACTCTACACCTCTAAACTATAATGAAAAAACAGAAATAATTGAGGGTCCTTTCGGCATATTTTCACCGATGGTGTCTACTCAACTTTTCTGGTACATATATACAAAAGATTCTACCATGGTCCTTTCGGACTTCTATCTGAATCATAGTCATTATCAAAATCAAATTCTTCTGAAGAATCATGTGCTGGCCTGGACTCATCGAGCATCTTTTGGTAGTGATGTTCAATCAACTTAGAGTACTTTTTCTCCCAATCTATATCTGCTGGGTCCTAGGCATCCAAATGCTCGTCCTATAAAGTAGATTGTTTTTCTTTTCCTTTTCCTTTGGCATCTTCATCTAAAATTATTGTCCTTCTTAATGATGTTCTTGATGATTCTCCTTTTTCCATATTCGTCTTTATTTGGTGGAGACCCTATTGCTGAGGTGTGTACCTAGCCGATTGTTTTCCCCACCTGGTATGGAAAGATAGAGGCCTGATCTCTATATGTAGGAAAGAATATTTAAAGACATTTCTGATGGCGGGTGACCTCTGTATTGCCAATTCGATGCCGTTTAAAAGTTCCTATTTAAAAATTTGAAACATATTAGTGGAACTTTCAATTTCATGCTGAATCCATTCTCTGCAATTATTACTCATAAAATATTTTTTTTGCCAATCTAATTCAAAAATCATAGATGTACAGATTCTATTTGAAATCATTAGACTAATAATATGGATTACATTGTTATTCCAATTACTTGAAATAGATAGTTACCAAAGCCTTTTGATTAATTATAAATCTTAATGCCTTTGGCTCTCCTTGTAAATCATCCATTTTTTGTAGAATCTGTATTTTTCTGTTAACCTCAGATTTCTGAATTCATTGAACCATCCAGCATGTTGCTTAATCATTTCTTCATTATTGTTGGTCTGGATTTCCCCGATCCGCTCATGACTAAAAACCTGTGCAAAAGGATTAGGAGTAATACTTTCCCTTAGTCTGAGACTATGATAATCCCATGGAGATGAGAAAGTTCTGAGATATTGTAACGTCCTTTGAATGCACTGAGATATCCTAGTCGTCGGCTTTTTTCTGCAGAAGCCGTCTTTTATCTCCCAGTCAGCAAATCCTTCAAAAATTTCATATTGAGGAAAAGTGTCATTTGGTGCATAATTCTCGTCAAACCTTTGCAGAAAGGATGCTTCTAATTCCTCAAAAATGTTTGGGATTTTTAGAGATAGAATGTATTTCTCTATTTCAGGCTTAAAAGGAATGGTTTCAAGATCTAAAAATTTTCTCCTGTGAAAATGCTGAGACAAAAATCAATTCCTCCAATAAGTTGATAAAAGTTTAGAACCTTTAGGATCCATATCATTTTTTCAGTATATTCACTAGACCATAGATCTGAGAGACTTTTGAAAAATAACTTTACTTTCATGTTAGGCAAAGGATATACCTTTACCAGTTCAGCATCTAGGCCTAAAGACATACCCACATTCTTGGATTGCCAGGCTTGGCATTTTCTGATCCAAGTGTTTCTTCTCAGTCTCATTCCCACAACTTTCTTGATTTCTTCTGCAAGATGGCTTGCATGTCCTTCAAGTAATCTGAATCTGTCAACAAATGTATGAAAACTATCGTCCTATGGTCCTTTTCTTGGAATGGTAAAACACGAACCTGAACAAGTAATGAATGCTTTATTCATATCCCTGTTAATGAATCTATCAAATAATTTGAATTACCTGGGATCCATTCGACTTCAAAATCAAACTGTTGGAACCAAATCTGCCATGCAAGAATTCTTCCTTTTGCAATTTGTCTTGATATCTTGGCAGATAAAAAATATTTGAAATTCTTGGAGTCTGTTCTTATTAAGAATTTCACAGGTGTAAGGTATAACTCAAACCTTTGTATCCCATTGAATATAGCCAGTGTTTCTTTTTCTGCTATGAAATAATTCTTCTGGCTGGGTGTGAATTCACCTGATGCATAGGCACAGAGTCTTTCTTCACCTTTCTCCCTTCGTTCAAAAAGAACGGCTGCCCAAAAATTTAAAGAAGCATCAGTTTGGAGTATAAGCAGACCATCACCTGGTGGTTGGAGTTTTGGCAGTTGCTAACATTCTGCTTTCAGCTGTTTAACTGCTGTTGTTTCTTCTTGTGACCATCCCTCTTTGAGATGTTTTCTGATTGGAGCTGTTTTCTCTGTCAATCTTGGGATGTACTTGTGAATGTAATTCAGGACTCCTAAGAACCTCTGAATTGTTTTTGTATCTTTCAATTCATCTGGAAATTGGGTTAATTTAGTCAACATGTGTGGTTGCATCTGAATTGCACCATTGACTACATGAATTCCCAGAAAATATATAATGTCTTGAAATAAAGACATTTTTCTTTATGATAAAACTATGCCATGCTGCTGAACTTCTTTTAGAAACATCTCTAAATGCTCTAGATGGGTTTTTACATCTGGACTATGAATAAGAATGTCATCAATATATGTAACAATAAAATCATATTTGGCAAAAATGAAATCCATTCTTCGTTGGAGGAATGCAAGGGTGTTTTTCAAACCAAATGGAACAACTTTCCATTGGTAAAATCCAGCAGGACAAATAAAAGAAGTTTTATGTCGATCCTCTTTCTGTATTGAATCTGATAGTATCCAGAATTCATATCAAATTTGTTGAATACTTTGTTGTGCTGTATTTTCTGCATTATGGTTTCTGGTCTTGGCAGTGGATAATTAAAACTCTGAGTGATTGCATTTAGAGGTTTGTAATTTATCACCATTCTAGGTTTACCTCTGACTATCTCAGAATGATTTCTTACTAGAAACATTGAACAAGAATAATGAGACTCACTTAGCTCGATGAGTTGCATTTCTAACAATCCTTTAATTTGTCTCTTTATTTATGCTCATCTGAAGGGGTGCAAGGAATCAGTTTCCCTTGACTCCATTATCATGCAAGGTCATAATCTCTTGCATTAGACTTTCTACTACCCAAAACTATTGTGGATTTTCTAAACAGCTTTTTAGAAGTTTGTTATGGATAGTAGTTTGTTCTGTAGACCAATTGGGATCTTTGCATGCCATTTTTTTTGATTTAGATTCCGCTCTTGATTTGTAGATTTGCAGGACTTCCTGCCAATCACTAGAATCTTTTAATGGCTTTCTAGCTTCTACTCTTTCTAGCTATTTTCATGTCTTGCTTCTGAATTTGCAATAAACAATCTAGGTACAACAATAGCCTTCTTCTTTAGATTTATAATCAGCTTGTCTTGGCTAATTGTTACTGGAAGCACAAAATTTAAGAATGGCATTCCCAACATTAAACTAGCCGAGGGATCAAAACGTTGTATTGCATAAATCTTAACTATACTCCCCCCAACTCTTAATGGAATATTGTCTACATAATGAGTTAAACTCACAAATCCTCCTATGGTTTCAGACACCAGTATATTTGCAACAATTTCCACAGAGATTTAAACAGAGATGGTCTTGCCAAATTGTTCGATCCACCGATATCTATGAATGCATCAATCGATATCCATTCATTTTTACTTGAACTTGAACCAGGATATAAATAAGGCTATTAGTCTTGACTATCTTTTTTACAAAGTATTTTCTTCTATTCTATTGACCTCTGGTTCTGGAATACTGGTCAAGGCTGTGGTCTTTTTTGAAATGGAGAGAAAGAAACTACTTTTGGAAAAGGCAACACAAATTGCTTACCTTTTTGTTCTAGCTGCTCTGATCGTGAACTTTCGGATTCATCTTCTAAGGCATCTGTTGTTTTGCTAGTGATTTCAATGTCACTTTCTTCTTCTTGTTCAATGTAATGGAGCTCTTCTGAAAAATCATCATCTGAACAGGATAAATAGATATCATCTTCTAGACACACTCTTCTTCTTCTGCATCTGATATTTCAGTCAAAATATATACATCTGAAATATCATATTTTGATTCTATTATAGACCAATCATCTTGAAATTCTTCTATATCTATACAAGCTTTAAGTTTACTTGATGAATTTTGCAGCACTTTCGTGCGAAATGTCCTTCCTTTTTACAAATAAACAACAATTATTGTTTCTTGTTTTGATCTTTTCTTCAAAAATTTATACTTTCGGAACTGCTTTCTTGGATTTGAGACTCTCTTGGGTTAATCTACCATACCTCTTTGTTTTCTTTTCTTTTTGAATGGTGTCCATGGTAGCATGATTTTGCAGACATCTGAACTGGTGAGATGTCATGTGCCTTCTTTTTCCAGCATAAGTATTTAAATTTCTCTGTGATTCTGAAAAGAAGGTCAACCCAATAAACTTGATACAGCCTTTTGTTCTGTACATCTAGATCTTTCATAATGAGGTCTCCTAGATTGCTTGGTAATTTTGACAAAAAAGAAATTTTTTTGAGCCACATCGTTTGAGATATAGCTTTGAAAACCTAGCCATGAAATATTTACTGAATTGATCAAAGTACTGTCAAAAATAGTTTAAATCCATTCGACTATGATCTTTTATCCAATGCTTTTTCTCATCAACTGGATCTGGCACGAACTGTGTCTTTAGCAATAATTCTAATGTAGACAGTCTGACTTCCATGACAACTCTTCTCTCTTCTTCTGATGGTCCCATCCACCAATCATAGACTATACCAGTCATGCGCTTTTCTACTAGGACCATAATGGATACATTATCCAATTTTGTTGTAACCTGCATCTGATATAGAGCACCTATCCAAATCCGGATTGATTCTCCAGGGTTTGAAGAATTATCCAAATCTAGGATATAGCCACTTGTATTGGCAGCATACAGATCTTCTTCAACACATGGATACTTATTTACTTCTTTCAAGATATGAGCCTTATTCTGGTTATTTATGGATGGCAAGATAAAAGAAGGAAATTTGGAGGCAGCTTGATCAAGGGTCATCACTTCTTTCTTTGAAACAAAAGGTTTATCTGTTTTATAGGCTTCCTTTTTTCACTGGTTAGTTTTCCAGTGTTCTTTGAAGTGGACTCTTCTGGACTAGTCGCAGTTACTGCTTCTTCTGATTCTTCTTCTTCTTCCTAATCCCAAAAATTGGGTGCACTCATATCTATTTGAAACTTAGGGATTTCTTTGGCCATTTTCTTCTGTCTCCTTCTTCTTCTTTCTTCCTTTTCTATCTTTTCTGATTGTTTCTCATCATAGAGCAACTTTAGATTATCATTTACCAAATCTGCTTGTTTGCCTAAGTCATTTAGAACATATTTAGCGTGTGAACACCAAGTGGTTAGATAGTTTCCTATCTGGTATACCTGGTCCATATCATTTGGATTTTGTGAATTTTGTTCTAGTAAAGGAGCGCAGTCAACTCTTGTTGCTGGCTGTCTAGTATTAGATGAAGAAGTACTGAATTTTGTTTTAGGCGGCCATTTACCCCTTTTTACAAATCTACAATTTGCAAACTGGAATTCATCAATAGGTGGAGTGTTACTAACATATGTTCGAAACATCTTATTTACAGCAAAGAAAGGTTTTTCTTCTAGTATGTACAATTGATTTGTAGGCAGTGGTATACTAGTGGAAGAACTGGCTTCATCTAGTGAAGGAATATGACGATAAAAATATTTTCTACCACTGACAGGAGGTTGTTCATTTTCTTGAATTGCTGGTAACACATGTTTTTCTGACATGACTATAGGCCGAGGTACTTTTGGTCGGTCTGGAAGAATTCTAACACGACCATCTGATACAAACATTCTTTTAATATTTCTCTTTGAACTGTCTGTGGATGCCAGAGATTTATATTGGATATACCAATCATTAGGCAAAGCTTCTTTGTCATAATGAACACCTTCTACTTGAGCATTGCTCACACCTACAACAACACAATCTTTTAAAACTGGTTGTCTTAGTTTAGGATGTACAATATTGGTCAGCTGGAAAGAGGTTTGGATGTACACAGATAAATATTCACTGTCTTGAACCATTTCTAGACCTTGTACTCCAACTAATGCTTTCCAACAATCTTTTAAGTGAACATCAGACAAACTAATGGCATAATCTGGATAGATAGTGCCATATTGACATCCCGAGGATAGATTTCCAAGTATTGTTCTGATCCGGGCATGATCATATATATTATGTCTGGTGTCGAAGACTTCTGCTATACAAGGAGTATTGAGACCATGACGGAATAATGGAGCTAATCCAATTCTAATTCCCCGAAATGCAAATAGGAGAATTTCTTTTCAGCAACATATTTTCGGAATTTTTTAATTTCATCTTTGGAAAACAAATTGAGACCAACAATTTGTATAGAGGGACCTGATATTTTTATCTTTAGTTCAACCTATTTTAGCCAAACTTTTTTGGATAGACTAAACAAAGATGGAACATGATAAACTTCTTTAGAGCTCAAAACTGGCGGGTTCCAACTTTCTGGATCTTCAACCTTTTCATGTTCTACACTGTCAGATTCAAGGGATCTACAGTCTACTTCAGATATAGATCGTCTATCGATATTTGAGAATGATCTTAAGAAATTGGCCATGTTGAACTTTTACAATCTATTTCAGAGATTGACTGAAGCAACTTTTATCTACACAACACTTGTATTACAAATGCTTTTTGAAGGCTTCCTGGAAAACTTCAGACTCTATCTATAGAGTGTTTCGTGTCCGAGGAGTGAGCTATGGCTCTGATACCAGGGTAGATAGGATAGACAGACAAACGAAGAGGCGACAGGGTAGTGCGTAGAGCACGCAGAACTATAACAGAACTGTAGCAGACTTTACTAGACTGAGCACAATAGAACCACTTAACTGGAGATTAAGCAGAACGCAACAATAGAAAGCCTTGGTATTGAAACTTACTTCTGATCCAAATCGAAGACTATTAAACAACAGATCTGAAGTGGGTTACTTCTCCTCAATCGAACATGCGCGCGCAACTATGACCTCTCTCCACAAGTCTTCAAATGCCTTCACCTTAGAGTTACAAGTTATTTTGGATGACAGAAACTGTCTTAGACAGGCGGCCTAGTAGGATTCGATATTAATAAAGACAAGCAAAATACATAAGGCTTATTACAACATGAGATCTCAGAGTTCTCCATCAAGCGATGTCTTGAACATCTGCTGATCTCTCTTTTTATAGACTCTCTAACTCTACACCTATAAACTACAATGAAAAAGCAGAAATAATTGAGGGTCCTTTTGGCATATTTTCGCCGATGGTGTCTACTCAAATTTTTTGGTACATATATACAAAATATTCTACCATGGTCTTTTCAGACTTCTATTTGAATCATAGTCAATGTCAAAATAAAATTCTTCTGAAGAATCATGTGCTGGCCTGGACTCATCAAGCATCTTTTGGTAGTGATGCTCAATCAACTTAGAGTACTCTTTGTCCCAATCTATATTTGCTGGGTCCTGGGCATCCGGACGCTCGTCCTGTAAAGTAGATTCTTTTGCTTTTCCTTTTCCTTTGGCATACTCATCTAAAAAAAGATTAATACGGAAAAGGGAGAATAATCAAGAGCATCAAGAGAATCTTCATCTAAAATTATTGTCCTTCTTGATGATGCTCTTGATTATTCTCCCTTTTCCGTATTAGTCTTTATTTGGTGGAGACCCTGTTGTTGAGGTGTGTGCATAGCCGATTGTTTTCCCCACTTGGTAAGGAAAGATAGAGGACTGATCTCGATATCCAGAAAAGAATCTTTAAAGACATTTCTTATCGTGGGTGACCTCTGTACTACCAATTCGATGTCGTTTAAAAGTTCCCATGTAAGAATTTAAAACATATTAGTGGAACTTTCATTTGCATGTTGAACCCATTTTCTGCAATTATTACTCATAAAATCTTTGTTTTGCCAACCTAATTCAAAAATCATAGATGTACAAATTCTATTTGAAATCATCAGACTAATAATATGGATTACGTTGTTAGTCCAATTACTTGAAATAACGTTGATAGTTACCAAAGCCTTTTGATTAATTATAAATCTTAATGCCTTTGGCTCTCCTTGTAAATCATCCATTTTTTGTAGAATCTGTATTTTTTCTGTTAACCTCAGATTTCCGAATTCATTGAACCATCCAACATGTTGCTTAATCATTTCCTCATTATTGCTGGTCTGGATCCGCTCATGACTAAAAACCTGTGCAAAAGGATTAGGAGTAATGCTTTCCCTTAGTTTGAGACTATGATAATCCCATGGAGATGAGAAAGTTCTGAGATATTGTAACGTCCTTTGGATGCACTAAGATATCCTAGTGGTTGGCTTTTTTCTGCAGAAACCATATTTTATCTCCTAATCAGCAAATCCTTCAAAAATTTCATATTGAGGAAAAGTTTCATTTGGTGCATAATTCTCGTCAAACCTTTGCAGAAAGGATGCTTCTAATTTCTCAAAAATTTCTGGGATTTTAGAGATAGAATGTATTTCTCTATTTCAGGCTTAAAAGGAATGGTTTCAAGATCTAAAATTTTTGCTCTTGTGAAAATGCTGAGACAAAAATCAATTCCTCCAATAAGTTGATAAAAGTTTAGAACCTTTAGGATCCATATCATTTTTTCAGTATATTCACTAGACCATAGATCTGAGAGACTTCTGAAAAATAACTTTACTTTCATGTTAGGCAAAGGATATACCTTTACCAATTCAGCATCTAGGCCTAAATACATACCGACATTCTTGGATTGCCAGGCTTGGCATTTTTTGATCCAAGTGTTTCTTCTCAGTCTCATTCCCACAATTTTCTTGACTTCTTCTACAAGATGTCTTGCATGTCCTTCAAGCAATCTGAATCTGTCAACAAATGTATGAAAACTATCGCCCTTTGGTCCTTTTCCTGGAATGGTAAAACACGAAACTAGACAAGTAATGAATGCTTTATTCATATCCCTAGTTAATGAATCTGTCAAATAATTTGAATTACCTAGGATCCATTCAACTTCAAAATCAAATTGTTGGAACCAAATCTGCCATGCAAGAATTCTTCCTTTTGCAATTTGTCTTGATATCTTGGCAGATAAAAAATATTTGAAATTCTTGGAGTCTGTTCTTATTAAGAATTTCACAGGTGTAAGGTATAACTCAAACCTTTGTATCCCATTTAATATAGCTAAGGTTTCTTTTTTTGCTATGAAATAATTCTTCTAGCTGGGTGTGAATTCACCTGATGCATAGGCACAGAGTCTTTCTTCACCTTTCTCCCTTCTTTAAAAAAAACGGCCGCCCAAAAAATTTAAAGAAGCATCAGTTTGGAGTATAA